>JARDWD010000834.1:0-2400000 GCA_029034505.1 Ornithoptera priamus
TCTCTCGCGCAGCGTTCACTTGGGAAGTCACTTAACCTCACTTTTTATGGTTTTTTCTTGATAACTTTTTATTGTTAAATCCAATTTCACTGATTAATGTAATGTTTGCTGATCCACAGCTTTGGGCGCTAATGACCAATACCCTTGGCCATTCATCCCATCGGCACGCCAGACCTTGGCATTGGGGTAATTTGAGAGGTTGTCTTCCTCTTGACTCCGGTCGCAATGACCGCAGTCTCCGCTCCCGCTCGGGGTGTGCTATAAGCGGGCTACGGGTGCACCCGACGTGGCCTAAGGCAACAGCCGCCCTAAGGCCGGACTCGCCGCGCGACTCGACTGCTTGCACGGAAGAGAAAACTGTATCCTCGAGGGAAAATTCAGTTTTCGCTTCCGTGGGCGATGGGTTCGCCACTTCCCGACGCCCCTGTCGGATTATTAGCCGTCAGCTATCCTATGCCCGAAAACATAAGACAATTGCCGTTGCCCAGAGTGCACCAGTCCCAAGAGATACCCTTACCCCCCGAACCGAAGACCGAAGGGTAACTGCATCCCCCGGGCACACGAGGAGGTTATCCGATCCGCACCCCCTGATGTGAGGGATGCTTCACAACCCTCCCCGAGGCATGCTTGTTCGATCCGGGTACCGTACGGGGGTTGTGGAAGAACTGTTTTGTGTTATCCCGCAATCCTTGTGCATTCTTTGCGGAAGTGATGGAATACCGTGTGAAGCTTTTTAGTCGGTTGGAGTCTGACACTACCCCACTACCGACCCACTATTGGTACGGGGTGGGCGTTCCGTTAGCATTTTGTTACACACGTTAATAAAAATAAACCTACCTACCTAGCGAACTGGTTAGGTCGGATACCTCACGAACCGGTTCGAGAGGTACGTCCCGATCGTCTACCTTAGGGAGACCGGGACCCCGAACTGGACCAACGCCACGGTGATCGTTTTCCACAGAAGGGTATTTAACGCGTTGGCGATATCGAGCGACATAGGCAACACTACCTCTCTGCGAGACACCGCGGCGTCCGCTAAGCCATGCACCCGCGTTATAGCGGCGACGGTAGATCTGCTCTTGCGGAATCTGAACTGAAATTCACTCAGATCTGGTCCAGTCTCCTCCATGTATCGAATGTGGCGGGCTGCGATAAGGCGCTCGAAGAGTTTACTCACTTCGTCCAACAACATTATCGGCCGATACGACGACGGGTATTTGACAGGTTTTCCTCCTTGAGCAGGACCAGCTTTCCCGTCTTCTATATGCGCGGATACCGACCCCGCTTTAAGCAAGCCGTGAACAGTGCCTCCGTCCAGTACTCTAGGGGACTCATAACTAGAGCCCAAGCGCGGCATGGTATACCGTCAGGTCCAGGAGCGGGATCTTTGACACTCGTCCTTTTAACGGCCGCTGACATTTCCCTGTCGCTAACATCCAGGGCGTCCTTAGGATGAAAGGAGTCTTCACCCCCGCGAGACGAAGTCGCTACCGATGGCGACTCCTCGACATCCCGCCGTAGAAACAGGGTGCAAATCTTCCGGTCGAGAAGTTCCGTTTGGAGGCTGCAAGTCAAATCAAGGCCGCGTCCTCGAGAAGGTGTCGGTCGAGGCGCTTCAACGCCCACCAAGGGCCGTCCCCGACCAAAGGTCGACTATCAATCTACCAAAGTCTCCACGCCCTCGAGCACTTCCCTATCCCCGATAAGGCAAGCCAGGGCGACTCCCGAGAACGTCATGTTCACTATAGAACCGCCCTGTTGCCGCACGCACGTGTTCGTCGTGAACCGTGAACTTCACGAACGGGCACCATGTGCGCTCGTCCCCTGGCACCCCCACGCCTTCAACTTGGCGTTGATATCACCGGCGAATAGAATACGACCCGACCTGTTCCAACCGATAAGAACACCGATCTCGTCTAGTAGCCGCTCGAACTCGGCTAAGTTCATCATATAGAGTCCCTCTCTCTCTCCATGCAATCGGCTATTATTTGTCCGCGCGAATTCTGACATCCATTTTCACAATGCCGGACTTCGAACTCGTCACCACATCGTTTGCGCAGTGTTGCGTTGAAGTCTGCCATGACTACGGTGTAATGAGTCCTTGAAGCACACATGGCCTGAGAGATGTCCTCGTACATTACTTTTAGCTCCTCGTGCGGGTGTGTGGAGGTGTGAGCGCATACCAGTATGACCTTCAGCGAATATCGTTTAGTGATTCTGAGTATAAGGTACGCTACTCTGTTCAACACACTTTTGATCATTGTATACAATGTAATTTAAAAGAGACCTGTGGGCAATAAATTCTACACCACCTTGGGATTGTTCCTCGCCCTCCCTAAACTACACCAGGTTGCCAGATCCGAGGTTCATTGTCTTTACCCTCTCTACGGACCGCAGATATTCCCACAATACTCCAGCAAATCCTGCTCGATTCTTCCGCTTGTTCCAAGTAGGTTCTCTTCGGTCCGCAGTGTGCGTGCGTTATATATTGCAAATGCCAAGGTTGTCTGACGAGAAATCTTTGCCGCCCGGAGATTCTTAGCACCTCTGGTTCCGGCGCCTTGCCAACGTCCATCACAGTCAGCATGGCCTCCGGTACCGCCAGGCACTAGGAACCCATGTTTGTAGGGGTAAATTTGAAGGGATTGTGGCGATTTCCCACCAGTCTTACGGTATGCGATTGGTGGGAGCCAAGGAGTCGCTGACACCGCAGTAGAATTTAGGTAGACTTGTGAGGCGAGTCACCGGCACTGGAGTAGAATTTAGTTGGAATCATGAGGCGAGTCACCAGCACTGAAGTAGAATTTAGTTGGACTCATGAGGCGAGTCACCAGCACTGGAGTAGAATTTAGGTGGACTCGCAAAGATGATTAGGTGGGGCAGTGGTATGGGGCTGTAGCAAATCAAACAACAGGAAAGACACTCTTAAAGAGTTTAATTAATTTGTTCTTGGAACTCGGAATATGTTCGTCACGTACATTGGCACCTTTGTTTTGTTTTTAAATGTATATTAAATTATAGATTTAAGCAACTTTTCTCTAAAATATATTTTTACTCTTATATTTTATTTTATAAATTAGTAGGTACTGCAGTTGCGAATCACAAAACAAACGTTATAGAAGTCTAAAATGAGTGGGGCGAATTTAACTTCGAAACCACTCACACACGCACACACACACACACACACACACACATACATCTGTATACACCTGCGATCACACACACGCGTTTCGCAGATGCCGTAACCTAAGTTGTACTTCAGTGATCTAACAATAAATAATGCAAACGTGAGAACGAACTCCGCGCGTCGGCCGGCCGACTCGAAGCGAGGCGAGGCGAGGCGGGGCGAGGCGAGGCGAGGCGAGGCGAGGCGCGGGTCGTTCCGTATAAACTAATCAATTCATAGACACAATATAAATATAATTAACATCTAAAATCACAACAGCGAGGGACGCGCGGACGTCCGCTCGTAAAGTAATATAGTTTAATACAAAAATAACGTTCCGCGCAGACGAGGGTAAGTACACAAGTAAGGGCGCAAGCTTCGCTCGGCGCCCCATCACAGCCGTACAGCGTGCACCTTTGCACGCCTCTGCACGCCTCCATTGTTCATACAACGTAGCACTTGTAGGAACAAGAGCGTTGACAAAGACGTTGCAGGTGCAGCAACCGCGAGGAGCAGCCGGGCTCACGGCTGCGGCTGCACAGGCTTGACTGCCGGTGCGCGTCCGTCGGCCGCCAGTAGCCGGTCCAACTCCTCGTCCTCGTAGAATACGACAAAGTGTTCGGGCTTGGCCACCGCCTCAAAGATGGAACACACAGAGGGTTTCACGTTGTAAAAGTAGAGCGGCTGCGAGCGCGCGTGGAAGTCAGCGGTGAGCTGCTCGATGCTCTTAGCAGCGGTGTAGTCCGCGCTGTAGATGTGCGTGCACTCCAGCACCACAGGCACCGCGCCACCCGCCGCGCACTTGTTCACCAGACGCCGCACGTACTCCACCGACGGGAACATCAGACAGCGGTCCGGCGTTATCATCAGGTACTCCACACCCGCTTCCGTCTGCGCGCACAACAATTTACTATCAATCGCCGCCCAAGCCAGCATTCGCTGGAACCTGATCGCTCAAACTGCAAATCGCCACAAGAAATATTACTCTAAATATTAATTAAACATAGCACGCTAGGAAGTCGTTGCACAGCGCTGCACTGCGACGCTTAATGTGCCCACGAGTAAGTAGTGAGCAGTGAGTCGGCGCACGTGTTCGCCCAGCGAGGGTCTGCCCACACGCCCGGAGGCAACGGCAAACTTGTCGACACGCACCTTGAGCAGTTCCACGGAGAGCTTGGGCCGCGCGGCGTGGTATAAGATGAAGATGATGTTAACCACGACGCCGGTCAGAATGCCTAGTTCGATGGGTAACGTTAGACATAGCACGAACGTTCCCACGCCCGGCACCAGGTCCAATTCTGAAAATGACACAGTAATGCAGTGCCAGTGCGTTAGCCGATGGAGAATTGTATCGCTCCGTGTGAAGGTTAAATAATGACGTTGGTTATATTAGGCGTTAAAGTATCTAATTGCCGATTTGCAATGAAAAATTGACACTTAACTAAATTTAAATATCTACCCTCATTATTTAAAATTTGCTTGCATCTAAACGGAAATGTATTTATGCCTTTACAATAGAACTTTAGGGATATAGGTTCGACAAACTGTGAAAACATTTTGTACTGCTTCCTGAAAAGAATTTCGAAAAAAAACGGTAGTCTGTTGAAGCAAGGTGTAACGAGAGCACGGGATGAGGTATGGTCTCTAACTAGAACTGTGTCAAATGTTGCGTTAGCGTATGACATAGAGAAATAATAATAAAGAACGATTCAGGAGTCGTGGCTGTTTCATTGCTAATTTGGCCATCATTGTCCGAAGTTCACCTCAGTAAACGTCTGCTGTTATTGTTTGACCAGACCTAAGAAAACTATGGAGAATAACACCATGCACGGTGCGTTCATTAGCAGTCTCCTCTTTAAGAGCAGCATTGTTGTTGCGAGCAGTTATTGCCGCATCACTTCCGCCGAGAAAATTGTATAAAATTTTTGAAGTACCTATCTTTTCCGTCTTGGCTGTATTTAAAAGTCAATTGAATGTCAAAAATCAGATATTGCAAATTTTTTTAAAAAAGAACGACACAGGTATCACGTGAAATAAGATTTACTAGAAAAACTCACAGTGTGAAACTTTTGTGAATTTAAATAGGTACAACAACAACACAACGACAATTTTCCTACTATAACCCCTATCACGCGTACCCGTCATCATAAAAACGTGATGACAAACCTGCGTTCCAGACACTCGCTTGAGCTAACACTGGCTGCACTGCAGAAGCTCCTAAAAGTTGCCTATCTCGGATACGGGTGGCTTCCCTAACTTCCTTAACAATATATTATATAACGATGGAAATTATCGAATAACACCCCTGTGTATGTATTTCTTGCTACCGCACCGGCTGTAAGTTGGTTCGTGTATGTGTTTATTTGTATCCACCAGGCCGGAGATTCCGGTCCGCTTCCGAATGGGTCGTTCAACCATCGACGCTATTCAATGAGTCAAAACCTACTCGTACGTAGTGCTCAGGGTGTACTCTTGGCAATATCTTTAGATGTTATTAATGCAATCAGCAACCTCTCCTGGGTTTGTATTAGAAAGTTGTTGGAGTTCCCCAAAAGCCTCCCTATCTACGCCGAATTTTAGAAGATTACTTCTCCGAATGGTACATCTACTATTATGGGCGGCAAGAGAAAGGTGTGCAGAGAAAAATGGCTTGCGGGGTTCCGCAGGGTTCTACTAGGGTCTGTCTAGGGTATTAAGACTACTACCTTGGAATATTGGGTACGACTGTGCTAACGAACACACGCAAGCATTAGTTCATTCGGACGGTCATCCACCTCGAGACGCAGCCGCATACACAACGCAGCACTCACTTTTGGCGCGCCACATCGGCTTGACGACGTCGTACTCCACCATGAACAGGATCGCGGATATGATGACCGCGGCTAGGGCGGCCTTCGGTATAAACTCGAAGTACTGCGTAAAAAACTGCAGCGCCAGGATCACCATCACGCCTGAAAAGTTTTAGTACGCATAAGTATTATGAGTCTTAATTATAATAAGAATCGGGATATGCACTCCTTCTAATTTACTTTTCATCACTTGGACCATTCTTTGTGTATTTATGCAACAACCGCGTGGCAGCCGCCACACCAGCGAAAGCTACAAGCAGAATATCAATTTCAAAAAGACGGTGCTGCAGCAGTACTGGGAGCGCCTGCACCGCGCCCGCCCTCAATGCTGTCACAAAAGACGCCGTTGTTATCAAAATGCAAGCAGAGATTCATCGCAAGTTCACCCTCGTGCACAATATTGTTCATGCCGCCAGTGAACACTTGACAGCCCTGTTGGCATGCTTCAAAATCATCAGTGTCATATCAACAGACACCATTCTCATATATCAGAAATAATAATTTTCAGCAGTGGCTCGTGCAGCTCTCGCCAGCTGCAATGGGCTTCGAAGAGTTAGGATGGGCTTCCGGGGACACTTACCCGTGTATTTTTTTATACTATCACGCCTTTTTTCCTAGTAGGAGTAGGCGCAGAGGCGAATAAACACCCACTTTTCGCCAATTGTGGTCAGATTAGGTCCCATGTAACAGAGGGCGAGCCTGTTGCCACTTTACTGGGGCCACCACACACACACACAAAGATAATTTTGAGTGTGCCGGTTTCCTTTCGATGTTTTCCTTCACGCTTAAATACGTGGTAATTGTAGCAATATGCACATTAGGCATTGAAAACCTGACTAAGAGATGCATGCCCCGGCTGGGATTAGAACCCTCGTCATCTGATAGCGATGTCCGTGTTCATAGCCATTGAGCTACCACGACTTACCAGTGTATATGCCATTAAATGTAGTCTTCACTCCAGAGCCGTTGGAGACGACGGAGCGCGCGAGCGATCCTCCGCCCGGGTACGCCTGCATGAAGGAGTTGCCCACGTTGACCACCCCCAGGGCTATCATCTCTTGAGTAGCGTCGATGGTTCGCCCGTCTGAGAAGGCCTTGCAAATGGCGATGTCTTCCAACAAGACGATCAAGGGAATCACCAGTACGCCAGACCCCAGCTCTGACACCATCTCCAGGAAATCTGCGGTGCTATTGTCCGCGCGCACGTAGCTGAAGGGCGGCAGCTGAGGCACCGGCACGCCCGATGGTATGGCACCTGTGAAAACGCCGTGCTGCGGTCATTGCACTTCCTAGATTTGAGAAGCGTATTACAACAATCCCTCGCGGGCTACTCTACGCTATCTAGTAATAATCAAATAGCTTAGAAGACTAGTACTAACCGCCGCGCACGTTATCAGCTACGTCCGCATAAAAAGAAAAATTATTTCAGTTAACATAGAGACAACGCAACATAAAACACGCACATGCACGCGCACGCGCTCCCACATGCACACGTACGCAAACACACACACACAGACACACACACGCGCGCGCGCCCGCAGGCACACAACACACATTAGAGCTGCGCGAGATGTGGCGATACTGACCCATGAGCCGCACGGGAGAGGCGCCGTGCGCCGACGCGAACCAGAAGCCGAGCGAGCCGCTCGCCACCACCACGATGGCGTTGCGGCACGTGCCCAGCAACCACAGGCACTTGGTCAGCACCTTCTGTCGCGTGCTCGGTCCGTTCTCAGCTTTCACTCCCAATTTCACCATTCCTATTTTCTGTACAAATATTTTAAATTACACTACCGATACGTACATCTGTATTTGATGTTATTAAAACATGAAATGTGACTCACCCTCATCACCAGCAGCAGCGCGATGCAGGAAAATCCCAAAATAGGATCCCAAAGTGCTGCAGTGTGCAAGTTGCGAAAAATGGAGATCCACTGTTGCAAAAACGTGTTCCCGGTTACTGTGATGGCGAAGAGGTCTTTGACTTGTGAAGTGGCAATCATGAGCGCCACCGCCGACGTGAACCCAGAAGACACCGGACCCGACACGAAATTGATAAGGAAACCGAGGCCGAGCACACCCATCAGGAGTTCCACGAGGCCCGTGAGGAAGTTAAGAAGGATAGCCTTCTCGACCACGCCTCCGGCGACCTGCCATGTGAGCAACGATGCGATGGCGGTGGGCCCGGCTGGCACTGCGCGGCATCCGCCCAGCAAGATGTAGATAAAGCAACCGAGGAAGGAGCCATACAGGCCGTGCTGTGGCGGCAGCCCCGCGATATTGGAGTACGCCAGCGACTGCGGGATCACGGTCAGCCCCACTGTGACGCCGGCGATCAGGTCTCCGAGCGCCTTCTCCGCGTTGTACCTGTAATGCGAGTCATCGTCGGGTCACACCGCGTCAGCGACGTCGACCGCGTCACTGCAACTTTATTTACAATAGTTATATCTTAAGTAGACTTTCGTCAGATCTCAGTGCATATTGGTGTACAGCAAACTGCACTTATCCTCGCTGCGACGTTCACAATCGGTAAAGTTTATTCATGGTTTTATAACGCGGCAGGTATCAGGAACCCTCGGGGGCGGCGTTCCATGAATGGATTTTATTTTCGAACCAGTTTTAATAGTTACGGTACGTTTTCGAAAAATCTTAGTCTTGTTTCATTAACAATTGTGTAATTATATAAAATGGTTTGGAATACGTAAAGTTGATCTTTTGAAATTTCAGGGATGTGTTTTATAAAGTAGCATTATTTGTAAAAGTAACAATAGGTAGGGTTGGGGGTGGTCCGGTGCGGAGTGAGGTACTCACTGCGGCAGCCAGGCGGCGATGGGCAGCCGCTTGTGCAGCGTCTTGCGGTTGATGCGCCGGCGCAGCGCCGCGCGCCAGCCCTCGCGTGCCGCGCCCTCGCTCACTGCCGACGAACACATCTTTGTCACGAACACACACAAACAAACACAATTGTACACTTCGTGGTCGCACTAATAGCTGTGGCGGTCTTCAGCAGTGTCACAACTGGTATATTTTTCGTATTTTTCCCACTGACCGAATAGGCGGAGCTGTAAATTATTCCAAATGAATCCGTGTTTACAATCCTTAACAAGTGAATAATTGTTTTGCTCGGAGGCGTGGGTGCGCGCGCGCCGCGAGCCTCACAGTGGACGGCGCGCAGAGCGCGGCGCGACGCGGTCTGCGTGCGCGGGGCGAGCGGAGCGAGCGTGGCGGGCCGCCCGGGGGAGCGGGGCGAGCGTGCTGGGTGGCGCGGGACGAGCTTGGCGGGTGGCGCGGGGCGAGCGTGGCGTGCCGCGCGGGGAGAGCGTGGCGGGCCGCGCGGGGAGAGCGGGGCGAGCGTGGCGGCCCGCGCGCTGTGTGCTCGGTCAGGATCTCGCGGCGCGCTCGCCGCTGCCTTCCCCACGCCGGCAAGCACGCAACGTGCCGGCGAGAAATCGATTTCACAGCCGAGCGACGAGCGAATGTTCAAGTCATCGCGACTCATTTAAATTGGGAATTACTGAGAATGCGACTCGAATCGGCAAAGCAGCTGAGCCTAGCATTACAACTGGGCACTAGTTGCTGCGCTGCGTCCGGTGCGGGCGGGGGCGGTGCCCCGGTACTCACGTATGTAGTCGTTGCTGGCGTGCTTGTCGTCGGGCGGCGGCAGGGAGCCGGAGGAAACGTTGTGTTTGCGGCGCGGAATCATTCTGCAATAGGAAGGGAGGCGATTAGTGTTCTTCGCCTCACTGGCGATAATCACTCATTAATAATGAGAACACCAATATAAATAAAAAAAAACTATTTATCATCATCAGCCGATCGACGATTACGATTAATACTATTAAATAATCCTAAACAATCTACGTTTGTTCTCCCTTTCTATATATTTAAAGCAAATGATGATCACGGTCCATATTCGGGATTGGGCATAATAAGTAAATTATAAAATAATTTTTATTGCAGACCCGAAGTCTATATAAGATTAGTAAGAGTTATTAACAATATAGTGCTTGAATACTATGTTAGTAATGTTAGTTAAAACTATACTAAACATGTACATATTTTTTAAGTATAACTAAATTGTGTTTGGCAACATCTGGGAAGCGCGCGCAGCGGCCGCCGTGAGCGTGTAATGTTATAGATTAAATGTTAAATATGAAATCACTTTAATGTAGTATAAACAATACTTGAATATCTTTAATCTCTAGGAAAGCATTATTTTACACATAAATTTAATGTTATAAACATGTGTTGTGCACAGAGGAATCTTCTGAAATGAAATGAGTACCGCGGGCAGCAGCCCCGGCCAGCAGTGCAAGTACCAAGCTGCGCCCGGGCGCCGGTTCCTACAATTCAGTTGTACTACTCATTACGAGGAACCTGTGTAGAAACCAGTAGACATGGCGTCGCAAGGCGTTTATCCTTAATTTTGATCAAACGCAACCGCTAAGAAAAGTTATTTGTATTTATTATCGACTTGCTGCACCAGTGCAAGGTGACATTGTTTTGTACGGGTTAAGATTACGGTTGGCCAGTGCGACTAGTGCAGGGTCTGAATGCTGCACGTGGGGGATCTTCGCAGGACCGCAGGACGGTGCGCCCGTTCTTTGTGTTTGATAATATTCATGTCGGAGCCAACGCGAACTACGCAGCGAGTACGACTCTAACAGTGACGTCATAACCACAGCGACAGCGGCGACGGCGCGTGCATTGTGCGCAGTTCACAATACCAACACCCGTATCATCATCAGCCGATAGAAGTCCACTGCTGGAAATAGGCCTTCCCCACCGCGCTAGCTCAATGCGAGTTGGTGCGTTACACCCCTACGAACACCTCGTAGCTATAGTTTAATACATAGTGTAAACCGATGTTTCTGTAATTTTTTGTATAATAGTAGTAATATTTTAGCTACTAGTGGACCGACAGTGCAGCGGCCGCCGGCCGCGCCGCGCCGCGCCGCACGCCACCGGATGTAGCCCGCAACCGCCGCCGGATGCACGATCGTCGCACGCCGACGGTAAGGTGCGGTCGTCGTCCTAGGGGGTCAACTAATCCAGCAACTTTAATTGTAGCTGAGAACGACCGTGGCTTTAGAGAATATTGAAAAGGGAAGGGTTAATTCAACCCCCCGTTCACTGGGGAGTCATGTTGAGGAAAAAACGAAAATAATAATAATAATCATTCCCCATTCGTTAAATGCGCCAGTATGCGCGAGCGGTTACAGTTTGTTATTGAGATTGAATTAATTCTGCGTTCCAGTTTATTTGCATCCCGTGCGTTTGGTTAATCAGTTTGTTGTCGTCCGCTTGCGAGTAAAAGATAACAATTATGTTTCTATGTGGGGGGTATCCGCGGGACGAGCTCTGCCTGTCCTTACGGTAACGAAGCGTTACGTAACGCGAGTGAGTCTGAATTTCTCAACTCAACGTGTCGCGTGTATCCCGTGCGTCGCGTGGGCCGCCTGGGTCGCGAGGCAAGTGTGGGCCGGACCAAGCACGGCGTCCGGCGCCCCGCGCCACTTACATTTTATTGCATCTTATCGTCCCTTATCGCACAGAAGTCTCACAAAGGGAGATTACACAACAACTAAGTACGAGATCGACAGCTGGAAGGTCACCGCACTAGCGTCTTATGAAATTTAGTTCGTTGTATCGATCGAGGTAGCGCGCCGGAGTGCACCGGAGTGCGTCGGAGCGCGCCGGAGTGCACCGAGCTCAAGCGCGGGGATACGTCTAAAAAGTCAAACGTAAACGGTACACTTTCAAGCGCACGGCGGCTGCAGCTGGGGCTGCAGCGGCGGCTGCAGCCGGGGCTGGGGCTAGGCGCTGCTGCGGCGGGCGCGCTGCTACGTGCGCAGGTGTTTTTGCAGTGTTCAATATTTAATAAAAGCGCTTAGTTAATTTATTATTCTGTCGACGAGTCTGCCTGGACAGTACAGTGAATCTCGCGTGAACCGAGCCCTCCGCGAACCGCCAACTTTCAGATGGCGCAGCGACACCGGCGCGACATCGGCGTACATACACAAACTACTAATGTTAATGCTAATGTTAAGTCTATGTAAAAATTGAGTCCAAAAGACAAACAGATTTGGTGGGAACAGCTGACCGCATAGATGGTAACGGTAGTGCAGTAGCAGGTTTTCGTTTGACGGCAATAATGCAACGTTATTTGCGACACTCGTATTTTTGAATCGGCCGCGACACAGCGCCCGGGCGCGCTCGGTGCGAACCCACCACCAGGTAAAAACCTCTTAATCGCCTGTGTCTGGACGTCACGTTTTTTTCACCGCTAGCAGTCAACAACTCCACACGGAATGCACCAGCGCGCGCGCGTCCTTATCCATTCGGTCCCAAGGATGGGTCCGTGCGCGGGCCCGCGGTGAGTCCGAGACTTCGCCGACCAACTGATGTCTCCTCACCGAGGCTACGAATTCTATCATCAGAGATATATCTGTGCACTAATACTAGAACCTATGGGCTGGTGTTGTGCGCCGTGCGGCGCGGGCGGGCGGCTGCTAGATGGGTGCACTCACTTGCGAGGTTTGGGTGGCGGGGCGAGTCGTCAGGAGCGCATGCCGGGCTGCGGCTCGAGGGTGCTCGGCGGCGGAGTCGTAATCGTAATGGTTGTAGCACACGGGAGCGCGAGACGGCGAAGACGCGGGGAATACGCGTGCAAACACCGGCGCGGTGCGAGCGCGACTGAGCCGTGTCGGCGGCAGCGGTGGGATGCGCCGCGGAGGCTGCGCGCTCCGCCATCTCCCCGCGCCGCCCCGCGACCCGGGCTGCTGCCGTCAGAGCGGCCCGCAGAGGTACGCCGTTCGCCGTATACACTGAGCTGTGCTGAGCGCGTGCAGCACTCCGCACATGCCCCGCCACGGGTACCGCGGGCCCGCGCGGTGTACTGCCTGTGCTAGTCTACTATATGGTATACATGGACAGTGACAAGACCAGACACGTTGATCCTGGAGGCACCACGAATGTAGACTGCAACGGGGTAAGGTCTGACAGCACCGCTCTATGCACGAGGTCGGCACCCGCAGCCACCGTTCATGTCATCCTCACCCCGTGTAATAGTTTACAGAACTATGAATAGTTTACTGGTAGCAGGTCTCTGCTACCGGAGACCGTCTAGGTAGGTAACACAGCAGCGCCTGTTGCAGCCGACAGATAGTACTGCAAACATTCCTTTGCTTCGGTTTAAAGGCCTTGTAGCCAGTGCCAGTAATTATTGTAGTAACTAGACTCAACTTATATCCCAGATCTTAAGTCTCAGGTGACGAGCGCAATGTGGTGCAGTATATAACACCCTAACTAGCGCCCCGCTGCTTTGGGCGAGCGTGTCACTTACCATCAAGTTAATGTTCTGCTCGTCTCGTCGCTTCGTTGTATAAAATAAATGTATTATTTTATTTTTATTTAATTTAACAGAGCGAGTCATTAAGTTGTGCGGAGTAAACATGAATACAAAGACTGCCGGGGCCGCTGAGGCAGCTGGGAGCAGGCTTGGCAGCTGGGGCGAGAGGCTACCTGCTCGCCGGCCGCCGTCACTTTCCGCCATTCTCTTTACCTCACAAGTGCGGCGCATGATTCATGAATCACTGGGGTCAGTTTTTTATTCCGTGTAAAAAATAACAAAGAACTCAGACAAAAGGCAGTCTACCTGCTGGTGTTCACGTTTCGCGACCAGTGCTGCATGCGAACCGCCGCTGCGGGCCCCTGCCGGCGGCTTCATCCCCGGCGAAGGCTGCGTCGAGCTGGCCCGGCCGGCGCGTGCCGCTGCTGTCATTTCTAAAAACAGCTCGTTATTACTCACTTTAGTTAATTATCTTATTTTCCTTGAATTGTTCTGTGCAAGTAAGTACCTTATCGTTACAAGTGGAAACGCTCCGGCAAGCAGCCGTAACCGGTAACCGGTAAACGATAACGATGTTCAGTCGCGAACTGTTCCGCGGGGCGCCCCCCGCCGGAGCTCGCCGAAGTCCGCCGGCAGCCGTTTCCGTTCAAACGACAGACTCAAGTCTACCTGGTAGGTAAGGGTTGGAATATACCAAGTTATATGGAAACCTCTGCAAATATTTTTTTGTCCAACAAACCGTTTGGTCTTCACTATACCCTAATGTAGAAACAGCCGCAGTTCTGACGTGACAGGATTGGATCCCTCGGAAAGGAAAAAAGTTAATTATTTAGTAATAACTCGCAGCTCGCCTCGCGCGCCGCGCACCCCAGTTGAATATGAACGTGGCAGCAGGTGCAGCAACAGGCCGTGGATCCGGGTCCACGCGCCCAATGTCAGATAAGCTGTTTAAAGCCGAATGGCTCGCAGCGTTATCATCATCAGGAATCTAGCAGGTGCAGCAAAGGCTTGCTTGCAATATTCGTTAGGTAGATAGTGACACGGAACTAATTGTTCTTCAAACGCATGCCAGTCGGAACATGTTCGGGCTACACGTAGAGAGACATGGCACATAACTTTACATGGACATTTCCATAAGTCTGCGAGATGATGTAACAATAGTGGTGACCAGGTTCTAATGCATGCATCAGAAATGATCATTACAATATACATTAATATTCATCATTGTAAATCGCTCCAATCATCTTAAAACATTCAGATCCTTCCAGCTACCGCGTCACGCACACACAGCCGATAGACGCTGTGTGTGTGTGTGTGTGTGTGACACAGGCGCACACGCGCGCCCTGAACGCTCAATTGTATTGGAACTTTTGTCGATGCTAATATTACAGGGGCGGCCATCGATCACTCGCTCAACGCATCAGTCTCTAAAGTCATCAAGTTGGCGGTCGCACCGCCTAATCGCCGCCGGATCGTCGCCGCATCGCTGCCTAATCGCCGCCGGATTGTCGCCGCATCGCCGCCGGGCGTCGTCACATCACTCGCGTTTAGAAAGTGACTAGCCGGGCGCGACGCCAGCGGGCGACGGATTTTAGGCACATCTTCGTGCACGTGCGCGTACGCCGACGGCTGAGGAGAGTGAGGGTGGGTGGGGGGTGCGGGGCACGGCGGTCAGTCATGTGATTCGCAACCCGTTTGACCACTTTTATTTATCCCGTTGCGGCACGTGGCAATATTGCCAGCCGCCGCCGCCCCCCCGCCTCCTGCCGGTCCGCCCGTCTCACGCCGACAGCGCCGGTCGGCGCGCGCGTCTCCGCAGCGCTGACCCGCCGCTGTGCGGTAGCGCCGCCTGAATGTCACAACAATAACCGCTGGACAGTAGCCGCCGTTCAGTGAGCGCGAATCTTATTCGCAACACAAACACAGACGTGGCGTGCGCGTGCCCTGACAGCGCCTGTGACGATGAAGAATTAATATCGACAACATCAACAACAACAACACCGAAAATACGCGCTTTAATTTAATGTGGTTTAGTCAGAAACGAAAAGAAACGCGCGACTTATCGCTGAGATGTTATAACGGTATCGGTAACGCGGAATACTGACAAACTAAACATTCGCAGTTATAATGACATCACTTTTTTATTTAATTTGAAAAAATTACTTTTAAAAGTCTACTTAGAAACAGGTGGCGCCGGCACCCCAACCCGCCGCCGACCCGTCGTCGGCCCGACGACCATACGCCCACCACCCGTAGTCCACTTCTGACAATTGATGATATTTTCGATAGTCAATTCGTCAAATAATTTTATTATGTATTTACGAGTAAACCTTCGGGCTACGAGTATTTGTGAACCCAACATTTATAATAGGCCAAAAAACATAAACATTGAACAGTTTCTAGCTGCCCAGATCATAACACACACACAGAACGCACAACACACACAACACACATAGCACACAACATTAAAGAACTGCTGCAATGTACGAGCTGCTCGGGGCATAAATCCACTAACACTACACTTTGAGAAATCCTAAATTGCTGTATCAAAGAGCGGTCGCCGCGGCCGCCGCGGCCGCCGTGCGTGTGCCCACCTTGCTTAATAACAAACATTAACCCCGTTAAAGATAACATTTTTTGGCCATAGAATAAGTGGTACATATTTCTTGGGACCGTTTGATGAACTCTGTATTCTCACCAAGATATCACAATGCAACTGTACCACTGCACGAGGCAGGCCCCGGCGCTAACGAAAAATTTTGTTTTGCACTGTGTTATCATAATTTACACGTCGGCGGGAAACGAGAAAAATAGACATCGCTTGTGAACTAAAGCGCGGAAGACGAGTCCATTCCTCCAATTCAGCCATTACTCCCACAGCAACAGATACAGACTTTCCTGTTACTTAAAATACACTGGGTAGAGTTGGAAGGGTCCGAGCCCCCCTTGCACAACTGCGATATGACTTTAATGAAGATTTCGAATCTATTGCTCTTAGGACATAAAGAAGTTTGTAACCGGGAGACTAGGAATTTCGAAAAATACGGACCAGCCTTAATCCTCAGGGTAGAACTGTCACAAAAGAAAAAAGTAGACACAGTGGACCTTTAGTGCATCATTGCATCATTTTCTTTTATTTTAGTTTGAGTGCTGTTGCCGAATCTGCTACGACTCATCTAGCGGCACTAGACTCTGTGGAGAGGCCGGCTAAAAGGCTTGTCGGTGATCAAGAATTTGACAACTAAGCTTCACAGTCTTGAACACAGGCGCCGTGTGGTCAGATTCTATAGGTGAATATATATTGGAGAATGTACGATAAAGTTACACAATATAATTCCCCTGGCCTCCTTTTCCCACCGAATGACCTGACGCACGGCGAGAGTCTATCTTTAAATCGTGGACATCCAAGTTTGCAAACAAAGTAGTTCAGCCCCTCGTTCTTTAAGAGAACAGCAAAGGAGTGGAACGACTTGCCAGCGTCGGTGTTACCCCACCAATATGATGTGGGTGCCTTCAAAAAAAAATCAATAGCCTGGTACTAGGACAGTGCACCTTACTACCACAGATCTCATCACCATTTAACATCAGGTGGAATCATGGTCAAGTGCTAACTTTAAGGATATATAAAAAAATAGTAGAACTCGCGAGTATTTTCCGGCACATTGTGCACTGTGCGCATGTGCTGCAGCCGGACCCGTGCTTGTTACAGTTTCTTGATAAATATATTTGGTACATTTCGGAACGTTATTCTTTCCATGAGGATAACGCACACCGGGAAGTCCCGTGACAAGGAAAAATGCAGAGATCAAGTGACAGCAATATTTATGCAACCGCGACGTAACCTTCACGAGTAGGTGGAAGCGAGGTGCGGTGCGCGAGGCAGCATCTTGTCATCTTCTTCGTCATCATCATCATCGGCCTTTGTTAATCCACCACTGGATATAGTCCTTCCCTAATGTCTTTCATCAAAAGCAATCCCCGGCTTTTCGCGTCCACTCACTTCCGACCGCCTTGATGATTAAGATAAGCAGTGTCGGACGCCTACCGACATACAACAATATAATTAACTTGGCTCAAGCATCGGTACCTGTTGAAAACCTGTCAGCTGTTCGATGCATGCCTTGAATCGCTTGCGCCTAATTTAATGTCCCGACTGGTGTTCGAATCCTTTGTGATACCTAGATGTATACTAATTATGTCGTCGGTCCATCTGCAGGGACGGCATCCTACACTTCTGCGTCCTGTACGCATCCTCCACTTCAAGACTTTCTTTTCCCGTCGGCCGTCACTAACACGACAGACATAGCCGGTCCACTGCCACGTCAGCTTGCAGATTTTGAAAGCTACGTCGATAGCTTCAGTTCTCTGTCGAATTTCTTCGTTCCGGATTTAGTCCCTTAGAGAAATGCTAAGCATAGCTCGCTCCGTCGCTCGCTGTGCTACTTTCAACCAGTCGACCAGCCCGATAGTCAGTTACCAAGTCTTTCCGTGTTTCCCAAATGGTGCCCAACCGAACCGAACGTGTTTAACGATCTCTTTGTTGTAGTTACCTAGGCCAAGTTCTATAGTAGTAGTCTATGTATTTTATTTATTCAATCCTCATCATCAATCAGCCTTTATATATTCATATTTTTAATTGGTCCTCTGCTGTTTATTGTTCCAAGCCTTCCTCAATGATTTCTGCCAAATGTAATCCTCACGCTACATCTACACTCTTTCGACCTTTGTTACGAGGGTGTTCCTCCATCCGAAAGGAGGGCGCGACTCTTTACTCCCCGACAGATGTGACAGCTCGTACATTTTATGTACTATGTAGACATTCTTTGATTCTATGTGTAATTAATTCGTTTCGGCGCTGGTCCCTTAGGGAAATGCGTAACACAGTTCTCTCCATCGCACGCCGTTAGTGAGGGTGGGGTGTGAATGTATGTAGCATTAAGATCTACGCATGTTTTATAAAAACAGTCTTGACTTCTGACTCGGGTACCCGCGGCCCTGGTTGAACAACACATCGTAATACTCTTTGTGACTACAATGTGTGACTACAATACACGTAAAATAACCATGCTTTTTAAGCATACACATCTATTTTGTAAAGAAAAGCTGTAAATTTCTTGAAATGTAATAATCAAAGGCAATAAGTGAACGCATTAAGCATATCCCTGCGCATATGCAAGTCACATGTGAAACATAAATATTACATTTATGTAACTGAGAATAATCCTTGTTCGGGAGATTGCTCTAGATTACATAGACACAGTCAAGTGACGCAGAGGCGAGCAGGCTGCATGCTCGCGCCGCCCCCCTCGCATCGCCCCGCCGCGGCACGTGACACCCCACCCCGCGGCCCGCGCGCTAACACCGAGCCGCAATTACACCGCAAAGACAAACAAACAGACAAGACGGCAATATGCTGCGCCCGACGCGGCCACGAACAAATACAAACACATGTTGCTGATGAGTCTCTTAAGGAATACTTTCAGGACTGTTTGTATACGCTGTAGCGCGCGCCGGCTCTGCCTGAACCCACTTCGATCTCAACTCCGGCTGCTCGGCCTAATTATCACTTAACATCATTAAAGCTAAGGTCAAATGTTACCCTGTTAACAAATAAAGACCACATTAAAAAGTAAACACTGAACTACAGCTACTGAGAAATAAGTACTCGTAGGAGTAAGAGTTAACACACAACGATATGAACACACTATGGGGGTGATGATAAGAGTGAGGGCGAGGTAATGACTATTTTATAGCTCAATTTCAATTTTTAGAATTTTCTTGGCAGACTGTTGACGTCGTGAGGACTAACATAAATTCCTCAATTTTTAAAAAAATATATATTATTCATTTATTTTTCAAAATAAAAATATTGCGTAAAAAGTGTGCGGTGGTACGTTTTGCTTTGTTCGCATAAAACTGTAACGTTTAGCAAGCAGGCCGTGCGAGCGCGTGTCGCTGCCGTGCCCGCCGTGCCCGTCGTGCCCGTCGTGCCCCGCGACGAGGGGCCCGCCGGTAGCCGTTTCGTCAGCGCGCTCTTCACCGACCTTCACTACCGCGCAGTCAATGGAAACAATCTACGAGTAGACGTTGTTCTCCAATGTGCGCATGATCCACGCTGATAACCGGACGGGGCGCGAGTCGGGTGCGACGAGTGGAGTGTTTGCAACAATTGAGAGATTACAGTAATCATCGGTATTGTAAGTGCTGCAGAATGGCCATTATCAGCGGATCTGGCGACGGCTTATCGTTCGCGACGCCCGTGGAAAGTTTACAAGCAGTGCGCCGGAGCGACATTGCGATGTCACTTAGGATTTGTCTGTTTGTATGGAACTGGATCGTATGAATATTGTAATTGGAAGTCGCAGGCAGACGCACGCGTTCGTTCGTCCGTCTTCTTGTCGATATTAGTATGAAACCCTGCCCGAAATTAAATAACGTGTTAGATGGAAATGGGAAATGATTGGTGAAGCTGGCGACGCAGCGGAATTCTCGTTAAGGGAGTCGCGAAGGTGTCGCCGCTGGGCGCCTGCGCGCGCCCAGCATTGTTATCGGTAAGAAGCGAAATCGCTACAGACTTATCGACGTTTGATAAGCGAGATATCGCCTGCCAATCCTCACGGAGCTGAAGTTTCCGACGGATTCGATGGCTTAGTAAAGATCCCGGATAATCCGATTTCAAGTCGCCGGCGCATTCGTATCGTACCAATATATATTTACAAATCAAATGAGCAGTCACGTCGTCATTAGATCCCACTATTCTGATCAACAGCGTGCCCTTTGACCCTCCAGTGAAAATGCCCATATCTTGGTACAGATTACGTATTCTGGCAATAGTTCCTTGCACAACGCTTATGAAATTGCCATCAGCGCACCAGCACGAAACGAAACGATATAGTGTTCTGTTCGGTTCGGTCTCTGGCCGGACAAAACTGGTTTCTTTAATCGCCAACTTAAGAAAGTTGCATTGCAAGCTGTACCGCCCATACACCCATTCAACAAAGTCCTAGTAACTGCCAATAACACTTTACATGTTCCCTCGCAGCGGGAGCAACTCGCTACCACCTTCCTTGGTCAACAGCACCATCCATCCAGCCATGGGCCGAATCCGGGGGTGCTAGCCGCCTACTAACAATTTTTTGCTTCCATTACTGATTGGTAACGATGTTTTCTCTCTTTTCTGGGACGGATCAACGTCAACACTTACGAAACTTGACGATCGGGTTCGACACAAGTAGCTCCGCGCTGCCTCCTCACTCACTATTAATACCAATAGAGCTCCACATCCTTATCCAATTATTCCACCAATCCTGCCAAATGTTGCGCACCTCTTCCCGTCACCATAGCCTTAGCTGACCGTCGCTCCTCTCTAGCCGCGGACTTGCAAGTAACACTCGATTTCCCACACGAGTCATTTCGAGGTCAGGGGACATTGTCAGCAAGCGGTCGAGCTCCGTATGCTTCGGTCGTAGCAATAGTCTTCGATCAGAAAACAAAGTTCGATCGGAGAGCACACTCCTCACTACATTACTGGTGATAAGCCTTTGTTGCCGGAGACCGTCTAGCTAGGTACCACCGCTGCTCCAATCGCAGTTGACAAACAGCAGTATAGAAATATTACTGTGTTTCGAATTGAGGACAGTTGTAGCTAGTGTAATTACTGGGGTAACGAGACTTAACATCTTATATATGAAAGCGACGAACGCAATTATATTAAGGACAAATATTTATTTGCTGCACATGTTTGTGTATTTAATCTAAATATTATCAATAGTTAACACAATTGTGTAGTTAGTAGTTAACAGAATTGAGTACAGTAATGTACTCAATTCTGTAAATAAAACAGTAAATCCGATATCGAAATGAAAATGAAACACTCGCCGCAGCTCACGAATCCTCCACGAATAAAGGTTATTTATTGCAATATATTTAACTAGAACTAAACAGCAAGCTGCGCCAAGTCCAATGCTGGTGGGCCTGTGGTTGCTGCTCTGCATGCTTCTGTTGTGTCAATTTACAATTGGAAGAAATCGTAGAGTATGGACACAGCCCACGAGGCCGCCTTCCGTCCCTTGCACGACGCGTGGCAGGACGCGAACTCCTCACCATTATTAATAGGTTACTTTATGTATACGGCTCGCGAAGACACTAAGATTAAAATTCCCACTACAGCGGTGCTCCGCCCCCTCGTCCGCTCCCGCTGATGAGCGCGCACCCTTTCAGGAAAAATACCATTTTAACACAAATTAGTTCTCCCTCTAACAGTCCTTAGCCAGAATAAAAATTTAGAACTTTTCTAAACTAAAAGATATTCCCGCCAACAATTACGTTAACGTCAAAGTCTACATTTTTTATGTAGAACTTGGAAACATTCTGTAGTTCTTATTGACCGTCCAAACCAACCAGCCACTAGCAAAAGAAACGCCTCGCACCTGATAAGAACGGGCGCGCGGAACTCGGCGGCTGCATACGTGTGTCAGTGTACACCTGGGGTAGTGGATACCTATAGACACACACGCGCCGGGACCCCTACATGTAGCGGTTATTTAGTGCAAACGAAAAATCGACATCGCCGGTTTTTTCTCTATTATTTCTATCATGTATGTCTCTGTGTTTGTGGTGTATACATTAAGATTTTAACGAACATATAGAAAATTAAAATACATATATTGTTATGGAGCTCTCAGTATACCCGCCTTACTAAAGATATCTCAGATTTTTTAAGAGCCTCAATGTCGCCGTGTAGTTTAGAGCAGCAGCAGGCCAGGTCTTCCAAAACTGACCATAATTTGAAGTCTAAAGGGTTGAGGTCTGGGCTAAATGAGGGCCAGTCTTCAGCTCTTATAAAGTCTGAAACGTTGGTTTCAAGACAGGCTTGGGTAGTTTATGCCTTGTGCAGAGACCAGGCGCAGAGTCCTGCTGGAAAATCCACGGTATATTTTTAAAAATTGTATTGTTGAGAGGTTTCACGACATGATCCAAGACAGTATCTTGATACACTTTGGCTGATGTTTTCACTCCTTTTTCACAAAAACGTAGTTTTGTCACTCCTTGATAAGACACGCCTCACCAAACCATCACTGACGCAGAATGATGACCATAATCACCTTTCCGACCACCACCACTTGAGCACCTTCTTTAGAACTGTGATTGTACACTTTATCATTTTGCTTAATGTAGTGTTCTTCAATAGCGAAATTTTTTCCATCGGTAAAGAGGATATTTGTGTGTCTTTCATCTGCCTGTTGTATCGCGACAGAAGGTTTGCTCGTTTTGATCAATCCACTCTTTTTGTATTCTAATTGTAAAGTTTGATTTAGGGCATGTCCAGTATATCGACGATAAACACTGAGCACCGAGCTTCAGGTCTTTTTCGATTTTTCAGCGATTAAAACTAAATTATTTGCCGTGAGCCATTGCTGTATCTGTGGCACTGCATTGCTTATATCGTCGTAATTATCCTTGTCTTTATTCACTTTAAATACGGTGTCATCTGCAAAGAGTTCAATATTACACAGATTCCTCATAAAAATCATTAATATAAATCAAAAATATGAACGTACCTAGAAGGGATCCTTGGGGAACGCCCACTCGTACAAAGCATACAGAAGATTATGCCCATTAACACGCTGAGTTTTTTGGCCGAGATACGAAGCAATGAGATCAAGACCTTAGTTTATTTAAAAGTGTATCGTGATCTACTCAATCAAAAGCCTTGGAGAAATAGCAAAAGATGAGATGAGTCAAATATTTGTCTAAGGAGAGCAACTCCAGCGTTGGTAGTTGACTTATGTTATTATGCAATAAGGAAAAAATTATTATCGTTCTGATGTGTATTAGCGAACGCGGTACATTTAGAGTTAAGGAAAAGGGCTGAAAATCGTAAATAATTATTTAATAATAATTATTACTGCTATGTATTGAACGTAAATAATGGCAAATGAACTGAAAATTGTATATAATACAGGTAATAGGTGCAACCACGCTCGCAGGAGCAGCAACAGAGGTCACCAGTTGAGTTGAAACACAACACTGCAACACGGAAATTGCCTTGCTGCCAGAAAGGGCCCTCGGCGGATGCGGCACCGAGCCGAGCGCTCGCCACGGTTATTTATTGCAAAAGGTTTTAGAGATGACGACTTACCGAGTTCAACAGACCCTGACCTACAAGTGCGCCCGCTGCCCCGCACAGCTTCACTGTGTGACCATCCTACCTTTTTGGGTCACTTTGAAATCAATAATATATTTATCATTTTTATTATATCAACCGAACAGATCGTTTAACTATACATGACTTAAGCAGTTCAATGTATGTTACTGCGTAATGTTAACTCCTCAGAGCATGGTACCGAGCCGAATCGAACACCGCGTTCGGCTCTACTCAGCTCCACCACAAGCACTGACGCGCAGCCGGCGTCACAGCTCGCAGCTCCATGCACTAGAGGCTGGCTAGCAAGGTGGCAGCATGGTATGACAGTGCGTCTGTAGTCACGGAGTAGGGCGCAACCTGCACCCAATAAAACCTCGCTTCCTTTCCATTTTCTCCCGCTTTCATGACATTCTCTTTCACTCGCATCGCTAGGGGGTGGAGGGTGTCCTAATGTGCGACAGACTCGAGAGCAGACCTCAAGTCACTCATCACCGCGGAAGTTTGCGTCGACTTCCTACGCTGTTGCTTTCATCAATGCCAGTAGCTCTGCCTGGTAGACCGTGAAGAAGTTGGCCAGCTTGAGCTTTTCGCTGGTGAGCTCTGCGGCGTCCCGCATTGCGCAGAACACCTTCGTCACATGAATTTTCGTCAATCCAGCTGCCGTCCGAGTAATTTTCCAGATGAGCAGCCGCGATAGGAGGCCGATCCTCCTTTGTACGGTTCCCCAGACAGAATAACTCCACACTGACCTGATCAGATGGGTGTGGCAGTCTCTTGAACCTTGAAGAGAGTGCCACACCCATCGACCGATATCTCCAGGTCTCGGTCGCCTATTACTTGTCGGGAGTGATCACGTTTTATCTCATATACACGCACTGCTTCCTGGACCCGAAGGTCCAAAGGAAGCAACCCCGCAAGTATCAGGGCCGAGTTCAGCGACGTGATATTCGTCACATTACGGCGAGGCCATGGAAACGCTTTCGCCTACCTATCAGCGCCGGCTGCATCACGCAGTCCTCTCTCGGGGAGAAGAACATCCCCCTTTCCATCTCTGTAAGGGCGCACTGGAACATACAGCGCGTCCTCTTCTTCTCGATCTCTTACCATCACCTGAGCTACGGATCCCTCCGAACCCGTTACCCAAAGGCCATGAGAGTTAAAAGAGAACTCCCGGCATCCTGCGGCGGATCTGATCTTGGATTCCGGCCCCAACCGTTATACGCCGCGGAGGATAAGGAAAGCAACTAAATGCCCCGGGCCTGCCAGGTAGGTTCCTCTTAACTTCACCGTGGGTGACCAAGCCATGGCTATTGAGCCCCACCGCCACGACAAGGCTGGAAGCTGTTCGGGAGACGAGGCCCCCGCTTAGTTGAACTGGTTTTGGTCTATATTTTATTATTTAATATTACTAACATTGTACTCGTCACGGAGCGGCGGCGCTTCCGACAAATGGTCAACGTCAATTGTGACAAGGTGACGTTGCACTTCCGCCCGCTCTCGTTACGGCCTTTACTAATAAATCAAAGCTCGCTAAAACATACTGGCAACATTATATCCGTTAGACCGGATTAAATAAATAATAGAAATAATATTTTTATTTAAATAATTGAGCAATGAATCGCGTTAATTAGTTTCCAGTAAAGAGGTCGAGCTAAATCGCAATTTTTTAATGATGTTATTAATTATATTTTCTTGTCCATTAACCTTATACAATTTTTTTTAAAATAAAAGTAGGTTAATTTACGTTTGCCTCTTAAACTGATCGCCAACCTCCGCTAATCGAAGAGGTACCTTAAGAAGAATAATATAAAGTTATCTTATTTATTTATGTACCGCCATAGGGAGCCGTCGAAATAAATTCGTACCTTTTGGAAATTATCCGAAATTAATAGTTTTTTTTTGTAAATACCGTACATTCACACGAATTTTTAACTTTTATTTAGATGTTATAAGAAAGAGGTTTGAAAGAACTCAAAAGATGGTGTCACCACACACAATAGCTCACGCTATCGTTTATCATAACGCAAACCCGTATAAGGATCATACATTTTTCACGGTGACGTGGCCCGCTGCATGTCCCACTCGTTCCACTCGTCCACTGGCATCACGAAATAATAACAAAAAATATTGTGTCCGAGTGAAGGCTGCAGAATATATCTGTATCTTAGGTTCATGTTATAACATAAAAGAATATAAATAATTTGCGAGATTCATATGTAACCTGCGTCCTCCGTAGCAGACGGGACGGTCGCGTGCGGCAGAGTATGCAGGGCGAGCTCTGAGGACAAAGTAACAAAAAGCTTCTGCTTATCCATTATTTGATGGTTTCAGACATTTGAAGCCCATTACAGGAGAAATGGAAATAAGGCATCAATTGATGATTTATCTAGGAGTGCGCCGGGAGACGGCAGCGCGCCCTAACACATTCAAGGAGTACCTCCCATGGGAAATAATTACCTAACGTTCGCTTTTCTTGCTTATTTACATTTGGTTATTTTTTGCTTTTTTATCTTTTTTGTAATGTTTAAGGTTTTACATTATCAAAAACCAGTTCTTTAATTGCCAAATAATTAACTTAATTGCGACAAGTTGTTTGCGTCCCTGGTTTCGGCCGCTCGCGAGGGACGTTCTGTTTAACATTATTAAATCTGAAATATGGTAACGTCTGCATTAACGGTTGCACCCTACATGGTTACCTGTCGCTAATGCCAGGCACTGAGTTTTAACGTGTGATCGTTATCCGACGGCTGTTCGTAGTAACTACTTTGGAGTGACTCCACGTTACCATACCCACGCGGCCCAGATACCGCCGGCAGTAACTGACACGACACGTGAGCAGAAAACTACTTCATAATTCCGGAAGGAATGGAATTTTAGTATTAATTTCCCCTGGTACGGAGCGCAGTTCGGCCAGAGCACTGGTTTTTCCTGGTTCAGTTTAAAAATATTTATGACTTCCTTATTCGCCAGTTCTTCTATACACAACATATACAAACAAAAAACACATTAGGAAGTTATAGAGGCAACCAGCAACTGGGGCAGTACCGCGGGGGGAGGTGGGGCGCGCAGCCCCGACGTCACCAGCTTTTCCCGAGCTAACGAAATCATTACGCTAAGAGTAAAGTCCGCCGGAGCCAGGGTCGCTCCGCGTCAGCTCGTCAGTGCGAGTTGCCGTTTCGGTTACCGCTCGAAATAAATTAACATCCTGAAACATTTAACATCAAAGCTCACGCTGTTTTAGTAAATGTTAGATTCGAACGCATTATAGCCGACACCAAAACAATGTTACAGACGGTCGGGGAGGCGCGAGCCCCCAGTTCACGGTCAAAATGTTTTTACTATACTAATAATATAATAACATTTTACCGGATTGATGTAAATGTTTACTATATGTTAACGCTTTATTTAAAATTTCCGTTTGATTGTTTGTTGCGACTGTTGGACCCAGGCCGCGCGCGCTCGCTAATCAATCAATCAGTGAAATGAGCTGAATGATCGATTGGTTGATTGAGTGCAGAGATAAATAAGGCCCGAGGAGTGCACGACCGGGTGCTGCACCCCGCGTCTGGCCCCCTCATACCTTCCACTATCTCCACCTCCACTACATCGGAGCAAGCATATTGCCAGATAAAACTAACTCACCTCTATATGTTTAAGGTAATTTTATATTTAATACGAGAACACGCAGATTTTCGAAACTTTTTACGTACGAAGCGGCAGTCAGTTATAACTCATTTTGAAAGCTGACTGATTAATGAAGATATTTTCAAATTGAAAATGTCTCCGTGGAAACGCGTACGCATACGCGCACGCGCACGCGCACTCACGCGGCAGTTTAAATTACAGTTTCGTTAAACAACGGGTCTACGTCGGGTGCTCTTTCGCGCATTGATAGTTCTCTGTTGCCGGAGATCGTCTAGATGGGTAACACCGCAGCGCCTATTTCTATCGCCAAACAGTACTGTGCAAACATTACTATGTCCCGGTTTGAAGGGTGCCGTAGCTAGTGTAATTACTGGGGTAACGAGACTCAATATCTTATATCTCAGGCGAGTGCAATATAGGGCAGTGTATTACATCCTAAGTAGTGCCACGTTGTTATGGGCAGGCGTATCACTTGCCATCAGGTGAACGTCCCACTCGTGTCTTCGCTTCATTGAACATGTTTCCCGTGCATATCTAATCAAGATAACGAGTGTATAGATCTATATTTTGTAATCAGTGTTGGAAATAAATCGACACGTTTATATTTAACTACGGAAAAGCAAAGATTTCTTAATAATTATATATTGATAATATTGTAAGTATTGTACGGTGTGCAGGTCCGGCTCGGAGGAGGCCGGCCCGCACTCGGCGCATAGGCACGAGGGAGGTGAAGCGGTGGCCGCAGCGCGCCGCCCGTGTGAGCGCGCGCCGTCGCGATAAGCTGCATACGTAATGTCGTGCGCATCACTTGCGACTGGAGGCCGCGCGCGCATGTGTAATTTATGACCGATTCAGGAGCTGCGGGCGTGACCTCCCGGCCGCTTCGGAAACCAAGGTTTCCTTGTACGTCTGCTACGGCGAGCGGGAGCGGAGGTAAGAAAAGCAGATGGACAATTATCATTCGTTAAGGGCGTTGCAACGAGAGGATGAAAATCCGTGCGCGTTCTGTTGCAGTCTTATAATTACCGCTCGCTACGACCACCTCAATTTCTTCGCAAACGCCTCACAAGAGCACCTCCCAGGGCTTGCCGGCTCAACCATTTAGTTATGTCAGTTCTGCCTGTCGCCGGAAGAAACTTGTACCATTCACCACCTAATATATCTTCAATTTAATCATTTGTTTTATTATTTATACTCCTAATGGACTGCCAATAAAACACCGGCTGCATTACTCGACGGATCGTCCCCACTTAAAGCCGGACGTCCCGTCCTGTCCCGCTCGTAACGACTAGATTCAAACAGTGGCTCTTGACACCTGGGGCCAACACGCCGGTCGCGCCGTTCTCACCTGCACGCGTCCCGCCCTGGTATCAAGTCATTTCAAAATACTTTTAAATTTTTTGTCTTGGAAATTAAACCTTGTGGAAAACATTACGAGTTCAATTACGCGAAATAAATTACCTCTCGAGACTTGAACTGAATTTTTTGTGAATAATTATCTTTATATTTAATTGCATCGCAAGTATGTGTTAGCTTTTGTTTAATAATATATAAAATGTTATTTTGGACTGCATAAAGAAAAATTCTTCTAATAATCGTAATTCATCGAACGAATATGAATAACAATATCATTGTATCTTAGTTCCGCCTCTAATGGCATTTCCTTGTCGCCGTGACCTTGAACATGTCTTCAGTTTGCACTGATTAATGTAGATTACCAAACGCCGTGCACGTTGCAATGTACTGAGAAATTATGTACTTGAAAGTATTTTGCGCAAACAGCTGGTGCGCGTGTGTGCAAGCAATTACCTGGTACGCACAAACTCATATTAATTATTTTTTGGTTTCGAGTAGATACGGAGCAGATAAATACAATTTAAACAAAAAACTGTTTGTTCGAAAAATTGCGGTGTAGCGGCGCACGCGGTGCCAGATGTCATTATCTTCGGAGTCGGTCTGCCAGTCTAACCTAGGGCCGAGCAGAGCTGATTGTGTGTGCGGCACAAATTTGGTTCATAATCGCAGCCAGTGCTCGGGAGGTCTCTATGTCCGAGCTAATGTAGTGAAGTGAAGCGCGGCACCATATGCATCACAGGACTGGCAGATGTACGCCCCCGCTCGCCCTAGTGTTCACACTGCGGCACGTCGCGACTACTGCATTTATTATTTTGCAAAGAAAATACTAAAACACATCTAATACGCCTGTATAACTTGTGAAGAGCACAAAAGCAATCTTTGTATTATGTTTGCATGGGGAGCGATGGCAGGCGGCGGTAGGCGATGGTAGGTGCCGCGTCCCCACAAACAGGCTCATTCTGATGCTTTCACTCGGTGTTCAACTATTGTTAGTGTTTCTAGGTGGCGCTCGCGAGCCGCCCACGTTCAGAGGCAACTGTAACTAACGCCATCGTAGAGATTAGTGGCGGATGGAAACGCCTCGTTAGTTATATTCACAATTGTTCTTTATGAGAGAATTCTTGACGAAGCAGGGTAAAGTCAATGGAAATAATGAGTCAATGACCACAGATCTTTGACCTGACAGATTACCTTAAAAAAAAGAAAAATAAACAAAATACTTCATAGTTTTATTAAGATTATGCCAACACATGTTCATGAAGCCCACTTTTAGAATGGCTGTGTTCTGTGCACACGCGAGGGCGAGGTTCGTGAGGTACTAGGGCGGCGGCCGGCGTGCGCCCCTTCAGAACGCGGTACGCGGCGACGGCCTCGAGGCGCGCGCGCTCACGTCGCTCCAGCTCGGCGACAGGCAGCGACACCCTTATGCGCCGCGCGCCTCCTTCGCCCCCGGCCGACATCATCGCGCTCAGCAACAACTCTCGCCGACCCGGCTGCAGACATGAAACCAATATTACATGGCAGTTTGAAACTTTAGTCTGCAACTTACAGGCAAGGCCAAAATCTCAAAAATTGAGATGTATTTCGACGACAACGTGGTGACTCCAGGGACGCGATAACTCAAATTACAACTACAATTGTAATAGAAAAATTTCGCAGGACGCATAGACGACGCGCTGGCTCTGCGCGCTCGCACTCACCCGCGGCGCTCCCGGTGCTCCCGGAGGACGCGCGGAGCGGCGCGGGGGCGCAGGCAGCGCGGGCGGCGCATGCGCCACCTCGCCGAACGCCACGCACTCGTATCGCACCTCGTGCTCCCGCTCCTGCAAGTCCACACCACACGTTACTGCTGCGATGCATAAGCAACTTCCAATTAAAGAAACATAAGTAAGAAATAATATAACCTCTAACGCTTTCTTCCTCTTTTCTTTCTTCAACGCGAGTTTTTGTGCGCGACTGATTTTAGGCGCGGGGTGTTGCTCGCCGCTTGCCTTAGACTTTCTCTTCTGTTTTTTCATTCGTCGCTCTCGTTGAAATGCCATACGTTCTCCCTTCACATCCTCAGTATCTATATCTTGCTAAATAAATACATTGTTATGTTAAATTTTGATGCACATTTTTGTTGCACATAACAGTTCCGGAGGGAGCATCCTCTCCACCGCCGCACTCCCGCTGCAGGAGATGCCGTGCCACAGTGCGCACAGCACGTGCTCAATCCTCCTTGTTATGTATAGGGGTAAGTGTAAAGACATAATACTTGTCTAACGTAGGTATTTGCAAAATAAACGGTGGCTGCGCGCACCGCCATGTGACAGAATAAAGGCAGTGCGTTAACGGCTACACGTGTTTTGACTGCACCCTACCTGCGCACGCAACATTGGAGATGAGGACTTACTTTTAGCTTAAGATAAAATATAAGCGTAGCCGTTAACGCACTCACTTTATTCTACAATCTCGGTGCGCGCAGCTACCGCTTATTTTACAAATACCTATTTTAGACAAGTATTGTCTTTACACATACCCACCCCCATACATAACACTTTTTCCCCACTAAATGTCACTAATAAAATTGTTTATAACCTACCCTAGGATGTCTGCGTGTGCTACGCCGACACTCCTATACTTCATAAAACAACGCTTTTTTCATTTGTATGAACTTCTATCAATTATTTAAGTAGTTTGTAATAATTACACAATTGATTATATGCAAAACTATAAACACAACAACAATTACCATCTGAATATAAATTAGATGTGGATCACATAGGAAATATATTTTTAATATAATATTCATCTAATATGTTAGAGGAAGTCTGAAAGTTGCTCCAGTGATATAGAAATTGAGGAGCAAGAGTTTAGAGTGGTACGGGCATGTTATGCGGAGGGATGAAGGACATATAACAAAGACAGTAATGAAAATGAAAGTGGATGGTTATAAGTGTAAAGAAAGACCAAATCAACTGTGGATGGATTGTGTGAAAGACAATATGTATAAAAAGAGTGTGAATTTAGATATGACGGCTGATAGAGCTATATGGAAGAGCAGTGCATACTGTGCAGACTCCACGTAGCTGGGAAAAGGGTAGGAGGAAGGTTAGAATTTTTATAACTACAAATGTCATTTGAGTACTTGGCTTACATATTGAATGCCAGACATATATGGTAGTCATCCACACAGGTGATCACATCAACAGATGGATGTTTCTTATGTGTAGGACCTCCACCTCTACTGAACATTTGTTACTTCAGTAAACTTACTGGATAATCTTCTTGTAATATTGGATTGTGAAGAGCCTTTACTGCGCTGTTAATTCTAAGGGAAAATCCTCTGCCTGATTCCCCTGGTAACTTTTGCAATAATGCTATTGGGTTGTTTTTATTTAGGTGTGAAGCTATAACATTGTTTCCTGAAATAAAAATCATTTATAATAGCATTGTGCTTCACCACAGCACCACTGAGATTTCATTGGCCGAGTCACCAATTATCAACTACCAGTGTTCTATCAATTGACTTCTAGATATTTCGATTGTCCTTAATTAAATCACCTTTTAAAAATAATATTGTAAATAATTACAATAAATATAATTACTATTTATATTTTATTAATATATGAATGAAAAATTTTACTTTTTGATGAAAATTCCATTTTCAATACTTCCAGTGTGTTAATCAAAATCATATCACAAATTTGTTCTCTATTTAGATCTAATACAAAGGATTGCTTATAATTTTAATCATATCTGTTCTAATCGGTCAATCGGTTATAATTTTAATCATAATCCAGTGTATAAGGTGTCATAGGATTATTCCACTAAAAGGGGATCACTTTTCATAATGATCTTTATATACATACCCTGCCATAATCTACAGAAAGTGGAAAAATAAGGACAAGAACAAATAATAAACAATTTGTAGGAAGTCAATAAGGTGCAGAGAAGCTGAACAGAATCCTGACTGATACACTCTCCTGCGAGTTGGCTCAAAAGACCTCTGGGTTGGTGGAACCATAGGACATTAGAGAGATCCTTATTTTAGACATAAAACACATCAATCCAACCTATACCAGAAATTATATTACACCTAAAATACTCATTATATTTTAATAGGCAGGGAACAAGCAAATGATAACTTATTTTGTGCACATTCAAAATATTCTTGTACCCAACACAAACACTAGCAAATGTATATAAATACTAATTTAGCAATTAGTGAGCAAATTGAAACGCGTCTTCACCTTTAATACGTTTCTTCTTAAACTTTGGGTCCCCGTTGTTTAGTGCGGTAAAATTTTGGAAGGCGAACAACTGCGTCAGGGATCGTGGCACGGGCTGCTCATCAGGGTCTTTAGGCGGTGCGTTTATTTTACCCTTTAAACTGAAAGTATTACGAATATGTAGTGGATTGTGCAATGATACCAGATATCTATGATAATATATTTACAATAAAACTATCTTACTCTTGCAAACGTTTAGCTTGCTGAACCAGTGGGTCTTTAATACCCTTGTGTTTTTTACAAGGGATCTTTCTTCCCATTTTAACAAAGTACTGTAGTAACAAGTATTGGGTTTAGAATAATGTGTTCATTCATATTATACACGGAAAAATGTGAACAGTAAACACTATACAATCTGTGTCTGCATGCGCGTGCTTCCGACGGATGTCACCGCTGACGGTTTGCCTAAGTGTTGCCGTGCAATCGGCGGAAGTATGACAAATGCGACGATTGACAACAAGATTTATAACCTTTAAAAATGCATGGTCGAAATAAATTTGCTTAAAAACTGATAAAATATAGACTAAAGCTGATGTATTTATACATTTTGTCACTCAAACATCAGTATTTATTTATTTTATTTTTGGCTAATATATGTTTGGAGCCTAGGTTATTTGTTAAATATAACACAAAACTGACCACAATACAACATAAAAATAAACAAGGTTATTTAAAAAAAATAAACAAATACAGATTAAAAATGTCTCGAAAAACTTACTAAAACATAACGCAATAATTTGTAATACTGCATATTTGAGTGTCGAGTTTCTAATTTTTAAATAGATTCCTATCATAGGTTTATAGACATTTCCTTATTCTTTATCGTCATTATTAGAAATTATAGAATCTATTCATTTAAAACATTATTATCCCTATAATTACAACATTAATGCTTTCTTTTATTATCTACAGAAATTGTGGAGGGGATGACTTTGCAAGCGAATGTTTAAGTCGCGCGGGAGGGGAGTTGTTTTTAGCAGCGAACAAGGTCGTTCTTTGTGTCAAAAATTTTGTGACGAATACTAAGGCAGAATTATTTACATTTGGTAGCAGACTACTACATCAAGTAAAATAGTTGCAGCACGCGTATGTCGGTGTTAGACATTAGTTCATAACTAATTTTGTTGTTCAGAACGTTCCAATGAGTCTGGGTGGAGGTCTCAATACAGACGGATCAAATGCAGGAGGAATATATGTACAGTTCAATCAAGATTGCACGTAAGTTGCTATACTCTTATAAAATAAAGACTAATTTAATGGTTTTCTACTTTAGCACGGGACATTACATTTCAAAACAAAAGCATAATCTACCAGTCAGCAAGAGTGAGGCTGTGCTGGTGTTTGTTATTAAGACAGCAACGCGATCTTTTCGATGATGCAACATGTCATTGCCAAATATTTTGTAACTAAGTTTTAATCGTCGCACTCACGACAATAATACGAGTAATAGACATTTTAACTTAAACAAATGAGTTGTGTTTTACATAATTTATAAACGAAATGCAACGAAATTATTGAAATGCATCATTACAAACATGGCCTCCTATGTGTTTGTAATGAACGGCGGTTACTCGATAATGTCAGCATTGTTTTGGTTAGAACATATGCTTTGATCAGTGGCCTTGAAGGCTATAATAATAACAAAAATTTAATAAATATTATCTGCTACTGTAAGCTTTTTATGACTAATGGAAAAAATTGTCTTTATTTCCGATTAATTTTATAATATAAAGTAAATTTACTATATTATTGATATTTATGTTCTTTTTACTGCAAATCATTGCATATTAGGCACATTTCATATAATCTGTTAAAATCACATTGAAAATGCATTACTTATCAACATTAATATCACAATATTTAAATGATTTGTGCCTATTATACCAATAGAACAATTGACATGTTTTTTTTATAGTTATTATGTAGTAGTTTAAGGAAGTCACAATTTTTATTACACGGTAACAACTATTTTCTGTAGGTTATCATTTTGTGTGTGAAAATCAACACATGCTATCAAAACTGGATTTAGATGCATTTTTGTCTAAATTTTTTAATGGAAGGTTTGGACTAAAGAAATTTTGGTACTTTCAGTCAGCACTGATACTGCTGTTGATGAAAAAGTTTTGTGAATTGATCTTAAAATATGTTCTTAAATTGGAATTTTACAAAGGTCTTTATTAAATGCCATTAAAATACCATGAGTTCAAAACATTTATACAGTATGAATACAAGGGTAGATTTTAATAATAATACCATTTAGTTTCATAGTTGGTAACAAAACATGATTTTTTAATGTTTTGATTAAAAACTTAAGAATTTATAGTGGACTGTGAAAGTTTATACCAAAGTAAACACTATGTTTGATTGGTCTTTTTCCAAAAACATCATTCAACAATGGACACAATACAGACAATAGACTTGTTATTTATAATTTATTGTAACATGTATTTTTTTTTTTGTAGATCATTAGTGGCAGGTAGCAATAGCGGATACCATTTATTTGCATTAACACCAGATGATGGGGTGGAGGAGATTTATGCAAGCCGCTCCGGGCAGGATACCTGCTTGGTGGACCGGCTTTTCAGTAGCTCTCTAGTTGCCATTGTCACAGTTGCTGCTCCAAGGTAACATATGTATGATACATCTGTTGAAATTTCTATTAATTCATTTTGAAAATGGTGGTGCAAAATACATTTTGTAATTCTATCCTCAACATCTCATGGTTTACATGGCCATACAGACTCGGTGATTAATTGCCAGTGATGATGATTCATGCAGTTGTCATTGTGTATCGCTCACCTACCTGCTCTATAAAATAGAAGTAACTTTGACATTCTGAAACCACAATGATATAGATCTTATTTTGTTATAATGATATTAATAGGTAATGATAAACAAGAAGCAGGTAATTTATAGGTAACGGGATATTGTAATTATCAACAAAAAGTATTAGGTTGGGGAAAAAGTCCTTTTGCATTATATATGGTGTCCCATGGCCGATTTAGGATTCAAAATTCGATTATTTTTTCAATGGTTGCGCGGAGGACCGGAGAGGGGTTACAGTTTGACGTGGCATTTGTGCGGATTGGTCAGTCACGATGTCGCAGTGGACTGGTCCTCTTTCTGTCAATAGAATAATTGGACCGTTTTTCTTGAAAAATTCTCGTGGAGCAACCGTAACTGTTGACGGTGATGTCTATCGGCGCATTTTTATACCGAAACTGAGAGAACAACCATCGCACAGCTCTCACACGTGGTATCAACAAGATGTGATGACAAGTGGCGCCACGCATCACACAGCAAGAGTTACCATGAGCCTCCTTCGCGAGATACACTCGGAATACTCTCGAAAAATTACGCGAGTGTGTACGTCGCGATGGAAAACATTTGGACGGAATGATCTTCAAAAAATAAAATCCGCGTGTCTCGTCTTTCTTTTTATGACAAATATATGTATATTATAAAATAATAACATCCTTTACTTTAATTAAGAAATCCTAAATCTGCCACGGGACACCCTATAGTACGTATGAACTTGTAATAAAATCTGTTTGACTATACTATTTGTATCTGACTGGTTTTGTTCTCATTGAAAGTTAAAATTTTAAAGAACATAATTCCAAATTCAAATTAGGAAAATATGTGATTTTTAATTGTTTTTCGTACTGTCAAGATGAGTGAATCTAATGAAGAAATTCGAAACATTTTAAACTTTTACTACAAAATAGTAAAAATGCAATGCAAGCTGCGAAAAAAAATTGCGATGATAATGTAGCTAGTGCAGTGCAGTGCAATGCAGTGCAGTGCCTGTGAACACTGTGTAGCACAAATTTGGTTTAAGCGTTTTCAATCCGGAAATTTTTATATGAAAGATGCACGTTGCTCTGGTCGCCCTATTACGGATAAAATTGATGCCATTTTTTAAAGCGGAGAAAGATCGGCATATCAGTAGTTATGACGTAGCTGAAGAACTGGGAATTGACCACAAAACAGTTCTGGCGCATTTGAAAAAAACTGGGTACACAAAAAAGCTCGATATTTGGGTACCTCACGAGCTCACTGAAAGAAATCTAATAATGAACCGTCTACTCGTTTGTAATTCTTTGTTACGACGTAATGAAAACGAACCATGTTTGAAGAAGTTGATAACTGGTGATGAAAAGTGGATCACGTACGACAACAACGTGCGAAAAAGGTCGTGGTCAAAGGCCGATCAGGCTTCACAGACTGTGGCGAAACCCGGGTTAAGTCGCAACAAGGTGATGCTGTGTGTGTGGTGGGATTGGAAGGGCATTATCAATTATGAGCTGTTACCACCAGGCAGGACCATCGATTTTGAACTCTACTGCGAAGAACTGATGAGATTAAAGCAAGAAGTTGAGAGAAAGCGGCCGGACTTAATCAACAGAAAGGGTGTGGTTTTTCATCTTGATAACGCTAGAACCTCACACATCTTTAGCTCTGAGCCCCTAAGATAGTTTGGCTGGGAGGTGTTAATGCATCCGCCGTATAGTCCTGACGTTGCACCTTCAGATTTCCACCTGTTTCGGTCTCTTCAGAATTCTTTAGGCAATGTCAGGTTAACATCACGAGAGGACTGCCAAAACCACTTGTCGCCGTATTTTGATCAGTAGTCCCAAAATCCCTATATCAATGGGATCATGTACCCGTCGCTACCTATAAGTTGGCAAAAAGTTATCAAACAAAATGGTACCTACATACTTTAGTTAAATAAAAATAAACTATATTAAAATATGTTTTAAATTTTCTTAAAAAATGCGAAGGAACTTTTCTCTCAATCTCACTCGCACCCGCACCGCACCGCACTCGCACCGTACCGCACTCGCACCGTACCGCACTCGCGGCACGCAGAGGACGCAGTCGGCTAGCGAGCACCTGTAGCGCGATCAGCAGATCATTAACCAATTATCTTACCCTACAATCAGCCGCATACAAAATAGGCATTTTCCAAGAATTTGAAATTTTACGATGAGGACCAACAGAAGTTTCCTGTTCCCAATTATAGGTGTTTAAGTTCAATGAATTCGTACTTCGACTGAAACCATTCCAAGGGTTTGTGTCGGCGCTTCGCACGGACCGGCTCCCTGTAGCAGGCCATGTACCCCAAGCGCGACCTGAGGAGGGAGTACTTTCAATAAATGTTATAAAGGCTGTATTCTTCGAAACTAGGTTTATGGCCAACCTTGGCCTCTGCTTGGGTGAACTTGAATTTTAATACGATTAATTGTTCTCTTAAGCGTCCATAGGCGGGCAAGACTATATAATATCGCATAATGTGCACTGTGATCTCCTCGTCCGCTCCGCACGGCCGGCCGGCGGACCCGCCGGCGGTCCCGCAGGCGCGCCGCGCCCCACGCGACCCTCAGGCAGCCCGGTGTCGCAGGCGCAACGGCCGCTATTTTCAGCCGCGGTGCCGGCAGAGTTCTATTCATACCGCGTACTCGGCCACTGTTTCGTGCGATAACGAGTCATTATGTAAAGCGTTAATATTGTCCCGTCGCACATGGTTTGGCAACCCTAGATGATGACTTTGATTTTTTTCTAATTTTAATCCTTGAAATAGCACGGACCGAGAGTCCGGGCACACAGCAGGGACCAGGCTCCATCATTCATCATCATGATCAACATTATCAGCCTTTGTTAATCCACTGCTGGATATAGGCCTTTCCAAAGGTCTTCTACCAAATACGATCTTCAGCTTTTCGCATACACCCACTTCAACCGCTCTGATGATATCGTCGGTCCATCTGGAGGTAGGGCGTCCTACGCTTCTGCGACCTGTACACGGCCTCCATTCGAAGACTTTCGTCTCCCATCGGCCATCACTGACACGACAAACATGGCCGGTCTACTGCCACTTTATCTTGCAAATTTTTAGAGTTACATCGACAACTTTAATTCTCTATAATAATGTCTGTAGTGTAATAAAAGTAATGCCAAGCATGGCTCTCCATCGCTCGCTGTGCTACTTTGAATCGGTGGACCAGCCCAATGGCCCGGTGCCATCGAAGGATGCACTTGTTAAAGACTTTTGTCTTGAAGCATTGGGGTATTTGCGAGGTGAGGATGTGGCAGAGTTTCCCAAACGCTACCCAGCCGAGCCGTATGCGTCTCTCGATCTCTTTGTTGAAGTTACCTCGGCCAAGTTCTATAACCTGTCCGAGGTAGATGTACTCTTTTACTTCTTCAATCACCGCGTTACCGGTGGTTACTGGACTATTGGACATAACTTTAGTCTTGTCCAAAATCATCTGCCCTACGTATCGGGAAGCGGCATTGAGATCATTCAGTATCCGGCTAAGATCCTCCTGTGATTCTGCCATTAAAACCACGTCATCGGCAAACCGTAGGTGCGATAAGCACTCGCCGTTAATGTTGATGCCCCCTGTGTTCCAATCAAGAGTCTTAAATACGTCTTCCGGCGCAGTTGTGAACAGTTTCGGGGATATTATGTCGACTGCTGTCCTTGGATTGGCACGGTCATCGTTGCGGCGTTATACAGGCACTTCAGTACATCGATGTAGCGGTGGTCTACTTGGCATCGCTGTAAGAACTCCAAAACTGACAAGGTCTCAATGGAGTCGAAGGCCGTTTTTTAATCCGCAAAGAACAAACAAAGCGGCATGTTATACTAGATTTTTGTATAACCTGCCGCAGAGTATGGATGTGGTCCACGATGCTGTGGCCTTTACGAAACCCGGTCTGTTCCGGGGGCTGGTATATATGTAGCCCTCGGGAGTGACGGTTCGTAATAACCTCAGAAAACATCTTGTAGACGTGGGACACAAGTGCGATCGGTCTATAGTTCTTCAATAAGAGTTTATCACCTTTCTTGAAGAACAAGACAACCACGCTTCCGGACCACTACGATAGTGTGAAACCTTCATGCATTACAGAGTTAAAGAGACGCTGCAGCTCTTTAAGGACTAAGGACCCCCCAACCCTTCGCAATTTTGTTGTAATTCCGTCCTCTCCGGAAGATCTACCATTTTACAGCTGCTCAAGAGTTATCCTAATCTTTCCTATGCTGATGTCTGGAATATCCTCCGTGTGGTGTCGCAATAGCGGAGCTCGGCTATCACCTGCGCGACAGGCAGGTGTGGGTAGTAGTTCGTGGGCAGCATAATGTATGCTATAGTAGTTCTCTACTTCAGCGGATATCTCCGGCTTGGAGGCAACTATACGTCCATCCTCTGTCTTGACCCTCAGCAGACCCGGCTCCACAGGAAATAAATTCAATCATTCGACCGTTAACTGTGCTGCAACACTTTATACATATACAAAGGCGCACGTCGGCCCTGCGCACCCTGCACACCCTACACACGACACGCACGGGTTGCAGAACCCCAACGAAGTACTCACAGATACACAATAGAACCAAATACCATTTTGTTCATTTATTGTTTTTGTTTTATAATTTTTTTATTCTACGAAGCGACGAGCCCAGCCTGATTTTCACTTGATGCTAATGCGTGCCATACGTTAGGATGATGCACACTGCACCACATTATGCTGGAGACTTGAAACATATAATATGTTGTCTCGTTACAGCAGTAATGTCACTAGCTACAGCTCCCCTCAAATCCTCAATGTTGCACGCCATTGTACGGCTTGCAGTGACACCTACCAAGAGGGTCTCCGGCATCAGGGTCCCGATGCCAATAAGTTTTACCAGTTTTATTCTAACAGGGAAGTTAATAGACCACGCGCTGCGGCCCGCTCGCCCTTCTGCCCGCTGGGAGGGTGCACTCGGACAATCGTCGGCCGACTGTGATTCGCTCCAAATTTAACCAAACTTGTGTAAAACATAAAGAGTCTCGCACCACAGGGGGGGAAAATGATTCCATAACACCTACACTTGATGACTTGATAGTACACTTTAAGCGGAGGAGACGCCGAGGGCAGGGAATCCGCCGCTGCACAGCACTGTGTAGCTCTTGGCAATCTTTAATTTCGCCAATAATATCAATAAAAAAAGCGTTAGTGCGTGTCAACACCCAACACGACCTCGAATGACCTCGCGCGGCGTCGCGCGGCCTCGCCGCCTCGCGCGGTCGCGGCGGCCCCGGGCGCGGCACGCCTCGAGGAGGTCGCGCGCGTCGCCGCCGCACTCTACTAAGCAGCCGCTGCACAACGTCAGGTGTTCGTTAATGGAGAACAATCATTATAACGTACGAGTGGAACTAAAGTCTCCGACGGCCTCCCGCAGTGCATCACAGGACGCCGAGAATTTGACGATCGCGATTGCACTGAAGTATCGAGGCTGCGCCGCATGTAGACGTCCACGCGCGCACAGGCTCCACCGAGGACAGCGGGCGATACCCTTAGCGCGGGAGCAAACATTTATTAAAGTAACTGATTTGAAACCTGATATCATCCCCAGGAAGCTGATCGTTTGCCACTACAAGAAGGGCACGGAGATCTGCAACTACAGCTACAGCAACACCATCCTCGCCGTCAAGCTCAACCGATCCGTAAGTCATTATGTTGTATTTATTCAATTTATTCAATAATTTTGTTTTATGCTTCTCTCACCCCCTTACGCCTCTCTGTTGATGTACATTTTCCTCCTGCTGATCTTTTTAATAGCTCTTTAACACCTTTTGATGTGCCTTTCATTGAATATATACTCTGCCGCGACAGTCGGCGGCTATTCCATGTGTCGAGGGCCCGGATTCATATCTTCAGACCTGCTCGATTGAGAGGTTCTGCGAACTAACTGGTGTAATGGTAACCCAGTTAAGCCGGTTTCCGGTTTGTATTATACAAACTTCTTTGAATATTGATGACGCTACATAAACAGAAATGTTTTGCGTGAACAGAACTGTGACATGATAATTCGTTAAACTACCGGTTCAATGTAATGTTTGGTCGCGGCGTAGCGGCTGATCGTGTGCTTGGAGGAGTCGCTGCACATCCACAACATCCGTGATATGAAGATCCTGCACACGATTCGCGACACGCCGCCCAATCCGCGCGGTCTGTGCGCGCTGTCACCCAACGTGGAGCGCTGCTACGTGGCGTACCCGGGCAGCAGTGCAGTGGGCGAAGTGCAGATCTTCGACGCGGTGCATCTGAATGCGAAGTGCGTGCTGAGCGCGCACGACAGCCCGCTGGCGGCACTCGCCTGGTCCATGTGCGGGCGGCGGCTCGCGACTGCCTCAGAGCGCGGCACTGTCATCCGAGTGTTCGCTGTGCCAGAACGCACGCGCCTCTTCGAGTTCCGGCGCGGTGTGAAGCGGTGCGTCAGCATCGGCTGCCTCGCGTTCAGCGCGTGCGGGCAGCTGTTGGCGGCCACTTCCAACACAGAGACCGTGCACGTGTTTCGGCTGTGCGAGGCGGCGCGAGGCGAGCCAGAACCGGACGGGTGGCTGGGCTGGCTGTCGCAGGCGGTGAGCGCGAGCGCAGGTTACCTGCCCGGCGCGGTAGCCGACGTGCTGGCGCAGGGTCGCGCGTATGCCGCTGCGCGCCTGCCCGACAGCGGACACCGTGCAGTGGTCGCTATCACCAAGTAAGCACTGGCACGGCCAAGCGTCCCCGTGTGGGCGCGAAAACCTACTGACTAGAGCTGATGAGATTCTGCGTACGGAAATGTATTGATATATTTAAGAGGTTCTTATCATTCTTATCAAAACTATATTTAGTGAAACTGTATCATTTGCGGTTGGCAGCGTGAAGGGACCGTGCGGCGGCGGTGGTGGCGCCGGTGCGGGCGCGGCGTGTGCGCGGCTGCTGGTGGCGACGAGCGCGGGCGTGCTGTACGTGTACGCGCTCGCGGGCGAGGGCGGCGAGTGCTCGCTGTTGCGCACGCACCGCCTGCTTGAGGGCGACACGCACCCGGACCGCGCGCACGAAGGTACACCTCCGGTCACCGTCATCACCACCACCACTGCCACCGCCACCGCGTCACATTCATCTCATTGCTGATCAGACACATTTCGTCGTCATCGTGTCGTCACTTTGGTTTATTCAAGTTCTAATTGTGTAGCGGAAGAGTTCACTCTCGTGGTAGTAGTCATGGCTGCATGTACTCGTATATCGACAACTGCGATTATCTAACGGGACCAGTTGCCGCCAGCGTGTCCTGTTCGTGTTCCTTAACATGCCGTTCGGTGCGAGATCTCGCGCGCTCCCGTGCAGGCAGGGCGAGCGTCGCCGGCTGCTCTCTGCGGAGGGTGAGTCTTTGTGGCTCGAGGCGGGCCGGTGCATCCATGCCAGCAACAGCGGGCTAAGGCGCTGGGCCTGGCCGCTCTCGGCCTTCGCCCTGCGCCGCCGCCCCACAGCTTCCTCACGAACTTTCCCTTCACCACTACCTCCGCATTCGATCTCCTCCATCCACTTGTCCATTGTCAGGATTATATATTTGACATTAACTGTTAAATCCACACTTGAATTACACATACACGACCTGATCTCAGTTCAGTTCAGCGTTACTTCGCCGCTTCGCATCAATCATTGTTTATTGCAGTAATATTTGTACGTCCATAAATTTATATATATATATATATATAGTCTATAACTATTATAATATATTTATTGATATTATTTAGTAGAGCGCGGCCATGTTTAGCTAGAACCCGTCGCCCCTATGTACTAGCGGACCACCACCACCGCCGCCGTCACCGCCATCTGCCACTGCGCGCGACCGACCGACCGCGCGTATGCGCACGCGCCGCGGTCCGCGTGATTGGAACATTAATAATTATTTAATTATTACTTCTAAATAGCTGCTACTCTTTCTTGAAACGGTAATAATAAAATTTAAAGAGAAGTTAAAATGTTAGCTAAATGTTTCATACGACACTTAAGTGTCTCCGGATCTCGCGCCAGTTGTAGCGCGCTAGGTGTAGGTACGTGCGGCGGACAGGGGCCGAGTACGCCGGGAGGGCGGTGGTAGCGCGGTGGTAGCGTATCGCTGCTGGTGGTGGTCCGCTGACATGTGCCTCCCGCAGCGGCAGCGGGCGGAAGCTACGCGGGCGCGCTGCGCGGTCGCCGCGCGGACCACATGACAGGTATCAGTATGCCCATTCACTCGCACCCCACTCTCCCGCACACAGCTATATGTCCCGTGCACTCCGCAACACTCGCCCCCCGCACCGCGCCGCGCTGCGCCGCAAGCTTCTCCCACTAACCCTGTCTGTCGGTCCTGTCGTAGCATCCCCCGCAGCAACGCCCCGGGGCTCGTGCCACCGGCGATCAAAGGGCAGTAACCGATCCCCCACCCTCCTCCACCTCCTCTACCTGGCTCTCATGGCGTCGCAGCGCACTCGTGTCGGTCTCGTGCCGGCACGGGTGCCGCTTGCCATTGTACTTCGATCTTTTTCTTCATTTTTCGTTTTGCGTTAGAGGAGCGCCGCCGGGAAGGACGTAAGTATTACATGACACCGTGCCGATGTGCGCACGCCCGGCGCATCCTGCGCAGCGCCAGGTTCAATGGAGGTAATGGAGATGACATTACCGAACGGTACATCTACATGAACACCTCACGACGCAATGGCTTGGGGCGGCTTTCGGGTGCTGGGTCGCGCTTGCCCGCCGCCGGTTCGTCAGGATGTTGCGCGCCGCTTAATGCCGGGAGCGTATGCGACAGTGAAGCTGCGCAGGAAGTAGCAGGACTAGTGCGCTCAGTTTGGAGACGCGACCGTGTCGACGCTATTGACGTTGCGGAGGCTGCCGGCTCTGCGTACCGCACCTCACGCCCCACGCCACCACCACGTAAACACAACATAAATGTTCTTGAAAAGCCCATTACCGGCGTATTCTCCGCTCCTATTCCGCCAGTTCCTCGGAGAACTAGAGCCCGGTGCGCGAGTTACTATATATATGTACGTATTGTGTGTAAGTGTAGCGCGTGCGATGTGTATGTGTGCGTTTTGCGAGTTTGTTAGTGCACGCCGTTTTCTGATTTCTGATTGTGTTGTAATGCGTAGTTGATTAAGAATGAGGACCAGACCACACGAATCGTGTACCGCAACATCACAGCCCTTTCTAGGATGTGCCTTATCAAGACAGGAACAATTGAACAGCTAAGGCTGGACGTTAGTGTATAGTTTTGTGTAAAATTGATATTTGTGCGAGTTGAGTACGAGCACCAGACGCGTGTGTACGTGTGCGCGTGGGCGTGCATGCGCACATATGGAGTGCGAGCGAGCAGGAATGTCGTCCGGATGCTGATGGGATTTTCAAGGATCGTTCTATGGCCGTGGAGTGGAAGAGGCAGTGGTGTGCGCTACGCGGTGCGTGTGTGAGTGCGTGATTTGTGTACCGCAGATTCGGAGCGGGCGTTGGAGTTGGGCGCGGCCGTGAGCGGCTCCCCGCCGCGCGGCGCCTTCGACTTGCGCGACCCGCTGCACTTCCCGCCGATGCGCGCGCCGCATCACGCCGCCGACGCGCCCGTGCCTGCGCCCGCGCCGCCGCCGGGCGACGCCGCGGCACCCAGCGCCGCCACCGCCGCCGCCGAATAACCGCGCGGACTCCTTCCGACTGCTTGCGTTGTATTTTACTTGAACCCGATTCGTTATCGTCGATGAGTATTCACATGATTAATTATAATTTTTACTATTGACAAGAATATTGTTAACAACAAAATAACGTAAGTTGCCCCATGTTATTTTGTTTTTAATAACATATACCCGCGCGTTGCTCATCCTCCTCTCCCCGTCAATTCCTCCGCGCCCGCCTATGTCTAGACATTTCACGCACATGCCCATTTTCAAATTATGAAGGGCTTTGTGTTAATTAAAAAATCATGAAATGAATCATTCTACTTTAAAAGTTGTAGCACGAATATCGTCATTATCAATCGATGAACGTGCACTACTGGACATTGGTCATAACCAAAGTTCTCCATACCAATTGGTGCTGCGGTGCGCAGTTTTTTTTTACACACACAAACGTATGTATATACATTGCTGTACAAGTACCGACAAACGGGGGTGGGGAGCGTGGTTGTCAAAAGGCCTCCGATCCGATAGTATTTCGCTCGACGGCGGACGAGCGAGCCCGCACCTCCCCGTGCTCGCGCCCTCACATTCGCCCCGGCCGGATACGGATGCAGGGGCGAGGCTGGGCAGACGCGCTTTTTCTCTGTGATGAACTTGTTCTCATTGTAATGTCGTTATTCAATGTTACGTTACAACAGTTTACGTATCGAGTGTGCTGCGCATGCGCCGACGCGCCGCCTGCGTTTCGCGAGTCTGCTCGTTCATAAGTTTTGTACATAAGTGTATGTATAATAATTAATCATTAGATTGTTCAATGTGATAGCGTGCGTATATATGTCTTAATGTTATATGAATGTTTGAATGGTTATGCGGATGGGTGGTCGGCTGGGAACGATTGTTGTGAATCTATCGATATGAATCAAATAAAATAAAATTAAAAATTATCTAAATTGTAAATAAAAAATCCATTTACGTCGGCGGTGCGCGGGCGGGGCGAGGCGCCGCGCCGCGGATGTCGTGCAATCCTCGCCCCGCAGTGGAGCATGCCCACCTTGCTCATGGATGTAATGAAAATGACTAGCATAATTTCGGGATCCGCGCTAACGCACGAAATTGTAAATAACAAATAAATATTTTCATAAAACACATTCGTTTATTTTATTGCACCCGTTGTGTAGCGAGAGCGCAAGGGCCGGGCCGGGGCCTTGACTCGCCGCTGAACGCTGTGCGCACCCTGTAGCACAACCCTTCTAATAAAACCCGGATGGTACAGTGTACACAATTTATTTCCTTATAATTTCTTATGCTCCTATTTAAGGCCTATTTCAGTAATCTTCGAGCGCTTCTAAGTAATATTTGATGTACACGAAGAACTTTTTTTGAGGTGTGAGGAAGGAAACATGATGTTTTTGGAAATCACAGCAAGCATTAATTGTTGTTGAAAAACAGCGGAACTACATAGTCTTGATTGCTGTCAAAGTACGGAGAACAATTTTTTGAAACATCCAGTGCCGGCGACTCGCTCCGCGAGTCCACCTACATCCGTCTCTGGAGACGATGGAAACGTTAAAACAACAATGTAATAAACAGATTGTGAATAAACAGGTGTTGTAATAATGCCAGTGTACAAACGCACGCGTATGATATAGACTGTGTAAGCATATGTATATGTTTTAAAAGATTTGTAATAATGTCCAATCAACGGAGAGAACAGTGGGAATGTACAAAATAAGCAAGGTAAAACTAACAGTATAGAACTGAATAAAAGCGAAAGGTAGATACAGATACACGAAATATCTGTGTACATCAAAATTCTTCACCGGTATATATTACAACAAGAAAAAATAATAAATAAATATTATAATAGTAAAAATCTTTATTTATTTGTCACCACGAACCAAACGTAATTACAAAAAAAATCTTAAGTTACATACATACATCATTTAACAATATGGCTGTGGATCGCTGGTGCCTGTAATAAACCCGTGTTACAGCTCTCGTACAATCAATATTACAGCTTAACTTAAGTAACGAACAAAAGATATCATCTCTAGTGTGAGGGTGTTGTGTATGATGATGAGCGCACGTGCATGCGTCTCTGTGTGTGTGCGCGCGCGTATCGAATTCGATTTCATGAATAAAAAGTAATATAACAAATACTTTATAACCATAAATGGTTACGTAATGTCATTATTGAACTGCATTTTTTATATTGAAATAATTTAGGTAGTAAATATTTAATAATTCGTGTACTTTGTTATGAAGATATAATCCTAGGAACACAAAAGACCTTTGTGAAAAAAAAGATCTAAACAAGTCTGGACTGTAAACAACTGGACATATGAAGTTTCGTCGATTAGGGAATGTTGTCTTAGAGCGCTGTTAAGTGTAAACAGTTGTCGCGTTGTCAAAACAATAGTCTCATTGAAAATTTTGTTTGTAGGATGAAGATGAGGTTTAAACTAAGATACTTTGAGCAAAGCTTTGTGCCCGCTCAACCTGTATTAGGTGAATTTTTGGTGCACCATTACATGAAGTAATACAATAACTAAGTTATTGTAATCGATTGGCAAAATGTAAAATAAACTTCAATATCAGCTGAATAGCGCCATTGTTTAAATATATATACATTAACTAACGTACTCTCCTTGATGTTCAATTTATTCTATGAAATTAAGATTACTATGCCAAGATATTTTGTAAAATTCATGTTTTCAATGTACATTAGGGACCCGTCTGTAGAACGCGATTGATAGGCTGCTACATGCAATGAGTCAGTTTTTAGGCCTTTGTTGTTACGCATCGAAGAGTTCATAACCTTGGTTTTAATAATTAACTGTTAATTCATTATTGGTTAACCATGTTTTAAATGCATCAAAACCAATTTGAGGAAAAACATAGGTAAATGTCCATGAGTTTGCAGCGAAAACAAGCGCTGTATCATACGCTTAGCAAAAACCGACTCTCCTTCAAGTTTCATGTTGCACAAGTCATTTATATAGACCAGAAATAAACTCGAACTAAACACGCTTTCCTGAGGGACTCCGTATTCAGACCGTGATTCTAAACTTGTATAGGGCCCTTTTCTGACACATTGTGATCAATTTGTTAAATAGCTATGAAATAATGATAGCTGGATCCCTCTCACACCCAGCAAGTTTAATTTATTAATAAATATAAGTGTCGAGACCGTGTCGAATGCTGTGATCAAATCTAGGAACGACGCTATACATTTCTGACCACCACTACACAACAAACAATATGATTTACTAAGTTATGAACAACATCAGAAGTAGAATTTTTTTTAAAGCCATATTGATTCTGTGAGAAGAGGTCACGTGATTCGAAATATTTGATTAACCTAGTATTATTAACTTTTTTTAGAATTTTTGATAAAGTATCTAATATTACTACTTTAAAAAGAACATTAATGTGTCCCTTAGGGCAAACTCTTCCACGGAACTATTCTCGGTAGTAGTGGCGATATAGATGAATTAGTGAACGAAATTAAAAAATTAGAACAGGAATTATGCAGTGCTCGCGAAGAAATATTTTAAAATTAGACAGTTATAATCTAAAAGAAATTATAACAAAAGCATATAAATAAAATATCAAAACATTCTGGAATAAATCCACCTACTTTAGTAAAAGACAATAACAATCACATCAAAACTAACTTGGCAACTAATACTGGAATGGGTAATAACGCAAGTAGTCAATTGAAGAAACACAAATGTTTTTTTGGGGCTTTTATCTCTTAGGGATATGTCAAACCCATTGGTAAAAAAAACACAATTTTATTTATGTAGTATATAGAAAGTTATGGTACTAAATAATGCGGTTACAACATATCAAAAGTATCTCGTACTGCCCCAGACTTTGGTTCACATAACAGCATATGTGAGGCGCCTGTAGTAGGTAGTAGATAAATATGATAGAAAGAGGTTATATGTTAATACCGTCATAAGTAGAGGTGAATAAAGGCAGTGTGTGACTAAGATTAAAGAGGGCCCGCGATGGGGGAGGATAGGTCCGCGCTCGTAGTGGCTATCGAGAGTGACCTCTTGCTGCCGGCAGTGGTTCGTGCTATCTTCGGAAGCGAGGCGTCGTGGGATGCGGTATCCCGATTCTGCTACTCCGTTATAACGCAGAAACGGGAGACCGAACGTGTCAGGGAGTGGGCGCCGAGGGGGCAGGCCTCGGTCGTAGCGCGCAGACAGCTCACCGCCAACGGGCAGGGCCGAGCACACTACCGTCGATTGCTTCTTTAGGCAGAGGAACCTGGCGTCGCGGCCGACATGGGCTGTCGGGCCGGTGCCCCCCGTGGAGAGGGTTCCCGTGATGTATTTGGCGGCGCGTCTCGTACACGTCGCCGCGTAGGGATTGTCTGTCGGGAGGGGTGTCTCACATCCCTTCCCCAGGCGGGCCCGTTCGATCCGGACACCCATCGAGGGTTGCGAAATAACTGCTCGATGTTATTTATTTATTTATTTATAAGGTCTACAATCAATCATACACTATTCACTAAAATATACAAAAAATGTAAACAAGAAAATCTTAGTACATAATTGTTAAGAAGTAGACATATCATTCTTCAATTGTACTCACTATTTATGGCTAAGATAGGTTAGAATAAATAACAAAAGTAATTGCAGTCACAAAGCAGTAAAAGCGCCAGGTTTGCTTGTTATAATGACTCCACATGGATGTCGACAAGTTTACTGCAGCGTTCAATAGCTTGCAAAACCTGGAAACTGGAGAGTTGCAACCAAGAACAGATCTCCGCAGTGACGGCGATAGAGGAGTAAACTCATATCTAGGAATTCTAATAGGTACCCTAATATTGAAGCTGGATAGAAGTGAGAGGCAGTCAATTCTATTTTTAAACAATTTGAACAGGAATATTAAGTCAAAAATATCTCTACGACTATCCAAAGATGTTATCCTAAAGTAGTCAAGTCTATCAATAAACGAAAATCTATCAGCTCTACCGATGTTTCTAGCAAGGTGCCAAAGAAACCTCTTTTGAATTCGCTCCAGCCTCAAGCTGTGCACAGCAAAGTGAGGCCTCCAAATTGTTAGATATTATTCAAGAATACTCCTCACAAGACTATCGTATAAGAGTTTTTTACTAGACCCATTTTTGGATTGTTTAATATTTCTTAACAAGATCCTGAGCATCTTTGAAGATTTTTTGATAATATTTGCCACATAGGGAACAAAAGTCATCTTTTTGTCAAAGGTGACTCCTAAATATTTAATTAGCTCTAGTTACTGAACGATGTCTTCTTTAGTTATATACTGATATGTAATAACATTAAATTTTCTTGCAAATCGAACATGTTAACATTTTTTAGTATTTAGGAGTATGTGATTGTTTTCACACCACTGTGTGAACCTGGTTAAGTCTTGTTGCATTTGCAGAGAGTCATTTTGAGAATCACATAGTTCTTTAAGTCGTCGGCATACATAAGAAGTGAGGAGAATTGAAAACGCGGGGGAACCGGTCGCTCGCACACGCATGAGGTCGAGGAGGGGGTGCGCTGCATGTTCCGGCGCGCCCTGGAAAGGGAGGGTTCATCCCTCCCTGCCGAGGTGGGGCTGCGCAAGCGGCCAGCGCCGGCAGGGTCGCGGTTGTGTGAGAAAGCGTTCCCGTGACCCCGTCTTAAAGCGACGAGTAGGAACATCTTGAGTTTTATTCGGTGCAAGTCCGACATAACCTATCCTTGCCCTGGCGAGGACGGGTATGCGCAGGCATTTCGCCCACGTAAATAAAAAAAAATATCGGGTGCGCTGGACGCGAGGGCCGTGCGTGCCGGCACTCCTTAATATTTTCAAAAATGACCAGTTTGTGTTATACAATTTGTATCGTGACGTCTTGGAGGAATATCTATTTATTTTAAGGTAACTTATACTATCCACTTTTTTTTGGGATGAACTTTGGTCCAGCTTCTGAATTTGGAAACGAAACTTGAAGGTGGGTAAACCAAAATAAAAACAGTCAGTCACCAAGTTCAGCATTCAAAAACACGATGATTATGTCACAAATCGCTGAGTGAAGTGAAGTGTTACGCTTCACGCAATATATCTCGACGTGTTAAACACAAAACACTGGATTGTTACCATTAAATGTAATTACTATAATGTGTGTGAGGTGTGTGATGCACTTCCCCGCGGCCGATGGAGTCGTCATTGATGCACCTCTTGTATACAGAAATTAGAATAGTTTTGTCCTGCGTGTCATTGCGCATGGGCATGGCGCGCGACTAATCGCTTTGCTCCTTCGGGATGTTAAAGTTAACATCGACACAGATTTTAGAGAATATTTGGAAATGATCTTCGAACGTGGACACGGGACCCCTCTAATCTCAATTTTGCGCTTCCAAGTGTGATATTTTTGATTGTAGCTGAGGAATACTGCGATTGAATGCTTTCAGCTCGTTGACGTCCTCACTAATTTTAGTTCTCTATTTTATATTTTATATCTCTAATTTTAGGTCTACTTGTCAGAGATTCGACATTATTATGAACAAATTCTAAAGAGTTTTCAACTGATTGAATTCAAGTTAAATATATTTTTTATCTTCAAGCTCCTCTTTAGTCAGATTTACGCGCTTAACGAGCTCCGGTAGAACTAATAGTTTTCTCTCAGTCTCCGCATTTCCAAAAATAGGGTCTCCGCGTGAATAGGAAAGGGGGACTTATTCCCGCTTAGAGGGAATGGAGATGAATCTGTCAATAATGTTACATTATTACATGACATACACCTCCAGACATATTTCGCGAAAATATATGAAACTTTTGTAACGCTAATGTCCACACCCACGCCCACGCCCACTGGGAACCGAACGAGTACAGTGAAATAAACAGGGAGTAATTTTGAAAATTATATTTTTTCGATAATTTTAAGCACGTACGTTATTTACACCTTATAAGTAATATCTCATGAAGAGAACCACAGAGTTAAGAACGCAATGAGGAGTCGGACCGCTGCAGGCGCAGCAGCCAAAGAGTCCCCTCGCGACCAACACACTGTACTTCTACTCCCATCGCTACGAACGCTCCGAGCAGAGTACTCGCCGCCCCGCAGCCGCCAGCCCCGCCCCAGCTATGCCCAAACAACTGCTGCAGTCGACGCACGCGTGCACCTTGCGCACCGTCCGGCGCGCAGGCGCGTGCAGCTCTACCACTTAACGTGCTGTGTATATAGGACTGAAATAAGTAACAAAACGTGGCCACGCAGCTCCTGGCGGGGGTGTTAGCTGCCCCAAAGTGAACACGACGTATATGTGCATATTAAGGATGACTTCATTTCGGGATACATTTAAAAATAAAAAGCAGCGTGTAAACAATTATAAATTATAGATTTTTTATAATAGTCTCGCTTGAAGAATGATACGCGAGTCAGGGCCGGCGGCGGTGCTGCGGGCCGGGCTGGGGCGGGCCCGTGAGGGCCGGGGTGGCGCGGCGCGGCGCTTCTACATTCCATCGTTCCTGCAACACGAACACAACATTTCAGCGACGAGCAGCTCCTCCGCCTCGCCACAGTTCGCAGACAAGTTCTATGGTCAATGGATCGGGTTATGTGATCAGTAACGAGGCATTGTAGTGGACAGATGACTAGTGCGTAGCGCCCCTGCCGGACGTCGCTGGCCGTCAGCAGCGCTAATAGCAGAGTTTTGGTAGTGGCGCACTTGTAGTCGTCGCCTGGTGACATACTCTCAAGTCAAAGACAGTGGACACGATCCGCTTTACAGGAGGTAGACGATCTTCTCTAGCAGCGTGTGAGCCCGGCGGTGCCACTTCTGTAGTGGTGGCGCGACAGAGCAGTCTGTGGAAGTGGGGCACTGACCTGGGCATCGCGCACATCTCGCAGGCGCGCAGCGCGCCCGCGTTGTGGTAGGTGCAAAGCGCGCACGTCCACACGCCGCCCGCCGCCGCGCTGTCGACAGTCACAAGCTTGCATGAGCATAACCCGGTGCGAACTAATATCTAAATGATCGTTTACTAATATAAATCGTATCTGTGTGAGAACGCGGCCCGACGGGCTCAGCGCCGGTACCGGAGGCTTCATTAGGAGCCCACTTGTTCCGAATAACACGCGAACACACGCAAAGCAACATAATTGGCGATTTGTCTGGACCTTGGTTGGTAGAATATACGTGCGCAAACGCATAGGTTCTGATGCTCCTCGCCAACGTATTCGATTCGGAGGGACAGCGACGCCCTGCGGGTGTTGGTGCAAACAACAATTCCGGTGATTAAATCTGGCGGCGTCGTTAACATTCTCTACTGTACCTCGTTATGCAAATATTTACTGCGAGTGCTGCCAGTTTCTTGTGGCAGTGTGCGGCGCAAAACTGGCACTCGTATCACACTTGTTCTTACACTGCAGGCCTAGCAGGCCTCGCATGTATATACCTCTCAAGGTTCCAGTACATAGAGAAGGTGTATGTTATAGAAACTTTTCGCTTGAATTTATTTTTGTACATAAATAACTTACGGCGATAATGTATATCTTCCAGAAAAAACAAAAAAAAATATTTTTAAATTTGGATGCTCGTAGTTAGTATGGTGGCTGGGAGGGCTCGCGGTACTATAACGACATATTTAGACGTAATTGAAACTATTAACGCTGAACAAGACCTTGGACAGAGCACTCCATTACCTTATTGGGTTCGTCGCGAGCTCTTGACAGTCTCAGTATACAAAACCTCCTGACTCAATTAGTTTATTATATAACGGATTTGACTGAAATCGGTAGACCAGTTAAAATGTTATTTCTTTGAGTCTTTACAAATTGTAAAGTTAATGAAACATTTCTGTTATATCTCTGTTATGTTCTCTCTCTCCGATCCTAGAATTGTTGAAAGATGATTACCTTAGAGCTCCATTCTTGGCCCCTTACTTATCATACACTCTGCAAAACTTGTGCAGGTAAATCAAGATTGCAAATATCAGTACTACACTGCTGACATTCAGCTATATATTTTGAAGACTCGAGCAGAATTAAAGATCGGATTGGCGAACGGTCGCGTTAAGATAGATCTATTCCAAATCCTCTAAAATCAAAATGTATGGTACTCAAAAACAATATTGATGGATTGCAAATTTCGAAAAACAATTACGGCGTACCAAGTTGCAGTAGACAGCACTCGCGAAGTGAATGTCCCGGCGTTCACTGCGCATACACAGCTATTTACGGTTTCACAATCGCGTAATAAATGTTGTTGGGGTGTTTTTACCGTTTCGAAGTATTACACAAAATTCGTTATCTTGTTTGTTGTGAATAAAGTTCGTCTGTGATTGTGCGAATTTTTAGTTCTTTCAAAATTAAGCTATGTTGATACTATTTAGGGAGCTCGCCACCCTTCGCTGCGGACCACCGACGATATCTCCATGTGTTAAGACCGGAACGATGTTTGGTATGGAATGGCGTGGACAACTACATTTAGCTTGTCCGTTATTTTGAGTTTTAAGGTTTAAAACATCGAAGTATTAACATAATAAAATATAATTATTCGCGTCTTTAGGAAAGTGTAAGCTCAGGAGTCCGTGTATATATCTTATTACAAACACAAATCCGTTGCCCTCGCCCGCAGCTTCCGACATCTATCTACGAAGTGTTGGAATGACTTAACCCCTGCTGTGCGCAAATTTATTTTAATTTATAACTACAAAAAACATTTGACATCCTTTTTGTTGCAAAGAAAATCTTCCTAGAACTCCGTCAAGATCAAAACACTTTCAAAAAGTTTTTTTCTTTTTCTTTTCGACAATTATACAGTGTTTTTTTGACACATGATGTGCGAAACACTACGCGCGATAGTACAGCGGGCGGTAGCTGAAAATTAGTATTTTGCCTCCAGAAGGCGAAAAATATGCCGAGCTATAGCCTTTTCTACCTTTGCAAGACATATACAGCCACCTGCACCCGCGCACTTGCACGCGCCCGTCGCCCGCATTATGTACGGAATTAATTTTATATTGAATAATATGGGTTCCGTGTTTACTTATAACCGGTGTGTGTCCTGTTCTGCTTCAATAAACGTGTTAACTATCTATCATTGCGGTGAGGTTAACGTCATCCTGCACTGGTCGGCTAGCCCTCCGTTGTATTAGGGCGCCGCTGGCTCGCAAGAGGAAGCTACGCCCGTAAAAAGTTCTCTTCCAATATGTCGTTGTCATGCGAAAGAATATAATGAACGCTGAATTCAGCGCGCGCACCTGGACACGGGTGCGTCTTCGTCGGCGGCGGCGCGCGCGAGCTGCAGCAGCGTAGCTGGCTGCGGCGCGGCGCGCCAGCGCTCGGCGGCTGCGGCATCGCGCGTGCGCACTGCATTCAGCAACGGCGCCATGCATTCCAGCGATAACGACAGAGCCTCGTTGTTGCACAGGTACAGCAGCACATGCAGCTCTGACACCGCCTGCGGAAATTTACAGTGCCCGCGGAACTTTATCAGCTGTTTATTGATAAATTTTCCAAATTTTGAAAATGCTATTACATGTGTTTATGGAAGAAATTACATAATCACTTAAAAATGTGTGCTAACAATCATAAAGCGAGATTTCGCTGGGTGCGACTACGTGCCAGTACGCGAGCACGCGGTCAATCAACGGGCAGGGGTCCGGGACGGTGCTATATACCTCCAGGAAGGACGGCGCAGACTGCAGGTGGTAGTGCAGAGCGCGCAGGGTGCGCGGCGGCCAGGCGGCGGCGGCGGCCGTAGCGGGGGGAGATTCAGAAGCGGGCGTCGCCTGCCTAGCCACGCCCACCGGTACGTCCACCAACAGGTAGGCGACGGGCACACGCCGCGCGGACACGCCCACCTCGTTGCCGTATGCGTCGCGTTCCTGTACGCATAATAGTGCCGCCGTACATTCATACACACAATATATGGCCTCGATCCATATAGCTGTTGTTTCGTGTGAATCACAGCCTTATACACAGGTCCAGCTCTAACGCAATCCTGAACAGAGATATCAGACTATGTGCACTGACCTTGTAATACACATCGGGCACGTAGTGCTGCGGGCTGCAATCGCGGATGTAACCAAGCTCGGGAGCGTCGCGCGTGGGCAGCAGAATGCCATCACGTACCAACGCTTGGCACTGCCCCGATACCTGGTACCCCTCCAAATGCACCTGCTTCTGGCTGTCGCCTGAACAAACATGTCGTTTAGCACTAACATTAGCAACAGTATGTTGACTGTAAATTTTTGAGTTGGACAATGTCACTTCTGGGTAAACTTTATTCTAATGGAATGCATTTTGAAAGACATTATCACCTTCACAGTGTGTTAAGGAACTTTTTTAGAGCGGAAACGGTGGAGAGCTGCTGGTGGACAATTGTAACATATTATGTGTCACCTGTTACGCAGACTGTGACAAACTTGGATCCGAAGTACCCGGAGGGGGCGTGCCGGCACGCGTTGGGGTGCAGGTTCTGGTAGTGTCCCGCAGTGATGCACTCCTGGGCGGACAGAAAGTGGGTGTCCACTCCGCTGAAACAATCAAGCGACATTATGAACATTGGTGTGAAAAGGTTGACATAGACGACGTGGTTATTGGTTTAGTAACTGACCGCACTTGGCGCACGGTGCCCACGGCCAGGTCATCGGGCAGCAGGTCCGTGAACATCCAACCTACGCGCATGAGCCCCAGGCGGTTCGCGAGCTCGGCGAGCAGTTCGGCGTGCGGCTCCTCGGCCAGAGTGATGAAGTCGCGCCCGCTCTCTTGCGGCGGCTCGTAGACGGCGGAGACACGCGCGCGGATGCCTGCACGCACACGCGCTTGCCTCAACCCACGCAGCCACAACAACATCTCAACAAACAAAATTCAATTTAATACTGTTACATTGAATTTATTTGTTTGTATTATCACAAAAACTTTTTACTCGATGTGGACTTCTTCATAATTTAAGATGTAACAGACTACCGTTATATATATTTTTTTATTCAATTAAGCGATGAGACAAGCGGGATGTTCACCTGATGGTAAGTGATACGCCCACCCTAACAACGTGGCGCTAGTTAGGATGGTATACACAACACCACATCATGCTCATCGCCTTGAGATATAAAATGCTGTCCGTTACCCAACTCACGGGATCCAAGCCAACATCGCTTGCTCATGGTGCACCCTGCTAATCAACAAACAAGGTTCTGGCTCCCTTCATTGGCTCAAATCCCCTTATATGAATATATGAATCCTTACCTGATCAATGTGGGAATCTTTGGGAGAGAGCTATGTCCTGCAGTGGAAACCTATCGGCTGATGAGGATGTATTTTCATGAAGAACAGTGCTCCCTTTGTTGTATTTTTTACTAATGACTGATGTAAAGGTAACACACGCAACCTCACTTATAAAACTCAAATCAATTTCAGTATTTTTAAAAAGAACATAACATCACATTGGATTAGTATAAAAAGTTGTTTACCAATGTAAATATGTACAACGCATCGGCGAAGAGCATTATTTGAGATTGTAGAAACATTAAGGCCCAAGTAATATGTAACAAGCTTAAGTAGTGCAGGAGTGATGGCGTACGAACCTAGCGGCACGTCGGGGTGTCGCTCATAGTGCCCATAGAGGAAACAGAGACGCTGGTGGCCGGTGGCGCGCCAGTAGGCCAGCAGCCGCTCGACCAGAGCTGCGCGCTCAAATAGCACGTTATCGAGGTGGCGGTAGGGCTGCCGGTTAAGCGTCACGGCGCCCGGCTGGCACGCGGAGCAGATGCCTCGTGGCCACGGCGGATGCTCTTTGCACCCTGTAAGAATATCACAGAACTACAGAAGAGGATCCAAGAGCACAATCACAATTAATGTAGTCACGAAAATCAGTTAAGATAAATGTCTGCATTAAATCTTTTTGCAGCAAATTTCCTTATTAATTACAAGATATTAATACATAATCGAACTGTTATGTTCCTCGTACAGACATAGCATATCAGACATCAGAACTTCTGATGCTGCATAAAGTTGGTGAATAAATATCACATAGGTGATGAACTAAATGGAGTAATTTGTAAAAATATGTGACACTGTGGATTGCTACATAGCTAACTACACATGTTCCAAACATACAAAAGTTATCCCTTCCTGTCTCACAGCTTGTATGTCATTACTGGAGTCATTCACTAAAGTGGTTAAACTGAAAACCACCTTGACATGGCAACAATTATTGCAGACATGACTAAGCTAATAATTACCTGGTTTAATTTTGCATGAAAGTTCATCTAGAGACACAAATTTCCCTGATGTAATCTTCCTTAAGTAAGAGTGAAATGACATGTGTTTGATATTGTGCTCCTTAAGGTAGCTTTCATCCCAAGGTTCCAAGGGCGAGCAATGAACACAGCAGCCTTTGGAGTTGTGACGGCATCTGTGTGAAGAAACTTATCTTTAGCACATAATTTTATTGCCAGCATGAAGATACTTCATTAAATGTCAATGGTGGAAAATTATAGAATAATAATAACAATTTGTCATCCCGTTGTCTTTGAATAGTTCCTGGAAGTTTATACAGCTCTAGGTCTACTTCATCTTCTTCAGGTGCTCCTAGGTTCTGCTGTGCTGGTGCAGTGGCAATTGATGTTGAAGGGCCTGCTTCAAATCGCTCACCGAATGTTTTGCTATTTTCCTGATGAATAAAAATTATTATTGAGGAGTTTTGTACTGTATTTTATTAAATTAAATATCAAGGAATTAGTCATTAAAATCACTTTGATTATGTCATACCAAAACAATATTATCAACATTCTACCGTATATGAATGTGTGTGTGCCAGAAAAGACTATTACACTAAAGTTGCTAGTGTAAATTCAATTAAGTGCAAATGTTCAAAAAAGATTTTAGAAACTTGGTAATTTATAAACATATGATATGCTACTAATTCGCAGTTTCCTCTCATAATATAAAATGTACCAGTATGAGTGATTGCATTGTATAATTATATAAAAAGTACTATATTTTTAAAAAAATATTTAATAGTGTGGAAATTTGCATCATTAAACAATGCAGTTATTTCCATTTTACAAAATTGTCTTACATGGCTTTCCAAAACAGAACATATTCAACTTCTGTTTTGGAAAGCAATTTTGTAATAAGGCAGTTAACTTCATGTAAACTTATATATGTACAAGTTAATATATATATATATATTTATAATGTGTATATATATACAACAAAAGGCTTTGGATCCGAGGTCCACAAGTCTAGTATTAGGTAAGCTGTAAGAGTCACTATGGCTTTTAAGAGCCTACATCATCAGAATCAAGGCATATATACAAACATAATAATGAGTAACATGCACAGAGCCCATGTATTTATTTTAAATTATATAGATATTACTCTGGCATGAAGGTAAATAAAAAAAAAACCTTTTCACATATTTTAAATTTAAAGTCATAGGACCAAGTATACTACAATTGTGAACAATCTCACTGAATACAGAGTTTTATGATAACCTTTAATATTTTCTTGACTACAATAAAACACTTTTTAATACAAGCACACCTTATTTTAAAAAAAAGTTACACTAAAAAGGCAATATTTGTACCTCTGTACTGGTTGAAGGCTGATCAAACAGTACTGCTCCATTCACTGGATTTAGAAACAGCATATCTCCATGCTGTAAACCATATTCGCGAAGTTGGCGCGATTTACTTGAAACAATTTCTTCCTTGCGCTGACGATCGCGGTGAAGTGAAAATCCGTAAGTGTTGAGATGTAGGGCTTCATACACGCGTTCATACAGCTGTGACGTTACATCTGTGTCTAGCACTTCAATACGCGAAGTGCCTTCAGGCGACTGAACACGCAGCGTCTGGAAGCGTATGCATAGTTATCTAGATGAAATGTTTCTGGACACCAATTGCACATTCGAAAGGAACTTCAAATCGCTGAGTCACTATTACTGAGACTGGATGTTTATGTTATAAAAGCCACGTGTTTATATTTACTGGATCTAAACTTTGCATACTATGTTTGACGATAGCAATTCGAAGTTTTAAAATAAATAGTACAAAGATTCTTAGAATATAATTCAAATTGCCGAATAATAACAAATTCTAGGGGAAAAACAAACTGGATGGACGAAATATTAACCGTTGGCAATAAAACAAATGTTTAGACAAAAATTACCATTTTTTTAGATCCAGACATTGTGTTTTTTGTAAATTATCTACATACACCACAGCACTATATTGACATGACAATGACATGACATAACAACCAACAACTTTTCGTTCAAAATTTGAGCACAGAATCCTTATGAAGAAATTGTTAAAATTACTATTGCAATAATATCTTATATTTTGTTCGCTATTTATTTTTGAATATATATTGTAATTTCGGAGGAAACGCTTGTCTTTCCAAAAATTATACGTGTATTTAACTTTAACAACATTGTCATTTACCTAATATTATTCCCCAAAAAATATATAAATTTACGAACGGAAAATGAAATTTGCTTTTGTCGCGTCGCTGTCAGTTACTTGACATTAAATTTTGTCAAATCAGCTCGGGAGAAGACGAAGTGACGATGGTGAAACAACCTACGAAATGAAAGGAATAGAAATAGAAGTTATTTTTAATTTAAAACTTTATTAACATTTCTGATTACGTGGGAATTTTAAATTTGTCTTTTTTGCAATTGTTCTTTCTAAGAAACTTTGGTGAGTAACTACCAGGTTCTTGCTTATGAATCATTAATATTTATATAAGTTTGTTAGTGTGTAAATGGCACTAAGTGGGTGATGGATATACGAATATTTCGCGGGCGTTCGTACTGATGAGGCAGGGATTTAGTGCGAGCCCGAGCAGTCGCGGGTGTAGCCGTTGGTTCGGTGTCGTCGGCAGCCAGCACCGCCTGCACCCTGCGCCGCTTGCGCCCAGCACCACCCGCACACCTTGTAGCGTCGTTGTTCTTCGACGCGTGCCAGTCCTACATTATGTTTAATAAATTGGACCATAAACGTACGAGTTATGTGCAAAAAAAATAAACTCGTTTAGTTATTAGAGTGTGAACATTAAAGGTGAATGAAGATCATCAGAATTCTTAAATTGTATGAGTTTGTTGCATAAAATTACAGTATTTTTCTATAGCAGATAAATAGGATTAAGTAAAATGATATATAATTAAATACCTGATGACAAAATAATAGTATGCTTGTTATGTGATATTATTATTTTGTATTTCTAATAGTGCTTACTGATAAAAAGGGAAATTTTAGAATATCCTGTAAATTTGGGAAGTTAGTCAAGAAGAAATCATGGCAGCAGAAGAAGGTGGAACACCTGTGGACCTGTACATATATGATTTGACAAATGGACTTGCTTCACTGCTCTCTCCTGCCATCCTTGGTAAGAATGACACAAATTTCTAATAGCACTATTTACATTCCTAAACTAATAAAATATATTACTACCAGTATATCTCGGTGCGTTATGTATATATATCTGTGTATATATATATATATATACATATAAAAATTGTTTCAACTCAAATACAAATGGGGGATGTGAGGGCAGGGGATGTTTTTTAGGTTACAGTTAATAATTAGACAAACTGACTCAGAACTGTTTGTTGGCTGCTGTGTTATTCTACTTTCCCATGTTGTATTACTCTGTAGATGTAATGTGTTCTATTTCAAATATCTACATAACTATTTTAATACTAAAGGACTAAAAATAAATTGAAATGAAAACATTAAGTTATTAGACTCTCTGTTGCTGAAGAATGTGTAAGTGCATGGCTAGTGCTACGGCATTTATCTCCGCTGCTAAATAGTATAGTACAGTCTTCTGTTCTTGAGAGCACTGGAGCTATAGAATCTATTAGGAATGGGTATGATCTCAATTTAATTCTTCACTTAAAATTTGGACTTCTAAATCGTCGAACGTCATTTCCCTGGTGCTTATGATGAACAGTTGCTGATGAGTGTGTGTGCGTGCAGGGCGACAGGTGGAGGGCGTGTGGCACACGGCGGTGGTGGTGTTCGGGCGCGAGTACTTCTACGGCGGCGGCGGTATTACCACGTGCGCGCCGGTGAGCGAATCGCGATCACACACGCGCACACTCACACGGACACACGCACACTCACACGGACACACGCACACACGCACGCAGGCACCCACCCACCCGCTTCGATGTCAGAGCTCGCCCAGAGCAGCTCCCCGCACGCAGCGACGCCACACTACGGGATATGTCGTAGACGTAACGTTTTGTTTTCGAAATTAACTAACTACAGGACGTTAAAAATCCTGGCAGTGGCGCTTCGAGCTGCACCCCAGATGGAAAGCAACGCCTCACACCTCCTTCACACGGCTCGAGTTAAAGATCACCTGACGTGCATATAATAAGTTATAACAGTACTTAAGCGTTGAAATGAGCCCGGGTCTGTCATTCGAGCAAGTATATTATAATCCCGCAAATGGAGGTCTGGACGTCTAGCTTGCTCAGGATCTCGGATCGTGCACTGCGCTTGGCGCGGCGCGAAGCCGGCGCACGGTCCGCAGCACCCCTGCGGCGCGCGCCGTGCTGCCGTGCTGTGACGGTCCCACATAACGTTACTTGTTGCCAGTCAGGTGTGAATTACGTATTTGAACATTTTTATTTTTGCAGTTTTATTTTCGTTACACAGAGATTTTAAAAATAAATGCTGAGTAGACCAATGGTCTCGCCTGTCCTCTTTCCGAGAGTAAACTCGACACATTTTTCATTGTCTTATTTCAGCACGTTAATGTAACGTTTATTTGGTGAACATACCTCGCGTTGACAATTCTATGTTTATCTCGGCAGCATCAACAGTGTGACAGTAGGTAGATACTATCCTATAAATACTACTATAACGCGCGGAATGATATCGAGTCTTAAAATATTAAGCAATTCTGTCCAAACAGGTCCCAGCGACTCTTTCTGTGAGCGGGTGTTGTAGGGGTGGGCGGAGTAGATACTACTCCGATAAAATTCAAATATGAGTTGACATAAAAATATTGCGAATTTTGAAGATCAATTAACGTCGCAAACCAATAGCATTTTTTTTATTTAAAGTTGTTAAAATTGTTAAAGATTACGAGGAAATTCTTTTCATTTCCATGTAAGATTTGAATTGCTGTTTTCCCGTACCGGCCTTGGGCAAATAATCTGATGTTTGCAAATTTAGACTACTGTGTTTGTGTTTCCATTTATGCGGATCATTTGTTTTCGCATTATTTATTATTCTTTAGCATCTTTCTATCACAAAATGGAAACCTTGAAATATGGCGCTCCATTCATTATACACGACACGAGTTCCGTTTCGACTGCAGCGTTGCGGGGGCAAGTCGAAGGTTTACTAATATATATGGGGAAGTTACTGTAAAAGAAAGCACAGTACATTTTTGGTTTCAGCGTTTTCGTTGTGGAGATTTCGGTCTCCAAGACAAATCTCGCGGTCGGCTCTAGGCCCAAGTTCACTACGACGAAATGAAGCCGTTTGTAAAAGCGAATCAGAGTTAGGGGCAAGCTTCGGTGGGAGTGACGAAACAATTTTAATCCACTTGAAACAAAATGGTAAAATTAAAAAGTTGTAAAAATCGGTACGACCTCACTTGATTGAAGCGCCCCGACGGACCCGCATCGCGCTCTTCGGCGTGCTCGACCCTCGCAACGGCAGGGGTTTTGATTCCATCGTTACTTGTGAGTAAACATGGATATCGACATAGGAAAACAGATCAATCGCTTCAGCCCATTGTATCTTCATGACGACGCTGAACTTGATGCTCTACCACAGACGATCGCTAAATTAAAGAGCTGCGATTGGAATGTCCCCGATACCTACTTACCTACTCCTTGGGCCTTGCTCCGACAGATTAACACTATTTCAATCAGTCGAAATGAGGCATTAATAACCGCTTAAAAGATTTTATCGATATTTGCTTCCTCAAAATTTTTGTCTAATGAAATTATTGGAGCAATGCAATATGTAATAGCGAACTTGAATAGAAATGGTCAGTGCTTCGATTGATCAAATATCATAATATAAATATATAAATACAATATATGGCGAATGTAATGTCGTAAAAAAAAATATTTTTCAAAGTTCTACGGTATTAGGTATGCATACGCGCATATACGAGGACCTCATGCATGGCGGTCAATTTTTTTGTAGTTTCATTTTATAAATCGCTACAACCTGCCGCGCTCCTGTTGTTTCATTGCGTTGTGCGGACGCGCGGCGGGGCTGCGGGGGTGAGCGACGCGCGCCCGACCCGCGCAAGAATTCTCTCGAAATGCAAAGGTGACAATTTTTTTTGCGCAGCAAATGTCAAGCGGAGAGGAGTAAGTGGAGCGCCGGCGCAACACGGAGACGTTAACGTGGCGGTTATTTGTGGCGCGCGCCCGCCCGCGCACAGCTCCGTGTACCCCCGCGCCTCACCTTCTAACGCGCAATCGGAGCAGGAAGTTGGGTTAATGCGACGTTCCACTGCAGTAGCAGCACAACGCAGCGCAGCGCGCGAATCGCTTCGCCTTAAGAGTGACGTGATGACAGAGCGCGGACTAACGATAAACTAATCAATTGAAATGATGGAGCTCCTATTCACTCGGCAAACGCAGCATGCTCTAACCGCAGATGTCGTTCAACGATGCAGGGCAGCACGCAGCTGGGCGAGCCGCGCCAGGTAGAGCGGCTGGGTCAGACCTTCGTGCCCTACCAGGTGTTTGTCGACTATTTGCAGGGCCTGGCTACCACCACTTATACGTAAGTGCTTCGCGCATTGCGTAATTTGCACATTTAAAAATTGTCTTGTTACACGTTGGTAAATGAAAAACAAATTAATGTCGTTTTCTAACTCACACCAGGCCTGCGGCGTACCGACTCTTGGAGCATAATTGCAACCACTTCAGCGACGAGGTGGCGCAGTTCCTGTGCGGCGCGCGGGTCCCCAAGCACATCGTGGCGCAGCCCGAGCGCGACCTGCCGCCGCCGCTGCGGCTCGCGCTCACCGCCGCGCTCGAGCAGATGTTGCCCGCGGCCGAGCAGGTGACTGCCCTCAACCCATCCCCCACCCCAACCCACCGTCCGTTACTATAATTGTCATTGAATACAGTTATTTCAAGCAAAGTGAAACGGAATGTAGCGAAGGTTTGGTGCACAGGGCCCGTGCGCGAACGGCGTGCGCCACAGCCGTCGTGACAGCCCCGACTTCCTTACGCTGAACAGCCAGATCGAGGAGGCCAGGTCGGTACGCGTTGCACGACGCTCCCTTTTTTGTATATAAATATAGAAATACTAACATCACATGCCTCATTTTAAATTCTTAACTAATATTCACTGAGTTCTTAAGGCGTCTTTAACTCCAATCATGATCATAATTATGAAAGCTTTAAACGGGGACGAAATCCCGGGACCCGGAAGTGTACAGGGTACTCGCCCGTCACGGGCGAGAAGACCAGCCTTTTGTCCACGCGGTCCCTCGTAGTGGACTCTGCGCCACTGCCAGAGTAGTCAGTCAGGTGTCGTTCTGTGCTTCGCCACGCGGCGGTGCAGCGTGCGCCACGGGCGCACTCAGTGCGGCTCAGGCTCGAGGCCCTCCTGGTGCGCGTGGTGCGGGGCGCGCGCCACTGGCGGTGCCCGCTGCCCTACGCTCCTGTGCACCGCGCTGCGCGCCGCTGCGCTGTGGCGTGCGTTGTGGCGCCGCTCGCCGCCCGCCCCGCGCACTCGCAGCCCCGCACCGGGCCCTTTCTGAACCTCATGAATTTACCCCACGGTTTCTATTCCTTGCATTTGTATTATACAATAAAAAATTATAGACTGTAAAATGTTTGTAATGTAGTGAATAGAGACGGGTCTGATGCTCGCTGCTGCAGACTGCACGGATAATGAACAATAAACTGTAAAACATTCTTAACATGTACATTGTTAATGTGGTAATCGCATCTGCTTGTGACGGTTTCTTGAACGTAACAAGAATTGATCGCATACCACGACAGCGCTGCCGCTGCTCCCGCAGTGCGCGCGATGCCGACGCGTCAATGAAACATTGCTCTGTGCTTGCCAACGTCACCAGTGTGTTTGCTTGTCCTCGGAATACATCGATCGATATTTATTTCCCAAGAACGCCATCTGTTTGCAAAAATCGCGAAACGTGAAGCCGCGCAGCGCGCGGCTGCTAACCAAGGTTGCAATTGTTCCACGAGAGGGCCGGCTCCCATACTGCACGCACCCGCTCCATGTATGTGTTAATACGTTGAAACGGTGATGGACCTTAACAAGTCCACTGCTGGTCGTAGGTCTCCAGCAAAAATATATGGAAGATGGAGAATGGAGAAGGTGTGACCAAACTTCATCAAAGTACGATACAAGTGTCATCAAAACGGAACCTTATTTTCGCGTTTTATTAATAAAACATTCTATATAAAAACAACTTCAAGGGATTTTGTTTACTCGAATAACACATCGAGAGCGGCGCACGTCTCCTTTATTTGACTTATCTCGATCTGCTTGACATTTCGTGAGGATAACTCGTCTGACTAAGCATTGGGTTTTCTCCAGAGATTACCCCGGTTCACTTCGAGCAGCAGCGTTCTTTCTTCGGCGAGCAGGTGTACAGGCACCATTCGCGCGGTTGCACATGTCGCGTCCTTAGAGCCTGTGCACAATAGGTTCGCAACTCCGTGTGCATTTAGTCTGAACGTTTATTCTCTTTCTCCTTAAAGCCTTGGTTTTAAATGCGTATTTCTATATATATCTATGCCATAGGTATAGAACCGAGGTACTTACCGTGGCCAGTGGTTTGCTCCTTGTCCTGGAGCGGCCCACCCACGTTCGGCATTAATCTCGTAATTGCCGCTGTTACCCCTGATGATTTCTTCGTCACGAATTTATTCTACATTGTATTTTTAGCTTAGTGTTTCGTACATGTGCGTACACGTTTGCGTACGCGCGTGTGTGTTTGTGCATAGCCTCAAGAACAGCATAACTTGGTAACCCTGAAGTATGTCTATTAATGGTTATTGAATTGTTTTTCCTTTGTTACAACGCTTAAGCGATGTTGTTACACGCACGTGTCCAGGTTGCAGTCGCAGGAGCTGGAGCAGCGGCGCATTACGCTCGCTGAGAAGTTAGCGCGCAAGGAGCGCCGCCGCGAGCGCAAGCGAAAGAAGCAGCAAGTGGGTGACCGCCGCGTCGACTGCCTCCACGACCAGTGCGACGACGGTGAGTCGCATCCTCACACAGCCATGTTCATCTGATAAAAAAGTGATACGCCAGCCAATACCAACACGACACTAGTTACGATTATATACACTACACTGCATTGTGCTCGATGCTATGAATATTAAGGTGTTTCTTTTTTTACGTGGGGGAAAGGCCGTCACATACCTGCAAACGCGAGGGCGAAGACAGGCTATGTTGGATTTGCACCGACGAAAGCCCCGACGATGTTCTACCTGCGTCGCTTTCGAACTTCCGAACACCTCCATGACCTCGCCAGCTGCACCACGCAGCCCTATTCCAGAAGCGAATGGCCCATTTCCATTTCTGTAAGGGCGCGCCAGAGCATACCACGCGTCCTCCTCACGGCTTCTTATTGTCGCCTGGCAAAGGAATCCCTCTGAATCCATCACCTAGTAGCCTTAGGAGCCCAGAGAGAATTCTCTCGACTCCCTGTTGCAGATCTGGTTCTGGCCTCCGCCGCTAACTGTTATACAGCCGCGGAAGTCAAGGACTTTCGAAACGCAATACCGACACCGCTCTTCCACCGAGGCGATCTGCGACCCTGCAGGGGCTGTGTGTTGGAGCTATTGTGTGCGATTGGGGTGAGCTTAACCGTTTGGTATTCTCCCCCGCGAAATCGGGCCACACTCACAGTGCAGGGTTTTTTTTTTTTTGTTAAACGTGGGGGGAATGCCTACGCATACTCGTCCTCGCGGGGGCAAGGACGAGTTATGTCGGACTTGCACCGACTAAAACCCCCACGATTTTCCTCCTCATCGCCATGATGGCAGGGTCACGGGAACGCGGGTACACACACAACCGCGACCCTGCCGGCGCTGGCCGCTTGCGCGGCCCCACCTCGGGGGGAGGGATGAACCCTCCAAGGGCGCGCCGAAACATGCAGCGCGCCCCCTCCTCGACCTCATGTGTGTGCGGGCGACCGGTTCCCCCGACCTGTCGCCCAGAGGCCATGGGAGCCACGGGAGAAAACCTCTCCCGGCTCCCCGCGGCGGAGAGATGTTAGGCCCGCCGCTACTTGTTAACGGCCGCGGAGGATAGGGAGGACGGCGCATCGCAATACCGAAACTCCTCTTTCCCCGCGGCCCCACCGCCGCCGCATCGCCTGTGCGACACCGCTGGCCGCAGAGGGTACTCCCTCCGCGACCCCACCTCGGCTGCGAGGGGCGGTATGAAACCGCCCCTGCAGCCGGCCGCTGGGGCAGCACACAGCCGCCCCTGCGGCCCCCGGCCGCTCCGGTGAGCTCCAGTTATACCAACCGGTGCTCGAACCGGAAGCGGCCGCTTCGGCCAGCCCTTCGCCGCGGGCCGGCCGGATAGGTTCCACTTGGCTTCACCGTGTTGGGCGCCACGATTACTAAGCCCCTCCGCCACGACAAGGCGAGAACCCGTTGGAGGGGCACAGTGCAGGGTAAGTTCCAGCGGCCACCTACTATACGATTTGGTTATGATACAATCAAAACCGTCGCGTAAGCCACGCTGTTGGGGGTGAAAGTGGATCAGAGTTTATTGTTGACAAAGGCACATCGATATACGAATTCCGTTGCGCCCCCGGTCCTCGCTGGAGGCCTAGCGGCCGACCTAGAAGTCGTGCGCTCGGGGAGATTGGGTACCACCCACGTATCCGCGACTAGAGAGGAGCGACGGACGGGAAAGGGCAGGGTGACGGAAAAGGTGCTCGATAGTTGGAAGGACCGTGAGAGAAGTCGGACAGGGGTAGGGAGCTGTATCGATATTTCCCGTGCGTGAGGAGACGGCCCGAGACAACTTGGGTTGAACTCGGCTATCAAGTGACCGGACACAGTTGCTTTCACAAACCTCTGTGTGCGACAAACTTTTGCGAGGATAGTTGGTGCTATTGCACCTCGGCCGAGAAGGAGAACGTGCACCACGTACTGTGGGAGTACCCATTATGAAAAGACTTGGTAAGTATGCGGGTGAACTTAAGACGGCTGAGAGATTTCGCCTACTGATGTACGAGATATGGAGTGGCTTTGAATGAGACTAGACCAGTTGCAAACCTATAACCATAGAGTTGGTACTGCGACGGTTGAGCGTTGACGAAACCGTTTTCGTGACATTTGTGCGCCCCAAAAGAGGAGAGAAGAGGACGCAAATGAAAACCGATAAAGAGCAAAAAATTACCTGTAAGGTTCTTGAAGCATGATGATTAGGCCCATATAACCGGATGGTTGAAAGAGCCGTGGGAGGTGGTAGGATATTGTTCTCCGCAGCCGTGGTGGAGTCGCGGAGAAAGATTGTCGGTATTGCGATTTGCCGCTCTTTCTACCATCCATGACTAAGCGATGCCGCACACTTATGCAGCAGCGGTGTAGGCGTGGAGGAAAGGAAGTGTCGGATGTGATTTCCGCCGGTTTTCCCATCCTCTGCGGCCGTATATGGGTTGACGACGGAGCCTAAGACCAGATTCGTCGCACGAAGCCGAGAGAGATCTTTCTGTCGGCTCCCATGGCCTCTGGGTGACGGATTCGGGAGGCTCCGTTACCCAGGTGACGATAAGAGGCCGCGAAGAGTACGCTAATCTTCCGGCGCGCTCTTACAGAGGTGAAAAGGGTCTCCCTCCTTAGATGGAGTTGCGCGATGCCACGCCGGTTTAAAAGGCGTTGTAGTTGTGAAATAGTCGGGAAAAAAGACAACATCTCACATCCCAAGGTGACGAACACTGTACGGTGCAGTGTATATCATCCTAACTAGCCTCACTTTGTTTTGGGTGGACGTATCACTAACCATCAGATGAACATCTCGCTGGTCTCGTAGTTGCTTAGAATAAAAGGAAATTGACTAGCTGCTGCGCACTTCAAACCGGAACACAGTTACGTTTGTACTCTATTGTTCGGCGACAGAATAGGGACAGTCTAGGGAGGCGATCCCTTTATCGGGTATCGGCATTCTTTGATACTAAAAATTGACTTGCTATTGTCAAAGTTTGACGGTTGTGGAGTCGCTCGCCGATGCAGCTCTTCATGGTAGTCACTGCTGGATGAATACCTAAACGATCCGTATGCAACACCAATACCAACACAGATCATCTGAATTCCAATCGAAACAGTAGCCCGGTGTAGTCCACGTGGACTGTTCTGTTCCGCGGGTTAAACGGGGAACCACCCCGCGCAACCCCGCACACCGCCGCGCCACGCGCAGTCACCGATCGATAGCCCGTGAAGACTTCTAGCATCATAACTATCATTCAGGTGCTGCACATCGTACATTTGTGCATTGCAGGTTAATTCGATTGTTCAATAAACAAATGTTGATTGTAAATGTAAGAGCACGAGGCAGGTTGGCAGCGCGCCAGGCGGGCGGACGGCTGCGCCCCGCCCGCACGCTCCCCGCGGCTCGGCGCTGCGCGGCTCGGTTCGGCAGCGCGCGCGCACCTCACGCGAATCCCCGCGGCACTCGCGTCGCCCGCCCGTCCGGACCGTGCGTGTGTCGGATCCCTCTCGAAATAAATCATTAGTGCTGTTATTCATTACGCTTCTGCAAAGGTTTGTAGTTTGTGGCTGAAAATATTTGGACTCTTTAGTGCAGTGTAATTTGAAACGGTCGAGGTTCCAACAAGCTCATACCTCTCTGCGGTCACTTGGTAAAGTTCAGTGGGCGATCGCGCCGGGACGCGTTCCCGGACATCCCAAAATAATCAGGGGCGCGCGCGCACCGCGTGCACGCCACCGCACGACCACTCCCTCCACGTGTATCCGCATCGCGTATGAAGTTCCACCGTGCACTCGGCCACGGCCTGATGCAGCAACGGACCAGAAGCAGAGGCACGCGCCGCGCCGGCTTACTGGCGGGGCGAGCGCATGCTTCGTGCTTGCCATTACTTCCTCTTTTCAAAATTTTTTGTATCAGTTGTATTTTATGAATGAGCTTTAGTATATACTTATTGCTTGCGATGATGAGCTCCAACTGGTGCGGAGGCAGCGCGCTATGCGGCGCCGTCACTGTATCAGTATACCGCCGTGCTGGTATACCGTCCCGACAGCGGACCGCACCGCACCGGCGCCAGAGTAGTCCCGTACACTTGGCTATCGTGTCACAGTAACAATCTAGATGTGAGCAGCCGGAGTGTACTGTGTCCCTCTAGAATGTTTCGCTCAGCACGCGCATGTCCCGCTCCGCAGCGTCCTAAACAGTCGTTAGTAACATATCTGAGCGGTGAGGAGTGATCTCGGGGCGGTTGCGCGGGTGCCGTGGCCGGGGCTGCCGCGTAGGGTCAGCTGCATGAGTTAGTCGCCATTACTTAGGGATTCATTTCGATCGTAGTGTTCTACTACACCAGTCTTAGCTTACATAATGTCTAGTATAGTAGCGACGGTAGGAGGCACCCTTCGGCCGCGTGTGAGTGACCATTGCTGTGTGTACTTTGCAGAGATGGCGGAGTGCCTGGAGGCGCAGGAGATGCCGGAGAGCCCGCGCGCGGGGCCGAGCGCGCGCGCGCTGCAGGACGAATGCGACGCGCGCGACGAGTCCGAGCCGCCGCGCCGCCCCCCGCGCGATCCACCCATACTCTACCGTGACCTCGACGTGAGTACCTGATGCTCTACACGCAGAAACTTAAACTGAATTGCGGCTTGTCTGTCGCTTTGATGATGTCTACGGTTTCGAATCTCCGACTAGAACGGCGCCATCGAGTGTACCACGAGGCTGTCACCACGGCCCTCTTTTCTTTTTAACGATGAACGACGACAGGCGAAGCAATGCTGTCAGTGTCTGTTGCTATCAATATGAAGACACCTTCGACGCTGATTTTGTTTAATGTTTTACTTAATTCTCCAAAAAAACAAAGGTCTCGCGCAATAATATCATGGCACGAGTTAGATCCGACGTTCGATTAAATATTACCGCGTTACGTATGTGTTGTGTTCGTTGGGTATGCATTCTACGTTAGCCTGGACCGGAAGTCGGAACACCGTTTCAAGAGGAGTTTGATTAAAAAATGAACAACGACACGGTTAGTCGCCCTGGTGGGTGTGGTGTGTGTGTCCATTGTATGTTTGGTTTAAAACTTACAAACTTTTAGATGGCCGTTTCAAACGGCTGCGGCGCGGACGGGTTAATGTGCCTTTACAGGTTGCGGAAGTGTTCACTTTCCGGATAATGGCATGAAATATTATGCCATGAAAATGCTTAAAGAAGCAAAGATTACATTTTAGGAAAATAGCTCTTTGAATTAATTTTAAACTTGTATTTAGTATATTTGACTTTTGCTAAATTTAAGTGGCAACGGGCAGGGCATACTCCTCGTAGGACAGACGGGGTCGGTGTGGCAGTAAGATTCTGGAGCAACGGCCGTGTACGGGCCAAAGTAGTGCTGGGAGGCCTCCCATAAATCGACGAGGGTGTTTGTGGAGGTCGCGGAAACCTGGATGCGAGCAGCATAGGATCGATTGGTATAGAAGTCTTTGGGGGAGACCCGTGTCCAGCAGTGACGTCTATGGGCTGATGATGATAATATTTGTCTCTTTGAGTCAAAAGTTTGCAGACTCCTCGCAAAAATCATATGAAGGGACATTGAAAAGGGATCAAGAGCTGGTTCTTTCTGCTTGCAGAGACTTCTAAAGTTAGTTGTCTGTAGGAAGTGCGCACTAGAACTCTCAATTAACTGTTCTATACACTGCGCACTTGTATCGGTGATGCCAGTGCGAGCGGCGGCGCACTGGACGTGAACTTGAGCGTGGGCGTGGGCGCTTGCAAACTGTATGCTACGCTGTGTGTACAGCGCTATTTTTGAAAGTTAATATAACTACTAGCTCCGCTTTTACGCGCTGCTAGTTACGGTTATTAAATACCCGTACTGTTGCTGTCGCGGGGAGGGCTCGGCGGAGTTCGAGGGGCTGGCGCGCGCACTCGAGGGCGCCGAGCTGACCGCGGCGGAGCGGCAGAGCCTGGACGAGCTGCAGCAGTACCTGGTGCACGGCGAGGGCAGCTGGGTGCTTGGCGACGACTTCCTTGACTTTATCGGTGAGTCCACTAGTCTCCCTCTGCCAACGTCTATTCCATACAAGTGCTTGTGTCTATTACTGTTAAATAAAACACTTACGTGTCAAATATATTTAGCTCCGTAATCTGGGGCTAGTAAGAGTAGGACTAACGTAAGCCTTGCCTCTCGTAGAAGTAGACTAAAAGGTTCTAGGAGTTTCGCGGGCCTTGAGGGTGGGGCCCGTATCGCTCAACAAACTAACTTGCGCGAGACAGCGTATGGCTCAGCGATGGTACCTAGGAGTGTTGGTCTCCTCCTCAGAGACATGTAACACAAAGTGTAGAGTGTCACCGGTGCGTTCCAGAAGAGATCCCGGAGCCTCTGCAAATGCACTGATGCAGGTCACCGAGAGGATTTTAGTGAGTAAGAATTTCACAAAACCCTGATTTCGAAGATTTTCCCCGAAATCAAAATAAAAATGGTGTGAAACATGTTACTGTTACAAAAAACTTGGTAACTTAGCAACAGCCGTGGAAACTTATTAGGTCGTATTTTTATACAGCGTTCTTCAATAGACTTGACCATTTTATTTTCATGTTTCCTAGGCTAGATAAATCACTGTCAGGCCTTAGGCTTTAAAACCAACGCAACTATAACCCGAACTTAAAACCGTTCAGCGAGTACCCTCGACGAGGGCGCGCTACGACAGTACGAGAGGCGGGGTCTGTGCCCGCTGCGCGGCGCCGGCGTGCTGTGCGTGCCGTGCGTGCTGTGCGTGCCGTGCGTGCGGCGCGTGCGGCTTCTAGGGCCCTATGTTGACGTATCCATGCCACTTTTGTGTTGAGCGTGAAGGCGAAAAGCGCTATTTTGTGACCGGCCCCGCGCGGAGCAGTACACAGCAAACAACGTGTTCGAAGCAGTATAATAGAAATACGTATAGGAGTGTCCCTCAGCGCCGAGGACTACAGTTTTTCACGTTTATTGTAATGAGTGTTAAGCATAACGCGACGCAACGCAACGCAACGTCGACATAGACGTTGCCATTGCCACTGTTTGTTGGAACTGAACTGGACTTTGTTGGTGTGCGCGGAGGACAGGGCGGCTGTTGGCGGCGGACGAGAGGGCGGCGAGCGGCGAGGTGCGACGTGCGGCATTGCGCTGCCTAGCGGCAGCCGCGCTGCGCGAGGACGTCTCCCTGCTTCTGCATCAAGACCGGCGGCAGCATGCGCTGTTGGGCTACGCGCACCGCGTCGACCGCCTGCCCGCGCCCGAGCAGCACGCCCTCGCGCTCTTTGTAACTCTCACCGATACCGCTGCTCGGTCAGCTTATCTTATTTAGCATCGGCCGGGGTTGTCTTACGTGCGCTCCGTTCGCAGATGTGCAACCTGTTCGAGCACTCGTCCTCCTCGGAGTGGCTGCTGTACATCAGTGAGTGGGAAGCCAATGGACAGATGCTCTCCAACATCCGAGTCACCACCAAGGTATGTCAGTATCATTGCGAACCTGCTGTCGTTACTAACGGCAACAGCATACAAAATTTATTATTCACAAGCTGCACTGTTGTTTATTTGCAAAAAGCTAAAGTAAGCGGCTGTTTGTGTGCAGGTGTGCGTGCATTGCGCGCTCAGTGAGGCTCCGGAGTTGCGCGACGCGGGCACGGCTCTGCTCTACAACGTCGCCACCAAGGAGGTAAAGACTGTGGTCGGTATCGCTTTCCTTCTCTCCTATTCTCCGCACGAGACCACCAGCTTTAGCTTCAAACCCTTTAGCCATGTCCCGCTCTCAGAGTTACATTATGCGAACAGATGATTTTTTCCGCTTGCTTTCTATCTCCCTTATTTGTGCCTCTAAATATTTTCACATTGTTATTCATCCCCTAAACTTCTCTAAATTCATGCGAGCTGTGCGCTCGTCGACGCACAGCTCGTATGGATTTAGAGAGCTTATCCGATGATTTGGACGATTGATGTGGCCCATTCATGTTCATATTGTGAAGAGAAAATGAATCCGAGCCTAATTCTCGTGAGCACAACATACATTCAAAGAAGACAAGACAATTCTGTAAACAACGGGTCATATGAAGACTCCACTGGAATAAGTGTCCGTGTAGTCGATCGGAGATTTGTAGCTGTAGTACGCGCACACGCGCTGAGCTGTGCGCGTACGTGTCTACAGCGCGTGGTTGTTGCAGCGTCTAGGCGCCTACCGAGGGGTGCGCAGCCGCATGCCCAGCTCCGCCAAGTGCAAGGTACCGCCTCCTCTAACATTCGCGTCGTGCCCCTACGCACTGCATGAGGTGCCTGTGTTCGCGCGGGATGACTGTGTACCGTCAGTAATGATTCCCTCAAATCAATGAAGCTCATTTAGTAGTCAGCTGCGCAGCTGCCGGTACCGCTGCCGGTTTGAATGCTGTGCAACGTGAACAGGCTGCCGTCGCCTCGCGGTCGGCAGCACGCTCCGGTTCGGGCGACGCCCGGCGGCCGTACTTATTTCCCCGCTCGCTGAGCTGGTTGTGAGTCGCACGTGACACCCGGATGGTTATTGCTTATGTAAGTTTATGTCACCCGCAGAAGCTGTTGATAAGACGTTTATGGCGCCACCCAAGTTAAACAGTTTGTTTGGGAAAAAATACTTTTCACGTAATGAGGAAAACATTAATATTATGTAATTGTATAGCAAGTGCTGCGATGTAAACGTTATCGTCCGCGTAACGATAACGCGCTCATCGGCAGCTAACGCCTGCGCAAACAACGGAGTTGAGCACTCCGCCTTGTGTCAAGAGTAATATCTGAGCCGCATGCGGAAATTTGCTGACGGCCTCGTAAACAAACGCAGTAAAGAGAAGCTGCGGGTTTCCCCGTTGCAGCCGGGGGCCGCGCGCGGTGCGGGGCCCACTGATTGTAATCGCCTAACCATGAAATAAGTGCGGCGCGGAGTCAACTAATAAACAGGGTTGAACAGGGAGCGCGACGCGCTCAGTGCGGCGCGGGGTCAACTAATAAACAGGGTTAACAGGGAGCGCGACGCGCTCAGTGCGGCGCGGGGTCAACTAATAAATAGGGTTGAATAGGGAGAGCGACGCGCTCAGTGTGGCGCGGGGTAAACTAATAAACAGGGTTGAACAGGGAGCGCGATGCGCTCAGTACGGCGCGGGGTCAACTAATAAACAGGGTTAACAGGGAGCGCGACGCGCTCAGTGCGGCGCGGGGTCAACTAATAAACAGGGTTAACAGGGAGCGCGACGCGCTCAGTGCGGCGCGGGGTCAACTAATAAACAGGGATGAACAGGGAGCGCGACGCGCTCAGTGTGGCGCGGGGTAAATAACAACATAAATGCAATATAGGCGTCTGCATGTACGTGTGCATGCGTGTGTATGTGCGTGCGTATGTGTGTGTGTGTGTGTGTGTGTGTGTGTGATTTTTTCATAAAGTTTATAAAAGTTTACTAGTTAGTAAAGCCAAGAACAACCACTTAAAACTTTTGCCAGTCCTGCCTGTATGTGTTTGTTCCGGGGTTCCGATTGTTGAGTTTCATTGGTTACTGGTTGGTTGGTGCTGTGGACGGTGAAACTGGTGGCACCTATGGAAACTATTCGTCTCCGAGTCATCGCACCGACGCACCCGGAGGAGGGGCTTGCTCTTGGTAGTCGTCCTCCGGAAATGTGCTTGTTGCCGGCAGGTGTTTGACGAGGTATGCGTGGAGCTGGCGATGGCGGCGCTGCAACTGCTGAACTCTGCGCCCGCCGAGGAGCATCTGTGGCGCACGTGCAGCGCGCTCGCTCGCCTCGCGCAACACTCGGGCGACGTACCGCAGCTGGTGGCGGTGGTGGGGCCGGATCCCGCCGCATACAGGTAACCCCTCGCGTGCGCCGCCATACCGCAGTATTTAAACATTGCCGAGTCCCGGTTTGAAGGGTTACCGTCTCAGGTGTAGCGGCGCCATGCCCGATCTGGTGCAGTGTGTACACTTTAACCCAACCTCGTTGTGTGCAAGCGCGTGGTCCACCAAAAGATAAACTATACTCGTTTGCTTTGTGCGCAGGGGCACGAGCGCGCGCGTCGATGAGCAGCTGGAGCTCATCGCACAAAAGGTGAAGTGAGCCCACCGCGCGTTACCGCATAATCGTCCCGACTATGTTATTAATTATGTTTTATAAGAGTTGCGGATTTCTGTTTCGCGTTTTGTTTATTTATTTATTTCGTACTGAATAAGCGACTGGCATGGCTCAATGTGACTTAATGACAAGTTGGGGATGAGGGTTAGCGCGCGCTTCGTGTCGCAACGTTTGTTTTGTATGGCAATAAACCTTTCTGATAAATGCATTATTTTATTTTTACCATACCTTTACGATCTGCCGGCGTAGCACTAGGCGAATGCTGAATAATGAATGAATGAAGCAGTAGCAGTAGTTCACACGTGAGGAAACGCCGTTCGACGTCTCTCGGCTTCAATTCATAAGGTACCCAATGTCCTTGCTAGTGGATCATTCCTAAAACTTTTAAATAAAATACACTTTATTTGGCACAAAAGTAGACATTTCCCGAACTTAGAAATAAAAATATTTTGTCTACACTAAAGTGAACTACCATACACTGTAATCTAAAGTTAGACACGGCTACTGCCACTGCCCTGCATGTGTTACCACTCCAAAATCCACGAACGGGCTACCACTACTGCCATCTTTGAAGGAAGAGCGCGAACTTATTTAAGATCCCAGTATATTTTGACGACCAGACCTGTAACGTGTAAAATGAATAGGAAAACCCGTTATGCAGCAGTTTTACTATTTTAGAGAGCCGAGAGGGAACCGAGATAAAATTTGGTGATGATATTCTATTGGATTTAGGATCGGAATTGGGTCCAGAATTGAGCGATAGTGATGAACATTGGCGTAAGCTTTACAAAATTAATTTTAATTATAACTTTTAGACAAAAATTATGTGAAAGGCGTCTTATTTTTTTGTTCATACAAAATTTTTGAAAAACAATCAAAAGTGTACCTATTCTTAAGATCTGTGACTTCATGTGTAAAACACATTATTAAGAAGGATGCTTCAACAAGTTCGTCGCAGCGCCAGGCTCCCGGCGACGCTTGCCGCTGCTGGGCGGGGGGGCCGCGCTGCCACCGCTGGGGACGCTTCTATCGGTCTCTCGTGGCATCGCTTTTTCGTCGAAAGCACAATATCTGCGATGATCTAGTAATATCCAACAGGTCAAAGAACTGACATTCGATTCGTGTCATCATTTCTAACGAATCTTTATTGCGAGAACACTCGCATTGGTTCCGCGAACCCGCACTGCCGAGGTGTGTCGAAGGCCGTCGGCGACCTCAGTGGGGGTGCGCCTTCCATCGCAGCACAGCTTCGATGTGGAGCGTCCACACGCAAAACCTGCATTTAGGTTTAGAAGTTACCGTAGATTACACAGCCTGCACGGCGGGCGCCCTGAGGTCCCGCCGGGGTACCACGAGTCTGGATATATGGGATGGGAATAGTGCTACGAATTTCATCCTCTTTGTGTTATCCTATCACCAATTGTAAGATATTAATCCAGGTAATCATTGTCAGTGATTGCATCTATTTTTCTCAGATATGAGTAAAAAAAGGCATGCGTGGAAACACAGTTGCGTCGGCGCACTATCGGCGGCCGCTGGGGAACCGCACAAGCCGCGTCGATGTAAGGCCGCCGGTGGAACCTCGCCGCCGGTAGAACACTGCATCTTAGATAACAATCAGCTATTATTAATGATCGGGACGGAGCCGATCTCGCGCTATCTTGTTTGCTCTCGACGTCAACGGTTCCTACTAAAGATAATGCGAGCGAACATCAACGATCAGTCGCGAGCGCACAGCTCGAGCGGCGGTGGCACGGTGCTACAGGCACTCGCGATGGACACAGAGGAGGGCACTCCGCTTGAGCTGGGCGGCGACGGCGACGGCGGCGGCGGGTGGACGACTTGGTGCGCGCGGCGGCTGCCGGTGCTACGCTGGGCGCGCCGATACTCGCGCAGCGCGGCCGTCGCGGACGCCGTGGCCGGCATCACACTGGGGCTCATGCTGGTGCCGCAGAGTATCGCCTACGCCTCGCTTGCCAACTTGCCCGTGCAGTACGGCCTCTACTCAGCTTTCATCGGTCAGAATCTATCACATAGCAACAGAAATGAACCAGTTAACGTACATCAAGCGCCGGCGGAGGCGGGGTCGGGGATGGTCACGCAATACCTAAGAAACATCCACAAAATATTCTTTCTGAACAACAAGGTAACGAGTGGAAGAGAAGTTCACTCGATGGTAAGCTGCGGCACTGAACCACCTCTGTATTATTGCGGTTTTAGTCAAGTTTGGACACAATAGAAAAATTCTCTGCGCAAACTGCTGCTTGACGCTGCCATCGTTGCGCTGGGCCCGAAGCCCGGTCAAAGTGAAATCGAAGGTTGTGCTTACGCAGGTACCATGCTGTACGTGGTGCTCGGCACGGTCAAGGAAGTGTCGATCGGGCCCACGAGTCTGATGGCATTGCTGACGCTGCAGACTTGTCGCGGCCTGCCGATCGACTTCGTCATTCTGCTCACCTTCATTTCCGGTTGTATGGTACTTGTTATGGGATTGCTTAAGCTCGGTGAGTAAGTAACCTTTGATGCCAATTACTCAACGGGTCGATAATACGACTGGAAAGGTTGGGGACCTGTCTGTAGGATTTTAAGTTCTTTTGGCAGTTGATGACAATTGATAGTGGCTGCATTTGGACTTTCCGGGTTCGCTATGCCATGAATTGTGAGATCCGCCGCGACCGGCGCCACGTTACGTTTGTTGTAATCAACGAGCCTCAGGCGAGCTGGTCGCAAGCTGGTCACTCGCTGGGCGCAGGCGCGGGCGCGGACGGGGCTTGGTGTGGAGCCGCGCGTAGGCGCAGGGCGCTAGCTGCGCACTTATCGGTGCGACTCACATCCTCGTCGCCGCGCATGCACCGCGCAAACACCGCGCTTATTTGTCGTGTGTCAACTGCTATTTAGGCGAACAAATAAAAAAATCGTGTGTTATCTCCAACCACGGCCGGCCGCCCTCGCGCGTACCTATGACATGACGACGATGTACTGTTTAACGGCTTCGCAAGCGGTTCCCGTAACGAGAACGCCCGTATGCTTCGATTCAAGTCTGCCCGACCGGACGTCGCCCGCAGCACTGGACCAAAGCAGCGCCCACCGCCACCCACCCACCCCTTCACATCACTTTTCATTCAGTTGTAATCTATTTAGACAATTCAAGAGTTCTTAACCTTAGTTAGCAGAGCAAATAAATAATATATACATAACGTATCGAGAAATAATTTTCGGTATTCGTTAAGACGTACAGATGCCAGACGCGCTGCGCGGGCGTGGTTTCTCATCGCGTGGTCTCCTGGCGCTGGCTCCCGGTCCCCAAGCGCTAACTTAATAAAATAACAAGTACAAGCCAATAAGTATTTCATTAAATATGCCGCCACGAACTAGGCACGCGGCGGGCTGGCGGCGGGCGGCGGGCGGCGGGTGGCCCCGTCGCCTATACAAATGTACGAGTACATCGGCGCACGCACGGTTTGAAAATCATCTGATTGATAAAAACCCAGTAATCATAATCATTGTGTTCCATTCACAAGTGACTTCTTCAATTCAAGCATGACGAACTCTGGGGGCAGTGAAGCCGCGGTAGCTCGCAAAACTAACGTCGGCGCACACTTCATGGCAACGAGACCTCGCGAACAGTCGGACGCCGGCCGACAAATACAAAAGGATTCATACAAAACCCAACGTTTTTAAGAAATGAGTACTCTTCAAAAGGATGCCAATGATCCCTGCTCTGCGTTTCTCCGACATGTATACTGCCTTTTACTGTGGAGCTGGCCCGCGCAGGGAGCGCGGCCGCCCCAGCACACTGTCCTCACGCGGCATCATATCGTTTATTGCGAGTACCTTCTCCCACAAACCATAATGCTAAGATGTGATGCAGGTTTCCTGGTGGAGCTGATATCTCCATCGGTGACGAGCGGGTTCACGTCTGCCACGGCAGTGATCATCATGGTAGCGCAGCTGAAGGGGCTACTCGGGCTAAGCTTCGTGGCCGAGAGTGTCTCAGAGAACGTGGAGCTAATCATGCGCAATTGGCGGCTAGTGCGTGCGCCTGACTGCCTGCTCAGCCTCGCGTGCTGCAGTGTGCTGCTCGTGTTGCGCGTGAGTAGTATAGGACGGTAGCGCGCTGCTACATGCTATACATCATTTAAATTTCTCGAATGAGAACTTCGAATGAGATCCAAGACCCGTTGAAATATGGCAGTTGCGAGGAACAGGCGGCCTACGGGTGTAATTTTTTTCCAGAAACTAAAGGATCCGAACGTGGGTCTGAAGCGACACAAGCTGAAGAAGTTGCTGTGGCTGGTGTCGATCGCGCGCAACGCGCTCGTGGTCTTCGCCGCGTCCATCGTCGCCTACTGCACCTACGACCCGGCGCAGCCGCTGTTCAAGCTCAGTGGTAAACGGTTGCACCGCCGCACCAACAAACACGACCTTTGCAAATAGTCCTCGGCCCGCTTTGACGCACACACGTCGACAACACCTGAACCGACCGCTGCTGCAGACGGACCTCTCTACACCACTCACCAGTCCGTTTCCGTCGCGCGCCTATAATATTTAACAAAAATTTTATACTTTCTTCTTTCCTTCTTCACACACGAAGAATTAAAATGGTTCTGGTTGAATGGATCTAAGTATACTAAAGCAATTTTAGTTCCTGGCACCCTTCTGTACCTCGAAGTAACCGCAGTGTTGGTGATGATGGTGCAGGTCGCGTGGAGCCCGGGCTGCCGCAGGTGGGGCTGCCGCCTTTCCGGGCTACGCTCGGCAATCGTACCATCGGCTTCGTGGAGATGGTGCAACATCTGGGGTCCGGCATCATCATGCTACCCCTCGTCATGGTGCTCGCCAACATCGCTATCGCCAAGGCATTTTGTGAGACAATTACCGTTTTACAGTGAAACCGCTCCCTAGTTTATCTTAGCTTTTCACCAACTATGTTTCCTTACAATTTATTAACGCATCAAACTTTGTACAGCGCTCGCGCAATGGAAACTTTCATCGAGGAAACAGATACTTGGTACAGTGTCCCTTTGAAAAATTTTATACTAATGGGGAGTCTCGGTTCGCAGCGGAAGGCGGGCGCGTGGACGCGACGCAGGAGATGGTGACGCTGGGCCTGTGCAACATGGCGGGCGGGCTGGTGCGCGCCATGCCCACCTGTGGCGCCTTCACGCGCTCGGCGGTGTCGCACTCCAGCGGCGTGCAAACGCCCGCCGCCGGCCTCTACTCCGGTACGTGCCTCACTTCTGCGCTCTCTTGCGCTAGACAGTTGGCTGCACAGCGCTGCTGCGGCGCGGGCGCTTCTCAACCAGTCAAACTATTTAATCTGGTTCTGTAAGTCGTAAAGGTAACTCCCTGGAGCGTGGTCGCGCTGGGCCGAGCCGCGAAGTGTTAAACTGGTGGCCACTGTATTGTTGTAGTGGGAGCTCCTTGGAACGCCAACTCGTTGCGCCGTACGCGAGCCACCTCGCGAGCTCGCCGCCTGCTGCTCCCACTTTATAAAACTTTGATTCTCAGGTATCATCACGTTGCTGGCACTGAATTTCCTGACGCGGTACTTCTTCTTCATTCCGAAGGCTTGCCTCTCGTCCGTTCTCATATGCGCTGTCATCTTCATGGTCAGTTAATTCTTAATTTAATTTGTGCAAACACATATATCCAGCAGCAGTGGGCCTCTATCGACTGATGATGATTATGATAATGAAACTGAAATATATAAATTTTTTAACGAATGATTGTCTGTCCATCTGTACGTTCCGGATAATCTCCGAAACGGATTAAACGATCGCCACGCAACTACCACTGCCAAATAACTGCAGACAGACAGACAGACGGGTTACAATTATTCAAAGAAATGTATTACGATTGATTCCCACTCAACAAATTTGAAAGTGATGTGCACCGGTATGATCTCTTATACTCGCGTAGATGTTGCGCGCCCTGCCGCCGCCGCTCCGCCGCCGCTCCGCCGCCGCTCCGCCTGCGACATCTGTGAACGCGCAAAGGGTGGTGGCCGCGCGCCCGTTTACCAATAGAGCTAGAGTATCCGCGCATGCAATAGTATGAGCAGGAGCAGGCGCAGGCGTAGGCGCCGGGGCGCACGTCGCGCTGCACGGGCTCGATGCCGTGACCGGTCAGCGTCGGTTGCAGGTGGACTACAAGATCGTGGGCCGTCTGTGGCGGTACAATCGCATCGAAGTAGCGGTGCTCGCGCTCACCTTCTGTGTGGGCGTGTGCCGCAGCGTGGAGCTGGCCGTGCTGTGCGGCGCGCTCGCCGGCTTGGCAGCTACGCATCTCACGCTGCTGCAAGCGCCGCTGCACCTGCACCTCGTGAAGGTACCGCGCGTGACGAGGCCCGCGCCCCGACGGACATGTTTATGCGTGCTTTGTCTCGGTGTACGCCCGCTAGGCGTAAGGAACTCGAATGAAATGAAGACCTGTTTAGTTCAGCTTGTGTACAGTTCGGTTTCTGCATGCGCGCATGTTTGTGTGCGCAGTGCGCGGAGGGGCAGGCAGTGCGCGTGCGCCCCACGCGCGCCTTGCTGTACCTGAACTGCGCGCGGTTCGCGGCGCGGGTGCGGCGAGCGGCGCGCGCGTCTGGCGCGGCGGACGCGGCGGGCGCGGCGCGGCCCGTGCTGCTCGTGGACTGCGGCGTGCTCGCCATGCTCGACTACGCGGCGGCTCAGGTACTCCGCCAACACTACAAACTGTATAGCACCACGTATGTTCGGCTTGCCGCGATAAAGATAGAACTTTAAACGAATGTTAGATTTTCATTGTTAACATAACGCATACATGTTGCATTTGTAGACTTTGGCGCTGCTGGTCAAGGAGTTCAAAGAAAACAACCAGCCGCTGATATTTTATAACGCGTCGACTGATGTCACAAACAAGTTGGAGGAAGTAGAAGGGTTGGACGCGCGGGCGCTGCGCGCGCACAGCGTAGAGGCCGCACTGGGCGCGGTGAGGGCACCTTCGTCCGCCCTCCCAGCAGTCCCCACAGCTTTTGAAGCCACGGCGCTGTTGGAGAAGGAGCCGTGCGATGCCAGCGATGCCAACGTTTAAATATTAATAGATTCAAGTATTAATCGTTTAAATATTATTAATTCAATGGGACGAGGCATCTCAGCGCTTCGTTTGGCACCGGATGAAAACTGCGCGGGCGCCTGTCACTCGCACGCATATGATATAAAGAAGAGTCCAAGCTTTTCTTTTTACAAGTCATGTTGACTCTTAATCGTGCTTCCATCATAAATATTTTTATTATAACTTATTATTGTACAATGAACTGTTCCTAAAAAATTCTGAGACTAAATATTTAACTATTGAGACCATAAACAATAGAGCAGCGCGGATGTGATGGTTGCAGTGCACATTACGATACTGAATTTTAACTTTTATTTTTTAAGTTTTATATAACTTTTTCACTATCACACAGCAACATACACTGACGAACAAAGAAAATAAAATATGCCAAGCTCAGTTCCCGTCACATCACCGAGGTCTCAGAGGTGCTGACACACAAGAGGTCGGTCCGCGCACTCGCTCTTTAACCAAATGATCCTATCTTTCGACACCTTAATTAAACTAAATTTAAAATTTAAAGAAACCTCAACAAAGATCCGGTTAGATGTAAAATAAAACGTCAACAACGAGCAGGTGGTTCTCGTATCCATCGCAGCAATTGGTATTTGAAAACATATCCGTCCAAAACACATGAATCGCTGGTCATGTGTTCGACCTTTTAGATCCTACAAAGAATGTACTCATGAACCGCGAGGCGGCTGCTAACCACACGGTAGCTCCTCACCAAATAATACTATAAGACAAAACCGTTCCATGACAAGTAGAGCGGTGCTATCAGCAGCGCTTGCGTCACCTCGTACCCGGCGGTTGCGTTGGGCACACGTTACGTGCGGCAGGAGATCCTTTGTATCATATCCCCTGAGTGGAGGCGTTCCAATCGCACGGAAAAAACATCAAAGGAGTGGAACAACTTTCTGGCGTCGGTGTTCACGAACAAATACGACGTGGGTGTCTTCGTGCCACTTACCATAACAGTCCACATCACCAGCTGTGTTCGTGATGTTTGCGTAAAGAGAGAAAAAAACATTTGTAGGGATCTTGAACCCCGACGATTCGGCCCATATAACCGGATGGTTGGAGGGGCCATGGGAGGTGGCGGGAGTCCACATCACCACCTAATATCAGGTGAAATCGTGGTCAAGCGCAATCCTTGATGATATAAAAAAAATTGGAGTGCGGGGTGAGGGGGAGAAGTGCTTTGTTGTAGTCACCCCATTGTCAATAGCACGAGCCGGCAACCCGAGCCCGTGAAAACTACTCCTAAAAGCTGATTTAATATATTAAGTTATTTCTTTTTGTTTAATTATCAAGTGAATTTATTTATAAAAGAAAAAAGTATAAAAAAGTAATTTTTTCGGAATCAAACCCCGAAAGTGCAGCGGAATCACAGAGGACATTAAAATCACATTTCAAAACGATTAGCTCAGCGATTGGAACTTTCAGCGGGAACCACAGCAGAGAATCCCGGAACCGTCCGCTTTTATCCCGCCATTCACTAAAAACGTTACCACGTCGACAGGTAAAATACAAACTTTGGAAAATATTTGATACCGCTCTCTGTGCCGTACAAGACGGCTTCGGCAGCCTTCGACACAGCACGCACTTTAAACTACGTGTGTACTTACCGCTCACTGTCAAGACTTCTTGATCTGTCCTTAAGAAGCCGATGATCTAGGTCGAGTCAGACAGACAAGTTAGATTCGTGGCGCGTGAGCGATGTCCCGTTCCAGCTGCTCCCCGTCGTAACAACAATCGCAGCACCAGGCCAGCGCGACGAGCCCTTACGCGAACCCTCCTACAACACACCGACAGACCCCGTGTGTGCGCCCTGCGCCGGTCCCACCCCGGCACTCGACTCTCTGATGACAAGAGGGCTTCACGAGATACCCACCGGCGCGGGCCACGAAATTAAAATTTGTCTATCTTACTCACCGTTTGGTAGGACTAGACCGAACCTAGACCGAACACTCTCCATTTAGAAACGATAACAGCGACTCTGACTTGGCAATATTTCTCAACAGGCAAAAAAAAGTATTTGTGATGTATGAAGTAATGAACAAATATTAATATTTTCGTCAGCCTATGTGCCGGGAAACCCATGTTCTGTCCTAATTACTGCACTGACACCAACTCAGAGGTTTCACAATTATAAAAATAATAATCGCTTCCTGATGATTTAGCTTCTTGTTCTTAAATTACAACTGTTTGCGCATGCGCACTGGCGACCGCGGGGGCGACCCGGCGGACGCGGCTGCCGCCCGCGCATCCGCCACTTGCTGGACAGACACCGGGCGTTAGGGACGTTTCGGTTATTGTTAATAAAATTTTACTAAGCAAGTCGCATTTTAATTATTTGTCATATCTTAGACAAAATGGCGAACGTTGAAAAATTTGCGTCGTGATATAGTTGCTATTAGCAACTCCCAAGTCTGCAAATCGTAGTCTCAGTAACCGTGGCGGGGTCGCCCACGGTGAAGCTAAGTGGAACCCACCCGGCCGGCCTGCGGTGAAGGTTTGGCCCGAGGCGGCTGCTCCAGGTTAGAACACCGGTTGGATAACTGGAGCTCACCAGAGCGGCTGGGGGCTGCACGGGTGACTTTATGCTGCCCTTTGCGACTGGGCTGCAGGGGCGGTTATATACTGTCCTCTGCGAATAACGGGTGGCGGCGGACCCAATATCAGATTCGCCGCAGGGAGCCGGGAGAGTTTTCTTTCTTGACTCCCATAGCCTCTGGGCGACGGATTCGGGTGAATCCGTTGCCCGCGCAACAGCAGGTGCCAAGGTGGGGAGGCGCTGCATGTTCCGGCGTGCCCCTGCGGAGGTGGTGCTGCGAAAGCCGCCAGCGCCCGGGGGGTCGCGGATCGTGCGAAAGTGTTCCCATGACCCTGCCATCAGGCGATGAGTTGGAACATCGTAGAGGTAATTCTCGACGCAAGTCCGACATAACCCGTCCTTGCTCCCGCGAGGACGGGTATGCGCAGGCATTTCCTCCACGTAAAACAAAAAAAAAATAAACCCTTAGTTCGATGATCTATAATTGATACATAGTTAATATACAGTATGTAGATCATATCATATTTTTTGCACGTCACGCCGGGCCTTCTACCGACGCACCCTGTAAGGGACACACCTGCGCATACAGCGCAGTCGCAAGTACAAATAAAAAAGTTTAATTACATTTTCTCTCTATATATATGAGGTTTTTTCCAGATACCTCGGGAACCATATAAAAATAATTTTACTGTCTCAATATATTCGCTAAAAGGAGGTAATATATGTACAGGCACACCTTCACGGGTGGCTAAGTTTGCCTGTTAATCTACTATCTCATTGACTAAAATATTGACGTGAGATGGGATCCATTTTAAAATGACCGTTTTGGATTCTGATTGTATTTCTAATAATAATTCTAAAATTGTGTAGGCTATCGGTAACCCTCGAAAAGTCGAGGTACAGCGAGCCACGTAGGGAGCTTTTGGAATCTGATAAAATAACAAATTTATTATAATTAAGTGATTTTATGTACGATAAGGCCTCCATTACAGCGAAAAGCTCTGCGAACATGACTGAGACATCACGTTTGATGTTAAATTTCATCGCAATATTAGAATTATAATCAAAGAGAGCCGCTCCAACATCTCGTGTATCTTCAGATTTGGACCCATCTGTATAGATTTTTATGAAATTACTAAATTTGGTATCAATTACTTAACTATATATGTTGCAATTAAACGACTAACTAATACGGTTCATAGTTGGCAGCAGTTGTAAATTGTTCCACATTCAGTACATCTGTACCTTGTTAAATATACCAAGATAATTGTGACAGCTCGCGCACATAAAATTCTATAGTAATTTTTTGGTTATTTATAATATTTATTTTTTATAATTTTATGTCTCGGTAAAACGTGTTAAGAGATGTTATATGTAATAAACTTATTATCATCATATATTGTTACCGCCCACCTCGTGTCGGACACATTGAGCAACCTCCGATTAGGCACGGGTCCTTCGTTGCCAGACTCGACACTAGGGAGGCTGGTGCATGTATTTTCAAAAACCAGGTCTCAAAATACTTTTAAGCTATTTTTAAAAATTAAACCTTATTTAAAATTCTTCTTCTTCTTTGTCGTAACCTCATGACTGAGGGACGTGACTATGGTGCGTTGCCCTGGTCACCATTTCTTTCCAGACATTTCTGTCTTGCGCCATTTGGATGGATGATTGTAGGGTAGCTCCCGTAGCGTCCTGAGTTGTGCGTGTCCATCTTGTAGGATACCGCCCTCTCGCTCTCTTTCCTTCCGCACAACCAGTAATAATCAGTCCTTCCAGACTGTCTGGGTCTCGCCTGACCGTGTGTCCGAAGAATTTGAGGACTCTCTGCCTACAGATTATTATTATTATTTAAAATTATTGCAGTGCAAATTCGATTGTGTAAAACAAATTATCTCTTGAGTCGTACTTAAATTAACTATTGTTTATGAAATATGCATATTTGTTAATCGCATGGAAATAAACTTTCTAAAACTTGAATTGCATCGAACGAGTGAGAGTAATATGGCACAGCATCTTAGTTACATCCGCAGCGGCAGTTCCTTGTCGTTGTGATCTTAACAGGCTTTAGTTCAAGCGCTGATTAGTAGGGTATAGGTCATCGAACACTAGCGACGCGCCCCGGCCGCTCACGGGGGCAATTTACTGATTTGAGAGAATTGAATGTAGATCACATTAATATTAACAGTATTTCTAACGCCATATTGTGTGTGTCTATTTCGACCAAAGGGTGCCTTTTGACACGTTTGCGTTTGAATGTAAATAATTGTCAAAACTGCTGGGATTTCTACTTATCAGTTAAATATAGATAATTAGAGCAATATAACGGGAACAATATTTGAAAAATATCTTCTAAATGTTTATTCCATACAAACGATGCATTAACATTTTTTTTTTTACTTGCACCGCGTCCCGCGGTTTATCTGGCAGCGCGTCTCGTACTCCGACGCGTCGCTACGTAGGGATTTTCTGTCGAGAGGGGTGCTTAATATTTCTCCCCGAGGCGGGCTCGTTCAATCCAGGCGCCAATCGAGGGTTGCGGAAGAACTGCTTGATGTTATCCCGTGACCCCCGTGCGTTCTTTCGGAAGTAATTGGAATACCGTGTGAAGTTTTTTAGTCGGTTGTAGTCCGACACTACTCCGTCTACTACAGTCACTACCAGCCCTTGGTTCCGGGGTGTGCGTCCGTTAGCATTTTGTTACACACGTTAATAGAAAAACCATGCACCAGGTACGCATAAACTAGCTATAAATGCCTCTAATTTACCTCGAAATAAACTCCATTACTTTCCTAGAACTCTTTGTGCTTCCATTTCCGTACATTTTATTATGCATTCCATAAAATTATTGTCAAATAGTAAAATAATAAATGAAATGCAATGCTTACGTTGCTCATCATAATATTTCGTTTGGCGTGTGCAGTTGGACCAGATATATCTTTGAAAATAGCATAAATAGATAGTCTGCCAGGAGAGAACTACTTTCGATCTTTCTCGAAACTGTTCCATTTCAATGTTTTGCCTTTCAGTGCTTTCTTCAGAATCGGTCAACAGTCTCATTCTTTTTCATCCTTTACTTGCATTCAACTTATCTTCCTCGTCATTAGAGCTTGATGAGTAATTTTCATAATCGTTATCGAATTCGTGGTCACTTTCAAAAAAATCATTTAACTCATCTTTACATTTTATTTCTGAGTTTGCTTCAATTTCAGAATATTCTTCACTTATGTTATTTACTTTTTGCAATAACACCTTTCTTGACATTCGGGGCATCCCCAGAATAATTTTGAAAATAAGAAAATTAATAAGGTTAGGTTAGGGGAGGATAGATTATTTGAAAATGGACATGGACAGTAAATAAATGTTGGAATAAAATGGCTGGGTGCATTAGAGGAATAGCAAAAGTTGTGCTAGGAGAGACGAAAGTTAAAGGAAAAATCGATAGAAATACTTGGTGGTGGAGTGAGTGCAAAAAGCCTTGAAAGAATCGAAGAAGGTGCAATGCAATGGCAAGGTGTGGAAGAACCCCTCCAACGGGTTCTCGCCTTATCGTGGCGAAGGGGCTTAGTAACCGTGGCCGGACCACGGTGAAGCCAAGTGGAACCCACCCGGCCGGCCCGCGGCGATGGGCTGGCTGAAGCGGCCGCTCCAGGTTCGAACACCGGTTGGGGTAACTGGAGCGCACCGGAGCGGCCGGGGGCCGCAGGGGCGGCTGTGTGCTGCCCTAGCGGCCGGCTCTAGGGGCGGTTTCATACCGCCCCTCGCAGCCGAGGTGAGGTCGCAAAGAGAGTACCCTCTGCGGCCAACCGGTGTCGCACCGGCGATGCGGCGTCGGTGGGGCCGCGGGGGAAGACGAGTGCCGGTATTGAGATTCGCCGCTCTCCCTATCTTCCGCGGCCGTTGACAGGTGGCGGCGGGCCTAACATCTCTTTGCCGCGGGGAGCCGGGAGAGGTTTTCTCCAGTGGCGCCCATGGCCTCTGGGCGACAGGTTTGGGCGAACCGGTCGCCCGCACACGCATGAGGTCGAGGAGGGGGTGCGCTGCATGTTCCGGCGCGCCCTCGAAAGGAAGGGTTCATCCCTCCCTCCCGAGGTGGGGCTGCGCAAGCGGCCAGCGCCGGCAAGGTCGAGGTTGAGTGCGAGCGTTCCCGTGACCCTGCCATCATGGCGATGAGGCGGAACATCATGGGGGTTTTAGTCGGTGCAAGTCCGACATAACTCGTCCTTGCCCCCGCGAGGACGAGTATACGTAGGCATTTCCCGCACTTAAAAAAAAAAAGAGGTGTGGAAGAAAGTGAAAAAGTCTTGAAAGAAAATAAAAGAGAAGTATACAAGAAGCGTAAGCGATGGGCAAAGAGGCCTATCGCGATTGCTAAGGCAAAGGTACAAGAAAAGCTGTACCATTCTCTGGACGGCCGGCAAGGACAAAAACAACCATTCCGATTAGCAAAAGAGAGAGAAAAGAGTGCAAGGGGTATAAATCATATCAAATGTGTAAAAGACGATAAAGGAATATTTTGGAAGACTGATGAACGAGGAGAATGTCTGGAGCGCAGTATTGGAAAGCGTGCCGGCCAACATGGGTATGATGAGGAAGATTACTATGATTGAAGTAAGAAAATCAGTGCATGGTATGAAGAATGGAAGGGCTGTTGGGCCGGATGGAATACCAGTGGAGGTGTGAAAGTTGTTAAAATCGGATGGATAGATGTGGCTGACTTTATTCGTCAATAAGTTGTTACAAGAAGATGCGATCCCGGATGAGTGGTGTAGCATTTCACTGGTACCCATCTTTAAAAACAAGGGTCATGTACAGCTCTGTAACAACTATAGAGAAATAACGCTCATGTCGCATAGTATGAAAGTGTGGGAAAGAATCTTAGCGTGAAGACTGAGAGAGGAGAGTGAGGTAGCCCGGAATCAATCTGGTTTATGCCTCGGCAGAAGACTACGGACGCCATTTTTGCTCTTCGCCAACTGTGCGAAAAATACAAACATGCACATATAAACCTGCACATGGTGTTCGTTGACCTCGAAAAGGCATACGATAAGGTTCCGCGGGAGGTTCTGTGGTGGGCTCTGAAAGTGAAAGGAGTGCCTGGGAAATACCTCCAGCTTATTCGTGCTATGTACTCCCGTGCCAGTACACACATCCGGTCCACTGCTGGCGAAAGCGACAGTTTCGGGGTCTTGGTGGGCCTATATTAAGGGTCGGCATCAAGCCCGTATCTCTTCCTCCTAGTAATGGATGCACTGACATCAGATATGCAGAAGGCATCCCGGGTGTATGCTTTTTGCCGACGACATCGTACTTGTCGAAGAAGATGAATGCGAGGTGCAGAGCAGGTTGGAAAAATGGAAAAATAAATTAGAGAAGCTGGGCTCAAGATCAGCAGGATCAGAACTGAACATTTGTTCTGTGACTTCGGCGGTCCCACCAGCTTTCCTCCAATTGCCTTAACTGGTGTATCCCTACTAACCTGCTCCGATTTCAAGTACCTAGGTTCACTCATACAAGGCGACGGCGATATTGATCAAGTTGTGAGAAGCCGAATAAATGCAGATTGGATGAAATGGCGACAGGTCACTGGAACGACTTGTGATCCACGAATGCCCCTTAAACTTAAGGGGCAGATCTACAAGTAGGTCGTTAGACCTGTCGTATTGTATGGAGCTGAGTGTTGGGCCATCAAGGGTTCGAATGAAAGGAGATTATATGTGGCTGAGACGCGAACGTTAAGATGGATGTGTGGTATGACGAGGATGTATAAAATTAAGAATGAGTATATTAGAGGAAGTCTGAAAGTTGCTCCAGTGACAGAGAAGTTGAGGAGCAAGAGGTTAACATGGTAGGGGCATGTTATGCGGAGGGATGAAGGACATAACAAAGAAAGTAATGAGAATGAATGTGGGTGGGTGTAAGGGTAGAGGAAAACCGAAGAAAGTGTGGATGGAGTGTGTGAAAGATGTCATGCGTAAGAATAGTGTGAATTCAGATATGGCGGCTGATAGAGGGATGTGGAAGAGAAGTACATACTGTGCCGACCCCACATAGCTGGGAAAAGAGCAAGAGGATGAAGAAAGTGAGGATAGATTATTTACGTTTTTTCCGAAAAAATAGAAATAACTACCTTGCTTGACTGTAATGTTAATTACAACAATGAGATTTTAAAATTTTGCACAAATGAAAACAAACTTCACTTGCACTAAATTCACTACCACGATTGCAAAACAAAGCACGTGACGTAATTATTTTAGAAACAATCACTCCAACGGTCTGCAGTGCAATGTAAAGTGTAGAGTGCAATCGATATGATGAAGCTGAAAATAGTGTTGATTGCATACATTCGCATGTAAATCGATTTAAAATTGAATTCAGCTATGAAATATTTAATACGTCGAGTAACACCTTACGGCAGGCATAGATATGCCATATGCATATCTTTAAATCCGGAATGAGATGAAGGAAAATGATATCGCTGAATTAATATAATTATATTACACGAAAAGTCAAAAATTTATTGTGAACAAATGATTACACTTAGTGAATAAAGTTCAATTAAACTTTGAGAGATTTGTTTTGACACCTGCCGGTAGAAAGAATGTTAAATAATGATAGGGAATGTAATAAAATACATAAATACATAGTAAAAATTTTATAAAAATTCATAAACAAAATACATAAAAGCCTAAAATGCATAGTTGTACTTGTAAATATACTCTTGTTTAGACTATAATTTTCAATTCCCTCAAGTTTTGCCAACTATCAATATCCATGAGTTTTTATGGTCGTAAAAAAGTAATAATGAAAAAAAAAACAATTTAATTGCATAAGCAGCTGCAATAATTAATGTAATACATGCGGCAATGAATGTTTGGAATTTCTTTGTCGAACCGGAGACGGATGTTACAAACACATTGTGAAATAAATGGTATGTTGATCGGTAGAACTAAACAACACAACCGTTCCTTTCTATTTAAACTAACGCACGACGTACTTTGTCAGCCAAAACTTAAACATTCATTTCACAATTACGAGGAGGGATCAAAAAGTAGTGAGAATGAGATAGAATATAATCACTATTGATAACATCGTCATTTATTTATTTATTTATTTAATATCTTTGTACACACAGCTAATAGAAAAGACTAGACAATAAGGATACAGAGTACAAGGGCACTACTTATTTCATGTTGAAATCTCTTCCAGTAGGCCCGCAGAAGGAAAGCAGAATTAGAAACACAAACCTAGTGCATACAGTAAACATTACATATAATAATATATACATATTACAAGATATAAAACAATACAAATACATACACATAATCATACACATACATATATATATACATACATATACTTACTTTTATATTGTATATATACAAATATATACTTTTATTTAATACGATAAGGATAAATAGTGTTCTTTAACAGATTTCTTGAATGCTGCTATGGTTTTGCACGCTCGTATGCTCGGAGGGAGGGAATTCCAAAGTATGACTGCTTGTACGGAAAATGATTTTGCGTAAGCATGTGTTTTATGAATAGGGCATTTGAGGAGAGTTTTAATGTGTGTTCTACAAGGAGCGAGGGAGGGGCGGGCATAGGTAAAGCGATCACGTAAATATTGCGGGTAGTTAGGATTATGTAGGATATTAAATAAGAGGCACAATATTCTAGTATTTCTGCGGAAACGGACTGGGAGCCACTTGAGCTTTTTGCGGAACTCAGAAACATGATCGTATTTTTTGAGACCAAAAATAAAACGGATACACAAATTTTGCAAACGCTCAAGCTTGTTGAGAAGCTCCTCAGTGGCATCTAGGTAGCAAGCATCAGCGTAGTCCAGAATGGGTAATATGAGACTTTGTGCAAGAGAAATTTTAGTTTCCAAAGGCAAAAAATATTGGAGACATTTGAGTGTATGAAATGCAAAGTTAACTTTGATGCTAACATTGCTAACCTGCTCATTCCAGCTTAAGAAAGAGTTAAAAATAACGCCAAGGTTTTTAACAGTTTCACTAAAGACAATTGGCTGGCCATCCAATGTGAGAGATCCAATTGCAGATCGATTTAATGCATGGATAGCATACCTACTACCAATTATGATGGCTTGAGTTTTTTTGGCATTGAGTAAGAGTCCATGAGACGTTGCCCATTCATGAATGTTTTCCAGATCACAGTTAATATCCATGACAGCCCTATTAATTTCACTGGGTGCGCAGTGACGGTAAATTCGCAAATCATCAGCGTAAAGATGAAAATTTGAGGATATCAAAGTAGTGACTGTGTTAATAAACACTGAGAAAAGAAGAGGAGAGAGAACACCACCCTGAGGCACGCCAGCATCGACAGCAACCCAGTCTGAGAAGGATTCATTTTGACGTGTGCGTTGCGAACGGCCCCGAAGATATGAAGTCAAGTAGTACGAGAATGGTTAGGGATTGGTTTTCAATTGCCCATCGAATATCGTCCGTGACTTTCAACAACGCAGACACCGTGCTGTGTCCTGATCGGAAGCCGGATTGAAAGTTGCTAAGAATATTATTGGAACGGAGGAAATTTTGGAGTTGCTTGTGCACAATGTGCTCTAAGACTTTGGAAAGAAAAGGAAGTATGGAAATAGGACGATAATGTGACAAAGACGAAGGATTGTTGGTTTTAGGTAAAGGAATAATATTAGCGGATTTCCAGGATTTAGGAAAGGATCCAGATTGTAAGGAATGGTTAATTATGTTCGCTAAACTAGGAAGTAATATATCAAGAATGGGGATAAGCATTTTAGAGCACAAGTTGTCACTACCTACAGCATTGGAAGTAATAGATAGGATAGCTTTACGAACTTCATTGGTCGATACTGACTGAAACTTAAAGGAAGAATGTTGAGGCAAAGGGAGATTAAGTAGCGTTTGCAAAGTTCTCGATTTACGACACTGATCAACTGAGAAAGAAGGTGTGGAAAAATGTTTGTTGAGTGCGTTTAAATCGAGACCGCTGCAGGACGTAGAGGATGTTTTACCTATGCCTACGGATTTTAAAAATTTTTCATACATCAGAAGATTTACGATTTATGAGAGATTCATGGAAATGGCGTCTCTTGGCATCTCGACACAGATGATTGCACCGATTTCGTAATAGTTTATAGTATGCTAGATTTTGCTCGGACGTTTTAGCCTCTTTCGAGCTTTATCTCGGCAGGCCATCCATTGCTTAATTTCAGGAGATAACCAAGGCGCTGGCTTATGTTTAATTTTGACTCGCTTGATAGGTGCGTGATGGTCATATAATTCTAAAATCGACTCCGTGAAAAATGCTACCTTTCCATCTATATCCAAGTCATTGAATAGCGGCCTCCAATCGATTAAACCTGCATCACGTCTCAATGCTTCCATATTAATGCCCTTGTAACTGCGAAGAAATAGAAACTCTAACTTACGCTTAGGAGCCCGTACACGGAGAGATAAGAAAATCAAGTCATGGTTTGAGAATGAAGCGGTTATTTGACCGTGAGTGTCAATACTACTAGAAGAAGAAATCATCATCAAATCTAATAGAGAGGGGGTGCAATTTGGAAAATGGTGAGTGGCTGAGACAGGCAATATCCTGAGATTATGAGAACTTAAAATAGATAATAGTTGCTTAGATCGAAAATCATCTTTCAGCATGCAAGTATTAAAGTCCCCCATCACAATAATATGATCGGCCAAAGGACAGTGATTGCACAGCAACTCATCAAGATATTCAAAATAATTAACACGAAGATTAGGACTGTAAAAGACACCTAGTAAAATTTTCGTGTAATGCAGTGTCAATTCGATAAAAAGATGCTCAGCGGATTCAGAATACTGAGATGGAGACATATTTACAATCCTGAACTCAATGTTGCTTCGCAAATAAATTGCTACGCCACCACAACCTTTGCCTGTTCTGTCATTTCGAATTAATACAAAGCCGGGAATTGCGTATTGAATCGATGGAATCGATGGTTTAAGAAATGATTCAGAAATCAGTAAAGCATCAAGAGTATTGCTGCTAATTGATGCCAGAAGATCTGAATAATGACGCGGAATACTTTGAACATTTATATGTGCAATATTTAGGTTGTTAGGGAACGAGGATAGTTCAGCCGAAATCTTATCGTGCAAAGGTATTGAGGTACACGAATCATTGCAATCATCTGCACTCAAAAAACTGCTTTCAGATGAAGAGCTGGAGAAAAATCTTTCATTACTAAATAAATTATTATTCATTAAAATATGGTAACGTAATAATAATACTTAAATAAAATATACTATTAATATAATATAACAAAATAAAATAATATAATTAATATAATAGAGTAACTAAAAACAAATAAACATGTATATAATATTACTCTTAATCAATAAACTAGCAATTAACTCCCGGCTCAACTGATCAATCAATAAACCTGGAAGAGATTTTTAACATGCATTACACAGACCAGACGCGTAGATACAGCAACATCAATGAATTAACTTACATATTAACAAAAGAATAGATCACAGTATCGACAGTGATTTGCAAATGTGTTCTTAAAATATAAAAATTATTTAGTAAAAGAGCATATTAAGATAAACAACACTATACTAAATGATGTCAGAAATGAATCTATGGATACTTGTCGTTGACTAAGCGTTTATGCGCCAATGCCATAACTAAAGCGAAGAATCTGTGGGTAAGTTAACAAAAAACAGCCAACTGGACAAATAGTAACTCGTTAAAAAATAAAAAAAGACAATGAAAGATTAAATTAAACTTGGTTAACTTATGGGTATGTTCCATAATAACAATAAAATGGTGAACGAATGGTAGCGGACCATAAAGAAATACGTGAAGAATTAGTATCAAAATAAAACTTAAACAAAATGGATCAAACACAAGACAACAGTAGAATACATTAAGCGACCATGTAATGTTGGCATGTGGGTAGAAGTAATAAAATTGTTATGCCATGTATTCCAAGACATCAATTTCAGCGCCGGCCTTTTCTGGTCATTTTAGTAGTCATCTTCACATGCGCGTCCGCAGGTTTTGGAATAGACGGCTTGCCTTGCACTGCTGATTCAACCGTGTCAGTACATATTGTTGGGTATTTTTTAACTTCTAACTCGCGGGTAAGCTCAAGTTTAACATTGTAGCCTCGCCAACCCCTACGAGATTCCCGCCTTTCGCATCTCACAACCCATCCACCTTTGACATTGCGTTGTTCGACAACGTCACCATCCCACTGCATTCGATCGAGACCATTGACGATCTCAAATCCGATGTGTTGGAGGATGCCGAAAAAGCCGATTGTCTTGCCGAGGCTGGAGAGCCATTGCACTCCCTCAACCACATCAGTAAACCCCGCTCACCTCAAATTGGTCGGAAGACGCCCCCCACCACTAAAACAGGTCTCCCCAGGTGAAGTCGATGACATCATCAAGAGGTTGAAAGCCAAATCAGCCCCGGGCTCCGACAACATTCCCAATAGAGTGGTGAAGCCTGCCGATCATCGGGCTGCTAGTGGCCATCTTCAACGTCCTGCTAGCCGACTGTTCCTTCCCAAACGCCTGGAAAAAGGCCGTAGTGATAGATATTCCGAAGGCCGGAAAGCCGAGAAACCTACCCAACAGCTATCGCTCCATTAGCCTATTGAACACATTAGGCAAAGTATACGAGCGCATCATCCTGGACAGTCTACGCCATTTCACCACTTCAGAGAGTGCTCCGAAACCTACATCGCCAAGGCGTCATCTCAACCCAACCTTCTGGTGGCCAAAGTGGCCAACTACGAGCCGCCCTCGAATCCCAAGACCAAAAAGCGCAGACCACGGCAAGCGCTAATTCCGCCATCTCCAGGGGTCCCTCACACCACACACGAACCCACAGTCACCGACAACACCCACGTCACCACACACTTCGGCCACTACCAACACGCTCCAAATCTTGACTTCACGCCGCCCTCGCTTCAGAACGCGGCGCGACAGCTACACACACCGCTTACACTAAGTACACCCGCGACCAGAGGCGGTCCTCACCGCTCAGAGATTCCCATACAGGCGAAGGTAGTCGGGGAACGGGTCAGCGACTGCCCCCGACGACCGAGTAGATTCGCCAGAAAAACCAACAACCAGAAACACATTGTGAAATTCTGCCCTCGTATAACTACACTCCACGTAGTACAAAATTTTTTTGAAATTAGGTCGTGGATCCGGATCACGAGCTCAGTGACAGATAAGGTGTAAGAATCGCATTGGCTTGCAGCGCTAACATTGTCACGGATCTAGACTCGCGTGAGTGGATACGAAATAATAGGTGTCCACCGACTTGCTGCCTAAGATGTGTGCACTGCGCCCGCGGCGACATCTGTTGTTTGGTTAGTAAAACTGCACCTGGTATGTGCGGGTGTGTTGGGACGTCGTACTTGTGTACCGAGGCATTGTAAAGTAAGCGGTGGTGGCGCGCACCGCGATCAGTTCGTTACCGGCTACACGCCTTTAACCGCTGCCTACCTGCGAACTCAACAGCACCAATCCAATATACGGTCATTTCTTTCGTATATAGGTGTACAAATTTTTTCAAAATATTTAATAGGCAGTATATGTTTGACTTTATGTTTGGATAATTGTAGCCATTTTTACAGTATTTAAAACATACTTGAAAAAAATTAAATGGAGATTTTATCATCATCATCATCATAATCAGCCAATAGACGTCCACTGCTGGACATAGACCTCTCTCAAAGATCCCCACGTTCGTAGGGGTTCATATGGGGGGATTTAGGCCATTTCCCACTCCCATGGCCCACTGCGAATTGGTGGAAGAACTAGAGGTTTATAATACGTAATTTTTTTTCAGGTATTTTATTTCATTGACTATTTCTATTATATTCTGATGTTAGAAATTATCAGTGAAAATGCTGAAATAAATGTCTATAATAATACCACCAAAAAGCCAAATGTGTTTTTATGTTTTTTATTTACTTTAAATATCGTTACTGAGATGTTTTCTAGCCATTTCAAATCCGTTTTTGAAACTTTACCACCACTATACAACTTAACGAAACCACTGACATCAATCCGTGTGATATTGATCCGAGATTCACAAAGCTTTAAGTAATATTTACCCCAATAAAGGAGCTAGACCAGATAAAATAGCTCCAATATTTCTATAGCAAACATATAAAACTAAACGTGTTCCTCTTCATATCATCTCTAACAAGAGTTTGAAGGAAAATAGCAAAAATAACTCCAATACATAAATCTGATTCTAAGAACGACATAAAAAACTACAGGACGATATCGATACTTTCAGCAGTATGAGAGACTTATTTCACTAACACACGCACCAGACACTAAAATCAGATTTTGGGTGAACATAGGCTTGTGAAAAGCAGGTCTGCTCTGACGAATCTTATTATTGCTAACCACCTTTTCACTAGATTAGACCAAAAAGCACAAGTAGAAACCAACTACACTGATTTTTAAAAAGCTTTCGACAAAGTCGATCACATACTTCTGCTGAACAAAATTTTCTTTAACGGCATCAAGAGAAATGCTCTTCGTTGGTTTGCCTCTTACTTACAAAACCGCACAAAAACTGTGGTCATAAACGGTCATTGTTCTTCACCTGTGGATGTCACTTCCGATGTACCACAGGAGTGGATGATGGGGCCATTGCTCTTCGTCATATTCATTAATGATATTTCGCTGATAATTTGAAATTTTATCACTCAATATTAAACGTAAATAATATAAACATGATACAAATTGACCTGGGCGGGCCAGATTATTACTGTAAAATAAATAAACTATATTTGGCATAAAAATGCATGTAAATTTTACATACGCTACGGGAGCTACCCTACAATCATCCATCCAAATGGCGCAAGACAGAAATGTCTGGAAAGAAATGGTGGCCAGGGCAACGCACCATAGTCACGTCCCTCAGTCATGAGGTTATGACAAAGAAGAAGATTAACATTCATCTGGGAGCACATGAGCTCGACTTGGAATCTACTATACGGTACCTGAGAGTTATTCTAGACACGAGGCTAACCGTCCATAAGCATATCGACCGAATTTTAAAGAAATCATACGGTATGTTGAGTTTTATCACTCATATTTTTTACATGTAAAGTAAACCACCAGTACCCCTTTTAAATGTAAAGACATTTTCATTATTCTGTATAATTCTTCATCTGAAATCCATATTATACAATATACACGTCTAAGATCAAAAGTGTGCAAAAAATTTTTTACATATACTCAATTTTGGAATGCGTTGTACTCTCGATTCCTACGGAATCTTAATAATAAGTATAACATGCTTTGGCTCCAAAACAGACGATATTTGTCTGACGCATACACTATCGGGAATGTGTTGGAGAGAGGAACAAACTTGCATTGTGGTCTAAAGTAATTTCTAGTAGCATCTGAGGTAACACGATCCAAATATCTATTTTAACTTTCGATAAACCGAAACAAAATAGGTAAACGCGACCCTCTGTATATAATATAATGTGTGAAATTTTTCAGTAACCCAGACATATTTTCATGCTCCCGCACTGCTTATAAATACAAAATAAAAAAAGTACTGTGCAACAATGCGTACTGTTTCCATTTTTAGTTGTTACGACTGACTCATTCGTTTTTATTTTATCCATTACTTTTAGGAAATTCTGGTTGTCAAGTTGTGTAAACCAAGAAAGTTCTCAGTGAGACTATCTAAGGAAGCAATTGTAACTATATGCATGAATTTTGTTTTTTGTACTTACTGTTTCTGTTTGGCTCCAAAATACTAAAAAAAAACATGTGTGTCAACTTGTCCCAAAAATGTTTATAATTTTAAATCAATTCAATTTTCAATAAAAGTTTTTAATCATGTTGGTGATAGCAAGAGTTTTATAATAGAAAACAACACAACTAACGAAATTAACGATATATTTTACTTACCTAACTTAGCCTCTTCTGAGAAGAACTCAGTAAGAAACCCAAAGGTGATATTTTTGTAATACTTGGTAATTAAATTATGTACAATATCACACAGTATTGCATTGTTGATAGTTAAAAGGTTACAATCATAGAATACAATGGGGTTAATACTCACATCAGGTACGTATATGCTCGGGCAGCCTTTTAATTACACTCACTACAAAAGCAGTGCCCTAGATATCCTTTAGTAAACAAGAGGAAGAATCATATTGGTGACATGAGCTGTTTACACTGCTACCCTAATTCATGTAAAGCAGTGCCAGTCCCAAACACGACACAAATATTAATAACTAATATCAATGAGTAATGAGAATATTAGTAAATTTACTTACTGTACAGTGTATAATTTCCCTTTAAACTCCATATCTACACAAACAATTCTTCCGCAGTTATTTAATACAACCATTTGCTGTTTTATCATATTACTTAACAAAGAATTCAAATACTTTTTTAATATTTCTAAGAATCAATTTCACTGGATTAATAATACATTAAGTATAATTTGTACTCTTGGCTGACATAGGTAGGTGCAGATCCCTAAAATTGTCTTGATGCCAAGTTTAAATTGTATGTTAGTGCAGTCTTGTCTGCCATCTCCTAACATTCTTTCAGAATTACACCAACAACTGCAATATAAAATATCAATAATAAATATTATTTATGGATAGAAATTTGCATTTTGGTAATTTAATGTGTATTAAAAACATGTAATTTCTTGTCTTAAATTTTATTAAACACTAATCAACTTACTTGCCAAGTATTGCATTTTTACTGCCACCATTAAACTGAATATTTGTGTGGCACTTTTGTCTTTAATTTGTGCTGTTAGAGGGTCAGTACTTTTTTTAAGTCACTGCTATACTTTCAACAATTTGCAAGTTTTTTAATTTATCCCATATATATGTTGAGAACCCTTGACATTTTCCTGAAACAAAAGAAATTCTTTTTAAGTAGTATCCATCCCTTCGAAGCATAATTTAAAATATGCAAAAAATAAAAATCTCAGAACATATAATAATAAACAATCCGGACGGGATGCGAGTGTAAGGGTCATGTTACCTTGAAGCCGCAGTCAACAGAGCTGCCTTGTTCGTATTACTTTCTCGTTCAGCTGAAACGCTTTTTGGTCACAATGGAGCAAGGCTCCAAGTCCGTGACATGTTTTTTGTAGATGTAGTGTAATTAGATAATAAAGAAGATATTTAAGGGTTTTGCTGCAGCTTGGTAAACAATATATTTTAAGGCGTTTTCAAATTGTTGCAAGTCGTTACAGAATTTAACACGAAATCAATACAAAAATGCGGTGTCGTTAGAGTTCAAAATTATTTTCCCAGGTCAATTACAAAAGGCAGAATCAGTGTCCAGAAAAAACCAAGTCGTCGGAAGATTCGTGTATTATATATATAATGTAGAAAATATAAAATTGAAACGTCCACAAGTAACGCATTGGAATAATGACAAATAAGCTACATAAAGGCCGACTTAATTTTTTTAACTACAGTGCCATCTATCGACAATTGTGATTTCTCATAATCCCTCCATTTTTAATGACATATTGAGGTATTCCCAGTATCAATATTATAGATATCCACTAGAATAAGTTGTATAACAATTCCAGCAAACTGAGTGACGTACTGAGTGATCTCGCCATAACGGCCGCGAGCAGGGACAGAGTAGAGCGAATGAAGTGAACTGCTCTGCGCAGTGGCTCCGCTCGTCGTTCGTGGTCACTGGGGGCGGTCGCGCGTATACCGCGTTGGTGTAACAAAGGAACGGTACATTCTCACAGAAAACAGTAAAAAACTGTTTTAGTGCAACTTAAATGACATAATTAAATGCTTCCAGTTCTAAAGTTCCTTGTTTGTTTTAAAAAAGTTCAGTCGATCGATTTTGGTTTTAGTGTTTATTTCAAGCGGGTTTCTTTTAGTGTTTGTTTTGCAAACAAATAGTATATCCGCCTTTGAAGTTATAAACAGTCCACGGGTAACGTGTACGAAGAGTTTCTGGAGGGTAATGTTCGCAGTGTGGATGTGAAGTGACCGATGTGTGTGCGGTGGTTGGTGTTTGCGGCGGCGGCGGCCGCGGTGGCCGCCTCGCCGGAGCCCTGGCTGAGCGACATCGGAATGAAGATGCACTCGGAGTTATACGATGCGATGGGGAAGGTGGAGGTGAACTACTCGACACCCTTCATCAACACCACGTACATGGCGCGCGTGGACTTCGACATGCGTGCAATGGGCGCTCTCTACAACTCCACGCATATCATTATTGACTTTATCGCCAATAAGCAAGCTTACCCTGAAGGTAAGGATTAGCTAACCTAATAAAAAAATAATAGCTTTTAGTATAAATCGGTTCATAAAGAGTCACTTCGAATATTCTGTATTTGTGATGTCTTTAAACATATGCTTTTTATCGTATATCATTTTGCCTTTGAGTAAGAAAGTTAGCTGCTAAGTAATAATATCTCATTATCTCATTTACATACAATAAATTATATATAACAATAGGATTGGGTTAGTTGATGTTTAATATGGTCAGGGGACAATGCCTACTCGCTGCAACCCAAGCTGTGTCCTATAAGTAATGCCGGATCAGACATTTGCCAGGTACATTATATTGTACCATATAATTAATTTGTTTTTGTCAATGTTTTAAGGATATATCATGAAAAATAAATAATATCAATGCTGTGACTAATTGTATGTCACCTTGAGAATGATGTACACCATTACTGCCTAATCACTTCATATTAAGTACTTTCTGAGATTCCCAAGTATTGTTGTGTTATCTATAATTATGATGAATCATGTTGAGAACTTGGAACCGTTTCACCCACATATTTTAATGTTTGCTATAAGTTTTGATTACCAGATTGGGAATTGATTAGTTTATGTGCATTTGCCAATTTGAATATATTTGCATTATATATATATTGAGAATTGAGTGTAACCAATTGCAATTTTATTGTTAATATTGTATATAATATTAATATTCGGTTTTGCTGCACAGCTATAACAACAATACTTCAGTAAATCGCAAATAAATATGCATTGGTCATATTGTAATGTTTTGCTTAATGGTTTGTGATTAGTGTTCATTAACTAATAATATGATAGCTATTTACATTGGATAAGTAACTCAAAATTTATTTCACAAATTTAATGATAATAATTTCCCATTAGTATTTATACATATAGACTAAAGTCGTCATTTAGCTGAGACAATTTCATATAATATACCGTTACAAAGATTTAAGATTTTGTTACCACAAGTTGACAAAAGTTTTCATGTGAATGAAATACACTACTTACTGCATTTTACTTAGGTTTTTTTTATTGAATACTGATATTGGTCTGCACTACACATCTTCACTCAATCATCATTAATTTATATATAGAAGTCCACTGCTGGTCATACAGTCTCCCCCAAAGATCACTACATAGATTTGTATTGGTCTGCCTGCATCCAATGCTTGACAAATATTATATATTAGTTTGTAGAGCTGGAGAGCTGCAAGACGATTTTGAACAAGCCAGACTGTCATTTCTATTGGTGCTACATCAAAAATGTTTCTGTTTAAATAATGAGGGTGTGATAAGAAGCCTCATCAGCAGATGAAGTTATCATTACATTTTTACTTGTTACTGTCCTGTCTGAGTGAACAAGTGATAATCCAAGTTCCGCAGCACATATTCTTTTTGTAATTTTTTTTCTATTGTACAGGGGTTGTAAAGAATGTCTTTGGCTGCAGCTAAATATTCTGTAAATAAGATAACACTTATATTCTAGTGTTCACATTAAATAATAGTAAGATAAATAACAAGTACGTTGTGTAACACGCAACTGTTATATTTATAATATGTGCAGTGGACGCCGTGCGCCGGGCCGGGGCAGGCCTGCCGCACGCCCGTGCACGCATGTGTGCCAAGCAACAGTGCGTGGCAGAGTAGCGTATATGGTTTAGTTCGCCAGAAGACGGGTGTCTCTTGTGGGACAGGCACGCCCAGCTGCAGCCGTTTCTGTCGCTTGTGCATCGGGAATAGTGCGGAGTAGGAAACAGGTCGCCCCGTCCGTTCCGCTCGTCCCGCCTGTCTCGCCTGTCCCGCTCAAGCAAGTTCACATACGAGGAAAACATGCGCTGTCGGCGGAGAATTTTATAGTTAATTTTATTATCTGTGTTCCGGCGCGCGACTGCGTCCAACTACGTGCCCCCTCCCCCGAGCGTTGCGTTGCAGCGAGTACATGACTCACCTTCGATTCGATGATGACATGGCAGTCATAGTTGAGATCCTGGAAGACCTTGGCAAAACCTCGATGACCTCTGTAGAGCGTCTCGACGCATATGTCTTAAAACGATTATGTAGACGACAAAAATGATCTAATGCTCACATTGTGCCCACGCGAAAATGTTTCCACCAAAAGAATATGTTTATCTGGGATAAATTGTCCAACTAAGTAAATAAAACTTCTAGAAAAACGTCAATTGACAAATCAAACTCAGCTCGAGAAGTTAAGCAGCATCTTCTCGTCTCAAATACCGCAGTGTCTGAAGATAGATATCTTCAAATTATGTGTGTTCTCAGTGTTCACACGTTAAACCGAGACGCGGCCCTTTGCTATGGGCCTTATAAAAAAGCTGAAAGTCACCTAAAGAGCAATGTAGAGAAGAGGTTGGAGTAGAAATGCTTGGAATTCTGCGTGATCGAATCAGACAGGAGAACCGCACAAGAACTGAGGTTACCGACATATCTCAAAAGATTGCTAGGCTTAAGTGGCAGTGGGCAGGGCAGAAAAGTTCTCGAGTGGCAGCCGCGTACCAGTAGACGTAGTGTTGGGAGGCTCACCACAAAGTGGACCTACAATCTAGTGAAGGTGGATGGATGCTGGCAGCACACGACCGGTCGGCGTGGAGATCTTGGAGAAGGCTTATGTGCAGCAGTGCGGCTATCGGCAGATGATGATGACATCAACTTAAGTAGACGACAGACAACAAACTGGATACATTCATTTAGTAAAGCTATGAATTCTGGTGTGGAGTACTTACCTCAAAAATACGTAATATTAAAGATAAATTAAAAAAAATGTTTCTGACATTTTAATAGAACGGATTTATTACTCAAAGCAAGGAAACCTCTTTGTCTTCGTGGACACTTTGTCCAATTACTAATTTTAATTATCAAAGTTTATCCTGGTGCGTGGGGCGTGGGGCGTGCGCCGCACCCGCGCAACAGTTTATGCGCAGTGCACTGGTGTACACTGGTAGAGAGGCGCAGCGCACGCACGCTAAGCGCACCCGAGCAGTCGTCCACCGGCGAGCGGGTTTAGCACTGCTGCTGCTGCTGCTATAGAGGCGCTACATAGGCGTGGTTGTCGGCCAGTCTGACGTCACAAGGCAGGATCGCGCGGCGCGCTGCATGTCGCTACACGATGAGCCAATTGCAGACGAGTCATTCACATTACGTATGGTCCCATGACGATCCACTGGAACGATATCGAGACTTGACAAACGATCTCTTGTATATTTACTGTCCCTTAGAACAGTAAACATTGTTGGACAACAGGTCCGAGACAATAATGTTCGAAATAGACAGCGAGGGTGCGCTTTAATTTGTGCAGTCCCAAAAAGCGCGCCCTTTCTCTGCGGCGCCGTCCCGTTCTGCATTCTAGTGCGAACGAGGGCATATTTTCGTTGCTAGATTTTAGCTCGTTGCAGGATACCGCCACGCGGCGGACATGCATCGGCCCATCTGATGACGATGAGAACAGTGCGTTAGTTAAAGTGACCGGCAACATTAACATGAAATAAAAACGTTTTCAACAAATGGGGAGGTTACCAATGTTTCTCAGCGTAGCATTAAGGCAAGAGAAGAGGCCACCGGTAAAGGGCAGTCGTCATATTTGTTAGACGTGTCCCACTTTCCGTTTCCACCAGCACTGAGGTTGCGGTGACAAGGTCTCGCTTTGTATCCTTTCTATTTATTTATTTGATCAATTAAATTGTTAACAGTGCAGTGTAAATGTTAAAGTGGTGCGCAGGTTGCGAGACCAGCCCCCCACCCCTACAACGCCACTTGGCTGGTGTGCGATGTGCTCATTTAGATTTCTATTTTCCGAATTTTATACGTATTTTAGCGAAGAGAGTGTGCTCTGTATAGACGTTGTCCTCCCTGCCTGTGGCGGTGCGCATCGGCGTGTTGACGTCTCGGCGCTCTGGACCGGTGGTGTCACAGCCGCGCGATCTCAACTCTTTTTTTTTTGTTTTATGTGGGGGAATTATCTTCGCATACCTGATCTATCGGGCAGACACGAGATACACTTCCGCGAGATAACCAGCGCTGGCTGTTCTGCGCAGCTCTATCTCGCCCTATACCGCCGCTGTATCAGTGGTATGGCACCGCTTAGTCGTGGAGAGTACGGAGAGCAGCGAACCAAAATACCCACACGCTTCGCCTTCCGCAACGCCACCACGGCTGCGAAGAGCAGTGCAAGTCGATCCCCGCAACCTAGCGGGACATGTTTGACCTGATCTCACCTGGAGCGGCCACCTCAGGCCGGGACTACGCCTTGGGCCGGCCGGGTAGGTACACTAAGTTTAATTGTGGGTGATCAAGCCACGGCTACTGAACTCCTACCCGAAGCAGCAGAGGTGCCCGGGCGAGCTATAGCGCTATTGCAACTGTCAGTTGTAATTATATGCAATCGTCGCCACGTGCCTATTCATTTCATTTGGTGTAGTTATAAGCGAAAGCAAGGAATATGTAGGAGTTACCGTAGATGTGGCCACGGTTATAGGGCATCCTCATCCTTTGGCTTTTCGGCTCCTCACTCACTGACCACATTAAAATTTGAATACATGAAGGAGATCCTTTGGTCGCGGTCTGTGTGCGCCACGAGAATGTGCGTTATTACTTGCATAGAGCTAAAATACCAACAAATTAATACTACAACAAATCTAAATGTTGTTATTTCATTACATTAAAAGCCTCTGCGTCTAAACGCGTTCTACTGAATATGAAGAAAATGTAACCTTCTACTGCAGCGATGGTGCTGGACAGGAGTAGAGTTCACAATGTGTGAGTGGAATGGAGTCCTTGCACTGTCAGTGTACCTGTTATTGGAAGAATAAAATCTACGCACTTGAAATTGACACACTGGATAGACACTGCTGAATATAGCTCTCACTTCTCATCCCCCTTCCCGGACATCTTCATATCCGGCGTGCCAAGGCTATATATAGAAACATCTCTTGGATTGGTCGAGTTACCAAAATTATAAATGACTACCTACAAAATTGAAACTTGTTTGCTTTTTCCATACAACAGAAATGTATGAACACACGCGGCACTTGAATACTCACTATACCACATCGATTCCTCGTCACCAGCCGTTGTCATGAGGCGACAAACTTTAGTGTTTATGCATCGGCGCGAACGGGACGCGGGTAGGGGAGCTGCTGCGTAGCCCCACACGGGTGGTGGGGTGGAGCGCGTGGTGGCGACACTGGGACGAAGCTGAGCGGCGTTTCGTTGTGTCATTGATCACTGCCGGCGTTAGCTTTTACTATCTGGTATTGTGCAGCTTTGCCCCATTTACCAGCGCTCGCTTTCAACACCTCGGTAATTGCGCTCCGCGGGCAATTTGTTTCGCGTGCACCGGTCAGCGGGTACGGCTGGGGTGTGGCGAGTGCGGCCGCCGGCTCCGGTCCTCGGCACCGACTTGTAATAACGGGCGAGATGGGCGGCCGTGCGCGGGAGCATCGCAACGGTTGAACAGTTATTAGTTTTGTGTGTGCGCTGTGCCGGACTCGCGTGCGGCAACCTCGGAACTCGCAAATGAAGATTCGCCTCACGCACACCAGTACCATATACCGAATGAAGTATTCCAATCTGTATAATGGTAAATAAATGTTATGGGGGAACAATTCCACGGGGCTTCAATTGTGAACATATATAAATTTCTGTTTCTCCAATTTTGTATACACAACACATTGTAAATGTAATAACAATATTTGTCATGTAGAATTGCCATAGCATACGGTTAACGCGGTCTCGTCAGCCTACTGACGACGACGACTAACGACTCATCGTTGCCGATATTGGAGGTCTTGCCCAGTGTCGCTAGACTGGACAGTGGACACAGGACGCTCGACACTCGACACTTGCGAATACAATGAAGACAATGGCCGTTCGGCGCATTCGCGTGGCAGTCGAGATGCGCACGGAAATGACTCCAATACAAAATTGTATCCAATCGAATTGGATCACGCACATCGATGATCGCGGGAACCGCTCCTCCTAAGCGGAGCTACTTCGTGTTATCATTGCCGTTGTGACCGGAATACACCGTTATGGCGGCTCGGGTGGTCCAGGTGACGATAACAGGGGTCGCCTCTTCCACTGCGGATACTGCAAATGATCTTTACATCATAACTTATCGGCTGCGAACAAGAGTTTGCTTTTGCTACGGACTAACGAAACTTTTAGTGCAGTTATGTGTATTTACATATACATACGATAACATTTTTCTTTATTGTTTTTTCTGCTATGTATAATGTTTATTTCAATCATTAATAAAAAATCTATGATTAACATTAGGAGTAATATCTCTCCTTCATCGCAATCTCACCGCCAGCGGTAGCTGAAAATCAATGTTTAACCTCCAGTAGGAGAAACTTTCACTGAGCTACAGCCACACACGCACGTGCACGCAAGCTCGCGCATGCACGCACGTACACGCACGATCGCGCATGCACGCACACGCACACACAATGTCAAAATAGTTCATGCGGTTTGTAAGGAAAGCAGTTATATCGTTGATCTGTATGTATGCATGTGCGTGTGCGTGTGGTCCACTTTAGCTGCAATAAACGATTTGTCTATCTATATTGTACCGTAACCTTCTTGTTAATATTATATGTACTGTTTTACAGTTTATTTAAAACAGTGCGTGTAATGTGTTGCCAACAAACTGCCTGTCAGTTTGGCGGGATCTTTTAATTTACGTATGCGTAAGTTAAGTTAATAAAGAAATTAATTAAACAAGAAACGTTATCCGCGCCCGGCCGGCGCGTGATGGCCGCGTTTACACATTTACATTATTGTTGATGACGGACTGGTAATGATGATCATTTGTGACATCAGTCTGTATTTGTGAGTAAGCCTGTGGCCTGCCGCCAGCCCGCCAGCCCGCCAGCCCGCCGGCACGTGGATGTGGTTACTTTGTATTATTATTTTGTTTTAAAGTTGTACCAACTACACTACACCATTTAAAGCCTAATATTAATATAGCTTTAACAGTTTCGTGTGTAAATGCTACTGATACATATAACGCGGTAGGATATCAGCCGCCGCCGGCTCGAGCTCGCCTGCTACCGTCCAAGAGGTGCACCCCGAGAATCATTTTCAGTGTGACGCCAATTTGGTATTTGTTCATTTTGCACGTCAGCGGTGACAAAAAGCTGTATTGATCAAGAGACAGAAGGAGGAATTAGTCAATTTGTAGGCACCGTTGCAGACGTGTGCAGCATTCGCACGCATCAACGCAACATACATGCTACAAATACTTATGAAAATTAAAGAAAAATACAATGAAAGGAAAAATAACTATTACTCTATAAATAAGATGAACCAGGAAAATCAGACGTGAGTATGGTTCCTGGGAAGATAAACACAGCTTACTTCTGAAAACAGGAAGGGATTGTCCGACAGGGTAGGTATTAGAATAAAATAGAATTAGTAGAGCGTAGGATTATTTAGTAGGATAAAAAATGTGCTACCGACAACTATAGTAACCCAGAGCCATTGTTGTTGTTTATCGTAATGCGTGCCGTGCGGCGTTTTTACTCTTTTATGTTATTGGGGAAAATCTTTGAAAAGATACCATGTCTACCGGGGGAAGACACCGTTATGTGGAGAATTTACCCTTTAAAACATCCCCGGTGGACGTCTTTAGCGTTTGAAGAGGTCGCGAGATCTCCATTCGGAACATAACCCTAGTCTCTTAAGGTACGGCGGGATATTCCATCCCAGGGAATGCTTTATGCGGTCCCCAACGTCCTCGCGTCGTCCTCCTCAGAGTCGTTCTCTCTGTTTATTTTATTAACCTCTTCAACTTTATAGGACTTCAGCACTTTATACGAGTGGCAGCGACCGACCGCGACTATTTGTATTAACTACTTATTCTGACAAACATTTTGATGGATCTCTGTTTTTTCCTTGTATTGATGATTTATATTGTTTCCAAATACACAGGTTTATTTATCTATATAGATAGAGATAGATAAGTCGTTTATTGTAGGCAAAATAGAACGCAGAAACATACATACACATTAACGAACGTAAGAGCTTTCGTTACATAAGCGCAGTAATTAGTTTGACACACTGTACAGTATAGACATGAGAGTGCGTGTGCGTGTGTGTTGCAATGGTACAAGAGGCCGTAGCTCAGTGGATTATTCACCTGCTGGAGGTGAAACACTGATTTTCAGCCACCGGCCGCGGTGCAATCGCGCTCGTGCGGACGGGGATATCCTGCGCCTAATGTTATACATATTTATTTTATATATTATTGTAGTAGATCCACTCAAAATATGTTGCCAAAAGTCAGTTCAGCATTAATCAGTCTTGGTGAAGAGAACAGTTTATTTTAGAATATAAACATTCTCATGTGTATTTTACAATTCCGAATAAAGGAGAAGCTAAATGTAACTTAGTTAAGTTAGCTTAGGTGATTCCGTGTTTCAAGATGTGGAGAGATATGATTACGAGCTGGAATGTCGAAGCAGAATCGATAGCAAGCTTTTTGCACTACTTGAAGTATCCGGTCTGTTCTGGAAAAGAGGCGGGGTCCATAGACAACATCATTTCCTATATGTATTTATTTATAAATAGTATGTGTGCATGTGTAGTTTCATTTTTGTTAAAATGTTCCCTTCTACCTTTTTTTTTCTCGTGGGGAAAGCTTACATCGGATACTCTTTTGCTATCTGGTCAAGAGAAGTGTTATGCCGGATTCTTACCCACGGTATACTTCTCAGAACCCTTGGTTGGAACTAGAGGAACGCTTGCGCATATTTCCGCTGTCCCAACGGCATTGATCCATTACAGGATCTAACATCAGAGTTGAGCTGCCACACCCCACCTTTCACTATCGCACAGAAGCACCTCATGCGCCACTCCGAAGCCTTTAATATCTATATATTAGCATATTATTTTGATAGCCGTCAACGGGCGACCCCTCAACCCGCAACCGTAGCTTCTGTTATGGGGGTTGGAGGTCATTGTGCATTCTCCTCTGCCGCCCAGGTCTCTTGCTAGAAATAGGGAGAAGAGGTTCTTTCTCTCTGCCTCTCCGCAGCCTCCTTTTGCGACATTACTTGTTCGCAAAAGGCGACGCATGCACTCCACGCCTTTTCGCGTCCTGTCATAGCCGTAATAAAAGCTTGAAGCGAGAGCTCTCTCCCTATTTCAGTGATGAGATCTCAACGCAAATTTGTCCAAATGAGACAATCCTTCAACGTACGCTGCGTGGAGTCCTCATCGCTGACACTATGATGGTACATAGCTGTTGGTTCTCTACCAATACGGCACAGGTACCTTCTATTCCCCTATCACGGCATCTCTCCGCTGGCTAGGTTGACTGGCAGAGAATGCCTAAAGGCATTGTCCATATAAGGTGACCTGATTTTGGCTATGGCATAAACATTCAAATAAAAATAATGCAGTAATGTTAAATCCTGTGGTCTACAATACACTCAGCTCAGAACAGTCAGACCAGTTTCACTGCGCTGAATGCAGAGCGAGGGGCACATTGAAAGAAATCACTGTCTCAAATGCGGCAGATCTAGGTCACCGCCCGCCTCTCGCCGCCCCCCGCTCGCCGCACTGCGGGGCCGGCTGACCTTTTTCTCTTTCCGACATGCACTGTACTGTTGTTCCAATTCATTTATATGCCCCTCGTACTTTGTTTCGAACATATTCTTGGATGTCTTTTTTATATCGCAAGTACCTGTCTTCCAGAGAGAGACAGTGTGAGACATGTCGGAATTGTACCCACCAAAAACTCGTCAGCCACTTTGCCCCTTCACCAGCGCGAGGGCACGCCGCGCTCGCTCGGCAGGCAAGGCGGGCCACTTCCTTCGAACCCGAGCGCGTCGCAGTTCCGCGGTCGGGTGCAAGAACATCACCCTCCGCCGCACTGAATCGCTGCGGGTGTGTATCTTTCCAATGATGTGCTAATAAGTATGGACTTTTCGTTGACTAGATTAAGCCTATGTCGAGCCACTAATTAATAGAGAGAGGCTCGCTTACACTACCGATGATCAAACAACGACAACCACCGTTTCTTCTATCGATGTAGCTGTCGCATGGCGCCGCCACGAAAGAGCATCCCCTCATACAATTTACGATTGCAATTATGTTGTCGGACCGAACGGACTGGGTCGGGCTGCATTGCGGAATGCTCCGACCTCCACTGCGGCCGCCCCGCACTCCCGTACATCATCTAAAGAAGCTTCGTACAACTTAATATTGTATTCAGGTAGTATTCAGTACGGTGATCATGAAATAGAGTCGCACCGGTCGGCAGTGCGTGTTCGCGGTGAGCGGTGAGGGGGTCAAGTCAATTGAATCCGCGGGGTCTGTGGGCGGAGCAGCCGGTTAAAGCCAATTGAAAGAACCCCGCGCTCACGCCCGCGCCGCGAGCATGTCACATCCGGTGCGTGCGCGCGCTCCGAGTACAGTTTGTGGCTGCCTTTGTTCGCACAGCATAAGTATATATATAATAGGCATATGTGTTTTGGTTCGTACTCGCACGATAGACTGCATTGTACCTGTTTAGGAAGAGCCTGATGTCTGTATCGGTCGTACGCTGAGCACTCACGGGTAGTCTGCTGCTGTACGAGTACGTATGTTGTTATTTGAGTCGTCAATCATACATCTCATGGATCGACCGTTACACTTCCGAAAGTCGCCCGCGGTCGCGCTGCGCCGCCGCGCCCTGAGCACGCGCAGAAGCAACTCGAAGCGCGAGCGCTGACCGTGTACCGGTACGAGGCCCGCGACCACACAGATATGGATCAGGCGCTGTATTGCTGCCGATAGAATATGTGTGTTGTGTTCGTGAAGAACACCGATTGCTTGCAACACGTCGCTTGTTAGGGGGTTTTGCACAATAGTGATGCGCTGTAAATGATGCCTCGATGCCAGAGTAATGGCTGCAGTGTTGACGGAATGCCGTGAGTGCGTACGTAACGTGGTGCTGCCATAAATCCCAATTATTTACTATATACCGTTCTTTTAGACCGCGTCTCCGTGTGCGATCTATTCATTGGCAACTCGTTCGAAATAATTAATGGAATGTATAAATATGATGTATTCTTAGAATTCGACAGTTAACTAGTTACCTAAGCCGCGGCCGGCGTACAATCCGACCACCTCCTACATAACCCGCCTCCCGCCCCCACCCCGCCGACCCCAACCGCACTCAGTTTCCCTCCCTCCAGCCCTCGCGCGCCCGACCTGCTGCAACCAGTTCCGGCGCGATACTTCGCAACGCTGCTAACTGTACACAAATCTGTACCGTTGCTATACTGGTATACAGTTTTAAAATGTGCACCAATTACACCAGCTTTGTTATACACGATAGGCGACATGTTTGGAGTGTGCGTGCGTATGTACGGGCGTGCGTACTGTTATCAGAGTCCGTGTTGGGAGTTTTAAAAAAAGGATTTAAGAATTTCTTAACACTTTATTCAATTACTTTTGGATATAACACAATTATACTTAGATATAGCACGATTATGTAAGAGCGAGTTCTCTGGATGGTGGTTGGGACCGGACTGACTTGCCCCCGCGACCACAATGCCAGGCCCTGGTTTAGCAGGGCTTGGTTAGCATTTTCGTCAGCATAATCCCCTTTTAGTTATATATATAACAACCCCCCCTTTTAGAGAAAACTTACATTTTTTGTGAGTTTTCCGAAATTAGCTGATGCGCAGACGGGGCCCGGTTTCTTTCAGTTCGACTTCTACATTGTCATCTTGATTTGAGGTTATTTTCTTTGTTTTAAATTTCCTAGAAAACTCGCTCCTTTTACAAAAATATAAAAGAATTATACTTAAACATAAAATAAACGAAAACATACTCCAGATTGGAAAACTTATATGGTTATTCCAATTGCTTGGAGGTTGAACAGATTCCAGACTTTTAAGGATTTGGTTAGATACAAAATCAAAATCTTTTAAACTATCTAGGTTAACATTTTGAAGTTTTGATACGGGCAAAGTTAATTTTCTTATATTATTAATACTACAACATGTGTCGTTAAGAATATTAAAAGTCGGAATTAAAACAGGAATAGTAATAGAGGGCGAACTTTCCTTAATAAATCTATAATTCTTATGATAGACTATACAATGCGTTGGAATGTTCAGTACACCTGTACCGGATACGACGAGTTCTGTGACGTCATCGTCATTACATTCGATAGAGAGTTTGACGGGCTTCGATTGTACAAATATCCATTTGTCATTATGTAATTTGTGCCAAATGTCTACGTCTCCAGAGAAGATTTTATATTCACAGCTTGTAGGTAAGGTTGTTACAGCTTTCGTCATTATATCTATTTCACAAGAAGGGTTGCCAGATACAGTGTATATATCAGATAATTCACAAAGGTAAGTTTTAGTTACAATAATACTTTTGCATGAAGCTAGGCTTTTAAGATAGGTAAAAGTAGATTTATCTTTACTTATAGCTACATAGTTTTCTGTTGGTAAAATCGTTATAAAAGAATTAGTAGTGTCATTTACTTGAGGAGTTGGTAAAGGAGTACTTTTATATATATTATATTCTAAGGCATTAACTAAAGGTATTTTGATTACAAAAATGAGTTTTCCATTGAAATAATAACATATTAAATCCGCTATATTTAATAAAACATGGATATTGCTTAATTCTAAATTAATTGGAAAATCCTTATATTTAGGGATTACCTTAAGGTTACTAATTATATCTTCATATAACTGTTTTGGAGTTAATACTGATGGATGTAATATATTAGCTTTGACGAATAGGATAGAGTTTAAGATGTCTTCGATTTTAAATGAAAGAGTTATCAAATTGGATTGGAGAATATTTAGAACAGAGGTTAAATGTGTTTGGAAGTTGTTGATCTGTATTACCTTAGTAATATTATTCATTACTGTATATAATTTTTCAAATGCAACGTTTAGTTTGTTTTGATTTTCATTTAATACGCGTAAAGATTGATTTATATTTGAAATTGCAATCTGAGAAATAACAATGTTTTCTTTTATCGAAGTTGTAAGAACTCTTTCATTATGATACAATGCTTGAATTGCCTCATTATAGTGGTTAGCATCATCTTCATCCATAGTGCCAAATATATGTTTGAATGCAGTACCTACTCCGGCGAACCAGGCTGATCGCTTAGAAACGCTGTTAGATATTACATGGGACATAGCGTCGAGATCGCGTAAAATATCATTGTATAAAGAGTATAACGGCTGTAGCATATTGTGACATTTGGTGTTAGTTATACCTAAACTACCCACACACTGAGATTGAATGGAGTCGAAAGTAAGACGGATATTTTGTATGTATTTGTCGTAAGGAGATACATCGACAGGAATTACTACTTGAAATTGATCATTAGCTGTTTTTAAGGTGCCGACAGGGTCGAAGAGTAAACCAGGACTCTTGGTGATGAACTCTACAAATTGTTTGTCGTCGGTGGTTAGTACGGGGCTATAGAGTGCAGCGGAGGTTCTGTAAATTATAATTTAAATTTACTTTGAATAAACACAATAGTTATGTTTGATTAATAGTTAAATATTGTTAATTAAGTTGATGTAACCGTATATATAAAATAAAAATAAAATGGGAATATAAAGTGGGTTTTAGTTAAAATTATTATGTTTCATTTGTTGCGTGTTTTACCTCATCAACGTGATGTGTGACGTGGCGTCTATTTATGAGAAGACTGAGTGTATTATTGCTGTTAACCCGGACAATCTTGTAAGGACCTTTCCAGAGGGGTGAGAGAGCCTTACGGAGTCTGACATGGTTTTTTAGATATACATAATCTCCTACTTTATATTGTACTGGGCGGCTATGCTTGTCATAATAAGTTTTTGATCTCTCTTTGGATAATTGGATATTTTGGAGTGCTTTTTCTCTAGATATTTTTAGGCGATGATGAAGCATTTTGATGTATTCGGGATATGTAATATCGGAGCGGATTTCAAAGATGGAATCAGGTATAAAAGGTTTATGAGCGAAGATTAGTTCATAAGGTGTGAATCTAGTTGTGGTGTGAATAGAGCTGTTATAGCTTAGCATAGCAGTATATACAAATTTATGCCAATCGGTCTGGTTTTCATTGACATATGATTTTAAATATTCCTTAAGGGTTGAATGGCTTCTCTCAAGTGCACCCTGAGTTTGTGGATGATAAGGAGAAGACCAGATTTGTTTAATTTTCAAAAATTCACATGTTTTTTTGAATAACTCAGCTGTGAAATTTGTTCCCTGGTCGGTGAGTATAGACTTAGGGATACCAAACCCAGAAATGAAATGAACTAAACATTCACAGGATTCCTCCGCGGTTGCGTTAGATATAGGGTAGGCAAGAGAGAATTTCGTTAAATCGTCCTGAAGCGTGAGAATATATTTTAACCTTTGGATACCAGCTTCAGGTAAAGGACCAACAATATCTAGGCTAGTCCTTTCAAATGGTCGTGTTGATGTAGTCGTGATTTGCATTGGGGCCTTGTGGGTTTTACGAAGGGCTTTGTTAGACTGGCATAGCTTACAATTTTTTACGTAATCTTCTATTTCAGAGCGCATGTTTTTCCAATGGTAGCGCTCTTTGATCCTGTCGTACATTCTATTAGAACCGAGATGTCCGGCAATAGGGATATCGTGATTTTCTTTAAGGATTTTTGCAATTTCTGTTGGGACAGGATAAATAATCGTATTATGGTGGACATTAACAATTATATTAGTGTTGTTAAATAGATATAGGAGCATATTATATATTTTGGCATAGGAATTCTGTTCAAATGTATTTTTGAAGTCTGTTATGGCGATTTCATTGATATCGCCTATCAGGAGAATTTCATCTCTGACTGATTTAAGAGATTTAAATATATGGGGATATGGACATGTATCGAAATAGTAGACTTTTGTGAACAAAAAATAGAATATCCTATCGTTGATAGGAATTTTCTTAAAAGAATGAAGTTCGCGTTCTCCTTCTTGAATGAGATTGTTGGACATAGAAAGAATATCTTGGACGTAAGGATTTGCGTCATCAAGGTCAATAGACGTTGGAATTAATAAAGTTTTACATTTACTTTTAAGAATACTCTCATTATGTTCTTTTATGTATGTGTTGTAGATTTGTTTTTTATCAAAACATTTTAAAAACTCTGAATAATCCTTTTGGGAATTAGAAGATGTCTTGTCGGTTTCTGGGTTATTGTTTGGAGATGGAACATCTAGCGATGAGTCTGGATTTGCTATATTTGGATCTGGTGGTGTCGGGAAGTCGGAGGGAGACAGAGGAATTAGTGGGCTGAAGTCTGTTGTGTCTTCTAAAGGATTAAAGCCCAAGTCTTCGAGGGTTAGTAGATCATCAAGGTTATCTTTGGGAGATTCGCTATTCTGAACAGGACGATCACTTAATAAACCCAATGTTGATGGTTGTGGTTCAGGTTGGGCCATTAAAATAGGGTTAACTGGATACCTCGAAAGAGTGTCAGCATTACTATTGATTTTCCCTTTTTTGTAAATTACATCATAATCGAACTCCTCTAGTTTGAGTATCCACCTAACGAGTTTGGAACCAGGTTCCTTGCAGTTAAACAACCACTTGAGAGGTCGGTGGTCGGTTATAATTGAGAACCTGCGTCCGTACAGGTAAGGTCTGAAAGTCTTAGTACCGAAGATGATAGCCAAACATTCCTTTTCTGTAACGCTATAATTACATTCGGCTTTGTTTAGGGTTCGAGACGCATACGCGATTGGACGGTCGCTCCCTATTGGGCCTTGGGATAATATGGCAGAAATAGCATAGTTCGATGCGTCGCATGTCAAAAGGAAAGGCTTATTAAAATCAGGGTAGGCTAGGATAGGGGCTGAGGTAAGGGCCTTTTTAAGACTTTCGAATGACAACTGTTGTTCGTTAGTCCAGTTGAAGGGAGTATCCTTTTTTAAAAGATTTGTGAGAGGTTTGGCGATTTTAGATAGATTAGGGATGAAACGGCGATAATAGGACACTAGCCCTAAGAATGACTTTATGTCCTTGGGACTTTTGGGAATGGGGAATTCTTCCACGGCATTAGTTTTTTCTGGATTGGGTTTGACGCCTTGGTCAGTGATGATGTGTCCGAGATAGGAAACTTCCTTGCGGAGAAACTCGCACTTATCGGGTTGCAATTTGAGATTGAATGTTCGGAGTCTATCGAAAACGTTAGAAAGATTTTTTATATGAGTATGGAGATCGTAGGAATAAATTACAATGTCATCTAGGTAGACGAAACATTGTATTCCTTGGAGACCAGATAATGCGGAGTTCATTAACCTCTGAAAAGTAGCAGGGGCGTTCTTAAGGCCGAAGCTCATCCGCGTAAACTCAAAAAAGGCGGATTTAAGAACATCTTTTTCGGAGAGTTTAATTTGATGAAACCCCGATGCTAAGTCTAAAGTACTAAAATATTTACACTTACCGAGTTGGTCCAGAATTTCGGAGATATTGGGTATTGGATAGGAATCTCCAATGGTGATGTCATTCAACTTGCGATAGTCTATCACTACTCGCCATTTGCGTTGGCCAGACGCATCAGTCTTTTTTGGGACAATCCAGATTGGGGAAGACCATGGGGATGTAGAATGTTTTATAATACCTTCGTCAAGCATTTTATTGATTTGGGATTGCACTTCTTGCTTATGGATTTCAGGAAATCTATAGGACTTGGTGTTTATAGGAATTGAGGAGGAAGTAGGAATGTCGTGTTGAAGAGCATCAGTATATGTTAATTTATCCTGAGGGAGGTGAAAGATATCAGAGTAATTGGAACAAAGGTTATATAAGGCGTCGGTCTCTTCAGAGTTCAGGTGAGAGACTCTTAATAAATTTGTCACTTCTTCAGACCGAGACAAAGCATCGTTGTGAAAAGAGTCGTGGTGAGATACATGTAAGATTTTTTGATGGTCGATTTTTGTTAGAGGTGAGATTCTAAGTTGCAATTTGGAGTTAATATGTATAGATGACTCAGATGTGTTCACTACTGAAATATTAATTCTGCGATTTGGTTTTACTTTAACCACACAATTTGCTATTAAGAGTGAGTCCATTGGATTCTGGTCGAGGACGAGGCCTTCCTCAATATCAGGGTTTAGTACGCAGCATTCGATTATTTGTTCGGTTCGAGGAGGGATAGAAACGATTGGATCGGTAAACTTTATGTTAAATTTCAAACTATCGACAGTCAGTTTATTTTCAGAGTAGTCGATTTTGCAATTGTGGTTTGAAAGAAAGTCGTTGCCAATTATACCGTCATAAGGAAAGTCAAGGTCAGGGACGATATGGAAATGGTTATTTAATGTTTCGAATTTTATATACGCATGTCCTAGCGAGAGCATTGGATTGTTAGTTATTCCGCTGAAACTGACAATGTGATTAACAATTTGGGGCATTTTTTTTATAGAACTGTTTTTTATTAGACTAATAGATGCACCACTGTCAATTAGAAACTTTAAGCTTTTTGGAGAAACAGAAGTTTGGACTTCGATAAAAGGTAGATGTCTTTTTGTTGGACTAGTTGTAATGTTATATGTTTTTAAGACGTTGTTTGCTGATCCAGGTGCTGCGCATGCAGGACAAGACGTAGTAAAACAATTATTAGGATTTTCAGAAGTGGAGTTAGATACCGTGATAGAAGTTGTCGTACCGTCAGTAATTACACGATTAGATTCAGTGCTTGATCCACCTTTACATTGGGGCTGGTTACCGAGTTTGTAGGAGGATTGAGATTCATTAGATGGTTCACCTTGATATTGGGGCTGGTTACCGAGGTTGTAGGTGAACTTGGATACAGTGGATGAAGAATCACTTCTACGTTGGGGCTGGTTACCCGGGTTGCAAGTGAGTTTCGATACAGGGATACGGCGACCTTTATGTTGGTGCTGGTTACCGGTGCGGTCCTTAGGTATAGGAAGGGTGTCGTTAACTTTTAAGGGTATAGCTAGAGGTGGTGGTTTGGGCCCTACGAGACACCTCCGGGGACCCATTATTCGTTTAAATCATGACCGTCGTTATTATTATAATAATTTGCATCGTCAACACTAGTGGATGGTTGTGGATCAGGTTCATACCTATCCGGTTTATGGTTAACTATGCAATTGACGCGAGCAGGCTTGTGACCTTGGTTGGGTCTATGTGGAAACTGTGTCGGCTGGGGAACTTTAAATCTGCTGTTATTAAATTCGCGTTTCCGACATACTTCAATAGTATGACCGGCGGTTTTGCAGTATCTACAATAGAGGTTTTGGTAGTTTCGGTCGAATTGTTTTGTTGCTTGACCATTAGAATTAGGCTTGAATGAATAATTCGGTTTTGGAGTATGACGCTGTATCGCTTGTGTGTGAATGTGGCGTTTGTTAAATGTGTTTAATATTTTTTCCTCAGAAATAGCTAAGTTAATAGCTTCATTAAGATTTGATGGATAATTACCGCGGACAAGATTAGAAATTTCAAGCTTAAGGCCAAGTAAGAATGTGTAGAGCGCTAAGTCCTCCATAGCCGCCGTGCGTCCGGCTAATTCGGATTTCTTTTTATTGGATAGTGTTACTTCTGTTAGTAGTTTGGAAAGGCAGGTTTCGACGCGTAGAGCGAACTGGTTTACTGGTTCATTGATTGCCTGTCGACATTCTTGTAAATGCGTTAACAGGTGGGCATAATGTTTGCGTTCCCCAAATTGAGTAGTCAAAAAACTACTCAGCTGTTCCCACGATTCGAATTCCTTAATGGAACACGCTGATTCGGCTTTCCCTTCTAATTGTGACAGTATATATTTGAAGACGATTGGTTTTTGTGTACTCGCGGCCAACTCGATCGCGTTGTTACAATTTGTTAAAAAGGAATTTAATTTTTCTCTTGTGCCATCATATTGTTTAATAAATTTAAATAGGATGTTTATATCCACCTCGGTTTTTTCCTGCTTTATTTAGGAGTCTTTAGACATCTTGTATTATAATAATGGGACAAAATTAAAATATGATTCGGTGTAATAGGCGGCTGCTATCGGATATCGTTTCTCTTGTTCGACGGGCGAGCGATGAGCCACCGAGTTCTCTGAACACTTATCTTGTAATATGACTTTTATACTCGTGGGAATTTTATAACTTAAAAATTTTTGAATTAGGTAATAATGTAATTAGATTAGGTTTTTCGGTTTCACGTATTACTTAAAGTCACAACTATATATCACACTGTCTCGAAATTATGTTCGATTTGAAGATTTTTTTTTTTTATAAAGTTAGATAAACTTACAGAAGCAGGACCACCTTTATGCAGGTCATCGTCTAGTTGGTAGGTGCTGGAACGAGAGGGTTTAGAAGTAATAAACTGGGGTCGGCTGCTGGAGCTATGTTGCAAAATTACAGCCACGGGTCGGTACTAGGTGTTGAATAGTTCGTATTTAGTGCACTTCCTGTTTGACACTGGGCGTTGGTTACTGGATCTCGAACTGTTTGAGCACTTAAGTTCACTTTTCAAAAAAGGAATGACTTTATTGCGGTTTGTATATTTTCGGTGTAATTGGAAAAGTTGTCACTTATTTTGGTCACGGAGTGCGTACCGGGGATCTTCTCAAGATCCTTTCTCGCTGCCTCCAATGTTATCAGAGAGTCCGTGTTGGGAGTTTTAAAAAAAGGATTTAAGAATTTCTTAACACTTTATTCAATTACTTTTGGATATAACACAATTATACTTAGATATAGCACGATTATGTAAGAGCGAGTTCTCTGGATGGTGGTTGGGACCGGACTGACTTGCCCCCGCGAACACAATGCCAGGCCCTGGTTTAGCAGGGCTTGGTTAGCATTTTCGTCAGCATAATCCCCTTTTAGTTATATATATAACAGTACGTTGGTGCGAGCGTGCGTGCGGGCGGGCGTGCGTGGGTGCGTGCACGCGATGCGTGCATGCGTGCGGGCGTGCGTGCGTACGTGCGGGCCGACGTGCCTGCGTGCGTGGGTGCGTGCATGCATGCGTACAGGCGTGCGTGCGTGCGTACGTGCGGGCTAGCGTGCGTGTGCGCGTTTACGTGCGCGTGTGTGTGTTAGTAGTGTACCGGCGTGGTGGAGCATTGCGCTGTCCGATTCGAAACGGCGAGGCTTTTACTTGATAGCTTACACAAATTACCTGTCTTCGAGCTCCACTTGTCGCGAACAAGTTAAGCGGTTCGTCGGAGACTGCGTGTTGGAGCTTTTGTTTAATACGAGAAGTTAACAAAGTGCAATACAGTGGCTGTTGCGGGTGCAGCGATGCCGATTACAGTAAATTTTTATCGTGTGCTAGCATACGACTAAATATACCAGCATATTACTACTTCGCCCGCCATGATCTTTTTAATGAAAGCAGCGTGCCCGGTTCCGACTTGCGTCTCGAAGATATTGAACTACCCCCTCGTACTCGTAAAATAAATCTCACCGAGAACAAGCATGTACTGTCGGACAAGACGAAGCCACAAGTTAAATCTATTTGTGACGTGAACACTCATTTATTAGATCTAAGTTATTTTTAAAGCGTAAAGACTTAAGCTCAGACCGCTGAGCCGAACAACCGAGCGGGGTTCCGTACGCGCGGACTCGCCGCATCCAGCTCCAGTGAGTCGGAGTCAGGGCGCGTCTGCACGAGCCCGCTCGCACCCGCACTCGCCCCCCGCACTCCCCCCGCTTACTCGAGTTTGTGTCGTTTACGTGCTGCTTCATATAGCGTGGCTTCCGTTATAGATAATATATATGTGTATATATGTATAGGTGCACGCTTTTATTCATATCCTGACTCCGCCCTAATTATAATACATTTAGCCGTTTTACTGATAATAACGTGTATCCATCACCATAAGGGTACCGTCGCGACGCCGCTCTGGACAGACGTTCTTTGTTATTCCGACATCGTCCTCTGACCTGGCACTCGAAGACTAAGCAATCGAATCTGTCGTTTATACTTGTAACAAATGTCGAGTTATTAATTTGTGTATATATACGAGTACAACGCGTTGCAGGAAACAAGATCGCGGCGTGTGCGTGTGCGTGTGCGTGTGCGTGTGCGTGTGTGGCGCTAATAAATAATCAATTAAGTATACAAGACTGCGCGTCTTGCGGTACAGATCACTTAGATTCCTGTAACTGCTAATATTTAATTTCTTTTACCATTGTAAAGTGAATTTTACGAAAAATATGGGTATTGCTTGAAACACGCGATTTATTTACAAGAACTTAACTTCACAATCCCCATATTGGTGACCCGACTTCGGCTGCAAAAAACACCATAACTTCTTTATAAAACTGCGCTCGTGGCTAATGTGGACCTTCGCCCAGCTGGGCAATGAGTGCATGTCCGCTGTTTTGGTGTTTGCTCTGCTGTAAGTTAAACAGGCTAAGTTGATTAGTGAAGTGAATGGGTATAAACAAGTAATAGCGTGAACGTAGCTACGCAAACGAGACGTCGTCATGTGTCAGGATGAAGTAAGTCATTGCTTGTTCTGTTTTCAACGTGTCGTCGTTGTGCACCGCGGCACCTGCAGCGAAACTGAACGTTGCGCGCCGGCCGCCGACCGCTTTGCGGCAACCACGGCCACGGGCAGGGTGCGTCAGCTGTGCCGCCCCGTCCTCCGTCCTCTGCATCATCGCCACTCAGCCACCACTGCTCGCTCGCACTAGGTCGAAGCAACTACTCCGGCACAATGGTGACAGTTCGTTGACCTCTGCCGGGTGCTCCGCAGCGTCGTAGCACCCTGCTGTCGCCCCGTGCGGTCCGCATTATCACTGATAGTGCATACTTCCGTTACTACTACTTCTTATTTTTATTATTATATTACGAGTAATAAATGCAAATGTTACTTGGTAAAATTTGATTGAAATCACTTGAAATTTTATTTTTATTTAGAAGAAGCAAATGTTGCTGAATAAATATCGGCCGCACGGACGACCTGATTCAGTAACGTCTGTTAAGGCATCACTTGTTCTTAGGAATACCGAAATTTTCATCTTGAATGTCGCTAATTGGTGTGAATATTTTTTTCTTTTGACGCGCCCGGCGCGCAGTCCAAACGCTCCGCGTTGCTATGGAGTAAGGTTCAAATTGAAACCAAATACATCTCGAGTTACCGCCTTGCGCGCGCGCACTTTAATCCGAGCATTAGCCGTTTTTGGTTATGTGTTTAATTGCTGGTTTTTTTTCTTAATAAAGTAATGTATTTTTTATGAAGCTTTCTTTTTATTAAGCTGTACTAACACGATAAAACATAAATAATACTAATAAAACGTTTTACAAATATGATTTTTTTTAAATTAGGAGTTGTTTTTTTCCGTCTCATCATCAAAAGTGTCATCAGTACTATCGTTGGTCTTCGATTTCGGAAGCGTTCTCTTTAAACACAGTATATTTACATAGGTAGGTGGTGTGTGTTGCTGTATAAATACAATTCTTTAATACATCTACAACGTTCGCCTGTTGCTCCGTGGGTGGGGTGTTGCGGGGGTGGCTCGGTACGGGCGGAGAGGAGCGCCGGTGCAGCGGGTCGATAGCGTCCCGTCTGTTCGGACCGGCTTCGTCACACCGGAGCACCGCCTGGAGGACTCCGGCGAAATTTTTATGGCGCGGAGAACAACTCTGGAAGCAGCCATATCGTAAGCACTTGGCTCTGATTATTTAAATATAGAAGTATTATAAGTTCGTTTCGCCTTACTGATCTCGGAACCTCTACGTTGGTGGCTTAGGCTAGTTTGTAAAGCACCGCTTCATGCAGTGGTTAACGACTGTTCTTACAGTATCCACTTAACGGGCTCAGTAGCACATACAGATTTTCTTCTCTTCAATCCACTATAACCTCCCGATTTTTTGCAAAAACTCCCCATAACGTCAGCACTGCATTATTGGACCTATTCGACAACACGATGAAATATTTTATACTTTATTTTTTAATTATTTTTTTAGTTACCTTTTGTGTGTGAATTTCTATTATTTTTCTTTTTTTTAACCACTTATATGGACAATTGTCCTATACCAAAAAGCATTGGACGTTTCTGCGCCCTTTCTGCTAAGTATGTTAATAAATTTCTAATCACACTAATTTAGAAGAAATACTCACCTGCGTCTCTCACTAAACAAGCGGTTGTATCGCGGACGCTACGGTGCACGCGCACGGGTCTCTGCACGCGTGCACCTCTATAGTAAGGCTTAGCTCTCGTGTACCACCGCGTTCACATGACAGCGTAATGCGGACAACAGTCAGGCATTAACTGGGCAATAATGAGCATGGACGTAGAGGAGGAAATTTGCTTATTGAATTGATACCGTAAACGGTGGACACGTCGGAGAACTTTAAGAAGGTAAAGACATTACGGGTAGTCTATTTTAAGTGAAAGATTTTATTTGTTTCTTTTTATAACAATCCTTAGAGACAAGATTTCAAACTAAAGTATTTTTTTTACAAGTAATAGGTAGAGCTTGAATCGCGCGCTACATGTGTACTTAGCCTGCACACGTCACCGAATAGACGGACACCGAGCTGTAACAGACCACAAAGCGTGCGGCACCTTCCCGCTGCTGCAGCGGACAAAATCGCGTGCCTTCATTCAGTGAAAAATATATAAAGTCTAGCCTATTGGCGTACTTGATACGATATAAGGTTGAATAGGCCTCAAAGCAGCACATCGTTGTGTCAATATTTCGATATGGAAGCAGCGGCCACGGAACCAGTGCACGCATTTTTATACCCGAAGTTATTGGTTGCTGTATTATGGATCGATAACACTGTAAACGTTGCAAAAGGAAACTCATCTTACGTGACTCATATTCGTCAACTGGATCCGGTAAAGCGGAAGGGTTAAAAGCGTTAGTCACAGAGGATTACTCTGCAGAACAGAAATATTTCCATAAAAAAGTTAAAAATTTTGGAAAATGTTAACTTTTGCCTCCTATCAACTGAAAAGTCGGAAACAGAGAGCGACGCTGATTAAAAAAAGTCTTTTATTTCATCTAGTATGAAATATGGAAAAATCTATCGCCACAGTAAAAATACAACAAATTGTTCGTTTGTTCTAGCAATGGTAGAGAATATAGTGCCGTGCCCCCGCAAATACAGCAGTATAAAATCCAGACGCTTCATGTAATTCAATTTTGTTCACACCGAGAATAATTCAAAAGATAAAATTAAAAATAATAAAAGAACATTTTGAGTAATATTTCATAAAGAACTATAATATTATTATCATAACAACAACTCTCTTTTATTCGCATCCCTAGTCGAGACACAGAGCCTACTTCCAGCGCGACCTGTGGCGGGCGGAACCGGTGTCATGTACATCTACTTCATTTGTTCAACACCTAGAACGAAGCTAGATTCAACGTTGACAAGTTCACAACGGTCAAGTCTGCAGCGAATTTTGTCGCTCTTGGGTAATATTTAAGTTGTTTTTGATAATAACATTTTGGAACCTCCGAAATTGGGCCACTGGCTGAAAGTCTACAAATAATGGCTCCGCAGCGGAGTGTTAGTACTTGCGCGCAGTAAGGGCCCTTAACGGGGATCAGGAACCGGCGCACGCAGACCTGCCAATAAATTTCACTCCAGTTGCAGCAAACGGCGCGGTGCGTCCCCACCCTCACTCCGCGCCGCGCATGCGCCGCGCCGTTCCCGCTTGTCTAACAATTTTGCATGGGAGTGCGCCTCTTCCATTTTGAGTGCCGCAGCTGGTTGCTTTGCAGAACAAAGTCGCGTCCGCCAACGGGCTGGCTGCGCGTGAACACGGACCGGTACTGAAGTTCAAATGATGCGCTCCTTTTTACTTTATACTTCTCTTTGATAGGGACGATGTGTAAAACAATATGTTTACTAATATACGATCCCGAACTTCAACACACTGCGTGCGCTGAAGCTGGAACTATTGTCGAGTGGATGATGGACGAAAGGACGGAAGGGGCCCGCCGCACCCGGGGGCCTTCTAGTACAGTCGCATTTACTCCCGCGGTCCCCTCCACAAACTTTACACGGTCTGAAGATATCTTTTATGATTTTTATTTTTTAATAAAGCTGTCATGGGACTATTGCTCGAGAACGTTATGAAAACTGCCCCCACTGTTGTACTTGGTCGAAGTTAACTGTCAATAGCCAAATTACTGGAGTAACGAAATTTAAAACATTATGCTCTAAAGCTTAATGTGGTAGTACGGTCTGACGTGCCGCTTACCGTGATGTGAACGTCCTCCACTTCTCACTTTACTTCTAACGGTCTATTGTTAATTCAAAAATAAAAGAAGCAAACCTTCACCTGGTTAGGAAGCGATAAGGGCATAATGTATCGCTTTACAGGAACTGATTTTATTGAACTAATACAACATTTTAACAAAAAATGCATGAACGGATTAAAAAATGTTATTACAGTGCAGTACATTTTGTATCCAACACAACGAATTGTTCTTTTTTCGTTCTTGAGCCAATTCTTAGATAGAATATGAATTGTTCGGGATTTGACCGCGAGACTGATCCGACGGTTCTCAACCCTTTTTGGGGAGAAGCCATAAACGTTTCAAGTCATGTTGTTGTAGGCGGCAAAAAAAAAGTAATGCTTTGTTAGCCCTACACAATTGTTTCAGATTTTTTTAAACAAATATAGACAGGAGTTTTTCATCGTGTATGTAACATTTTAACATTAAAACGCGCACGAGATTTAAAATGGCTTAAAATAAAGTGACATCAGACGGATAACACCACAAAGCCCCGGGGGGCTATTCTACCTAAAGCGTACTAAAATACGTATCATGCAATAATTAAGATTTTGTTTTGTCACACGCCAGTCGTAGGGTGTCCTCGTCCTATCTTCCCGCTCCCACACTCGCCGCACGGGGCGCCGCTCGGGCCGGCCCACCAATCAACCCACAAATTGAACCCGCGATAAAGTTCATCCGTTGCAAGGCGATAAACTGCGACCGGCCCGTCCCCACCCGCCTTCACCCGCAGCCGGACCAGGCGAGGCCCACAGCGCGCCCACCCGGCCGTCGGTGCAAGCTAGCGATACGCAATTGTACGCCGGCGAGATAGCGGTGGAAGATATGGGCAGCTAATTTTAAATAGCGCTTCAGTTGGCGCTAGCCGGCGGCACGGACGGGATAATGTATTGCACGGGGCGGCGGCGGGACGTTTATTTAGTACGCGTGCTGCCCGCACCCTGCCCGCTCCCTGCCTGCGTACTCCCCGCTCCCTGCCTGCGCACTGCCCTCTCCCTGCCCGCGCACTGCCCGCCTCCGCAAGACGCACATCCCATAAATATTTTATTATTGAAGTAAAGGCGCTGTGCCCTCATGTCGCGCCTCACCGAGCGTACGAGCTGGTCTGCTGGTCAACACGATCCTGCATCATCTACGTGTTGCCGGCGCTATCTATACAAATATGACATTTATATGTATACATTCAACAACCACGAGAGGTTCGGGCTACACAGGTCATGGGAGCCAACAGAGAAAACTCTAGTCTTGGGCTTCTTCACAAACCGTTTACCGCCGCGGAGCATAAGAAAAGCGGCGAAACGCAATATCGACACTCCTCTCCCCCCGTGACTTCACCACGGCCGTGAAGAGCAGCGCATGCCTGCCGCCGCAGCCCACCGGCGCACATCCGAAGTGAGCTTCCGGAACTCACTTCGCCCGGCCATTTCTAGCCGGCCGGGTATGTTCCTTATAGTTTTACCGTGGGCTACCAAACCACGACTACTAAGTCTCACCTCCATGACAAGGCTTTAACCTGTTCGGAGGGAGGGTTGCATTAGCTAATGCAATTACTGGAACAACTAGACAACATCTTATGTCTCAGGCGACGAGCACAATGTCGTGCAGTATAAGTCATCCTAAATAGCGCCACGTTGTTATGGGCTGGCGAATCATACATTATCAGGTGAACGTTCCGCTCGTTTCCTCGTTAATTGAAAAAAAAAACTCCACGTACAGCATAAAATTGGTGCAATGTATATGATCTAAACTTTCGCTATGTCATGTCTTACGAACGGCAGCAGCATCACTTACGAGTATACGAACGTTGCACTTGTTCTGTCGCTTCGACGAATAATAATGTGTTAGTTAGACACTTGACGAATAGTCGCTTGCATGCTCTTCAAAAAACTCGATTCTCTTTTTGGTGTACCCATTTAATTACTCTGATTAAAAGTGGTCTCCCGTCTGGTTCAATAGAACCCACGTCCGCGTAATATTCCAGCATGTCCCCAACGCGTCGCCAATCTCTCGCAGAGCTCTCGGCTGTGACCGTGCGCGTTGTGCCCGCAGGCGTGGTGTCGGTGTCGGACGGGCACGTGGAGGTGGCGCCGCTGCGTGACCACTGGCGCCCGCTGCTCGCGCACTACGCGGGTCCGGCCGTCGCGCTGCTGCTCGCAGCGCTCTTCGCCGCAGCACTGCCGCTCGCTGGGTAAACATACCCTCACTCAAGCAATCTCTTCACACACAGTATGAGGTAGCAGCAGCTAGTAGACAGTTCTTTCGTTTGTTAAGACCAGCCTTCAAAGTTTGCACGTATGCGGGGGACCGACCGGCGGGTGGGGATAGTATGGTCTTGTACATTAGCGACCCCGAACATGATTTGATAAATAATTTATGTATTCGTATTTACATATTTTGTGTACTCGTGTCTTTCAGCCTTTTCTGGTGCTGCTGCCAGTGGTGTCGCGTAGGACGACGGCGGCGGCCCTTCGACCGCAAATACGACGCATGCATCAAGGGCATCCTTGCGATCCTTCTCATCGGTCTGCTCACCCTGTTCCTGTAAGTCGGACATATATAACTAGTCTGGTCATAAATACTGTTACATAAGAACTTTAAGTTTTTTCCACTTATTCATTATTTTGAATTTGGAACACGAATATTATTTTAAAACTTGTTTCGATTTTGCGCCATTTCACATATTTCGTGTTCGTTATCAAATTACGATATGGTATAGGGTGGGGGTGGGGTTGGGAGTATTAAAGAAAATAGGATTGCAGTGATCGCGTTGCACAAAGTGGGTATGGAGCCGGTCCGGGCTCTCATATTCCAGACACATCGAACGCTTAGTGCCAGCCGTATATTCGTATATCGTACTATCAACATATACAACAACACTTCCTCTATCCAGAAGAAAACTTGAAAAGATCGGGTCGGCCGCATGCTGCTAGAACTACGAGTAGAAAGGCTGGTAATGCTGTGAAAGCCAGAATTCGTCGAAACAAATCAAAATATATTATCACGAGAAATGAAGATTCCCGCTAGGACTCTGTCGCTTATTATAAAACAAAACCTGAAGCTCGGTGCTCGGCGCTTATGAGGTCACTGTTGATATGATACAGGACATGTCCTAAATTGATCTTCACAATTAAAGAGAGTATCGATCAAAACGAACAAACCGATACGGAGGTGAAAGGCCCAGAAATATCCTCTTTACCGATGAAAAAAATTTCACGGTTGAAGAACACTACAATAAGCAAGTGTACGCTCACAATTCTAAAGAAGCTGCTAAAGTGGTGGTGGCCGGTAAGGTACAACGTGGTAATCATCCTGCGTCAGTGATGGTTTGGTGGGGCGTGTCTTATCAAGAGTGACGAAACTACATTTTTGTGAAAAAGGAGTGAAAACTTCAGCTAAAGTGTATCAAGCTACAGTCTTGGATCATGTCATGAAACCTCTCAGCAATACACTTTTTAAAAATATACCGTGGACTTTCCAGCAGAACTCTGCACCTGGTCTCTGCACACACACGAATTACGCCTGGCTTGAAACGAACGTTCCGGAGTTTATAAGATTTCAAGACTGGCCCTCATCTAGCACAGACCTCAATCCCATAGACTTCAAATTGTGGTCAGTTTTAGAAGACATCGCTTGCTGCTGCTCTAAACGACACGGTGACATTGTCTCTTAAAATATCTTTGGAACAAGTAGTGGCGAAATTTCCCTTGGAAACAGCGGGTAAATCCATAGATTCGTAGCCAAATAGATTAAAGGCCTGTGTAAAAGCCAAAGGTGGCCATTTCGAACTGTTTTTTTTTGTTTCCTGAGACTAATAAATATGTATATATACACTCGAGTGCTGCTGTATCGACTCAAGCCGTATATTGGTATAAAAGTTTGATTTTTCAGAAAAGGGCTTTTCCAATTTTTGTAAAAGTTTTTTTATTAGCAAGACTGATAATATTTTTCATAATACAGCAATTTTCAAATAAACAATGACAAAACTTTTTAAATAAATACGGTCAAACATGAGCGTTACAGAAATTGCTCGTTGCGGTACCCACGAGTTGCGGGACTAAATCACGTATAAAACTTTACGTGACCCACATTTCTTATCAGTTACTCGTCAGACGTTGACAGGTACACATCTCCTTAAACTTCCAATATTTGAATCGCAATCCAATGGACACTACCTCAAAAGCAGCGGCCCAAGTTGTAGCTTTGTTGCAAGCGGGTCATAATCAACGGCAAGTCGCTCGTGAACTTAAGAGACTGGTGGCTTCATTCGGAGACCATAAACCAACAGACACCGGAGCACATATGAGACGGACGACGGTTTCATTGTCTCAACTTCGTTGAGAAATCGTCATCTCACGGGCGTTGATGTGCAACAGGAGCTCAGAAGGTTTCGAGGTATAGTGGGAAGTCAGTGGAGTATTAGAAGAGGCCTGAAGAAAGCCAATTAAAAATTTTATTCATTATGTTATCGTTTTAATTTTTCTTAATTTTTTATGCATTTTTGTCCAAATTAAATTTCATTAATAAATAGTCAATCGATTTTTCTCTTTAGGTTGGCAATTTTTAGAGAAAACATTAATCTCATAAATAAAAAAAAAACAAGAAAATCTAATGTTGATTTTTCGGAAAATGACCTTTTATAACAATGTACGGCTTGAGTCGTCGATTCAGTCGCACGCGAGTGTATATATATGTATATAATATAATAAATTTTAATCATATTGTATAGCTTCATTAAAAAAAACGCATTTCCATTTGTAACAGAAGTTTGGCCGGACTAGGTATTATTTAACGTATGTACAGATTATTCTGATCCCCGTATTTCATTTGAAACGGACCATAAGCAGACGCAGACGTGTCGTTGTGAGGCGGCTACCCTCAGTTGATAGTGATGTGAAATCACAGAAGACAGCGCCTGCAGATTCCACACTACTTGATACATGCACATATATATATATCTGTGTGTATATATTATAAATATATGTTTATACGTGTGTGTGTGTGTGTGTATTATACATGTAGTGATTGTTTGTTATAGGGAAATATTCACTCGCGCGGTGTATACACATAAGCGAATAATTTCCTGTAAGCGATACACGTAGCGTTATTAACATGGCCCCGGCAACGGGGCGATGGTGGTGGGCAGGTTCGGCGTGGTGTGCGCGTTCGCGACCGACTCGCAGGTGGAGAGTGGGGCGGCGGCAGCGCCGGGCGCGCTGCGCCGCGGTGTGCGCGACGTGCGCGAGTTCCTCAACGCGACGCAAGCGCACGCGCGCCACCTGCTCGTGGACAACTACGCCGAGCTTGAGCGGCGGCTGGACGCGGTGCTCACCTGTAAGTGCCTTTGCTGCATACTGCGCTCCCGGTTCCATCCATTGCACGTTTACATCAGCACCACATTGCGCTCGACGCCTTCAATCTTTAGCCGTTATGGATCTCGTTCTCCTGATAATTAACGCCGGACACTGCTCCAAGACAGTAGTAGGTATGCAGTCATACCTGAGATGTAGACATGAGGTTGTTGACAATTTTATTAATTGGTGGTTTGTATGTGGTCAGACAGCGGCATGCTGATGTCGCAGCGGCTCAGCGAGGTGTCGCGCAGCGCGGCGGTGGGACGGCTCCAGGTGCTGTTGCAGCAGCTGCCGGAGGCGCGAGCGGCGTTGCGCGACGTGCGCGACCGCACGCACGCCCTGCGCGCGCATGCGCAGCGGCTCAATGCCGGTGCGTGATACGGCTCCGTGATTCACGGAATCGTCGTCTTATTTTCCTATCGCTCGATTTATGTCAAGTAGCGCAATACAAACGGAATCCCTGTTTTACGATTGAAACGAGTGATATCAAAAATTGTCTCTTGCAGGACTCCGCAAGGTGAAGGCGCTACTGTTGCAGACGCTGAACGACTGCGAACAGCCGAAGTGCAGAGAGCTGAAGGAAAAATACAAGATCGGGCAGCTGGACACTGAGATCCAATACAGCCAGGTCAGCCACTGTACATAGTTGTGTCATTACAGAGCCAGTAGCCTGGCTTATCCTGTTAGCTGACATATTTACCAAAAAATATTAATGTTAGGTTTATTATAAATAATAACGCGCTGCCTGATAACAACGTTAGACTAGCCGATCGTGTGTGTCGACTTGGAACGAACTAGATGGCCCGCAGAGGCCTGGGGCGATGGCGAGAATCGACGCTCCCCTTTGCAGCTTCTAACAGCGCTGCGCATTGTTTTTCTGTCACTTAATCTCTGTATTAACTTGGGACGTCAATTTTCTTTCGCGGGAGAATAATACATCGGTGTACTATTTGGCGGCTGGGGTAATGTCAGAGTTTCACTGGCTGTAGTACCTACGGAGTCCGTCCACACGCCGGCCAGAATTACGAGAACACTTTCGCACAGTGTCTTACTAGTGAAGATGGAGCCAGCCCCGGCTCCCTACGGCGGCCACGATGGGACTGCAACGCCTGTTCTGTACAGACGGCTGATCGCTCGGTACCAGTCGGTCAGCCGCAAGGACTATACTATATTAACAGTAATCCATGTGTATAACATTTTGTACTGTAACTGCATTTTGAATTTACGATTGCACGCTGCACACTGCGCGCGGCGACGGACAGATGCTCGACCAGTACTTTCCAACCGTAAGTGCACAAGTTGTCCTTACAGTAGTGTAGGTGGAGCTTGTCATTGCAGTCACGGTAATGTCGAGAGGTGGTAACTTAGCGGGGCCTGGTGCTTTACAGAAGCACCGCCCAACGCGCCGCCGTACATTAGTACGAGTATGCGGGCTCGTAGAGTGGCGGTCAAGTTGATAAGCACTGTTACCTATGCACTTACAAGTTAAGGTCTACGTACGTTGTGTTCTGGCGGACGCGGAGCATTTCAAATTAATTCACTAATTTTACAATGCACCGCACAAAACGTGTAATAACACTGCACATGTGAAAAAGATTGCAGGCTGGACATTTTAATACAAAATGATATCACACACCGCATAGGTACAAGTTCCAGCAGTGGCACTTTTGTACTGGTCGTACCACCGCAGCTCACCACGCACCACGCACCGCGAACATATTACTGTGTTCTGGTTTGAAGGGTGTCGTACCTAGTATAAATACTAGGGTAACGACACTTAACATCCATTGTTTTAAGGCGTCAAGCGCAGTCTTGTGCGGTGTATATCATCCTAACTCTTCAGTGGTAGGTGATCCCCGGATAATGGCAGTGAGGAGATGTTTGCAGCGTGTAGGCAATTTAAAGCAGCTCTGAAGTATGCATGTGCAGAATAATCAAGATTAAATTAGAAATTCACGCCCGACATACTTCTTCCATTTTTACTTTATACAGTTTTGGACAGAAGTTAAAATGCATGTGAAAGTAATGTAGATTTTCAGGTCGGGTAAGGGGTCACATAAAGCCCCCTGAAGTTTTTGCAAACGATAAAGTATTAGGGTTGTGGAGAAATTCCAGTACATGGGTCACAGCTATGTTGTGCATGCACAGTACTCTTTAACGGCAGACATGGGAGCTGCGGTGGTGCTCTGCTCACATTGTAGGTGTCCGGCAACTGGTGCCTATCGTCAACGAACACCTCCCCGCTACAAACTGATTACACTCGGAAGGCATTGAATGGCATCCATGTCCACTATAGTTATCTTTTTTTAGTAATACGTTACCCGGTTGTTTGAGGTCGTTTGAGGTGTTTGTTTGAGTTTAGTTATTTACTTTCTTTTATATATTTCTTTGCTTTTCTTTAACTTTTAAGTTTTTCATTTTCTCCTTTTATATTTTCAATTTTTCATACTATGTCATCTTTACGTTTTTCTTCTTTTTCTTTTAAGACATCACCTCCTAGACTTCAATTGCCGCTAATTATTATTTCTTAACATATTTTTACTTTTCTTTTTACATTTATCATTACTTTATTTTTTCATCTTTTTCTATCCCTATTACATTTCTGGCTTGTCTCAATCTTACAATTTATGTTTCCGCTTTTGAGTTCTTATTCCTATCTGTTGTATCCTTTATTAAAACTATGCGGCGACTTCCATCATCACTCATCAGAGAGTTCAGTATAGTCAGACACTTCCTATGTATATTAGTTCAGTATCTAATTAATTTTTATTGACTAGTTTATTTCATTCTATTACTATTTATCTTGGGATCTGAAACAAAGGTGTTTTTATTTTGGTTTATTTATTTACACTATTTTCAATGTCTGAACGTACTAACGGCGCTCGCGCTCGGTGTAGATGCCGGATGTATCGGAGGTGCTGAAAAATGTGAGCGCTTTGCTGGAGGGTAACCTGACCGAGGAGGTGTCGCGCGGGCTGGGCGTGGTGCGCGCGTTGCAAAGCGGCCTGCGCAGCGCGGTCGACGAGCGCGCGCCGGACGTGCGCGAGGCGCTCGCGGACACGGGTGAAGTGCACCTGAGTGCTGCCGAGTGTCGGAGTGTCCATCCGCGTTCACTCCGCACTCGTTTCGCGCACGGTGTTGCCGGCAATGTGTTGATTGGAATGGGTTTGTTTGGTCAGGTCGTCAGCTGAGCGCGCTCGCGGAGTCCGTGAGCGCGCTGGCGGGCAACGCAAGCGAGCAGCTCGCGCGGCACGCGGGCGCGGCCGCGGCGGACGCGCTGCAGGGCGCGATCGACGAGTACGGCGCGTACCGGAGGCACGGGGGCCGCGCCGCCGCCGCCGCGTTGCTGCTCGTGAGTTGTGCGCCTTTACAAACGTCCGGTACAGTTACAACGACATGGAATGGTTTTTACGATGGCGGAAAACCACCAAATAAAATGTGTGCCACTAATGGGGGCTTAGCATTCACGTTCGACTGATGTATTGATATGTATCGATAAGCGGTGCGCGTTCACGTGTGTGTGCTTGTTTGCGCAGATAACGTGCCTGTCTGCGTGGGGGCTGCTCTGCGGCGTGTGCGGCAAGCGGCCCGACGTGTACGGCGCCAGCGACTGCTGCAACAAGGGCGCGGGCGCGAGCTGCTTGATGTGGTGAGTGTAGTGAGAGGCTTTGCTCGATCAGTTCGCAGCATTATGTAACTCTAGTCGTCGTGGTCACACCACTTTCTGTTCATTTTTTGTTATACTACACGTCGAATACATTAATGTTGCACTTTACGCAGGATATCCTTAACATCAGTACTTAATTTCAACTTAAACAAAACTTAAATACTTTTAAATGTGTTTGGTGGCCTCTGTGGAACTATGCTTTTAACAAAGTTAACTGTAACATCAAAGAGTATTTAATCGGTTGTCGCATTCGGTTAACGGGTGGAATTAAATGTTAAACATAATTCTGTATATCGTAATTATTGTACCCCGACGTGGCGACCTGTATACAGTGATTGCAATTGATTGAGCTGTATGGACGGAATTCAGTTCAAACAAAAATGTTATAAAGTGCAATAAGTGTTAAAATGACTGGCAGTGGTGTGCGCATGTGCGTCAAGTGCGCGAGTGTGACGCGGTGGGCTTAGCCTCTGCCGCGTGCCAACAAATACATTCACACTGTCCCTGATAATATACTTAAACACTGTAATTAATTATATTAATACGTATTCATGTTGCGCTTGCGCAGCGGCATGGCGGTGACATTCCTGGTGGGCGGCGTGATCACGCTCGTGATGATGGTGTACTTCGTGGTGGGCGTAACCAGTCAGCGCTTCGTATGTGATCCACTTACGTGAGTTTGCGCTCAATGCGCTCCACACTTGTATATAATATAATTATTTTATTTCATCGTGAACTATGTGTCGTGTTGGTGGTTTATTTAATTTTATATTGGCGGTATTTGAGATATTAAAAGCGTGTATAATGTAACCGCGCAGGGAGCCGCGCGGCAACCGTGTGTTCGAAGACATGGAGCGGTTCGTGGAGCTGCGCGCCCGCCACCCGCAGCTCAACCTGACCACCGTGCTCCTGCGCTGCCATGAAAACCTCACCATCTACGAGGTGAGAGCGGTGCGGACTGACGTACGCATCTCCCACGTATACTATTTAGGCTCTAGTTACTTTATCTTACTTATCTCGTTACTTATCTAGTTACTTTTGAATATTACTACCTTCGGCTACTCCACATATCGCGTCTGCTCTGGGCATTTGTCTCCGTTTTTCTTTTCCAAATGAATATCATTAGTCAATGTTGCAGCATGCACACGTTCGCTTACTGAACGTCACGGTTTATCAAACATTCGCAGTGCAAATGCGACGTACCTAAGAAGGGGCGTAATAAACTCAACGACCAGTTTTTTTTTATTAGACGTAGCGAGAAAAGGAGTGAGACGTTCTTCTGATGGTAGGAGATACGCTTTACTACAATAACATGCCGCTAGTTAGGATGGATGATGTATACTCATCGCACTGTGCTCGTCGCCTTGGTAAAAAGGACGTTCCGTCTAATTCCCCAGTAATTACTTTATTACAGCTATAGCGCTTTCCAAACCGGAACAAATTCATTTCTACTTAGTAGTGTTTGGCAGTGGAAATGGAGCTGCGGTGATAGGTATCATCGCATCTCTAGACGAAAATAAAGCGACGTAAGCATTTATTATTTGTAGTAGTACTTGCGTGTACGCTACCGTCAGTCCATGGCTCCGATTAAAGAATGGAAGGGTATGTCGCACTACAAAATTGCAAATTGCGCGATCTGCTCTGTTCTAAAATATAAATCGAGTTATATATGTGACCGTTGACAGACGCTGGAGCTGTGGCGGGTGTACGACCTAGATTCGCTGCCCGAGAAGGTATCCGGCGAGGTGTCCGCGCGCGCCGGCCGCCTTCAGCCCACGCTGCCACGCGACGTCGTCATCCTGGGCCCGGCAGCGCGCGCGCAGCTGCGCGGACTCGCCGACGCCGGTCTCTCAGACTTCCAGTTCGAGCGCATCCTGCAGGCCGTCAGTACTAATACCATCGATGTGTTACTCAATTCTGGATTTTTAAAAACGCCATGTTCAATATCCGCATAGAACCAGTGTTGCGTGATTGCGGGCGTTTATTTGTAATAAGAGTCGGTAAGGTACACAAACAACAGTTTGTTTGTTTGTCTTAACTGGAAGTTGTCAACTGTTGTAGGAGTTTCAAAAGAATATTGCGTGTACATTTAGACTCCGTTGTTTGCCAGCTCATATAAGAGTGCGGGTGGTTAAACCTATTTTATATAATGATATTATCCTCTTATGATGTAGTGCTGTCGAATGGTTGAGCTCTACCAGACCGGACGCAGGGATACGTAATAGTGTTTATTTAAAACAATTAAGAATAATAAAAATATTGGGTTGTTACTATATGTCGACAGCTGGAAACAAACATGACGTCACTGGAGCTGGAAGGTCTGGTGTCGCAGCTGCGCAGCACCGCCGCCGCGCTGGCACCGCGCGCAGGCTACGGCGAGGTGGCGGCCAGCCTGCAGGATGCCGCCGCGAGCCTGACCGCGCTGCAGGCCGACGTACTGCAGCCTATGCTCGAGCACACGCAACACCTCAATGTAAGCGTGACCTTACGGTTTATAGATTATCTGAACATTTAAACAAAATCCACCGTCAATTTTTTTTGCGCCAAGCTAGATCAAAATTTGATATTTGTATTGTTTTATTTTGTTTAATCGGAGTTGTCGTACTTTCCAGGAGACCGCTATGAAGCTGCGCGACGGGCTGCGGTTCAACTACACTTCGCTGCGAGAGGCGATATACTTCCTCATGGACGAGACCACGCAAGCGGAGGCCTTCCTTAACAACCAAGGCCCGGAGCTCGTGCACAATGTAAGTGTCGCGCGTTGCGTTTGCTTAGGGGCTTCTGATACGTACGCTCTATGTACAGTGTTTAGAGGGTATGTTACCAATCTTTTATGAACGACGGCTACCCTCTCCTGCCACTCTTTTACAAGAAAGAAATATTCTTCGCGTCTCTCTTATGTAATAAATAGTTATATCAATTTTATGTGTGCCTATTATCTATTAATAATCACATACTAGTCCGCGGTGCACTCGCTCCGCGACCAGGTTGTTCCAAGTCCCCGTATTCTTGTGGATCGCGCCCAATTGCGTGAATCACACCTAAGTATTGGTAAACAACTTGTTTGCAGTTTACTTACTTTACCGACATTCAAACTGTATATTGATGCCCTTCATGCTTATTTAAATGTTTCAATGTTTATTTACACTGAATTAATAACACAAAGACATAAGACTGCTGAAAAGAAATGTTTTATTTTTCCATAAAAATTCGGGAATTTTCAAAGTATTTATAAAATATTTTAAATCAGTACATATACCACGACCGCCTATATGACGATCATAAGGGTGTCTCATTTGCCTTTGGATCCACTACCGTCCCTCACAAAAAGCTCCCACTAGGTAACGGTCACCTACGGTAGAGAGGAAACTAATGAAAAAATAAATGTGAACATTGAGTTATTTATTTATTTAATATAATGTTTGGTGGTGATGAAACCTTTGCATGTGTGTGTGTGTCCGCAGCTGACGCGCGAGTTCGCCGCGGCGGTGAACGAGCAGCTGCAGCGGTACGCGCGGCGCGTGCAGCACGCCGCGCGCCACGAGGTCGGCCGCTGCGGTCCTGTCTCGCGCGCCTTCAACGCAACGCGCGATCACGCCTGCCGTGCGCTGCTGCTACCCGTGGTGAGCGACTCGACAGCGAGATGAGGTGCTCTTACCACGCAGCACGGTTGCTCCGTACACTAATCGACGTACGTTGTACATTCAGCGCGGACAGTTGGGACACCACGACACTACACGTAGATAGATAGAAAAAAAATGGTTAGCGTTATGTCTGCGTTGTGTTACAATCGTTTTGTATTTGCCGACACAAACGCGCGTTTCAGAATGGCTACTGGATTTCACTGGCGTGGTGCGCGGTGCTGTTCGTGCCACTGCTGCTGGTGTCCGCGCGACTGGCGCGCCTTTACCGACACGCGGACCCTTACCCGGGTCCACTAGTCGAAGCGTAAGTGTCCGCGCGCACGCACCTACATGCCTCACTACATGCACCACACCCAAACAAATCGCTGTGAAGGAACGCTCATTGCTCATTGAATGAATGCGCGACGTGCGCGGCTCAGCGGCCCGCTGCACTCCACCACACCACACCACACCACACCACTTACTTCACAAGACACATCAACACGTTTTCTCTGTGCTGATCTACATACAAATAAAAATTAACACAATATCATACACAACTTATTTATATTTGTCGAAATAAATTAAAGAAAACAGTGGTTACTTCACACCGGATATAAACAATAGGTTTACACTTTATAAGAAATAATTTTGGGTGGCTTACCTCTTCCTCTGTATAAATTGAATAAACGTCCGGGGAAGACTTCCGTCGGGAACACAATGTCATTTCCTATTGGAATAGAGTTATGGATGTTGCATCGTCTGAGGAAGTGGTGAAACTTTTTATTCCATATGAACATAAACATATAACAAGGTTTCACCGCGTTCCTGACGGAGTCCATGCAGTGCAAGGGGTATCACTCATCAGTCATTGTGCCATCAAACCGTTAACGGTCGCGGGCGCACTGCGGCGCTGCGACGCTACGGGCCCCGACGCGCGGCGGAGCTTGGCACTAATATAAATGACTTATTGACCACTAAAGGATCGCACAGTACAGTAATGGAGTAGCGAACAGATAGCTGGTATAAACGTTTCTTGAATGACGAGAACCCCGCCGCGGCGCGCCCGCGACTCATCATAGCCGCCGTACTTATTATTTTCATTTGGTTGGCAGTATAGTATTTGTGGTTTTTAATTTATGAGTGGTTATTTAGTTGGTGTAATTGTTTATTTTATTTGACTTGTGCTGTCTCCTCGCCGTTGTGAAGTTCTCGAATCTCCCATTAGGAAGTTCATTAAAGAAGAAAGTATTATTGCTAATTTCCTCATTCCTGTATGTTGCAACTCGCATCATCTGTCCGACCCACCCGCGTTTCACTCCCGCTTCACCCACGTGCAGCCCGCACACTATAACACCTAATGCGTTGAGTTGCATCCGCCGTGACGCGCGTCCTCCGTTCGGCGTTGTTGTGTTCATACGCAAATAACACCGCTGCTAGCTCTTCAAAATTATGTAGGTTCCTCTAATTCATGTCTGGTAATGACAATGCGTGACACGAAGGAGAGGAATAACATTTCATTATATTGTGTGGAGTTCCTTTACACACCGGTTGATGAGTGGTTATTCCAATACTTGAGTATTTTTAAATTTTATTTTGTAAAACTATTTTTGCTTTTTATAGTGCATTCAAACAAGATAACGCTGGAGCCCGTACGGAGCCGTGAATACTAATGATTACACATAACCTCGGTGAAATTAATTAAATAGTAATTGTGCATCTATTAAAATTTGTTACGACGTGCAAAGCCGGCACCAGCGGCGGCCCCGCGACAAAGTTCACGTCTACTCATATAAATACGCGGCGGCAGGTGTGTCCAGATGCCAACTGTTTACATGTTCGCAGGCGTCACTTGATACACTTGTGCAATACTTACGCCCATGACCCCCTATTCGTCACCCTCCCTCTGCCCTGGCCTCTGAAACGCTTCCGTTCGCCACCGCGCATAGCTGAGCCGCCGCTCGCATCCGTCACCCGCTTCAGTAGACTAGAGCCCTACGCACCGAGCTCGCAGCGCTTTACGTGTTTTTGTTGTTGTCGATGTGTTACGTTCCTCATCTAACTGTGCCATGTTCTCGAAGATTTGTCATCGAGCGTTCATTATTCAACTTATTCCTCATTATCAATGATGTCTGATGGTAGTTTTCTACCAGTGTGACCACTAATGTATCCTCTATGCCGTTATCTAACCTTGAACATCACGATAACAATTATATAACTGTACATGTATTCTACGTTCCTCGATATACCATATTCAAAATACATAACATCGTCCTTCCCATGTAACTCGTCCCCGTGTTTGTATGATTTTGTCGTGCTGACGGCGCGCACCCGTTATCACATGGTTCCTTCAAGAAAAAAAAAACATTGTCTTTCAATCGGAAAAATCACCAAACCTTGTGATATTCAGAAGTAAATACTATGTAGCACTGGTTCTGCGTGAGGGCGGGTGCGCGTGTTTGCTCCTACCGCCCCGCCGCCCAGCCACCCCGCCGCCCGGTGGGCAGTGGCAGAAGCGGGGGCGGGGGCGTGGCGCGCGGGGGGCTGAAACGTGCCTGTGTTGTCTGTTACAGCGAGTATTTGTATGACGCGTACGCGGACCGCGATAACGTACCCCTCGCCAAGTAAGTGCCGCCGCGACCACACACACACACCGCTTGCGCAAGCCGCGCGTGCTCACCCGCATGCCGCACGACGCATGTTCTGACACTGCTTGCGCGCCGGCCCGCTTCAATTTGCAGTGCAACCGTTTTATTTAATTTGTTGAGCCGTCAGTCGGTTCGTATGAAAATTGATAGTTTAAAAGTGCGCTGCGTTTTGAGCGTAGCGGTGCGGCGAACGGGTTCGCGCGGGCCGCAGACGTGATTAGCGCGCAGTAGTAGAGAGACGACCGTGCACGGGCCCGACGCCGCGCAACTACGACGCGTCCGGTGATCGGGGAGAGGATAGTGCTATTCACCCACCCCAGTATCACGTACGACTCAGACTTGCATCCGGATTCTCCGCGCACCGCACCGCATCGCACCGCACCGCACAGCATGAAACTAACACTGATCGCGTCTGAGGCTGTAGCGTAACGGCAGTGTAACAATTAACAATATAAAAGTGTGTCCTTATGTTTGCATGGTTGTAGAGTATTATATGTAAGTAGTCGCTGCGCGTGGTTCCTCGCACACGGGCCTGTACCGTTAGCACGTACTTGGTTGGTTTCCTTACTTTTAGTTTGTTTTATTTTGTTTTGTCAAAACATCAAATGACGGGTGTATTCTGTTGAGGACTTTGAAGAAGAATTAGTGATTGAACGGAATTCTGATGAGTCACTCAACCCGACTGATGGCTGTTAAAACCCAAATGATACGTTCGTTGTGTTCCTAATTAGGCACGTTACTCATCATCGCCTCTCACGTTGCCGTGAGATGAGTAACGCTCTTGTGTTAAATAAAACTAAAAGTAGTTTATGTTTAATTGTAAATGTGGAATCGGAACGAGCGGTGACAACGCTCTGCGTCTCTCTCGTCACGAATATAAAAATATGTAATTAAATTTTTAAAAACTCATCGTTGGTGCTGTGCCGAAAGAACGATAGTTATAATGGTAACACCTTATACTAATTCATGACCAGAGATACGTAAAATTTTGCATAAAAACATATTATTTGACTACACAAACATTCATCACCGCCGATACCTGCGCGCCCGCGCCCGCGCCCGCGTCCTGGCGAGCGCGCGGGCGCGGCCGCGGGCGCGGGCGCGGTCATGTGACACGGGCACGCGCTCCAGCGGATCCAAGCGCAGCACGCTCGACATCGAGGGAAAAATCGCCGAGTGGCGTGAGCGAAGCGGCGCGGCCACGACCGCGGGTCCAGGGGCGGTCTGCGGTACGGGCGCAGGAGCTGGTACCGCGCTGCTGCTGGAAGGACGCGACGTGGTGTGCGCACTGCTGCCGCCGCCCGCCCTCATCGACGACCTCAAGACGCGCTTCGACGCAAAGGATGAGGATAACGAGTCCGGGATCCACGAGTCGGAGTGAGCCCGGGCCGCACGTCGTGCGCAGCTTGCGTGCGAGCATCGTTCTATCTCTTCAGCACTACTATCCATCGGTGGAATATGTTTTGTGTGAACATTCTTTTTTACTTTTTTTCTTCGTTGTTATGAAAACATTACCGAATTAAGAAAAAAAATGTGATTAATGTTCAAACATGTATACATACAGACAGTACGCTGTAAGTAGTCTCCCGGCTGGCGTGATGCGCCGGCGCAGCGTGTGGTAACTTCACTGTTAATCATCAATAACCGTATTACATCAAAATATTGGTATATGTACTTATTTAGCTCTTTTATAAACATATACAGTCATGTACGGGTGTTGAAATCTACTTCGCGTAAGCCACAGCAAAACGTCCATTTTGTAGAAGCGGCAGGTGTGGTGGTGCGTGCGCATGCGCATGCACGCTGGCTGGACGTGCCGACTCGTAACGCTTATACAAGTTATGAATTTATATAAGAGTATTTCCATACTGTAACCAAATTGATACTTGTATACAGGTAGAACATAATATTTACTTAATTTGCGTTAGGGTGTCACGCGTGGGCGGAACGGACTTATCATTGACTTTGTTCGTCTAACAGTGTAAATAAATTTAAAGCCGTATTTATTTATATCCGGGTATACGTTTCGCCCCTGTCGTGTTCCAACAGTGTATCGATGGTAAGATATGTATATAAAGTGGTCATTGAACCAGAGATAACATACGCACATACACACATACGTAAAGACTCCAATCAAGCGGCGTGCGAGTGTAACAGAACCTTTGAAACGAGCGCAGAGCTACGAATGGTAACGAGAACTTTTATAACGATGTATAGATTCTGTCTGTGCGTGCGTGCGTGCGTGCGTGTTTGTACACAACAGACACATTTGTACAAACAAATAGTGTTCTATGAATTGATAGGCATGCATACGTCTGTGATGGACTTTTAAATGATATTTATAAACTGGAATGGAATGTTGGAATTGCACTGCAGTGAACTGACCTAACTTAGAGGTGTGTATAGAGTGCGGCGCGTTTCGTCCGCTGAGAGGGCCACGTGCCACGCCTGAGCGTGCAATGCACGTTGAGCCTCATTTTAATAAAGCACGGGCAAGGAGTAAAGCTCGCGGCGCCCTGGCTGTAGCACGTGGCGCCGCAAGCTTTACGCGCGCCAGTGGGCGCGGCTGCGCACCGCGTCGGCCGAAGGGCGGGTGCGGGTGCGCGATTGGGGATGTGTTGTTGGGGGTGGGGGTGAGCGCGTGCGGCGTCGCTGCTCGGCGGCCCGGGCGCGGTTATGCTGCGGTAACTAACAATCATTTACCATTATCACGCTGCTTCTCTTACATATTGTGCACGTATGTAGTTATAAAATGGGCTTCCTGGTACTGTTAGTGTATTAGTGTTAGTCGTCACCTTATTATAAATAAAATACTGAAATATTATTGAATATTTACCTAACTTATCTGCCTGCAGTCGGAGGTGGGGACGCATAAAAACTTATTATCTTTTGAATTTGTGGGCGCCGCATGATGTAAATACTTTCAATGATTTTAATAGTTTTTGAATCGAATCACCACCGCCATCCGGTTTTGAACTAAATAGTATGAATAGTGTGGTGGTGATAGATGGCCAATAAATAATACGGCAAATGTACCATTAGTTTCACAAAGTATTATTTACTGAGGTAGTGGTGGTGGTAGTGGTGGTAGACGCCTCGACTTCTGCGGCTCCCGGGGCTCGTTCCGCCTGACTGTGAGTTCTTGCAGCACGTACAAGGCGGAGAAGCGCGGGGTACGAGGGCGCGCGGGTGCGGCGGGCGGGTCGGGGTGCGCTGGGCGCGCGGGCGCCGGCGAGCCCGCGCCGCCGCTCGCGCCGCCGCTCGACGCGCACCAGGCGCGCCGCTACAACGACATGGCTCCCAAGTGAGTACAGCGCCTCTCGATACCGCCAAAGGTTTGTAAACGGAACCGGTGCTTGCGTTCAGCACGCACCACACGCCACGTGGCAAACGCCGTGCGCACTACGCCTCACAGCTGCTGTACCCAGCCTGGACCAGCGACGCGCCAGATTTTTGGAATTGGCCCATCCGATATTACTTTACATTGAACCATTTTAAATTTCACGCTTATTAGTAAAATAGAACCTATAATAAATGATAAAAAGTTATTAAGACACCGTGACCAACGCGCTTTGGTGGACTGCCATGACAAAGGTTGTTAACACCCCGGTATTACAGTAAAGCTTTCGACAATCAATTTTTAGAAATAATGAGACCAAAAAACTTTATAAATCAGAACAAAAAGCAGTTGTTACAATGAAACGTGACCCAGAAAGTGGTTCAATAACAATTAGAGGTTTGGACGTCGTTTCAGGCATTGGGAGGAAGGACCTCCGCGCTACCACGGCCCTACTGAGTACGAGCGACCACCACCGTATTACTATCCCGGACCCCAGTGAGTAGCCGTTCTAAACTTTACTACCCTCAAATCCGCTCCACCTCGTCCAAAAATTCATTGCCTTAACTATAAAACAAACATCGCCAATATGTTCAACCCCCGTGCCGGTTGGAGCGCCCGGTGCAACCCCTTGCCATGCATGTCAAGAATGCAAACAAAACAAAAACTACTAAATAGTGATTTCATATCCGGCCACGCACAGGCGAACCGGATAAGCGTGTTAATAATTCTAGTGAATCCGATACAGATCTTTTATCGCCTGAGGTGAATCTCGGGCACAATTTCGCGTGAAATGTTATACTTAGAATAGTCCGGCTCTCAAGTGTTGACTGTAATTGGGTCTGAAGCGCAGCAATGTTGTTTTGCGATGAGAATGTAGTAATCAGATAAAAGAGTTGAAAAAACTTTATCACCATTCAAGCTCCATCACATGAGGCCCGGATCAGAATCAGCGACCACCGGGTTCCATGGCAAATCACGAGTAGCTACGACACGGAGCCAGTTAATCATTTATGTTGGTTGGGTTACACAAAGCCTAGGTGTCGGACGACGGAGGGAACGTATTCATGGTGGTTAGCGGCGTGCATTCCGTTACACGACACGGCGATATATATCTGTGTATTTACATTTTCAGTGATAGACAGTAAGCTGTCGTTCGACGAGCAGGACGAACTGGTGCGCTATTGAGCCGCGCCCCCAGCCGCTCTCGCGCTCCGCCCTCGGGCCGCCAGCACGGTGCAGCAGTCGCACCTGCAATAAACGGGCCAGAAATTGTCCATGCCTTAACAATTAGGAAACCTATAGAGTATTTTTCCAACACAGTATCACAAATGTTTAGATTGTAGGAATAATAGTGAATGCGTAACGTGCGACAAGTGCACTCCATTTGATCGCCGTCGCGCTCCACCACTGCGCTCCCCCCACTGCGCTCGTCGATACAGGCGAGCGCATTCAACGTCTTGACTAGGAGACAACAGTTGATGTAAATGCAGTTCTTGAACGTAAGTCATCTTGTTCACCTTGAACTTAATATAAAAGTTAAATATTGACCTCGACGAGGAGCAGCAGCAAACGAACGGGGAGCGCCCCGGCTGCAGTGAATGGAGTGCGCAGCGGCGCAGGGTCCCTGTGGCGGCGCTCATGCTGCTGAACGACGTCCGACACAGCTGCATTGTTCAGTGTTAGCTAAGTTTTTATTTTATTCTTCTGAGCTTAGGTCTTTTTCATTTGGCCGTGACTACCGGTTCGAAGCGCGCGCGCCTGTCGCCCGACACGTGGCATGTTGCACGTGGCGCGGTTCTTTCTAGCACATAAGCGCTCGGCCCACCAGGATATAGCAGAGGGCCACGGGCAGAGTTCTGCACCACACGTTATAATTTTTTTATGTATTCGGGGACATGTGTGCACGCGTGCTGCTTTTTCTAAATTTCATTGTAATTTTACGTACATTATTTATATGTGACTTTCTCGTATATGTGTATGTGAGGTCTTAGTTTATTGAATATATATGAAAATGAGATTAGTTAGGTGTAAGCCGCCGCAGCGCGCCCCGCCTACTCCAGATGCATTTATACATTGTGACCGTGGCGCTGAGCGCGCAGCAGCAACCGGTGGCGGCACGGCTGCAGCGCGCGCGCCCACCCGTCCGCGGCTCCCACCCGGCGGGGCTGGGCGTGCTGCTCAGAATTTGTTTTAGAATAAGAGTAAAACTCACGGGCGTTGCGTTATAATTTGTTGGCGTGTTCTTTACTAAGTTCACAATTCGCCATATCGTTGTGTTGTCATAATTCTCCGGATAGGCGACGGGCTCGTTCCGATGATCAATCACCCCTGGAACAAGCCCGCGCGACGTCGCCCATCTGGTTTGACGTGTCATATCGTGCTAGTTAGTAGTTGGCGCGAAAGCGGTCGATGTAATGCCAAATAACGTAATCGGTGTTCATCTATATCTATACTGTAATCCTCTTTTGAGATTTGTATTTAGTGCGCTTCGGAGTGCTAAGTAATTTCGATATTAAGTAGTTAATGTAACATTCGGTTCGTGAGGCGGCGCACGCGCTACGGCGGACAGGTGCCGGTAGTGGTGTGCCGCCGCCGCCGGCTGCATCCGGCTCGCCTCGCGGCGCGCTGTGTCACTCGGTTATACGGTAGTGTCCCCGACAGCACGACGAAATGAAGTTATCTATATGCTCAAGTGATTGCAAGTGGCGTCGCCGCGCGGCGCGTCAGCACGGGCGGAGCGCCAGCGCACCTCGTGTCGATCATTGAACATCTGTATGCGCGCGCAGTACGAGCAATGCGTCTTTAAGTGCTGCGGCCGCCTGAGCGTGGTGTCGCCGCCGCGTACACCGGCGCTTACGCCCACGTGATTGTGCAGCGGCCCACTGTTGACCCAGCTCGATGTAGCGAGCCGGCGTGCTGGTGCCGGCGGTGTATATTGTAAGATAAATATTATATTTGATTATCACCAATGTGCTTTTCATTTCTCACCACCTCACCACGGCGGACGGGCCGGAGCGGGTGCGCGCGCGCTCGGAATGGCGCGCCGCAAATTCTCATGTGCTTAAGTGGCATTGGATAGCGCTCTCCCGGTTACTCTGCTGGCTCTGGTATTGTGACAACAGGAAATGAGCGATTGCGCAGATAATGGCGGGAGATTGATTATGAAATAAAACCTCACTACCTTTAATATTTCCTGTACCCTGTGTTTTATCGCTGGCTGAAACTGATTTACCCGTGTTAAGCTGTGTTACCTGTCGCAGGCGCATGCCACAATTTTTCTTAATTGAATAAATAAAAGTCGCCTAAAGTTTATTATTTTATTTAAACAAATATTTATAACTGTCAGTCATCACATGGTTTATCACTTAGTTTCGACGTAACCTACTTAGTGCTAAGTATAAATATATTACACGAGGACCTGCATCGCTGCAGCTGGCTCACACTGTTCGACGAGTCCCGATAACCTCGCGCCGCACCGCCGGCGGCTGTATAGAGACGCGGCTTTATCTGAAAATAATAAAGAAGATGAAGCAATTGGTCATAGTCCGTTCGAGAAACTTGCCCTTTACCGATCAGCGGTGATGAAGTTTTATTCCTAGAGCATATTAAATAGAGACAGAGCTAACGCATATTTGACTAAAGTAATGAGTAGAATATAGGAAGTTGTTAAATGGAAATGCATTTGAAGATCAATTGAAAGAATTGAGCTAATGCTATCGGAACGCTGTTGCAGTCTGAAAGTAATTACTTGCTGAATCAGTGGTAGTTCAGTTTCATTTTGAAATGGAGGCTTTGAGGTGGTTTGTAATAATTTCATTAAAGTCGACACGGCAGGAATACCTCTGCGCGGGGGCGCTAGGGCGGCGGCTGCTTGGTGCGGCGCTGCGCCTGCAGCAGCAGCCGGTCCAGCTCGGCGCGGCACGAACAGTGCAGGAACTCGCGCGGACGCACACCGCGGAACACCTCCGCGATCGACGGCTTCACGTTGTAGAAGATGATCGTCTGCCCGCGTGCGTGAAAGTCTTCGATCAGCGACTTGATGCCCTGCCCGCGCGCAACCGTTTCGCGTGAGTTGATGGCTAAGACTAGCTTGCGTGTGACTTGTGTTTAAATGAATCTGGTCTGAATTTTGAACAACAACACGATTCTGATGGAATTAAATATTTCTAGCCGAATACTCTGCTGACAACCCTGGAGAGCGGAGCTCACGCAAAAACATGTTTTGTTGCAGTTTTAGAAGCGCCGAGCTCGCGAAACTGCTGAGAGTGAGCATGCGGCGCTGCGGCAGATCAGGAGTTAAGAAAGAGGTGCGCTTTAGCGCCTCTGGCTGACACGAACTATTAGCGCTGCAGCAGGGCCGTGTAAAAAAGAATAAGAAGCCGTGCGGGTGTATGCAACTCATTTGCCATTTGCAGCTTCGGGCCATTTCTTTCGGCATTCGATCGGTGAACGAATGTTCCTATGTTGAATAAAAGTTGCCGCTGAATGAAATCGTGTGTGAGTGTGTGCGTGCGCGTGTGTGCGTGTGCGTGTGTGCGTGCGCGTGTGCGCGTGTGTGTGTGCCGGGGGCGCGGCGCGGTGCGGAGCTACCTTGGCCGCGGTGAAGTCCGCCGCCTGCACGTGCGACGCGTCGAGCACGAGGGGCGCGCGCGTGTGCCGCTCGGCCGCCTTGCGCAGTGCGCGCCGCACGTACTCCGCGGAGGGGAACGCGAGCGCGCGGTCCACGGTCGCGACCACGTGCTCCACGCCGTCAGACGACTGCCGCCCGGGAATGGGGACCGAACCCCAAGCTCGTTAATATATCACATTACAACGTGCTGCATGACGATACATGAACATTTGTGATGAAGTTTGCGCCGCTAGTTATTTTGCAACCATAGCTCCTCCATCGGAGTCGTGGCCTCGCGGATGTGGTATCCGCGTGCTAAATTCACTTGGGGCTGGACCGGTGTTGTAGCTTACACAGCGGTAGGATTTTTTGGTGCATATTACACATGAGAAAGAGACAGAGCTTCTCCATTTCTGTCCTCGATGTTACTTTACATACATAAATATTGTACAAACGCGGGAAGACGCCTCCCAAACAAATGGCACCTAGCATCGGGTAGGAGCGGGGGCCACACTTACAACCCCTCTCCTCTTACAGTGGTTGCTACATTAAACAGCAAAGTGTTGAGCGTTCAGTGATCACTTCAGCGGCACCTCAGTTCGTTTGAAACCGATACGAATGCATCCGAGGAAGCCGAAATCTGCCCGCGAAAGACAGACAGTACAGAGGCTGATGAAAGGTGGGCCGGTTCTGAAAGTGTAACATGTGAGTACTGACCACGGCGCTGGTGACGCGCACGGAAGGCCTCGCGGAGGCGTACAGGAGGAACACGAGGTTAACCGCAATGCCGATGACGATGCCGAGCTCCAGCCGCGTGAGCAAGCACGCCGCGAACGTCACCACCGCCGGGATGATGTCCAGCTCTGCGATGCGCGCGATCTTAGTACAATGTTCGCATCGTGTTTCCTCGCTCAGCATCCAAAAGGATGAAGTTTTGTTTAGTACAATGAGCCGCACGGAGCGCCGGCGGGACAACTCGGCTCACGATTTTTGTTTTACGAAACGAGGCGATGCGCGACATGTTCACTCCACGCTAAGTGATATGCTTGCGCATAACATTACGCCGCTAGTCAGGATAATATACACTGCATACACACACACTCACACATAATGTGCTCTGTGCTTACGGATATCTATCTATATTTCCACACATTTAGCAGCAGATATTGGCACGCAGCGACAGTTTACCACCACCCTAAACGTTACATACTTTGTGACAAATTGATACACATGCTAAAAGCAGTAGCCGCAGCTAGTTAGACACCGAGCTGGATCGGTCGTGCACAAGTTCATATTACACATATGAGAGAGCCAGAGCTTCTCCATCTCAGTCCTCGTTGTCTTTATATGTCACTTGAAACGAAGTTACTTTCAAATAAATCGTTAATATTTGTAAAATAACGTCATTGGTGATTGTGTACTTTATGTGCACTCACTCTTGGTCCTCCAAATAGGCTTGAAGACGTGCAGCTCCATCATAAATACCACGGCAGCGATAATCACCGCCGCCAGCGAGGCCTTGGGGATGTAGAAGAAGTACGGCGTGAAGTACTGCGGAACAAAACTTGCCATATACGTTCGTACGTCGCGATGCACAGCTACTTCCGTTCTTATGTATCGTGTATTGGGGCAATGTACAGACAGGAAGTAGGGGTACTTAGATGTAAAAGAAATGTGTATTAATCAGGTTCTCACGGTGCTAAGAAACATCAGCGTCCCACTGACGAGCGCAGGATGCAGGCTACTGTCACAGGAGAGTGGCGGTGGAGAAATTCCAATCCATTCAGTAAAGAACAAGTAAAACATAGTCGGAAAGGTCATGATCAGAGTGAATGTGATGAGTAATGGCAGAGAGGGATGGAGCACCTGCAGCGCGAGCAGCACGAGCGCCCCGGTGTAGAGGCCACCAGCGGGCGTGGCAACGCCGGACGCGTGGTTGACGGCGCCACGGGACAGCGCGCCGGACACCGGCATGGACTCTACCAGCGCGGACGCCATGTTGCACACGCCCAGCGCGAGCATCTCCTGCGTCGCGTCCACGGGCCGGCCCTCCGCTGCGCCCGGCACCGACACGCACGCGCACCCGACACCCGACACCCGACAGCACACGTTACTTTATTTTGTATATTAAGCCACGCGCTACATCGCGGCGGACGAAACAGTTCTGGCAGTCACGAGCAGACACTTCACGCGGTGGCTCCATACGGCAGGATACAGAATTGTCGCCCCGCGACCTAACTACGGGCTCGGCTGGCAAGGTGGGATGACAGCGCACAGATTACGCCATGCGCGCTAGCACCCCGAAGGCACCCCTTCCTGGTCACACGTTTAAACATATAACTTATGAATTAAAAGTTAAAAAACGCCCCAGTACTTACAGAAAACTTTAGCGAGGGCAATGTTCTCCAGTATGGAAAGCAGCGGCACCACGAATATGGCGGAACCGAGCGTGGAGGCCATCTCCATGAACGTGTACGTGTGGTTGCCCACGGCCGCGGAGAACGGGGGTGGGGAGAGCTGCGGCAGTCCGGGTTTCACCTCGCCTGCGTGTGCCGACAACATACAAAGATAATGCTGCAGTGCCTTACTCAGATCACTGTGTTTGTGTTATGGACTTATTGGTTAAGGTCGCACGCAGTGCCTTTAGCCCTAACAACGAGCACGTAGATGCGCGGCGATTGCCTGAGACGGGGATGTTCGAAGGGCTAAGGCCTGCTAGCATGGCGAACTGGTTCCTCGGGTGCTTATCGGGCACGTCGACGCACCGTGTAGTGCGAAGTTGCCAGCGCACGGGAAATGGTTCGCGACCAGTCTTACCGGTCAGCACGAACGGCGTCTGCTTCAGTGTGTCGAAGTAGTAGGCAAGCGCCGCGCACACCAGAACTACGAGTATATTTCTGGTTGTGGAGAGGAACCAGAGAGCCTGTGCTAAGGCCCCCCGCAGCCGGCCGTCTTGCGTCCCCGCCATCCCGGCGCCCTCTCCGTGTGCCTCTTCCGCGGAGCCCACTTTGATGTCCTTTACTTTCTGGAACAAACCACGCGCAAGATAAAACAATTCCTTCGCGATAACAATAACACCGATGATAAATAAAAGCGCGTGCAACTGTTTAGAGAGCCGACAACACAATGTGCTGGTTTAAACAGCAAAGTCAAAGTAAATTTTTTATACAACTTAGGAACATTCGGTATTACTTATAGATCGTCCTATCCTAAACCTACCAGCAGCCACTCACAAAAGAAATGCCTCGGACCCGAGAGGACCGGGCGCGAGGAGCTCGGCGGGCTGTATATGTCATAAGTCAGTACATACCTGGCAAACCTAAGATAATTTGAGGGAATTTATTAATCGACCCTGTTAGGGTCGTGCGCAGAGATTTCGCGTAGCGTATGGAAACCACACCACACCACAACTCTGTGCTTATTTATACTTAAAACTAACTTGCCAATTTAGCACTGGTCTAAGTACAGTTGCCTACTTCTGAGTAAGTTAAGAGGTTATAATTTAGACAGGTTTGTGGACAGGACAGACCCGGGGGGTGTGCCGTGCTTATTTGGCTGCACGGAGCGCACGTGCCTGGACCCGTTATTGTTCCATTAATTTTGTGCACAAGAAAACATGGCGTCTACAGCTTATTTTTATCTTTAGTATTTCTATCGTGTATGTCCCTGTGCTTAGTATAAATAATAAGATTGTGACATATATACTAGTGACGAGGAAAACTGATGTTAGTCTTCGTATTGCATAAAAGCATTACCAAGACCAAATGTGAAGACAGAAAAAAGAAAGAATTTTCAATCTCCACCTCTAGATTTTAACACTGAATATCAAAAACGGTAAGCTAGCACTGTTTTAGAAATAGGATCTGCGAGAATCCATCTACACACAGTAATGTTCGCACACTGCTGCTCAACGGCAGGATTGGGCGCTGTGAGGATACCTACGTAATGATCTTCGGCAACAGATATTTACTAACAGGGAACGATGCAGTAACGTCTGCTATGCATATTATAATATCCAATTATGTTCAAACTCTGTTCAATGTTTCAAAATTGAAAGAGTCTCTAAATCTTGGACTAGTTCTTGCTCTGCTCATCACAAGTAAATACAGAATAGTACAATATGTATAGTGTGATGGAATTGTCAGTATGCTCGTCTTATTAGAAATATCTCAGAGAGAATCCCGAATTTTAAGATTGCATAATGTGGGAACTGCTCTGTTCTGAAGTATAAAAATGGAATGGATGTTCTCAGCCTTACGCCACATTAGAATACTATTGGACATGTGGACGTAACTAAAATAATCCGATCCTGGCAGTCACGACATTAGACAATTATCAACTTTCCTAATTGTATAAGCTGTTGAGCACAGTCTTCCCGCAAGGCTTGACAAACGGGAGTTTCATTGTAGTTTTCATTATCATCATCAACCGATAGACGTCCACTGCTTTTTCCAAAGATTCCCTACATTGATCGATTCACATGGAGCATTAGGGCTATGTCCTATCACGCTGGCCCAATGCGGGTAAGTGGAAGCCAGCCTTGAGAGCCTCGTTTGTTGATTAGCAGACTGCACCACAAGCAGGTAAAGTTCGCTTGGATCCCCGTGAGTTGTGCAGGAACCCTTACGTTCCTCTAGAGTCTTGAGTCTAATGTTCTTACTAAAAATACTGTCGAATCTTCTACAGAGATAATCTCATTATTAAGTATATTTGGAATTTGTTTCTTAACATTAAGTAAAGCAAACTTTTCACAGTTCGATTTTCAGCGTTTAGAACTAGATTATTTGCCGTGAGCCATTGCTGTATCTGTGGCACTGCATTGCTTATATCGTCGTAATTATCCTTGTCTTTATTCACTTTAAATACGGTGTCATCTGCAAAGAGTTCAATATTACACAGATTCCTCATAAAAATCATTAATATAAATCAAAAATATGAACGTACCTAGAAGGGATCCTTGGGGAACGCCCACTCGTACAAAGCATACAGAAGATTATGCCCATTAACACACTGAGTTTTTTGGCCGAGATACGAAGCAATGAGATCAAGAGATGTGTGACATTAGTTTATTTACAAGTGTTTCGTGATCTACTCAATCAAGTCCTCGACAAATCACAAAAGATACCAATCATATTTTGCGACTTCTCGCCTGCTTCAAATGTTTGTCTCAGGAGTGTAACTCCAGCGCCGATAGTTGACCTACCTCTAATAAAACCTTATTGCTTAATAAGGAAAAAGTGTGAATACAAAGTAATAGTTCATTAAGTATTATTTTTTCAAAAACTTAACATAGTACAGAAGTAGGTCAATATTTTCCGGGACCGGTTTTATCACCATTTTTAAACAACATTTTTCATTGAATCTGGAAATGATCCAGCTTCGATACATTCGTTGAAGACAAAAGCAATGCTATGGATCACTGAAGATAAAATTGAACTGAATTGTCTCAAAATAAATACTATATAATATCATTACAATCAGTACAATTTTCTTGGTTCTTTATCTGTCTGTAGTGTTCCTTTCCATAGCTGCGCCAGTAACAACGCTCCAAGCAAGTTTCTATTTACTATCTGATTTAAACATTTTAATGCTAACGTCTGTCCGCCTTTGCCTGCTGGCAGCTGCTAATGAATACTGGACTTTTATTGTTTCATATCACATAGCTCATGTAATATCTCAGTTTTCATTTGTACCGACAGTTGCTCAGTCACAAAACTTTTATTTTATGCTCTTATTAAAAGTATTCGGTTTAAACGTACGATTAAACTGGTGTAAAGTTATGTAAAAAAATTGATATAAAACCTGTTGGGGTCATCAAACGTAACCTTCTGCATACCATCGTTCAATTTATCAGTTACAGTAAATTTTTGACAATGTTCTCAGTCTCAACATGTTACAGGTTGTTATACCATCTGATACCCCACAGTGACAGAACACGTCATCAGTGCAGGTAGCGACCGTCTCGCTTGCAAGAAGCGGCTCAGAGAGTAAATTTACCAAGATAAAATATTTAAATCGGTTCAATAACAATATTTTTTTTGTAATACGTCTGAGCACTCTCCATAATGGATTCGAGTCCATCGAAATTGCTATTTGGACAATAGAGCCATTTATAAGTTATGAGTATGTCTAGTATGTATGACTATCGAGTGAACATCCCAACGAACTGGCGATGTCGCTTTTTTTAGTACAGGTCATATTCTATTCGTTAACCTCCTCATCACGTCGAAAAAGAAAATAGAGTGATAAAGGAAGTAAAAAATGTGTGGGTAACGCTGGCTGTAGTGTCCTGGCGCAATCTTATTACAACGGCCGATTACTACCGGCACCACAGCCGAGACACAACAAACCCGGAGAGTTTCTCCGGAACACAAATACGGTCCGTGAGCCGCGCAATGGCAGCCAGCGACGTACCCTCAGCAGCAGCAGCAGCGCTATGCAGCTGACGCCCAGCACGGAGTCCCACAGGCGCGTCTCGCCGATATGCTCGTACAGCCCCGTCCACACCTGCCGCCGCCGAAAGAACACTCCATTAGCTTCGTGGACTTCATGTAACACAATATATAATACGCATATGTTCATGGTGGACACGGCGATGTTGTGCCGTCCCTATTTACGAAAACACAAGAGTTGTTTATGTTACTGTTTCTTAAAATAGTCTCCAACTTCAATCAGTCCCCTGAATATAAGTGATATTGCGCACTTCGTGTCCAGCTGCTGGTGCAGTACTGATACCTTACTATACTCTTCAACCGATCGCCGCGAACAAACGAAACCGTGTGCAGACCGACAATAGATCGCGCAAACTGTTCAATGTACGGAGGGAGGAAGTAACATGGTAATGGATCTTCGCAATAGCTTTAAATTAAAGTTGAAAACTGATTTATTTTATTTACGATTTGCAAAACGCAAAACTGGGTGGCAAATGGCGAGTACTGCCAGCGGGCCAGCCGACCAGCCCCGCCCTTGGCCGAGTGTCCTAGTCGGCAAACAATAAGATCGCTCCCGCGACGTTGCATTGCATTCTACTGTTAATTGATGTTAATTATTTCTCGTCGCTGCACTTTTAAATTCGCTTGACAATGAAGCTACCGATTGTATGATGAATTTAAGTCGGTTGAAATGAGCAAGGGCTGCGCGCGCGCCTCGCTAATTGCATAATCCGAAAGCAGTACGCGCCGCTCACCTCCCGCTCGGAGCGAACTGCGCGGGCCCGGGCCCTGGCGGGACAAACAATTCTCAGGTCCCAAATTTAGTACGCAAACATTTGAATAATTAGTTTGCGAACACAATGGAAAGACGGTAGGCGCTGGTCGCAGAGCATTCCTCTATGGTAGGATGCGGCGCGGTGAGCCCGGCGAACGGGGGTAACCTGCCTCTTAAATAATTCTTAAACATCTCATCTGGTTACGTCGGTCTGAGTCGTCTGATGCCGTCTAGAATAAAAGTAACCAAACGCCCCGGCGGAAACGAGCGTAAATATATTGTTAAATATAACGTACCTGCAGGAATTTGCCGCCGGGGAAGCTAAGACCTAGGATGTCTTTGACTTGCGTGGTCGCGATGATGATGGCGGCCGCAGAAGTGAAGCCCACCGATACTGGTCCGCTGATGAAGTCGATCAGGAACCCTACCGTGTCCAACGGAAACTATACATTAGTTTACAATGATTAATAAACATTTTTAGACCACGTGGATATCTAACCTGCGAGCTGGTGCACATACCACCTACAACGCGCTCGTGCCTGCACTGAGCAATAGCAGTAAATACTTTCGTAGTTTTCGTTTAGACTATTGCATCAAAGAGGTGATGTCCTCAGTTCACCATCGTCCAACAGTTGATTCTGTAAGTACCAACTGTATGTCGCAAACATTCACCACAATGCTCTGTAGATCCTCCACCACAGGACGATTGTCCTTGCAGCGTGTTTTCCCTTCCTATGTAAATGTTCTTCTTGGAAATAACAAATAAACAAAATAGAGCAGCGCTGCTTGCTGTGTGGACAGTGGATGCGGCAGCAGCACCAGGAGGTGCCCACCTTTGCTCTCGAGGAAAGTCGTCGAGGTAATTCTCTAGCAGTAGTGTGAAAATATTACTTCTGTTTACAAAGCGCGGTGGCGAAACAACAATAAGTGTTGCTTTGCGACGAACACAGTGTGATGTCGTGTAACTCTTAACTAGCGTCATCTTTGTTACGGATGTGATACCTTGAGAGTGAATATTCCGCTCATGGCTTGAATCCGGCGTGTAAAAAGTAATTGTGCTCACCTAGTTGTAGGATCCCCATAAGCAACTCGACGCAGCCGGAGAGGAAGGCGAGCAGCACCGCAAATTCAGGGCCCAGCCCGTGTAGGTTCTCGCGCGTGAGGATCGCCGCGATGGCGGTGGGCCCGATCGCAGAATCTTTCACCGAGCCGAATACCGCGTACACGAAGCACGCCATGAACGAGGAGTAGAGGCCGTACTGCGGCGGCAGGCCCGCCACGCCGGCGTACGCGATCGCCTGCGGGATCACCGTCAGCCCCACGGTGACACCTGCGCGCGCCGGGAGTGGCCGGTAGGAAGGAGAGATGGTGAGGCGAACGTTCAGTACGGAACCGTGGTTGTGTCGCGGAGGTGACAGGGGAACATACTTACGGCTCCTAATTACTAAAGAGAAAACAACTAGCGTCCTAGTGTTGAGGACAGGCTTATTCATGTCACACTTCTGCTACAAAGACTGGAACGGCACAGCACGCCGCCGCTCGCCACAGCTGAAAAACGCTAATTTCACGCTCCGGCGGCGCGCACGCGAAATAGAAAATGCGGCGCGCGCGCACAAGGACGCGGCGAGGCGCGGCACGGGGCGGGCCAGCGTGGCGCTGCTGCGCGTTCGTCGAGTGCGCAGGGTGGCGCTGAACAACAGCGGGTTCGATTCGATTTCACACTTCTTTTCAAGTAGTTGCGGTTCATTGTTTTATTGAAACCATTCCGCTGTTGTTTTGCCGTTTTTGGATATTTCACATCATTGTGTCAGCTTGCTGCGGCGCGCCGTTGTTTGTTAGCAACAAAGCAAAACGCTTCACCAAAAGCCGGAGCACCGCGCATGCGTCGCTTTGCCCGTCCACCGCCCCCGCGCGTCCCCCGCAGCGTGGTGATGTTACCGTGTTACCGTTCAGTGGTTAGCTAGTGAAATTACCGAAGTATCTGATGCTAAGTGTTAACGACAATTAGCATCAAATGTCTCGGAGAACGAGCACGATCAGCAGTAGGATGTATTTTCCTAACTGGTGCTACATTGTAATGAGGAGGCGGATCGCTCCCCCTAAAGTGAACGTGCTGCTCGTGTCGGCAGTATAAAACTGCTTAAAACGCACGCACATTTTAAATATTTTTTCAATTCCGCGTATAGAGCGATGTGCGGCGGGGTGCGCGGGCGCAGCGATTCCAACGGCGGGAAACAATTATATTGATTTGATTCGACGACACCCGATGCTAAATGATGCGCCCGCTCATAACTACTTGCCGCTAGTTAGGATAATATACACTGCACCACGTTGTGCTCGTCGCCCTGCGGCATACTTGTTAGCTCTCCTTACCGCAATAATGTCACTAATTACAATAAAGCCCTTCAATTCGGAAAACAATAATGTTTATACATTAATATTCGACAGCAGACATGGGAGCTGTGGTGGTACCTACCCAGATCGTCCCTGGTAACAGAGACCTATCAGCAGTATTAGTTCAATGTCATTTAGTAAATCGTGTGTCCAGGAACTGGTTAATAAATAAATACCGGCTATGAGGTCCGCAAGACCGCTCCGCAGAGTGTACTTGGGCAGCCAGCTGAGTATGGGCAGCCTCCGCAGCAGGGTCTTCGCGGAGCAGCAGGCGCGTGCACGACGCGCCAGGCCGCGTCGCCAGCTGTGCGCGTCCGGGCCGGGGAACAGAGCAGGGGGGTAGCCGGCGCCACCTGCGGACCAGCGGGCTGCGTCAGGCTAATGCGTTATCACGTCATTATCAAAGCGCGCACAGTTGTACCAAATGGTGAATAAAATTTTGAAAAGGACAGGCAGAAGATGGGCGCGTTCAGAGAGATCGACATCCTCGCTGCCCTGAACTGGCCCCCTTTTGTCATGGTGGCGGCCGTGGGCCGCTTGCACACCGTGAAACAAAGAAGTACCTGCATGCCGTTACCGAGGCAACCAGCTGCTTCGAGAGATGTAATCGTGATATACTCTCTGTTTTCGAGGGATAAATCTTCAAATGATACCTTACTTTTAGTGGGGAAGACAGGGTTATATGGAATTTATACCTACTAAAACCCCCTTCGGTGGCCATCCTCAGTGCGAAACGCACCGGTGCTTTCAGGCGCTATACTTAAAGCACGTCCCAGGAAGGGCTGCAGCGCACCTCGGTACTCTCGCATCCGTACGACAAGCACTGGACCACCTCGTACTTGTACGTACTTGTATATCGCGGGCTCGTTTAGTGGGACATGAGGCCCTCCCCCCCCCACCTTCAAAGCCCGTGAACCCGAAAAATCTTTCAGACTAGTCTGTCAGGCAGGGCTTACCTTAATCCTACCCCGTGTTTTAACGGTGGGGACTCTCATTTCCCACTAAGCGAGCCTTCACAGGACGAGGCAGTACCGTCCCGATTGACATTCACTGCCGTCAACTCGGCGGAACGTAAACGGAAGCACAGTCACCAGTTTATTTAAATTATACAAAAGTGCAGAGCGCTGCAGCAGATGCCCTGCAGGTTGCGTACATTTACTTCCGCGTAATTGTTTGCAGAAATCTCCATGAGAAAAAAGAGCGTGACGAAGCAGACGTTGGCTCGTGCACCAACTGACCGGCCGGTGCGATCGGTGCGCGGGGTGGGCGCGGTGGGCGGGGGCGCTGTGTGCTTATCTCCAGCGGACACTAATTACCGTCTAATGGAGCGTTTGTTGCATTAGTTAATTAATAGCAGTGCGCGGGGACGTGTCCCGCAGCGTAAACATTAATTAAACATAATATGTACATTTTTATGTGTATATATATATATATATATGTGTATAACGAAAACGTGTTTCCTTTGTTGGGCCTGTGTTGGTTGGAGTCGACCGTCCTTTGTTCTGAAAGTGGTACATCGGCCAATAAAGTTCAGGCGTTGACGCAGCATCAGCAGCGGCGCCTACCTGACGGTCACTGCCGGAGAGAACTATCACCGGCGATTTTAAGCAGCGGCAGCAGTACCTCGCGGCGCGCACCTCTCCGCTGCGATTATGAAGTTGGTGGATTTCGTTTTAAACCCACCTCACCAGTCGTAATCGTAGTATTGTAAGTCTCCCCAAGACCAAATAATAGAATAGAATAGAGTTAATTTAATAGTAAATAACACACAAAGTACACATAAACACTTTTTACATTGTTTGCAAGTTCAACATCCACATAGACCGGATGGATACTTACTCGTAAAGTGGTGCAACAGAACAACAAGCGCAGAGCAGGGCGCTATATCCGAACTGTTCCGTGTGAGACTTTTACTTAAGTAATATATATACAGTGCTGCAAAGTGTCCAGGCTCAGTGTACCAGTACATACCCCTGAATTCAATTTATCTGTGATTATGTGGTCACAAAATACGGACGTTTACAGCAGGATTGAAAGCGCACCCCCCACTTGTTGCAAAGCATGCAAATGTATACACCAAGTTTATACAGTACTTTTCCAATGATCAAACTACATGAACTAGACAAAACAATATTATGTAATAAATATTAAGCAATCGTCAGGGGTCAGCGACATTTTAGAATGACCCAGCGCGTCACTTGTTTCTTAGGGGCCAATTTGTAAATAGGAGTTTAGCATTGATACATAGGCAATGTTTTTAATTTGTTCAGTATGGCGTCGTGGAACTCATGGAACACTTTGGGTACTTAAGTTTATGGGTACCGAGAGACCCTTGTTTTTCCTTCTGCACGTAAGTGAAGATATGAAGGATATTTCTTGACACACAGGATCATTTCACTAGCACACAATGAAGGCAGCGGCAATATATTTAATATTCAAACAAGCAGTCAACAGCTAACAAATGGCCTTGCGCCACCAACAGCACGAATGCATTTTTTCTGAACTTTAAAAACCTTTTCCAAATCTACAGAGTTGGCCCAAATAACTATTTCATGCGAGGGTGCCGACGACACGTATCCATGATACGCGGCCAGCGCCAGCTGCTCAGGCAGCGTCAGTCGGAGCCCCTCGGCACGCACACGTGCTTGTCTAGTTCAGCTCGCGACATGTCTACGTGTGCCTTCCAGTTGCAATCGTGATTATAAACAACGGCTAGAAACCTTATGCCCGGCACCTCTTCAACCTTATCTTGTTTATAATCTACGGTTAAGTTATTAACTTTACGTTTTAAACGGAATAAGTTTAGTTTTCTTTAGATATATTTTAAGGTTGTTTTGCTCTAGCCCATCCATGATTGAGTGCAACGACGAGTTTATCTCAGGCTCAGATGTCGTTTTGTTTTGGCATTTGATCAAAATAGTGGTATCACCAGCGTGTAGTGAACAGTGATGAGGAACGAGCTGCGGCAAATCGTTTATGTAAATTACGAATAAAAGCGCTCCCAATGTACTCCCTCGAGGGATACCACAACAATTCACTATATACTTAGACTTTCCTTTTATTTTCTCACCATCCATCACCTTTCTAACCCCCTACATATGGCTTTTTATCTTCCAGATAGTTTTTTAGCCAATCATTGACCTATACTCTTACTCCATATTTAGAGTTTTACTAATAGGTACTGTTATGTTGTACGAAATCAAATGCTTCAGTCGTGTCCAGCAATAAATAACCCAGCATTGGGCACTTTGTTCTTTAAGCTCTACGTTATGGTTTTTACTAGATGGAAACTGGCTGACGTCGTGGAGTCGTCACTCCTAAAACCAATTGGGTCTTCAGTTATGAAATTATGATAATTTTCATATTTATTTCATGTAGCCTCAGGTTCGATATTCACCGGAAGGTGAGTGATATGCCCACCCATAGCGAGGTGTCGCTATGGAGGAGGATGTGCACTACATTACATTGCGCTCGTCGCCTTACATCATTTAAAAAGAAAGCCGTCGGTTTAAATTTAGTATAAAATCACCGTTGAACGATACAAAGCGTGAGTAGTTTCCGGGCAGCCCGGGACAACAAGTCCGCGACGGTCGAGGATCCGGTTTGGATGTAAACGGCTGATAAATATTCAATACGAAAGCTGTGCCGGGAATTAATTGAAAAGAATTAGCTGACGGGTCGTTACCGGTAACGCACGATCCCGCTCAGCGACCCGGATAACCGGACGCTGTCCCGCGCTTGTTTTTGCACAGATATTGTGAGACCAAAGTAATACTAGTCATTGATAAATTGAGGAGTTGGATCGGAAATAAACAAATTGAACAGAAACGATCGGACGCGACAGCGAGCGGGTAAAGGTGGCGCCCTACCACCCCTCTCCCCACTCCACTCCACCCACTTGCACTTCCACCCCCACCCCATCCCATCCATGTGAATTGTTTTTGGAAGTTTTCTTCCGTGTATAGTTGGTGTAGCAACAAAACAGTACTGAAAATTAACAATCTATGTGAAACAGGACATATGGAGAAATACGTGTTTGGCTAATGTACCCCCTTCCCTTCCCCGTTTCCTTCATCATCCGATCAATGGTGCTGCTATGGAAATGTATTCAGTTGCATTGTGTGCGCCAGGCATTGTCGTGTTCAAGTGAAAAGCGCACGCGGCGCGGCCCTTTGTCCCGGGTTGTATTCCGCTGCTGTGTCCTGTTCGCACGTTATTGTGTATTGGCAGTTTATATCATTATTGTTCCTCTCCCACCCCCCTCCACCCGCCCATCCCATCCCCGTCCGCAACCCCGCTGCACACGCGCGCGCGCCCTCGCGTGTGTCTGCTCGTCATCTCGTTGCCCGCCGCGCGCGCCGATGTGCTCGTACTAAATGCCACGTTCAAAATGACCACTGCCGCGAGCTATCTAGCTCTCTCGGTACACAGGGTGATGCTAGAAGAAGACGTAGACACGGCCTTGTAACACAATACTTATGTATACGTGATAGTGTTATACTATCACTAAGAAGCGAGCTGGTCTCCGCAGGAACCGCCGCCGCCTTGTGTCACGGCGTTAATGGGGAACAACGATTCAAACGAAATAACAGCCGCAGCGGGTACGTTTACCGTTTGGTTCGAGGAAACGCGAACACTCGATCGCGAGTGTCAACAGGAGGTAAGGTTACAACAACACGCGGCGGGCGGGCGGATGTCACCGGATCTACACGACGCGACCCGACGCCACGCGCTACTGAGAATCGCTGTACACGCTCTACGGTTAGTGCAGCGGGCGGGGCGGGCTCCAGGTGGTAAGCGGCTCCAGTTTGAGGATCACACCACGGCCTCCATCATAGTCATTTCACTAATTTCACGGTTCCTCTACTGAAAGACTAACGTTATCGCACTACTGCGTGGCGGCGCTACTGCACGCTGCAGCAGCATCACCACTCGCACGAACGCAGCAAATTAATAAAACGAATTTATCGTAGGCTTTTCTCACCTCGTGCATTACTGCCTAGCAGTAATGTGAACTAATGCACAAATTTCTACGGGCACGTAATGTTGCAGCAGGATGTTACAGGAATCAATGGTTGATGTGATCTAGCACACAGCACACGTGAAGAGCGTGGCGTCAAGCCGCCGCACGCTGCGCGCCGCCGCACCTGTCGTCCCAACTCCCACTCCTCCCAAATCCTACTTTAGAAAAAGCGCGAGTGTACGACGAAGCACTTGTAAAAACATCGAAAAAACGTAATGAAGGAAGAGTCAGCTGAGTGAGCGCCTTGAGCGCGCAGGTAGTTCGATGCGGTAGGAAAAAACGTAATTAGCCCGCTCAGGAAACGCGCCGCAAAAACACAGCCCAGCGGCCCAGCAGTGGGCGGCGCGGCGGTGTGGCGGCTTTCCCTGGGGGTAACGCCTTCAACATAAATATAATAATTAAACAAAGTTTTCGCATTAATTTAAGAAGGCATCCCCACCCAGCAGCCGCCTCACGGCCCCGCCCTACCAACCACCCTGCCGTCCCTCGGAACAGAGCGCCGGTCTGCGCCGGCGCTTTACACATGTTCCGCGCCGGATGCTGCGTGTAACATGTTAGATACAATATACTGTTAATGGATGTAGTGTAGTGCAGTACTCGTTACTGCGTCGTCGCATGGGTGCTGCGGGACGTGTACCAAGTGTTTGTGTCTATTCAGTTTGATCAGTCGTGGCACTGCTCCCCATTTAACATCCCCCACGCCGGTTGCGCGGTGCGCAGTGCACCTTGGCGCAGCGGCACGCCGCGAGGGCGGTGCACCGCGACGCAACAAGTTCTAGTTCAACAACGTATAACAACAACTGAACTTGTTTCTGCATTCAAATGGTTTATTTGTTCAATGGGTGCAATACAAACACTACTGTACAACTCTTTCCTCCTCAGGTTTCAAAGTTTACGATTTTCAAAAAAATATTTTCTGAAGCTGCCTCTGAGGTTTTGTTTCGTTTCGTGACCTTGAGCCGGATGGGCCGCGCGGACCTGTTCCACTTGTGTACTAACGCAACGCACATAAAAAGGTTACGTAGCAACCTTTACAGCCCGTTACAGTTGCATTAGCAGAGCGCCGGGCGCCGGGCGCCGGGCGCCGCCAGAGGTCGCCGAGTGGAGTGCGCCCGGCGGAGTGCGCCCGGCGGCCGTGCCGTGTGTTGTTTAATGCAATGCATTAACGCAGCGGTTTCACGGTCGCGCGGATTTTTCTATGCCACATATTAACGCGTGACGTGCCGGCCGTTCACTCGACCGCGAGTGTGTGTCGGTGACGCGCCCGGTCGGCCGGCGGAAGTCGTTCACGTCTTAGATGCGTGTACACACATTGTGGACGCGGACAGGTCGGGCAGGAGCCGCAAGAGTTTGTGAGTCGATTGTTTGTCTCGCCGCAGTAATGCACAAGGTAACGAAGCACTTGCGATTGAAACGCACGCGGCTTAGTCTGTGTAGAGCTGGTGTGAACTGTCGCTGACCTCGTGAGAACATTTCCCGTACGTGAACGAAAGAAAGTGTATGTAACAGGTGCAATACGCGCAGCACACGCAGCACACGCTGCACCCACAGCTGTACAGCAGCTGCTACATCGCAGGGAGTGAGTGCGGCGGGCCGGCTCACGCGCGCGGCGGCGGCGGCGGCGCGGGTGCAGCGCCGGCGGGATTCGGGTCAGGGTCCCTCGGTTGGTTTCGGCGACTTAAAACTTGATTAGCTGATAATTATAATCAACGATCGGAACATTTGTGACACTTAGCGATCGCACTGAGAACAATTTTTAGCGGCCACGACAACCGTTGCATCGCCACAATACCGCAAGGTCGAGCTGCTCCCGAACGCGCTGTCGTCGGCTCCGCTGCACAGCTGTGTGCCAGCTGGAGCCGTACCTGTGCAACCATGCGTCGGCGGGCAGTGGCGGCCGATCAACTGACCTAATGCACAGCCTTACCAAAAACGTTATACATTACATCATATTGCACTCGTCGTCTTGAGGCATAAAATGTTAAGTCTCGTTACCTCAGTAATTACACTAGTTACAACGCCTTTCAAACCGGAGCACAGTAATGGCTGCACACTATTGTCTGACGGCTGCAATAGGGGCGGCGGTGGTACGTACCCAAACAGTCTGCGACAATAGAGGTACACCAGCAGTAATCGACAAAACCGGAACCGAACAGTCGCTGGAGGTTAATTAATCATACATGATGTGCGTGTGTGTGTGTGTGTGTGTGTGTGTGTGTGAGGACCGTCCCGCGACGGAAACAATACGAAGGAGGAATTATATACTTGTGTAAACATTTAATTTTCCAATTGCACCTCAAGAGGTGAATAGCTACGAAAGAAAATAAGTTCGACTGGGCGGGAGACGCTTCACCAAATAATCTTGACGTACAGCGCGCTGCTGACGTGGTGACTGGACCCGCCGGACGCGCAACCACTACCGCTGCCTGGGCCTGCTCCTCCTTACCTCTCATCGACAACACAACTACGAAATATGTTGTCACAACAGCAGCTTGTTGTCTCGACTCCACAGGTCACGTGGACCGTCTGCCGAGTCAGCACGCGGACTAACATATATTTGTGAATAAGTCATAACGGAGTCGGCTCATGATGAAACCGTTCGTGTTGTTCATGTCCCGGGGTCCGCGCGCCGGGCGGCGCTGGGAGCGTGGCGCGAACACCTCGTCTTCTACGGACGGATCAGCTGTTCAAGCAAGTCGGTGTTTCGTCACCACGACCACTGTGCATGTTTGGTGCGCCTTCAGTGCAACACCGATCGAGTACAGTGCAAGTTGCATACGTAGGATCCAGGTTCGTGGCAATTCTCGTTGGTCTCTTTACATCTTCTCTGTGCCATTTTTGTAGATTATCTGTGTTTTAATTTATCCCGGACATAATTATCGTCAGCATAAATTAAATTAAGCAGTCACGTTGACTGCGTGCGCGCCGGCACCGGCGCCCGGTGACCCGTAACTTTAGGTTTATTACCGGTCACAGGCGCCGGCGGCACACGGACATGTCACACGGTGCAGACACCTTAGCAAATGCACTTGCAGGTTGTACTCGCAAATAATATTTACATTCAAATTTTGTGGAACCACGTCCGAGGACATGAGTCTTTTACAAAAATGTTGCAACGCGACCGCACGGGGCGGGAGCGTGGGTGGGCGGACGCAATTAATGGCCCCGTAACGGGTGTAAAATATTCACGTGGAAGGGGTGCGCGCAATGCTCGTGTGTCCAACTCGCAAAGATGGAAGATGACTTGGTGCTCGCGGCCGGAGGGTCCCGGCGCCGGGGCCCGCCGTGTGCTGCACGCACTACTACCGGGGCTATAACGTCGTCGTGCGGATGTTTGCGTGGCTCCTTTTTAAAAGCAAACAACCTTCGGCGCGGCGCGGCGCGGCCTGTCGCAAGCGTGCCGTGCCGCGCCGCGCCGCACCACACCCAGCCCCCAGCCCCCAGCCCCCGCCGCGCACCCGCCGCGCCGCGCCGCACCGCACCCGCCGCGTTGTGGTACATTTCAGCACAATAAAATGAAAACGGCTGCAGCGAGTGAAACTGTCCAGGGTCAGTTCCGGTGATGCTGCTAGCTGCCCCGGCACGCCGGCGGCGCTTCGCGGAACGAGTGAAACTTCATTGGTGAGAAGTATAGCGAGAGGTGTGAAAATATTTACAGAAGTGTTTGAGTGATGTGACGTCATCATATACTAGTCCCGAGTCAACCATTCAGCGATACGCAGCCCAGCATGCACCCAGCACGCCCCCGCGACCAAATGGCCCTCAAGCAGTTAATGTTTTTGAATACCACAATGTCACAGTTTCAGCGGCCGCGGGGCGTGCGGACCAGGACACCATTGGCTGCAGCAGTACCGACGCGACCGACGCGAGCAGCTCGCTTACGACGTACGATCATTTGAGGATTTTTTTTGTAATTCGAAGCATAAACCTAAGCGAGCTGGTGTACACCATTACACAGGAGCACTCACACGGAAATCGATGTCACTGCGCACGTAGACTGAAATCAGATCGCCGGCCCGTCCGCGAGGATCCGATGTCGGAACGTTGTTTCAGCATCATTACAAAATAACAATAACAGTAGTTGTAAGCGTGAAGCAGTTTGAAAAACCTCACCATCTGCTGGAGTAAGCTTCGTGTATTCAAATGAAAAGAACGCGGCGTCCCTCAGGAAGTAAGATCTCCATAGAGGAGTGAAAAGGGAACTGGAAACTCGTCTGATACACTTTTTCGGTACGCGTTCAAATAAAACAAAATATCTAAATTGGTTCAGCCGCTGTCCAGCGCCATGCCGTGTCTACGGTTCCGTGTCGTGGGCCTGCGGTGAGTATAATCTAGATAAGAATAATTTAGTTTTGATAATAATGCTTAGTGCGGGTGTTCATGAGATGAATCACAAGTTTTATATAAGGTAAAGCGGGACTGACCGGGGTAGGGGGCGCCGCAGGTCCCGGCATGACACGCGAGGCATGGATCCTTGCCGTCCAGGCTCAGGGTGAGGGTGGGCGCGAGGCTGGGCCGAGGGCAAAGCTTGCAGCCGCCGTTGAACTTCTCGCAGAGGCACACGTCGCTACCCAGCCCCTCGACCTTCAGCTCGTTGAGACCGAAACCGTCGCACTCGCGTTTGGCGAGGGACGCGGCCAGTCTGCCGGGCAACTCGCACGAGGCACAGGTGGCACACCGCGGCGCCAGGTTCCTGTCAGTCTCTGCATCCAGATTATCGTTGTCCAACACCGACACCCGGAAACCGCGCTCGCCGCGACGCACGCTGCCGGCCTCCGAGGCCAAGTAAGAGGTGAGTGTCACTTCAGACGAGGAGCGCGTCGCGTTGTTCAGCTTGTATTTCGTCATCTTCATGCGGAGAAGTCGCGGTCGCGCGGCACAGCTCCGTCTACTCTACAGCGCGGAATCTTCGGCGGTTCATGTCACAGCGGCGGCGTCCGCCCGCGCGCGCTCCCGCTCGCCGAATGAGCCGCCGCGGCCGACGGCGCGCCGCCGCCACCGCCACCGCCGCCGCCGCCGCCGCCGTCACCGTCACCGCCACCGCTACCGCCACCGCCACCGCCATCGCCACCGCCGCCGTCACCGTCACCGCCACTGCCACAGTCACAGTCACCGCCGCTGCCGCCGCCGCCCGCTCGCGCGCCGACACACATCTACAATTACCGTAGTTCAATGCAAACTCCGCACCTTCCACTGATCAATTTGATTACTTGCAGGAAGAATCCGCGCCCGCGCCCGCGCTTGCGCCTGCGCCGCACCGCACCGAACCTACGGCCATTTCTTTTTCTATTCATTTTGCTATGCCTTAGTCGGACGGAGACGGAGACAGGGCCTCGTCCCCGTGCTTGTGTAATGTAATTTTAGTTATTTGCAATAAAACAGCGACCGCGGCGCAGCGCGCGCCTTATCTGCGGCACAAATACTTGTTTTATGCGCTGACATTATTTACATCGAATTATTTCAACGACGACGACCTACCTCCAGGCTCCTCGCCCACCAGCGACGGAGCCGCGGTGTTCATACAGGCTCACCATATAAATTTTTCCTTTCCCTCCCCTTGTACCCATAGTAGTACGAGTCTCATAAGTTAAACGAATGTTGCCGTTACAGTAGATTTAGAATATAGCAGTGACAGTCAAGCACACAGGCTTGAAAAATCGTACTACTTTCCAACCCTACCGTGATATAGCGCTTGGAATCCAACCAGCGCCGATCAGACCGCGCCCGACGAGGCAAGCTATTAGCTGCTGCGCCGCTGCCGAGGACGAGAAGATGACTGTAGCAGTTAATTTATCAGCGGTTAAAGTTATGCCGCGTGGACGTAGACCCCTCGTTGCCGTTTGTGAGGTCAAAGTGGCAGTAGCAGACGACCAGCACTCCCACTTAGTCATCATTATTGAATACAAATACGTTCCCGTCATATAAATCAAACCGCTTGGTCCCAACTTAACTACTGAAGGAGTACAAACGCGGTAAGGCAGCTGCAGGCAAGGAGCACCAATGGACTGCGGTGATGTTGTAAACATCTACAGTGGAACTGACAAATGTCTCGAGATAAAAAAGAGATCTTTATGTTTTACGTGATAGCTAATTAGATAACATTTTGAAAAAATATCTGTGAAGCATGAAACTGAAACAACTGTTCATCAGTAGGAGACGTTGGCTGCCCGCTCACTCTCCCATGCACCGCCCTCACTTGAACACCTTGAAGACGTTTGGCGTCCGATCTAAATATAATTTTTTCATACTTAACATTTAATAAATCATTACGCATTGCTTGAAATTGCATAGTTGATTGATTGAGTTCTTCCGGCGTTCAGATCCGGAGCATCAAGCATTAAACGGCAGTTTAGACAGCAGGATTTAAACCAGACCGCCATCCAGCAATCCACGAAAATTACATCGTTATACAAGTAAAATTAAACAAATACTTATACCACCACCACCATCGTCATCCCCGACGTGAACAATTCCAAAACATGACAAAACGCGTCGTCGCTTAGTACCTTCGACAGGAGCCGCCTGCCGATAGATCGGAGACCAATGATCGTGCAATTATACAATGAGTGACTTCCGGCGGAGGTGCGGCCATCAGTAGCGCGAGCCGCGACCTTTTCAATCAACGAAGTTTCGCCATCACAAACGGTTTGAACTTCCTCAGAGTAAACCCAACAATCATCAACACCGCACATCGAATGCGGGACCACGCAGCACGCAGCACGCGGCACCAGGTGCTCGCGGCGTGCGCGCGCAGTCAGCGGCGCCATGACGAATCACTATAGGTATGCGGAGTACATTTGTTTGGTTAACAGCTTGGCGCGTAACAATGACCTTCCGAATGTGCACCGTCGCCGTGCCGTAGTGCCTGCAGTGACGACACTCCAGTGTTGCCAGCCCGCGGGGATAAAAATAACCGCAACACTTCCGTTTCCTTTGCTCTTTTAGAACTTCCTCGTTAAAGTTAACCTTAAATGTTACAGTTACCGAACTGAGTACAAACATGTCGATAAACGCACGAACAAATACATCACACTCTGCTGCAGCCCCTGTTCCTGGTTGATATTGGAAAACCTCATGAAAGGTCAGGCGGCGCGTACTCGCGGGGAAACTGGAGCCAAGCCTCGCCGCTGACCCATCCACTCCGCTACTATTTCTAATCGGTCACTTTACGCGCCGCTTGCTTTATTCGTGCAGTCGTGTACCAACGAACTGAGTGTAGCTGCAAACACTGTCAGTTACCCGTAGCCAGCAGCCAGACCTCACCCGTTTGTCCCCCGCAAATGTTAATTCAACGCGGACTCCGAGGAGTAGCAGAATAGTGAAGAAACTCCCGCACGGGCGGGTAAAGATCCGAGGGGTCGACACACAAGTCCGGCGTCACGGCAATCGGCAACAGTTCACGGGCAATTTAGCGGGAATGGCGGAAGGCTGCAGCGCGGCCTCGCCGCTTCCGCTGACGACAGCAGCTAGCCACCCATCTCGGGGAGCGTGCGGCCCGGCGCGGTGTCCGGTCTAACAATCGCCGGACAGACCTCGTAACGGCTGCGTGGTTACCGATTCAAATTGGATGTCCACAACAAGATCTAAGCAATCGCTCCTCCACCTGTTACATAAGTACAAAAGATTTAGAAGTTCTGCAGCGCGATGATTGGACTTGTACCGCCCAATTGAACTTGCACAGCATGAGGAAATAACGTGGCCCGGTGGGCCTCGCGAGTTGCACCGTTCATTTGGCGGAGCGAGGAAAGTGGGTCGCAGCCGTCATAGCACTGGCCTCAGTGTTGCAGTTTAATCTTACGGATCGTGGGTCACTGCAACCCAAACGGAAACATGCCCGTGTGTAACGTGCGTGTGTTCGCGTTCAGTAATACGAGTATTTAGTCAATTCTAGTTTAACTCGTAGTCTAAAAGGAATCAGGAATCAGAACAGGCTTTGCTGCTGCGACGGTGCATGAATAAGACGGCCACGTGTATCCGGCGAAGCGAATAACGGGAACGCGTTAAGTGTAAAAGCGAAAAGAACATATCAAGTTGACGTAACGGCATCCGCTGACACGTGCTCACACGGAGTGCTCTATGAGCTGGTGGTGTCGCGCGCCGCCCCGGGCCGGCGGCACCGCGCGGCGCGGCCCCGCACTGCGGCGCGCGGCAGCGCCGTGCCCTAGGAGCAACGTGACGGCTCCTCGCACAGATGGCGCTTCCCAACAACAACAACAACGCTACCACTGCGAGTTCTACGTGCATACTCGTAACTCCAGCGGACGGCGGGCAGGTGGCGTTATTCTTATTTCAACCATAATTCAGTTTAATTTTATACACATCTGACTTTAATTATACTTGACGTTAAGAGAAAATGAGACCCCGGATGGTAAACGTGTTCGCCGAGCCCACGCTGGCTCTCACACTGACCAGCGGAACACAGTCGGAAGGGAAGCAAGCGACAGGCCACAGTGGGAGCTCGACCTAAATTCTCTGTTCTAAATTGTACGTAATGTGGGCGCGGGACCTCCTCGGTCCTCGGTCCTCGGCCCTCACAAAGGGCTCCGTCACTAACCGACGTCGTAGCTCCGTCATACTTCCGTATTTTCGTTTCTTTGTGAAGTTTTATTTTCCCAAGTTATTAGCCACAATGGCATATTAATTCAGCAAAAAGTGAACGAACTGCCGACGGTGCCCTTGGGCATCCATCTTGCGAATAAATCCAAAGCCCAAAGTAATGAGGAGTTAAACTTTATTTCATACAATATGGTAGCGTTAGCAAAAATGATTAAATATATTGCATTTTATATTGCAATCGTTACTTCCTTTTTAAATTATAAATTGGCAATATTTAAAAAGTGTCACAAAACGGAAGGGACGCGCGGACAAAATGGTGTCGGGCCGGGATTGTGTTCGTCCGCACGAGCGGGAGACAGCTTTTAACATTTGCCTAGCAGCAGCACCGCTGTGTAAGTGCAACCGATGTTCCAGATTATTGAGGAATGCACCATTTGGTTACTGGAATACCATAAGCACATATTGGTACCGGGTTACGTCCAACAACCTGGAAGTGGTGTCGTGCAGCGGCGTGCAGGTCGCGGCGCATTACGATGCGGCCGGCGTAGCGCCGCGGCCAGGGTCTTGTCCTCAGTTTGTGGGTCAAAGGTTTCCTACGATGACTTGGTCACCTAGCACTGAAGGATTTAGGAAGCGTAAGCGTCATTGTTAATTGAACCGAAGTGGAATATTCTCGAGTGACGCACTGGCAGTGGGGACATGGCGGGGACGTGTGAAGGCTGCGCGCCGCCATTGCACAGCTTATATTAAAAGTACATTTTAATAGTAATGTTAAAAAACGCACGACATTGCAATGATCAGCTCCTGTCCAAAACGAGGGAAATGAAGGTACCATGTTGAACTTCTTTTATGAGGATTACGGTATTATAACATAACACGCGTAGGAGGATCAGCTCCGCCGGCGCGCGTTGCAACTGCGTAGTTGTAAATGTAAATGAAGTTAATGTCGATTGCGAGCATCCGCGGCCGCAGTGCGCCACCAGTCCGACCATTGCTGCAGCCGCTGCAGCCGCTGCAGTTGCACTGTGTTGACTCTGCGCGCTAAGTTACGTTTCCTCCGTTCGCTGCGCAGACGTACGACCGAAATGTTTGGTAATTATTTATAATTTTCCTGCGCACCAGTAAGGTGCTGCAGACAACTGTCGTGTACCACGCCTGCGCAGGTTCCCTGCGCCACCGATCTATGGTCGTGATGCTTTTTTTATTTGTTCCAAAAAGATTCTTCTCTCAGATTGAACAATCGGTTAATCCGATATAAAATCGAATTTACTTTCAAACTCGACTCTTTGTTTGCGTTAATCTTTATACCGTTTGCACTTGGGACAGCGTCGGTTAAGCCGTTTCGGAATACAACGGCTATAACAATTTTTGCAATTGCAAATTGCAGCGGTGAGAGGCGCGAGGTGCAAGCCGCGAGACGCGAGCTGCGAGGCGGGAGGTGCAAGCCGCGAGGCGCGAGGTGCAAGCCGCGAGGTGCAAGCCGCGAGGCGCGAGCTGCGAGGCGGGAGGTGCAAGCCGCGAGGCGCGAGCTGCGAGGCGGGAGGTGCAAGCCGCGAGGCGCGAGGTGCAAGCCGCGAGGTGCAAGCCGCGAGGCGCGAGGTGCAAGCCGCGAGGCGCGAGGTGCAAGCCGCGAGGTGCAAGCCGCGAGGCGGGAGGCGCGAGGCGGGAGGCGCGGAGCGCTAGGCAGGAGGCGCGAGACGGGAGGCGCGAGGCGCGAGGCGCGAGGCGGAAGGCGCGAGGCGGGAGGCGCGAGGCGCGAGGCGGGAGGCGCGGAGCGCGAGGTGAGAGGCGCGAGGCGGGAGGCGCGAGGCGCGAGGCGGGAGGCGCGGAGCGCGAGGCGGGAGGCGCGCGGCGGGAGGCGCGCGGCGGGAGGCGCGGAGCGCGAGGCGCGAGGCGCAAGGCGCGCCGGCCTCCCTGCAGCAGCACGCGCCCGCGTCGGCCGCGGCTGCACTACAGTCGGACAGTAAATGTTAATCACCTTTATGCGAACAGGCTTCCGCTGATATCATTTGGGAAAAGTAAAGCTGGACGCTGTCTGCCTGTCCGAGAACTGCACGCCTGTTCCAAATTAAATATCTAAATATTAATTCGGCACGGTGAGCGCGATGGGCGTGGTGGGCGTAGTGGACGCGGTGCGCGGGTGGCGAGAATGTACCTCGATAAAGCGGAACGTACGGGCAGCGTGTTAATTAGCGTGATCCGGGCGTACGGCTCGCGCGCCCTCGGGACCCGATAACGCGCATGCACACGCGCGCACACAGCGCGCCGCGCACCACTGCTCGCAACTCAACATTAGATGACAGAGCCACGCGACGAGGACACTGTCCACCTGGTGGTAACTGATTCGTTCGCTCGTTCGTATGTTTTGAAATCGCAGTAGATCTCTAGGAGAAATCTTATTTCTGGGAATATATTGTATTACGAAAGATTTCTCCCCGCGGTGATCATACCCCGCGCATTGCGATGCATCTCCCAGGCGACGTGTCGGTGCCCGCAGGTACCACTGCTTGATATAACCTGAACTGAAGCGCTGCGGGTGTCGGACGCCGTCGCGCTGCACCGCACGCGGCCGCGCAGTGCGGGCCACGGCATGTGATGCTGGAAAGGTACGTCCGTGGGTCGCTTCCGGTGCGTCTTACCAGTTATTAGGGGCCAGTTGGACCGGCTGCACTGCCCGTTTATTGTATTCCGCGTATTAATCTTATATCATGAAATATCCGTTTAAGACGTCACTTGCCAAGGCGACGAGCGCAATGTGGTGCAGTGTAGCATCTATGTACCTTAATTAGCGCTGTGTTGAGGCGGGCGGGCGTCTCACCTACTATCAGACGAACGTTTCGCTGCTCTCGTAGAATAAAAGAAAACACACTCTTGCTTCTACGCAGGCAGATCTCTGTTGCCGGAGATGGTCTAGGTGAGTGGTAGCGTCTATTTTTACCGTCGTACAGTAGTATGCAAACTTTACTGCGTTCCGGTTTGAAAGGCGCTGCCGCTAATGTAATTACTCAGGTACTCAACATCTTATGTCTCAGGCGACCAGCGTAATGTGATCCAGTGCATACCATCATAAATAGCGCCACGTTGTTATGGGCGGGCGTGTCACTTACCATCAGTGAACATCCCGCTCGTCTCTTTGCTTAATTGCATAAAAACAATAAAAGATATTTGAATCACCCAGAGCAACAAATAACTGTCTCCAGGTTCCATGGGTCGTGGTGTCGGAATGGATGCAAGCGATTTTGATTGATAATTCACGATGCAGTGGAGCGCGGCCGGTGGGCTGGGCCTGGCCCCCGCTTGCTTTCATTAACAAGGATAAATTCACTTGTTATTTCCCAGAAATCTAGCTCTGCATGTCGAGGATTTCCCACTTGATTGTACGTGACGTGTTGGACTGATCCGATCCTAGATTCCACCGGCGCCCCGTCGTTAAAGACCGGTTTGACTGATTTTAGAAACCTACTTGCGCCAAGATTATGTGCTCCAGTGCCGGAGAGCTGCGTGTCAAGTTTTTGCCCGTCCGCGTGCCGCTCGCGTGCCATTGCACCCGTGCAACTGGCGCTGGATGCGGTGGACCCTACTAAGCGAAAGGCCAAGTGCGCGATGTTTACTCCGTCGTTACCGCGCGCCATTGACATTATTCGCCACTTCCAGAACAAGCTTTTTGTTTCTATTCTCCTTGACGTTTCTCGTAAGCTACATTAGGAGTTAACATCGGCACGGCGCGTGCGCGGCATGGTGCGGCGCGGACGGCGCGTGCGCGGCCCGAAAGCTGCTGCTGCGGACGTTTGATGGTGCAGCGCTTCTACGGATTGTTTAGTTCAGTTAAAATTTATAAGGAATTCGTTTACATATAATTTTTTTTTATTGTTTTTAGTTTTCGTTAATGTTGCGGCGTGCGGCGTGCGGCGTGCGGCGGCGTGCGGCGGCGTGCGGCGACTGCACTGAACTGGTTCTCGCCGTCCTTGGCCGGCGCTTGCGCAATGACGTGCAAACCCTAACCTTACGGACAGGTACCCGCGAACTGGTTTCCGTCCAGAACTGCGCCATCTTTTTGTACCAAAAAGATTTACGATCGAGCACCGGCCGAGCCGACGGTCGCGTGACGCGAACGCTTTAATCTGTTATTACACATTATAAGTGGAATATTGAAATGAGATGAAATAATAATCGCTTCGCAGCAAGAAGCTGGACCGGCAAAAGACGGAGGCCCAAAAATGGGTTTTAACTAAAATTAATATACAACGTAAACAGTAAACACACTTCACTTGCAATCTTGGTTATTTCCTGAACCAATAAGACCAATAAGAGGGTTTGGATTTATGTACCACCAACATCGCAGACTCTTAATGCTCTTTTCAGCAAATTCTGACTGAGAGATCGATCAATCTGCAACAGTGGAGGAAAGTGCTTATATTGATTTATTTATTTTATTTGTTTATTCAATCTTTTACAAACATACTCGAACACGTGATATCTAGCGGGTCCCCAACTAAGCCCAGCTTTTATCTCAGGACCCTAACTTGTGAAGGTATTTAGTCCCACTATCAATATAAAAAAATATATTTTTTCCTTTTTTTTTTCATAATGTGTATTTACAATATATATAAATATTTGTGACGTGTGTGTGGTGGTGTGCGTGCGTGCGTGCGTGCGTTTCCGTTTCTCCATATGACATGCTGTAGTGTAGGTTTTTCAATAAAACTTAGCACCTTGATACTGAGCAGTGTTTTAGGTTAACGGTTCTTGTCAAACCATTATAAGGGTGGGGGTGCGAGTAGGAAGGGCAGCGTTTAGATAATAATATTACTATTGGAGTTGTAATTCTGTTGTACCTATTGTTTCCGTTGTAATGTTTTTGAGTACTGTCCAATCTCTGCATCGTAAGTGTCGCGTTCAAGATGAAAAGCTGGCGAATACGTAAGACCCTGAAATATTTATATAAATATTCAGTTGCATAACGAAAAGGCTTGTTAAGTATAACTTTGATTACAGCACGTGGAGCCCTTTCTAAATTCATTAGAACACTTTTGTTAGTACCGCGCCCCCCCCTCTCCCCCCACCCCCCGGCCCCTACCACCCCAAATAGTTATGCAATATTGAATAGTCAATTGACATATAGCGCAATAGATTTGCAGCAAATTGTGAAAAGGTAAACAATCTCTCAATTTTTTCATGACATGTATAAGTTTCCTTAACGTTGAAGATAGTATTAAGATATGTGCTCCAGAATGAAGTCTCTCGTCAAGAATAACTCCTACATATTTGACTGTTGTTGTTCGGTTAACCGTTTCGTAATTAGAGTTACTTAGTGAGGTGCAGGTATGTAACTTTAAGGGCTTGTAGTATCTTGGAGATGAACGGCTCGACTCATAGAAGGTAATGTGTGATGTCTTATTGTAAGTGTTTAATGTAAGTAAGTTATCATTGAACGTGTTAGCGATCCGATTTAGTCGCCTTTCTGCTGTGCTGTGTGACCCATACTCGGTGCCAAGTTTCATCGTGAAAAAGTATGGCTGTATCATCTGCGTAAGAGATTATCTGAGTTCGTAATCTGTTGATCGATAATATCATTTACATAAATTAAGAAAAGTCTCTGCCCTAAGATACTAACCCTGGGGTATGCCATAATTGACTTGTAGTTCTTCGCTCAAGCAGTTGTTCACCCTGGTGCATTGTTTCAGGTAACTTACAAACCATTGAAGCGTTATATCTCGGATCCCTGCAGCATCCAACTTTTTCAGAAGCAAACCTGTCGAAGCTGTATCAAAGGCTCGTGATAGATCCAAAGAGATCTCTATGCAATATTCCCTATTACCAATATGTTTTGATACCAGATTGGTTAAAAGGGTCACAGCATCTTCGCTTGATCTACCACGTCAAAAACCATATTGCCTGTCTGAGATGAAATGATATTTTTCTAAAAAGTTAACTAGTAGTCTATTTACAACTTTTTCTAGTATTTTTGAGACCGTAGTTAATAGAGCAATTGGCCGGTTTTCGGGGGACTGTGGGCTCCAGTTTTATGTATAGGTGATATTTAAGGAGTTTTCAAAATTTCTGGGAAAATTCCTGTACTCATACTTAAGTTGATAATGTTAGCAAGTGGGGCAGCTGTACTATCTACAGTTTTTTTTAGTAATGGTACAGATATTTGGTCTAATCCCGGAGAGCTATTATCATTTTTAAAAGCCTTTATAATGGAACACCTTCCAAAACACAGAGGCAGCTGCGGAACGGGACAGGTTTCATCCTTAACGAACATTTACTTAACTAAATTGACGAGGACGAGAACTATAGAACAGCTACAGAATGACTCAAGTGGAGACGGCTCGCAGGCGTTCGGTGTGAACGGTACGAAGGAACTCCAATACAGGTGAAAAGTAAAGAGAGAAATACAGCGGTCAATCATGTTTAGTTCATAATGCTGGTCATTAACCCTCGGGCGACTCCTGAACAAAGTGCACGCATCTTCACTTTATTACACAAAATGCAAAACAAATATAATATGTAGGAGATAGCTCCAAACAGCTTACAGCGGGCTTCCGCCAGGTCTAAACACGCCCACAAGACGACGTTGTCAAAATTGCATTAAGTCTCTTAGAGACGAAACGTTAACATGGAGTGCCCCTGCCGCTCGTACCGCCGCTTGCCTCCTTAGGCAGAGGAACCTGGCGCCGCGACCGACAAGGGCCGTCGGTCCGGCGCCCTCGTTGGAAAGGGTTCCTGGGGCGTATCTGGCGACGCGTCTCGTATTCCGACGCGTCGCCGCTTAGTGTTAGTGATAGGGATTTTGTCAATTGGGAGGGATGCTTCACATCCCTCCCCGAGGCGGGCCTGTTCGATCCGGGCACCGAACGGGGGTTGCGGAAGAACTGTTTAAAGCGTTATCCCGCGACCCTCGCGCGTTCCTTGCGGATGTGATGGAATACCGTGTGAAGCTTTTTAGTCGGTTGGAGTCCGACACTACCCCACTACCGGCCCAGTATTGGTACGGGGTGTGCGTTCCGTTAGCATTTTGTTACACACGTTAATAAAAAAAAAAAAAAAAAACATGGAGTGCCCCTTCCGCCTCCCCACCCCACGCACTTGCAACCCAACGGTTGGTAAATCGCAAACCTAGACACTAGGAGTGAAGGCCTTTCAGAACTTTTACTTGACACAATTTAGTTTTACACGAAATAAAGGACAGATACTGATTGCATTGCTCATAATTATTGCGATCGACGCTTTGCAGCAATGTGCAATGCGTGAGCAAGTGCCGGCGGAGGTGCAGGGCCCGCGCATCGTCCGCGCGATCATTGTTATGCATTGCGGGTTTATCATTCAAATCGGTTCGGCGCACGGCCCGACCCCTCCCGACCCGGCCCGGCCCGGCCCAGCCCCGTCAGCGTGCCGAGGCCCGCGCGAGGTCAGGGCCGGCACCGCCTCGCCGCGAGGATGAACGCTGAAGCCCGCTGAGTAACTTTCCAAGTGCTGAGTTTCTTCTCCAATTGAGTACATTCAATGTCCTAAAAGCTCCGTGGGCTGTAGAACAGTGTATGGCGGACCTGCGGCTGAGACAGGCTGCCACCTCGCTGCGCAGGAATATCCTCACTTAACACCTGCGGAGGCCGAGCTCGGCGAGCCAGTCACGTGTTTATGTAACAGTAGTGTAGCAATGTTCTGTAGTTCTGAAGTAACGAGACATCCCATCTTGGGTCTCACAGCGCTGTAGTGATTCCCTAGGCGCACCGTTACGAACTTGCTGCGCTTTGCAAACATAAACGCAGTAAGCTCTGCACAGTATTCCCACTGTGCAGTAATTATGCAATAGTAGCTTCCACCGAATCCTCGACAATCGAATGGCGTCTATATGAGCCGAAGCGCTGCAGGTTTAATTTGTACCAAGTTTAAGGTTCCGGTCAAAGAACACATCAGCAGGAAACCGAAATGTTGCAAAACGACTTGCTGATCACCCGCACCGCCGCACCTGGCCCACCACCGCGGGACCGTTGCACTCCTATGTCATAAACAGTATGTTATTTCAACGGAGTTCGATTTGCAATAAACGTTGCACATATAGTAGCATGTGTCATGTTGTGTCGTGTTGTGTTGTGTCGTGTTGTGTCGTGTTGTGTAGTGTTGTGTTGTGTATTGTGTTGTGTCGTGGTGTGTTGTATCGTGTTGTGTTGTGTTGTGTAGTGTTGTGTCGTGTTGTGTCGTGTTGTGTCGTGTTGTGTAGTGTTGTGTTATGTATTGTGTTGTGTCGTGGCGTGTTGTATCGTGTTGTATCGTGTTGTGTTGTGTTGTGTAGTGTTGTGTCGTGTTGTGTCGTGTTGTGTTGTGTCGTGGCGTGTTGTGTCGTGTCGTGCGTCAATCACATTGTATATAGTATATGTATGTTAATCATCTGCCAGTGGAAAGGTGACGTCATTGAGTGTTGCATCACGCTCGAGAACTGGTAATGCACATCGACCGGGCCGGCCCGGCGCGAGCGGCGCGGCCGGTGCGACCGGTGCGACCGGTGCGCAGCTTTGCTGGCGAATACTTTGATTGTCTACAAAAAAAATATATTCCGATCGTAAATCAGTTCCGTACATCGTGCCTGGTGTGTCAAGATCTTTCTATTTAATCTTGGTGGCCAGACGCGGCGCATTCTGACCCACCGCCGGTCTGGCTGACGAAAGATATTGTCTACGCTGTTGTTTACGTCTTGAGCTGGCAAGCTTCTTCTCCTTGAGTGCATTTTTATAACTTAATGGAAATAGCAGGGCTCCTGATTCCAAGGTCACCATAAAGTCTCGTGCTTCCGAACGATCGATCTGCTGCAGCACGGACAGACAAGCATGGAGAAAATAATTGAGCGTATGGAAACCACACCACATCTCTGTGCTTATTTATACTTAAAAATAACTTACCAATTTAGCAATGGTTTAAGTATAGTTGCGTAATTCTGAGTAAGTTAAGAGGTTATTATTTAGACAGGTTAGGGGAGCCAGGAGGTGTACAGTGCTAATTTGGCTGCGAGGAGCGCACGCGCCTGGACCCTGTTACACTTCCTGTTTTTACTACATCTTTGAGAGTTACTCAATCCAGTGGAATATAGATACCGGTCTATCCTCAAACCTTATGAATGACACGAGAATATAAATAATAGGAAAACCAGAAAAGAATAAAGTTACGCAAGGACGTAGTTTCCTCCTGTACAATTTAAGTGTCGAGATGGATTTCCTTGAAGATTTTATAGTTCGTTTTTTTGTTTAATGCGGGGGAAATGCCTGCGCATGCGTTCTCGCAGGGGCAAGTACAGGTTATGTCGTACTTGCACCGACTAAAACACCCACGATGTCCCAACTCGTCGCTGTAACACGGGGTCACGGGAACGCGCTCGCACACATGAGTGACCCCGCCAGCTCTAGCCGCATGACGCAGACCCAGGTCGGAGGGCGGGAAGAACTCTCCCTTTCCAACTCTGCGGGGGCACGCCAGGACATAGCGCGCCTCCTCCTCGGCCTCTTGCAGTCGCGCGGGGGAAGGGATCCCCGAACCCCTCACCCAGAGGCCATGGGAGCCAAGAGAGAAAATTCTCCCGACTCTTTACGGCGGATCCGATCTTAGGCCTTTTATAGTGGTGTTAGGTCACAGAGGAGACGTTGTGTTTGTGTTTCAGCACCTGTAGCTACGTCACGAGTCTTGAAAAGGTAAAACCGTTCGTCGATCGCGTTGAGGAAAACAGAGCGTTTGTTCTGTTACTGCAGTTGGTACCGGCAGCGCCCCCGCGCGCCCGCACCCTTGCGCCTCCACGCCCCACGCCCCCCGCCAGTACGAACGTCCGCGTTAATTATGATTTTCTATAAGCGCGACGCACACACGCACAGATAACTCGCAAAACTAATTAACTGCATACCTGTTGAGTGTTTAGACAATACCCCTCCCTACTGAGCACTCCTCGCCCGGCGCCGCGGGCCAGGTTGCAGCAGGCAGGCTGCCACGGCATGCTGTCGTGCGCCAACATTTTGACATGTTTCCCCCCCTCGGCCCACCGTCCGTGCGGCCCGTGCGTTCCGTGCGGCTCGTGCGATGCGTTCGTGCAGGCGAGCAATGTCACCCGTGCAGGAGTACTCTTTCAGGTGGCTTCTCTACCGTCCCTGTTGCGTTCATGAACGTTTCGCGCGCTTGATAAGAAATCGCTGCCGTGTTGTATTGTTGACTGTTTATCAAACACGAATACCTCCCGCCGAGTGGTGAGCACGCCGTCCGTCTCCTCGCCTAAAGTTGTAATGAAACCGAAGCGCGTCAGCTTTGAGCCGCACTCTGCCTCGGCGTCCCCTTGCCGTCGCGGCAGAGGTGAACGGGTCCGGCGTTGCGCAGGCGCTGGCCGAGCGACACGACGCCGCGTGGAATGGTAATAATACCAATTTCCTCGGTCGGCGGTCACGTTGGCCGCGAGCAGATACTCTAACACATAACTTTGCCAATTAAAATAATCATAATAGAAACATTGAAGTTTTCCTGTTGATACCATGCGGCGTCAGCACGCCCGGGGACCTGACGCTGACACCGGCGGGAACCAAAGCCATGCCACCGTAGGAACCTTGCAGCGGCAACCGCCTCGACGATGCTGGAAGAATTCCAGAGATAGGAGTTTTTGTGACACTATCGTTGGATTAAAAGACGCTGCTGAATCGAGAGACGCTCGTTGCCGCTTCAGTCTAGCAATCCTTTGGGCAATGTCTGTGACGTTAGTACTTCTACGGATCTGCTCATTTCAGATTAGATCGCACAGAGATATCTGGAGCATAGCCCTATCCATTGCCCGTTTTGGTGGAGATCCGTTATGAGTAGTAAGGTCTAGGTTCCGTACCTCATCACTAGTAACACGCACGAATTAAAAGATTTAGCAAAGTCGCCTGCCGAAGCCTTCTCAGCTGGATTGCACTGAGCGATTTACTTCTTTCTGGAAGTTGAACTAATCAAGATGAACAGATTGTTTCGGGTATTTGTGTTAGTCACCGTCATCAGCGCCCTTTTAATCTAAAGCGCAGCACTGCACCAGCGTATATTGCTTAGACTACCGGTGTAGATTCTGTAGAAACACGTTTCACGGAGCGGCGCCCCACCCCCGCGCACGCACGAGACCGCACGCGACCTTCACCTTATATTTAATGTGTTGTTTACACTGTCCGCACATACACACACACACACACACACACACACACACACACATATATATATATATATATAACACCATTAAAGCATGGCGGTGTTGTGAAGCTTCATGTATATTGTTTTGTGCCTATTGGTCCGGTTATTTAAGAAATGTAAATATTTTCCGGACCACCTCGCTTCTCCTTCCGAGTTCCTCACGTAGCAGACTGGTTGCAATCTCACCGCTGCCAGCGAACCTCCTCATTTCGTAAAGGGTGGTTGAAAGTAAAAGAAACGACTTCAGCTGGGCTGCAGTCGGACGCTGCGCTTGGGACGAGGATCGCAGCGCGTTTCCTTTTGGATACTCGGTGAAACCCCACTTACCAAAACTAATCTCCCCACCGTCACCACGTCCCGCTGCTGCTCGCCGAGGAAAACGTTCTAGTGTAAGACTATGGTAATGGGGCGGGGGAGCGGCCGCACCCCCGCTCGCAGCGAGCGCTAAAATGTTGCATGCGCGATTAGTTTAAATCATATGAAATTCATAATAACAGTTATGTATATTTCCGTTTACATAATATACGATGCACTTTATCCCTGTTTTTGCATAGAAACATAAATATTGTAATCTATAAATAAACTCTGTCATCAATAAATATAAAGGTTAATAGATCTATATTTACATTTTTGTATTTAGACGAAAATATCATCATGAGACTCGGTCACAGAACAGTAGTGGTGCTGCGGGACACACGAAACTTTAATGATTTCTTTAAATCGGTAAAGTTTACGAGTAGTTTAATTCAATAGAAGCCTTTTCTCAGCGCGGCCCACCTAATGCGCGTGCAGCGTGCAGCGTGCAGCGTGCAGCGTGTATCGTGTGGCGGGGGAATGGTTGTGTGAACTTTTTTATATTCTTCGGTTATTCAAATATTTGGCAAAAACATATTCATTGTTAATAATATAGCAAATATTATTATTTGCATAGCTGGCAGGCGCAGCGGCGGCGCGGCCCCGCTCAGCCCCGCTCGACTCCGCGCGGCGCCGCTCGGCCCCGCTCGGGCCGCGCGGTTGTTCCCCGCGCCGGGGGTGCCCCGCTGCGGGCCCCGGCGACTCGCAGCGTTTCGTATTCAGTCGCTGCTTGCCGTACGTGCGGCCGTAATTAAATGATTGTTTAGCCGAGTCCGCGGCGAGGTCGCGCCCCGCTCGCGCGCCCCGCTCGCGCGCTCCCCGCTCGCCCGCGGTACCTCACTCGTCTCCCCTGTCCGTCCGTACGAGTATATTAGGGGAGGTATCTTCAGAACAATTACAATTATAAGTAAGTATATGACAATAGACAACCCATGTATGTACAGGCTGCGATCAACTTTACATATACAATATTGACATATTGACTCGACGTAATATTTTCTAACGCACTCGGCGGAGCCAACGCGCCACAATCCGGCCCGGCCCACCTTGGGGCAGGTCGCAGCACTTCTTCCCAAACAGTTTCCCGCCTCGTCGTGGCGACGGGGCTTAGTAATTATAGCTTGGTCACCCACACTGAAGCTAAGAGGAACCTACCCAGCCCAAGGAGGCCGCTTCAGGTTAGCGCCGTGATCTCATCTCGGATGTACGCCAGTGGGCTGCAGGAGCAGGTTGGCACCGCTCTTCGCAGCCATAATGAAGTTTTTTTTTTTTTTTTAATCGTTCTCCCTGCGTGTTGTGAGTCAGGGCCTTTTATTTTTCCTATTTCATTTACCATCACCTTTTTACTATTTCCTATTTCATTAATTATCCTCTTTCACTCTTTCATCTTTAATTCCATACTTATCTTTCACACACTTCTTGTCTCTGTCATTCTACATCCCATTCCTTCTTTCATACATCCTCTTGGAGTGAAGACGCCTTATCGTGTTCATTTCTGAGGGTGGGGGGGGAGCTTGAAACAAGAATCATCCCCTGTAGCATTCTTAATTCTTCTTCATCTTCTTCTTCGTGTTTCAGTTGTGTTTGTTAACTTTATTTTACATTCTTATTTATTTATTTACTTTACTTTTCACATTTACGATTTTTGTTTTACGTTTTATCTTTTAATTAATTACATTTCTACATTTCTTTCTTTATTTTAATTTCCTTATTTACTTTTATTTTCTTCTACAATATTTCACAAATATTTCGCGACTTTCGTCTTCACTCATCAGAGAGGCAATGACACCTACGTCTATTCTCCTTCCAACCTCAACTCTGAGTTTACTCTATCCACCCCATATAAGGAACAGCAGGTGAGGATGTGCACAACGGTCTGGTCCACCGCTGGGTCACAGAAGCACGCGGGACTCTCCTTGAGCTTGAGCCTGTGAAGGTACTCGGAGAATCCCCTGTGCCCAGTGAACATCTGGACCAAGACCGTGTCGAGCTCCAATCGGCGAAGGGACCGGTATGCCGACACGACGTTTGGGAAGAAAATCCTCGTTGTCGAAGCCGTCGTACCTTGCACGTACCTCCTGTTCCATTCGCCAAGCGTCTTCAGCCTGAGCTGACGCTTGACGAAGGAAACGGGGCAGTCCCTGTGTTCTTCTTTTATTCTTCAGGGCCGCTTCCTTGGCCAGTTGTTCCGCCCTTTCGTTTTCCTCCATCCCCACGTGCGCCTTCAACCAGAATAGCATTACGTTCGTCCCTTTTGCTCGCGCTTTCATAATATTCTCTTTTACCCGGAGAGCCAGGAGGTGGAGGGTGTCGGATCTTGCGACTGTTTCAAGGGCGGACCTCGAGTCGCTAAGCATGGCGCATGACTGCGCCGACCTGCTGGCCGCGTACTCCGTCGCTTCCACTAATGCCAGCAGCTCTGCCTGGTATACGGTGCAGAAGTTACCCAACTTGAGTTTCTTAGTTGAAACCTCTACAGCGTTCCTCATAACGCTGAACGCCGCACCCATCTTGTCGTCGATGCTGCTGCCGTCGGTGTAAATGGCCACCATAATGAAGTTGCAGAGGAAGAGCAGCATTATGATTCGCTGCCTTCCCTACCTTCGGCAACTAAGCGGTGCCGCATCCCTGATGCGGCAGCGGAAAATACGCGGGGAAAAAGGAGTATCAGTATTGCATTTCGCCGCTCTCATTATTCCCCGCAGCCGTATAGCAGTTGGCGGCATAGCCCAAGAACACATCCGCCACAGGGAGCATGGAGAGCTTTTTCTTTTGGTTTTCATGATCTCTGTGTAATTGATTTAAAGGGATCCGTAGCGAAGATGACCGTTAGAGGCCGAGAAGAGGGCGCGCCGTAACTTCCGGCGCGTCTAGGAGGTATGCCTTCGTGTCTAGGAGGGCTAGGCCACGCCTCAGTGACGCGTCAACACAGAGTGTAGAGGGGCACCGGTGCGTTCTGTAAGAGATCCCGGAACCTCTCCGGATGTACTAATGCGCAGCACCGAGGAGGTTTTAGTGAGTAAAATTCTCACATAACTCTGACTTCCGCTCAGAAACAGGGTATCTATGGAAAATTTCCTCCCCGAAACAAAGAAAAACTGTAATACTGGACAGTATACGAATAAGTATTCACTGTGACTTATTTTGAAGTGATCCGCTGATAATTATTGTGTAGTGGGTTGCACCGGCTCCCGGCGCAGCTGCGTCAGCTGCTGGCGGTTCACGTCCTGGAGAACACCGCCCCGCAGCGCTGCTGCCACGCTAGTGCACCTCTACATGTCTATCATTTCTCCTTTCCTTTTCTTTTCTTGTTTATTTGATGACGAGATGAACAGGACACTCACGTGATGGCTGTGGAGGGACACGCCTGCCCGTAACAACGTTGCGCTAGTTAGCATGATATACACTGCACTACATTGTGCTTGTGGTGTTGTCACAGGATGTAAAATTTCGTTATAACAGTAATTCATGTACCGGAACACAGTACTGTGTCGGCTGCAACAGGTGCTGCGGTGGTACCGACCCCGACCTTATCAAGCAACCTGTTACTCAAAATCTAATTCGAAAACAGGAGTCATCGTCGAATTGTAAACGAAAATCTGTAAAAGTAATCTCAATCGAACGCATCGAAGTGTACGTTTTGTGATAATCACAGGTTGCGGCAAGCTGCCGGCCGCCGGTGGGGGGTTTGATTGTAACAGTTAGTGGCCTAACAACGGTGTACGGATATAATAATAGTAACGAGGAAAACGGCGGCGGCCGGCGTCCGCGCCAATCCAGGGGGCACACACGCATGCGCACGCGCACGCGCACCCACGCACGCGCACCCATGCACGTACACACACGCGCGCGCATACACGCACACGCATACACGCACGCTGGCGGCAGCGAGGCCGCGCTGCACTGCTACGTCCAGTTCACTGCGGCCGGCGCACTCCGTAACCAAAGCTTTAAAAGAAGCGGAAGCTTGTTACACCTGTAGCCAAGTTACGAACTGAGTACTTTCAGGTGAACGTCTCGCTTAGGATAAAAGTAGTCTGATTCCGTGATTTCACAACGCTCGAAGACATTCATCGTATGGGACATAACTTCTTGATGACTTCAGTCTTCAACCCTCGCTTCCTTTTGTTTATGGAAACTTAAACAGTTCTTCGTTTGATGAGCCATCTTCAAATTATCACGATGCCATTGAAGAACTCGGCGTGCAATTATACATCCTAAAAGCCCAGTACCTTTTGAATGTCTCTTTGAACTCCTTCAGGAATTATTGTGGATTTAATTTGGAGTACTGGGGAAGCGAACCCTGGGTTCGATGACAGCATCAAAAGTGAATTGGATTGATAATAGCTCGAGAGCTCGGAGCGTTCTCGTTGATGTTGTTCCTTCCTCAGTCTTTACTTTAAAAAACCTTGAGCTCTAAGCTTCCATCGCTTGTCCTTGACTTATGGTGGAGCTGTTGATGAAGCTTTTAAAGACTAGGGACAGTTTTATTTTAGTTGCAGCAGAAATTTCCCGGTGACATGATGCTTAATTAGCATTATATTATTATTATTATTGTGAAGGGTTTTTTTTTCTCAGCTTTTGGGCTGGTAATAACTGCATTTACGGGCCCAAGCCAAGTAAATGCAGTGTGAACTGTGTTGGTCTACTCCTCCTCTACTTGCATGAACTTTCTTACGATTCTACATGTATTTAAAATTACAGCTTTTTGTAGGGTTATGAGTTTTGTAGGGTCAGAGTATTGTATTAGTGTTGCCCGAAATCTGTTGGCTATTTCTGTGATATTTCCATTTGTTATTACATTTTGATCAGCGATGGTTGGGGTTTCAATATCATTCTCCAGCAATACATTAATTGACTCGGTTTGTGTGGACGTATACGTATGTGTTCTTTGTGTACATGTTTGATTGTATGATTGTGGTTGAATATTTGTTTCCAGTTGATCATTTGCTTGTGATTGTATTTGTATGTCCACGTTTATGTTCCGTGATGTGTTAATATTATTGGTTTTATTTTCTTCTTCTTGTCGGTATATTCTGGTTTCTTCCTTTAATTTTTCTATTATTTCTTTTGTCAATAGTTTATTTCTTACAATTATTCTCCTCTGATCTGAAATTCTTTGTTCTGAAACTGATATGTCCGGATATTGCTGTGTAAAAAGTTCATGCAATTGCTTTCTGTAAGTGGTCATGTCTGTCTCTAATTTAGTAATTCGGAAGTAAGTTCGCATTATAAATATATCAACATCTTTGCTCCATCTCATGCGAACTCTTGGTTTACCAGCCTTGGTGGACGCAGGTAAGAAGGTATTTATCCCCCGCGCAACATTCAAGGCTGGAATGGGTGGGCTAGTATTTAAAATTAAACAAGGAGGTGGCGATGATATGGGTGATGGATTGTGTACATCGTCACTGGACTCGGCTGTAATATCTTTAACGGTGGGAGCCCGCCTGCTCAACTCCTCACCGCTGACGGTTCGCATGCTGAAACACCCGGCGCCAGCTCCAGGTGTGCCCCAGCGATCACCCCCGGGTAGCGGCCCTATACGTTTACTCTTTGAACGGGTCTCCATGTTTTATGGGTATCTAGAGCCACGTTAGCCACGCCAGTAATTTCTCATTCGTGTGTCCGCCCCCCACGTGATTAGATGGTCAGGACCTGTGGTTGTTAAGGGGGCATATTATTATTATTATTGTGAAAGGTTTTTTTTTCTCAGCTTTTGGGCTGGTAATAACTGCATTTACCGGCCCAAGCCAAGTAAATGCAGTGTGAAGTGTATTAGTCTACTCATCCTCTACTTGCATAAACTTTCTTACGATTATACATGTATTTTAAATTATTATTATTATTATTATTGATTACCGCGTTAGGGACAATCCGCACCAGGAAAACCGGCCGCAAGCAAAATATATTATTAACTAAATTACGCTCGGAGTAGTACAAACAAAACAATTCACCTTGGAGAAGATTTATTTCGAATTTCTGCCTCAGGATTATCAGGTTGCGAGAGACATGACGAGCGCTGCACGGGCGTGTCACTCGGGAACGGGTGAACGGTCCGCTTTTGTTGCCAGTTTGTTTCACAAATAATGTCGGCTGCGGGGGTAGCGCAGGGTTCAACGACTAATCTCACTTGATTAAGCTCTGTAAGGGAACTAAGAATAAAAATCATAACCGACGGACGGAGCCTCGAGACGGCGATGAACTGGAAAAGACGCCACGTTCTGTGTCAAGTTCCAGGGTGTGTTGGGGCGCGGGCCGCGGGGCGCAGGCCGCGGGGCGCAGGCCGCGGGGCGCGGTGCCGTCCGAAGCAAACGCAGGTATTTCGGTACAGTAATACATAAGGTATTTGTTGTTAACTATTGCACAACTTTTTATAATGTTTTCCCGTTCAGATCGCGCGCTGTGGCGTGCGACGGCGTGCGGCGGCGTGCGACGGCGTGCGGCTCACCGCAACTGTACCGCAGAATCCTGTGTAACAATTTAGACAAGACATTTGTCAATACGTCATATATCTGTCAGGCGGCATAAATGATTTGTTTCGTAGTTAGGGCAGTGCCGACCGCCCGTCGAACGGTGCTGTCGGCGGAGCTCGCGGCGGCCGCTGTGAGGCTGAGAGGGTGAAGCTCTGTGTATTTCCTGGATCGCGTCGTTGTGCGCAGGCGTCCCCGTGGATCTGTCGAACACGGTAGAGATCAAACGTTTTGTCTGATTTTATGGATCACGGCGACATGTTCTAAGTGAAATTAGAATATTAATAATGTATCCGTCATAAAACTATTGCATGCGATTGTTTGTAGCCTTTGATGTTAATATTGATTTCGCAGAATTGCTATAGCATGAAAAAAATACTCATTGGTTATGAATCACTCGGGTTTCCACGGACAAACCGTCTGATGACGCGCGCCGTCACCAGCACCGCCAGCAGCACTGCACTAGCTCGTGGTGCGGGCGCACGCAGCGCTCCACGATTGATAAACTGATCATGTTTCATGTAATTGTGTATATTACTGGACATGAAATTTGGTTAAGCTCCAGACCTGGCCGTGCTCTCTCTTCGAATAGCAAATGTTCGCGACGTGTTGCAGTAAATGTATTAACGTGCGTGAATATAACGACAACAGATGTAGCTCACAGGATCAGCGCATCCTTTTACGAGCACCACCTCCAGCAGATGGAAACGTTGTTAACAAATAAACGCCGGATTATTATTAAAATATTTAAATGTAACAGTAGTTCACTTTGACTGCGTGTCCTCACTGGGTCGGCCGAGGGGTTTAAATCCTTTCGGTTTTTAATTAAAATGTAGAACCATTGATACTATGGAAACATAAAGTACAATTGGCTGGAGTCGTTGTTCACAATGGCTGAGGTAGTAGGCAGTTCTAGGTCTCGGCGGCTGCGGTGGGGCTAGTTAACAACAAACGAACCTAAATGAAAACAGTTTTAAAATATGTGATAGGAAAACTAATTAATTCTGTGTAACGTAGACGGACCCCGCGTCTAATTAACTGCACAATGGCGGCTGATAGCTGCGGTGTGGCTGCGGAGCCGGCTCGGCCGATCTGACCACCTCTTGCACTTAACAAATAAATGTTAATTTATATAAAGACTGCAAGAATTAACGATTGTTATCCTCGACCTCCGTTGACAATTATTTGTGACCGCACCTGCCGGCCATAAAGAAATATGCCTCGAGACGGGAAACTGTATGAGAAGAGGAAAAGCAACGCTTTGTGACAATGAGTTATGTACGCTCACCGAGTGCACCGAGTGCACCGATTACTTAATAGTCTCACTTGTGTTAATAAATGCGGCACAGCAGCTGGCAATCGGCGAGAATTGTTGTTGGTTAGTGTGAGAGCCAAGCTGTATCTGTACAGCAATAAAGTAATAATTGTTAGTGCAAACTACAAACATTTGACGGGTGCGGGTGCGGATGCGGGCAGGCCGCGGCGGTGCAAGCGGCAGTGCATGGGGCAGTGCAAGCGGCTTTGTTTATTCGCAATTGTAAATGAAACCGGGAGATGGCATCGCGGCGAGCCGCAGCGCTCGCGACGGCCGGCGCGTCACGTGTGCGCGGGGCGGTGCGGTGCGGTGCGGTGCGGCGCGGTGCGGCGCGGTGCGGTGCGGTGCGGCGCGGTGCGGCGCGGTGCGGCGCGGTGCGGCGCGGTGCGGCGCGGTGCGGTGCGGTGCGGTGCGGTGCGGTGCGGTGCGGTGCGGCGCGGTGCGGCGCGGCGCGGTGCGGTGCGGCGGGCGCGGCGGCGCGGCGGGCGCGCGCGGCGCGGTTGGTAAACAAACAGTCGGGCCGGCGTATTTCATGAGGCGAAGTCGCGGCGCGCCGCCCATTCCGCCGCGAGCCGCCGGCCGACACGCACGCCGCCATGCTCGACTACGCGCGCCCCTACGAGCAGAACATGTGCGACGTGTACCTACCGCCCGCCCCGCCGGCGCCCGAGCGCCTCGACGCCTTCCAGGTGTTCAGGAAGAGCAACACAGCGCCCTACGTGTACGGGAGCTACTACAACCACTACGACGGCTACGCCGAACCTGAAGTGGACGCCGCCGCGAACGTTTATCACAACCTGCTCAACTCGCGCGAGTACTACCGCGAGGAGTGGAAGTACAGAACGGTTGCCGAGTGGACCGAGGACGATACCGTCTCCTGGGTCGTCGACGCAGCAGCGCAGAGCCTCGGCTTCTGTGAGTACGACATACCGTTCTGCAACTTCAGAATAACGGGCATGGAGTTACGCGGCTTGAAGCGCGAGGAGTTGATACAGAGGATGGCGCACCTGAACATCGACCCGTCGGTATCCCGGAGGATAGGTGAGGTGGTGTTCGAGAAATTGCAGGCGCGTCTGAATGAGGAGATGCTGCGTCACCCTTCCGCGTTCAGGTACACCGAGAGCGACGCTTACCAGAGCCCCGAGGCGGTACAGACTGTATTGGATTTGGATTCCATAGAGCACAAGAATCGAGTGTACGGGGCCGAATACAAGCCGAGCGACGGGATGCTGCTGCACCCCGGCTGCGACTCCAGTGACGACGACGTATTCCGCACTTCGGAGACCGCGTCTCCCGAGTGCTCTTACGGCAGCGACGGCAGTAAGTCCGGCGACGAGGAAGACAAGCGGAAGATGTTTAAGCGGCCACCAGGTCGGCCCAAGGGTAGCGGGCGGAAGGTCTGCAAGCGCCCGCGCAGCGTCTCCGTCCCGGAGTTCCTGCGGAATTTGCTTCTGGATCCGAATTACTGCCCCTCCATTATCAAGTGGGAGGACCATTCGCAGGGCAAGTTCAGGTGAGTGGACATCTCTATTACGTTAAATTTATGTATCATCTGCCTGCCGCTGAAAGTACTCCCGGTCCTCGAGGGTTGCGCTCGGACTAGCCCGTCCACAATTGTGATGTTGCCTGGTGTATAGCGACGGCCGCGAGCTGCCCGTGGCTGGAGCCGCCGCCGTAGCCGCCGCCGTAGCTATCACCACTAACAATAACAACTCCGTTTACGTCGTCTGTTTACTCACGAGGAGCCAATTAACAAATTACAATTGGTGAGATGTGCGCGCCGCGCATGCGCCCCAACGTGGCAGCCACTCCAATGAGCTACACGTATCTTGATACAAAAAAAAAGAAAAAGAAATAATTCTTTTTTATATTTCATACGTTTTTTATCGTTGAATAGTAATTGCTGCAATGTCCAGGTGGCCTATATAAACCTCGCGCCGATAAGCGACACTCATATTCCGGGACGGGATTGCGGGGACCAGATCCCGGAGCAGTGGATGATGCATTAAACGTTCGTGTCGCGAGCTCGATCTCGTCCCGGGGCACACAACACAGATGAGTTTTGTTTGAAATATTTGTGTCGGATGTTGGGAGGCACGGCGGACCTGCTGCCGCTGTAAAAGTGGTGGCCATTCCGAGTGGTACATGTCCGTGGTGCGCAGTGCGCAGTGCGCAGATCATGTGATAACAGCGCGAATGGATGGGTGCGCGCCGAGCGCAGGCGCGGGCGCAGGCGGTTTATCGGCGCTGCGGCGGGTCACTGCAAACTGCCTCGTTATACCGATTGCGTTGCCTTGGCCTTGCAGCTTATGGCGGCACATTAACCGTAATTAAATAATATGGACACGCGTCTCTTGTACTGCACTATTTATATTTTCGGTAGCGGACGACGCCATGCCCGCGGCTCTCTCGGCTCCCTCGGCTCCCTCGGCTCTCTGCTCGTTGATAAGAGACCACCAACATACACCATTGATTAAATTCCTCCGAGTCGACGTGCACTCGTTATCTCTACAGAGCTGTTGTCCGACCTTGCTGATACATAATCTTGGAGAATGCTGCTCGTTTCCTAGGTTACCCAGGTTACTCGGTGTTTTTATATAAACGAGTAGTTTGTAAATGAATGAACAAAGATCACAACGACAACGAAAAAACATGGTACCTGGCAGACTGCGATGTAGTTTTACTTGTACCGCGTGTTGTAGCGTTGCTATGGATACTGGTGACAAGGTTTTAATGGGAGAGGAGATAACTCAAAACTAACAAGTAAATATAACTCTCATAGATTAAACATAAACTTTTGTTTTTTGTTGTCTTATATTATGTATTAACTTTTTTTGACACTCATTAGGTTTTAAAATTATCGCTCAAAATAAAGTGACTTATTTAATATAACCTCCCCCAAAGCGCAGGAGGGATGTTCCGTTTATTTCATAATTGTTATATAATACATATCGGTCACAACTCTTTAAATCATCAGAGAACAGTTCTGACTCCAGCGATACTTTAAGTATAGAAACTTAAAGTAAATATAAATACGCATCGGTCCGCGGCGCGCTGCTCCATGCCGTTGCTTTGTATACTTGGACAAGTTGGAGGAACTCGACTGCACCTCTTCTTTCATGCAACTTCAAACCGCGGCGGTGTTTGAATCTTCTTCCCAGCTTCCTAGCGATTCGCAGTCAGCACACCCGCCGCCATCACCGCAGATTTGCCGTTCTAACGTACTCATGGCCATTTGTAGTAGGGGTGTTCAACAGCCAGGTGTAGCGTGAGCGTGGGCGTGGGCGTGGGAAATATGTTTTTTTTCCGCAACTCTATTGACTATTTATTAGTAATAAAACGGTTCTGATATTCGTCGCTCGGCCGCCCGCGCGCCTCGGTACACACGTTGCGCAGTCGGGACCGGGACCAGGAACGGGACCGGGACCACTGTTACAATACTGTTCAGCTTCCTCTTTAATTTGAACCAGTAAACCAAGACGGGCCGAAATCACTCGCAAAATTTTTATAAACTGTTATTTTAACCGTTTACTTAGTAGTAATTTCTTGTTAATGTTCTCAACAGTGGTGAGATCAGAACATGGTGTAGTTAGTTGTTCATACATGTAGCACAGTGTGGCCGCGCCGTGGGGACTCACGCTTCTCAATCCAAATATTTGTTAGTTTGAATGCAATCGAAACCGGAGGCGCCGCTGCGAGTTCCTCCTCCTGACTGGATATTACATACACAAACTCGCTGGGGTCGGCTCCTGCAAGGAAATAAAAAATGTGCCAATGTCTTCGCTAATCATGGCAACGCTTGCGCTTGCTTGCAATTTTTACGTATTGAGAAATATATTATAAAATCGCGTCGGGCGAGTGCGCACAGTGCCCAGCTGCCTGCCTGTAGCTGATGCAGCTCGGTGTGCAGATAAGATCGCTATTAGCGCGTCCATCCGTCCGTCCGTCCTTTGCGACCCATCGTCTCGCTTAACTTTGCGCACGCGATTTTTTATATCACCTTAACCTCGCGGTCGCGCTGGCCTTGCTCGCCGGCTGGACACGCGGCCCTACGCGCGGCCTTACGCCGCCAAGATAAGGTCGGTTATGGTCCACGCCAAGAGCTCGTGTTCCATTGTTCGTTTATAAAGACACCGACGAGGGTGAAATGAGCCGATGGTGGCGGTGGTGGCGGCGGTGGCAGTGGTGGTTACGGCGACGCGTTACGGGCATTGCAATGGTGGTAATGAGTTACAGGAACCGTTCTGCTCGCGACTTGAATTGGACGGTAACCTTTGAACCGTTTTTTTAAATACCTCGTGCGTAAAGTGCAGCCACGGTCGCAACGTTTCACAACAAAACGAAAACTACAGGATCAGAAAATAAATATGTGCAAAGGCTGTTAATTAAACCATGGTTTTAATAAGTGCAATGTTCCGATGCGTACTGCAGACAGACGAGGTCCGTAGCCAATATACAGCACAGCGCTGCCGGAGATCAAATCACATATAACACTTTGGAGGCGGCTCCCGAGGAGTTCTTACCAACAGGTTGTTCATTTTTTATTTCCATCGGTGACAAAAGATTGCAGGTTAAAATGTCGATACAAATGAATCCCAGCGGCCCGGTTGTGGCAAAACATTATCATGTCTTGATATGATAATAAGATGGTCGCTGGATGTGACGAGGTATAGGGCATTTCTTATATCTAGATCTTGAAGAAAAGGTAACGCCCATACATTGTATGCATATAGCTGGAGGTATGTCAATTGACATGAGTAACAGTTACCACTTAACATTGCTGCATAGTGCTTAGCAGCAACATATATATCGCGAAAACAAGTATACCTGCGCGCGCAGGTGTGTGTGTGTAGCTGGTGTGTATATGTTGCTGCTGTGTAGCTCTGACGGCTGAACGCATCCGAACCGGTTTCCATCGGTCGAGTCTTCTCAGAATAGATTGCGCGCGCACACACACGCAGCGAGAACGAGTCAGCTGCTAAGATCTAGGTAATGCCTAGGCTTCATTAACTCCAGTACGCAAGTCACGTCGACTGATTAGCTGCTAACTTGAAACGCGCGGTTTAAAAGGAAAAGCGGAGCATTAAGTTATCGTTCAATAATAACATAAAGAACCATTACTTGAATACTTATGTATACAACCAATAACCATTCTGTAAACCAAGCAGCTGTGAAGCGGTGAAGAAGTTAAAAACAAACGTGTTACACTGCCGGCGATGCGCCGCCGTCTCACCACCGTCTCACCACCAGCGAGCAAAGGAAGTGGCCGAGTGCATCGACGTGCGTGTTACAGTTGGTGTGGCTGCGCTGCGGGGCTGCGGGGGTGGGGTGCGGCGCGCGGGCCCGCCGGTTTGTTGGTAAACACGAGGCGGCGTGGGATCCCGCGTGTTTGCCGCGCGACCTACAAGCCCTGAAACTAGGCTATCCCACGTCCCTGTCACACCCCGACCATTCCCGTGCAGCCGTCCCGCGCGCCGCCTTCGTAGCGACCGATTCACGTTTATTCGTGTGCAGCGGTTGAGTGAACTCTCGCTGCGTGCGACGGACAAACTACTGTAAGGGTAGTCGTCAGATGTGTCGCCTCCGACTGATGCGCGAATTGGTGAAACGAATCCGCCAGAGCACTGCTGCAGGTTCCACACCATTAGGGATGGTATGGATAAATAACTGTAAGATATTATTGGCGAAGACTAAGATATATAAAATATTTGTTTGTTGTAAACATGGGCGGCGCAGGGCCGGCTGACGTATCTGTGCCCACGCGTGAATCGGAGCCGGTACGATTTCTCCCCGACCCGCCGCGTAGGGCGGAAGCCGCCCCCGCCCTGTATTCTTGGTATAGATTTTTTCTTATCCGCCGGCACGTGGCCGGGCAGCTTCAAGGCCGCACTCGCTTCCGGTGCTAATGTACACGAGGCAGGTGCAAAACCCAGCGGGCTGGTACCGACCGGGCGCGACCGCCACACGCGCGCTTGTAACCTCTTCAAGCGCCATTTACCTATAAATTATACTATAATACGAATTAAATCTCTCAAGGACGAATTGTGATTGTTTATAATGTTTATATTTATGTCGTCATAAATCTTGCGGATGATCTCGGTCGACGATATACGTTATAATGTAAGCCTTTATTCTTCAGGGAACCTTGTCCCGCTGTTTACGTGACCTACGGCGGAGCTAAACGTGTAGCGCCGCTGCTGGAATCACTTTACCATTTAAAAGACAAATTCGCTATTTCAAAATTTCAATAAAAGAAACTGTTATTACTAAAATATCAAAACGATAAACAGCAGTTCTCGATTTGTGAAGACATTTTTCTTAAAATAGATCAATATATGTTAGAAAAGTATTATATTAGTTTGGCGTCAACCTGCAGTGGCCCGAGTGCAGCGCGCGCACGTAGTACGGTCCGCACGCGCGCATACTGTCAGCGCTGTAGCGCGGAACCCGCTCGGTAGTCCCCCTACGAAAGGGAAAAGAAACAAAACGTCGTCCGTCCGAAGTTCCGTACAAAAATAAACGTTTCGTAGCCCTGCGGTCGCCATGGTAACGCTCCTGGGAAGCTCTCAGTCACGTGTCGCTGGAACTTGTTTCCGCTTTCCACGTTTTTCTTTTTTCCTCTCGCTCGTCGCGCATTTTTTCCTCCACTCGCAGCCCCGGGGGTTGCAGTCCCTCCCTGTCTCCCCGTCCCTCGCGCCCGCGCCCTCTCGGCGCCCCTCCGACAGCTCGTGTACGCGACTTAATTGCGTCTGTGAGAGTGTGGTTCGTAGAAATTAGAGCAAGGTTAGTTCGCTACAGAGGCTGCAGGTACACACGACAATAATTCAACTTTATTGTGCGCAAATTAACTCGTTAAGCGGACATTAGCACTGATAGCTGAACAGCAGCACGTGCACATGTGCACCGTGCAGCGCGCGGCGCCGGCAGCGGCACTCGCTCCCACTGCAGCACTGTGTGCAGCGAACGGTGCGGAACGGAACCAGTGGATATAATAAAGTAGACCGTTCACAACACACCTTCCTCGGTCGGGATTGGGAGGCAGAGATTGCCGAAAGTAGCGTTCTACTCTAAGGCGAAGTGTACGTTAGGGAGAAGAACGTTACCAAAGTACCCTGTGACAGGTCATCGAGGTCAACATATCAATAATTGGGTGCCCGGGTGCGGCGCGTGTTTACCGCCCGCACTGCGCGCTAATTAGCGCGATTGGATATATTTAGCGGCGCTGGTTAATTAGCACATCTTCCAGGGCACCCGGCGCAGATAGCGCCTTCCGGTGTGTAATGAACACGCGCCGGGCCAGCTCGTTTACGGAGAAGTGTCGCAATTGTTTCGCTCCCGGGCAGGCCGTGCACGGTCAGATATGCGTCGCCCACAGCGCTGGTCACTGGTTTCATTTTAATACGGTTATGCAGCACAGCACCGCTCTAATGGTTGCGCAGAACTGTGCAGTCTGCTGCTAAACTGCGCTCGCGGCGGATAAATAAACGACGTAGGTATTGTTGAAAATGTTAATTAGTTACAAATTTACACATTCCAGTTGACATGCGATAAACTAGTTATCGGCCGCCGGTTTACTGTTTCCAATTCCACATAACTCTAACTGCCTTTCGTGACTCATGGTTCGGTTGGTGTGGGGAGGAAGATTGCGCCTGGTCATCATTCGCTAACCAGTACAGCTGCTCAACAGCCGCAACGGGATAGCATTGTTGAATTATAAAAACGTGAAACAAATCAGACGCAAAGTGCGCCGCGCCCCGCCCCGCCCCGCCTCGCCCCGCTAGGTGCTCCTACTCGCATACATGTACATATATGCTCACATGGTTATACTCCTATACACTGGATTTCGAAGGATTAGTAAACCTTGTGATCAGCCTACATTAGGGCATATAATCGGAGAGCTGCTTACCGACTAATGATTACTGTGCTTACTAACTAAGCCATAAGACTAGGCCGCTGAGGCACAAGATCAGTTCGTGCTGGAGTCGGGTGCGGTGCGCGGTGCGCGGTGGTGCTGCGAGACGTGCCGGCGCCTCTGTCCGGCGTTGCTCTGCGCTGCTCTGGGCGGCCTGCAGCGACTCGCTGTAACGTTTCTTTTCGTGGAAATCTATTTATAAGTAGGGCAGGCGGGCGCACCCCGGGCACCCCGCGCCGCGCCAACCTGCGCTCTCTCCCGCGGCGCGAGGGCCCACTTCCGCGTGCGGCGCCGCCCTCGTGCCGTCTGTGCGTACGTATATTTTTTTCCCATAGTGGCTCTATTATATTGATTAGTAGGAGTCCCCTCTTCCGGGTGGCGGGATCGTCTTTTGTGTGAATTTTCTTAAGTTTCCTTTGTTTACTCGATTCTCATCTTATTTTCCCTGCTAGACACGCATGAATACAAAGCGGTGCGTACTATCATGTTATTTACATCCACCCTCTGCGTTCGCGGCGGTGCTGCAGGGCTGGACCCTGGTCTCCTGAAGCTTCCGCCACGCTGACGATACCAAATAATTCTGTAGTAGTTGACGCAACTGATGTCTATTTACCCACTTCCGAAGCCCGAAAACGTAGCGAACGGTACTGACAATTAGATAATAATCTGAAGCAAACGCAGTGACGGTCTGTACACAAGATAATCATTTTTATTCATCACATTGTACTTTAACTTGGAACAAATGGACCACCAATTTGTGCCATTCCACATCAAAATATAATTCTTCTTTAATAATTAGTAATAGGATTGTCAGCAAAGCGGTGCTTTACTATATATGAATATAAGTTTCTGTTCAATCGTTAAGCAGTAGTGTGCAAACATCACTGTACTCCAGAGACCATCTCACCAAAAGACAGAATGCTGACTACGTAGTCAAGGTTTCGTTTTTAGTAGACCTGGGGACGTACGTGTTGCAGGCGGACAGTCTCCCCGCAACACCCGCGAGCCCTGACGCGAGTTGTTCATGTAAATATATCGGTATCTTTGCCGCACGCGCAGCACGTGCAGCACGAGCAGCACGAGGCTGTGGCGTCACGTCCACATCGTATCAATTAAGCCGCATTATTTGTTCCAGTTTCTTATTCTTTGAGCCGCGTCATTTGACCCAATTACGCGTTCGCTTTGAACTTATTTTTTCTCCGGAAATAGGACAAGGTTCCTTCCGTAACGCGAGCTTTAAGCATTAATATAGTTAAACTCATCTCCGTTGCCGGAGACCGTTTAGATGGGTGACTGCAACGTGTAGTACCACTGAAATTATTAAGATAACATTACAAATTTGAAGACGACAAGTGTGATGCAAGCGTTCGGTGACCACCACGCGACCGCTTCACCATGCAGTCTATTATCGTGCATCGTGCGTCGTGCGTCGTGCGTCATCGTTGATACAACTTGAAATATCTCATCTAACAAGTCCGGCAAACATCAGTCGGTCTCGTGCGAGGCGTTACTGCGCCGCCGGGACCTTGGAGTTGATGTTCGAAGTAAAAAATAATCCCACGTGCTGCTGGTGCGCTGCGCCGCCGCAGAAGGAAGTCGTTAACTTATTACACGACCTCAATTATATCAACAACTTGAAAACGACATCTTAATATCAAGTTGAACATTTAAAACTCTGTGCATAAACATTTCGCTACTGAATTTGTATCGGTGGACGGATGGGCTCGGTGGAGGTGGCGGCACGAGCTCGTCTCGTGTGCTGGCGGCCGGACTACTGTGTCGCTGTGCCGGCGGCAGGCTTATAATTCAAGGGCGGTAGCTCACCGGGCGGGCTTGAAAATTACCACCACCAACTAACCTTCGTGTGGCCCTGAAATCCCGCCAGTGATGTGTTTACAATACAAGTGGACAGCGGCTGCTCCTCAGAGGGGGTTACATTACGAAACAACTGATATTCTCGAAGTGTATATACGGTATTTAATGTATCTACGTAGTGGTTGTGTGGTTCTCAGTTCGGCTCAGGTCTCTTAGTTCGATCCCCGGCGATGTCAAGAGAATCAACCGCCGCAGCGGTGACGCCGCGACTCGCAACTACAGGTATACGTACCATTACCGGAACACGTATATTTACGTGTACTTGCAGCTATCTATATTAGTGACTAATTCACTGCTTCGAAGAATACGAGTAAATATAATAACAGTATTAAATATATTTACAAATAACTGAATGTGATTCGTGTGTTCTGAATAGAAGAAAACCATCGAGAGAGGTGACGGAGCGTGTCGAAGGTTGGCGGAGCCGCGGACGCGGTTCCCGAGTGCGTCGCGGTGACACCGTGCGGCCCGTGCGGCACGTGCGGCCCGTGCGGTAACTCGATTTAAACGGAATCGAGCCTAAAACACTCGGCCAACTATTTGCACGGCGGGATTTCCCTGCGGCCGCGCGCGCGCACCCACACACACAGCTGCGCGCGCGCACACGGGTACACGGGCGCGTGACGCACGGAGAGTTCCAACGCCTGAGCAGCAATACAATGCGCTTGCCGGTCTGACTTCAATCCTTGGATCCGGTGCTAGTGCGGTTTCACAACGAATAAGCCAATTTTGATATTTCGACCGGATTGATAAATTATGTATCGCAACTCTGTTATCGGCGTCTGATAAGATCACTTTTAGGTGAATCATCTTATCAAATTTATATGTAATATGGATTGCGTAACATCTTAATTTAATTTTAATCTCTAATGTTTTATTGTTTATACGTTGATAATTTGATAAAGTTTGATTTGTGTGTGACAGCCACGCAGACCTGGACAGGCTCTGACCACTGCCATCACACGCAGCTGATTGAATGTGATCGAATATAGAAATGTCGCATTCCCAAACACAGTCGCGCCGCTGCTTTCTATGCAGACACCTTTCATTACAGCTCATCTGTTAACTTGCAATGTGCAGTACTCAATACTCAATCATTGCCTACCTATCAGTTCTTATTCAATGACGCGACTGTGCAATCGTCTGGTGTTGGTTGGCGCGCCTGACCGAGACAAGGCGGTGCTGGGCGCGGTGCTGGGCGCGGTGGTTGTAGTTCAGCCCCACACACGCCACAAGTTTCACTAGCCGCACAGACATTTCAATTGAATGTAATCGTGTTGCCAAATGTCTGCTTCACGTAACCACATATATGTTTTGGCGCATTTGATGACGACGATCAGCTCGACAAATAGCTGTCCATTGGTTGCCGGGGACGCCGTCAGCGGTAAGCACACGCATCCAACTAAATGTCTCGATAGGTGTCGGTCGGGGTGGTGGGTTGGTGCGGTGCTGGGGGCGCGGTGCTGCTGCTCGTTGTAAACATCCTTAGGAATCAAGATATGAGCACTGTTTATCGCAATTAAGCGACGTGCGAGTGTGCGAGCGGGACGGCATGAGGATAACGTAGACAGAAACGCGCGGAGGTGCGGCGGATACAGTCGCGCGGGGGATACAACCGCGCGGCGGATACAATCGCGCGGTGGATGCAATCACGCGGCGGATACAATTGCGCGGCGGGTACAACCGCGCGGCGGATACGACCGCGCGGCGGTGCTGGGAAAAGCGCTTAGGACTTTGTACTGGTTTTCATTTGTCATAGTATCGCTGCGCGCTCCGGGAACGTGGCTCGTGTTGCAGGGAGTCTGCGGAGCACTCGATCGTCTCATGCACAGATTTATTTCATTTACGCTACATAGCCGCAGTCCTTTAGTCAACGATTGTCCCGATGCGATACCTATCTTATCAAAAGGAAACCTCCGTAGTGCGGGCGTTAGTTCGGGTGTTTACACAGCATCACGTGGTATTGAAAATTATAAATAAGTTTCACAGAACCTAAATATTTTATTTAGAATTTTAGTCGTAAATCAAGTTTATCAGTGTGTGCACGTCCTCGACGACTGTAGCTGTTTAAAATTGCTGTGTAAATTTTTTTATTATCATTCTCATTATGTGTGGCGGCGTGCGGCGGCGTGCGGCGGCGAGCGGCGGCGAGCGGCGCAAGGTCGGCCGTGTGCGATAAAAAATAACACAAGAAATCATTTGAACGCATCGCCGTCGGTCACCACCGAGCGCCGAGAGGAGGCGGAGTCTAAAGCTTACGTCCTAGTGACCCGGTGCTGCGGGGTGGGGTGACCTGCCACAGGCGACCACCACCCGCCCGAGACGCCGCATTCAGCCAACAATTTAAAGTAGCAACTGAGACGGCCGCGCCCAGGGCTCAGTTTGCGGCGGCGCAGCTGAAATTCGTGTGCGGAAAACGTTTCACTCGTTTTATGCAAATTATTCAAGTTTTTTAATTGGGCAGCAGCTTTGCCGCGCAGACATCCGCCGACACGCGCACACACGCGCAGTCACGCGCACACATGCGCAGACACGTGTGGATAAATGGATTATTCGCATGAGATACATGCTGCTGCGAAAATGTTTGGTAACATCTGACCGATTGAATCCTGCTTCTAGAAGAGCGTGTTTCACTTGATAGGAGGTGTTAATATGCGCCATACATTCTGCTGTAGTAAATACATTGATATTCATTCGCTCGGGATTAGTCTGATAAGTTTCTTCTGATTTATAAAGTTTCAGTTTACTAGGTAGTACTCGCGGGTAGATAGGGTCGGCGTGGAAATGTTCGAGGGAGGCGTAGGTCCAGCAATGGGAGTCTTTCGGCCGCTTGATGCAACTGTGATGTTGGTGACCATTTCGCGAAGTCGCTCGCTTCAGCAAGCGGAGCACGCTGTGTGTAGACGGCAAAGGTCATGAATCGAGCGCGGCGCGGCGCGATGACGCGCGTGTGCTTATTTTGGTATAACAGGTCGCGGGACCGGCTCGCGTGACGCACGCCTGCCCGCTCGCCTGCCCGCTCGCTCTCTACACCGTGCGGACGGGCGGACCTGGAGGGAGCCACTGCCAATTAGTTACGCGTGTATTTTTTTCGTACATTCATAACATTAAAGTATGAAACTCGTTTGGATATTTAATTATAGCTTCGGTTTAGCGAACATAACATCAACAGCAGTAACTTGAATACGGCCCCTTAATCAATCCGCGTGTCAAGTGTTTTATACAAGAAAGAATATCGGCTGCTGTTAGATATTCATCAACTACCCTTAAATCAAAATAAAAACATTCAAAAACACACTTATACTTTTGTGGGTATTTAAAGCTTATTACATCCACTTGTGTGATGGTTTATCAATAGTTGATTGGTATCCTACAAAAAACATGATCTGCAGCTGAAGAAACTGCAAGCGTCTGTCTTATTGAGATCATGTGATTAATGAATGGTTGTAATTAATTCTCTAACAAAACGCATGAAAATACTGTTTATTCTAGATACATTTATGTCAGTGCTATTTTACAAGAGTTTCGTGGAATACATTATATGAGACCTATGTTCAGCCGTGGAACTCCATCGGTTAAGATGATGACGATTTGCTCTGATAACCGTACGTTTCATACAATTACTATATCATTAGATTTGTTGATAAGAAACAACTGTATTAATAATTGGCAGGATTTAGGAGTTGACAGAAGATTAAATGGGATAAAAATCTGGGCAAAATAATCAGGAAACGGCAGAATGTTATAATATTGGTCAACAATCGTTTGAAAGATGCTTGGTGCCACAGGTCGGTCACCTAGAGGGGTCAACTAAATTTGTATATCAAAAGGAAAAACTTAATGATGAACCTAGGAGTCTGAAATATTAGATTTGTAGTGTAGCGTCAGTCGCGTGTGAAATGCTGTGGGACATCAGGGAATGGTGCAATATTGACTTACAAATATCAACAAGTGCGCGAGGCCGCCCCGGCCCCGGCCCCGGCACCCGCACCCGCACCCGCACCTGCACCCGACCTCCATTTGTTTAAACCTTCGGCCCTAATAAAGTTGAAAAGGTTGACAATAAGCGAGAGCCAGGTTAATCCACGCGCAAATCTTTATATTCCGAGGTTAAGATGATTTTAAAGGAGTTTTTACGCGACGATAAAGTGATCCGTGTACTTAATGTGACGCCGCTGGTGGTGTCAAGGGTTCCTCCTGTTTTGGCAATGCGGACCATTTAATTGAAATATGGCAGGCCTCTGTGGGCGCGGCCTTCTCGTTGACAGTATAGAGTAACCTGATGGATGACTTGCGATATGACGCTGCACTCAGTTAGCTAGTTGACTAGTTCCAAAGCAACCGCTCTGCGGCACAATATGAGGTGTTCGTTTAGTTTAAGCAAGCAAATTTGCGAGCAGCCACTCGGCGGTACCTGCTGCGAGCAGTGGTAGTGGAGACCAGTGCGGTCGTCTCTCTTAAAAGTAATGCGCCTATAATTTCCTAATGAGCCAATTTAATTCCACATTCATACTTCTTGGCCAACGGTTGGAAAGGACGGCCGACTCGGCCAAGATTTGTTACCGCTGTTGATTTACGGCCAAGAGATGTTTGCACGTCCGCAGCCCTCCGCAGCCCTCCGCGGACCTCTGCGGACCTCCGCAAAGGTCTGCGACCTAATTCCCGGGCGCGCACCACATGGTCACATCGCGCAAATCTCATCCTAACCACGTTGCTGCGGTCACTTGTTAGTTTCAAGTAAACCGCTCGTATTCAAAGTAAGGTGCAATGTTGTGTAAATGCATTAGCATTGTATTATACAGTACAAAGCGCATCCTGCGCCGGTGACGTTTCCACCTCACGTTTCTATTGCGGGTATTCATTAATCTCTACTGCGTCAAGTCGATTGTCTTCTACTCCTGCATTGGGAATGCAACAGTGTGCTTGATCGTGTACTGAGCGCGATCGAGGCTATCTTCAGTCCGAACATAGTGACACAGCTTTTAAATTTGTTTATTTTTCTTACGGGAAAGAAAACTTTATAAACAAATTTCATGCTAAGTCAAAGTCAAAAATTATGGCTGACCACAAACTTTCCTTTTCTTTTGTTTTTGACTTACCTTTTCAAAAGAAGATATTCGCTTCCGCCAAAATGATCACTGTAAAAAATGTAAAGGCAGCACAAGCAATTCACATTTATTACTGTATAATAAAATGTAGTTTTGCTTGTATAAAATCCCCAAGTCGGAATGTCCCCGGAACACAAAGGGCATCCTAAACATTGCTTTATCCCTGCCGGCTTCTCGAAATACGTAGAAAGCATTAATGCGCACGCGCCTTGAATTGCAAACGACACGAATTTCACCTGTGAGCCACTGCTTGCAGAATAATCACTCTATCCTCATGCAATAGAGTTGAAAATCCGCTCTGAGTAGCGGACGTCCTGGTGTGCAGCTGAGTGCCGATTCGGGACAAATCGGGAGGTGACAGTAAGGAGACGCCGGCGACGCAATTTACATTGCTGATGATCTCGTGTCGCAACGATTCATATGCCGTTCTTTTGGGTTATGGTCACCAGTTCAAACCATTACCTTATATTACCCTCGCAACGTCCATATCCGCCGTACAGGTGACACAGCGAAGTATTTCACGTGCCCATTCTGGGTATTACCCCGCGTGCGTCGACATCTGCTATCGCTTATCAATGCATCGTTACGACACCGGGCTGATAAGCGAGCGGTGCCGGGTAGCCCTCCTTACTACACGGCCACTAACGGACACAAATAATTTACCATCTCCAGTGGCATTGCTGATGATTACTAGTGCGATAAAAATAATGACCCTTGCGGTAAAAACACAAATGCATCACTATCTCGATCGTTGGTTGTTATTTGTGTCTTTACGAGATACAGTTAAAACAAACAGTTAAAACAACGATTCTAATGAACGAGTTTACACGATAGTTTATCGCGCGGTTCTTCCCCCGTCCCCGCGGCCGCGGAGGTCCCCCTACTTTGTGTATCCGCGCTGCGCTTGCGCCGGCGCCGGTTCATTACATTTTTATCAACGTCTAATTAGATGTAGATCGACGCGCCCTGTGAGGATCTCTGCTGCTTGCTACTGCGCGAGTTTAACTTGAAGTTGTAACAATTTGTAAAAAAATTTATGAGAAACCAATAATTTGTTGTCTTACAAAATATAATCACTTCTATACATTCGGTAAAAAATATAGCTTGTTTTTGATAACGATGTGACAAGCGTGCGCAACGGTAGCGAGCTGCGCACACGCACGTGGAGCGATGCCAAATGGATCGCATTGCGGCAGCAGATCCACAATTTTCATGTGTCTCCACGCGATGTGAAGTAATCGGCTCGCATGCTGAATGTTTATGCATCGCTCATGATTCCAATCTGTTCCTTTAGCTATTAAACGCGGAAACGTTGTCTTAACAGCGCCTTTTTTTTGGTTTCGGGGTGGAAATCTTCGAAAGATACCCTAATTCTGGGAGGAAATCAGGGTTAGGTGAAATTTTTACTCACTAATATCCCCTTGGTATGCTGCATCAGTGCATTCGGAGAGGCTCCGGGATCACTTACAGAACGCACCGGTGCCTCTCTACACTTTCTTTGAACACGTCTCTGAGGAGGGGCTTAACCCTCATAGGCAGTCCTACACAGATTCACATGTTGAGCGATAAGAGCTCCCACCCTTAAGGCTTGCGAAACTCCCAGACCCTTTTAGTCGCCTTCTACGACAGGCAGGGCTTACCTTAGTCTTATTCTTACTAGTCTGAGACTACAGGGCTGTCTTGACAGCGCCTAGCCGAACCGAGCCGAACCCAGCCAGGCGACCGGCCGCCGGGGGCCCACTCCGCCCCGCTCTGCACACGACATCACGGACATTGGTTAATGGCACATGGGTGGTGAGCTCATCACTTGTGTAAATCGCTGTCCCAAGTGTTAATTTCTAATCGGAAGTAAAGCACATTATAAACGTTTGGACATAAACCGTAGTCCGAAGCCGCACGTTACATAAACCTTCCAGCCGGTGCTCCACGTAACTCGTTGACGTAATCTGCTTATAAATTTTATTATAATCTTGATGTAGTAATGTTGCCAATGCTTGCCATTGCTTGCCATTGCTCCGAGGCGGCGCTGCACATACTACAATGCGAAACATTTACCGAATTCTGGAGTAGGCGAGTCGGGCTGCAGGCGAGGCTGGCGGGCGCGGAGGTGTCGCACCCAACAGGTTTTGTTGCGCTCGAAGGTGAAGTGGTCACTTTGACTCATTCGCAAGGGACAGTGCATAAATTCAGGTTATTATTATTCGCATGTCAGCGCGCCCGAAGTCGAGTGCAAGAGCCTTCATAAGTGATGTATAAATATTGAATGGCCTGCCGCCGGCGGGGTGATGCGATTTGATGACTCACCTCATGTAAGAGGTGAAGAAGCAAAAAAATATATATATTATTAATCAAAAATTTGGTTTCAAAAGTATTTCTTTTGAAATTTTCAAACACCTCGGCAGAAAATAAAGTGGTGATGGTGTTCGTTCGCTTAGCTATATACCATTGATTGAAATATATTTTTTTAGAAAACATCAAAATCAGTCTATCCAGTTATTTGAAAGCGACGAGACGATGGATGGTGAGAGGCAAGTAAACGCTTTGATCACATAGAACTTCTCTGCACGAGTCCAGGATAATCCTTAACATCTAGAGCATATTCCTTATAAAACACTTTTTTTTTCAATACTCAAGAGTCGTTGCATTCTCCGTAGTTAGATATTTCCAAAACAAGTAATCGATGTAAACTAAAAATACTTCAAGTATGTATCCATTGCTTGTTAGGAATTTACATTTCCAATGCGATATGCGCCGGAGTTGATTTCGTTCACGCAACGAAACCATCTCCGGGCTCTCTCCGATAGCTTGGGCATGATTAGTGTATGTATTGTCTGGTTTGATTGTTAATCCAGATGAGATCTGCAAGGCAGATGTTCATGAAAGTATGATGTAGTAACAGTGGTCATAACAAGTAATACTTTTAAAGAGATAAGGTAACGAAAATTAGTCTGCCATTCCAGTTTTATTTAAATAAGCATTAATACTGTGTTGACTGTTGTGTGCTGCATTACCAAGTATTAGTTTTTAATGGCTGGACGTATTGCATTGTCGTTTCACCGCGACACTCTCGTTCGAGTGTGTGTGTGTGTGTGTGTGTGTTCGTTAACGACACGTACTCGTGCGCGCGCACGTCGGGCCGCCGTACTCTATTGTAAGCTCTGCAAGAGAGGTTTTGTAATGATAGTGTGTTTGTTTCAAACTCGTGATATTGTTTTCTACTGATTAGATTTCTTCGTTCATTTTACTCAATAATATAATCTTAATCAGAATAGGATTTCGTTGAATCATCCATCCATCAGTTAAATGACCTTCTTCACAATACAAATACGTTTCCATTGTGATGACCTACGAATTCAGCTTTAAAGCAAAGGTTGCGCTAAAACAGGCAAGCGACATACAGTTCATTAATAGTTATTAGAGCATCGTGGAAGGCCTTAAATTTTCAATATGTCGTCGGGTGTACATGCTCATCACGTCTGCCCCTTGGCCCAGCTGATGTGCGATACACCGCAAGGCCGAGGCCCGGCCTCGTGCACACGCGCACAGCATCCAAATTCTTATGAATCACGGCGTGCGGCCGCCCCGCACCAGCGATGGAAGGTCAACGGTATTATATCAAGGGTCCGCTCCTAGGTTGACATCGAGCCATTTAAACGACACGGAGCTGAGGCCAAAGCACGCGACCGCGCTGTACAATGACGGCTTTATATTATTATACATTGTTGTGCAGTAAGTACCACTGAAGTAGGCACGAGCTGATATAACGAGCCAATGATCAATTTTATAAACAAGCACCAAAGACAACATTATCGAATGACTTGTATTATGTATAATACATCAAGAAGTACGGTGACAAGATTCGTCACAACGTTTCGACAAAAGTTGCAGTACTTGTCACTGGAAATCAGAACCAAAATCATAATTAAAATTCTATTAACGTTGGAAACATAACCTATTTGTATTGTTCTAATGATGTGCATGTATTATGCATGTGACAGCTGTTGGCAGTAGCCCCCGGAGGTCGTTGCTTTAGGTCAATTAAAACGGCAGCATGAGAATTCAATCTTAGTATTCATGCGGTTCTCCGTTGTATTATAACTCGTAATGACGTTTTGACAAATACAATGCACTACACATACGGCGAACTTCGGAGAAGTAATCTAGATGATGAAATAAATATTAACTTGAAGTCATGGTGAATAGGTACCATAGATTGTAAATTAATCAGATGGTTTCTCAGCGCAAGAGTTTAATCCTTTGCATTGTTCTCCAATGTTACAATGGCACGCTAAAATTAAATTGTTAAACTGGAGAGAATCAATACCATAATAGACTAACTACATCTGCAGCTACAGCAATTACTGGTGCACGCGCAGGACAATATCCATCTTGAGATATTTTTTGCGATCACGTTTGATACGAACACGTTGTTTTAACGATGCGTGTTACGGTTACCTTAATGTATGAAAAATTATACAAAACAAAACTTGAATATCGACGGATACAACATTTTGTTCAAGTGCATCATTGAGCAAGTAGACTAGTAAGTAACAAGAGTCTATCAAGTTCTATGGACATGGAAGAAGTTGGCTTCGACACCGATATCTTAAAGGACTCATTATGATGATATCGGTGAAGTCCTTAATTATTGAATATGTGTTTGTTACAATAATGCAATATGGCTGCCGAAAAGATTGAGGTCTTAATAAAATAGAAATTTGCACTAGTATTAAAACGTGCGGAAGTCGTCGAGTACGTCCCGCGGAAGTGACCGGCCGTGTACCGCCAAAGTGCAAACATGTAGTTGAGTTCTTTAGAGGAGTTTAATACGGATACGGATAGTCACGGAGCCCATTACGGCGGCGAGGCCACTGTCAGCGGAGCATCAGCAGCGCAGCACCACTACCACACAATTTATAACGACACAGGTTTCTACTTTAAGATGTATGCGCGTCAGCGGCGACTCAGTCAGTCTGCGAGGTATACCGCCAGGATCACGAATGGATTGCATTGCTCGAAACCTGCGCGTGGTGGAACATGTTTCGGTTCAGGTTTTCATGTTAATTAGTTCTCGAATTGTACCATTTAAATTTATTATATAGTAGACAATCGATCAGTTAAGTTTCGATGTTGTCGCATGAGTAATGATGGATGTCTGCTTTATATGTAATAGTTATATTACGAAAAATTGTTCCTTATAATCACGAGCGTCAGTTGCAGCGTCGCCCAGTTGCAGCGTCGCCCAGTTGCAGCGTCGCCCAGTCGGACGGCGGCGATGGCTAAGGCTAACATCGCGTTAAACTTTTACGATCGGTTGTAAAACTCAAGCGCTATATTTATTTAACTATTATTTATTCAAGTCCGTTTATTCCATAAAAACGCAATCAACTTAATGAGGACTCAATAATTTTATTAAGTGGAAGTTTACCTGGAAGCGTCAAGTTAAACAACATTAAAACGTGAACTCGCTTTACTCAATAGTTTGCTAAATGTATTAATAGAAATTTATGATCAGAATTCTGAGAAATTATATTCATGTGCGTTCACAACTGTGCCTATTTCAAGATTCTAGATTTCTAGTTGCCTAAGATGGCTTTTAATAATTTTGAATTACATTGTCATCCCTAAATGGTTACGAAGCTCCCCGTAAATCACATTAATAAACGTGATGATAATAATGTGTGTTTCTCTCCATTTAGTTTTTATGAACATCACTAGACTAAAAACCTTGAAATTCAGTTTTCAACTTAATATCAATATCAAATATTACCAAGTTTGCTTCCGTCTTTACTTGACTTAATTAAAATAATTATACTTTAAATAGCCTATAATCTGTCAGAAGCATTTTTCATCTGACGATCTTGTGCAAGGTCAAATGCGCATAGCGACGCGCCTTGAATAAATAACACCGTGTCTGTGCTACCCTCGCTATTATTTGTCTCCGGATTGGTCCGCGTCCCCAACAACAGCCTCTATTATTCGGCTCCCCGATGTGAGTTTTCTTCTAACGTGGACTAGTCAGTCCACTTCCTGTGGAAGAAAAGGCAAAATAATTTTTATCAAGCTTACGGTCAATTTATTTTTCTGGATTGATTGTAAATTGGACTTTATGAAGTGCACAAGTTGAGAGCAACGGACAGATTTGTCCAGTGTTGCCCGCGTGGGACTGGTTAACGAGCTGACTGCAGCGGCGGTCACGTTTCTTCCAACACGGGCAACAACAAGTGGTGAGCCTTGACTCGGTTCACAATTATCTGGACATTTTGCATCAGAACTTGACACCGTTGTTGGAATACCTGTTTCGTTAGTGCCGCGCATCTGTATAACTCCGTACCTGAGAATTCATTTAATGAGTCGCAAATTATATATGAGAATATGTTATTAGATTTTCCACTCCGATTTACCTCGATTGTTGCTGTTGATGCAATCATTGGATGTTTATGTTCTGAACGATGTCTTAACACTTGCAACAGATATACATCATCATCATCATCATCATCATAAAATGCACAAATATGTGCATGAGATGTTGAATTTATAGGAAAATTGTGCCAAAGGTTTTCTAAGTAATGTTAAAAATTTAAAGAGCTTCTATATAGAAATCCTGAGGAACTTTTTTATCATTTCTTTTATTTGTACTACTCGGTACTAAGAAGCTTCTGAATCCTCTGGGATCATCTGAGCTTTGTTTTTTGGGACATACGATACCCCAAATGTTTTTATAAGAAACTCGACGGAAATAAAACTTGTATATTTGATGTTAAGACAAGTTTTATTGTATTGTATTTCTTGTGCAACGGCATTAGTGGGGAACTATGACGGTATCTTCTTTGTTTATACGGATAACCTTGCCGGTTGCGTTTTCGAACCTTGAATCGGAAATAAAGCGCGAAAGAAATTGTTATTGTGATCAATAGAAAATTGACCAACGTTTATACATATAAATAGATCCATAAATACCTTTGATTAGCAGCCCATTGGCTTTATCGAGGTTGAATGCAGAAACGGAGTTGTCAGACGATAACATTGTACATTCTGCATTGTGCAATCCGTGGCATCGTATCTACGAACAACTACAAATGCATTTCATGAAATCTTCTTTCACCTCAATTAATCATACAATGATCAAAATTTCAATCAACTTATTAAGACATTAAAATAGGAACAGTAACTTAGTGCACTGATAATGACAAAATTATAGTTATTCATACCTTTTTTCTTTGTTTCAGGTTTGTCAAACCGGACGAAGTGGCGAAACTTTGGGGAACAATGAAGCAAAATGACAATATGACGTTCGAAAAGTTCAGCAGAGCAATGAGGTATCATTACAGGCAGTCAGTTCTCGTCTCCGTACCGACCGCTCGTCTAGTGTACCAATTCGGTCACAAGGGTCCTGACTTCAAGACGGATAATCCAAATTTCGTGAAAGTGAAATCAGAATTCGACGTTCACGACATGACGCACCCCTAGTTCACGCAGCCGCGAGTTGTAGGTTAAACAAAACTTGGTGTCTGATGAAGCTCAGAGTAAGGTAGGAGTCGGCAGTACAGTACGAGGTTAATGTTAATGTTTAATATTGGGTCGAGATCTCAAATGGGATTTGGCGTTGGAGATGAAGCGAAAAGTATTGTTGGAATAGCTCAATTAATTAGCAACGACGTGTTATTTGTAAGAGAATATTTGAATTGTGCGTCCGAACGCAAGTTAAGATAACGCGGAGGAAGATGGAGGCGGCGCGCAGTCCCTGCTGCGGTCGGAGCCGCGGAAAGTTCTGGATGTTAAGGATAAGCTCAGTGTTGGATTTGGTGTAGATTTCGTGGATGTATCAGGTAAGGTAGGCGACTGTCGGATGGTCGATTGCTCCGGTCAATTAACGGTTGTAAACCCGACTCGTTAAAGTGTCCATATTATTTTTTTAAGTGATTTTTATTGTATTTTTATTGTATTTTACTGATCGTTTTGACGTCCAGGAGATGTTCCATATTCGAACATTTAAAGGTTGTTTAGATCTAACAAATTTTTGATATAATATTTTTGATGTTTGATTGTTGTTACCGTTATTGATAAGTGCCGTACCGTAGGACGTACCCACACACGCATGCGCTCGGACAGACTTTAAACATTCCGATAGGATAAAAGATTTTTTTAAGTTATTATTAGGGATGAAGCGGACGTTGCCATAATTATTGATTGTTTATGACATTGTACTTAATTTCGAATTTATCTTTCTCATTTCGCCCGTCAACCCCTGACATTATCCATTAGAGTATATTTTTATGTAGTTATTTAATGAATTCTCTTCTCAGTGTGTTAAGTTAAGGACTATGTTTAAGTTGATGTTATGTGTAAGTATTGGCGCGACCGTGCAATAAGTTGAAGCGACACGCGTAAAGATCTGCAGGCCAAAGATTAAGTAGTACGAGCACAGAGACATACGTTACGTTCTAAGCTCAGGAACACGTTTCTGACAATCTTATTGTACCGAGTAAGTATTAGAGTTAAGTTTGTGACTCTCAGGCATTCGCTGTGATGTAAAGTAGTATGTGGAACGTTTCTGTCTGTATATATGTTCTATTCGGTAAACCATACAGGTACAGGTAGCACGATACAGTTACCATCGCTAGATGCCGACAACAGTAAGCTTTGTGTGGAGGTAGATTTCATATAAAAGCCCTCGCGCGGGTCTAATCATCTAATTATAGTTATGTGATAGTTTTAAGAAAGAGAAGTTACATTCCGGATTTGAAAGTTAACTTGAAGTACAAAGCCCGTGTCTTGTTGAACTAATTGTATAAGACAAATTTAGCTTCAGAATATTCGGAGAGTTTTGGATCGGTGTACACGTATTTATATCGCCTTTATACCAGAATATTTATCTAGTCCAAATAATGAATAAAAGCGGGGGTGAATAAAAATACGAATACTTTACGATATAAGGAGCTGCCGGTGTCGCAGAACAAATATTTGTTTGTGTGACGCGGTACTTACCGGTGGATGCGCAGGCGCAGTCGCGTCCGCGCGGAGTGAACTCACTCGGTGTATCACAGGGCGTCACGGGGCCCCGCCGGCGAGCGGCTGGCTCCTGTGAAACCCAGTGTGTTGACCTGATGACACAACAGCCCGTGAATCACGGGCGCCGTCGCCAGGTCCCGATGACTTCACGACAGACACTCATCTATTGTATTTAATTCCAAATGACGACACTTGTCGGGATAACGAACAATAAAGTAACCGATATACGTAAACACAGGTGATCCGGCTCTACTATTTACTTTACCCCGTGCGCAGTATCAACAAGAGTCGCCAATATGATCAATATGTCGCCACCCCCACGAAGAGGCCCTGCTAATTTTATTTTATGGGTTTTCGAGCGAATTGTGTTGTTTTGTTTAAATTTATGTGTTGGTTACCATGGTGCAACGGCAGGGGTTACGTTAACACCGTACACACACACACACATATACATATATATACATATATATATATATATATGTGTGTGTGTGTGTGTAAATATACATATGTATATGTGAATTACTTTAAGTACACTATAAGTCTGTTGTTTCCAGTATGTTATTTAAGTTATTTGTTAGATTACGTTTACTTTCAGATGTTTTAACTTTGTAACTTTAAGTGATATCTATTTGATCATTGTGCAATTGAAGAATTTTATGTATTATCTGATGATTTCATTATATTGATGACGAATACACGAATTATGAATGTGTGTGTGTGCTTTTCTTTCATTCGATCCTCCTCGTTGTATATAACCACGCACCCGTCCGGTGCGAGACACAGTCAACCCCTCAGTGCTTCCGGTCTAAGTTATAGTCAAAGATTATTTTCAATGAAAATGGATTAATAATCTATACATCGCATACTTACTTGTCTTACGAATGTATAAGTACCTACCTGACCTAAGGTTACATTCTTCACAAATATAAACTTAAACGGTCGCGAGCTTCCACGCCGTGGTCAGGGAATGGGTTAAGGGCTAATTACAGTTACCGTCCAAAATTACAGTTCTACTTGCCGCGAGCTGAACTAACACTTTCTCCGCTAAAGTCGGCGTGTTTACATAACGTGCGCTGCGGAGACGAGCGGACGAACCTTTCACTTTCCTAACGCCGCTGCGTTGCTGCGTCGCTGCGCCGCTGCGTCGCTGCGTCGCTGCGCCACTGCGCCGCTGCACCGCTGCGCCGCTGCCCGGCCCGCACGCGGCTGAGTGCGGTGCAGCGGAAGCGCGCGCGCCCACCGGACACTGCATGCGCACCTCCCCAACACAATCTGACCGAGCTTTCGATCACGATGTATTTACCTTCATCTTGTACAGGATCAGTAAAATAGTTATTATACCCTCATCACACCAGCCAACAACTGTAATAAAGTATAAAGTTTTCTGTGCAGCAGTTTGGCTGATGCTGTACTTTTGATATTACTGTGCTCATCCGATACCCAATTTAATGAATTTCAAGGTTTCTTTTTATTTAGTGAAGAGGCGGGACGTTCACCTGATGGTAAATGATACGCTCTTAACCACGTAGCCCTGGTCAGGGTGATTTACACAGCACCACATTGGACTCATCGCCTTGAGACATAAGATGTTAGGTCTCTTCACCCCAGCAATTATACTAGCTGTAGCGCCGTTTAAACTGGAATACAGTAATGTTTGCACTGTACTGTCTGTGGGCTGCAGTAGGCACTGCAGCGGTACCTAGGAGGTCTCTGGCAACGGATACATACGAGCAGTGATAGATATAGCGTGAGCTAGAAGCCGTGGGCGTTGCCTGCTCCGCCGCTTCGCAATATCACCAAGTACATCATGTAATGTATCCGCGACGACGCACGCGTTGAATGCGCAACCAACTGGCGCAGAGTGCGACCTGCCGCCGCAGCCGCCGCAGCCGCCGCAGCCGCGTGAGAGCCTTCCTGTTATTTTCCACAACCGCGAGTTGCGACACACACTCCACAGATTGGGATGGATGAGTTGGTTACGTAACTCGAGCGCGGTCGCCATGGCGCGCTGCGACGGCGCCGCGGACGAACTCTCGCATGACTCCACTTCGGAGCCCGTCACCGGCTACTGTTTGTGCTTGTCATAACAGCGTTGCACAACGATCGACGATCATTAACTGAGTGTGTTTGCACAAAAATGTCAGTGGTCACGCTGACACCAATACGCCAATCGCCGTTATGAAGTACTGGTGTCAGCCGGAGGGAACGCGCCGCCGCTGGACTTCCGCTGCGGCTTCCACGATATGGTATAACGGCATCAGATATAATGTTAAATCCGAATATTAAATTTCTATACAATGAACTGAAATCTCTTCAGCAGACTTGAACAAATCTCTTAAAGAGATTTGAGTTATAGCAAAGAATTCATTTCAATGACATCGAGATTGAGAAAGATCACATGTTCGCGTAGGTCTAGTTGTTGATCAGCGCTGAACATGAACAACTCCAATGGAAACGATTGTGGTGATCTCCTGTTAGGGGTTCTGTTGCGCCGCCGTCCGGTCGTCTATCCGGTCTCTGTTATATTGCCTGTTCGTCTTACTGCTGCGCTGGGCTAGGTACCTTTGGTCTCATGATTGGGGGACGTGACCTTGTAGAAATCCATAGCACAGGCCGCTTACAGATATACGAGGATAGACCTAAACTTGTTGCAAGCAATTCTGTGCTAATGTCTGAGCGAGTTCAGATAACAGGTGGTATTGCGAAAGGCTGTGCGTTCGATGTGACAAACAGGACCACAAAAAAGGATAGCGGACAAACTTGTAAGTATAGAAACAGAGGGACGTGTTGTTTTTGATTATATCTAAGAAATTATATCGGGTGAACTCGCACATCCAGACCAAAATCGGTCCAGCTTTTCGGATGCTACCATGCCACTGACACGATTGCAAAGTGCATCATTCCCAGTCTCGGATTAGTGAATGCTGTCAGTGCAATTAGTTCTTCAGTAAAACCCCTGAACCCCGGGCTACCCCGGTTGCGGTTTACATCCGATAAGCGCTGGAATCCGCGAAGCCCCGTCCGCTGCCTCACTTATCCTGTAGCCTCGATCTGTACTTAACATAACTTACTATCTGTCGCTAAACACCGCGTGATAGATTACGGTGAGTTCAGTATTAGATTACATTACCTCATTATCCGCAGCTGCACGACCAGCTCAGATGGAGCCGACAAATTAGGAGTATACACTGCTCTGGGGGCGGTAGGTCTCTATGTCGATGCTCCTCCACATAAGATACCAATGTAGTTTATCTTCATAGCAAGGTATTTAGTTAATACGTATTCGGCGAGAAAGGGTGCGATAGGTATTTGGATTAGCGTAACGCTCAACGCCGACTACGAAGGCAGCTGCGGCTGATGCTGCGTGTGCACAACGAGCAAATGCTGCGCTCGTCTCCTTGCTTCTTAGTACACAAAAATAAACTAGATAAAGCCTAAAACAGATAGAATTATAAAAGCAAGTGATTATAATTTCCTTATCATCGGCATCGCAGTGCAATAACAATGAAGTTGCCAGAAGATGCATCTCGGGGCAGACGACGTAGCCCGGCCGTCCGCCGAGTGCCAACACTTCCACCGCCCTGCTGGTACACTCCTCGGTAGCGGTAGGAGTCGTAGCCAAATTTATTACAGATAAAGGAATAGTTCTTAAAGTTAACGCTATTAAAACAGGAGATGGAAATCTCTTAACTACCGAAAATATATTACTTTGCGAATTGGTTTCGTGTTGATGCAGCTGCGTGCGCGCTGCGACGCTCCTACCTTTTACATTATTTTCCATTGGAAGGTTATAAATACCAAGACTTTCAATTTCTCACCGACGGATTAAGGCTATGAGCGATATAATGGGCAATAACGTGATCATTGGTGTCCGGGCCGCAACTTGGAATAACCTGAATTAAGTAATGAAAGTTAAGCTTTCGTCTAAGTTAAGTTGAGACGTCGCCGGCGCGGTTACGTGGCGCGCCGCGAGAGGTGCTTCGTGCCGGCCTGCCCCGCGAGCTTTGTCATGTAAGCACCTGGCTCAGCGTGAATCGATGTAGCTGTAGTTGTGTGTAGTTAAACAGTGAAACTACAAATGTAATATTCACGCTATACCATTATTCATCTAACGCTGGGCTGACGGGGCGTCGGCCGCGATCTGAATTGTTTAAATGTTTGCGGCGGGTATATCGCGCCAGAAATTTTACTTGTTACTGATTATCGGTTCAAAAGGTCGGCAGTGTGCGATATCTTCCTGGCATCGTTCGTTGGGCTTCCGATACCGTGTGTTATGTTAATTACAATGACACCGAGAGGCCTCACTCGTTAGCAAAGATTTGCATTGATTTCACACAAATCAAGTTGAATTATTTTTCAATTTCAATAGGCTAATATAGTTATTAAGCAAAGTGTCAAGTGACCACAATGCGCATATGTGTAACAAGGAAGTCGATCAAATCCTGCCAGATGAAAATAGAAACAATGAGGAATCTTCATAATTTAAGGTAAACGGCTAGCCGCGGCGCCGCGCGGGTACCTCTCGGTTTTCCTGTTGGATTTTCCCAACAATAAGTTTACGAAAATTTGATTACGTATCGATAGTGGGAAATGTGTACGGAGATAACACGTCGCATTACCGATAGCTAAAGTACGGAGTCGCATCAATTATAATTGGCAATTAATTCCGATTACGATCGATAATATTTTTTTTATTAAATTTAATAGAATAGAAACTCTGAGAAAGTTTTTGAGTTTATTAAAAAAATATGTAATTCTAGTTTACTGCACTACAAGTATTGTACTACTGTGCGACTTGAACTTATGTTTATGAACATTTCAGCACTGTAGAAATAAGTACGTCAAATACTTAAATATACAACAGCTAGCGACATCTAGCAGCAGTTTCTCAGGAACGAGCAATAACACGATTCGCTGAGCTTGCGGCACAGACGTGTCACATTTGCACCGGTAGATGTCTACTATGATGATTTTTTTAACAAATATTTTGCAATATATTGGTTATTGTTCTAACAATGGAACAATTAATTCACTGTACTTCCTTCACATGCGGGATGTTGTTTTAACAAGTATCAGTTTAACATACGTACCAGCCTGCAGATTCCACACCGGCAAGTGCGGAGTGAGAGACATCTTTACAGCATTAAGTACTTATGCACATATATTGATGAACGACATAGGAAAAGTCCTACAACGCAGTAGTTATTAAGATTTCTTTCAATCATATAGAAAACATGTTGCTGGTTCAGTATATATTTTTTTTTCAAACAAGAAAATCCTAAATCCTGTCAATCCAAAATTTGTCAATATTTTCTACCGTTTGATGTATCGCGAGATACGCTGTCTTTTTACTTAGAAACGACTGCTATTTCCGTCTTTTCTTTGAATAAAAATGCAGGACATTCACCTGTTCACAAGAAGGAGCCACAAATTACTGGTGGTAGATCTGAACGATCGCCTTTACATATAATCTATTTTTCTGGCATTAAAAAATTAAGCTATGCACAAGCTCGTACGTTACTTACTTCACTTGTAACCATAATATCACCACAAATTATTCTCCATTTTTCTCAACAATTGCTGTATATCTCTGAGTTTTGGTATTTTTTAATACATTTCCTCACCGACACAGCCTCGGGAGGCAATTAACATGACACAAATGTCAGATAGGCAAGTTGCTAATGAAGCTTTAGTTAGGTTAATAAACGTATTAAAGAATTTTCAAACACACGAAACAGTACTTCTCCTTAACTTATAATTTACATTCGATAGAACCCGACACCCGCACACCACTGCTGAGTGGCACAAACCGGCGGTTTTACACCACACGAGACAATATCCGGTAATGCAGATCTATCACCAGCTATACTGTTAAAACATCTTTGATGCGTTTTTATAATAATGTAATAAGTAGTACCTTAGAAAAACCCTTGCCATCTTGACGACGTATCAACGCCTGACTTATCTTCTGTGTTTCAAATCAATTAGGCTAAGGTAGTACATAAGTGTAACGAGCTATACTTGTAATAGGTTAAAATATCTGAAGGAATTTCATTGAAAATTAAAGTACTGAAATGTACTCAATCCTAACCTTCGCATAGAAACACGACGCGATGCTTTCACATCTTCTCACTTTCGACGTTTCAGCTAGACATAAAAACACTCTATCTGACTCCGAAATGCTGTATTGATCACCTGCAACGGAAGCTATAATGCGATGGAGATGTAAGGATGAACCGCTTTTACAAAATCAAGTACCACGCTTCCTACAGAAACAATTCCTGTGGGAGGACGCCGGTTAAGGAAATGATGGCGATTGCTTTACGTATCTTGGTCTGCATCAACACCTGGATGATATCGGGTCTAAATATCCGCTAAGTTGAGTAGCTGGATGGTTAAGTAGCCGTGCAAGATGTACTTTGTTTTTCAGTAAACAAAGAGATGTGAAATAATTGCGTAATGTACAAAAATATTTTTATATTCCCTTGCTTATACAAAGATGTGAGGATCAACGATGCGGCTGTGACTGATCTAAACTGGAGCAGCAGCCGACGATCAAATGTATACATCCGTGACACCAGGCAAGCGGTTAGCCGCTGGATAGTTCGCAGAAGCAGTTATTCGTCAGTTATCTGGATGACATTCAAAAGTCACAAAAGTAACATTACCAGTACGAACGGTTGCTCGAAAGGTTTTTTCGCGCGACCGGAAGCCGCGCGGTGGTGACGGAATAAAAAAATACTCAACTGAAAGTCCAAGGTTGCCAGTTAAAGACATCAAGCGGACTGGACGCAGTACAACACGCGAGATAAAAGTATAATTTAACAAATAAGGAAGTACTTGACATTCACTTGTCGCGTTGCACTGGAGACAGGGATTCCTGTGTGTCCACGTGGGTCATACCAGGTGGGACCAGCTGGTGGCGTGTCGCTGGCTACCTTGTTTATACAACACCACATTATGCTCAGCGCTTTTAGAATTAAGACAGTCAGTCTCAATGCAGTAATAACATTACTGGCTATATTATTGTTCAGATTAGAACCCGAAATCGTCTGTAGTGCATCGCTTCGCGGATGACAAAGATTTTTGAATTTGACTGCAGCCGCGTGGTGATCTCGCCGAAACGACAGTGAGAGCAATACGTCAAATAAACAACTACCACTTCGAAATCCTCAACGCAAAGTATTTGGCGTAGGGGTTGCTAAGCGCCGGTTGTTGGTGAAAGTGAAACAAGTTGTAACGAAATATATTAATTTATAAAAATAAATTAATGATTCTATAAAAAATATATTAAATAATAAGTGTGTTTAAATAATAAGTGTGTTTAAATAGCTCAAATAAAAATTATTCTAATTTATAAAATTAAAAATATAATTTAGCGAAAGTTGATAGGGTGAAACAAATGTGTCTCTGAAATATAAAACTATACAAAAATATTTAAAAATATTTTTAAACAAACTTTATTCTATGTCTAAAATACGAAAATATATAAAGAAGTTAAATTTGAAAAAGATCCATTATAATAAGTGACAAGGTTAACGGCCAACAGTTGGATGTTCGCGAGACGCGCTAAGGACAGTAATAAGGAACTGTTCGTGTATCGACCGGCGCAGACGCAGACTCGCGCGCGTACGTACACATGGGCTCCGGACGTGTACTGCCCACGTGTCGGATGCAAAACATTTGCTGTGTGCAAATTGATTGAAATATTGATCGGAGGTTATTACTGACCTCCAATACTCATTGAAAGGGACGGTGTACTGCACAGTATACCGATTGAATCCTAAGAAAATATAAAAATACAAATGTAACTGTGTGGTGAAAAATGATCAAAGTATAAGTGTGTGCAAGTCTCTAGTGACGAGTTATAAAGGATGTATCGGTTCGAATCCCGGAAAAATATGAAAATGTTATTAATAATGTATTATGATACGATACGATAGAGTAGTAGTGTGGAGGGATTTAAAAATGGAATTTATAAAGTATACGGGTTCGAAACCGTGTGGAATGGTGCATGGCAATTTAACATATAACATCAAGTTGGTGAAGAAGGTGAGATACCAGCCAGGTGTAGTTGGTGGTTATTTAAGTAACTACTTGATTATACTCCGGTTCGGGAAGTGTTAGATTGCACTTCGGTGATATCGGAATTTTCAGAACCATGTCTTAGGGATTCCGCTCTATAATACATGGGTACTTGGCGTGATAGTGGCTTGCCAATAGGCTGTGGACCCAGGTCCACGCGCCCAATGTTAGATAAGCTGTAATAGTCGAATGGCTTGCAGCGCTGACATCGCCATGAATCCAGTGGCTCGCCGCTGTGACGCGTCGTGTTTAATAACATTTGTTTACTCCAAAGTCGACTCGAACCGTGTCGATGCATTATGAGGTAGCGGAAGCGGATGCGGGCTGCTGCCTCGATGCTTATTAAATATTGATATTGCGTCTTGCCGTAGTTTAACGTTTGCACCGTTACTGAACTGAAGCGTCTATGGTGTTTTTTGCAGCCGAAGTCGGGTCACCAATATGGGGATTGTGAAGTTAAGTTCTTGTAAATAAATCGCGTGTTTCAAGCAATACCCATATTTTTCGTAAAATTCACTTTACAATGGTAAAAGAAATTAAATATTAGCAGTTACAGGAATCTAAGTGATCTGTACCGCAAGACGCGCAGTCTTGTATACTTAATTGATTATTTATTAGCGCCACACACGCACACGCACACGCACACGCCGCGATCTTGTTTCCTGCAACGCGTTGTACTCGTATATATACACAAATTAATAACTCGACATTTGTTACAAGTATAAACGACAGTGTCTGCTGTGATATCCTGTGCGCCCTCCACAATGATGTGCGCCGATGATAGTCGATTGCATATCTGTCGCAGTTTAGTGATACGACGTCATCGACCACTTGGTTAAATGTCGCTCTTTGAAGTGCGCGTGCGTCGCATTATGCTTTGACACTCTATTTTATCAGATTTGTCCCAGGCGGGTCCCTTGATGACGGGGCTGCAGACTGTCTGTCCCCCCTATTTTATGAATTTTGCAAACGAAGGCCCCAATAGTTCCCCATGTTTTAAGATATGTGGCGAGTTGTCGGTGGGCGGGACAAACTTGATCAAAACAACATTTTATTCAACGACAAAGATGCAATGCCTACTCACATTGCCATGCGCAATTTGATCACAGAGTGTGCTTATGCACTAACAATGAGCCGAGTGCAGTTCTACTGGTGCGCCAGTAAACCTTGCTGTGGACTGCGGTCCGAGGCCAAATAAACTGTTTCCTGGAGCCGTATGCCATTCCCACATTTATTTATTTTTTTAAATGTGAGGATGCGAACTTAACTAACTTGTGTCGGGGTCTTAAGAATTAATAAATATTGTAAACCCGTAACAAGATGTGTTCATCTTTTACAAGCGTGAACAAGTTATAAATAAGAAAATAAACCACACGAACGGCATCAGACTATCTTAACAAATATTGATCCCTCTAGATAAACCTAAAAGAACTGAATATTACTATAAACACAATCTAGAACAAGCTTCTAATAGAGACGATCACAAATAACAATAATTAATTAATGGCTAAAACATAAACATCAATAATACTAAAAACAATAGTATGCATCATCCGGGTCGCGTCAAATAAGATTACATGAGATCCTAAATGTTGGTTAAGGGTTTATTTGTAATTCAATTTATTTTAAAAGGAGGAGAGGATTACAAAGTGTTATACCATTTTTCTGGCAATTACTTCTTCTTAGTTTAACTCGTCTGCTACATGGAGACGATACAAATTAGAAACAAACTCATGACTTTAAGAGTTTCACCTTATGTTTTTTATTCAAGTAAACGAGGAGACGAGCGGGACATTCACCTGATGGTAAGTGATACGCTTGCCCAAAACAACGTCGTGCTAGTTAGGATGGCATATGCTGTACCACACATTGCGCTCGTCGCCTGAGACATCATGTTGAATCTCGTTACTCTAATAATTACAATAACTACAGCGCCCTTCAAACTGGAACACAGTAATGTTTGCATGGTACGGTTTATCGTCTACAATAGAAGCTGCGGTGGTACCTACTTTCAGGCCGGATGCGCAGGAAGCGATGACGATGTGTCGTTGCGGTCCACGTAAATCTAGCCGTCCGTATGGAAACGTATGTTTTACTTATAGTGATTACATTCATCAAACATTTATTCTTAATTATGAATAGGATTTTACGGAAAAGCATATTTGATTTTAATTCATTGAGCGTTGTTAAGTATTATCGATGCCGTGACTACAGGCGTGTCCGGGAAAGAGGTTCTGTTTTTTTTTTATATCGAAAAGGTTAGCGCTTGACCACAATTCCATCTGATGTTAAATGGAGATGTGGTCTGTGGTAGTAAGGCGTACCAACCTGGTAACAACCTATTTATTCTTTTGTTGAAGTCGTATTTGGATAGGAATAATGAGCAATGGCAAGGTGTTGCCATCTCTTGCATCTCTAGCTCTCATAAAGAGTGAGGCGCTGAATCTCTTTGTTCGTAAACTGAGGATGTTCACAACATAAGTTTAATCAGTTTAATGCATTAAATAGTTGTCTTTGTATTAGACAATCGACAGTTGATTTATACAAAAACTTTAATTAATATTAAATTGAATACAATTTAAAACTTTTTTGGAAGCTATAGGTAAAACAAAGCAGAAAATGTAAAAGTTAATAATAACGCTACCTAGCGGTAAATACTTAACAACCATGATTTGATTAAATGTCGGCTTCCATTAGTTTCTTCTACCCACGGAAGATGTCACTTTTATAAAATTAATAATTATTGAATTGTGTTTCTGACAAGTTTGTGTCACTGCATAATATATATAAGCATGTACGAGATAACATCCCAATGATAGGTTATTTTTAAAGATTACAGATATATTATATATAAGTAGACACTTATACTATTATTACACTGTAGTATATTCTTTTAAACTTCATTTACTACGAATGAGCTGGTGATGATATTGACGGTCGGCTTTAAAACAGTTTGCATCTTTGATATTATTTAAAATTATTTGTTGTGATAAACTAAGAATTTGTAAATGTAACAAGGAAGTTATTTTAAAAGATAAATCAACAAATTTAGATTTGAAAACAACCACTGATTATATATTGTTTATATCACATAAAAGGGCTCGTAAAGGTAGATATCGCAGGGCTTATTTCTTCCACAAAACAGTAGCGTGTAAAACACTACCGTGTTCCGGTTTGAAGGGCACTGTCTCTAATGAAATCACTGCTTCGATGCCAGTAAGGTAGCGTTGCGCGCGATGTGATGCTTTGCAAACATTCTCATTAGCTCTTTTTGTTATGTGCTAAGGCCCAGTGGTGTCAAGAAACACACTAAATGTTCACCATCAGGTTATTTTGGATTGAGGCGGTTATGGTAAAAAAGATATATAAATTAAGAAATAATGTTTTTACAAATTACACAAAATTTCATAAGCGTCATAAGTGTTGCACAATCTATTTATTGTCATAAAACTCCAAAAATATATTTAATCAATATAACGCAACATTACGGCAGTAACACATTCATTGAATTAAAATTAAACAACTAAACCTTTTTTTTATGAATTTTTCAACTTTTTTCTATAAAAGTCGAAAGTTAACTTTCACAATAATTCATTGCAGCACGTTTCTGAGCACCTTTCCGGTTTGCAGCTAGGTGTAGCTAGTCAAATTGCTGGGGTATTGAGACCTAACATATCGTGTGTAGAAACAATAAACACAATGTCATCTAGTGTTTATAACCTTAATACTATATAACACTTACCATCGGGTCAACGTACCCCTCGCATCGTCGCTGGGTCAAATTAAAACAAACACTGTCGTCTTCGGGGATTGTTGTAGCTATTACTAAAGATGATGCAGTTGTTTAATACTCTACTGTATACTTTATACGTATGTGGGACACGTTTTCCTTTTATTGTGAATATATAAGTGTTTATTTGCAGTAATAATAATAAAAATTACGCAGAAACAATACTCAGAAACTTCAAAGTTTACTTATACGTTTCTTAGATGGCGTTGTATGAAGTTAAAACTATATTTGAAATGAAAGTAACGAGAATTAAAAAAATAAAATTAACTTTAATTATTATTTAGCTTACGCAATATTTGCTTCATTTTAAAAATGAAAACTATATTTACAATGTACTTGTATATATTTATATATATATATATATATATGTTATTGTTATATAAGTACACAGCGATTGCCTCAATGCGAGTAAATATGATATTGTAGTGTGTTATTAACATCAGACGAGATTGTGGCTAAGCACCCACTTGTTTAATGTAAAAAACAAACCGAGTCGCACCTATTGGTAATTTGCTTAACAACGCTATTTTGACTTAATTAATGTTTGTGGTACTTGGCGTAGTTGTTGTGTTGTTGTGTAGTTATTGCACAACATTACGAGACAGTGTTAAAGATGAGCCGCTGGATAAGAAAAAGGATTTTTCTTGTTCAAATTTGCTAATGCCGGCTACAAGCCAAATTTAGTTAAATGGTCACTGGTGATAGGTGTACCATCACCGCGACCTCCTGAATCGGTTACTGTATCCCGTTGGCTCAGGGGCCCAGTGCCCGTGGCATTGAAATGGTGAAGCTAAGAAGCCCGGCCTGCCCGAGGCGGACGCTCCGGAACTTAATGACTTAGCTGGAGCGGATGTAAGTGAACAGGATACTGTGGCAGATGTATTTGTCGAAGGTTAACTGTATATTGCCACCTCTACCTGATGGTGCCGTACTCTGTGCATATTTTAGTTGCTTCCTAATCATTGTTCCCTAATTTAGTTGTGATTTCATCCATGTTTATAACGTTTGATGATATTATTGCTTGAAATGAATTGCGTATTTACATGTACATGAGCAGCAGGGTGCGCGTGCGTGTGCGCGTGCGCGTGCGCGTGCGCGTGTGCCGTAGCACTCGCGCTGGCGCGGCGCGCGGGTGCCGGCCCGCGGCGGGTATATAACCGGTCACTCTCTTACCGCACACCACTCCAAAGCCGACAACACAAGTATTTTTTACTTACTTAAAAACAAGTGTACTGTAGGGATTAGGAGGCACAACAAAAATAGAACAAAAAACCAGTGAGTGATTGCTTTGACCAATTACAACTTGATTGCTGATGTTTTTTTTCATTAACTTTGTTCACCTTCAACCGGTTTCCGTTTTGGTTCTTGTGTCAGTTTTGTTTTCGTTTTTTGGTGCCAACGGGTTTACGCATCACTCCAATATTAATATCAAATTAATATTTATATTCGATATCGCTAATTATATACATTTTTACATACCTTTACATTATCTCAAGTTTAGAAAAAAGAATCTCTTATATTTACATACGGTCGTGTGTAAACAGGCAGTAGTGTACGGTTTCGATGACGTTGTAGCTTCTGGAATTACTGTGGTAATAAGACAAAAATTCTAAAAGCTTTTGCCCAATTCCGCAGGATACGACTGTGTAATGGTAACATTCAGTTAATATTCAATTTTATTGAAGTTTTTGTTGTTGTTGTTGTTTGTTGTTATGATCTAACACTTAATGTCGGCTGATCGTGCTGCATCACTCCAGTGACATTAAATTTTGAAGTAAATATTTGCACAAAGCAACGTTTTTGATATCTCATGTTTATGTTTAACTAACACGAAGTCAAAACAAAACAAAACAGAATCGGCTTATCTCTTATCACCGTGTGTAACGGCGGCACGGCCCTCGGCAGCCGGCCCTCGGCAGCCGGTCCTCGGCAGCCGGCCCGCGAGGGTGCTCGGCTCCCACGGCCTGCCGATTCATTGTTAAGGTCCCGATAAACTACAAGGATTTATTCAGTAAGGCTCACTACACGCACACGCACACGCACACACACACACTGGCGTACGTACGGACAACTGTCGCAATCAGAGATCGCTGTAGTATCCTCTCCGTCTCAATAAACGAGTTCCGTAGGCGTTTATTTATGTTACGTTCAAGCACGTTTAAGTAAAGTACCGCGGGTGAAGTACCCGCAGCTCGTACCTGTAGCGTTAAGCAGGTACATACACACATAACAATATAAGTGACGTCCAAGTTACGTGCAGGGCGTCTGGAGGTGACCTTTCAAATGTTTGCGGCTCGCAGCCAGGTTATATTTGGAAGATGGGTTAAAACGTTTCCTTGATATTTGTAGTGGTGAACTGGTACAGAATCCAACCACCGACGCCGATCGTGGCGCGCGTGCGTGCGTGCGTGCGTGTGCGTGCGTGTGCGTGTAGCCTTATATGTAATAAACAAATAACATAGAAACTAGAAAGATCTATTTGTGATAGACACGGAGTGACACTTCATTATGGATGACACAATGGTACTTCGCCACGAGCACTCCTCAGTTGTTCCGTCGACAGGTAGCAAGTGGTTGCTGATAACAAAGTAATTGTTGTACTGTTCTGTAATTGTTTGCGTTTTAATCTTTGTGATAAGACAAACAAGGAATAGCAACAAAGGCGGTAAAGAGGAATCAAGCGGAAATAGATTTAAACATTTAATAGATCCACTCATCGTGTTCGGTAAACAAAGGACCTATTTGATTGTTGTGGACAGATCATGTTGCTGGTGCTGTGGTCGGTGGTGTTCCTGCTCGCCCTGACGCTGTACCTGCGTGGGGTGTACTCCAGGTTCAGTAGATATGGAGTGAAGTCGTTCACGCCGGTGCCGATCTTCGGGAACATGTTGCGCATAGCGTGTCGCCTCGAGCACTTCACCGACCACATCCAGAAGCTGTACGACGCGTATCCCGAGGAGAGGTGATTATATCTTTAATATACAATTGGGAACATTTTGTAACATTTTACTCAAAAATATTTGTCACGGCGATTGTCTTGTCATCTATAACATAATTGTAACTGTTTCAGGTTCGTGGGCCGATTCGAGTTTCTGAACCCAATGGTAATGGTAAAGGACATTGAATTGATAAAAAGGATAACTGTAAAGGACTTTGAATACTTCTTAGACCATCGCGCCTTTGTGGACGAGAAGCTCGATCCGTTCTTTGGGAGAAACTTATTTGCACTTAAAGGTAATACATTAAGTTATGTGTACTTTGAATGAAACATGAAAATGCAATGGGTGGTGGTGGTCACACACCGTCACGTTAAAACAAATCTAGTTATTTCGGCAAAACATAACTTGTAACTTGGTGGAACCAAGTGTCACTCTTTACCAGGTCTATTCGAAATTGTAATTACAACATAACCACAAAGTACAGTTAAGATGGAGCGCAAGAGGTTATGTAATGAATTATGATATCCCTTCCTTCTAGAAGTCAATCTCACTAGATTGCGCGAGAAGATCACTCACTGAACGGGGGTTATTCTCATTTTAAATGATGATATCCATGCACAAGGAGGCGCACGACGCAAACAACAAGGAGTTGCATATTACGCGCCACACGTGATATATCATGTGGTTTAATCATATTTGTATCTCCTTGCGGTTGATATTTATGCTGCTAGAAAGTACTTGCAAATGAAAATTAAAAAGAAATAATATTTGGTCCCTTCAGAAGCTATATGTAATGCCTGCTCGGGAGCATGGACCAAGTCTACGTGCGACGGACTCCAGCCACTAAATAGCACGGAGACATCGAACCGTCCGCGTTGTATCTTCCATAAATACATTAACTCAGTCGGAATAACACTTTATACACTCTTTCTCTTAATCCTTGCCAGTTCAAGCACAACTCTCCGCCGAATCACCCCCCATTCTCCCCCAGCCAAGTAATATCGACCACGCTCATCAGGAACACCATCCCTCTTCTCGAACATTGCCAAGTCGTTCGACTTGCAATTATTACATTAAACATTACCTAACTTTTATTAAACTTTATAATCATGTTATCCTTATAGATTAATAAATTAAAAGATGATTTGACTTAATAATATAATTATTAAAAATATAAATGTGGCAACGACACCGACAGTCGGACACAAGTCGGACGTACGGCCCGACACAACAACCGACATTGTTGTACTTACTGGGTTTCGTATTAGTTTACATATCGATTTAATGATTATCGAAATCATTACTCGAGGACCGTACAGTTGCCTGGTCGTCAACAAGGGAAGATACTCATGCTATCATTACAACTAAGATGTAGCGTCAGACCAGCAACCGGTACTGTTTCTTGGTATAGTATGATATTACGCATTCGTGTTTGGTTTAAATAGATCAATATGTATAAAGAGTTGCACTTTACGAACGTCATCGTAAACAGCAGAAGTCATGCAGTGACCGTAGCCGCCGTGAATACTAAACGATAGTCGTGAACGATCGTCATTATCATCAGTACCAGTGCAGAGCGAACAGGCAAATATTTACACATCAGGTCACCGTCAGACACCTTGGGGAATTTTCCCTTGCGAAGGGCTAGACTAGACCGAAAATTGTAAAACGATATGTTTGAAACAGGTCAAGAGTGGAAAGACATGCGATCGACTCTAAGCCCGGCATTCACCAGCTCCAAGATCCGGCTGATGGTGCCGTTCATGGACGAAGTTGGTAATATGATGATAAAGTCGCTGAAGGAAAAGATACGGAATTCGAAAAGTAAGTAGTTGTCATGTAACTTGAATTTATTCATCTTATACAATTACGTTTACGGTTAGGTTAGAAAAAGAATTACAGAATTACTGCGCAAGCGTCGCCTTTGACTTATAATAAGTAGTTATAAACAATAGCTCCATATTGTTTATTACTAATGAATCAAGTAGTCTAACAATAAATTTAACAAATGTATCACTTTTTAAAACGTGTTACCGTGTAGCAACAAACACATTGTTGTTACATTTGTAGGTAAATTCAAAGTTCTATTTAAGTTCATTTTGTTAATTATTTGGATTTAAGCGTCAGTGTTCTTGGCATATTGTGAAAACTAGGTTTTTAATTTTACCCTTAGAGGGTTACATCGACGTGGACTGCAAAGACTTGACAACCCGATACGCAAACGACGTGATAGCATCCTGCGCGTTCGGACTGAAGGTGGACTCGCATTCGGACCAGGACAACATGTTCTACAAAATGGGCAAGGTCGCCTCCACGTTCAACTTCAAGCAACTGCTCAAGTTCTTCGCCTTCACTTCCTGGCCCAACATCTCAAAGGTGGGAAATCTTTATTTCATAATGAAGGAGGCGTTTTGTGACATTGTCTCTAAGATAGCCAGAATTTATACCGTTAGTATTAAGTTAGTGTTAAGTGTTAGTTACATAGGTCTTACTGAGCGCAGCACAGTAGGTAATAAGTTAATACAGTATTGACATTTAAAGCCTTGTCGGGAGATGACGAGTGTGAACACGATACTACCCTGATAAATAATCTCATAACTATAAATTACGATGAACCTATTTGATTCTAGAAATTTAACTTGGAGACCTAGAGAACAATTGGTCAGTTAACTTTTATTGATACTGAAGCAAGTACTGTTCGGTATACAGACAGGTACGGGTAACGCATGCGCAATTGAAAGCAATTGCTGGATAAATTGATAAGGACAGATTGTAGCAATCATTCTGTTAACATCTAAAATAGAAAAAGCACTTCTATGCTAGGATCCATCGCGTTGGCCAATCTGTGCTCTGCAATTGTGTTCACCGATATTATTTCGAAGTGTTTGTTGGGGCATCAGGTGAACGAATCGATCTTACCAACAAAGTTGATGTTGATGCATATAAGAACGAGACATCAACTTTGTTTTCATAGAAACACACAAATAAAGGGGTGAATTGTAATATTTATGTAAAAGAAGCAGTAATTACATTCTCCATTAGAAGGATTTATTCACATATTAAGTAACTCTTTCCGCTTCCTCCACTGCGAGTGAAGAATGTGTTGCCTAATTTAAGTAATCTTTACATAATTCAGATCTGACTTAAAAATAAGCAAAAAAGGAAAGAGTATTTTTTGATCGCAAGTTCATTCGATCAAAGTTACGAATCAGTGATAGAACAGCGCGGTGCAGCAGATAGTATAAATTCAAAGATGAATTTCTATGAAAATTATTTACTATTGGAGGGTTAAGGGGGAGTTTACAGTAATATTATTCTTTAGTTTCTACGGTTAACGCTATTCACGGAATCGACTAAGAACTTTTTCTGGGACCTGGTGTTGAGCACGATGAATGATCGTGAAGCGAAGAAAATTGTTCGACCCGACATGATCCACCTGCTGATGGAGGCGAAGAAAGGTAACAAGTAATCAGATACATTTTTAATTCACATATTTTTTCAATGTCTTCTTTCTCCTGCCCTGGTCCCACTTTATGTAGGGTCGGCACAACATGTTCTTCATTACCGAACATGTTGTAAATAGTTTTGGCTAAACTTTTTACGACCGGCCGCCTGCCTGACATCAACCCTCTTTTTGGGAATCTTTGGGGACTTTTTTTTTTTTTTTTTTTCTTCCCCATTTGTATTTCGCTGTTGTTACTAAAATTCACAAATGTACATAACTTAAATATTAAAGTCATCGGTACATGCCGAGATTCGAACCCGCGACCTTCGGATTGAAGGCCGCACGCTCTAACCATTAGGCCAGCGAGCTACATATTTTTACAATGTGTTTATGTAATTGTGTGCTGCAGTTGATTGTCAGTTTCGTTGTCTCACGAACGATTGAAAATTTACACGGGATTTATAGTTTACTTCACCTAAGTGTTTGTGATTATTTATCTATCGATCATCCATTTTGTCTACAATAACATTAATTCTTGAAAGATGTAATCACTTATATGTGGAAAGTTGCAATCGAAATAAGATAACTTCAATATACTACAATGTATATAATCATCGTGAGGAATTCTCCAAACTGAAGTTTAGCGGTCACACTGAGAATCACCCTACGGTTATCAGCTATTGTTAATATTAGGAAATTAGTTAATTTAGAAAACATATGCAAGCATAACTCCTGGCCCGGAGGAGAAGTAATATGATGATTGATGATTATGTATTTTATTTCTGTATTTGTTTACCATTGTTTCATAGGTCAACTATTGCACGAGGAAAGGGGTTCCGTGGATACGGACGCAGGCTTTGCAACTGTCGAGGAATCCTCCGTCGGCAAAAAGAACATAGATCGAGGTGGGTGTTAAGCGTTAAATCAAAATAAACTCTTTTATGTTGTAGAATATTCAGTAAATACATCAGAATTAATGATCTGCTCATTTCGTGAGAGTTTCTCCTTGATTCTTTGTTCTTACCTCGTCAAAAAGCTGATGGCTCAATCACTCGGTTTTCTTTCAGTTGAATTTATTTTGTTTGCAAAATGAAAGTGTTTGCTTGTGAGAAAATAAGCTGCGCGTAAATATAAGTTCTGCTGCGCATATTTCCACAACCTTTTCGAATTGCACTAACTGGGTATCGGATAATATGATATGAGACCAACAATTTAATATCTGAACCTTGGTCAAAATCTTTTATATTATCAAGCGTTTTATCTGTTTTCAGTTTGGTCCGACAGCGATTTGGTGGCACAAGCCGTCCTATTCTTCGTCGCTGGCTTTGAAACCATATCTGCGGCGATGTCGTTCGCACTACACGAGCTGGCCATGAATCCTGATATCCAGGAGCGTCTGTTCAATGAGATAAAAGAAAACGAATCTAGGAGCGGGGGGAAACTGGATTATCATTCCATACAGAACATGACTTATTTAGACATGGTTGTATCAGGTAACAATTTAATACCTCCTCGCCAAATTTCACACATCGGGAATTGTGTATCTGACTGTATGTAAGATGAAGACTGTTGAGGGCGATTGACAAAATCTACTTACTGGTTTTCGATGTGATATTCATTTAAGAAAGAAACCTAGTATATTTTCATCATCATTATCCTTAGGCGCCCACTTCAAACCGAAGTTTGAGGATCAGATTGCGACAACTAAGACGCCACTCAGCTATTCTCATAGTATATGTTCACCTCTATGTAAATACTTACCTTTAACGCAACAGCGTCATGTCAGCATCCGTTCAGTATTTTTGATATTTTTTTATATCGATTTGTTTTTGTTTACAGAGGTGCTCAGAGTGTGGCCGCCAGGTTTCGCAATAGACAGACTTTGCACAAAAGACTACAATTTGGGGAAACCGAATAAAAACTCAACGCAGGATTATATAGTAAGTTTATCCAACATTTTATCTACGGAAAGCGAATAAACATGGTCCACATGTAGACTCGAGATATTTAGGATATGGGTACGGAGCGTACAGACCAGAACTGCTTTACCCACATTTACATTTAAAAGTACAAAGGGACAGATCTTGTCAATATTCGAATGTGCACAGTTCTTACGAAGCTAACACCGAAACTTTCCAGTTTAAACTTGATGCTATTTAACAAGCATTTCAATTTATTGATACATGAGAAGTTTCTAGACAGGAAACAGCCAAATTGTTAGAGAAATATACTTAGATGTAATAATTTTTATGAGTACATACTTTAGTAAATTATTTTATTTATATCAATGGATTTATCTTATCATAAATAACGTTCCCGAATGAAGATGTGTCTGAGAGTAGAGCAAACATTAGAAGATTTACACGGTATAGGGATTTGCAGTTGATAATATTATATATATAACCGATTTGATGGAACTGCAAGCAGGCTGCAGGGTCGATTTGTATTTGAGTTACATCAGTCTATATCTACTTCGCAACTGCATCACTGATTAGGCAAATTAAAACATTTGCACCGTATTATAAGTTGCTGCCGGGGGAAGGTGTTATTTGCAAGACGAACCTTCGGCTGATAAATCTCGTTATATTTCTTCATCATGCAAGGTAGATAGAGAATTATGAAAACAGCATTAAATCTATCTTTATGCAACGTGGAAACAGGTAAATATTTTTATTATTAAATAAAGCTTAGCGACTCATTCTACCACTCTAGAATCGTGTGTATACGTAAATGTGTGGAGGTTCTGTAGTTAGTAAACTGTCTCCAACCTGTCTCCAGACCTTCATACCTCGAAAGGCATTTATGTACTTCGATTAATCTTCTATGTACAAGTATGTAACATTTGTCTGTTTATTTTTATTTATAAAGGTACGTAAAGGCGAATCAGTGATGATCCCGGCGTGGGGAATTCACCGTGATCCGGAATTCTATTCGGAACCGGAAAAGTTTGATCCGGAACGATTTTCCGAGAAGAACAGGTTGCTTATTAAACCGTTCACTTACATCCCCTTCGGTCTCGGACCAAGGAACTGTATAGGTAAGTATTATGAAATTACCCACAATAAGTCCCACTGATGATCCCAATATTTCTGCAAGCACAATTGTAGTGCACTTTGGATTAAAGTACGCTGTAACGGGTAAATTAATTAGGCCGATGAAATGTTCCATAAGCTACAAGCGCAATTTGTTGCTGCGCTTGTCTATTGCTAATATTACTTCTGCTTGGTATAACAAATATGCGCTGTGGCAGTGCCTATCTGAACCATGTCCTACAGGGGTGCAGGACACTTGTAATTATGAAATTAACTACAGCAACGTCAGATCAAGATGATTTATAAAGCATCAGTCGGTCTACACAGACGTGGCCTTATTAATGTATACATTAGATGTCGTCATACTTCTAATCATGATCATCATCATCATCAGCTGATTGACGTCCACTGCTGGACATACCTCTGAAGGAACTTTTAATATACAACATAATATAACGAATATTTATATGGTAGTTGTTTCAATGACCACGCGTAATAAAAAGAAAAGCTTTGTTGGAATGTGATCTTTACAAAAATAAAGCCAATAAGGTTAATTGGTTATGATCGTGTCCACAGGTTCCAGGTTCGCTTTGTGCGAAGTGAAGGTGATGATTTATCAGCTTTTGCTGCACATGGAGCTGTCGCCGTGCGAAAAGACCTGCATACCTGCCAAGTTTTCCACGGACACGTTTAACATTCGCATGAGAGGCGGCCACTGGCTGAGGTTCAACCTCAGGCAGCAGTGAGACAGGTCCAGACAGGTCCAGACAGGTCCAGACAGGTCCAGACACACCGAATTGATTTGAAATGTCTTAGAGTTCGAAACGCAATAATGATTATATGTCTATATGTATTATGAAAGTGAACTTGAACTTGTCTTTTGTCGTTTGAGTACATTCATTGTGTTAACAATTAATTGTAATTATCTTTAAATATGGTGATAACGGTTTGTATTGTATGTGTTGAATAATTAGGAAGCGTACAGTTTTACTTTTTGCAAACTATGAGCTCGGTACCGAATTGTAGTCAACTGTAGCGCCATTTATTACTAAGCAGGATCATTAGCAAACGTATAAACACACAGACACAGACACAGGCACAGACACAGACACAGACACAGACATTGTACTAAGATAATTTAATCGTATAAAATGTAATTTTTCGCAGTCCGCTTATTATGCAGCAATTATGTTTTTCCCCGTGCGGCCCTGCAATTAGACGGCGCGGGCATTGCGCGGCATTGCGCGGGCATTGCGCGGCATTGCGCGTGCATTGCGCGGGCATTACGCGGGCATTACGCGGGCATTGCGCGGCGTTGCGCGTGCATTGCGCGGGCATTGCGCGGGCATTACGCGGGCATTGCGCGGCGTTGCGCGTGCATTGCGCGTGCATTGCGCGTGCATTGCGCGGGCATTGCGCGGGCATTGCGCGGGCATTACGCGGGCATTGCGCGGCGTTGCGCGGCATTGCGCGGGCATTGCGCGGGCATTGCGCGGGCATTGCGCGTGCTTTGCGCGGCATTGCGCGGCGTTGCGCAGCCCGGCCGACCCGGAGCGGCCTCCGTGTCCGACAAAAACGAAGCCACATAATTAATGTAATACGCTAGGAGATCATGTACATTGATCATTTATATAAATTTTTTGTTTCTTATTTATGTGGGAAGTGAATTAATAATAACAGTCGTGAAAAAATCACGTTTCCGTAGATATTGCTTCAAATGTCACATTAGGTCTCGTGTATCGTCGATAGATTTAATGAACATGGTCGTAGTGTAATGCAATATAATATAATATGTATAATTATAAACGAAATAAATGTAATTGGTATTATGTTGAAATGTGTTTTTTTTTCGTTTTTACTAACTAAAAAGTGGAACTCATATGATTTAGTTGCTTGTATGTTTATTGTCTCGTTTATCAACGTCCTATCTCTTATTTTTTACTCTTATAGCTTCTGCTTTCCCTGTTCCTATTTATAAAAAAGATGTGATTACAAAAAGATAAGCAAGTGAAGCGACCTTTGAATTATTGTTTTTATGATACGCTTCTATTTCAGGAAGTTATTTGGTGCAGGAATAATGAAAAAACATGCAATCTTTGTTCAAAAATAATCAACTTAAACTATTCCGGATTCAATTTTCGAATGATCAGACACGGTTTGTATATCGAATAACAAAACATCACTTTAATGTGGTGGAAACACGCACACGGAAACAGACACACAAATGTACTCTATTCAATACTCGCACTCGCCGTAACAAGTGTGCGTGCGGTTGTAGACAAGCAGTTCGTGTGTGTGTGTGTGTGTGTGTGTGTGTGCGTGCCCGCCGCGGCAGCTGCACACGTTGGCACTCATTCGTCGTCGCCCCGTGTGCACCGCGCGCACACGCTGCACCGCGCGCACAAATGAGTTGCACTTTATAAGGTCCATGCGCTAGATATTAGAGAACGGGCAGTATCATACACGTGTCGATACTTTCGAAGCGTTTGCGATAACTGTTGTGATTATATTTATCATAAATATCTGCACAAAATCAACAAGTACGGTAAGTTGTTTTTTCCGTTTTACTACATTTTTGTGGATCATTTTTGTATGAAGTAATTATTTTGATAACCTCGCTTATAGCGGAGATCTTCTCGCGTATATTTTTGATGTTGGTGTTGGGATAGTGTAGTGTTTAGGCTTTATAGGGTGTTCTATCTATGTTTTGTTCCTTGTCAAATTCTTTTATCACGTTTATATTAACTAACAGTTTTACTTACAATACCTTTGTTATTATAACTAATAATAATTAACATTAAATTTTCATTTATAAGTTTGCATATATTTTACATATAAGCACAAAAGTAGTAAATAAGTCTTTACGTTGTTTACATGTGACGATGTGGAGGGTGATAGCAATATTTGATTTTTATTTAGTCTGTCATTTCTAGTTTGAACTGGTTACTTGTCAACGACCTAGAAACTAAAAGTTACCTATTTTCTGATAATGTTTAGTGCTGCCGGTCTTTTCCCGTATTTATGTACATTACAATTTCGTATTTTGATAAATTTCATCATTTCATGAACGAACCAATGCCTTGGTTGTCGCTCGCTTACCGCCGCGCTGTCGGTTTAATATTGTTCATTAAAAAAACTAAATACTGACACTGATTTGTTTACGCTAGCAACTATGGGGGTATCTGCTGGCTGATGGTCGTCGGGGTAATACGAGGGTACCGCACTATCTCACATGAGGCTGCATGCGTACTAGCAGCATCTGTCCCATGGGATTTAGAGGCGGAGTTCCTTGCAGCCATGTATGAATGGCGCATGGAATTACAAACCCGGGGTGAGTAGCTCCCACCGAGGGAATGGGGTTTACGGAGGTTTCACGCTCGACGACTACTGCTCGAACGATCGAATGACAGACTGGCCCATCCCAGGGCAGGAAGTAAAATTGTTGGCGCCGTGCGTCCAGTTTTGACAAATTGGATTAACAGGCGTCATGGCGCACTGACGTTCCGACTGGTGCAGGTGCTAACGAGGCATGGATATTTCGGAAACTACCTGCACCGTATAAGGAGAGAGCCCACGGCCATATGCCACCATCGCAGTAACGATAAGGATTCGGCGCAGCATACCTTAGAGGTATGTCTGAGTTGGGCAGGGTTGCGTCGAGACCTCGTCGCTATTGTTGGCAACGACCTTTCTCTTCCCGCTTTCGTGAAGGCAATGATGAAAAGCGAAGAGTCGTGGAACGCCTGTGTTGCTTTTTCTGAAAAAGTTATATTGCAGAAGGAGGCTGCGGAGCGGGTGAGAGAAAGTGCCTCTAACCTCGCCATCCGTAGACAGAGACCCGGGCGTCGGAGGAGAAGGGATCATGCCCTTCTCCAACCCTCCTAATAAAGGCTTAAGTGGCGGATACGGGGAAATCCGCCACCCAGTAATGTAAGCCTCAAGAGGGCGCATGTATTTTCCGCGTAGAACCACTGTGTCTTTGGTTTCCATAAGAAAACCCATATCATGTTGGGGCCATTAGTAAGCCGACGTTGCCGGGACTGTGGTAGTGTGCGAATGCGTTCCCGCAGTTTTGGCGAAAAGCGCAGCGAGGAAACCCTGGGGTTTTACCCAGTAAGAGTCTGGCATAACTTTTTCGTTGTCCTCCGCAACGAGAAAGTATCCATACAGGATTTCCTCACATAAAAAAAGCTGCTAGCTGTATTTATTATTTTTAAAATAACCTGCCCCAAATTTCTTTTAAAACGGTACTGGATAGCCATTATGGAAATCGGGAGTAAGAAGAAACAAAAACCTTTTTATATAACAATGTTATCCCTGGTGTTCCAAAAGTCTTTATTTCAGGTAATGCTGTTTGTAATATGGTCGGTGGCCGTACTGGCTGCCCTAGGTTTATACATGCGCAAGTTGTACTCAAGATTCGACAGATACGGAGTCAAGTGTTTGAAGCCATTGCCTTTCCTCGGTAACATTGGCCGGATATTGACGCGCCGCGAACATTTCAGTGATCATGTAGGAAAGCTTTACAGAGCCTATCCAGGTGAAAGGTAAGGAGAAGGGAGCTCCGTGATTGTATCTAGTTTGATGGATATAACTACATTAAAGGGATTCAACTGGACAATTGACTTTAAGATTAATTGGGCCATTAATTATTTTAACAATACATCATAAATTATTAAATATTGTTTTTACAAGTTGCTATTGACTGTACGTACGAAATAATTTTTTTATTTTTCTTATGAATTTAGATAACTATGCAACTGATATAGCTTCTACTTTAGTTTACTTAAGCAAATGAAGCTTAAAAATTAAAAATGACAATAATAATAATATTTAACTTCTTCAAGGTTCGTGGGTCGGTACGAATTTACGAATCCAATAATAATGCTAATGGATCTAGATCTGATAAAGTCGATTACCGTTAAGGATTTTGAACATTTCCTAGACCATCGTGTGTCCGTTGATGAGAAAATTGATCCCTTCTTTGGCAGGAACTTATTTTCACTAAAAGGTAAGACAAAAAGACAACCACACTTCATGATCATGGAAAATAATTATGGTTAACTTTAACCTTAGCGCCTATCCGTTACCACAAACTATTAAACAAATGGTTAAAAATAATTAATAGACATTTTTAATTATATTTACGGGACCATCATAGACTTGATGTTTGTTGAAACAAGTTATAGTTACAAAAAATGAATTAATGTTACACATACCTTACGTAACTTGAACACTACAATGATTGCAATAGGTCAAGAATGGAAGGACATGCGATCGACACTGAGTCCAGCATTTACCAGTTCCAAGATACGACTGATGGTGCCGTTGATGGTCGAGGTGGGCGATATTATGATAAAATCAATAAAGGAAAGAATACAAAATGCAACAGGTAAACATCAAGTATGTTATATTATTTATGTAAGGAGAATTACGATGTAAAGAATTTATGAAGAAAGTAATTGAAGTCACCGTGAGGAGAGTGTGCTCTTAAAACTTAAACTTGGAAATAAAGAGAATTCTGCGTTAAGTGTTGTAAGATAAATAAATATCTTTGAAATTAGCTCGGATTAGAAACTTAAAAACGAGTTTTTTCAATGGAAATATTTTTTTAACTGTCGTGAACAGTGAAACCGCCAGCTAAACTTTTACAAACACGACGTCGACCTGTCTGACTGTGGCTGATAATGTGACTGCGATTGAATTAATGGAACTCACCTTTCTACTCCTGGTGTAGGTCACCTCGATGTGGACTGTAAGGATTTGATGTCGCGATATGCGAATGATGTGATCGCTTCCTGCGCGTTTGGCCTCAAGGTGGATTCCCACACTGACCGGGATAACAAGTTCTACGCCATGGGGAAGGTGGCTTCAACGTTTAACTTGTGGCAGCTGTTCAAGTTATTCGCCATCAGCGCATGGCCGGTCGTGGCAAAGGTGATATATTATTGTGATGTCTATATTACAAATTATTATTACATTCACGCTTTCATTAACACTAAAATCTTTTAAAAATAACTATTAATTTAGTTCAAATCATAATTAATCTAGCAATAAACTATTTGTCTATGTATCAATCACATATCATTTAAGTTATGTTATGTGTGATCTCCAGAAGGAATATGTTTTTAATTGATAAAAAACTTTTTTGTATTTTAATAATGCGCAATGTGCAATATGCTTGTCCAGGCTTTGCGTTTCACTTTGTTTACAAAATCGACGAAGTATTTCTTCTGGAACTTGGTGCTGGGCACGATGAGCGAGCGCGAAGCCAAACGCATCGTCAGACCTGATATGATTCAGCTATTGATGGACGTCAAAAAAGGTAGTCATTTTGGTTTCCTTAAATTTTCTATGTTCACGGTTGACGGGAACTACTCTTGGTGTGTAAATTCTAGAATTCAATTCATTTGGTGAAACGTGATATGTTTTTCCGTTAAAACGAGAGGTTAATATAATTACATTGTACGAGTATTACTGTTTGTTGCGTGAGACAATAAAATGGTACATATCACTAGTAGCATCACTGTTTCGTGCAAACCTGAACGCAGGAACGTGAAATTTCCGGACAAGTTGTAAGATTACGTGAAAATATGGAGATCAGAGTAAAACGACAAAACTGAATTGTTCTTTTGAATGTTTATCTAGATTAAACGAATAACTTAGATACTTGATAATTTATAATAAATAAATTCTGTATAAATATAACAATGATTGTTGTCTAGGCCAATTGAAACACGAGGACAAGTATGTCGATACAGACGCAGGTTTTGCAACTGCCGAAGAGTCATTTGTGGGTCGAAACAACACGAACCGAGGTTAGTAAATGAACAAGGTCAGTAGGATCTATATAAAAAGTAAATAAAACATATGCCTCGTATCTCTTGTTTAGTCTTATATTTTATTAAAGAATCTTGGGGTACTACATCAGACTACAAATTTGCACCAAATACATAAAAGATTCGCTTTCAGTTTGGACGGATAGTCATTTTGTGGCGCAAGCCATGCTGTTTCTTATTGCGGGATTCGAAACAGTATCTTCAGCCATGTGCTTCGCGCTGCACGAGCTGGCCATGAATCCTAACATCCAAGAGAGGCTTTTCAAAGAACTGAAGGAACACGAAGTCAAAACTGGTGGAAAATTAGATTACAGCTCCATTCAGAACTTAAAATATCTGGATATGGTTGTTTCAGGTAAGTATTACTGTAAGACAATTCTATTTAATTTATGCAACTGTTTTCTGTCAACTGTTGGAAACTATCTCCCAAATTTTAACGTCACCAGTCTGCTGCTGCTGGAATCATTGTTCTCCCGTGACACTGTCTAGCAGTGGGACATTCGCAACAACCTATTTTTTCTAGGTTTTTTTGATCTGCTTCAGCAGCTTTTCAATCTTTGCGCTAAGTAGTCGATGCATTGCTATTTTGCTTCATAATATAAGCCAAATAAACCGACAAGTAGATGCTTTTATAAATTTTGCTGCCTTACTTACTGCAATAATTACCGAGTTTACTATAATTTGAACATTTGATGGTATTGATGTAATACATACAGCAAATAAATATTGGATATTACGACATTTATATTTTCATTTTATTGTCATTTCTTTGACTGAGATGCTAGAGAAATATAAGAATAACAAAATAAAATGCCATTTTTTTCTTTGTACAAAAGTTTTATCAAAAGTGTCTATGGAAGCTGCAGATGGATCATCTGAATTTTGATGTTCGAATACATTATAAATTTCAGAGGTGCTCAGGATATGGCCTCCGGTTGTATCATTTGACCGACTCTGTATTAAGGATTACAATCTAGGAAGACCTAGCAAAGAGACCACGCAGGATTATATCGTAAATATATTTAAAATTTTGATGAATTTGAGGAATATCTAAAACCGGCGGCGGTAACAGATCCACTCTTTCAAATAAAATAACCTTTATTTTAGATCCGTAAAGGTGAATCTGTCATCACACCTGTGTGGGCGATTCATCGCGATCCCACCTTCTATCAGGATCCAGAGAAGTTTGATCCTGAGCGTTTTTCAGAAGAGAAAAAGCACTTGATCAAACCATTTACTTACATTCCTTTTGGTCTTGGTCCTAGGAATTGTATAGGTAAAGTTTATACCGTACAACTATACTTAACCAATTGTTGTTACACGAGCGATATTTCCATGAGGTTTTGATCTTTGGATTGGCTGGCTATTATTGATGATATGATTTAAGATTAAGGGATACACTCCTAAATACTCTGCTTTCCTCTCGGGCCAGGTCGACAGAAATTAAATATCCTGGCTTACTCTATATTGAAATTTTATTTTGTTAAACTTTTTTTGAATTCATTTCTTATACTATAACTATTGCGTCCATACATACACTACACCAAATTTAATTTGACCCTCAAATCCCACTAATTTATATGACCTCTGACGTCCGTCTCAGGACGTATACCATTCTCGGGCTCGTTCATTAGGAAAATGTTAGAGGGTCAGAAAATTTATTTTAAATTCTTATTTTGTAGCTACTAATAAGCGGAGGCGATGATTTGTCAGTTTATAGAAGATTAATCTGTATCAAAATACACTTCTTTTTTTAATTTTTGCGTTATGGAATTTTTTTAACATAAAAACACAAAGCGACAATAGTCACCAATCCGCATTGGGCCCGCGCGGTGACTGTGGCCCCATCGCCCTCATATTGAGGATAGGCCCGTGTCCAACAGTGGGAACGTAAATTAGCTGTTATGGATATCACTATATTATATTTCTATAATGTTTACTGTATTCCTTAGGTTCCAGGTTCGCTTTGTGCGAGGTGAAAGTGATGCTGTACCAGCTCCTGCTGCACGTGGAGCTGTCGCCGTGCGAGAAGACCTGCATACCGGCGGCGCTGACACCGGGAACGTTCAACATTAGTTTGAGAGGCGGACACTGGTTGCGGTTTCGACTCCGACAGAATTGAATGCGACCGCCGCAGTTGTAAATATAATTTGCAATAAATTATTTCAATTATTTTGGAACTTTTTCTCCATTGGTACATTGTACATTGTACATTGTACATTGGTAAACACTGTCTGTAATATTCTTCATTCAACAACGTTCATACTGCGGATGGGGCTGCTGCTTGCTACAATCTCAGAGCAGTTATCTTCATCCCTAAATGTTTTTTTGGTAGGAATGGAAATCGTATGTATTTTGTACTCCCGGTGCTATTTATTTTTAAATATCTTTACTTAAAGTATTTTTAGCCTTCGACAAGATATTGATCACAGCTACAGCCGTCGTTTCATTTTGCAATGAAATCATGATAAATAATAGAACTAACATTTAAAGCGTTCTTTTTATAATCTTTTGTTATTCCTGTATAAATGTAAACTAATTGTGTAAACAGACGAAATTACGCGATATGTTTAGATATAAAGAAGCGATCATTGATCCGACTCGTCCGTTTGCGCACGCGCAGCTTGTGTGTTTGTATCATTGAGTGTTAAGGTCCACTTCCACTTGATTATTTTTATTATAATAAAAACTTTTTGTTCTACATTAACAAGCGCCAAGTATTTGTAGTGTAGCTAAACTACATCGACTTAGTCATATGCAAAAGGTACATACGAGTTTAATACGATAACACTCTGTTGCACAGATAAATTAATTTAGACATTCGCTATTATCATATTATATATATTAATTAGCGTACATATTAGTTTGTTTTGGTGGAAACACGGCTTTACGCTCGCAAGGTCAAATAATCAGTCAGAAATTATCAGGCCGGCAGCTGACGCACATGCGCACGGGCGCGCACGCCGCGTGGAAGATAACAAGTTTTGTTTTGTTGTGCATCGACAACCAAAATATACTCGGTGAGTAAATATGCTGCTTGACCATTGATCCGAATAGAAGGATGTCGGGTTTAACTTGCGTATCCACTATTGTCTCATTTGTAATTGTGACTATAAATATAATTTAAAGTAATGCGATTTTTTTTAAAGGAATTATTAAAAAAAATATTTAAGTATTAGAGTCGAGTACGGTTTCGATATAGAAGAAAGCAGATAAAACAATATTATTTTTCGTTTTCATTTTAAGTCATGTTGATCGCGATATGGTCGACGGTGCTCCTGGTCGCCGTGATACTGTACTTGTGCAGGGTCTACTTTAGGTTCAGCAGACACGGAGTAAAGACGTTGCAACCTATACCGTTGTTCGGTAACATGGGCCGGATTATGTTTCGTATGGAGCATTTTACTGAAGCCACTTCAAAAGCTTACAAAACGTTCTCCGAAGAAAGGTAAGTGTTTCTTAAAGAATGTCCGAGAGGGACTGGTCATTCAAACCGGACCCCCCGTGTGCCACTGCGTTGTATATAATGTATATCTAAGCGGGTGTCTGCGGCGATACAACTTGCGAACGGATAGTTTCATCGACAATGAGCTATCACGGTGCTTCAATTTTATGTGATGTTAAGTGACAATAATTGGACGGTTTTTTTTGTTTAACGTAGGGGAAATAGCTGCGCACACCCATCCTCGCGAGGGCAAGACAGGTTATGTCAGACTTGCACCGATTAAAACCCCACGATGTTCCAACTCGTCGCCTGATAGTGGGTTTGCGGGAACGTTTACGCACCAACCGCGGCCCCGCCGGCGCTAGCCGCTTGCGCAGCCCTACCTCGGGAGGGAGGGATGAACCCTCCATTTTCACCTCCGTAGGGGCACGCCAGAACATGCAGCGTGCCCCCTTCTCGGCCTCCTGCAGACGCACGGGCGACGAATTCTCCCGAACCCGTCGCCTAGAGGCCATGGGAGAGAAGAGAGAAAACTCTCCTGGCTCTCTGCGGCGGATGCGATGTTGGGCTCGCCGCCACCCGTTGTTAGTCGCAGAGGGTACTCCCTCCGCGATTCTAGCTCGGCTGCAAACGGCCGTATAAAACCGCCCCTGCAGTCTGGCTGCAAAGGGTAGCATAACACCGCCTCTGCAGCCCCCGGCCGCTCCGGTGGGCTCCAGTTATCCAACCTGTGCTCTAATCTAGAGCGACTGCCTCGGGTCAGCTCTTCACCGCGAGGCGGCCGGGTGGGTTCCACTTCGCTTCACCGTGTTTCTGTGCCACGGTTATTAAGCCCCTCCGCCACGACTAGGCGAGAATCCGTTGGGGGTCAATAATTGCACGGTGAAGTATGTTTGCATGGAATATCCTGGCTCTATAATATTGACAGCTGGTACACAGCGATGCTGTTCGTAGATAATTTTAAATATTAAAAATCTCTAGCACCACCTAATCTCTACATCACGTGGCTCCAAAATAGAAAAAATCTTCTTCTTTAGTATTTCAAACAACTAATGGTTTATAATTTACCTAAATTCAAGGTTCATTGGCTGGTATGAATTCATGAATCCAATGGTTATGCTGAAAGACATCGAATTAATCAAGAAGATAGGTGTCAAAGATTTCGAATATTTCCTCGACCACCGCGCTTTCATTGACGGAAAGATAGATCCATTTTTCGGTAGAAATCTATTTTCATTGAAAGGTGAATAAATTAATTATTTAAATAATATCTAAATACATGTGTATAAAGAATAATAAAAAACAACACATTTCTCGACAAAAAGGCTTTTAGAGGCTTTTTATAAAAGATTTTTCAGCGAACAGGCTAATTGGTATAATGATTTATTACATTAGTATATTTTCTTTTAGATTAATCCTCAAAATTTAGTGTTAATGTTAAGGTTTCCTTAATGCAATGAATATATAATGTGGTTATATATAATATATATATCTCTTACCGTAACAGGCCAAGAATGGAAAGATATGCGATCGACTTTAAGTCCGGCGTTCACTAGCTCCAAGATTCGCCTGATGGTACCACTTATGAACGAAGTTGGTGACATCATGATAGAGTCACTGAAGAAATCGTTACAAAATTCTGAAGGTAAAACATCCATATTTATGCTATGAAGTGACGGGACAATGAAGATTTCCACATAGTACACAAGTAAACAAAAGTTCATAACAATAAAGTGTTTTCTAAAATGTTTATATGAATAAAGCTGCCGTTTCTATTTCTGTTACTACAAAAGAGGGGAGAGAGGCAATCAAAGGGAAGTATCACACAATAGTCAATAATAGACATGGAATCAATACGATTTTGATTGGCTGCCAATGTTTGGAATGACGCTTAATTTTGTAAGCTTTTATTGTAAATCTAGGTAGAGGAAACTTTATTAATGGAAAGACGCAGCTCATCATCAGACAGAAAACACAATTGATGATATGTTTACTTCCACAGACGGTTACATCGATGTGGATTGTAGAGATATGTCGACGCGGTACGCAAACGACGTGATAGCATCCTGCGCGTTCGGACTGAAGGTGGACTCGCATTCGGACCAGGACAACATGTTCTACAAAATGGGCAAGGTCGCCTCCACGTTCAACTTCAACCAACTGCTCAAATTAATAATCCTCAGTTCTTGGCCAGCAATTTACAAGGTAAGATCTAATTTTCACCTTAAATTCCACAAGTACAGGTTACTTATCATGTTCAGGTATGTGAAAATGTTTTACATTGCCTTCATCAGTGACCTGATAGTATTTCTGTCAATCTGCCGATACTGATAAAGAAATTTGTGGCATATGGTATGGCCTGGTAACAGGATGAGAATTTTACGTAGTGGCAAACAGTTATCAATCTGAAATGAGCTGCATTACATCTGGAGTTCCCCAAGGCTGACTCTGGGCTGACATATTATTTAATTTCTTCATTAATGATCTTGCGCTTTAGTTTCTATCCTTGAAATGTTTATTTGTACGCCGACGACCTGTAATTTGCTGGTCATTCATCTCCTAGGAATCCTTAAAAAATTTTCTATGTAAAATTAGTTTAATTATCAAAATTCTTTATTCATTAATAAGTAGTAATTACAATAATTAATGACAATGCTTATAAATGGTTTAGGAAGAGGGTAGTCCGCACAACGAATTGAATAGTTTATCAATTTCCAATTTTGGTTTTAGATTTTACGGATGTCTCTTTTCGCCCAATCCACAAAAGATTTCTTCTGGAATTTAGTACTAAGCACGATGACTGAACGTGAGGCCAAAAACATAATCAGACCAGACATGATTCACTTGTTGATGGAAGCTAAGAAAGGTCTGATTTAATAAATGACTACTTCATTATGCATTGGTAACCTATATCTGTTATTATAAGTTGTGATCCATGTTGTATTCGGGATTTATTTGAGGGTTCCAGCTCGCCAACCGGTACCATCATTTGTGTTAAAGCACATCCAAACAAATACAATGTTATATTTGTTTTGGTCTCAAAAACAATTCAACGAAGTATTGAAAAATTCTGTTTGCTTCCAAATTTTTTACTAAAGTATACAGAATGTGCAGTTCCCACGGACGTATTAAATACCCCCTTTCTATTTATATGTATTTAATAGGCCAAAAGGGTGTCTCAAATTGAGTAAGATTGTTAAATATGAGACGGCGTGTATAAGTACAAGCTGGTAACACGGAAGTATTTGGATAGTTTCCTAGTGACCTTTGGCTACATGTTCCTTCGAGCTCATCTTGTAAACTGTTATCATAGCATCTTTGTGTTCCGACTATTGACATATGCGAGTCTGAGTATTCTGGGTGATTAAGTTTCACCACCCGCGGCCTCGTTATTACTTACCACCGTGTGAAATTTGTGTTCATCTATTATCTAACTTTATGAACGGTTCAGTTTATAATTGGTATTCCACCAGGTAAACTGCAATACGAAGATAAAAACAATACCGATCCTGATGCAGGCTTTGCTACGGTTCAAGAATCATCTGTTGGAAAAAAGGATGTAAGCCGAGGTAAATGGCAGCATTACACACATTATTTACTCCAATTGCAATACATGCGTTTTGTGTACTTGTGATAGTATTATGCCAGGTGTCTGCACTTGCTTGTTTGTAATTTTCAGATTTCCTTTAATAACGTTTTTGTTCACGAATATAATTCCTTGTGACCATTATTTCATTATTTTTTCCTCCTGTTTAACCAAACCTAGTTCATCAAGCGGATGATTTTACTCGGATATCGTCTTCGGCACTGATTGGTGCATGTGAATGCATATAATTTACTATATGGTTTCTGTTTTAGAGTGGAGTGGTACAGACTTAGTGGCACAGGCTATTCTATTCTTCGTAGCCGGTTTCGAAACAATTTCCTCAGCGATGTCGTTCGTACTGTACGAGTTGGCATTACATCCGGACATCCAGGAGCGACTCGTCAAAGAAATAAAGCGACACCACGCCAGCAACGGAGGGAAACTAGATTATACCTCTATACAGAGTATGTGTTATATGGACATGGTAGTTTCAGGTGTGTTTTCTTTTTAATAATCACTTAATATTTCAATTTTTATTTGTCTTATTGTAGTATTTATTATATTGTAAATTTTTAGAGGTACTGAGAAAATGGCCTCCGGCAATCGCACTGGATAGACAATGCTTGAAAGATTACAACTTAGGGAAACCAAATGAACAATCGACCCGAGACTACATCGTAAGAAACGTTTTTTTTTATAATCTAATGTTGTCATTAGAATTGTGTAAATTAATCACGGTGAAGTACCTGCTGACGGAAGTCTTTAGTTCAATTTGTAAATTATCTATTAATATATTCATTATCTTATTAATTACATTATCACAAAAGAGTACGACGAATTGATAACAAGTTTTATTCAGTTACTGTGACAATGAAGAGATCGGGTGACCAGAACATATCCGTTGTCCGGTTGACGGAGTGGATGGTCTTGATTTATTGATTAATTTCAGCAGAAGTTTCTTCACAATTATACAAAAATGTCTTAAAATTGTTCCAAGAATTACTTAAATGGCAGAATAAGAAATTTCAAAAATATGTTTTTTCGCTAAAGACTTAAATTTACTTGTAAAGTTTCAAATTCAGATTCGACATATAGTGAAGAGAGATTTTTATTAGGCTCTAACTTCAAAGGCCTTTTGACATCTTTCTGGTCATTGGAGTTCCCTGGACGTGTGTCCACGTCTTATTTCGTATCGTGCGGTTATTTTGGGCCGTTATTATTTGTTCTTTTGATTTAATATATTATATATTTTCGTGTGAACAGATTCGTAAAGGCGAAAATGTTACGATACCACTGTGGGCGATCCATCACGATGAGAATTTCTATCCGGATCCTGAGAAGTTCGATCCGGAGCGGTTCTCCGAGGAGAACAAGCATCTGATCAAACCGTTTACGTATATACCATTCGGCCTCGGACCGAGAAACTGTATAGGTGAGGTACAGCATTGTCCTGTAGTCGCGGGCTATTAAGAATAGGACTAAGGTAAGCCTTGTCTGTCGAAGAAGGCGACTAAAAGGATTTCGTGATTGTGAGCTCTGAAGGTGAACGATTATGAGGTGGTCTAGTTCTTGTAGCACCAAAGCGTGTACGTCCAGGAGTGCTACAGCTCACTCTGGGACGTGCTGTAGGCGTAGTGCCGGAAGGCACCGGTGCGTTCCGTCGGCGATCTCTAGATCCCTCGCAACGCACTGAAGATGACCAACCACCTTTGAGATTTTAGTAAGTCAAAATCCGACAACCTTGTTTTCCTACTAGAAGCAGATTATATTTTTAGATTTACCCCCACAAAAAAAAGGTGCCGTGTAGCAACCGCTCCGCCCTGTATGAAATAACATCTATTTGATCTTCACTTAAATGATACGACGGTAACTCAATATGTGTTAATAGTATTTTATTTCTTCGTTATAATATATCCTTATCTCATTACCAGCTGAAGCGCTGCATACTTTGGCAAACACTGTATGATAGTAATGATCACAGAGAAACCTTTTCCTGGAATTGCTTTCTTAATCGACCTTGACGACATCTTGTGGAGAACCTGTGAGGTGTTCTAATCTGTTCCCTGACATGTATATTTATAATTTATTATATTGTTTAGGTTCCAGATTCGCCTTGTGCGAGTTGAAGGTGATGCTGTACCAGCTCCTGCAGCACGTGGAGCTGTCGCCGTGCGAGAAGACCTGCATACCGGCGGAAATAGCGACCGATACGTTCAACATACGTTTGAAAGGGGGCGACTGGCTAAGGTTCCGTACAAGGAAATAACATGACATACATATGTTGTTACGATCAAAGCTTGTCGCATTATATAGTACGTGTGTCAATAAATGATCTGTGTTTATCCCGCACTATTTATACTAATACACAATAACACTGATTTTACAAGTTTATCGTATTTCTAAGGATAAGATGAATTGAAGGAAGAATGAATTAGTTGCGAATGGGGTAGTTGGATTTATTACCGCAATGAATATCACCAACTAAGATCTGGAGGTGTTGTAGTTAAACACAAACGTTTTCCAAGTGCAGTGGCTATGAATCAAAAGAATATTTGGTTGATTGTATGAGAATGGAGTCTATCCATCCCTTTGGCGACAGGTTGCGGGAACGTTGATCTGCTGAGACACTAACCTAACTTGTTTCTACGTGGATTAATCAGAAACGTTGACGTGCACCGGGTTTATTCAGTAATAAAAACGCATTGAAGTTTTATTACATTGGATAGAGACGTGTTGTGTATGTAAACCCTGGGAGTTTCATTTAATCCTCCCTTATCATCATTTATTCCCTTTGAAATGAGATACAGAAGCCTTCAGCTTTACGAACCTATAAAACCGTAACGCCTTTTTTTTAAACAGAACGTTTTATGTATCTCCCTGATTAAATCTGAAAGGATCTACAGGTTAAAATTCATGAATTGAAATTAATGAAATAGGCTAAAAGTAATATTGGTTTATTTATTGAAGGCGATAAAGCGATGTCGCTCTGCTCTTGGCAATAACTTGTGGATACCCTGGTGGTCAAGGTTTGCAAATGAATTGCAGATTTTGTTCAGTGTGACCAAAGTAAGGGTGGTTTTAAATTATATACATGATTTCGGAGCCAGGTTATCTCTATGACTCTCTTTTATTGAAGAGAGTAGTCTAGTGCCACCAGCTGCACGTCGTAACTTCAGCGCACTATTTTCTGTTGCAACTTTGATATTGTTTATCGAAGTTTTAATGTTTTGTGTAAGAGTTTTATATATAATAAATCATAAATACAGTTTTAAATTACCCATTTAAAACAATTAAACTAAGGGTGAAGCTGCAGAACGGGAGCACTCCGTGCAGAGGAGAAATTTTAATGACCCTGTTAATAACCACTTTATAAAGCGGAGTACATCGTTAGCGTGGCCATCTTTAGTGCGATTCTGTAAATAAGTCAATAAGAGTAGCGTCTACGGTTCATCCATTCAGTCCTACTAATTAAGCATACCTGTTTTAATTATAAATCCACTATCTAAGCAGTTTAACGTAACCTCGTTAGACTGTTCTGCGACCGAGTAACGACGCGCTGGGCTCCGCCTGGGTTTGTCAAGAATATGTTCTATAAGATAATGTTTTTCTTCAAAAACGATTGAGGGACGCAGTAAAGTGGAGTAACTTGGAGTGAAGTAGCGATAGCAATGCTGAAAGCAGTAATGGACTTTTAATCAAAATCAGTGGTTAATGACATTAAACTTTTCTCCTTGCACACGTTTAATATTTTCTGCAACTGTATCTTGTTTATTAACTAGTTGCAGTATCCTTACTCCAACAAGGTTTCTTCTATTTCCATTAAACTGATAATAATACTGTTTTTGAGAGTAAACATTGCAGGGACTCCTGCAAAAGCCAATTTACATCTCCACTGTTGGGGCACAGGCCTACCCTCAATATGAGGCGATGGGCCATAGTCACCACGCGGGCCCAGCTCGGATTGGTGACTTCACACACACCTTAAAATAAATTCTAATCCACGTGCAGGTTCCCTCGCGGTGTTCTCCTTCACCGTTTATATTTCGCTGTTGTTACTAAAGTTCACAAATGTACATAACTTAAATATTAAAGACATCGGTACATGCCGGGATTCAATCCCGCGACTTTCGGAGGGAAGGCCACACGCTCTAACCATTAGGCTAGCGAGCTACTTGCTGTGGTTCACTAGCTAAAAATAATATGGATGAGAGATATCCTTACTAGCACCTCGTTACTATTAGCAGACACGCGCACACTGCTAGCTGCACCTCCTGCTCGTCTCGTCGCATGACTGATGGAATAGTAGGCTGGTAAACGGCAGTGTAGGTTAACTTGTTTCCTGTTTGCCGGGCTGCACATAATTTGGCGCAGCTGCACGCCGGCGAGGTGGTCGAGCCGGCTGCCGGGCGCCGTTTTCTGCCCTGTTAACCCAACCAACGGGCTGTGACCCGCACCGGTCCTCCCAAACCGGTAAACGTACAAATCGCCGTGGGCCCCCGGACTGTGGTTAGGTAATTATACATTGCTGTTGCTCCGGTTCCAGTACACCTGGTACGCACACACTTGTAACGCGTAAACATTTAAACTCTGTTGCAATTATTAAAACGAATCCTTTCCTGTAATTGAGGGAGCTATAACAACTGATATTCCTCCGGCTTTGTGAATATGCTGTACAGCATCACATTGATCGTCACTCTGAGATTATAGAAACAACATTTCCAGTAAAGATCCAAAATAAGGAAATCGCTCTCTTTCTCCCTAGATATTGTCCCATAAAGTGGAAGGGTCAGCTTTCCATATTTTTCCTCTTCTCTTCGCTCTGTCCTCGACATCTTCGTCAGTCACTTGGCACTCACGCATGTCTCTTGGCACTACATTTTTCCACCTTGTTTTAGGTCTGTCTGTAGGTCTATGACTAATGAAGGAGAGCTGTAGTGTCAAAAAACACGGAAATCACTAGCGACATTAAAGGACGAGTCTCTCTTGGCGAAGAATCTCATAACGGATTCTATGTTATAACGTTCTGGTTTAAAAGATTCTCGTGTGCCAAAATCATAGCTATTAATATAGCCATGACAATCCGAAGACAAGCCAAAATCATGGCTATTATGTTATGCCATGATATGTTAATAAGCAGAATAAATAGCAATCGCTATAATATTAGATCTAATAAACTATTTTGTGTAAATATTATGGAAGATTCCAACGCCTCTTTGTCCTTGTGTAATTAGGATGTTCAGTTTATACAACTTCCGGAACTGCTGCAGCGGCTGGTGTGTGCAAATATTCACCACGATGTTTAAGGGATGATGGCTTCACAATGCTTTGGTAACATCAAATGCAATCTACCTGCTGTCAAGGTTTGCTATTGATGTCTGTCAAGGCCCCGATTGTACGCTGCGTGCAGGTACGGCCGGCGGCTGTGTTGGTTCAGAGCTCTATTTATCATATACTCGTACATTAGCTCCTTACATATGTAATTGGCGTTTTGTACGGGAGAAATATAAAGTAAATTTTTTTTGTAAAATATATTTAATTAATCAAAGTATGCACCGTTGTTATCTATGCACTTTTGTCATCTCATAGGTAGTTCATTGATCTCCTTACTAAAAAACCCATGGGGGGCGAGAATCAATAAACTCTTTGAAGGCGGTTTAGACTGCCGCATCGGGGTTGAATTTTTTTCCTTGTAAGAACGATTGTCCATTCTCGATTGTTTAGCAGCTAGTTCTTCCTTCTTGGTCTGCAGTTGCTGACAATAAATATCCGCCGTAATCGTTTGGACAGATTTTAGAAAGCTGTAGTGAACGACACCGGCGCTAGTCCACCAAATACTCACAAGTAACCACTTCCGAGTCAATTTTCGTTTAGGGCAGGATTTGTCTGGGTCACCAGGGTTCAGCCATTGCGACGAACGCTTCCGATTATCGTACAGTATCCACTTTTCATCACAAGTAATGATTCGATTTACAATCCTTTCATCATTGTGTCGGCTGAGCAAAGTAATACAGCAGCAGCAGTCGGCGCGTGTTCGCAAGTTCCATTCACTCAATTCATGAGATATCCATCGTTCAACGCCAAAGAAAATAATAATGAGAAATATCAAATGAATGACTGTTTCCAAAACTCAAATGTAGCAGCTAAATGAATTTATAAATTTGAATTTGGAATTCTTAACCAAAGAGGAGATATTTCAGACAAAACGCTAATTTCATACATAAGGACCCAATATTTCTTATTTTAGGGTGTTTTGAACTTAATATGCTATATCAGCCCCATGAGATTACGTGATAACCGAGAAATTATATCCTTAGGTTATTGACGAACATTTTTTTTTCTCTCGTAGGGAAATCCTACATCGGATACTCTTCTGCTGCCGGGTCTGCAGAAGAGTTATGCCGGATTCTTACCGCCTAAAACCCCACGGTATCCTTCTCAAGACCCTTGGTTGGAACTACGGGAACGCTTGCGCATACTTCCGCGGTTTCAACGGCATTGATCGATTATAGGATCTCGCCTCAGAGTTGAGCTGCCACTCCCCACCTTTCACTAACGTACAGGCGCACCTGTACGCGCCACTTCGAGGCCTTTGATATACGGCAACAAGCGACCCCCGAACTCGCTGCCGTAACCTCTCTTATGGGGGTTGGAGGCTATTATTCATTCTTCTCCGTCGCCCAGGTCTCTGGCTACGAATAGGGAGAAGAGATGTTCTTTCTCTCTCCCTCTCCGCAGTCTCCTTTTGCGACATTACTTGTTCGCAAAAGGCAACGCCAGCACTCCACGCCTTCTCGCTTCCTGTCATAGTCTTCGTAAAAGCTTGAAGAGAGAGGTCTGTCCCTATTTCAGTGATGAGATCTCGACGCAAATTTGTCCAACTGAGACAAACCTCCAACGTATGCTGCGCCGAGTCCTCATCGCTGCCACAATGATGGCACATAGCTGTTGGCTCTCTACCAATGCGGCACAGGTACTTACCGAAACATCCGTGCCCGGTCAGCACCTGTACCAATCGGAAGGTCAGCGCGCCGTGGTCTGTTCAACCAGTCATTTAAAACTGGGAACACGGCATCTATAGATTTGTGGCCAGCTCGGGGATGTGCAAGTCTGTCCTTCCATCGTTCAATAACAGACTGTCGAGCGTGTAACCTCTGGAGAGCCAGTTCTTTTGTGGAGAGCTGTTGTCCTTGCGTTCGACGTTCCGAGCGCCACACATAAGTCGTCGCTAAAAACTCCGCCTCTAAGTCCCATGGAGGGGACCCCGCTAAAACACACGCCGCCTCAAAAGAAACAGTGCGGTAACCCCGAATTACCCCAATAGTCATCGCTCTCTGGGGCCTCCTTAAATATGTGACAGTATGCTCTGTTAGAGATTTCGCCCATACAGATGCTCCGTACAAAGCCATTGACCGCACTACTCCTAGATAGAGACGGCGGCAGCTGGCTTCGGGTCCACCGATATTGGGTAACAGACGCTTTAGGCTAGCAATTACCCCCATAAGCCGGGGAGCCAATTGTTGGAAATGCTCTCGAAATTTCCATCTGCTATCGAGGATGAGTCCTAGGTATCTCATATTGGATCCAACCTCGATAAGGGCGTCACCTACTCTGATGCAGGAACCTCGCGGTGGCGCTTTCCGAGGCCCATGAAAACATATCGCCTCAGTTTTGTTTAACGCCACTTTTAGTCCCAGCATACGTATTCTTTCAATAACTTGTGCCACCGCCTCAGTGGCAAGACGAGCAGCAACCGTGAACGTGATCCCTTGAGCTGTGATAAGGGTATCGTCGGCATAACAAACTATATTCACGCCCGGAACAAGATTACCTCGCAGTACCCAATTGTACCCTTTGTTCCACAGAAGAGGCCCTAATACAGAGCCCTGTGGAACACCGCACGCAATTTTTTTGCGCAAAACTTCGCCCTGCTGTCCACGGTATGTGATGTACCGTTCAGAGAGATAGTCACTGACAATTCGGCAAAGGTAGTAAGGTACACGATGGAAAGTAAGTGCCTCTTTTATGCATGTCCAGGGTAGCGTGTTGAAGGCATTGGCTATGTCAATTGAAACGGCCAACAACACTTCTTTCTGGGTCAAAGCTTCATCCGAGTAGGCCCTGACGCACCTGATGGCGTCGATTGTTGAACGACCTGCTCGAAATCCGTATTGTGCATCCGACAGGTTTGGCCCAACATTGTCCAGATGATCAGCAATGCGCCTAGCGATTATCCGTTCAAACATCTCGTCAACCTCATCAAGCAGTACTATCGGCCGGTAGGGGGACGGCGAATCTGCGGAGTGACCATCCTTCTTAAGAAGTATCATATTGCCTGTCTTCCATTGAGTTGGGACCCGACCCGCGATGCCGACCTACGAGGCAGTTGTCGCCGACTGCAGAGTACGGAGGGCGGCCTCCTGCCGCAGCATCATCCGCAGACGCTGGTGCAGCAGGAGGTCAGGATTCTGCCTTTCGGGTACCTGCCTGCAGAACACTTTTACAACTGGCCTTTTCCATGTTCCTCGTCGATGCTCCATATCGTCGTGTCTTTTTTTCAGGGGTTAGCTCCCTTGTCAGCTGTTCTTAGTCTGTCCCTCCTCTCGAGCCTTCCGGTGTGCGAGACTTTGCTGCTATAGCCTTGAGGAGCATTGGGGACGCAAGCCCCCCCACCACGACAAGGTGGCAGCCTTCGGGGGAGTACCGCCGGACGGCAAAATAGCCGCTACTCGACGCCAAGGGCGCATCGACCTGAATATTGTAGTTCCCAAAAGGGATCATCAACAGACAGGCACACGTGGAGGTTACCCGGCTGAGCGCCCCAGATTATTGACGATCCGAGTTATTATCCGACTACGATATAGTTCCGAGTTATAAAGAATAGGACTGAAGTAAGTCCTGTCTGTTGTAGAAGGTGTCTAAAAGGGTTTTCGAGTACTAGAGCTTTAAAGCTGGGGACTTTCATGGCTCACTAGGCGAACCCGAATATGAAGTGATTACGTATTCGCGGTAGCGGAGCGAGGGTGTGGGGTTTCTTCTGGGAGAAGCATAGATGTAGCGCAGAAAGCCACTGGTTCGTTCCAAAGGAGATTTCCTCCCCTTTCTGCAACGTACTAAGGAAGATCATTGAGATTATAATTTTTTTGGGTATAAATCTTATATAACCGTGTCTGCTCTTCTTTAGCAAGGTGTCTCTAAAAGGTTTCCTCCCACCGTTAACAAAAAGGGTTATAATCCATATATATTAGCCCAACTGATCTGATGTCATCTCTGTGTAGTAGCAAAAGTCTTCAGTGATGGTGTTCCTGAATTATAATTCGCGAAGCAGTCAACATGTTATGTGTTGAATGATGTTTCACCTTGCTGTGTGGTATGTGGTGTTTCCGGCATCGCTCCTCGCTTGCGCCACACACAAGCTGGGAGCCCGCGTCATCTCCAATGACGCGCGTCAGTGTGCGAATGACGCGTCACGGCGTGATTAATGTTCCGTCATGTTGAGATATTTCGTTTCCCCGCACGCGACGGCGGCGGGGGGAGGCGGCAGCATCCTGTGGCAACTATCAGCGGCATGTTGAACCTGACACAACGAAAAATGTGTTGCTTCCTGTTATGGAGATCATTAAATAAACATACAAAACCTTAATTTTCTCAAAAATCCCTAATAATGAATTTAAAAACTAAGCATAGGTCTCTGTTTTCGGAGACCATTTAGATAATTATCGCCTGGTTGTGATTGGCAAGCACATCATTTACCATCACGTGCACGTGCCACGAACGCGTGCTCGCGCGTGTGGTCGCGTAAGCAACATGCAGTACACTAAAAACTATCAAAACTGTCACAAGCAGCAGCTCGTTCTCACAATAACGTCAGGATATTCACAAGGGACAGTAATAGCTACAGACAGGGCCTTTTAAAGGAGCGTGCTTATATGTACGTTGCTTGGCGACAGGTTCCCAAGCGGCGCATGACCGGCTACGGAGACCCCCAGCTCTAGCACCATAATATTTGTGTATAACCGGGTAAGTTTACACTTAGTGCATTAACATTCGTGGATTCTGACAATGAATTGTTTCCAAATTAAAACTTAGATTTCCTCCGAAACAGACCTTGCTCAGACAGTGAAATGTTAAACTTATATTGGTTAAAGTTTATGTTAAGCGAGCGGCGCGGCCCCAACCATTACGTTCACTTAGACCTTAGCTTATTACAAAGTTTCAATGCTGTGCTTTAAGCGAAATGGCAAAAAACTTGAGAAAGTTCTCATCAAATAGACGATACTAGTATCTATATGTATGAAGGTTAACAGCCGCGAGACCTCATGAATGAAGGGGGGTTAAGTAATATAATTATTTAAACGTAAGAATCGTAAGTAAATAACTGTTGTCGTTCTAAGTATAAATAAAATTAAGTGATTGTTCAAATGCATAAGTAACGGACGGTTGCAATTGGTACGTACCATCCAACCACTTTGCAGTGAACATGTTTATTTACCGGCGGGGTTAACTCATCATTATCAACCGATAGACTTCCACTGCTGGACTATCTTCCCAAAGATCTTCACGCTTGTAGGGGTTTATATGGATTAGGGCCATTTCCCAACACATCGGCCCATTGCAGGGTGGTGGGAGCCAGAGCATCGTTTGTTGATTAGCAGGGTGCCCCACGAGTAGGTGAGGTTGGCTTGGGTGAAGTGAGTTCCCCCCGAACAGGTTCCCGCCCTATAGCCGTGGTTTAATCACCGACGGTGAAGCGAAGAAGAGGCTACCCGGCCGGCCCGAGGTGTAGGGCCTACCCGAGACGGCGGCTCCAGGTGAGCTCCGTGAGCTCACCTCGGATGTGGTGAGCCACAGGGGCGGTGGGCTACAGGGGCGGGTTTATACTATCTTTTGCAGCTGAGGTGGAATCGCGGAGGGAGAGGAGTGTCAGTATTGGGATTTGCCGCCCTCCCTACCCTCCGCGCCTGAGCGATGCCGCACCGTTCATGCAGCGGTGTTGGGACCGGGGGGAAGAGGAGTGTTGGTATTGCGTTCCGCCGCTCTTCTTATCTTCCGCGGCCGTATAACAGTTAGCGGCGGAACCCAAGATCAGCTCCGCCACGGGGAGTCAAGAGAGTTTTTTCTCTTGACTCCCATGGCCTCTGGGTGACGGATTCGGGGGGATTCGTAGCTTTAGTGACAATAAGAGGCCAAGGAGAGGGTGCGCTGTGTGTTCCGGTGTGTCCTCACAGAGGTCGAAAGGGGCGGTTCGTCCCTCTCGAAGTAGGGCAGCATGGTGCGGCCGGCGCTGGCGGAGGTGTGCCAAAGCGTTCCCGTGATCTTGCCATAAACCTACGAGGTGGAACGTCGTGGGGGTTTTAGTCGGTGTAAGTCCGACATAACCCGTCTTTGTTCCCACGTAAAACAAAAAACGGGTCCCGTGAGTTGTTGTGCGGGACCCATTACATCCAAGAGATTAAGTATTCTAGGTTTATAACTTCGCAGAGAGAAACAATAATGATACTTAGCTGTTGAAGCTGACCCGATTGACTGATTCATGTTACAAAATGTTCTACGAGACTGCATCGCTCTCTGTCATAGATTCCGGAGCAACCCTCCCACAGACAGGTACATTTGAACACACACTCACCCACTTTTACGTATCTGTGCTGGAGTTTTTATAATTTTTTTTCGCTTGGTGTCACCTGACGCAGCAGAATTAATTAACATTTAATAAAAACTTTTCAGACGCTCAGTGAAATTCAATTAGAGCACCCCCCCCCGCCCCCCCACTCGCTAAATGGATTCGTTGAGATTTAGCGAAAACAATTTTGTGTGCGTTTTTATATTCATCCAATCTGAATCTAATTGTTGAAATTGTATGTAAAAGTAGAAAAGAAATCTCTAATGAAAAGTCCAATCAGTTCAGCTTATTGAAGTCCACTGCTGGGCATAGAAAATAGCCAAATGGAAAGCTGAACTGCTGCCGGCAGCGGTGCTCCCGTCCGTCACGTGTCGCACCAAGTCGGCGGCGTAGCGACGATCTCCCTAGGAGAAAGTAACTTGGGTGCATTAAAGTAAACAAGTGTTTCATGTAGCCATCTTTGTGTGTGGTTGTCAGCGCACTGAGAAGTGACCTTTATAGTATTTGTATAAGACATTTTTACCTATGTAGGGACTCATCACGAAGGGTGTGGTGGATAGCAATATTCCTTTGGCCGAGTACAGGGTAGCTGATTATACGAAATGTTACCTCCAAATTGGAGATGCTGCGGTGTTATGGCCACCCAAACGGATGGGGAGCAGCTGGTCATTTAATAAGGCAACACTGAAAGTGAACATGGATAGTTCTCTGAGTGTATTACAAGCAAATGTTAATTCTAATTAGAAATGAACTGCATCTAAACAAAGAGTAAGCAAGTTTCAATGTTTAAGTATAAAGACACGATAACATACTAGACATAAATTGGCCGGATCACCTGCGATAGAAATAAGTGTACAAGTGTACAAGTGAACTCATTTCCGTCGCCGGTGGATTACGCGGCACTGCCGCTGGAGAAGCGCCTTCTCCGTATCGTATTAAATCCAAACACAACGCTCTGCTCGTTACCAGCGCCGTTGCGGGATGCTGCGGGGCGCAAGCGGGGATTAAAGTGTGGGGATGAACATAAAAAATTTCACGAAGCAGCGCGCAGATTACTGGTGGGATTACATCCTCGTCATCTATCAACTTCATCGGGAGCGGCTGCGTGCTAAGGGGTCGCGAGTGGCCCCGGCCAGGCACGCGGGCGGTGCCGTCGCTCAGGTCTGCTTATTGTTCCCCGGGTTCAGCTGTTCCATGTCGTAGGCTGTTCAGGGTAAAGAAACAATATTATTTATTATGATCATTAGCGCAATGCAATGCGTAAACTACTAATATGGAAAAACAGTCCAATTGATCTTAACAAGGTAGCTGTAAAAATTGTGTACTCTTCTATCCTGTCTGCACATTAAATAATAACGAATATTTCATGGAGAAAAAAAAGGATATTCCGGAGGTCTCACAGATCGCTTGTGCCCTGGGCCGAGCATCAAATTTTTCAAGGCGTTGATCGATGAACAGACGCGTCCTAAAAATGGCGACTCAACAACGAATTTTGTTTCATTCATTACGAAGGAAAAAATGTAAACCACTTTAATAGGGACAAGATGTAGGAGCTCGTCAATAGCATAATTCCATGCTGCAGCCCGACTAGCTTAGTTTGTAAGCCGCAGATTGCATGAAGGTAACGTCTTTTACATCTATCTAGATCATAGCGAAGCCCTACATTGAGCAGGATTGGAAATGTGTGGAGTAATACTAGGAGTGTGGTCTGGAAGCGCGTTACAGGCTACAGGCTACATGCCCGTGCTTGTTCAAGCGGAAAGCTTGTTATTTGAAAAGGAGTCCCCGCAATAGGCACTCCCCTCTCCCTTAACAAGGGGACTACGGTTAGAGTAAACCCGTTTTCATGTAAGCCTCTTACCGCGCTCCAACTGAAACAGACACTTGAAAAAGACATTGTCTGTTCGTATTGCACTAAAATATTAACCCCCCTCCACATTCTACATTTATTTCATATATTTGTTTTGTAATAATCACCCTTCTTAATGCTAATGCTTATAAATTTTAGTTATATTGAATTTTAAAACAAAAACAATAACTAAAATAACATTTATCATATCATGTTAGAATGGATAATAACATTGATTGAAGTCTTCTTAAGTAACGTAGCAACTGGATGAACAGGTTTATCACTTAATTATAAGTGATTAAGTGTTCGCACATCGCCTACATATCAGAGACGTTATATACTGGTAGACATGTTATAAATACAGTTAAATAATCGGACGTGGACGAGCTTCCGGCTGTGCTGCTCTTCTTCAGTAGTCGTAGATATAACTGCTATTCAAACGATCGCAAATATGCTGAAAGCTGAAGAGTGATTTATTTCTTCGAAGAAAATCCAAAGACGAGGTAAGATTTCCTTCCGTAATTTTTCAGGAAGCGCACTCTGGCGCGGTTCTATCAAGAAATTGAATTGACAGGATTTTTATTTTAAAACTCTTTGTGCATTTGAAAGCTCCCTCGCAAAGATAAATCTAGCAGATGAATACTACGTAAGAGATTTTAAACTATCCGACCTCTTTACCACTTCCGTTATAATTTATATGACGTGCGGGTAAAAGGAATATACTTTTACTTACCCATCAGATTGAATTGTGACAAGAATTTATACGAATTTCTAATTAAAGAAAAAAAAATTGAAGCCTAAAATTAAATGCGATGGAGGATCATTGTGGATGCTCTGAACTCCGTCTCGAATATCCTATGGCCACGAGAATGTTAGTGATGGTGATTAACCACATTTTCGGCGGCCATCCTCAATTCACTGTCCGCTTATAGTTTATTGTCACATGAAAACATTATCGCGTTCTGGAAGTAGCAATGGCTCCGTGGATCAGGATACCACCAATAGTGAAGAAGGAGGGCAGAGTCGCGACGTCAACTAATGTGTGTAGTAGTAAATAATGAATAACTTAAAATAGTATAAACAGCATGGGGTGCGTGCGTCATCGGGTAGTTGGTTATCTGCCGGATGAACGAGCGGACGCGCTGCTTGGATCACCTGTACCTTTACCTGTACCTGTACCTGTACCTTCACTTATTGGGATATTGGAAATGTTTTATAAATACAAACGATTAATACCACAGAGAAAATAACAAGACCATAATCCACAAAAGCTTGTAACACCGTTGACTAATTTGGAGCCGTTTGTCCTTGAAAGTATTGATATGTTAAGGGTTCTCTTGCTGGAGACTTTCTGATTAACACTGCAGCGCCTGCTTCTATCACTAAGCAATAGTATAGATATTGCTGCAGATTGAAATGCAATTGTTACGCTAACTATACTATACTGAATGTCTTGTGACATAATTAGATAACCTGAGTGTTGTAGTGTTTGACGGTACGACGGCCGTACCGTTCACTTGTAGATGAATGTGCTGCTCGTCTCGCTGCTCCGTCGCAAGAAGAATAATTCATCTTAAGAATAATGTAACGGTTTAACAGAACAATCACTGCTGCCACATTAACTTAACAGCCGCCGCCTCCGGAGAGTTACTGCCTCGTTCGCAACATCCCGCCGCCGCCGGCCGCTGCACCGAGTAACGCAAATGTTTCTCTGCTACCACTTATACAAGTAAGTACATAAACGACAATAATATATTAAAAAAAAATTATTTCCTTTGAATGTACGTACAGTAGAGGAGCTGTTGTAACTCTATTACGTTTTGTTCTCAAGTGTTCGGTTCATTAAAGTTGTGGTTTAAACTAGCAAAATGATTGATGATGACTTTCAATGTAATTCTTGTTTAAATTGTTATTTTGTGCATTTACTCGGTGTGAATATCTTGGGCAAAACTTATGTCCAGCTGTGGACTCTTATCAGCTGATGATTATGTAAGAAATCTATTAGTTATTATTGAAAGAATGTTGATGTTGAATCCATTTGTCTCGCGTCAAACGCGCAACAATGCGATGTTCACGACGAAACAGTTGTAGCTCGTTGGTTCCGAAGCCCCGGCCCGAACTTAATACATTTTACTTAAAACTTGCGAACTTGAAGCGAATTGCGCACAAAGTCTTATTTCATTTCATTGTACATTTTATACAATTTTAATTTGAATGCGGCGAGATGCCCGCCCCGAACTCTCGGGGTGTACTCGTCGTATAACAATTTTGAAATAAAACAGAATTGCTCTCCGTAACACGAGTGTTACTTGATTCCGTTTTACTTCCGGGTGCCTTTGATCGCACCGAGCCGCCTACTAGACAGCCACTAGTCGACTGTTATTACGACGTCCGCCCGAACATTTATTAAAGTCCGTCTTCATTTGATTTTATTATTACTCCCACAAAATAACGCGGAACGGAAAAGAAATTACGTTTTTTAGTCGACTTATTTGTCATCGGATGGGAATTTTTTTAAATATGCTCTGAAGAGAAAGGTGAGGCAAACGCCTAAGCATACTTTATCAACTGGTACTGCTTTTCTTACTACCACCATCGCTACGCTACGACAAAGATCAGACAAACATTTCTGGTGGTGCTAGGACTCTGTAGCCAGAGACCGGCCAGGTAGGTACCACAGCAGCGTCTATTGCAGCCGATAAACAGCAGTTTCAGTTTGACGGGCGATCTAGCTAGTGTAATTACTGCGGTAACGACACGCCACTGGTTATAACTCAAAGTGACGAGCACAATGTGATGCTGTGTATATCATCTGAACTAGTGCCACGTTGTAACGAGCAGACGTATCACTTACCATCAGTTGAATAAACCGCGTGTCTCGTCGCTTCCTTGAGTAAAAAAACACACATTCAAAGCTCGTGAACCTGAAGATACTCTATCACCAGTCTACAACAGACGGTTAGAGCCCGAGGGTACTGGCTCCCCCTCTGTCGCCCGCTGTGAACTGATTGCGTCAGAGGGAGTAAAGCTCGTTGATTTTGGTTTTTCATTATATGTAAAAAACTGTTGTAATTAAGTAATTACAACGTTGCTGATGATGTGAAGTGTCTGGGAAGGAATTTTAATTAAAAGTAACTGAAATTTTCTTTACTAAAAAAGAGCATTTTTAAATGAATATGTTGCGCTGAAGAAAAATAAGAGTGGGGAAAAATGGCGGCAGATTCCTTCACCTGCTCCCCTGTTAGTGTTTTAAGATCCCTGAGATATGGGAAATTTAATCAAGCTCACTGATAATCTCAGTTTATCGCGGCGTTGCGCGTTAGATGTTCCCCGCTGCCGAGCGACGGCCTCGGATGCTGGAGAAAGGTTTTTTTTTTAATTTAATAAACGATTACTATGGAATTTTATGATATCTTAAAATTTACATAAAGTACCAATAAATTTTATTATAGTGATTAATAATAAATTGTTATTATCTATACCGACACGAAAAATCTCACAGCCAATTCTCAAGCTTATGGAGGAAAGGCGTGGAATGGTTCTGCAGTCTTCGGAAGACGCTCCTTCCTGTCGGCGGCTCAACAAGCAGATCTCTATGTCATTGACTCCCGATCTGCGCCGTTTTAATACAAATTGTATTAAAGAGGCAATCCAGCGTAATCAAGGCTTCAAAGTTTTCGCTGGAGTTCCTGCTGTTGGGCAGAGCCTGGTGACAAAGCTGAACACTGAGGATAGCAGAATCATTACCTTTCGCCTTGAGCTTCTGGCTAAGATAGAAGACTTCTACGAACAACTTTACACGACATCGCAAGCAGCTGTCAACAATCAGGCCACCGATCCAAGAGTCAAATTAACCCGACACTATACTGAAGATATCCCGGACGTCAGCCTGTACGAGATTAGCATGGCTCTAAAACAGCTGAAGAACAATAAGGCGCCGGGTGATGATGGAGTTACGGCTGAGCTTCTGAAAGCAGGCGGGCAACCAGTGCAGATAGACCTTCAGAAGCTATTTAGCTCTGTCATTCTAGAGACCAAAACGTCAAAAGCGTGGCACAGGGGTGTGGTAAAACTATTCTTCAAAAAAGGTGATAGGAACCAGTTGAAGAACTCGACCCATCACACTTATGAGCCACATATATAAGCTGTTTTCAAGAGTCATAACGAATCGTCCCGAACGAACCCTGGACTACTTCCAGCCTCCCGAACAATTCGAATTCCGTTTTGATTGGCGTTTGTGGACTAAGAAAAAACCTTTGACTCGGTCGAGACTTGGGCAGTGCTTCAGTCGCTCCAGAGGTGCCAAATAGACTATCGATACATCCAAGTGTGGCACCGAGACCTGGCTGCTTGCAGTAGACCGCGTGAAAAAGCTTCAAGTCGCACAGAGAGGTATGGAAAGGGCTATGCTCAGTGTTTCCCTGCGTGATCGAATCATAAAATGTGGAGATCCGCAGGAGAACTAAGGTCACCGACATAGTCCAAAATATTGCTAGCCTCAAGTGGCAATGGGCAGGACACATTGCTTGAAGGACTGACAGCCGATAGGGCACTAAAGTTCTTGAATGGCGACCGCATACTGGAAGACGTAGTGTTGGGGGCCCCCGACCAAGTGGTCCGACGAAGGATCTGTCTGATGAAGTCTGCGGGAAGCAGCTGGATGCGAGCAGCGCATGATCGATCGATGTGGAGACCTTTGGTGGAGGCCTATGTCCAGCAATGGACGTCTGTCGGCTGATAATGATGATAACGATACCGATATGCGCAGAAGGTTTGCGGCTAGTGGTGCGCGTTGTCCGGCTGCAAGGAACAGCTGGTTGGCTGAGCAACGCGCACGAGCACGCGGCATACCATTGACTCGTTATCAGTAACTTTATCAACATTGAAGGAGCAATAAATAATAGTAAGATGGATCTTGAATAACGTAGTGTATCGTCACGCCAGTAATTTAATTGATATTGAGGGAGCAATGAATAAAAGAATAAGAAAGTACTTTGGGGGTTGGAAACCCCTTTTACATCTTATTACGTACTGTTATACTGGTCAACGAATGATACATTTTATTTTCAGTATAAGGCAGTCGGAGATTTCTCGTTTTTTTTTACTAGAAAATAAAACTGTACCGCGTGTCCCTATCCATTGGCTACGTATCTACAATGAATAGGGGGTAAGTTAGTAAGTTTCTTATAGAAACTTCATGTTGTATAATCCAAAGCAAGTTCAATATTTAGTAATATCCAATGATAATTTGGCTACTAATAAAATTGACTCCATTGGTTAGTTGGAAAAATCAGCACCGAGTCGGCCCTTCGCTAACGACCCACTTGGACCGGTAAAGTAGTTTCCAACTAGATCATTAAAATTCTCCCCTTCAATGAATTTCCCAACTCCGACAACTTTGCACTTTATTTAAATACTGTAGCGTTATTTTGATTTATTAATTTTATCAAACTTATCCGTGTTATATTTTGTAGATTGACGGTCAAGTAGATTTGGGATAAGTAGTGTAAAATGTAGTGGAATTAAAACGGCTCCATATATATACTTCCAAAAAGTACGAATAACCAACGAACGACTGAACAGATGTGGAGTACCTCCCAAAGTACTAAACTACTACCAGTTCTGTAAAACACTCTTTAGGCGCAATACATAGTTCAATCAGAGAAACCAATAGATATGAAATGATGCAAATGTAGGCGGGTCTGAAGGTGCGGAAGATATCTACCAGCTAGTCCTGATCACAAAGTTACTCCGCGTTTGAACCAATCGTATATCGTTATATCTAAATAAAATGAAGAAATCCTCTATCACAACCCTTAATTTGTAAAAAATTATGGCAAACAAAAAATCTTGATAGTAAAACTCTATACATAAAACAGAGGTTCAGGTCATGAGTCCCACGATGAAAGAATATTTGAAGGTAGCTGTGCAGCATTACTGCTACTCTTAATTCAATGTTAACTTACATCCTCATCATCAGCTGATACACGTCCTCTGCTGGACATGGGCCACCCTCAATGATCCCCACAAATAATGGTCCTGGGCTGCCCGCATCCGGCGGCTTCCCGCGACCTGCCGAGCACGCACATAGGGCCGTAGTTTGTAAGGATTCATATTTGGGCCATTTTCCACCATGCTGGCCCAATTCGGGTTAATGATAACTTACATATCTGTTGATTCATGATGTCTTTAAAGCAGACGACACCTTTGTTACATGCAAATGAATATACAGGGCCTTTTTGACCCGCAAAAATAATTGGGTCGAGGTGAACAAATTATCACAATAGGTAATTTATTCGCAGTGTATTGTTGTCACGCCTTTGTGTCGTGCGATTAATTGAAACGTGGGTAGCTGTAAAATTGGATCTTCTTGTAGTCGATGAAATTATTTGTAATCTGAACAACACATCAGCCCTCTCTCTCATCCTGGTGCAGTTCCTCTATTGCGGTGAGTTTGTATCAAAACGTGCGGAGCAATGGAGGCCTTATAGATAATATTGATAAGCTAATAAAGCCGTGCCTGCCCCCACTCCCCCCACTTTAAAAGCACTAGCTAGCATAAAGTTCCAATTCTTAGATCAAATACGCTTTATTAATCCAGAGTGAAACAAATCATTTTCGTCGGTGTTAAATCTCTTGCAATTTATCTCCGGGCGAGGGCGCGGCGCGGCGCTGGCGCGGCGGAACAGATAAAACGGAAAAGTTTGCATGCTCAGCTGAAATGGATTCCTTCGGAGATTTGTTGCAGCCGCGGCTGATGAAACAGTGCCGCAGACGCTCTCGTGAATTGTTTTTATTGATCTGTGATTTTACTTTTAAATGTTCATTAAAAGTTTCAAGGCTACGGACCTTTGTCAGTGTTATTTATAAACTGCGCGTTGGATCAACCAAGACGATTTCACTGCTGGTAGGTCTCTGTTGCTGGAGACAGTCTAGGTAGGTACCATCGCAGCGCCTGTAGCAGCCGGCACAGCACTGTGCACACATTACTGTGCTCCGGTTTTAAGAGCGCTGTAGCTAATGTAATTACTAGACTAACGAGAAAACATTCTACGTTTCAAGGTAACGAGCACAACGTGGTGTCGTGTATAACATTCTAACTAGCGCCACGTTGTTATGTGCGGGCGTAACACTTAACATCAGGTGATAGTTACGCTCGTCTCGTCACTTCATTGAATGCCAAAGGAAATACCACATGATGAATATTGATATGTATTGTCTGTTTATGATATGATGTAAAGGTAACCCTCCATTAGCTACATCATCACTTAGTGTGGAGACTATATTACTGATTGTTAGTAGGTACACGTGCTCAAGTGTAAATCACCCAAATGGCCATGTTATGCTCGAAGTTTCTCTGCGCAGTCGAATCAGACATGTGAAGATAAGCAGAACTGAGGTCATCAACATAGCTCAAAAGATTGCTAGACTTAAGTGGCTGTGGGCAGGGCACATTGCTCGAAGGACCGATTGCCGATGGTGCAGTAAGGTCCTCGAGTGGTGCCCGCGTACCGGTACACGTAGTATTGGGAGGCGTCCCACCAGGTGGACCGACGATCTTGTGAGAAACGCGAGATCGATCCATTAGAAAATCTTTGGGGGAGGCCTATGTCCAGCAGTGAACGTCTATCGGCTGATGATTGTGATGACGACGTGGTTGTCGCTTGCTTATTAAATAGTTATTTTATTAAGTTCATGTTGCAATTAGAAATCAGGTTTTGTAATGTAGAATATACCATAGCTATCACTTAACTTGTTACTTTAAGGCATATAACTTAAGTTACCACCACGATGAATATCAATACAAAATTGCCAATACTTTAGTGACAGTTAAAGATATCAGCGATCGCTTAAAGTTAACAATAAATACTTAACTTAATACTTTTTTCTGTTGGTTCTGTTGTGTGGTTCTAGGTTGTATCGCGAACCACAATTGTAAAGTTGTTTTAAAATATTTATATACAACTTGGAAAACAAGTAAACAATGATTACTTTGAAACGATAAAGTTTCCGTTTGCGGCCGCGCTCATGTTTGCACCATCGATCGTAACTCGCACAAACACTTAGCCGTGCCTTTGTTACTGCGGTTCGCAACTTTTGTGTAAATCGGCAGCTATTTGTGCAATATTTTGGTGCTGGTGTCATTAACTTAACTACGAACTACATCGCACCGTTCGTAAGTTAACTAGGAAACTGTTCACAATCCGTCGGCGCCTTTAGCATCGCTTAACTTTAGCGATTGGCATCAATTTAACAAAGCACGTATCATCATCACCGCCAGCCGATTGAGGTCTACTGCTGGACATAGGCCTTCCCTAAACATCCGCACATTAATCAGTCTTTCGGTGCTCGCATCGCCGGGTACCAGAGGCCGTCGTTAGTAGGGGTTCTTTTGGGCAGATTGTGGCTATTTCCCACCACGCTGAACCAATGCGGGTTGGTGAGAGCCAAAGATCGCTTATTTTTTAGCAGGGTGCATCACGAGCAGGTCAAGTTGACTTGGGCCCCGTGAGTTGTTGTGCGGGGACCCCTTACACCCCTTACACTCCAAACCATATTAAACCAAAACAAATATATATATGATATTTATTATTACAGACAAAACTAGGAAGCTGTGACATTGAGTAACTGAGATAATAAACTTTCAACATCAATCCAAGTCCTGCAGCGGAATGTAATTAGGGCAGTGACTGCGCGGCCATTGTACTCTTCCACGTCAGCTCGGCGGCTGCGAGTGGCTCGGGACGGTGGACAAACTTTATTTAGACCTTCAATAAATTAATTATCCCATTTGAATGAGCTGCGTTCGTCCGACGACTCTGCAGCATCACTGCGACTGCTCATACTGACGGTTAAGCTCTTGTAAATCGTTTAGTTTAGGATATCTTATTCTTCTTGTCTCTCCAACTATTGAAGATTGGACAACAGTTCTGCGTATTCCATTCTGTCGCACGCTAGATGGATCAGCAGCGCGATCGGATTAGGATATCTTCCGTAAGCTTGATTATGTATAGGAGAGTTTGAAATAAACCGTCATACAAACGGGTCACACTTGTTGCACTCTTCTCTTGAGTTAGGGAGGTTAGATTAAAGATATGTTCGGAAAGGATGTACGTAGCGTTACTTTACATCCGGCCGCGGCCGCCAAAGCGCTTGCCTCGGTCGTTTCGCGGAGTTTGTGCAACGTCCCTGCATTCGATTGGTCGGAGCCGGGCTTCGCACTGAAATCACTTCTTGAGCTGTTCCTTCGTATAAAATTAAAACAAAACAAAAACTGAAAAAGTATTTCCGGCCGTTCCGGTGTACTTCCCAGCTTCGAAGGCACTTCCGGATCTCTTTCCGAATGCCACCTGATTTAAATTATGTTAAGTGGTTTACTTTAAATTAAAACTTTAATTAGCCAAGAAAAAAGTAAAAAGTAATTAAAAAGTTGCGCACAATTTATTATATTAAATCGATTAGTAGTGTGCAAACATTACTGTGTCTCGGTAAGAACGGCGCTGCTGCTGCTGTAGCTAGCGGGATCCCTACATTCGACATTTGAGGTGTCAACGTAACGAGCACAACGTGGTGTCGTGTGTGACATCTCAACTAGCGCTCCATGTATCACTAAATGCAACTATGCAGTACATAGACGGATTTCCCGATGCATGTCGTATGTACATAATCACTTAAACTTTTATCATTACGGAAGCTACATGTAATACGCAAGGATATATGTAAGGATATATGTAATTGTGTAAGGATATATGTAAATTGGTTTGTTACAATTTCAATTGAATCATCTGATCTGTTCTCCGGATTCTTCGTGTTTCTGCAAGGTTTGCAAAGCTGAGTCGGATTGAAAATAAATATGAGCGACTCGATTGTTTCCGGCGGAAGTATGAGGGGAGACGCTCCGCTGAATTGAGTTATCGAGGGAGATGTGGGGAGGTTTCATCTTCTAATTTAACTATATGCGCTCTTCCGCAGAGCTATCCGTGGACCGTAATACGTTTTAACAATAAATTGATAAAAAACATGTATCTGCTGTGAATGTAAAGAACAGCCTTTAAAGGTAAACAGATTGGTTTTAGATGATTGAGGTAAATAAAACTATTCCTAACAAAAACAAATAATTCAACAAAATATATCAATATAATGAGATCGTTTCGTAACAGGTAAGCATGGGAATTCAGAGATCTTCACTGGTGGTGGGTCCATGTTGCCGGAGGCCGTCTAGATAGTTACCACCGTGTGTTCCAGTTTGAAAGGTGTTGCAGGTGGTGAAATTACTGGGGCAACGAGAATTCTCGTTTTGTGTCTCAAACCGACGATACATATAGTGCAGTGTATCTTATTCTATAGCCATGTTGTTATGGGCGTAACACTTACTGTCAGGTGAAGGTTCCGCTTGTTTCGTCTATTAGTCAAACAAACAAAACGGAAATGTAATGTGTGTTAAAAAAATTGCATCTAATTATGAAACGTCTCTAAAGTATTTGATTTGTATAAGTTTTAGTACATCGTGTATTCATTTGTTGCAGAATCCCTGTTGTCCTTACTGCAGGCAGTGAGGTTCACGAGTGGCGCCCGCGTACCGCTAGACGTGATGATGGACGCTCTGCCACAAGGTGGACCAGCGATCTGGTGATTGTCGCGGGAATCCACTGGATGCGAGCAACGCGGGACCGATCGATGTGGAGACCTTTGGGGGAGACCTATGTCCAGCAGTGGTACTCTATCGGCTGATGGTGATGGAGACCAACGGCCAAGCGGCTTTGTTTCATATGTGAAGCAGCGCAATACTGCTATGAAATATCCTTTAAATGATTCATGAATTCCTGTACAGAAACCAGCGGCCTGGTGCGTACGGTAACGCCATGGACTAGTTCTTCGTTCGCAAGATATATTATACAATAACTGTACTCATTTAATGCCGATAAGTAGAAATTTCCAACTTTAACTTGCTACAGCTTATTTTTTAAATTATTTTATCCTCAACATGGATTTGAGTTAACCGTCAGTTAAGCTGACAGTTAAATGAAATGAAATTGTGAACAAATTTTTGGTGAAATTCACGTTTTCATTTCAAATGTTACTTCATTTCTCATGTGAATATTACTTTTATCTCTAGAGGGTCCAGTGGGGCTCCGGCCCCGTCAGCTTCATCAATATTAACCGATGGATATCCACAGCTGGACATAGGCCTCTCCCAAAGATTCCCACACGATCGTGTCATTCATATGAGAGTATTTGGGCCATTTCTCACCAAACTGACCCAATGCGGGTTGGTGGGAACCAGAGCCTCGTCTGTTGATTATCAGGGTGCACCACGAACAGGTGAGGTTGGCTTGGGTCCGTGAGTTGTTGTGCGGGAACCCTTGCGCCCCGTCAGGTTGCCATATAATTTTTATAATTTAGATAATCATCATTATTTGTGGAGCTGCTGTAGCCAGGCCACGCACAAGAGGGATCAGATCCGCCCTTTCTTAAAATCACCAGCCAACCTGCTCTTAAATGATATGCTTGTGTATAAAGGTTTGTTGGTGTTAAGGTTCAGGAAACCACGGGGGTGGTATTCATATGCTGCATGAAATTTCTAATGCAAATCGTGTAGTCGGTATCTCCCGATATCCCATTTACATCCGACATGAAAAAGGAGGAATTGGGAATCGGTACTGAGGCTGCCACGGACGGATAATTGCATGTCACTTCCGCTGATCGTTTTTTCCCCGGTTTAGACCAGCAATCGATCACGCTCCCTTCAGCTCGCGTCCCCATATTTAAACGCGGCAGCAAAAAGTCCACAAACGTAACCAAACAAAACTGTTGTGTGGCGCGATGCGTCCATTCTGTGTGTGCATGTTTCCTTTGTTTGCTTACAGGTGGTGTGGGGGGGGGCGGGAGCGGGGCGGAGGTTCGGCTCAACGACGTGCAGGACCCAAGCCAACCTCGCCTGCTCCTTGTGCACCTTGGTTATCAACGAACGAGACTCTGGCACGCACCGATCCGCATTGGGCCAACGTGGTGTAGAAATAGCCTAAATCCCCCCATATGAATCCTCTCAAACGACGGCCCCTGGTGCCCGACGATACCAGAAGCCATGCTTACTGTTGAAGATCGAAGCCGCTGGATGTGATAGACTCGTAGATCCGATCGATGTGGAGATCTTCGGGGGAGGCCTATGTCCAGCAGTGGACGTCTATCGGCTGATGGTGATTATGATGATGATGATGACATTAGTTTACCAATACTTGCGTATATATAACAAAAAATAACAGTTTTATTTAGTTTCTATCAACACATTTGTTAGATTCATTTTTAATCTCCACGTGGGCTGAGTTTAAGGTTATACTCTCAAAGACGATCGTGAGCGGCAGACCTGGTTCTGCAGAAAATGATGTGGTCATACAGAGAGTATACAAAGTGAATTGAGCACCTCCTTTTTGATGTCGGTGAAATATAATAGTAATGCTATCTGGTTTTTTCAACATACAGTAGGGCATGCTGCAGTGTCGCTATAAGAACGTCTAGAAGACAAACAGCTCCCCGGGCTCCTCCGTCAGCACCTCGCCCCAGTTAAGGTGAAGTGGTTATTAAGATCATTAAAATTGTCGGCACCACTCCGTCCACCAGCCGGCGCCCCGCTCTTTGTTTTACCAGCGCCGCGGACACTGGTGTGCATAAATAGTTTCACAACTCTTATAGAGCTATCTATAAAACCGATATCAGCATACTGTTTACAGGAAAGTGGAGGGTCGGTAGTCCAGCAGATCCTGGAGTATCTAGTAAACAAAGTTGTTTTCGCTGTTCTTCATAATCATGGGGTGGGTTAATAAATGCAACTGAAATTAAACATGTTATTACGCGCTGGTTTAAAGCGTCAACCACACCATGTCAGCAACCACCTAGCGCTGGCCAATTGTGGGGATTGAATGACCTTGGTTAATTCCTTACGAGACAAGACTCCTGCAGTTAAAACTTTGGGAACCAGCACGGGGTAAGTTAACTGTCTATTTGTTAATTCATATCAACGTTACGCGCAGGTTTGGATTTTATCAAATGAAATTATATTCAGAGATGCTTATGTTTACGTATTCCTGACAATAGATGTCCAAATAAAATAAGCCATTAATAGTCCAGGATCATTCATTATCCAGGTCGTACACCGCTCGTACCGCACGTACAGATCAGTCGCGGTGTCGCCTCCAAGTTCGAGACGAGAACCAATCATCCGCTCGCTGAACTATCCCATTCCTACAAGTATGCTCGTCTGCCTACAGAATTCGAGAAATATCCAGAGAACTCCTCTTTCTGATGCAGCAGCGACGACTCGTTGTTCATCATGAACTCGCCGCCGGATTCCTGACTCCCGACACCACACCCTCGTATGGTCTAATACTACGTTCGACCATGGTCATTTTTATAACATTAAGAAAGTGTAAGTGAGAGGACCGTTAACAAGTTTCACTTTAGTAGGGCAGCTGGGACCTCCCCCAACCACCCCCCAGTCGTCGGTGCGATGCCGTTACGCGAGTGTTGGGCGCGGGTCGATAAGGAATTCGATTCGAATTAAATTTACGTTACAGACCTAAAACATCCAAAGTGCCCAATTTATCACATAAATCCTTAAAACTTTTGTTCTAAATCTTTTTATCTCGCGCATTCAAAGCGATTTATTTCATCTTACACTTTTGTGATAAATATTGAATTCAGATTTGGAGATATAATAATGTTCAGCAGTGGGGCGGGGGTGGTGCTGGTGCTGGTGGTGGTGGCGGTGGTGGTGCTGGTCTCGGCTTGCGTTTCAGCGTCTACGATATCACAAATTGTAATCGACGCAGTCCGATGTAAAACTCAATAACTTAACATGGTTCAGTTGTTGTCTGTACACTGGCGGGGTGTTGTGTGTGGGTTCGATCCCTGCCAAACTGGCTCAATCATTCAATATCTCTCTTGCCACGGAGCTGTCGAGCTTCAAGCTGTATCCACAATCGCACTTAAACATAGGGGACGTTTAGAGCGATTATGAAAATTTGGTACACGAGATGGATTTATTGCAACATCAATAGCTTCAACAAATTATAAGTTTAAAATTAGTTTATAACACTTTATCCGCAGCCTCTCCCCCAGCGCGCCGCTGCTCTCCACTCCTTCGTTTTTCTCAATTTTACACGATACGTCAGCTGAGGCCCGTCGCGTTCAATTCATACAACAGCAAGTTCCAGGGCGCAACTTAAACGGAATCGTATTCCGCCGGAAGTCCGGTAATATAAACGTTTTGTTATTTTTTATCGTATAAATGGGTTTAATGAGCAATCACAGCTTCCGGAAATAGATAGCATTTTTTTTTAATATGAGCAATTTATAAAATGACATACATTTTTGCCGGATATCATGTACAGTAATAATATCAGCTGCGGAAATACCGCCAGTCAATTTACCGGTGGTAAGTGTCTGTTACCGGAGACTGTTAAGATACCGGCGCAGTGCCCATTGCAGCCGTGGTGGCAAACAGTGGTGTGCAAACATTACTGTGTTCCGTAACGAAGGATGCTGCGGCTAGTGAAATTACTGGGGTATCGAGATATAACATCTTATGTCTCAAGACGACGAGCGCAATGTGGTGAAGGGTATACCATCTTAACTAGCGCCACGTTGTCATTCGCAAGTTATACATACAGATATTTAAAGTTCCTTACTTTGTATAGATAAAAGCTAAGGGCAGCTTTAGGGCTGTGTTTGGGTTGACTTGGTGAGTTTGGTGCACCGATTCTTCATCGGAATACACAAAACACAGTGATGAACCCGTCACGAAAAACCGGTTCTCTAACGATAAATCTTTATGGAAATTTTGTTATTTGTTCTAAGCTATTTTTTTTTTGTAAAAACTGTAATATCCCAAACTGACAGCGAATCAATCACGCATTGACGGGTGACCTCCGGCCTGACGCGGCAGGATATAACATTTGCGACGTATTACGTGCATGTAGTTAAGTTTATCTAAGTTACATGTTCTAACTACGTCACAATTGGATAATAGGAGCGATGCAGATGGATCACCACTCACAATAGCTTAAAACACTTTATATTGAGTGAACATTAGTTTCTTTTGCATCTCGCGATGCTACAGACAAACATGCGGGCTTTTAACATCACTCAAATTGCGTTAGTTATTAAATAGACGTACCAATTAATGTGGTGATAGTGAAATTGGATCCCAGTCCAGGTAGCTGGTGTAAGTAATGGTTACCACTGAAACAGATATTACTCACAAGTACCTGCGAGTGAGTTTATTGTAAGCAGTTTATATGCAAATTGGCCCGCTCACAATTGCGGTCCATTTGTTGATGGTAGCACCTGGATCCTTTGTGCTGCAATTTCAAGGATAACGAGGAGATAAGCGAGCACTACGCCGTGTATTTATTGTTCGTTTTGAATGCATTACTTTCTTGCTAAAGACTTTTACTTTCGAAATAACTTTCGTTTCGATTACTTCTTGATATTTCTGTGAGTAGAGTTGTAGGTTATTAGGTGATTGAAAACATACGGATATTTGTGATGTCGCCACATCAATTCCCCTACACGGATATCAGGTTGTAGAAGGTACCGTTCACATGTTTAAAAACCTGATTTAAAATGAGAACCTGCGACAGATGGAAGTGCTGCGTTGCATCTAACGAGCGCGCTGGTCTACCAGGAGACTTACAACCAGTATCAGTACTGTTACCGCCGGAATAGAATGTTCAAGCCGGTATTAATTCAGACATGCGCGAGAGATTAGGCGAAAGCTTTTAAGTGGAAATCCTCAGAAATGTATATATCCACGTCTCCGTATCTTTGTCCGGCCGCTGACGATATAATCCGATTCCACTTCCATGTTAGATTTCGTGAGCTCTGACAATTGTTCGTTTGGAGAACCGTTCCTTTGTGATGCTGTGAGTTACCGTTCCAAGCATTTAACTCCAATCAGCAATTCTCTTTACGCTCCACTCAACATCTTCAAGGGTTTCACGTACGTTTAGATGTTATATTTGTTCAGGGAAAAGCATGTATAGCATGCATAGCTTTATTTGAACGATAGAGACGCGAAATTAGTGGGACATCTAGTGGTAGGTCGTTAGTTTGTAACAATGCGACTCTAGTGACCTTGGGACTTATTAAAAATGTAAAGTTCCATTAGCTTCATGTTCTTCCATAACCGGAAAAAGAAACATTCTAACGCCACATTGTTAGGAGCAGTCCTTATCATTTACTATCAGGCGATAAGTTTGTTACAATAAGGTTTATGGAATATTTTTAGGATTCAAGTCTGCGAAGGTCTCGTTAAGAATATCTTGATACGGAAACGGGAATGACGAACACGAACACGAACGAACAGAAACGTTATGTACATGATGTATTGTGGCTACCTCTTACCTAGTTCCAATTAGTTTTAGGTGTTCACGTCTAGCAGACTTTGTTCCTTCGTCCGTATTCCATGTAGTGTTCAGACGTCAAGGTCGGTTGCTGGCTGCGGAGGGTTTTTGCTTTAGTTGTAGCAATAAACAATTAATTTTTTTATTTAAGTACGGATTAGAGTAGTTTTTAAGTTTTCACTTAAAGCAGGCTTATATGCGCATTGAAGTTTTTAAACCGACGCCCGATTACATTAGACCAGAAAAGGTGCAAAACAGATTAGCCCGACGTCGGCTGAGGGTGCTTACCGCCCCACTCGCCCCACTCGCCCCGAAACTGAACATTACGAATTCAATTAGGGCCGTCGATAATCGCACTCCATCCGGCTCTATCTGCTCGACAAAAATCCCTGACGCGCTTTATTAGCAGACCAATAGTATTAGCCGGTGACCTGGTAAATAATACTTACTCCTGCCTTAGCAACTGCAAATGAGTATTATTCAATTAAGCGACGAGACGAGCCGGACCTTCTCCTGATGGTAAGTGATACGTCTGTCCATGACACCGTGCCTCTAGATAAGTACTCACTAGTTGCCTGAGACATAAGATTATTATTCTCGATACCCCAGTTTCAAAACTAAGGTTCAACGCCCTTTAGTCCAGAAAACAGTAATGTCTGCACAGTACTGTATGTCGGCTGCAACAGGCGCTGCAGTGGTACCTACCTAGACGGTCTGCAGCAACAGATACCTGCCAGCTGTGAGGAAGTTATCACAGTATACGAGTATACATGTATGTATATAACAATCTATTTCATAGTATGAAGTATAATTGATCCGTCACTGTTTACTTCCGGATTTGTAAATTATTTACCTGGTTTTGTTACAAGAGTTAGGAATCCAGTGTTTGGCTAGTTTATCAGTGTGCTGATTTTTAAGCAGAATAGATTTTATATCTGGACTTAGCTGGAAGTGGACTTTAATAGTAGATCTATGCTCCCCGTCACTGGCATTGGCAGGCGTTGCTTAATTCAGATTTTTTGACAGTGGTATCTGTAATAGGTTATCGGAAGCGTGTGATCACTCTACTTCCAGTTTATCTGTTATTTTCATTTTGTATTCGGGAGTACAGTACAGTTGTCACATTTTGTTCAAGGACAATTTTTGTTTGTATTGAGAAAGCGCTTTCCGCTTGTTACCTTATTACTGAAACTTTGTATTACTTAACAGAAGCGGTCGCTTTCGCCGACTGGTAGTAGATGTGGAATTTTCTATTTATTGTTATCGATACACGTATTTATCTACTCCAAGTATATATATATATATATAAAATGTTAGCACATATATATATATATATATATATATATGTGCTAACATTTTTTTAATTGTCTGTAAAAGAGCTTAAATATGAGGCACATCGTCAATCATTTGTGATTCAGCATCAGTGATCAGTGCAGGTAACAGGCCCCGGTCCAATACTGACTTTATAAAGCTTTCACATATAATTTCAAGAAGAAAAAAAAATATTTTTCATATACATTTATATTTAGGTACAAAGTAGCATTTATAATTTAAAGAAAAACTGTAATAATTTTGAGAAACAACGTCACGGCGGCGAGGGGGGAGAGGTCGGGCTCCCGCTAAATGAATGAGGCGCAGGGTTTTAATGAACTTATTAATAATGTTATAGGGGGCTGCGAGGTGGCTGCTGCAGGAACACAGACAAGGAAACAAGTTGAATTTGGTCCAAGTTTACTATTAGGTCGGGGAAAAAGTCTTTTCGCATTATAGTACGTATGAACTTGTAAAATCTGTTTGGCTATACTATTTGTATCTGACTGGTGTTGTTATCATTGAAAGTTAAAATTTTAAAGAACATAATTCCAAATTCAAATTAGGAAAATGTGTGATTTTCATTTGTTTTTCGTACTGTCAAGATGAGTGATGACCAATGAAAAAATTCAATACATTTTAAAATTTTACTACAAAAAGGTAAAAATGCAACGCAAGTCGCGAAAAAACTTTGCGATGATAATGTAGCTAGTGCAGTGCAGTGCAGTGCAGTGCAGTGCAGTGCCTGTGAACACTGTGTAGCACAAATTTGGTTTAAGCGTTTTCAATCCGGAAATTTTGATGTGAAAGATGCACGTTGCTCTGGTCGCCCTATTACGGATAAAATTGATGCCATTTTTGAAAAAGTGGAGAAAGATCGGCATATCAGTAGTTATGACGTAGCTGAAGAACTGGGAATTGACCACAAAACAGTTCTGGCGCATTTGAAAAAAACTGGGTACACAAAAAAGCTCGATATTTGGGTACCTCACGAGCTCACTGAAAGAAATCTAATAATGAACCGTCTACTCGTTTGTAATTCTTTGTTACGACGTAATGAAAACGAACCATGTTTGAAGAAGTTGATAACTGGTGATGAAAAGTGGATCACGTACGACAACAACGTGCGAAAAAGGTCGTGGTCAAAGGCCGATCAGGCTTCACAGACTGTGGCGAAACCCGGGTTAAGTCGCAACAAGGTGATGCTGTGTGTGTGGTGGGATTGGAAGGGCATTATCAATTATGAGCTGTTACCACCAGGCAGGACCATCGATTTTGAACTCTACTGCGAAGAACTGATGAGATTAAAGCAAGAAGTTGAGAGAAAGCGGCCGGACTTAATCAACAGAAAGGGTGTGGTTTTTCATCTTGATAACGCTAGAACCTCACACATCTTTAGCTCTGAGCCCCTAAGATAGTTTGGCTGGGAGGTGTTAATGCATCCGCCGTATAGTCCTGACCTTGCACCTTCAGATTTCCACCTGTTTCGGTCTCTTCAGAATTCTTTAGGCAATGTCAGGTTAACATCATGAGAGGACTGCCAAAACTACTTGTCGCCGTATTTTGATCAGAAATCCCAAAATCCCTATATCAATGGGATCATGTACCCGTCGCTACCTATAAGATGGCAAAAAGTTATCAAACAAAATGGTACCTACATACTTTAGTTAAATAAAAATAAACTATATTAAAATATGTTTTAAATTTTCTTAAAAAATGCGAAGGAACTTTTCCCCCCACCTAATATGTACGTCGGCGAATATATTCGTCCTCTGCTTGTAACTTACGCAGTACGAATTTACTTGACATTAACCATAAGTTATGATGACGTTTAATAGTTTGTTTCCAGTTGTCTTATTCAGCTCGCCACATTACCGCGGTCCTTGCATAGTTATATATTTAGCGTTATATGTAGGTCAATTTATTTGTAAAAAAAAATTTGACGGAGTATATGTAAGTTAGACTGAGATTGTTAGATTAATATTAATTCGAAACACGAGATGAAAGTTGTGTGTGTGTGGGGGGGGGGGGTGCGGTAAAATGTTTATAAGACGCGGTGCCCAAGATCGGGATTAATACCTCAGCGGCGTTAATATATTTTTAGCTGGTAATAAGGTTAGCGGGATATACGGGGGGCGGGCCCGGGATAAAGTACGGTTATAGGCGGGCTTAATTAGATTAGCAGTGTTCGTATTCAGTACGTGCTGGGCGATAAACACATTCCGGCACAATTGACCCGCAGCCGGCCGAGGTCTGCGTATTTGTTACCGCCGGGTTCACAAATAGGCTGCCGCCCCACTCCACTCCACTCCAATCAAATGTCCTCACGAGCTGCTCGAACCCGCGCAACTGTACCGGGAAAGCGTGGAAAATGTCCTAATACAAAACTCCTCTCTCCTTCTCTAGTACCTGGGACAGAACTTACAGGACCTAGATTCGATTGTGTTAGACGGACTTAAATTTGTTATTGGGTCATCATCAACGCATCCGGCTTGGATGTCTGCATTGAACTTATTATTTATCTGTTAGCAAAGACGGTAACGTTAAATTGGTGATGACGAGGCAGGATCTGTAACGTATTTACAGGACGAGAGGAAATGACAGTCGTCAAGTGTTCCTGGAATTTTACAGAAAGGCTATAACAGTACAATAAATAAAAATAAAAACTAAAAAGAAAAATCTGTGATACTAGAATGATTATAGCCAAATAAGAAAACCTAAATATTGTAATCAATAAGTAAGCAAGGAAAAGAAGTAAATGTACAAAAATTTATGCAGAAAAAGATTCATGTTTCAGGTCTTTTTCAGTCTGGAGGACAAGCGTGAGATGACGGTCTTCGCTCGAGAGAGAGAAATGAGAGAAGGAATTGGAATGGAGAATGATAGAGATATGAAGTTTGAAAGATGAGTATGAAAGAGATCTAGAAAACACTGATGGTAAATGTAATGTACCCTAAAAGCCCTGACCCACCACACGCAGAGGAACGATTTAAAAAAAAACGTATTTACTGGTGGGAGGTCTCCTTTGCCACAGACCATCTAGGCAGTACCCACCGCAGCGCTATATTTATACACTAAGATATATTTGTGGTACTATTTTGGTTATTTTGCGCGCAAGGGTTAGGCTTACTGTATTACCTGTGAAGGTAAGGAGAGCAGTGTGATGATGTGCAGATCCTAACTGGCGTTCCATTGTTGATGCTGAGCGTATAATTGGACCGACCAGGTGGATCTCCCGCACGATTGTATTAAAATATATGTTCAGAGAAAATTTAAGTGACCGTGCGAGGGTAATTGCACGCGGTATACCTTAGCGCTGGTTGTTCAGCTGGAGACGGTGCTCCATTGAGCGCGGATCGCACCGGGGCCCGCCTGCGCTGAATGTCGGTCAGCCGTCGAGTGCGGTCAGCGCTCTATTGAACCTTCATCGCAGATCCTCTCAGCCTTTGCTTCTTTATCGTGAACGGAAAATACTTTGTGGTATCGGAGCCGGTCGAGCTGCATTATATCGGCCCGAGTGCTTCTACGTCGTCTGATTGGGACGATTTTGTCTACTGTACTTCCTAATATACCCTACTGGCTGTTCCATGCCCGCTTTGCTGGCCGCAATATAAAATTAAACGGCAATTTGCTTTCTATAACAGCAGTTACTATAGCAACCGCATTAATAATATCAAGTGAAAATGTTTATACACGTAAATTAGAAGTAAAATGATGGAGGATCTATAAAATAGTCTATAACCATCTACAAATCATTCCGTGTCGAATGCTTATGTACCCACATCGATACATTCACCAGTTTTCAAGTGACTGGCGAATAATCAAAACCTCTTATCGTTATAAGATAAGAAGAGGAAGATATAATGCATCATTATTCACATTAATCAATACATTTCTATGTCCGGTTTATAATTTTGTGTATTCATAGTAACTACAACCAAAATTATATACTTTGACATCATTATTTTTGATCCGTACATCATCATCATCATCATCAGTCAGTAAACATCCACCGCTGGACATAGGCCTCCCGCAAAGATCTCGACATCGATTGGTCCCGCGTTGCTCGCATCCAGTGGTTTCTCGTCATTCTCACCAGAATATAGTGAAGTTCAATTAATTAGTTATATTTAGTTTAGTTTAAATAATTGTGCATGGTAAATGGTAAATGTAATATGGATCATAAGTCCAATGGAAACGCAGCATCCGCAGCCACAATGCATCTTATATATAATTGTACAGAATAAAATATTGTTTTAACTTCATTTGTTTATATATCAATTAGAAATATTGAGATAAACAATGTGTACGTAGTACTCCAAGTATCACCATCATCATCATTTAACCTTTCTACTAGAATGTAAGCCATCTCCAAAAGGGCTATTCAGGGTACATGCCAAGTCACACTTGATGCGTAGGGCAGACAGCACAGAAACCTGGTAATGGTTATAGGGAACACTATAGCACTTTGGAATGATTACCTGTTTGTGATTGTGTTGTGATCGTCTCCTACACACCGGTGGTCAAGTGATGGTGGTAGCGTTCTAACTCAACATCAACATGCAAAAACTACTGAGTAATGATATTTTAATACATCATCGTCATCACCCGATAAACATCCATTGCTGGACATAGGCTGCTCTCAAAGATCTTCACATACAGGCAACATGGCTTCCGGTATCGCTGGGAACTAGGGGCTGTCGTATGTAGGGGTCCATATTGGGGGATTTGAGCCATTTCCCACCCCGCTAGCCCAATGCGGGTTGATGGGAGCTAGAGTCTTGTTTGTTGATTAGCAGGGTGGTGTACCACGAGCATGTGAGGTTGGCTTGGATCCTGTGAGTTGTTGTGAGGGACCCCTAACACGTTGTTAATACATGTTCAAAGTTAATTTACATAGTAACCTTACTATGTGGTAGTATTGGACGTAAAGGTCTGTTTGTAGTAATTAACGATATCTTGCATATCTCATAATTTACGACCTTAGGTGCCGCCATGTGGAGTTAAAGAAACATTGCTACTGACCAAACTCACGCGGACCCCTCATCTAACCGGAGACTTCCGCATCCCGCCCGCTCAGCGAGCTCGGAATGTTCACTACATTATATCGTAACACAAACGGCTGCTTAAGAGAAACCTAAGTGACGGTCGCGGTGCTTCAGTGTTTAGCTGCTCAGCACGGGCACGGACAGCCCTCTGGCAGCGGTTCAAGTGCAGTGAGGAGGATCTGGGGCACTCCTCGCCTCGTTGCTCTAACGTGAATTGTCAAAGCGGAATTTTGGAATTAGGAAGCGCCTTCGGTGCATTAGATGACTTGCGAGTCTAACTTCATTAATTATTTATACGGTTGAGTACAATTGACCTCAGATACTAGCAGAACGTTCACTTGGTGACGATGAAATATAAAAAAAATTGTGGTAATAGTGTAAGATAGGTGATTGCTGATAGTTAAGATAAAACATAGTAAAGTGAAGACGTTACTTTGTTCCAATCATCATAGATCATAGATTTAATGTATTATCGCTCAAAGCCATGAGCGCCAACTGATGCAATGTGGCGAAGATGGATGGCTTTAGTTGGTGCAAGTCGCAAATTACCTGTCCATACCCTGGGTATACCCCAAATAATTGAAAGTATTTTCCTCTCGTAAAACAGGCTTCTCCCAAGAGTCTTCATACTGATCAGACAATATTCATAATAAAAACATACAGAAAGGTTTTGTTCATTTGTACTTAACAGGGGATACGGAAGGAGCATAAAAGTGCTAAGTAATCTTATTAAATTAAGTTAAAAGTGTGAGGAAAGTTTGCAGGGGCTGTAACTGCACAGCCTCAGGCGGTGCAACCGGGGGTGCGGCCGGCTGTCATATTATATTCGATTTAGCTTTTGCATGTTATGTATATAACATAAATTCCAGTTTGGATGATGGAATGATGCAGTAGCTGCTGCCTCTTCACGTCAGTAATTTCAGGCTGTGCCCTGTATTATTGTGTACATTTACCCCGTCGTTGTTATAGGGAAGTGTACAACACAATGTCACGGTGAATAATAACAAATACGTTTAACTCTAATTAAGTGGAGCGACCTGGTGGAGAGGGTGTACAAAATACATACTAGGAACTAACGTCTCATATGAATTACATCTCCATCGTCTGCTGAGAGAACTGATCTTTATTCAAACATGTCTATATATACATAAGGAAGAGGACCGCGGGAAGCTATTGGATGCGAGCAACGCGTCACCGATCGATGCGGAGATCTTTGGGGGAAGCTAATATTCAGCAGTGGATGTCTATCGGCTGATGATGATGATATTTATATGCTATTGGTTACAAGCTTCTTATGTATATAGAACAAAGATCCTTTAATTCTGATCTTATCGTATTGATGTAACTGTTTACATAGGTTCCGGTTAACAAAGACCTCTGTAAGATTAAGTCCTCTTATTACAATATATGATCCTGGTAGTGCTGGTTACGAACTCGCTGCTTGACTTAAATAACAACTTCGTTACGGCGAAGTTATTAAGCTACATTATATTTGCTTAAACTTGAGACTATCTGTATATAAGTTCAAACTGCTCGTCGTTCTTATCGTCCGTATGTACTGCCCCTACTTTCATATTTGCCGTGAACGACTAATGTTCAGAAGCTTTTAGCTGCTCCCTTCTCCTCCTTAACCCTCCCCATCTCCCTGCCGTGAGACGCTTCTGTACAATTTTTCATTGTGGAACTTATCTGTGCGACCAATATATTTAGTTAAACAAGACTATCAGACTGCAGTCTGCTGCATCAGGACATTTTTGTATTATAGCATTTTTGAGTTTCGCGTAAACAATGTCATCGGAGAACATACAAAGCGGTACGGTACAGCACCGGCAGGTAGATATAAATTTGAGCAGCATGCTCACAGTTGTTAACACTGACTACAGGGGACGTATGGCTACATTTCAACAATACTCAAAGCTTACCTGGAGACAGTGGAAACCTGTAAGCAGTGGAAGATTTCTAAACAAATAATGTACACCGCGGGGACATCAGTCGGTGCAAATCCGAATCCATCTGTCTTTAAAGCAAACATTCTATTCGTGTTATTGCCGCTACACAAAAAAAACGGATGCTGTAATTTAAATATTTCAACAATATATCATTTCGTCCACTTGGAGCAAGCGCTTCATGTAGTCAGTCATTCCGGATGTCGCGCGTCAGGCTGCGGGCGGCGTGTGCTCGTGATTAAATACAGTGTCAGCGCGGGATGCTGCGCCGCCGCCGGGCCCGCCGCTGGGACCTTTTGCACATTTTTACACACAATAAACAACGGTTAATCATTTACAGGGTGTACGGAATTTCCATCTAATTAATTGAAAAACAAAACTGTATTTGTACATGTTTTATTTACAATTACCTACAAACACAAACGAAACTCAAACTGATTCGTTGTGAAAAACTACGAGTTAGTTATCCCATGAAATTGAAACTAAGATATGAATGTTAGGATCATCATCATGAGATGACGATCAGATTAGGAGAACTGTTAGAGAAGGCTGTGGCTGTAGCTCCGAAAGAGTAACTAAAGAGCTACTCTTTCCAATTGATGGTTTTGAAGCCTCTCAATTATTTCTTTCGCTATCTACCGGGACAACAAGTGGATCCTCTCTGCAGATGGCCGAGGAGTAGATGCTATCTTTATACAAAGAAACCAAAGGGATATGAAACAATAATAATAATAATAAGAGTTACATTTGTTTTAATTGTTACAATTCCAAACAATTAACATGAATTGTAGATTTGGAAACATGTTTATCGAAAGCTCGGATATGAATAATGAATTATTAATCCTTGTACGCGATTGATACGGCTGAGAATATTAATTGTAGGAATATTTATTCATGGTTATTGGAGTATTCTCGTGAACGGAAGTATTGTCTTTATATTTGCAAAATGATGAAAGGTAACATTGAGCCGTTAGGTGTCCGGTAGCGGGCTGCGCTATTATCTTGACATTTCAGGAGTAAATTCGTCCGTGGTTTACCACAAGGCAATTCACTGAAGCGTGCCGTAGTCCGATGCTACTTCCGGTCTCCTGACACACGTGGATAGTACCCTTTTCGATTGCCAGCCTCTGTTTGTAATCGATTACCTTCTAATTGGTTTTAATTTCTATCCTAGTTTAGTTTTTACGTGAATGTAGCTTTCTGTTTCAGTGTTCTTGCAGTTTCCTAACAAGAATCATAAAAGTGATACTTAATGATGATGAAACTTATTATGTCATACAACTACACACTAATATCTATATGCAGACAGACGTAACACTTGGTGAGAACATTGATACAAAATGTATTTCGCGAATCGCGGTTACAATTTCTATGTCAATGTATAATATAACATGCAATCAATATACATATCGAGAGCATGCGTAACTTATTTCTCTATATCCGGACGAAAGGGCGCGCGAGTACTTGAGCTACGTAGATGTGGGAACAATAAACATTACTCTAATATTGGTTTAATATCTATTGATTGTAAAACGCTGTGTTTAAACGTTATCGATAGCAAACGTACTTTAGTCGTGACACAGTGATGCATTTTGAACAATTTGAAGGCGAATAAAAAAATATTAACGGCTATGTTGGACATTTGGTGCGGCAGTGTGTCCCATGTAGCTGCGCATGCGCCGGTAGAGGTATTTACATTGGCGAAGACGGTAACGCTCGCTGGATCGCAAGAGAAAAATCTATCGAACAGTACAATAATTATATTTGATATTTATTAAGGAAATAACTGTTGTCGCGGTTTCTTACTTATATGATACCCTAGCGTCAGGACGAACCGTTCAACCGGATGTGTTGTAATCTCACGGGCTCACCAAACATAATTATAACGCTACGATAAACTTTAAAAATAAAGTCATTGTTCACAATGAATCGTGCTCTGATGAAGACAATAGAAGATTTGCAATAATACAACCTGCAAGGTCATCCGCAGTATTTATATGATCTTATTGACAAGCCTGAATATTATTACCATATCCATGTTTCTCAGAGAAGTGAATAATTCATTATTTACTGCAGTAAGAAATATGTATTCAACATCATAAAACTGATCTTATAAGACTTGATTGACCGGAAGACATATCTATTCAGCACTCTAAGAAGATGTGGTAAAAACTAATTGTCTATATACTTTCCTCTAGAAACTTACCTGCAATTATTTAATATTTAAGAATTATTATGTACGATGGTGCTGTTCCGGCCGGCTCGGACACACTAAGTAAATATAAGTATAAGTAATAACAAAAATCATGAAAATTATTAGAAACTATTTTGTGGAATACGACTATCTTATTAATATATTCCCGAAGCGGGACAGGAAACGAAATAAATTTTCCAAGTAATGCTTACAGAAGGAAGCAGCACGTTAAATTCTTTTGAAAATTGTACGTGAAGTAGAGTGTGGACACCTGCTTATCCTTGAAGTAATCTTGCCGTCATAACGTCGGCGTGCGCCGCGCGCCCTATATAACGACGTGCACGTGCTGTGTGCATACGTTGACGTGCCCGGACAGACGCACAGCAAAGCATATGCACTATATTTGCTTAGTTACAAGTTATAGTGTCTAAATATTTTAATGCAACTATGTTATATTTTTTACATATTGAAACTTAAACTTTATTTCTACAATACCCGGTGACGGATCAAGTTTACGACGATGTCTGTCTATACGGACAAAACTGTTGTGATAACTGGCGGTGCTCGAGGTATTGGATATTCGATTGCGGAAAATTTCCTTCGGAAGCCTGTACGAGTTGTGGTAATCGTTGATGTAGATGAGACACAGGGTACAGGAGCAGCGAGGACTCTCCGATGTAACTACGGCGAGGAACGCGTGCAGTTCTACAAATGCAACGTCGTCACAGATTTAGATGTCACATACAATAAAATTATCGATGCTCACAAAGTCGTCGATGTTTTAGTGAACTGCGCCGGTACTTTGAACGAGCTGGATGTGGCAAAAACACTAGACGTGAACGTAACGTCGTTGATTCAGTGGTCACTCAGGTTCCACGAGCACATGCGTGTTGACAAATCAGGCACAGGTGGCACCATCATAAACGTAGCTTCAATATTGAGTTACAACACTATTTCCTTTACTCCTGTGTATCAAGCTTCTAAGTTCGCCGTCTTGGGGTTTACGAGGTCTTTGGGGCATGTTGACAATTTCCGAAAGTTCGGAATACGAGTTGTAGCAATTTGTCCCGGATTCACAGATACAAGTTTGATAAATAATCCACAGAGTTTCGTGCCGGAAGTGCAGGGTGACTGGATACACTTTTTGGAGAACGTAAAATTACAGAGTCCCGATGTCGTGGGACAGGCGGCTGTCCATGTGTTTGCGGTGGCTGAGAGTGCGACCGCTTGGGAAATTGCGAAATCAAAACCAGTGCTTCTGATAACATAACGCGATGCACCTGTTATGACCTGAGCTTCGAAAGCCACTGTTCTGATAAATAGTTAATGTAACTTTTGAACTCTTCTCTTAAACATAACATTGTAGCTTTTATTAAATATTGAAAAAACACGTTAATAAAACTGTTATTAACTCTATAACAACGTGTATTAAGTAATAAATTTATTTTATGAAAACTTATTAAGTTAACTCCCATTTTTTTTTATTTGAATACCAAAAATATGAATAGCAAAGTCTACTATACTATACATATCTACTATTTGTACTATCTTCATATGTTGTACGTCACTGCCACTTTTATCTAATAGTTACCACTTTTCTCAAAATAGAGAGCGGAGAAAGTTTTAAATAAGTCAGTATTTAAGGTTAAAAGGCGAGGGTCAAGTTAACAAAGATACCGGTTTAAAGGTCCATATAACTTGAGCTGAGTTTCCAAAATTTGATACAAAGGCGAATTATTCTGAAACCGCGAGCTGGTCAGTGTAGTGTTGGACCTTTTCCACTGGAATGAAATGTTGTAATTATGTTTTTACTCATACTTCACAGTATGTTTTTAACTTGAACGAAATAACCGAACACATTGGTCAATTATCAAAGTAACTGTACGGTGCCCGTAAATAAGTAAATTGTATGAAATTAAAGAAAAAGTTTCAATTTCCTTTTTATTTTGGATTAGTAATTAACAAAAGTTACCACTGATCAATTAGCCGTTAAGGTCATAAGTTGCCTCACCAGCAGTAACAGCGTTCCGAAAGTAATTAATCTAAATATTTGATAGAAGAAGAAGAAAAAGTATGATTTAAGCATTGGGAGTAATGTAAAATAGATTTTGTTAATGAAGCGGCCATCACTAAAGCTAAGAAATGTTGTAAAGCGAATTCTTCACGACTATCTACTCTCACAAGTAATGAGATAACTTTGACCAATTTAATGGCGAAATTGCTGGTGAGGTTCATGGAGAACGATTCACACGGTTCAGACTACTGGTTCATAATGTTCTTATTATTGTTCCTTCGTTCGGAATATTCTCATTCTGCATGCGTCCAGTTACATGGTACATTATAAGGCTATATAACTAATAAGCGCCCGTCTGCAACGCACAAGTTAGCACAATCTAAATATTCAATACGCAATAGTAATATAGAAAACTTACCGTGTCTTAGGAGTGACTTGGCTCGCTCTCTGTACAAAGCAGCTCTTTATATTTATGAAAACTAGTTGTTCCCCGGCCGCCTTGCTGCTCCTAATATATAATTAAACTTGAAATTTGTCTGAATTATTTCGTGAGATCAATGGCAGTCGTAAATGGCTTTCTATAACAACCGTTACTATAAAAATCACATAAATATTACGAAATGAAATAGTTTACAAAAGTTAATTAGGAATAAAACGATGAAGGACGTATGAAATTCAAAAAATAAATAGCCTATACCATCTACAAATGGACATGTTCCCGTGTCGGTACGTTCACTAGTTTTTACGTGATCTAAAAGAATTTACGTAAGCATCTTTATATATATACATACATACATACATATATATACATATATATATATATATTTTTATATATATGTATATTTCGAATATGAAATTGCAGCTTATTAAATAACAATATATATTAATAAAAAGGATTATATTAGAGAGGTCAGCCGCCGTCGTCAACATTCGTAACATCATCATGCGGTATTGATGACGGTGACGCTGCCGACGAGGTGTCAACCAAATTTTACTTTTATTAACATTCATTGGTGCCGGAGACCGTCTAGGTAATAGTGTGCAAGCATTACCTGCTCATGTCTCAAGTTGACGAGCGTAGTGCAGTGTGTAGCATCCTAACTAGCGTTATATTTTAATGGGCAGGAGTGTGAAGTTCTCGTACGTCTAATCGTTCCGTCGAATGAAATAATATACACACACTTATCTGCCATCCCTCCACTGGCTGATCACAGAACGATGAAAACGCAAATCACGCTGATATGACGTGCAATAAATCTTGTCACTGTTTTGTTCCGTATGTACATGTACAGTAAGTGCCGAATGATCGTTTGTACGTTGGAAAGCGCTGAACATGAAGCGGTGCATAAAACGAAACTTAACCAACTAATAGATCAATATTGAGGAAACAGATTAGTATATTCTGCAACTTACACGACGCCGTACGGGAATCCGTAAAGTAGCTCGCTGGCCTAACGGTTAGAGCGTGCGGTCTTCATTGCGCAGGTCGCGGGGTCGCATCTCGGCATGTACCGATGACTTTAATATTTAAGTTATGTACATTTGTGTACTTTAGTAACAACAGCGCAATACAAACGGTGAAGGAGAAACATCGCGAGGAAACCTGTGCATGAATTAGAATTTATTCTGAGGTGTGTTCACACACACCTCAGAATAAATTCCTTCACAGTCACCAATACGCATTGGGCCCATGTGGGGACTATGGCCTATCGCCCTCATATTGAGCATAGGCCTCTGCCCTACGTCCCCCAATGGGGACGTAAATTGGTTGTTATGGATGGGAAACCACCCTCGGCATGTAGTAAAGGCGACTAGCGCGGAACAATCTCAGGGAAAAGGTTACTGTTTTTTCCGTGACCTTTACCAATATATTGTGCTCTTAAACCTATCGTGTGCAGCGACGCGAATGTCGCAATTACTTTTATATTTGTGAACACCTGCCGCCGATGTAAATAAACTGAATTGAAAGTATTGAAAAATGATTAGGCTATAAAGTGAACATCACTGAAATAAATGGATAAACAATGACAGAGGACTCTTCAAGTAAATGTTTTGATATGTAACAACAAGTATTGATATAGTATAAAAACATTGAGATAAGAAACATTCGCGGGTTGGTGTCGGACGGACGGACGGACGGACGGACGGACGGATATATTTAAACGTAGTCGCGACCGAACAACAAGTGGCTCAGAGATATCTTAATAATATAATTAATCTTTTCCAAATAGAAGTATTTATTAATAGTAACAAGTATACACACTGATACTGCATCTTGTAAAAAGTGAACGTTAGCAAAAAGGAAAAGTAAGTAAAAATTTGTGTTTTATAATTTTATTAATCGGAGAGGGGTGTAAGGGTTCCCGCACAACAACTCACAGGATTCAAGCCAACCTCATCTGCTCGTGGTGCAATCAACAAACGACGCTCTGGCTCCCACCAACCCGCATTGGGCCAGCGTGGCGGGAGATGACCCAAATCTCCCCGTATGAATCACAACGACTATACTACAGCCACTAGTGTTCCGTGGTAGCGGAGGCCATGCTGACTGTATGTAGAGATCTTTGGGGAGGCCTATGTCCATCAGCGGACGTCTGTCGGTTGATGATGATCGATGATTAATAAGGGATATATATATATACATATTAACAAAAATATATATAATGAAAATGGTTTTCTTTGTTATCCAATCACGTGAAAACTGGTGAACCTATCGATATGGGAACGTAACCATTTGATGCAGAATGGTAATAGGCATATTTCTTTTTTTTTATTTCTTTGATTCGAATTATTTACGCGGTTGCCATAGAAATTGAACTGCTCTCAAGGAATATTTCAGACAAATTCCAAGTCTAATTATGTATTACGTCCAGCAAAGCGGCCGCGGAACAGCTGTTATATACTAAATGTAATATTATATATGTGATACAAAATGAATCTCTAGATATAGAGAGATCTATATATCATCATCGATATATATAGATATATTTACATATATATATATATATATATACATATATAAATATATTCTTTATTTCTCTGAATTAAACAAGACTATACATTACCTATTGCTAAAAGTAATAATATTTTTTATGTTTAATAAATAAATTTTAATGTAGTACATATAACATGTAAAAGATTTATTTGTTGCAGATGATCTTCCTCATATGGCTAGCGGTGCTCGTCAGTGTCCTAGGTCTCTACTTTCGTCAGGTTTATTCCAGATTTAGTAAATATGGCGTGAGACATTTCGTACCTATACCGCCCGTGGGGAACATGGGCGCTGTACTTTTGCGCAGGGCTCACCTCACTGACAGCTCCCTTAAACTCTACAATTCGTTTCCGGAAGACAGGTATACCGATATTTTTATATATAGAGAAGCGTCAATTGGTGGCACTTCCATACCACCCACCTCCGTAGCGCTTATTTGTGCCCCAATTATTAGTATGCAAGCATTACTGTATTCCGGTTTGAAGCTCACAGTAGCTACTGAAACTACTAGAGCAACGAGACTCAACATTTAATTCCTCAGGGTGACGAGTACAATGCGGTGCAGTGTATAACATCCTAATTAGCTCAACGATGTTATGAGCAGGCGTATCATTTACCATCAGGTGTACATCTCGCTAGTCTCGTTACTTCTTTAAATAAAAAAAGCGACGAGACAAACAGGAAGTTATCTGGCTGCCAATTGATAAGCTTGCCTACAACAATGAGGCGCTGGTCAGGATGTGCACACCACCGTCACGCTATGATCAGAGCACACATAACAACATAATTTTCTTCTTCGTTTTCCCACCATGAGGAATAATTAATACTATTTATCACGTTTTTATATGATTAAACAGTTTTTATAGTTTCCGCGAACCCAACAATAAAATGGTCAAACTTTTTCACAAGAAACAAATAAAAATTAATAAACAAGTTTTTAAGTAGAAAAAAGAATTGAAATTTCACATGAAGCCGAAAGAATTTATTAAATATATATGAACTTGGACGTTTAAAGTCCCACCCTTTTTTATCGGGGAGAGGTGGAGGGGTGAAATTTTAAAAAGATACCCTGCTTCTGGGGGAAGACAAGGAAGGTTATGTGGAATTTTTACCTATTAAAAACCCCTTCGGTGGTCATCTTCAGTGCACTGCGGGAGGCCCCGGGACCTCCCACGGAACACGCCGGTGCCTCCCGGCGCTACCCTAAAGTCAGTCCCAGAGAGGGCTGTAGCTCTCCACGGCACCCACGCTTTAGTATGACAAGCGATAGACCATCTCGTGCTTGTCATTCATCCAGTCAGTGGACAGACAATGCGGGTTCCAAGCTTCAAAGCCCACGGACTCGAGAACCCTTTTAGTCACCTTCGACGACAGGCAGGGTTTACCTTAGTCCCATTCTTAACAGCCCGAGATTTTTAAGAATAGGACTAAGGCAAGTTTTACAACATGTTGCCTTGTTATACCCTACTCTATTTATTTATCATTAGTGTTCTTAATTATGAAATCTTTAGCTCTGTTTTGTGTTCGACTTCATGGTCGACTGTTGAACCCTTGCCCGCCTGTTGCTATAGGTCACATATTTATAACACTAATTGCCTTGTATTCGAAGTATACGACAAGAGTAATTACAGTCCAAGCAAGGGTGGCTCTTGTCATTGTTCATTTCATAAAAATGGACAAAAGTAACAACGATACATAAAATGTAATGACATGTGAGAGGAAAAGAGAGGGTACAAATATGTGATCGTAGTGTAAAAATATATAGGAGGAAGAACAAGTCGGACTTAGTCCGGAGGGAAGTGGATTGAAGATTAAAAGAGGCCATCGTTTCAATGAGATATTTGATTTTGGACAAAATCTTCTAATCTATATTTATTCTCATTATTAATAATATTATTACAATTTTGATTATAACCTTACAAGAAATATTAGTTTTGTTAGGACTGGGATTTTTAAGGTGTTTAAAAATTCACCAGTAGACGTATTCAGGTCCTCGTGTCTAGCTGTTTAATATTTGTTGCAGGTTTGTTGGTACTTTCGATTTCGTGAGATCTAATATAATAGTAAGAGATCCGGATTTGATAAAAAATATTGTTATTAAAGACTTTGAACACTTCCTGGACCACACGCCGCTCGTAGACGAGACAGTTGATCCACTATTTGGGAGAAATCTGTTCTCCCTCAAAGGTTTTTTTTTTAATGTCATATCAAACATCGATAATTTGCTAATAGATTACTAACAATCGTTTAATTCCAGGACAAGAATGGAAAAATATGCGATCTACACTGAGTCCTGCGTTCACTAGCTCCAAAATGCGCTTGATGGTGCCTTTTATGGTCGAAGTTGGCGATCAAATGATAAAAATGTTGAAAAAAAGTATTCGCGAATCTCCCGGTTAGTCTACACATGAGAAATAATATAATTTTGTTATACCGGTATTGATATATGATCTTTTTATACTTTTTTAGATAGATTTGTTGACGTAGAGTGCAGAGACCTGTCCACCCGGTACGCGAACGACGTGATCGCCTCGTGCTCCTTCGGCTTGAAGGTGGACTCGCACAACGAGAAGGACAATGAGTTCTACAAGATGGGCAAGCTGGCGACAAACATTACGTTCACGCAGTTCATGTTGATTATGGCTTTAAATTCATTCCCACGATTAGCCAAGGTAAAGGAAGTCTATATTCGAATGTCGTAACTTTGTAACGCTAAGTAATTATCCAATTTTAACAATGTACTTCACACTTTGTGCGATAACACGCCGTGAGTAATGCAAACAAAGATATAAAAATTATCATTAATGGAAGCGTTATTGATAACAAACAAATTTTATATAATTACAGAGATATGTTTGTTCAACTTATTTTGATGTAGATTATGCTTTTGATTTTCTCCATGAACTTCAAATGAATGTTCGCAATATGTAAAAGCTAACAGTTCAATAATCCACATACACATCTTATACAGTTCAAGTAACTACGTGAGGCTTTGGTTTTTAAAAGAAAGTTAGAGATAGGAAAAACGGCTCATGTTATGGTAAGTCATTACTGTAACTCTTATTGGGTATGGGGAATGCAAAATCAGGCAAGAAGTTGTGGAGCAGCAGCTGAGTTGCGACCCAGATATGTGCAGGCTAGAGAGCTCAGGGCAGAGGCCCTAGTGACATATGATTTCACAAAATAGTTGCGTGTAGTAGAAATTGCGCGTAAAACAGCCAGAGAAAGGAAGATTGGCAAACGTCCGGTTGGTGTGGATGGTATATGACGTCTACAATATTGTCGTTCATAACAAATTAAGCAATATGATAAATACGAGTGATAACACGATACACCTAAACCAGACCTGAAACAACGAACATTTATTTACAGATACTAAAATTGTCAGTCTTCGTTCAAGAAACGAAAGATTTCTTCAGAAACCTGGTTACCAACATGATGGATAACCGAACAGCTAATAACATAATTCGACCAGACATGATCCATCTGCTAATGGAAGCTAAAAAAGGTTAAGTAGAATTTTTTAAATTAATTGTGATTAAGAACATTTGTTTCATTGAGAACATGTTATGTTTGAAGGAAAATTGATCCATGAGGACAAGCAGGCATCAGACGACGACGCAGGGTTCGCGACCGTCGAAGAAACGGCTGTCGGCAAAAATGTGGTGGATACAGGTACATTTCGCGCAAACAGATAATCTGAAATTAAATAAGTCGTGTAGTAATATCTAAAAGTGAATTTCTATTTACTTATGAATCAGTGTTACCGTTAACTGTCAGCAGTAGCAATAGATATAAACTATTTGAAATGTAAAGCGGCGTAGATGTATATGAGTAATTAATTTTTAAATGTTCTACTTGAAGGTATTTACGGTTCTTATCCACTATAGATAAGTTTATTCAACAAGGACTTATAAGTAGGTCTATTATTGAAAATTAGAATACCGCCAGAGAGAATTTTATGAAACTTTATTATTATGTTGTGTGGGAATAAATTGATGGGGGAGTTATCACAAAATTTTCAGTTTGGTCCGACAACGATCTAATTGCCCAAGCATTGCTGTTCTTCTTCGCCGGATTCGACACGGTGTCCACTGCGATGACCTTCGCACTGCACGAGTTGGCGATAAATCCTGATGTACAGGATCGTCTGCTCCAAGAGATAAGGGATAACGAGGTACAGAGCGGTGGCAAGTTTGACTACAGGTCCATTCAGAATATGAAATACTTGGATATGGTTATATCCGGTAAGGAAATGTGTTTAATTATTAACACAGCGTTTAAATTTTTGATGGTCGTAAGGTATTACAATTTGAAAGTATAGTGTATATCTGCGAGTCTCGAGATTTCGCCAAAACTCTCCAATGGCTAAATCGATTTTTTTTTTATTTTTACTTGAACAACTCGAAAAAGGAATGTTTTTTGTCATCATCAGCCGATAGACGTCCACTACTGGACAATAGGCCTTTCCCAAAGACCTCCATATCGATCGGTCCAAGAACTTCCTTAGTAATCATATTATTTGTACAATTATTTGATTTCAGCATTTTAGATTTTTGGCTACTTTTGTATTTATTTATAAAAAATTGTTTTTGATTTCTTGATTTTAGAAACACTCAGGAAGTGGGCGCCTGTACTGGCTTTGGATAGAACTTGTAAAAAAGATTATAACATGGGCAGAGCAAACCAAGAAGCCAAACTCGATTATGTCGTAAGTAAAAAGTAAACCATACGTCACCGTAATCGTTATTTCAAACAATATTAGTTATTTTACTTGATGTAAATATTACTTAATATCGGAATTTTAAAGTTTTCCAAACCGCAGCTTATCAATGTAAACTTGTAAACCAGTATTTGTGACGAGTTAGCTTTACATTAATGAAATAAGTTATAAAGTTTCAAAAACTTATATAGTTGACTTATTTAAACATGATTAGGCTAGGCCTTTGGCAACGAGCACTAACCTTCATTTTTACCCGCATTAACAGTTAATACATTTTTGGAATGTTGTAGATACGTAAAGGCGAAATCATTAGCATTCCCGCGTGGGCCATCCACCATAATCCTAAGTTCTTCAGTAATCCAAACAAGTTCGACCCAGAAAGGTTCTCTGATGAGAACAAGCATCTCATAAAACCATTTACCTACATGCCGTTCGGCCTTGGCCCTAGAAACTGTATTGGTAAGTATCCAGTCGTTAGTTAAATAACATGCTGTGCATATTTGTATTAATTTGATAATTTTATCTTAATGACCCGACGACGAACTCAAATGTACCAGTACACAGTTTTAATGTCATCAATGTTATCTCAATCATAGCATTTAGCTTTTGAAGATCAGCGGTTCCGTACACGTTTTATTGAGCTATTGTATATTTAGATTTGTTACATCGGAGATCGATTAGAAACATATACAGTGGTTATGTTGAAGAAAAAATTATTTGATTTCTGAAGAAATAATTCTCTTCTTTAAATTAAACAAATATTACATTACCAGTTATTCCCCACCCGCTTTGCTGGCCGTAACACCCCCGCAACTCCCTTTGAGTAGGGAATTTCGTAAATTCCAGTTTTAGCTGACCTCTAGATGGTAAAAGCAATATCTGTACCAAATGTTGAGTGTTTACGTCCAATAGTTTCGGAGATCTCGTGATAAGTAAATGATACTCTATATATATGTAATGCTATACTTGTCCACAAATTCAAATGATGTTAAGATGAGGCTGATGATTGAATACTCCAGCTTTGGCTGAATAGGTTTACAGCCGAAACACTACATAGCTGCAATGATGGCCGATTCACAATTAGGTTGGTAGCTCGTCAGGTTGCGTAGGGAGTGCTATTCAAACTCCAGTATATCTCCGGACTAACAGCCCCCGCGATACGAAGCAAGCGCCCCTACCGCCACGTTTCCGAGCATATACCTGATACCATTGTATGTGTATGTTAATATGTCATTTGTATATTTCAGGCTCCAGGTTTGCCCTTTGCGAGGTCAAAGTGATGGTGTACCAGCTCCTGCAGCACTTTACGCTGTCGCCTTGTGAAAGAACTTGCCTCACTGAAAAGCTCGACCCGTCAACGTTCGGTTTCCGCTTCAAAGGTGGTCATTGGCTGAGGTTCACGATCAGAAATTAATATGAATATATTTTTTCAGCTACCGTTACTACAGCAACAGTATAGATAACACAAAATAAAAATGTTTACAAAACTTAATAAGAAGTTAAATGATGAAAGATCTAAACAAATTTAAAAAATAAATGGTTTTTAACTATATATACAAATCATTGCGCTTCGGATGCCATGATCCTACGTCCATATGTCACTAGTTTTCACGTGATTGGCGGAAACTAAACCTATTTTCATTACATATATATAGATTCCTTTTTTAAGGTATAGACCTATTACAAATATATATATATATATATAATAAACAGATTTTTGTACCACAACTAAAAATCTTATTTAGTGACGAGACGAGCGGGACGTTGACTTGACGATAAGTGACACGCTCGCCTATAACAACGTGGCGCTAGTTGGGATGATATACACAGCATCACATCGCGCTACTCGCCTTGAGACATAAGATGATATGGTTTACTGGCGGTGCCCCATTAATGTCCGTACAGTACAGTTTGAGGACTGCAACAGAAGCTGCGTCGGTGCCTACGTAGGCGGTGCGAGCTCAACTTTAGCATTTACTTAGTGTAAAAAGAACAACAAGCACACGAACACACTTATAAAAGTACCGATAAACAAATCAAGGACGTGGACGAAGAAAGATGTTCACCTTCGCGGATTGTTAGAAGTCTAACAGAAGGGGATGGTATTTATTCCCCGGTTACTTGCGTTTTGAAGTTTTGGTGCATCTACATAGATAAACGCTTTACTGGTCACTTTAGTTGTGGAGTCATTAATATCGTCTTACCTATTTCCTATTTTCAGTGATACATATCATATACTTAAAGCTATATATCAGTTGTCGTTAAGCTGCAGCTTTCTCTCTGCTCTCATAAAGTAGTCGACATGGTATAACAGTTCGCATTAGACGATAAGCGCTTGTCCAATAAGGCCCTTACTACCTAGCAGGCACTAACGGCCAGAATAACAACCACCGGATGTCTCTCACATTCCATTTTATCGGTGAGATACATCCACATCCAAGAACACTTACTCTGTGACCTGGCCTCAAACAGACTGCACTGCTCTTAGATTAAATTGAAATGAGTTTATTACATAAAGTAACTTTTTAAAACCTGATCTCCGCGAAGCCATAACTTGACTTGATATCGAACACTGCGAAGTTATGTTTCTAAATTAGTTTACTAAAGATTGATATGTAATTTGCTTCACATAATTATTTTTAAGTGAAAGTATCGTAACTTAGGATTACTAATAACCTAAGAAGAAGCATGCTCGTTTATATATATATGTAATATACGAATATTGTTATCCAATTTACTTTGATTAAAATGTCACTCGATCTAGAGTGTTGAGAATGTGCTGGTACTTGTGTTGTGATTGTTTTTGTTGTTAACAATGGTAGCGCCTGGAAAGAAAAGAATGCAATATATTTTTACATAACTTCATCACAGTTTAGCGACGGAAGTAGGCGCTGTGGCTAGATCTCTGTTAGATGGTTTCCAGGAAATGAGAGTCAAAGTATAAATTTATATTAATGCATCTAATTAACATATCATCATCAGCCAATATACACTAATTAACATATACACATATTTAAAAGACAGGATAAATAATGGATCAGGGTGACCTTGAATGTGACTACACAAGTTGTTCCAGAACAGCGAGCTGCACAACTTATTGGCAGAAACTCTGGTGGTAGTACTCTGGTGGTATGACGTAAAGGAACAGTAAATGTTGCTTGAAGTAATCACAATGATGAGGATCAGTCTCGAGGCCGAACCATCGCAACAAACCACCAGCGTCTTAATGGCTTAAGTACGAAATGTGCCCCAACAATCAAAAAATGGTGTAGACGACCGAAGTGCCCTTGCACTGCACCCTGGCGACGTGCCGCCGTCTACAGACATCACTATTTGACCAAACCGACTGCACTTAGAATGCACTTGAAAAGAACAATGCGGCAAGCTAAATAAACACGGACTACACACCGGCTAGGCAAAGGTTGGAGAATAACGATTGCGCTGCGCACACGCACCACGAGGTGTTTCCAACTAACAAATGAAACTCTTAATAATTATACACTAATTGAGATCATAAACAAATAAAAAAAACTGTTACACGCACACGCACATGCATTCGCATACACGAACACGCTCACGCACAAAGGCTTTTAAACGGCTTTATAAGAGGTGGTATAGTGTTGTTCTTCTTCTTCTTCATCACTCCTTCAGTGGTGTGGATCGTAACCACGCACAGTGTCCATTGGTTGCGGTCATATACAGACTGGATCGCTCGGTGTATACCGCCACGCACCGCTCTCCTAATAGTGGTTCTTGAGGCTCTTGCTTGGCAGGTCTGCTCCGCCGTCTACTTTCGCAGGAACGACTTGCCTCTGCAGACAGCCCTTCGGAGGTCGCGTGATGATGAGTCTGAACTGCTTTTTATATTTGAAAAAACCAATGCTGTAAGTTTAGTTTAAAGATGTATATTCACACTTAAGTGAACAGGAACTGTTATTACTGAAGCCTTTCGAGGGAAGATGGATGCAGTTACGGTCGTGTACGGGGCTCGCTGGCCTAACGGTTAGAGTGTGCGGCCTTCATTGCGCAGGTCGCGGGTACGAATCTTGACATGTACCGATGACTTTAATATTCAAGTTATGTACATTTGTGAACTTTAGTAACAACAGCGAAATACAAACGGTGAAGGGAAACGTCGCGAGGAAACCTGCACGTGAATTGGAATTTATTGCAAGGTGTGTGTGAAGTCACCAATCCGCATTGGGTCCGCGTGGTGACTGTGGCCCATCGCCCTCATATTGAGCGTAGGCCTGTGCCCCAACACTGAGGACGTAAATTGGCTGTTGAAAAAAAATATCGACCACTGATCAAATTATATTTGTTACATGAATATACTATTTAATAGTAATTGTTCGGTGAGCGCATTGCGCTGGTCACCGTTACAGAGGAAACTGTTGCTTATCCTGGGATATTTTCTCTTGGAGATTTAGCACTCGCAAGGGTAGAATGGACGTGGCAATATTGTCCCCCGTCTCCCCCGAGCTACTATCGCTTTACACTGCACGTTGTTATATATTTAATGTCTGCAATATGTCTGCAATATGTGTAGTATTGTAATATGTTCTATTTTAACAACGTAATTTTAATTAAAAGAAATTACTGTTTGTATTAAAATAAAATGTTAAAAAGTAATTAGCATGTAGCTTTGACAGTGGCACCTGGTGCTCAGTCAGGTGCCTGTTCTCCAAACCAACGGCCAAGGCTCCCCCATCGCTCTCGACTTCCTGCGCTAATTGGTGACTCGAGCAAAGCAGACCACAGGCCACTTGCTTGTAATATACCATTTGGTACTCCTGTCCATATTTTAGGAGCTGACATTAATTAAAGTCTTTGGATAATAGTGATGACCGGATGTAATAACTAAATTATAACGTTTTATATAGGACCTGAACGACTAGCTGCCGATGGGGCAGTGAGGCGCTCGACTGATAGCTGCGTACTGCCTGCCCGGAGACGTAGAGTCGACACGCCCTCTAGAGGTGGATCTGATGATCGCCTCGGGAAGCTGGTGGATGCGGGCGACAAATCGGCGTGGAGATCTTCGAGTAGGCCTACGAGTGTGGCCAGTGGGCGTCATACGTCTGATATAGTAGTACATTTAAATGGCTTATACGTAGTAATATCTGCAGTAAGTATAAGGCATTCTAATATTTGGACCCCAGTCTCTTCCCTGGCAGTAAGTATCAAGTGATTACTTTAAGTGCAGTCGCGGCTCGCGCAGCGTGCACTACGCACGCGCACACCGACCTGTACGTCACACGGGCATTGAACTTGTCGCGTTTTATTGTGCCGTCACTCTTATACAAGTGTATAACATAAGATACAGTAAGTGTTGCGACTAATGTACATATTCAATATTAGCTAACCACTGACCCTAAAGTTGTTGAACTGGCTCCCAAGTTTCTGGTTTAATTGTGATTTGTGTATTTCATGTTTGATCAGTCACTCATTAGTTAGTGTTCTTGGCTATAATTCAGTGGTTTAAAATGACTTTAAACATAAAAATGTATAAAGTTAAATTATAATTAGTATTATTATGAATATTGTATTCTAATATAACTCTACGTAAACCATATTTACACAGTCTTGGTTACTATTAAATATTTTGAGATAATAATAAAGATATATTACATAAAAAATCTACTGATTTTATTAATATTGAAAAAAATTACGTAAAAACAAAAAAAAAACGAAGCAAAATGTTACTACTCCATGAGTGAAAGATTCTGCAAGTATTGATATTATCCGACGTAATCAGAGAGCAGCTCGTAACGAGCGGTTCTCTGCCTTAGAGTGTAAGAACACGAGCAATAGTGAAAGCCTGTTTGTTTTCTTAACACCTATACTTGAGGTGTCCGATGTTATTCCGAAACGTAACGCGCGCGCCACGCGGTCAATGACCTGCACCTCGTCACTTTTAAGGCCTCACTCGTCGCGTTCATGATTTCTAGCATTGCGCAATTGTTGTTTTGAGGTAATTTTTTTAATGATTTGATGAGGATTATTTTTATTTCAATTAAGCGACGAGACAAGTAGACGTTCACCTGATGTTAAGTGTTAAGTGATAGGCGCCCTAATGATGTGGCGATACACAGGACGGTAAATACAGCCCCATATTGCCCCCGTCGCCTGAGATATAAGATGTTGACTTGACTCAGTAATTTCTCTAGCCACAGCGCCCTCCAAACCGGAACTTAGTAATGTTTGCACAGTACTGTTTCTCGGCTACAACAGGCGCTGCGGTGGTACCTATCTGCACGGTGTCCGGCAACGGAGACCTATCACTATCTATCACTATCATCAGCCCATAATTGTCCACTACTGGACATAGGCCTCTCCCAAAGATCTCCACATACATTCAGCATGACCTCCGGTACCGCTGGCCACTAGGGGCTGTCGTATGTAGAGGTTCATATGGGGGATATGGGTAATTTCCCACCACGCTGGTGCAATGCGAGGTGGCGGGAGCCAGAGCCTCGTTTGTTGATTATCAGGGTGCACCAAGAGCTGGTGAGGTTGGCTTGGGTGATGTGAGTTGTTGTGCGAGACCCTGACAGCCCCACCCCTACAACAGAGACCTACCACCAGTAATTTGTCCATTATGAAAAAGTAAACTAGGTTTTAAAGCGTTGATCATCGCTCCGTGCAGTATTTACACGGTAATTGCCTTTATGGTCTAGCTTACAAGTATATACTTGTACCTATATACCTAGTTACGTCACTGGCTAAAGTGGAAAGGTACGAGTTCATTTAAGAAATATTACAGGAAATACAAATTTTTCATTACTTCTGGTATTACAAGTCAATGATCAAGAGTGCACCACGATCAGGTGAGGTTGGCTTGGGACCCGTGAGTTGTTGTGCGGGAAAATTTACACCCCTGGGGCACCCTGCTAATTCTCAAACGAGACTCTGGCTCCCGCCAACCCCCCATATGAACCCATAAATACTACATCCTCTAGTGCCCAGCGCTACCGCAGGCCATGCTGATTGTATGTGGAGATCTTTGGGGAGGCCTATGTCCAGCAGTGGACGTCTATCGGCTGATGATGATGATGATGGTCAAGAATGTTATTGTAATTAAAAGTGGATTGCAAGTTTATTTGATTAATGTCTAAAATTTGAAGCTGTGAGAAGAGAGTTGAAGCGAGAGGCTTCTGATGATTTGTCCTAAACACATTTATACTTAAAGTGACAAGGATAATGCGGACGAAAAACATCTGTTTATGAACGCATCTCCATTCGGCGGTACTCAGATGATGTTTGTTGTTAACCTTGCCGAAATCAACGCCTCATTGAACGAAGGTCTTGCTGGTCACCGACTTCGGGGCTTGTATCATCATGTATATTATCCAAACTTAGTCAAATTGGAATTATAAATTGTCATGTTATCCTCCAATAGTTAAGAACAATCTGGATACTAAAAGGAAATGGTGGAAACACATTTCCATTAAATCATTTGATACAAAAACTGTATTAAGTATTTTGTAATTTTTGGTCCACAGGAACACATGATTGAAATACTAACATCTTCTTTTTGTTGACTTACTCAGAGTGAGATTGATCTAAAGCATCAGTTGCATATGTTTTGTTTATTGCAGTAATGATATTAGTCATCTGGGCCGTGGTCGCCATGGCGACGCTGGCATTCTACGCCCGACGAGCGCACCAGAAGTTTGCCAGGGCCGGCGTCAACCACCTACCCACGATCCCATTACTGGGGAACACTGGACACACACTGCTGAAAGTGGATAACATAATAAACCGTTTTGCTGAAGCTTACTTGACATTTCCGGATGATTCGTAAGTTATCTTTAACCGGTTGGTTTGGATACCGTTTAGTACATTTACTGCGGTCGCGATCACTTCACTATCTCTTATAAATTTAAGAAAACTTATTACTTGAATACTGGATGTTCTGCTCTTACTAAGTAGTTGTTAGTTACACACGGAAAGGCGAAAATTTACAGGTAATTTTCTAAAACCTAACCCATGGGGGGTGGTAACACCCACCTACAGCTTACTCAATACGATATCATGGCAGTATAAATTAATTTATCTGTACAAGCTTATGGGCGACATTCAATGAAAGGTATAAATAATATGCTTTTCACATTAGATAGAGTTATTTGTTGATCATATTAATGATCTTCAGTTAATCAGTCAACCATCAGATGATAGACATCCATTACTGGACATAGGCTTCTTCCAGAAATCTCCAAATCGATCTGTCCTACGTTGCCCGCCAAACCGCCGGGCACTAGGGGCCGTCGTTGTAGGGGTGCGTTTGGGAGGATTTGGGCCAATTCCCACCATGCTTGCTTAATGCGAGTTGGCGGGAGTCACAGCTTCGTTCATCGATTAGCAGGGTACACCACGAGCAGATGAGGTTGGCTTGGGTGCCGTGGTTGTTGTGCGGGACCCCTCCTACTGTATGTTGCTTCGGCGGTAAGACAATAATGTGCGACTCATATTTTTACAGTTTCGTTGGATTTTATGAACTGATCAATCCTTTAATAATTATAAAAGACGTCAATCTCTTGAAACGGATAACTATAAAAGACTTTGAATACTTCGTGGATAGACGCGCCTTTAGCGATGAGTTTAAAGATCCTCTGTTTGGAAGAAATTTGTTGCTTTTGAAAGGTATTTACCACTAAACATATTTTATTCTCCATAATAACTTTGATTAACGCCGTCCCGGTACTATTTCCCTTTAATTTCAATTCGTGGATGTTTCATTTTTAAGTAAGAGCTTCTAACTAGGATTCTGAACACTTGTCAAGCTAAATGATCTAGAGCCAAAGTTCCCGTAGGTAACCTGTACAATGACTCCATTAACAATTAAAATTCATGAATGATAACAATTGTTTTCAACACAATATTTATTTAAGCCATGGCGTCCTTTAGTCAAGGGTCAGCAAGCAGCTTAGTCATATCATAATTATGGCCTCATGTTATAACCATTGTTATATTATCCAACATTAAAAGTACTTTTGTAATAGAAACGAATTTTTTGCCATGAGATTTAGTTAGAATATTTAGCGTTAGCATGTATGTTCTATACACCGGAAGCGAGTAGGACGTTCATCTAGCGAGCGATACTAGCAGCGCTATAGTTAAATTATCTACACAGCATCACATCGCTTAGCAATTCACTGGTCTATTTACATTATTGTAAGTAAGAATACCTCGGTACAAATCTTTGCAGCAACCAGTTTTTATGCATATGCAGGTTTATAAATATCTCGAGTTAATTATGAGTGTTTTCATAGGTGAGGAATGGAAAGCTATGCGTTCCACCTTGAGTCCAGCTTTCACTAGCTCCAAAATACGTCTAATGGTGCCACTCATGGCGGAGGTCGGGGATCACATGATAAGGACGCTGAAGAAGAAAATTAGCGAGTCTGAAGGTACTGTGTTGTAATTCATTGATACAATCTAAAGATATAAAAAAAATAATTTAACTGTAAATAAAATGTTTTGATTATCAAGTAACTCTGTTACTATCGATATTGATAGATAATCAAACGAGTTTAGTATAAACCTGGGCTTCAACTAAACTCCAACAACAGTGGATCCGAGAGTCGAACTAGAGATCTTGGATAAAGCTCAAGGTAAGTATAATTTAAGGCCGTTTAGTTTTTGCCTAGATATGATTATAAAATCTAAATAATTAGACTCCATAGCGACGTAAAGCGTAATCTTCATACTTAGTAATTGCCATGAAGCAAAAACAGACGCTCGTATACAATGAGATGCGGATCGTTTTTAATTTACAGCTTCCTCTTCATATTATATTATATAAGATGAACTCGACAGACGCACTGGCCGTGTATCTTTTACAAGTTCATTTGTGTTGTTGTTTACGACAAAGGAATCCTGGAGTGTTTCCGACAAACACGAACACTAACACACACCCGTAAATCTGATAAAACCGGTTGTTCACAATTTATTTTTTGTAAATAAAAACAGACAGCTAGTAGTTAAGCGTTTTTTCTTCAGGTTTCAGCTGCTGCTGATAGTTCCGCATCAGTAATAAACAAACTGATAGATAAACGAAATTTTTATAGTTGTTCCTTTGGTAGAGGTAACATTAATATGAATCACGTTAAGATAATACAAAGAGAGATTTAGACACCGGAAATAGATTGATACATTTTATTTGTTTGTGTATCTATTGTTACGTCATGCGTATTATTATCATCGCATTATTCATTGTTTAACATGGAGTGGAAACCAATAGAAACTTTGCCTGCTGGTGAACCGTCTGTCAAGGCACGTGAAGCGATTAGGACACTTACTCGGCTCCACGTTGCGGTCTAGTTCGAAATGGTATCTTCTTACTGCAATAATGTTAGTGAGTTCAGAGCCTTTCACCTAGTAATATTATTAATGTTACTGTTAACTACTGAAAATCGCAGTGGAATGTTGCGGTGGATGGTATGAAAGAAACAATAAAGCACTCAGTCATATAATGGAGATGCATACAATAGAGTAAGCAAACAAACAAATAAATAAAACAATAACGTATGGTTCTAAACAGTTCAGATTAAACATTTTGTAAGTAGAAAATTATTCTGCTTTTAGCGAATTATGTTGACATCGAATGTAAGGACTTGGGCTCCCGGTACGCTACCGACGTGATCGCGTCCTGCGCGTTCGGCTTGCAGGTGGATTCCCTGGAGGAGGGCAACAAGTTCTACGAATACTGCAAGACAGTCACCACCGTCACACTAGTGGGAATGCTCAAAATATTAGGTTACAGAACTTTTCCGAAGCTTCTCAAGGTAAGTTTATTGCAGTGCACTTGAGTCCACTTACACTTGGAAACTCTTCAACAATATAATACTCTTCCTGAACCCATATTACGTGATTATTTAATGTTTACTATTTCATATTAGATGTTAAATGTAACATTGTCAACAAGTGAGATAAGCTCGTTCTTCAATGACCTGGTACTGAATACGATGCGGCGGCGTGAGGAACAGCACATAGTAAGGAATGACATGATCCAGTTGCTAATGGAGGCCAAAAAGGGTAACTAAAATTATTACTTTAACCGTTCGCTGCTAAAAGTGGAATGTTATCAGTTTATACGTAAAGGCATCTGCTCAGGATGCTCGGCAGTATACCCTAAATTGAAAATGACCTAATCGATTGACTCTTAAGCTGTTCCAATTTAAAAGTTGACTCGTTTGAAAAGGTTTATAGCTCAGTAAATAATTTTCTACCCCACTTTACAAAGATATTTTCTCTATAGTGGAAAAAATGTATTATTTACTGTACCGATATATAAAACGAATATAGCATTGAAGGAAAATTTCTAATACAGTCCATTTTTTTACATTTCTGTTCATAAAGACAATCCTGTAAATGTTAGTGATCATGTCTTGTTGTCTGAAATTCTTGTATTAATTCTTTCAGGTACGTTAGACCATGATAGTAAAATTGGCCAAGACGCTGATGTCGGTTTCGCTACTGTCGAAGAATCGTCTGTAGGCAAGAAGAAAGTTAACAGAGGTAATGATTTTGCTGATTTTAAATATACTCGCATTTTGATAAAACCTGGCCTTGTCTTTTTGTGAAACGTGTCGTTATATAGAATATTCCCTTCGCTTTAAATAGAAGTCCTTTACCTAGCTTGCTGTATTTCTAAACAATAGATTTCTGTCTTTTTAGAGCAAGGAGTAGGCTGGAGTAATGTTTATTTTACTTTGTAATAATAATTATCCAAAAATTCAAAGCTGAACAAACAAAATCTAACTACACTGTGTAGCTACTATCAAGTTAATGCTGATCATGATATCGGTCCCACCATTCCTTCTGTATCCGTTGTAGAGTGGACGGATGTGGAACTTGTTGCTCAAGCTGTACTTTTCCTGATCGCCGGCTTCGAAACCGTATCCACTGTGTTCGCATTCGCTCTGTACGAACTCGCTCTACATCCGGAAGTGCAGGAACGGCTGGTAAGAGAAATCCAAGAGATCGGCGCTAATGAGGGCACTCCGATAGACTACAGCAGGATACAGCGCATGAAATACTTAGATATGGTTATTTCAGGTTTGATATCCTATATCGTTTCTGCTTATCCAAATTGTTCTTGTATATGCTGGTGACATATATCTGTTAGCGAACACCAACTAAGTAGACATCGCTGCAGAGGAGCATTTCAGCGTGGAAACATTTCTTCACAAAAATTGACTCCGTCTGGTCATTATGAATAAATTTGAAACATTAATTTTGCAAATGAGGTTTACTCAGAGGCTATGGAGACTAAAATCTTGCTGAAGATTGTGTATGCTTTTATATGGCTTGGGCACTATATGAACAGTGGGTTGATGTGGTCTGATGCTGATTTCCTTTCTCGTAATTTTACCCTTACGTACTTAATTATAGCATTGGTGTATTGGATCCTTGCACGGAATTAGGATGTTTCCATCGCTACTCTATTCGCGCCGTGTTGTAGAAGACGCTTAGGAGAGAATAACTCTAGGAAAAGAATCGGCATGTTTTTGTGTCCATTAATAGTAGACATAAAATAGAAAAATACCATATTGTACACCAAATAGTATAACAATTAATGAAAATGTATTGTTCTCTGAAAGGTGAGGCAGGTTATGGAACCTACTTCACAATTAGGAGAGTACGTTTCGACAGTGGATCTATACAGGGTGATATGATGATGGTGAATGGCTTTGGATTAAGTCGTCAAATTTAGATTTAATGCGATAAGTAATAGATAATTTTATAATTAAGTATTGCAGAAGTTCTACGTCTCTGGCCAGCGGCGCCAGTGGCAGATCGCTTGTGCAAGAGAGACTACAACCTAGGAAGGCCGAACAGGGAAGCTGCAGGAGATTATATTGTAGGTTTCATTGTAAACATAATAAAAAACTTACACTCATGCACAAACATGAAACTTCGTCACCGCTTATCACTTTCTGTTAATCTTCACTACAACAAATTTACTTGACTACTTAGCCGTTAGATGTCACGACAATTTTGAGGGGGCGATAGTTTGCCTGCCTCCTTCTTAAGTAGCGCCATCTGATATTTGTCTAAGAGTTTATCTCTACGCGAGCCAGTGGCATTGCAGACCCAAAACAGCTGAACCAACTGTATAGTTGTCTTTGCTGCATGGTGTAACACTATCGATTGTTTAATAATTGGGTTCTCTTGTTAACTATGGCTTGTTACAGAGAGCCTGTGTTATAGAGAAACATTTTATAATGTATAGAAATCCGTTCTTTATCGAATTATTATAAGTAAATGTTGTTGTTGTCGACAATCCTGTATTGGCCCTGAGTTATAGCATTATTTAATTGTTTATTGGTCAATGTAGCAACTTGTCTACCAATTTATGTAATGATTGTACACTGCAGATCCGCAATGGGGAAGCGATCCAAATCCCCATCTGGGCCTTTCATCGCGACCCGAAGCATTTCCCCGAGCCCGAGAGATTTGATCCGGAGAGATTCTCAGAGGAGAATAAACATAAAATTCAACCTTTCAGTTACATGCCGTTCGGCGTCGGCCCCAGGAACTGTATCGGTGGGTGTAAGGCTTGCCTCGTGTTATTCCGGCAAACTTCATGTCATTCAAATCGCACTCATTTTTACGTGACACGTGTAAAGAATATATACTGCAACACATTACCTACTTTTTTATAAGAAATAAGAAGTAATATCTTATCTTCTTTTAGTGATGGTCTTAATTAACGCAATTATTAGTATCATGTGTCAAGGACGGCGACTCATCGCTTACCATCACCTCACACATTCATTTAATGATAAAATGCAGTTTAAAAGCAGCTTAATTATAACCTCTTCTAATGTGTTTTCTTGCAGGTTCTAGATTCGCGTTATGTGAACTAAAAGTGGGACTGTTCCAATTGCTCCAGCACGTCGAAGTGTCGCCGTGCGAGAGGACGCCGGCGCAGCCGAGACTGCGCAAGGACAGCTTCCAACTGAGGCTGCAGGGTGGCCATTGGCTCAGGATGAAGCTTAGACATTGAACCAAACGTGACATTATGCACTTATTATATTTTATTTGTGAAGTATTAGAAATAATAGTTATTATAAACGCTTCTTATTTTCTAGTTCTTAATGCATATTTACGTGGAAGTAACAATCCTGCTGCTGCGGTACCAACGTGTCGTCCCCTCGGCACCACGCAGTGTAACGGTAGCGGTTGTTTATTGATACTAACAATGACCACATCACAGTTCAAATCTGACACTAGTTGGTGCAGAAGGCACAGTGACTACATGGCCTCTGCCTTTAATACAAATGTTGTATAAAGTATAAACAATTTTTTTTATCTCTCAATTGGTGAAGATTGTTTTTTTTTTCAAATTATTCATTCTGTTAAAGTCTGTCTGTAAGAGACCTACCAATGACAGAATCAACTTGTTAATATTTTTACAAGCTGCCCCCCGCCCACTTTGTAACATCCCTACAACCGCTACAGAGAGTAACATATTGTAAAATTCGTTCTTAATTTAGCTCTAATCGGCAAATGGAATATTGCTACCCAATTTCAAGTCTCCAGGACTTACGGTTCCAGAAATACCGTGACGAGTCTACTTAGATTATATATATATATATATATATATAGATTATCTTAGAAAACATCTTAGAATACTTACGTTAGGCATTAGTACAAATTGATATAAATTAATTAAAAACCTCATTTTTGATACGATCACGCAAGGAAACCCCCAAGCAAAGGCGTTTCCATTGCGTGATCGAATAAAAACATGAGGACATCCGCAGGAGAACTAAGGTCATCGACATAGTCCAAAAGATTGCTAGCCTCAAGAGGCAATGGGCAGGACACATCGCTCGAAGGACTGACGGCTGATGGAGCACCAAGGTCCTGGAATTGCGACCGCGTAGTGCCTTATAGGGCCCTGTAGGCCTCCGACCACGTGATCCGATGAACTGGTGAAGGTTGTAGGAAGCATGCAGGTAGCGCAGAATCGATCGATGTGGATATCTTTGGGGTAGGCTAACAGTGGATGTCTGTCGGCTGATAATTATAATGATGATGATAAATTAAAAAGCTACTATATCAATGAGAAGACGACGCTTTTTTATTTGCATACAATCACCTACATGTTAGAGTGTAACACACAATTCAACGGCGTGTCGACAGTTCGTCTATAGCACGATAAGTCGCCAGAGATACGAACGATAAGCTGATTACATATGTTAATTATAATTAGTATGTTGTTTACTGCTCACTACACCTGCAGACGATTTATCAACTTCGTCACATATATATGTAAATATAAAATAATCACGCGCCCCACATTCAGCTGTCGTCTGTCGTCTGTCGTCTGACGTCTGTCAACAATCACAACATTTACAGCAGCAGTTTACAAATGAAATGAAGCTGTAAATGTATTCTGACATTTTGACACAACATTGACAGTTACACCACTTGAGAAATCGGTTCACCCCCTGCAATTAACCACGCCGTGCCGCTGTCCGCGGTCTCGAACACGTCCACCGCCGCTTTGCCAACAGCATCAGGACTCTGCATCGGTTCTTCTTTTATATGATCGATAAAATCTTGCGTCACCCCCTCAAATATTATATTAAAATCTGTTAATAATGCCGTATCGGTGAAACCCGGGCAAATCGTCACCACCCGTACTCCGAACTTGGAGTAGTTGTACTCGTGTCCCAATGATTTCGTGAAACCCACGACGGCGAACTTCGTCGCTTGGTACACCGGGAGGTACGGCGCGACTTGGTATCCGTACATGGATGCCATGTTTATTATAGTACCGCCCTTACCGCACTTGTCCTTTCTCATGTGCTCCAGAAACTTCACAGACCACTGTAACACTGCTGTTACGTTTACATCAATTGTTTTCTTCATGGATTTCTCGTTCACTACTCCCGCATTGTTGATCAGCACATCGACAGTGTTAAAGTTGTCGACAATCCATTGATAAGTCGCCTGAAGGTCTGCGGTGACGTCACACTTGTGGAATATTGCTTTGTTCTCAGCATACTTAGCGGTCAGTTTGTTCACGGCTTCCTCGCCCAGTTTCTCGTTAATGTCCAATATAATAATCACTTTTGGATTTTTTTTAATGAAATTTTCAGCGATTGCGTACCCGATGCCCGTCGCTCCCCCTGTGATAACCACAGTTTTATTTTGCAAATTTCTTTCCATTATTACGTCCGCTCGTGGTACAGACGGTCTGAACTAACGGCGTCACGCGGCAGACCTAAGCTTATATACACGTCCGGTCCAGCGCGCCTGCATAATATTAGCAAAATTACTTGAATTAAAAAAAAATGATTACAGATTAAAATATTGATTAATAATGTTAATTTTTTGATTAAGATATGAACTCTGAGCTGAACTTCCAATCTAACTCACACGGCACTTTATCATTTGCAACAGATTTCTGTACGAGCAGAGTTTTAGTTTTGTATTTTTATCTGATTAAAGTATTTTATTCGTTACAAACAGTAATTTTACATAAGTTTTATAAATTGAAAATTATTGTATTTAGGAAACGAGAAGCGAGGCGGATAACAAAAAACTTTTATTCACTAATTTTAAAAGACATTTACATAAAATAATTATTTAACCAAATATTTAAAGTGAATATAAAACAATTCAAATAACTAGCAAAATTAAGAATGACGTGTGACTCCCACTAATCTTGCTGTCCTGCTGGCTAACTGCTCTTGCGTCAGTATATTCGCGCGTTTCATTTGGTCGCCGGCGTCGCCCCCTTCGTCCGGTACAGACGGCGCCTGCCGTGCGCCGCATGGCGTGCGCCGACTGCCATGCGTCGCGCGCCGTGAGCCGTGAGCCGTGTGCATCGCATCGTGAGCCGTGAGCCTCGCGCCGTGCGCATCGCGTCGTGAGCTTAGCGCCGTGCCCCGTGTGCCGTGAGCCTCGCGCCGTGCGCATCGCGTCGTGAGCTTAGCGCCGTGCCCCGTGTGCCGTGAGCCGTGCGTATCGCGTCGTGAGCCGTGAGCCTCGCGCCGTGCGCATCGCGTCGTGAGCTTAGCGCCGTGCCCCGTGTGCCGTGAGCCGTGCGTATCGCGTCGTGAGCCGTGAGCCTCGCGCCGTGAGTCGCGAGCCGTGCGCGACGAGCAATGCGCCACGTGCACGTGTGCACATCCCGTTGAAAAACTGCTGACGGCTATTAATTCTAACAATATAATAAGTATATTTTATATATAAAGAGATAAATAGCACCCAAAATTATATTATATGCCACAAATTTGCCGAAGAAACAACACTAAAATTGGAAAAAGTAAAAACAGCAATATATTTAACAGATTTCAACAGCAATTAATTAATTTGACATATTAATAGTTTATGTTTAAAAATAGTTACGGAGTTGTCGAAAAAATTAATATCATAAAAATCCTTATTGTTTGTTAATTATTGAGACATTGATTAAAAAAAATAATATATGTATAGTTTTAATCATATATTGGGGTGAAAAAGGTTAATGATGCCCGAGGAACGGACGGGCATCACACTTTAGACACCAAGTTAATTTACACAATGAAATTGGTGAATCTACTTTATTATGAAGTAACTAGTAGTACGTGGCGATCTTCGACGGAAAGTAAACGATATATCCTAAGAGGGCCTGCCCAACTCACGGGACCCAAGCCAACCTCACCTGCTTGTGATGCACCCTGCTAATCAACAAACGAGGCTCTGGCTCCCACCAACCTGCACTGGGCCATCGTGGTGGAAAGTTGCCCAAATCCCCCCGTAAGAACCCCTACATACGACAGCCTCTTGTGCCTCGCGGTATCGTATGCCATGCTGACTGTATGTAATCTTCATCATTATCCGTTAATTAGTAAGTCGATGTATTATTTAAAATGAAATCTGTTAAATAAGAGATCGCGATCAATTAAAGGACGCGTCGCCATCACATTGGAACGGACGATAAGACCTTAAGCCATTAAGCGTTGCGTTTCCTGGTTAAACCAAATTGGTGATCTAGTTTTTATACACCCCATGTCTTGTAAGCGACAAATGCTATTGTTATAACCAATCATCATTAGCCGATAGAGGTCCACTGCTGGACATAAGTGTCCCCCAAAGATCTCCACGCTTATAGGGGATCATATAGGGGTATTTGGGCCATTCCCCACCACGCTGCACCACGAGCAGGTGAGGTTAGCTTGGGTTCCATGAGTTGTGCGGGGCCCTTTACACCCCTGAAACAGCTCGATAATGTCTAACCGAATGAAATGCGCAATCAAAACGTAACGTAAATTGCTTCGAATGGCTTCTTTTCCTGCAAAATAAACACAAGGCTCTATCCACTCCTGCTGAATGACGTAGCAATCTAAGAGATGCAGGTATGTAATCCGGACCTATTGTTCCGGCTGTCAATGCAATTTGCAGTTTTTATCCGGCTGCCGCGTGCGTCTCGCGTCTCCTCACAAAAGCTCCGTGGGGGGATGGCTGATGTGAGTTCATTGTATACATCTAGTGTTTAAAAAAAAAACATTGGAATATATTTTGTGTCAGAATGGCGGCGACGAGGTTCGTTACCCGTCACCTCTCGTTTGCCGTGGGAGCGAAGAGTGGGCTGTGGATAGCCACTTTGCTACTTCGAATGATAGAGGAGGTATGAAAGATAAAATGGATGAAGTATGTGAGATGATGAAGGAAAAAAGAATTGATGTTCTGTGTGTGAATGAAATCAAGTGAAAAGGATGCGACACCATCATACATGGAACTTACGCAGCCTTTTGGTCAAAAACCGGCAGAGGCTGTGAGGGAGTTGGTGTGTTGCTTTCTGCTTGAATGAACGAATGTGTGACTGGCTTGAGTTGCACGAGTCCTCGACGAAGAAGCGGCAAAGTGCCAGATGACTGGTGCAAAGCCGTAATCTTTCCGTTATATAAAGGAAAAGGGTCACAGCATGACTGTAAAAACTACTGCGGCATTAGCTTACTGAGCGTCGTCGGCAAACTGTATGCAAAGATGCTGATTGAAAGAGTGATGGATGAAACTGAAGAGAAGATTTGGGATGTACAAGCAGGGTTTAGGAGTGGAATGGGATGCATGGATCAGGTCTTTTCCTTACGTAGCATAACCGAAAAATGTTTGGCACATAGCCTAAAGGTCTATTGCGTTTTTGTAGATTTGGAAAAGGCCTATGACAGAGTGGTGAGGAATTAATTGTGGTCCATATTGTCTGTTTATGGGGTAAACAGCACGCTGATACGAGCTCTGAAATAACTTTATGAGAGTTCCAGTGCTTGTGTCAGGATAAACGGGGCTTACTCAGAATGGTTTAGCATCCAGAAGAGTGTTAGACAGGGATGCGTGGCTTCGCCGTGGATGTTTAACCTAGTTATAGACAATCACTTGAAAGATTTGTAAGATGGTGAGTATGGACTAAGAATGAATGAGTGGACCGTCAAATGCCTCCTATACTCGGGTGATCAAGTTTAATTATCATCGTCGGACAAGTTGCAAGCGATGGTAGACATGGTGCATGGTGCTTTAACAAGCAAAGGAATGAAAGTGAATGTAAGTAAGACGAAAGTAACGGTTTTTGGAAGAGAAGAATGTATGACAAACGGTGACATTGTGATTGAGGGACAAATGTGAAACAAGTGAAAGAATTTGTATATTTGGGTTCACAGTTTACGAGAGATGGCAAGTGTGATGGTGATTTTGAAAGAAGAGTTTTGGAAGGGAATCAAGTGGATGGGGCATTTCATAACTTTATGAATAGCCGTAACGTATCACAAAGAGCGCGACTGGCTGTGCATGGAGGCGTGGCGATCCTCACACTGATGTATGGCAGTGAATGTTGGGTATGGCAGAAGAAACATGAAAGTAGGATTAATTGCTGTGGAGATGAGAAGCTTGAGAAGTATAACTGGAGTGAAGCTGATGGACAAAGTGAGGAACAGTGTGATAAGGGAGTAGTGCGGTGTGGTTGAAGATGTAGTGACAAAGATAGAGAAAGGGATGCTTAGATGGTTCGGACATGTAGAAAAAATGGATGAAAGAAGATTAACGAAAGAGGTATACAAGGTAAGAATGATTGGACAAATCGGTGCAGGTCGACCTAGGCGGACATATTCCGATCAAATCGAGGTGTCCTAAAGAAAGGCCGGGTCAAGAGTACTCGTAACCCACGAGCATGCATGAAGACTCTCATGAAAGTGGAGGGAGCGAGAGAGGTGTGCCAGGATCGTAGCATGTGGAGAGAGGTAGTCTCTGCCTACCCCACAGGGAACGAGGCGTGATATATGTGTGTATGTATGTATAAACTTACAGCAAACTTTCCGCAAATAACAATTGCGGAAAGTACTCAATACCTGGTTTTTACCCTTTTGGTTTAAATTTCTTTGTAGAAGGTTTGTTTTGTCGGAGGACGTCTCGTATTTTCAAGAGATTGCATTTACGTATCGGTTAAAATGGGGGTAGCAAAGGAGAGAGGGAGGGGGGGGAAACTGTTTCCTACAGTATAATTGCTAGTTAAGGAATCAGGGTTTCAAGTATTGAAGACATGTAAAATAATGCAATAAATTGTCTTTATCTTTACCTAAACCTCAAGAAACAAAAGGGCGTATGATGTATTACAACTAACAATTTGGCTACACTGGTACGCTACGATAAATGTATAATGACGATATGTTGTCTTCTATCAACCACTCTTGACGCTAAAGATAAATTCAATTGTTTTTTTTAGATAAATACAACTTATCGCTTAGGTTGCTATAGTTATCCACTTACACATAAATAAGTATACACGTGGATAAATTTGCAAAGATTACGCAAGTGGATCAATTACTAATAATAATTTTGAGTCGGGCATTACCGTGTTGCACGTGTGGAGGTACCGCCGCGACCTGAACAGCCTGCGAAGGATATGATTACTTTTGTTGGGAACCAAAACCAACACAGGTGTAGTGTACTGCAGCTGATGAGTCCCCTTTGTTAAAGGAAACGGAAGAAATAACGCACTTATACAAGTTTTCATAGCGAACAGACGTGTCCATGTTAAACACTTGTAGTGAGATTTTTCTTTTATCGAGGGGAAATCTAAAAAGATACTATGATTCCGGGAAGAAGATAAGGTTGTATATGACTTTACCCCTCAGTAGTCATCCTCAGTAAGTATCGTTGCCTCCGAGATCTTCTACCGAACGCGCCGGTGCCTCCCTGGACAACATTTAAAAGCACAACAGAGAGGGCCGTAACCCTCCTGGGCAACATTGCTTTGGTACGACATACATGAGACCACCTCGTACTTGTCGTTTACCCCGGATTCCCTTAGTGGGCAATGAAGACCTTCAAACACCACGACCCCGAAGTGAGATCTACTATCATGGCTGTCAATGTGATGAGCACAATTGTTCCTGTGTTCGTGCTTCCTTCTGGCCGTGACCGTGTCGTGTTCACCATCAGTTGAGCTGTTTGTTCTTGTTAACTCGTTGCATGAAATAAAAAAGTCGGTTACAGATGGAAATAAAACTCGTTCGCTGGCGTGGCGTTGCTGGGAAACTCTTTAAAAAAAGAAGTCAGGTCTGATATTGCGACGGAGTCGGCAGCACGTCTCACTAATAACACCCGAGTCCTTCCGATATTGCAAAAGTAATACAGGGGAGGTTCGACCCCGTCGCCCGCTCGCCCCCTCGCCCGCAAACACTACACTACGAAATAATTGTAGCCGTATTGGTGCGGAGGAGGGATAAGGAGGAGGAGGAGGAGGAAGAGAAAACATTCCAAGAGCAGGCATTCCTTACTGTATAACCGATACGCGCTCGAATAAAGCTTTTTCAGAAACCTTATTTTTGGAAAGTAGTAAAAAAGAAAAATATATTCTGAAAGTTTCAAATAATATGGTGGAAGAGTGGTGAGAATATTCAGTCATCCCCTGAACTGAACCATGTACTGATAGAAAGTTCTTTTAGAGATTATTTTGGGTAATTTATGAATACAGCCGACGAAGATTCGTTCAGGTTGAGCTTTCAATGAATAAAAAACGTTGTAAGAAAACCGACGGATGTTTGAAGAAACAGCTTACAGGAAACATCCTTCAACCTGGACTAGGCTAGCAGATACAATAACCTCGGTTCTATTACTGTGAGAGGTTTCGTGTCTCACAGTTGGAAACTTTAAAAGTTGTTTTTTGAAGAAAACTTGATATCATAATGACGTACTCTACCAACCCTCCTTTCCTACATACTTGTCTTAAGTCACAGCGAGCAATAACTTGGTCCACACTAGTGCACCCTCTCGCCGAGGGAGTACATGATACAATAACATCTTTTTTTTCTGTTTCATCAGCAATCAGTTGATAATTTTAAGCAGATGAGGAATGTTTGATGTTAAAGAACAATTTCCTCATCGTCAAACGTCTGCCTTCACAATTGACTCTTAGTGATGCTTTTTTTTGCTGTACTATGATTATTTTTGGATGAGGTAGCTATTAGGCGATTGTAAGGGTTCGCAATTATAATTTTACAGTGCTCATCAATTAACTTTTAATACATCATGCACCTCTCAGCTTTTCATGAACTGTAAGGCCTTAGAGAGGTTCCTTAGCACCCTTCGTATCCTATTTCAATTTGAGGCACTACAATGTCTCAAGTTTGATACAATAACATCATCAGCCCCTTTGGTGCCGCGGACTCCGGCGGGCACCGTTCAGATCGATATCCGGTGCTCGCGACGTAACTTAGCACTCACCTCGCAAAGCACATTTTCGGCTTTCATTATGTTAATGCGAAAAGGTTGTATTTTAGCTGAAGGGAAACCTTGAGATTTTTCGCTCGGCTTGATGCCCTCTAAAACGAAATAGATTTGTTAAAAGCATCCGAAAACTTTGGCTTCCGGTGATGTGTCTCGCATGTTAAATGATTATGATACATATTCATCCCTTCGTACAAATCAGTATAAGTAAATATTTCTATATTTATAGTAATTTTGATAAATTACAATGAAAAACTTCAATTGATATGGCAACCTTAAAAATATGCTGCGTTTCAAAATATTCAGTTGGCTGGTTGAGGTTCTGCGCGAGGTCGGCAGTTCAGTGATCATTCATCTGGCAACATTTGCGACCTGATGCGTTACGTTTGCATATATTGCTATTAATCGGATGAAAATATATCAAACTAAGTACCGTATCCGATCGTTTGTTTTGTAGGGTCACATCCCAGGTTCGTTTCCGGGTTATTAAGTTAGATAATGGTAGTGTTTGTTTCCACTCCTGTCGCAATTGTAACAGCAATGTTGTATTAAATATAATCATTTGACAACTTTTCTGAAAGTAAATATTTTAAGTAGCATTGAATAGATTGAAGGTATACTCCCCTCTTCTTTACATGAACTTTACCTACGCCAATTTCCACACCAAATCCTCTGCTGCTTCTTTGCTAGGAAGCAATATGAAAGGCCTTTTTTATGTATCAAGATATAGATCTTAGTAAATTTTTTTCAGAGAACTTATCTAAACCTACAACTGTGTACAACCGCGCACATTCGTTTTGTTATTTGATTTCAGTCCGAATTGTTAGTTGACCCATGTATTTCTTGAGGTACTGGATAACCAGGGAGCGGTGACCCGTACACACTCGAAATGTAGTGGAGCGATGTCGAAATAATGACCCGAAAGCTCGCTCTGTACACTGTGACATGGAGCGATCAATCTCGAGAGCTAAACTATAGTGATCTATTTTTTATATTATTAAAGACTACAAGATAAACTCCTTTATCATACTCTTCTCATGTAGACTAATCACGATATATGCTGAATCATCCGGAAATTTGGTTGAAAATAAAAAACGGCATACAAATTTAGATACAGTAGCAGCATCGAATGATCGTACAAGTGAGAGCATCAAACATTCGTAACTATTCTTTATATATATATATATATATATCAGTGGAAAGTAAGCCGGTGTATTCCGACGGAAGCCCGTGATCTATTGCCTTAGGGTACATTAAATGGGAGAGAAGTGGAAAATAAAGCGAGAGACACGGCGTAGATTACTTTTGGATTACCTACACGCTGTTTGTCAACTTCAGCGTGGTATGTGACACGCGCGGTTCATCGCAGCGCAAGCCACAGGAGCGAGCGGGAGAGTGTAATATGTAATCTATGCTGGTATCTATCAACAGCCAATTTACATCCCCATCTTTGAGGCACAGGCCTAACCTAAATATGGGGGCGATGGGCCATAGTCACCACGCGGGCCCAATGCGGGTTGGTGACTTCACACACACCTTATAATAAATTTTAATTCACGTGCAGGTTTCCTCGCGATGTTTCCCTTCACCGTTTGTATTTCGCTGTTGTTTCTAAAGTTCACTAATGTACATAACTTAAATATTAAGTCATCGCGTACGTGCTGGGGTTCGGACCCGCGACCTTCACAATTAAAGCCGCACACTCTAACCGTTAGGCCAGCGAGCTAATTACTGTGCTGGTAAAACTATAAAATCTTTTCTACGTAAACACTACTGTTTCGGAAGGCGATGTGGCTCTAGTGAGGATACTGGTGAGGTAATGAGACGGAACGTCTTAGCCAATGCCGCATTACTGAGATATCAGTTGAGAACTAGATTAGTTTACTCAGACTGTCTGCTGAATTTCCGTTTCAAGAAAGTAATAGATAATGATGGTATTACTATGATCATCTGTATTAGTTGCTTTAGATGAACAAGCTGCTCGTTTCTACGCTATGTACAAAACATTATTAGATTCAATAGCATGCATCTTACCTACAGTTATTATCATTGTGTGCGGTAGAGATGAGATGCAGGAGGTGCACCTGGTGACACAACGGTTAACATTATTATTAGTATAGTATTATATAAATAAATTAACATAGTAATAACGGATAGTTAAACCCCGGTTCAAACCGGAACTGGACAATGTTTACACGTTACTGCGGAGTTATGCGAGTTACAAGGGTTGCGGCGTACACCTATCGACTACTAAACGATAACGTTTACTACATTAATTTAACTACCCTGTAGTAAATAAATAATTGACATAACTGAATATTGCACTTAAATATTTTATAGAGACTTAATTTAAGAATAACTTTCCAAAGAAAATAAATCAGAAAACTGTGTATATGAATAACTTCATTATCATCATAATCAGCCGACAGACGTCCACTGCTGGTCAGGCTTCACCCGAAGGTCTCCACATCGATCGTTCATCGGTTGCATCGCATCCAGCTGCATATGAATAATTTCCAGCAGTAGTATAAGTTTAAAGAAGTAGTAAAAATTTCTTCCATATAAGTAAGTGCAACGCAGTACACTAATACTTATTACTGTTTCATCTAGTAAACAGCCCTTACCGGACTTGGGGGGGCATGTAAATGTTTACAAACAAATAGTACATCTACAGTATTAATTTACATTATAAATAATTACTTTTTTAAGTTTTAACGACAATGTAAATACAATTAGAGCCGTTTAATATTTCATTAACCCGTCATCATTACCGCGGGGCGGCGGAAATTTATTATTTCTGAGCAAACAGCTTTTACCCGAGCTAAATAAGCAATTAACGCTGTCTCCGAGGATATTATTTCGTCCTGCGGAATATTAAGAGCCGTCGTCTCCTTACGCAGTGGAACTACACAATATTAATAATAATAATGTAGAACACAACAGTTCGCTAGTCTAGATCGTCTGGTGAGAATCGCGGGGCCGATCGATGTGGAGATCTTTAGGGGAGGCACGTGTCCAGCAGTGGACTATCGGCTGATGATGATGATGACGCCCATTGGTATTACCAAGCGACAGTGTTGATGTGCGTTGTAGTTACTCAAGTCACATGATCATCGATTTATACATTTTTCTATAAAAAGTGTTAGAGTAATAATTGTATTTGTGCAGGAACCTCTTCATCATCAGTAGGAATTGCTATTAAAAGAAAGGCTCTATTTTTTATCGTTATCCGGTGGTAGCCAGGACACCACTGAAAAGATAGAACACGAGTAAAAATACATTTTTAAACATCTAAGACTTCAGCATTACCTAAACTGCTAGCGCTGCAGGCATAAATCAAGTTATGCCCAAGATATTAATGCCTGACGCCTAGACGGCCGGGTCAGATCTTCAGACTGATGTGTCCTAAGAGATCTGGAGACAAGTGTCCATATGATTGATCACTTTCAATATAAGGTTAAAAGACAAATCGTGCTGGTTCAGAATATTCATGTTCTCATATAAATTAGTAAGATCTCTGTTGCTGCAGACCGTCTAGGAAGGTACCACCGCAGCGCCTGTTGCAGCCGACAGACAGTACTGTGCGAACATTACTGTGATCCGGTTTGAAGGACCGATAGCTATCACTGGTGGTAGTGTCTCTGTTGCTACAGACCGTCTAGGTAGGTACCACCGCAGCGCCTATTGCAGCCGACACACAGTACTGTGCGGACATTACAGTGATCCGGTTTGAAGGGCGCTACAGCTAATGTATGGGTAGCCTGACATCTTACGTCTTAAGACGTCGATCACAATGTGGTCTAATGTTTATCATTCTATGTAGCGCCACATTGTTATAGGTAAGCGAATCACTTACCATCAGGTGAACGTCCTGATCGTCTCGTTTTGTAGAATTAAAAAAAAATGACAATTTCCGGTAACTAGTCCCTGTGGTTATGAAAAACTCCACGTCTATTCAAAGTCCCGTATTCATAACCTACCAAGGCAAACAGGACAGCCTCTACACCACCATCACTTTATGAGGTACAGTTCCCTTCGTAAGTTTCTGCTGCAACCATTGCAGCTGTTTCCTGGGTTCACATGAAGTAATGCCAATAACACATTCCGTCTCTGTGTTCCGCATCACGAAACGCTGCACATGTACGTCGCTACTGTGTTTGTGTTCAGTGAAAGCTTGTTAAGGTCCGACTTAAAATATTGCTTTGTCGTACATCACGTCACGGAAGGCACTCCTTACAATCTTAAACTTAAATGTTGATTTTGCAGATTTGGAACACAAGATCCCACAGTCTCCATCATCAGTGATAAGGTTTTTATTTTTTATCAAATAATCTATTTACAAGTGAGATGTTTCCGCGGCGCCAACGGGAACAACGTATTCATTTCAGTTAAGAACAGCTGAGAGTGTTCGACGTAATGAGCCGTCACCTCGGGGTTGATGGGGGGAGCTGGGGGTCGAGAGTTCGGCTAAAAGGTTTGTAACATTAGTCCTTATCACTGTTGGAGTTGAGACTTGTATGTGCGTTAACTTAGAATCTCTGTCGTGCTGTTGTACTCCATATATCATAATAATAAGTAATAATCTCGTCTTAAGTTATATGATAAGCCTGCCTTTCAAACAACGCATTGATTAGGATATTTCCACAACACCTTTCCGAATATCATCTGCACATTGATTGATCTTGTGCTGCCCGCACATCCGCCAGGCACTAGGAGTGGTTGTCTGAAGAGGTTCATGTACCTTTCAGAATATAACCAACTTAAATTGGTTATTTACTGAGGTAGACTATCTCGTGCTTACTTAGTACTCTCTGAAGGTAAGTCCTTCATGTGACTGGAGACAACGTTGACATTTAGTATGTTTTTGTTTTGTTTGTGATTCATGTGGTTATGCTGTGATGCTGTTCTCATGCAGGATATTAGCTGATGCGGTAAGGGTACACAAATTGAATACATTAATAAGTAACAACATCGCGTCAAACTAACAGTTATAATTATCATTTGCAACGTTGTATTTGATCGGGTGGGCCGCGGGGTCGCGGGGTCGCGGAGTCGCGGGGCCGCGGGGTCGCAGGGTTGAGGGGTTGAGGGGTTGCGTTTTGCGTTTGAAATGTAGGACTTATCTATTTGCAATTTTCAAACATGCTGCAATAATAAATACGTCCGGTATTAATCATTGATTTGGCCTATGTTTGTTGTTACCAATATCCGGTTCCGTTTGAAATGTTAATGAGGCCCCGCGCGCGATGCGGAAACAGTTCCAATTATATTTAACTATTGAATAAAACTTCCGCTCCCCGACCTCAACCATCCCCATTGTTGATGGTTGCCGCATGCATCATTGCAGCATTGTTTGGTATTTTATTGGCAGAGTAGTGACCAAAGATCGATAAACAAGGATAACGTCAATAAATAGCATAGGAGCAGCACAGGAACCTGGCAACGGTGTTTATACCTTCGTTCGTTTGATGTCTTCCATCCAATAATAAATTAGCTCCTTAAGGGATCGAATTGACATTGAAGGTAGTAGGTAACCACACACGGAGGGAGCGCTTTGTGTGTGTTATGAAACCGAGTTGGGGGTAGCAATAAGCGCGGGTAGTGTCGCCTCTCTGATGAGTGAGGACAACAGACGGCACACATATCTTAGGTACAGTAGAAGAATAATATAAAGGGTGATTGAAAGTAATAAAGCTGTGATATAGAAATGAATAGATATAGCATAGCAAATGTTAATTGGGATATATAAATATGTAAGACTGAATAATAGCAAACCGAGGGATACCAAAGTAAGTGTAAATAAATAAATATTGATGTACCAAAGATAATGTAAGAAAAATGTAAATATCAATGTAATAGATAAACAAGGATCAATGTAAAGAATATAAAACATACTGTACTAGAATAAGGATTGTAGATGTGTAACAATGATAACATTTGGTATGAGTTGTCCTTACTTATTTAAGAGAGAGGGATGCAAGAAGGAAATAGGATGGAGAATGATAGATGAATAGCTTGAAAGAGGAAAGATGAGAAAGAAGGAGGGAAGAATGAAGGGAATGAAGGAATGTAGTAATATAAATATAAAAATGTAATAAAGATTGGAAATACAAGGCCTTAGCCTACCTAAACTAAAGAGAACGCAGAAAAAAAAAGAACTACACGTTGCTGACCCTCCTCACTACGCAAGCTGTTAGCTGCTGCACCACGGCGGCAGTTCTTTCGCTGTTGTAAGAAAACTAGAAATTTATGGAAATAATATTGAAGAAGACATCAGTGTATTTGTTTATTTACACCACTAAACAATCACACTGATGTGAGACGTGACGTTCACCTGATGGTAAGTGATACACCTCTCCATAACAAAGTGGCGCTACTTAGAATGGTATACATTGCACCACATTGCGCTTGTTCCTTGTAGACAAAAAGTTGAGTCCCGTTACCCCAGTAATTACACTAGCCACAGCGCCCTTCAAATCAGAATACTGTAATGTCCACACGGTGCGGTTTGACGGGAGGAGTAAGAGCTGCAGTGGTATATACCTTTTTTTTGGCGAGAAAGAAATCATCGAAAGATTCCCTGCTGATGATAATTCTTCTTAAGGGGAATGATAGGGTAGTTTGGGATTTACACTCATTAAAACCCCCTTAGTGCTTTGCAAGTGGTTCCGGTTTCTCTTGCGCAATGAACCGGTGCATCTTACCACTTCTTAGGGAGTGTCGTAACCCTCTCCAGGACCTTGTCTTCGCTACGACAAACACTGGACAATCTCCTACTTGTCGTTCAGATTGGGCTCGCATACTGGGCAATAAGAGCTTTCATCTTCAAATCCCGTGAACCAGAAAATTCTTTTAATCGCCTTCTATGACAGGCAGTGCTTACCTCAGTCCTATACCTAGCAGCCCGAAACTACAGGTCAGGTGATGGTATCTATCTAGACAGTCTGCAGGAACAGAGACCTACCACCAGCAGCATTATATATATATATATATATATATATATATATATATATATATATATATATATATATATATAAATATTTAATTTGTTTATTACCGGCTGCATCGGACCCGCATTCCGGTGGCTCAAACGAGTTTTGGTTTTGTTTACTCGCGACCACGGATTGAGATAACGTATCGTCGTGTAAACCGGATGCGGCACAAAAGCGACGCCCAGCCGAACGAACAACCTTCTATTTGTTTAGCGGAGCCTGTGGAGCGCCGCGCGTAGGTCGCTGCTGGCTCGTGCTGCTCCTTTGTGTTGATAACGAGCGGGGTATTGTTTCACGTATTTGTCGGTGTCGGTCGGTGTTCTTTGATAAGAGACGGGTAGAAAGTTGGTGGTAGAATGTACGCATGTTCATAATGAGGTGTAATATTTACTACCAGTTGTTACTTCGGCACACAATTATGACAGGCGGTAATGTCTGCACAGCGTTGTAACTGTCTTTAGTAAGTTATTTGAACAGAATACATGTTGGTAAGTTAAAGCTGAAGGTAAGTTATTTTTACCGAAAATTACCCAAACAAGCTTTTTGTTATTTATTCACGTTTACCATTTTTAAACAGAAATAAATTTAAGTGAATGAAAATCTTTATATTATCCTTTATTGTACTTATACCCTTAAGCAGTGCTAAGTAAATATAACGGTTAGAAAGCTTAAATTTTTTACGTAGTAACGGGCAAGGGGATCTCGAGCTGTTTGTTTCCTCTCCTCTCCTCTCATTACCGCAGTGCTACTGAATGCAGCTGATGTTAGATTTTTCTTTATGCTCCATGCTGCATTACTTATTCTGATATGAAGTTCACGAGAGCAATACTGAAGTAAGATATAAGTGAGTGCGGCGTGGGGGTGCGCGCCCCCAAGCCGGAACATGAAATAAATTGTAGTGTCGTATAAATTTTGCATTCGCAAAATGTAAACTGTAAATATCGGAAAGCTTTAAATGTAAATAATGAGAGGGTTGTCCCACCCGTACATGTACTCGTATTTACTCGATGCACAGACATATACATGCACAAGAGGGTAAGCATGACATGTTTTGGGGTGGTCGTTACTGTTCATGTATTTTTTTATTTCAATAACTGACTAGACGACCTGATGGTAAGTGATACGCCTGTCTAACTACGTGGCGCTAGTTAGAATGGTATATTCAGCGCCAGATTGCGCTCGTCGCATAATATATAGAATCTCGTCACCCTAGTAATTACATTAGCTGCAGCGCCCTTTAAACCGGAGCACAGTATTTTTTGCATACCACTGCTTGACGGCAAGAACACGCGCTGCGGTGGTAATTTAGTAAGAATGACGTTAAAACAAGTTCAAGCAAACAAGTACCGATAGTCCATTTACATAGGCAACCTAACGTTCCCACCGCTGGGATTCACAAGATTCTTTCATAAGTTGAGATTTAATTCCTCAATCTACTCGCTTATCCTCGAAAGCTATTGTAATGTGATCTTACCTACGTATATTGTAAGTGCAAATTAAGTTTTGTTCTCTAACCCCCGGGGATGCGAGTCAACTTATCAACAGCTTTATTACTCGTTTAGCAAAACTCAACCTTTTGTGTATCATTAAGTTCCACGGTATGAAGTGAAAGTTGTGCGGAACCCCTCCGCAGCAGTGGCCATTGACCACGCTTGTCTCGGACCAATACTTGAATCATTTGATGATTTCAATTTCACCATTTGATTTGCTTCACCATCACTTTTGCTGCAATTGGCTATTATGAAATACTTTTGTACAGGAATGTTTCATAACAATTTAGTAGCCAGTTTCCTTCTCCACGTTTCCATTGTCTGGGACCAGTTCTGTGATCCCATGGTACTGGGAAATTTCAAGTATTAAATTTTTTTAATCAAGCTTTAAACTAAACTTGGTGATGGCAAGAAACCTCCGAAAGAGATTATGAAGTTTATTGGGATTCCTGCTTACTGAAATAAAACCCAGGTGTCTCAGGGATCCTTGGAGGGTCTACGTTGGCTGTAATTTACACATTTTTTGTCAAAGTTTGGGAATATGGTAGAAGTGTAGCTGTAGGGAGTCCACTGGAACCAAAACATTCTGACAACCGCTGATGTAGGTATTTAATGATAAGTTACTTGTACAATAATATGTCACCCTCACATATTATATATATTTAGGGACGTAAGGATTCCCGCACAACTGCTAACGGGACACAACCCAACCTCACCTGCTCGTGGTGCAGCTCTGGCCCCCATCAACCCGCATTGGGCCAGCGTGGTGGGAAACGGCTCAAATTCTCACATAAAAATATCTACCCTTTGTATGGATCTCCGTACGTCTATCGGCTGATGATGATGATGATGACAAATATACTTTTGCCTAAGAAAACAGTTCAAAACAGTGTTGTGTAAACATTTCAACGAGCTAACACTTTATTGTTACTGGCGGGCGGTATGCTTACAACTACATGAGGATCCAGCTGATCTCCAAGACTAGTTGAATAAAACACCCTATAACCTCAAACTCGAATAGTTTTCTAAAGAAAGCATAATAATGTTTCTTTTAAATAGTAATACATCTATTTCTTTTAACTTAAATCATCACCATCATCATCAGCCGATAGTCGTCCACTGCTGGACATAGACCTCCACCAATGATCTCCACATCGATCGGTTCCGCGTTGCTCACATCCAGTTGTCAACTTAATGGTGAACCATATTTCATCACAGTATATTAAAACGCAACCTGAAACCATTCCAGGATTCAGTCCTGACTAGGCGAGGGCCTGGCGGTACATTAATTTCCATTTGAAGTAAAATATTTATTAGTTTTATGATTGATGCCGCGTCGGATTTCTCGTTCGCGAATCTGTGTGGCATCCATCATCATGAAGAGCATCACGATGTTCTCGCCAAGGTGCGCGCCCACTGCTGCATCAGTATACAAATACAAATTGTTGTTACTGTATTGAATAAAAACTGATGGTAGACTGTGTACGTAGGTACCAGCGCAGCTCCTATTGCAGCCGACAAATACTACTGTGCCAACATTACTATGTTCCGGTTTGAAGGGCGCTGCAGCCAGTCAAATTAGTAGAGTAAAAGGCACTTGCATCTCATGTCTCATGGCGACAAACGCAATGTAATATCAATTACCATCATGTGAATGTCTTCTTTTTATTCAACGAAGGGACAGACGAACGGGTCGTTGACCTGATGGTAAGTAATACACCTGTACATTACAACGTGGCGTTAGTTAGGGCAGTGTACAAAGCCCCACTTTGCGCTCATCGCGTTAAGTCATAAAATGTTAAGTCTCGTTACGTATTTTAACTTGCTACAGCACCTTTCAAACCGGAACAGAGTAAAATTTGCACGTTACTGTTTATCGACTGGAATAGAATCTGCGATGGCACTTACCTAGACGGTCACCAGCTGCAGAGACCTACCAGCACAATAGTCTTGCTCGTTTTGTTGGTTCATCAATAAGAAGAAGAGTCGGTTAGTAAAGTCGGTGATCGATTCGCGTTCTCAGTTGCAACGCACAAAGAAACTGAAGCTGTGCTTTGACTATTCAATCTTAATGACGCTGTGACGGGAAATTCTGTAAAATTGGATATCCAGTAACGTTATAGAGGTTTCATAGGAAATCTAATTTTTCCATTACATCACCTACATTTCTACTTGCGATTTGATGAGGAAATTAAGGCCATGTTATGGAAAAATATTCGTGTCTAGTAATTGGTGGTCTCGATATAGACTATGGATTGTAAATCAAACGTTGTATGACGTCATAGTCAAGTAATATTATATAAAATTGGTTAACACACACACATATATATATATATATATATAGTGGCAATGTAATTAGTGAAACTACAAAACTACTTATGAAAATACCTACTCGTATATACATGAGATATCCATATCCATTGACTCATCACGAGATCTTCACAAATATAAGACATAAAAACATAAAATTTGGTCGAGATATAGCTTCTGCTAGTTAGAGGTCAGTTAGGAATGGATTTTGCTAAATTCCTTCCCCAAACGGAGTTGCGGGGAAGTTACCGCCAGCAAAGCGGGTGGGGGACGGCTGAGAGTGTTAAATCTTAAACTTGGACGATTCGTTAGTAAAGTGTTAAGTAACATTTGTACACCAAAAAATAAAAAAAAAATTATGCAGCTTATAAAATAGCTGAAATAGCTTGATATTATCATCCGCTAGACGTTCACTGCTAGACGTAGACCTCTCCCAAAGATCTCAGATCTCTTGATATATCTTACCTTTAAGTTTTTGAAGGAATATGTTACTGACAGTTTTGTGTGAAGCAGTCGACGATGTTCCTATGCTCGTGGTCGCGTTGTATATGAAAACATATCACGGCATTAATGAATGAAACTAACTAATCCGGCTCATCAGCTAATTATCAAAGCGGAGCCAATTAGGTACGGAAGCGGCGCTAAAGTCCGCTCAGCGAACATCCGCTTATGAAAGTAATCGTATCACGACGAGCAAACCCATACGTATATATTTTATACACATAAGTAAATTGTATATTTATTATGGGATCTATAAATGTGAATAGATCATCAGCTGGTAGATCATTTTTCGAAGGTCGAACTCAAAACTGATCTGTCGTTTACGATATTCAATTCGCCTGAATCATTTCCATTTCTTAAACCCCTAAAAAAAACGTAAGTGCCGGAGAAACCCTAGGCCTTTATTTCCACACGAGGCATAAAATAGTAGGGGAAGGGAGAGAGTGGGTGTAGACTCGCGCGGGTATTAAAAGATATGGCCCGTAACAAGGGTCCGTGCTCCGCATCAGGTTCACGCCGCACTCCGTTACGTTCGCGCGGCAGTGCGAGGTGATTCCCCTTTTACGGATCGACACATTTGTTTTTCACTCGAATAAAAACTTGGCGTGTATGTGGAAATTATGCTCATCATCCCTTGCGGTGATTTTATTCGGAGAGCTTTCACAGTTTATACAAGTTGACGGTAGGTGGAAATGATTTCCGGCTCCGAGGCACGGCGCCCGCCACAATGACGTTGTCCGTGCGTTTGTTGGCTGCGTCGTTTTATACTCGTACAAGCACTAGGTTAGGTTTAAATAAGTCTTAATTCATTGATCGTTGTGGGAAATTTGTTTTAGTGGATAAAAACGTCATTATATATTTTCAACATTTGAACAATCGAAAGGCCAAGGCCTTCCACAAGGTGGACCGGACGGACGGTCTGGTGAGTATCGCCGGAACCCACTGGATGCGAGCAACGCGGGACCGATTGACGTGGAGATATTTGGGGGTGGCCAATGTCCAGCAGTGGACGTCTATCGGCTGATGACGAGGAAAAAATCCAAATATTCAAGTTCCATTGTGTGGCGACCGCGACGAGCCACCAGGTAATAATGTATGTAATATAACTGTTACTAAAAATAGAGATATTCTTAGTGAATATACTATTATATGTTATATTTCAGAGCACATGTTAAAATCACGACATCACAAGTTTCACGTTTTACGGCAAACTCTCCTTTCGCCATGGTGGGAGGAGTGCTCTCGCTGGCGGCGGTGCTGAACAACCCGAAGTCGCTGTAAGGACTCGGTATCCGCGAGCTTACACGGAAACCTCATTAGCAACTCCTTGCTGCGTCGCCTAAATGAATGGCTGCCGTCGTTTGAACCCCGAGCAGTACTCTAGTACGTCTCATTCAAAACATTTTTCTAAAGGATTTCCTTTATCTGCTCCATGGTTTCCCTGCCACTCGCATTCTGCGATTACGACCGGCTTCACTTGTGTTTTATCATGACGATTTAATTTGAAGGATGGAAGGATACAAATTTTAAATAATTATCCTTGTCTTGAAAAAGGGACTTTTGCAGCTTCCGTAAGAAACTCGATTATTTTCGGTGTTCGCAGCCTTTCAGACATAAAGAGACACGATAAGAAGAAAATGTAATAAAGATGCGGATGGCTTTGTAAGTACTGTGGAAAAAATATTGATCTCATGATCTCGTTAGGAAATTTTTAGATAATATGTAAATATAAATAACTTTTTTCTATCTAAACATGTGGAGCTGATAAATGTTGTGGTGGAAGATGATTTAAAATCGAATCTCCAAGGGAGCATAAGGAGGAGCTTTCTAATGTATCGCTACTTAAATATAATACTCATTTTAATACATACAATGTTTCCGTTTCCGTAAGGGGTCCCGCACAACAACTCACTGGATCAAAGCTAACCTGACTTACCCGCGGTGCACCCTGCTAATTAACAAACGAGTCTCTGGCTCTTGCCAGCGTTGGGCGAGTGTGGTGGGGAACGGTCTATATCCCCCCATATGAACCTCTGCTAACGACGCCATTTGGGTCACGGCGATGCAGGAGGCTGTGCTGACTGTGTGAAGGTCGCATGATGCGAACAGTGTAAGACCGATTGGTGTAGAAATCTTTGAGGAGGTCTATGTCCAGCAATGGACGTCTGAGGTTGATGATGAGAATCATTTAATCTTTATCACTAAAGGTCTAATCGCATGTCTTGTTATACGAGAGTTCCTGGTTTGATGCCGGGGTCACGTGGATGTTATTGATTAGTTTGAACGGTTTCCCGGGGCTTTGTCTCTCAAAGATGTGTCTGTGTGTGTGTGTGTTTGTAAATGATATCTGCACATCCAAGTAAGATTGCTCCATAGGAATATACTTCACCATCTTCAGCCTTATTATTCACTTAACATCTCTGAAATTGTCATTAACAGTTGGAGATAAGTATTCGCTTCATTTAAAAAAAGAAAACTAGTACTTCAGTAAAGCACTGTCAATCAGTTCAGTCAGTTTCTCGTTACAGGCTCGTCAGTCTGCTGGCTAATGGCTGCGGTGCGTCGGCTGCTGATGGGAAGCGTTGCTACTGATTGGCGCGCTGATTGCCCTCGCGGAGTAGCACCACACCGACACTGCTTACCAAGGTGGAAAGGTAGTTGTAATTGTAAACTTTTTTTTTTAATCAAACGTTTGAAAGTTAATTTAATAACGGAAACAGATATTTCTTTATATTACCTAGTATAAGTACCTATTATATAAAAACTAGGTAAAACGGACTCTTTTTTGTTTTACTCTACGAAGCGACCTGATGGTAAGTATGTCTGACCATAACAGCGTGGCGCTAGTTACCACTTTGTACACACCACAATGCGCTCGTCGCCTTCAGACTTAAAGTATTAGGTCTCGTTACCCGGGTAATTTCACTAGCAACAGCGACCTTCACATCGGAACACAGTAATCTGTCAGCTGCAATAAAAGCTGCGCTGGTACCTACCTGTACGGATTTCAGTGACAGGGACTTCGGACACTGCAGGATATCGTTACCAGACTTGGACACTGGACTGCGCTGCTGCATATGAACAATTAGAAATTGGAATATCGGTTATCATCGCAGTAAATATTTTTTTTCATTATATCGTTTAAGAGTTAAGCTGAAGCAGTATTTATAATTCGTGAAATAATTATACCACCAGAGGATCCGCAGTCAATTTCTAATGGTGGTAATTAGAAAGATAAGACACAAGCGCTGTAATTGAGTACAAGTATATCCGAGTATGTTATCTATTCAATCAGCTAATGCATGCAATCGATTATGTATATATGTGCATGCGTAGCCGCGTGGCCGCGTGGCCGCGTGCCGTGCTGCAGCAGGACGGCTCCCGGCCGGAGCCGTCCTCTAATATGTATACAGCAGGTTGGTCGAATCTATCGCGCTTTGCGGTCCGCTCGAGCAGTAAACGTGTGACTCCTAGTGCTAATGTTTGTTATTATGAACTTCATCATAGTAGATGTGATGGGGTGTAACGGGTCCCGCGCAACCACTTGAGGGACCCAAGCCAAGCTCACCTGCGTAAGTTGCATTATTGGAGTAAGGTGACTTAACATCTTATCAACTTCCCGCTCGTCTCATTGCTTCGTAGAATAAATACAAAAAAAGGATGCTGTGTCCTAGCACCTATTCCTTATAAGCAGGCGTATCTCTTACAATCGAGAGCTGATCTTATTGTCACATTATAGAATAAACAGCTTCCTTACCTGTATATCCATGGTTGAAGAATGAATTCATTTGATGTAACTCTTGAGACCCCCTGTAATGGGTCCCGCACAACAATTCATGAGACTTAAGTCAGCCTGAAAGACTCGTTGCAACCTGCTAATCAACAAACGAGGCTCTGGCTTCAACTAATCCGCATTAGGCCAGCGTGATGATAAAAGGTACATATCCTTCCAGTATGTACTTCTACAGCAAGGACTCCTAGTACCTGGCGGTTTTGCGGGCAGCACAGGATCAAACGATGTGGAGACCTTTGGGGTAGGCCTATGTCTAGCAGTGGACGTTTAGCGGCTGATGATGATGTAGAATACCTGGGTGTGTATCACAGCAGCACCTATTCCTACTACCAGCTAGTGAAATCAGTGGACCAATAAGACATACTGCATTGTCAACGGCAAGTGAGATGCGGTGCTGTAATATTACTGTTGTAATCTTTTGTAAAATCAGATGTTTTTTTATTCTATTTTATTACAACGTACAGTTTTATTGTATTATATTCAATATTCACAAGACACACCAAAAAACTTTTTTTATTCATAATTTCCTTTTGATTTATTCGACTAGAATTTGTTAGAAACTGATGAGGTTGCCTTTGCTCCTGTAACTATATCATCAACATCGTTATCAGCCGCTAGACGTCCACTGCTGGACATAGGACTCCCCCAAAGATCTTCACATTCAGGCAGCATGGCCTTTGGTACCGCTAGGCACTAGTGGCTGTCGTATGTAAGGGTTCATATCGTTTCCCACCAGGGTGACCCAGTGCGTGTTGGTGGAAGCCAGAGCCCCGTTTGTTGATTAGCAGGGTGCATTACTAGCAGACGAGGTTGGCTCGGGTACCGTAAGTTGTTTTGCGGAACCCCCTACACCCTTTAAATAGAACAATATTTCCATCTGGTATAGAATGTAGCTGTTATTTATAAGAATAAAATAATGTAAGCCTTAGCGCTAATTAGGGGGATGATCGGTTTAGGGTTTACGTCAACGTAAAGTTTGCGCGAAATAAATTTATTAAGAGTTTACTTTCCCGTTAGTAAGGAGATTGGTAATATTGGAATATTCATCTCGTTTTGATTAATGATCACGGGGGATAAGCAAGGAATCCGCCGGGGCATCAATCATAAAAGTAATAAGTGTTTTAGTACAAATGAAAATTAATGTACCCACTGACTGTACTCTCATCTCGCCGACCCTCGGCGGAATGAGTTTTGTGACAAATGAACGGAACATTTTTGTTCAGCAGTTGACATCTTTCATGTGCTGAAGTACATATGAAATTTTCGTATGTTCTGGTAAAGCGGATGGAGGTAGGAAAGCGAGAGTATTAGAGATGAGGGTAAAGGTAAAGTTCTTTCATTGTACGTTTAGAATCCACAAATATCGAGACAAGTAGACAACTGATCCGACAGGTAACACGAGAGGAGTTGTCGTTTATTTTGTTTCCATTACGTTGCTTGTTCGGCATATTATTTAACTTATATATAAGATTTTACTGAATCCGCTTAATAATTTTAAACTTGGAAAATTTAAATTCAGACAGGAGAAATTAGAAAAGATAATCTAGTAATTTGAAAGTGAAAGCTGCAAAAAAAGTCTAGATCACTTCCAGGCGGCTCCCAATCGACTGAACTGATTTCAACTCCTAATGTTACTGTAACGTTTTGTTCGTCGTGTAACTGGTTACGAGGGGTCTGTGACCTGTGTCTCCTGAATTGGCGAGGGTCCGCGCCTCTTGCAGTGTGCAAGTAGTGCTGCAGCGCGCGTTTTAGTGCATTTTAATAAGACTCGCTCGTTAAACATGAAAATGTGACGTCACGGCGCCCGCGGGACATGATCTAGATTCAGACAAAACTGAGGAATATTTCGCGGATATTTTTCGTTAGTTTTAATTTAGTAGAAAGTTTAAGCTCGTTAACGAGAAGGAAAATCATTGGTTATGTGTAACAATAAACATTTCAAGGCTTTGAGGATGTCAGGGGTAACAATTAGAGTTTTTTTTCATTTAATTGGATTTTTAGGTACAAAGTTAGACCAGTCCGTCACTTTTTACTGTACACCAGCGAAGTAGAGGTGAGGTTATGGTAAATGAATAAAAAGGAAATAAGGTAACAGATTTGTCCAGGGGTCTTACCTAGATAGTGCGTTAATTAATTCTTATTATGAGCCTGAATACAGGAAATACCGGGAATATTAGCTGTATTACTTTACAGAGGCTATTGTTCAGCAGCAGATATTTTAGACTATATATATATTTCTAGACTATACTACTATGACTATATATACATATATATATATATATATATATATTTCTAGACTGAATGTTTATAACTTTACTGCTACTAAACGATCTCACAACTCCACAAAACAAATAACGAAGTCGGAGGACACTTACATAGCCTTACTGCGTGATTGTTCTTATAGTTAAAGAATGATATAGATTGAAGGATGTCTAAAGGACTATTAATTAACGTTATTTAAACTTCTAAACAAAGAAACAACTTAATATCTTATATATGATATTAAATTACTGTTTACAAGTAAACTGGTCGTTGTGTTAACACATTACGTGTGCACATAGCGACTTCTCGTACAAATAAAAAATAAAGAAAAACAACCCTATACTTATTGCATCAAATAGTGTGCTGTGCAGTGATCTCGTGCAAATTATCGCGACCCAGAGATAAGAGGGTAGGTGGCGAGCCCGACGCGATATTGAAATCGTGAGGCTGGTTGGCGAACCGAACATCATAGGGTAAACCGAAGTTGCTAAGAATAGGAGATAATCGTAGTCTCAAAAAAGCGTTCCTCAGAACCCTAGTTGGCAGCCGCCCGGATATCGCTGGAAGGATGACGTAGAATACGACCTGCGCGAGCTTCAAGCAGTGGACTGGCAAGACGCAGTGTGGAACAAACCACGCTGGCGCTCTCTTGTGTTGGAGACCAAGACTCACTTTGCGTCGCTGCGCCAGAGGAGTGAGCGAGTAACATATTTGTATTGCATTAGAACAGGCGTGCGTAGAAAGTAACTGGTGAACTGGCGGTTGGTCTCTGTTGCTACAGGTCCGTCTAGGTAGGTACCACCGCAGATCCTATTGCAGCCGACAGACAGTACTGTGCAAATGTTACTGTGTTCCTGTCTGACGGGCGCTGTAGCTAGTGAAATTACTGGGTAACGAGATTTAACATATGTCTCAAGACGACGGGTACAATACGATGCTGTGTATACCATCTTAACTAGCGCTACGTTGTTAAGGGTAGGCGTATCATTTACCATCAGGTATACATCTGGCTCGTCTCGTCGGTAAGTGTATTAAAAATAAACTAAATTTCGGATGTATAAAAGAAGATACGCGTGTAAATTGAGTATTGATGAATGATAGAAGAGAACGGAAGCAGACATGTTGTCCACATATAAAATAAGAACAGGACAGGCTGATGATGACGATACACCCTTTACACTAATATGCAAATTAATAAACGGCTCTGATCAAAATTCGTCGTTGATGTTTTTAATTTAAATTCGAAAGCCACCCATCAAACCTCCCTCAATCGGCAGACCTCCGTCAATCCGGACGCAGGTCCGCCGTCTGTAAATATTGAAGGAGTCACCTAAAAGCCAGTGTTAAATATGGACGTAAACTCTCTAATCTATAATTTGCAGACATTCATGATAAAGTACGAGTATGTACTGTGACATCTTTACTAAACAGTTTTATACTAAATCGCCTAATTGTGACGTCACTGAGATGATTTCAGGAATATTTTTTAGTTGTTTCTATGCTTATTATTAATGTCTTATTCAGCCTCATCTTTTTCTAGTCTACATGTTTTTTTTTAATCCTATTTTCTTATTCTATCTTCATTTATCCTGATTATTTTACAATGTGTCTCTTACTGGTGGCAGGTATCTGTTGCTACAGACTGACTAGGTAGGTACCACTGCAACGCCTGTTGCAGCCGACAAACAGTAAGTTACAAACATTACTGTGTTCCAGTTATACGGGTGCTGTAGCTAGTGTAATTACTGGGGTAACGAGACCTAACACCTTATGTCTCCAGGCGAGGAGCGCAATGTGATGCAGAGCATAACATCTCAACTAGCACCACGTTATAATGGGCAGGCGAATCACTCAACGACCGTGAGACCTATCGATGTAGAGATATTTGTGGGGGTCTATGTCCAGCAGTGGACATCTATCGGCTGATGATGATAATGATAAAATCACTTAACGTTCGTTGAATAAAAAAACTTACCATTCTCGTCTCATCTATGCTACATATCTATTTTCTCTATCTCACTACTATAGTCTACGTTACTTTATCTGGCTACGATCTTATCCAAGCCATCTTCTCTTCTCTTTATTACATTATTATCTCTTGCTGCGTTAGTAGTTCCGTTATTTATCCTAATTGAGGTTAAATTTAACCTATCACTGCAGTTATACTAACTATACCTTATTCCGCTTGTTAACTATTTGAAATATTTTTACACGATATTTTCTGAACTTAAACCTGGCGAAGTTACCCTTAATTATCACTTAACTTAATACCGGAAGTTAGTTATTTAGTGACTTTATCTAGCATCATGTATTAAATGTGTAGACGGTAAGTTTAGAATTTTATCTTTTAACTTTATATAAAGTTTAACTATCTGGTATCCTATACTCGGTTTGCTTAGTGCATTGATATATAAACATGCTTATTTTTCTCTGATAGCTTAATTCTCCAAGCTGTAAGCGATAATTTGAAAGGTGATGTAGTCATTGAAATGACTGGAGTATGCGATGAATAATACGTGGTGCAGTGTGCGCATCTCAATTAGCCATTATGTATTGCTCACCCCCCGCGAGTGCCCGCCCCGCCGGACGTCGCCTGCGCCGCGCTGCCCTGCACCTCCCCCCTCCCGGATAATTCCCGCCGTGCTGTTGATTAATTTGCCTTCAGTGAATCGTCCGATTCCGATCTGCGGACAAAGTCCTCCGTCAAGTTTGACAAAAGGAAGGTTCGATAAGGACTTCGACTTGAATTTTCCATCGGACCGTAGCGGCGCTATTTATCACGTCACACTTTCGTTATTAATCGAACCGCTTTATCTTTATTCAGAATTTTGCATTTTCCAAGTTAATTACATAAAAAAATTACGTCGCCTCGTTTAATTTGTTTTTTTTTTCACCACGGCTACATCTGGTCAGACGGTGTGATATCGTGGAACCCTATCACCATGCTGTGCAAGTGAATGAGCGTAAAATCGCTGAGCTTTGAGATTTTTGATTGTTATCGCTGAGCGAAATATGATGCTGTGTGGCATCCTAATTATTTTTATTTTCTTACAATACAATTATTTAAATTCCTATTATCCCACGCAGTGACACCAATAATAAATTATTTGTAAACAAACGTAAAAAATTCAAAGCTATTGATGTAGTCTCGAAAAGTTAAAAGGAACAAGAGATACTACTTCACTCTCTTTTGAAAAATTACAAAAAACACTGATCTTGGCCTTTTTTAATGAACACGAGCGTAGCGAGGATGTAATGAGACATAAATACGAGTAAACACCTCCCTCTTAATTATTAAGGTCCGGGCGCGGGCCAGCGGGCCGGCGGGCCCCGGCTCGTGGACCTCGGCGGCGGAGCACTGTGCTTCATGTGCGCTACTCTAACATTTCTAAAAGATTCACGTGGATAATTGGACCAGTATAGATCATAGAATTCATCATCATCTCAGAATTGTCCAATCGCTTTTATACACATATCTTATCATGTGAAAGAATATTCTCCATCGAGTCAATTTTCACTTTAAAAGAGTTTGAACAACTTTGATTTAATCACTTGAAAACTACAATGCCTGATATAGACCTAGTGCTTAATTGATTAATTAGCTAAATAGTATAGGTTATTTTCTTAATTATATACGTATCTGTAATTAGTTGATTTGTATACAATGAAAAGAATATTCTTTATCTTAAAGCTCTGTTTTAAGAGATGAGAATTTATCAGTGAAGATATGATCTGTCTATATTATATAAAATTTACTTTGGGATATTTTAACATTAAGATGCTGGAAACGGTAACATTAAAAGTGACACTGGATGGTAAGTAGCGTCGCGTAGTAATCTCTACGGTAAACTTTAAGTAGGTAAACAAAACTGGGCCTTTAACAAACGGGCCTTAACATCAGAGAGAGAAGTCATGAAAAATACTTTAATTATGGCTGTTCCTCCCCCACACAGTTAACTCCCTCCATTATTTACAGATTAAAGAAAATTGGACCAGCTTTCGAGTGAAAAACGTTTCACGCCTGAAAGAAAATAAAAAGGTGCCTTTATTAGGAAAATCAAGTTATACGGTCTTTCACATTATTACGGAATAGCTTGAACTGCTGGTGCACAGTCTGTGCTGCCGGTGATCCTCTAGGTTCTTAGTTCCTAAAGTAATCCAAGGGTACTCCCGGGGTCTATGTTAGCTCTAATCTTCATAGATTTTGTCGGGTGGTGGGAATATGGTTGAAATATAACTGTAGATCTACCGGAATCACTTAAATTTCAAAAGTGGCCCTATGAGAAGTCTGGGAATTTCTGGTCTAGATAGTGTTCAAACATTATTTTGTTCCGGTTCGAAGGGAGCTGTGGCTATTGAAATTATTGGCGTAACGAAACAACATCTAGTGGTAGACGACGAGTTCTATGTGGTGCAGTGTATGTCATCCTAACTAGACATTGGATGACTATCCACCAGTTAATGTGTGAAGTCGGTGAACTTATTTTTTTTTCAATAGTATATGCTTTTTAGAATGGTAAATATTACTAAGATGTAAGTAAGCCGAATGTTTTTGTCCCCGTCGGCGCCCCAGCGGCTGTGGTGCTGACGGTTGTTTAACCGAGCTGAGAGCCGATTACACCGATAACCGGATAGCCGACGAGCAGCTGATTTTAACGAGGCTTTGAAACCAAATAGCCGGATAACTGGTAATTAGCAAATGAACGGATTATCAGCCCGCGTGTCGCGCCGGAACTGCTACAATACACCTTAATGCGTAACATTAAGTGCCCGCTCTTTAATTTTATAACGTTTTTTTTTTATTTTACAGAGTGACGAGACAAGCGGGAGGTTCACTTGATAGTAAGTGATACGACTGCTCATAACAAGGCCTCGAGATAAGACATAACGTGAAAGGAAAATTCAATTTTAACTGTCTCCATCTAGCTAACTACTATTCTCATAATGTGTAAACGTCACCACGAGATCTGATACTGTTGTTATCTGATGAGAATCTGTCTTCTGGTGCTTCACCACTTGCCAATACATTGACACTTAATATTATAGTATGGACAAGTTCTCTAGTTTATTGCTAAGACAAAATAACCTGAAAACGTTGAAAAACAACTTTTACTTGCTCCACTTTAGCCATCCACGGTACCAGTCTTCGCTTTGTGATGATGCGTTTAGCTGATTTGTTCCAGGGGTCCATGAACAAGTCTCGCTGTCATGATTTGCGAAGCAAAATTAATCTGCAGGAAAGTATTTTAGGTCGGTTCGTGGACCTGATGCTCGCATGTCAGTCACTCTCCATTAAGAGCGCCGACTCTTTCCATTAGCTGCCGACACGCTAACGCCATTACCGCATTTGCTGGTAAATATTTCTAATAAAATGAGATGCCGTTCAGCTAAATGGCAATTAGTCTGAATATAAAACCCAAAATTGTGGAGCTCGGTAACTTTCATGATAAAATGTTGCGCTGAAAGAAGGAAGGCAGCAGCGGAAGGGTTACGTTAAACATTTCAAATGATCCCGACGGAAACGAATATCTCTGAGAAGTAAAACAAGAGTTGATCATCATCATCAGCCGACAGACGTTTACTGCTGGACATAGACCTCCCTCAAAGTTCTACACATCGATCGGTCCTGCGCTACTCGGATCCAATGGCTTCCCGCGACTTTCACCACTAGATCGTCGCTCGCAGTCCACTTGTGTTATTTCCCAGCACGATGCCGAATGTAGGTTGATAGAAGCCAAACCCTCGTTCGTTGATTAGCAGGGTACACTACAAGCAGGTGAGGTTGGCTTGGGTTCCGTGAGTTATTACGCGGGACCCTTTACACCCTCTCAAGAGTTATATTAATTCACCCATGGACATGCGGGCAAGAAAGTTGTTTATTCTATAATGTGACAAGAAGATCAGCTCTCAATGGTAAGAGAATCGCGACCTTATAGAGAATAGGTGCTAGGACACAGCATCCTTTTTTGTTTTTATTCTGCGAAGCAACGAGACGAGCGAGTAATTGATAAGATGTTAAGTCACCTTATTGCAATAATCTGACTACAGCTACAGCGTCCTGTAAATCGGAAGAAAGTAATGTTTGCGCACTGCAGTTTGTCTGCAGCAATAGTATCTGCAGTGGTACCTACCTAGACGGTGTTGGATAAAAGAAAGCGTCTGAAGTACCAGAAAAATTTAACATCTAATGTTATGAATGACATCTACAGTGTGCGGAGTGCAGCCACCGCCGCCGCGTCGCTCTGTTTTATTCAAATGCATCAGAATATTTCTCGGCTGAAAATATATATTTCATTGCAAGCTGCAGTTGTAATGGCTTGATGTATTTTGTAAACTATTCAGCTGACGCGGGACGTTTTGGAGTCTGCGCAGTACCTGACCGTACACAATATTTATTTAACAATGTAAATGTTTTCTTACCAAATCCTATTTTTAACTATATTAAGCAAACTAAACAAAGTGCATCCTGGGTTCGAATAAACGATAAGTAACTAGTCAACACTTGGCTGCGGCCGTCACTAAGACTGGAATATCATTCCAAAACAAAAGGGTAACTTTAAAGATGATCACGTCCTTTACAAGGTGGTACTGGTCACCTTTAACAGCCAGCATCCAGGAAAACAGAATGAAGTATATTACAATAGGAAGTAAATTGAGATACATAACACAGTACTTAAAACAAAATATTATTACTGTCTAATAGCCGCTTGCTCTCTGTAAATGGATGTCTGATACATACCATCTGTTATCTTGAAAACTGAGATTTCATACATCATCATCATCAGCCGATAGACGTCCACTGCCGGACATAAGTCTCCCCAAAGATCTGCACATACAGTCAGCATGGCCTCCGGTACCGCTGGCACTAAGTGCTGTTGTATGTAGGGGTTTATAAGGGCGGATTTGGGTCAATTATTACCACCCTTGTGTGCCACGCTGAGGTTCGCTTGGGTCCCGCGAGTTGTCGTGCGGGATCCCTTACCCCCAGATTTCATACGTATGAAGAAAAAACTTATTAATATAAAATTATAATGTTACTACAATATTATTTGTGTGTATACATTTTATGTAAACACACGTTTTTTGAGGTTAATTTAAAAAATCGGTGCTTGTCAGTGGTGTAGTGAGTTATCGAGCGAATCAAGATAAAGCGCTCAAGGGGTGCGAAGTGCGTCGCGCCGGGGCCTCGCGGGGCCGCAGCCAACCTCGAATAAATATGGACCCTGAGCCGACGGCACATAAATACGGCGCCTAAGCTGACTGCTTATAAATGAAATTCGCGTGCACCATTACCATATACCATATACCAGTATACTGTGGTGTGCCGGAGTACCGTGGACGGTGTTATTATGGACATTGGAGACTCACACATCAACCTGTTGATCCTTTATTAGGTTTTTTTTTGAAACCCTTCTTTTTAATTGCAAAAGCGAAAAAACTAACAGAAGTTCTTTATTGGTACCGATACACTAACTCATAGATTATGAAGAGTTTTCACTCCAACATAAGTTAACCAGAATAAAGTTATATTTTTATTCTTATGCTCACTTGTAGCGGCGGAATGGAGTCGGAGACTTTCGTTTTACAAGTTATGCAACAGATAGCAAAAGCTTCCGGTTTATTTTTGGCAAATTTCATCAAGGATTCCCGAAATGGAAAATGGTTTCCAGGGTCTCACATGAAATTTTTAAGGCACGTTATATGTATTGATAATTATTAACTACACTTAAATTTTGATGAGAAAATGATATCAGTTTACTTAAATCACTGCAAAGTTTTCAAATTGGTATTTTGTATCGATAGAGAAAAAGTTAGAGATAGGCTTTTTAAAGTAATTTAACTACAGGGATCTCAGCGAGGTATCAGTTTATTTTAAAATAAGGATTCTTTTATCTAAAATAATTAGTGAATCCTTAGAAAAAAATATTCCTATAATTATGTTTATCGAGCTTGTATAGATAAGTTGCATGTCTACTTAAACTTGTATCTTATAAGGGGTACAAACAATTTACGACAAACTATATGTATATATATTACAATGTACTGACATGGATGTAAGTGAACATATAACAACAGACGTAAAGTGAGATAAGTTTCGACTTCAAGCGCTAACAGGGAATTCATTGGGAGCCATAACTTCAGGAATAAGATTCAGACGAGTTCTGTTTATGATTCTTTTACGGCTGGACCATTAAAATGATGCGATGAAGAGGCGTATTGTATTGTGTCAGATGTACACAGGCTGTTTTACTCACAGTTACACTTGACCCCAATTTCACATAATGTTAGGTGTCAATGGGGCCGAGGTGAGGCGCGCCTAGAATACTGTGGGTCTCGTATGTATACTCGTATATATAACCACTGGAGCGGTACGATGCTGTTACAAGGTTACTGCTGACCAGCTCGAGTTCGACAATAAATTAATAGAAACGAATTATGGTACTACTTCTTTTTTTATACTACGAAGCGATGAGATAAGCAAGACGTTCACCTGATGATAAGTGATGCGTTTGTCCATAACAATGTGGCGTTAGTAACGATGTTATACATATTGCGCACGTCGCCTTGAGACATAAGATCTTAAGTATCGTTACTTCAGTAATTTAACTAGATACAGCCGCCTCCAAACCGGAACACAGTAATTCATTTGTTTATAAACATTAACAGAATATAGTATATGTATATGTTGCTATCTGCAGTAGTTAATTGAGTGACTGTGAAGCAGTATCGTCCACTTCCGTACGTATATATAAAATAATTTTTGTTAGCACCACTAAACTTGTGTGTGTGTGTTTACGCACGCATTTATGAGTGTGTTAATTTAGTATGTATGTATGCGTATGATTGCATGTAAAGTGTATGTGTGTGTATGTATGTTGTGAGATAGTACCAGTATGTGCACAGACAGTAATGTTTGAACAATACTGTTTGTCTGCTGCAAGAGGCGCTTCGGTGGTACCTAGACTGTCTCCGGCAGCAGGGACCTACCCACCAGTAAAACACTTGTGCAGTGAAGTCTGTTGGGAAAGGCCTTGTAATCTTGTAACGTAAGTACGTAGGAGGATGTAGCGCCTCAGCGCGTTGCTACGAAACGCTACGACATACGCATAACCAATTTCGTGCCGTTAACGTAGTACCAGTAGACCAGTACCGGTAGTAATACCGCGTAACAGTAATGAGCGCAGCACAGTAGTAGTTCTAATTAACATTACGCATCCGGTTCAAGCACAGGCGGAACATGAATACGTTTGCTGCGAATTATAATACAATGATATCAATTACAAGCAGCCGCCCGATAACCACCAAACGTAATTAATGTGTAACAATGCGCGACGGTAGCGTTAAGTAACGTCTGGCGGCGGTGGTAGAGGTGGTAGAGGTGGTAAAGGTGGCGGCGGAGGCGGAGGCTGCGCGAGTGAAGCAAATTTCACATCGAGAATGGGGTGTCCAAAATCCCTCGCAACCCCGCGGCGCGTCTTATCATTGCGAGGTTCCCGCCTCAGTTCGCATCCGGCGATGGTCGGCGGCGGACGTCTACGTTCCGCCGGAAACGACGTTCCAAATACGCTCTCGTAACGTTTCCGTATCCGTATGTGTGATTTATATAAAAGATCGCCTTTGAAATGTGATCTAAATGAAACTTAAAATGTGATTATGAATATGCTATGGGTTGGTTGTAACTGTGACGTTGGTGAAATGAAAATGGTCGTGCTGCTGCTGTTCGGCATGTTCATCGGTGAGTTGTGTGACGCCTGATTACTTGTAATTAGCCCTTTAAGGTTTAATATTCAAATATTAAAATAACCATTGACGTCTGTTTAGATGAATGCGAGCACGCTAGTTATATATATATATATACATATACACATTTTGATACTAGACACACGACAGTAATTGAGGAGTTTAAATGCTATGTATTAATTTAATCAGTCCATGATAAATAAGTACAGCATTATTTACTTACTTATATGTAAATTTAACATTTACCCCATTATAAGATTTGTTGCAATAGGCATGTTGTTGGAAAGTTTGAATATAACTTGTATATAACAATAGAAACATAAATCCATCATGTCATTGAAGTGTGTTTGGACTTAGGACTTAGGACCAGTGTAATGGATATAAACTTGCGTGTATCCTGTTCGCAGTTGTTTCCTAATCCTGGTGTTGGTCTATAGTTATTTATGTAACCGTAACATCTTTAACTGTCTTTATAAGAACTACTTTAGGCTATCGATTTAGTAAAATGTTAAGGTTAGGTGTAAGTCTATAAAAAATATATAATGTTTCAAATTATAAATATAACTTATGCACTGATGTTAGGTCACTCACTGTTGCTGTGGTCTGTTGATATCTAGAAAGGTACCACCGTAACGCCGGTTCCTTACGAACAGTATAAATACTAGGTTTAGCAACAGAAATAATTGAAAGATTATTGCATTTAGATTTGAATAATATTTTTTCTCATTGGTTTAAGACATTAGAGGTTGTCTCGTTACCTCGGTAATTTCACTAACTACAACGTCTTCTACACCAGCAGACAGTAATGTTTGCACACTGCTGTCATGGTACCTACCTAAGCGGTCTTCGCTAACAAAGACCGACCACCGGTGCAGCAGTGAGACTTAAGACTCACTTCAGTAATCTAACTACAGCGAGAGAAACCTAGCGAGAGTAGTCAGCAAAATTTGATTTCGATTTCTCAAAGCAGAAACGATATTCGACAATAATATTAACCCTTCGAAGTATTGCAATATCTAAAACATTTCTGTATCAAGTTATACAATATTACAGCTTTCATATTTCAGATATCAAAGCATTTCAGGATCGGCTTCCGTTCAAACACGAGCGTTCAACTTATGTATAAATGTTCAGGGCTTAACTACTTTTCAAGGTTGAGAAAAAGAAAGAAATATGTTTCATACGGGGCAGCTTAAATATAAAAATATACCACCATAGTTTATCATTCGACTCAACTGATGAATGACTACTGCTGGACATGGATTTCTTTCCACTAAACTGTCTTACGGTCATGAATGTTTCTAATAGCAGCTGCTGGAACAAAATATTAGCAGCTGTTTGAGAAGGGCCTCAAAATGGCTTTACCATTTAAGCTTATTTGTTCTCGATATATAAGGAGTCCCGCACAATAACTCACGGGACCCAAGTCAAGCTCTTCTGCTCGTGGTGTACCCTGCTAATAAACAAACGGGGCTCTGGCCCCCACCAACCCGCACAGAGCCAGCGTGGTGGGGAATGGCCTATATGAACCCCTACAAACATGGAGATCTTTGAGAGAAGCCCATGTACAGCAGTGGACGTTAATCAGTTGATGATGATGATGATGTTTTCGGACTAGAACTCGGAACTTGTATCCAAGGCAAACGGTTAACTGCGACTCGGCGGCAGTTAAACTAACCGCGGTTTATTACAAGACGTACATCCTACAGTTAACAACGGAACTGATTTGAATCAGATCAATATCATTTCAGCTGGTTTTGTGTTTTTTAGACAACGGAAGTAGATTTCCTCGCTCGTTCCACCTAATATAAAGATATCAATATCCGCCGTAGTATTTTTTAGTCCTTTACGTCGCAAATTACGTTGTTCATATTTCAGTTTCCGTTTCCGAGACCGTTTTGATATACCTTGCGTGTCCTCGCGCTTCCTCGCTTTTGGGATTCTATCTACATGTGTTCATACATTAATTCATTTATAATTTAATGTATATACACTAGCTACATTATGGGTAAAGTTTTTGGAAAAAGGTGGGGAGAAGGAAAAAAAAGTCATGGTCAACCAGAGACAGAAGTGACTGTACCACACTGATCCCCAACCATCACTAGTGGGAGCAGTGTAATGGGTAGTACATATAATATTATAGGAAGAAGTTATATATTTTAATACCCTCGTAAGAGGAGCAGTAGTGTTGCTAAGATTAAAAAGTGTGAACATCTGAATTCTTCATTAGAAAGACATACCACAACAGAGAGGAACTTCAACAAGAAGTTTGAATTGTAATAGTTTTTCTATTACTAAAATGGTCGCGATCGAACGTAGTACTAGACCATACGAGGTCGTGGTGTCGGGAGTCAGGTATCCGGCGGCGAGTTCATGATGAACAACGAGTCGTCGCTGCTACATCAGAAAGAGGAGTTCTCTGGATATTTCTAGACTTCTGTAGGCAGACGAGCATACTTGTAGGAAGGGGATAGTTCAGCGAGCGGATGATTGGTTCTCGTCTCGAACTTGGAGGCGACACCGTGACTGATCTGTACGGGCGGTACGAGCGGTGTACGACCTGGATAGTGATGCTGGACTTGTGAATGGCTTATTTTATTTGGACCTTTATTGTGAGGAAAATACAAACATAAGCATGTCGAAATATAGCTTCTAAAATTAAAGACTTAACCAGTGGTGCGCGATGGTAGAACAATTTTAGTTTAAAATTGGATAAGCTGAAGTAGCAGGTCCTCGTGTAAGTTAACCAGTGTACTGTACTGACAAGTAAACTGAAGGGTTGGCTAAATTTTGTCTTTTTGTCTTCCCGTTTTTGAGTCTGCATATAATTTTTTTGATTGTCTGTTCGTTTATGTTCTTTTCTTAATAACTTTATTATAATGTTATAACTTGTTAGTTCCCTAAGTTTGTTTGAACAAACACTATCTAATAGGAACAATGCACGCGACCTTACGTACAGTCGAATGACTGAAAAAATGATGATATTTCTATACTAAGTTCGCTTGTGTGTAGATCATTTTCATCAAAACCAATCGCCGAAGGGAGGAACAGATGAGATGTGTGATATTTTGAAGAAAGTTGGGTTCCCTATATCTACTGGCGGGAGGTGGGCGCTGATATTACCATCTGACGATAAACTCTGCGTGGGCGAATATCTGAAGCCATTTTCCTTTCAGAAAAAAGTGTTCTGAAAAAAATATGTTACGTTAACCAATTCTGCGTAATTGGTTGTATATTACCGCTTGGTAATGGAAATGAATGGTAACAATTAGACCCGTCTACATCGTCTGCAAGAAGAATCATTTAACAAGTTTATTCTTGTCAGTGAATTCCAGAGCCTAAATAGGGTTGTACTATAAGAAATAACTTACAGAGTTTTGTTAATGAACGAACGCCGATGTATAATTAAGTTAGAGGAGGATCTAAGTGTGGGTAGATTGTGTGGTATATGATATGAAGATGATAAGCAATTATGATATGAATGAATGAAAGATACAAGTTGGTGTGACCAACACAGACTATATTTTGCTTTCAATGCACACTTAGACACGTCTGGTTTGACAGGCGTTGCAGCCAGTGAAATTACTGAGGTAACGAGACCCACGTACGTTTATAGACGAGAAGCGCAATGTGATGTAATGTGGCGTTATGATGGTATTGACAGGTCAACTAAGCTGTGTGTGTTCGTTCTATTAGTCCAGTTTTGTACCCGAGGTAATTTAAAATGTTATTGCGATATTATATATTAACTTAAGGTTAACTTTGCCATAATTTTTCAACTCTCCCCGTATACCTATCTTGTTAATTGTTAAAGAATCAAGAATAGTTGATGAATGTTAAACAAGACCTCTAACCTTTACTCAGGAGCCGTCCGGGTTTCCTCGTCGTAAGTAACGAGCTGCGAGCGGGTTTATATTCGTGGGAACTTTTCATGTAGAGTCGATGGAATTTGTGAAATCACTGTTACCTTGTTTATCAATAATAATATCTTCCAAATGTGAATGCGAATACAGCAATTCAATGGTTAATCAGTTAAATAACACTGAAGTGATAACACTGCTAGTATTTAATTGAACCAGCGAGTTCTATACTAGGTCGGCCTGACGGAGCTAATGCTAGATTTTTATATGTAACGGGGTCAGATCGAAACGCAACTGTTAACTTATTAAAACTGTAGGCGGCCGCCTGCCCGAGTGGACAGAAATCGGATTAATGCGATTCTAATCTGGTGCTGGCGGAAGCTGAAATAAACTCATTCCTCTGCAGGCATTCGTTTTGTGAGCAAGTTGCCTGAAACGTTCTATAAATACGGCGTCTAATTATTGAACTGCTCGAAACTACATAAACCATGATTCTAGACGGTAGATATTCGATTAGGTTATTTCGGTCCGTTTTTATCTGTGACTAATCTTAACAATTCATAGAAAAGCAAGTTTTTGATATGTCCTTTTCATGATGAAAATAAGCTGTAAAAATGCTTCTGACCATCCAAACTCTACGGCAAGAGACTTCCATGTTTCAAAACCAGCTCCTTGCTACTACGTCACGGAAACCATAATGCTTCTTCATAACCTTACTGGATAAGTTATTATAATACCGCGGATATGAAATAAGCTATTTGTTCAGTAATTTACATGTTAGAAAAGGACATTACTAACACGAGACGGAAGCTCTGCTCGCCTCGTTGCTTTGAGCTTATAAATATGTTTAATAAAGTTTATTACGAAATATTTTCTTTTTGTCAAAAAAAAAAGTTTTTTGTACATGCCGCAATGTTTCCTAAAGACATTCGGCTTAAAAGATACAACTGCAACTCTGCGGGAACATTGTCAGTTACTAGCTCAAAAGAAATACTTTAAGATCCTAATAATAAACATCATCATCGGATAGACGTCCACTGCTGGACATAGACCTGCTCTAAAGATCTTTCTTTACAATCGATCGGTTCAACGCTGCTCGCATTCGGTGGGTTCTCGCGATTCTCAACAGATCGTCGGTCCACCTTGTTGGAGGCCTCCCAACACTACGTATACCGGTACGCGGGCGCCACTCGAGGACCTTACTGCCCCATCAACCATCAGTCCTTCGAACAAATAAATAATAAACCTACATAGAGTTTTATAAAATACTACAGACCATTGGAAACAACGTTCAAGATTCTTAAGTTAACAAACTGTTCACGTTTGACGGTACTAATAATTTAAAATTAAACTTAAAGTTAAATATAACTTATTTCTTGAAGTATGGAGTAGTCTCAAAAGAATAAAGTAGTTAAAAATAAGGGTAATAAAAACTCTCATAAGATAAAAACTGTTGTAACAAGTGAACAAACTTTAGAAAAGTGAGCGCCGAGATCGCTCTGGTGGGGAGCCGGGCCCACTCGGCGGGGCCGCTCGATGGTTGAATTCATATCATGTCAATTAGAGTTGGTGAGTTGGAGGAATAGTTCGTGCGGTGCCGTGCAACTCGGGGCAGCGTGGTCGGATGGAACTTAAAGGGACTTAGAGGCAAACTTCAGAAATCAGCTTAAACTCACAAAGCTATCCCAAGTCCTCCGGGAGCGGTAATAATTCCAAGTATGGGGGGACTACTGATATTACCGTACGTCGGGATCCTGGTAGTTCTACAGATTCTGATAGCAAACCAAAAACTATTGTCGTATTAAAGCGACAACAATCTAGATAGTTTTCATCACAGCTTCGGGATATGATCCTGACCGAAGTAAATGATCATAACTGTATTTGAAATAAAACATACTTAAGCTGTGAAATTTGGACCTTGTGGCAAAATTTAAGTATTAGGTCCTTACTTAGTCTATAGATAAGTAGATACTCTTTAGACGTCGTCTCGACAATAACAATGTAGTACGAATAATTTATTCAATTTTGTTCCGTTCACATTTGGTGGCACACTCGGGGCTGTAAGGGGTGTCGCACAACAACTCACGGGATCCAATCCAACCGCACCTGGTCGTGGTGCGCCCTGCTAATTAACAAACGAGGCTCTGGCTCCCGCCAAGCCGCATAGGGTTAGCGTGGTGGGAAATAGCTCAAATTCTTGTATATGAACCCCTACAAACGACAACCCCTAGTGCCCGGCGATGCGGGCAGCGCAGGACCAATCGATGTGGATATCTTTGGGGTAGGCTAGGTCCAGCAGTGGACGTCTATCGGCTGATGATGACGATGATAATGGCACTGTGGTGATGCACTAACTCTGTTCCGTCGTGATATCGCCAACCCATTCACCAGGTCATTCATAAAAATGATATCAATCGTACATTTATTAATAATGCTTTTAATTTGACAATATTAATATGTAAACTGCAGTATCGCCAATGACCTTTGAATTTGGAGAGGGTAGGTTAGTGATTGTTGTAGGGGTTAATTAAGCAAAAGTTTATATTAAAGTAACTAAGTAAAGCGTACGGTACAGAGTTAGAAAGTACAGTTAAAATCAGCCATTCGAATATATACACGAGCATTGAGAAGATGAAGATAATATTGGTATTGTACAACAAGTAAAAAAGTTTTTCGCTCATGTTATGTTTGTCGTTATCAAGTTAGCTTTGCCACGAACTTGTTCGGCGCGTGTCCCGCCAGCTCTGCGAAACAACAAACACTTGCGCAATCCGCTACTTAGCATACTTAATCAAAATCAATGGAAACACTGAATTTTACCATCAAAACGATATCAATCGCAAATACTAGTGTATTCACAGTGTTACCAGAATACCTATTAAGCACTGTAATTAAATAATATTTAGAAACAAGAAAAAAAGATATTACAACATATATTATCATCATCATCATCAGCCGATAGACTTCCACTGCTGGACATAGGCCTCCGCCAAAGATCTCCATCCGGTGCCGCGTTGCTCGCATCCAGTGGGCTCCTGCGACTCTCACCAGATCGTCGGTCCACCTTGTGGGAGGCCTTCCAACACTACGTATACCGGTACGCAGACGTCACTCGAGGACCTTACTGCCCCATCGGCCGTCGACCACGGCCACTTAAGTCTAGCAACTTTCTCTTTTACTCGGTTAATTATTACTTAACTATTACTTAGAATGCTTTGAACAACTTTCAGTATTATTATGTTAAGTAAATTGTGTTAAAGTAAATAGAATGTCGGGGCGCTTATAAATTAGTAATTAGAAAATTTACATTAAATCTTAGTTTTGTAAAACTGGATCTGCCGCCTGAAAGCTTTCAGAGAATTAGTCGGGAACCAAGGTAGATAAACTTATTCGAAAACTTTGATACAAATAATATAACATCTCTTCAAAAGGATTTACTTTCATCCTCTTCTTTGATCGCCTTTTCTGTTTCATCCCTCTCAAAGAATAAAATGTAAAATTTCACGAAAACTATGTATTTGTCTTTTCAATAAACTCACGGTTTTTCTTACTATGTACAATATATAAGTTGTGTGGTGGTGTAAGGGCTCCCCCCGCACAACAACTCACGGAATCCAAGCCAACCTCACCTGCTAGGGGCGTACCTTGCTAATCAACAAATGAGGGTCTGGCTTCCATCAAGCCGCATTGTGCCAGCTTAGCGGGAATTAGCACACATCCCCACATGTGCACCCCTATAAACAATAGTCACTAGTGCTCCGCGATGCTGGCAGCGCAGGACTGATCGTTATAGGGACAGTTGGGGGAGGCCCATGTCCAGCAGTGGACGTCTATCGGCTGATTATCATAAGTTGTGTTCCGTTATAACGTCACTAGGTTTAGGCTTGGCGATTGATAACCTCACGGTATTCCAGCACGCAGTGTGTCCCATACGATCACGCTGCTGGAGATGCCGCTGTGGGCTGATCCAAGGAAGGAGGCGGAGCTGCGCTGCCACTACACCAGGCAGCCACACGACCCGGCGCTGCACTCCGTCAAGTGGTACCGGGAGACGGACGAGATATTCCGGTACACACCGCAAGAGGTGAGCCAATTCTTAACTGTAAACCAGTAAAGCGATGAATCACAACAATTTTGTCGAATCCGGTGTCGCCAGCAGGGTTTGTGCACCTTCAAGGAATGATCTTACTTCTTTTCTCTGAGGTTGATGTTGGCGGCTGTTCGTGAACAGCTGATTGAGCTGCTCGTTCGATTGCCTATCTTCGCCACCAAACTAAAATAAACAGCAAATAGAATTTGAAAGGAATAGTTTCCAAACACATTTCTTTTTCACCATCAGCTGTCCAGGCACCCGGCGAGTCACCATTTTTAATTTGTAAACGTCCTCAGATGGTGAACGAAAAGGTTCTACTGCTCCTAATTATTGATGAGAACAGTAAAGGTTCCCGCAAAAAACGTGACACGTATTCCTTAGAAAAGTGAAAAGGTCTGTCACCAGGCCGGTGTGCTTCATCACATAGCACCAAGAGGAAATATGGTCAAGCACTAAAGTATTTAATTAAAATATAGACCGACGCTAACTAATTGGAGAAATATCGCTTTCTAAGACGTCATCGTAATCAGGCTCTAGATTTTATGCTTATTTTAAATAAGCTATAGTAATTTTATACTGTATTTGATGTTAATTAGATATCTGCCCTAACTTAATGTGGTTCTGTCACACCTGGTCAGATGATAGAATGTTGACTTAGTGTCCGTGTGTCCTGTGCCGCAGCTGGAAACCCGCGCGTTCAACACCACCGGAGTGACCATAAGCAACAGCTCGTGCGACCTCGGCGCGTGCACCATAAGCGTGCGCCCCGAGCGCGGCACGGCGCGGTATACCTGCGAGGTCTCCAGCGAGGGGCCCAGGTTCGCAGTCGACCGGCAATCGGCTAACATGACATTAGCAGGTGACAACTCGTACTTGCAGCGTCGAACTCTTCTCGAGACTATTTAAATGCTGTCAGTGTTTATGAATATAAAAGACACAGCATCACCAGCTAGCACAAGGAAATTGCACTAACGCTGTCCATTCTACAGTGTTGCCAGAATACGATCCGCTCATCACGGGTCTGCCGACCATTGTGCAAGTGGGAGAGCAGGCGCTGGTCAACTGCACGTCGGACTACTCGCTGCCGGCGGCGGATATTGACTGGTTCGTGGACTCCGAACCGCAGGAGGTTCGTGCCAGTTCGGGTTACAAACCTTAACAATAGTGAATGAATAATGTTAGAAATATCAATGCGTGGGATCGCACTTGTGTTGCAGAACTTGTTGTGATGAAACGCTAGGGGTGGTTGTGGTATATGTTATTGATTTCAATACTTGACTAGTTGCGGTTGATAGAGCTTCACAAACTTTTGAAACCTCCAACCGTAATGAAGCTGTACTCTTTTTTTTTCAAATGATACAGAGGGGTCTATTAAAACAATCTCTAACAACGAGCTATTAATTAGGACTTTTACACATCCCTTCATTACGCGACATACTACATAAGTGTTTATAAATATATTGATAACTTATTTGGCTATGTGAGGTTTCTTTTGCTAAGGGCTGTTTCTGTATATAACATTGATATTTCTCCCTCACGGCCGTATTGTTTGAAAACGAGTTAAATTCTAAACAAAAATTGAAATAATCATCACATCTATATTCCTACTTGTTAGAGGTGTTGCTACCCTTAAGTTATACAAAAAGCAACTTAAAGTATGTATAAAAATCTCAAATGTTATAGGCTAGTTAGTTCGTTTCAGGTTTGAAATAATATAAGTAATAACTTTGTTAACAAGGATCTCAGCGAAAATTAAATAAGAAAAGCAATTCCGAGGAGGGCCACCCTTTTTTTATCGCGGCGAAGGGACAAAGGACCGCAACTGTCAAAAATGTTATTACTCGTACTTTTGTAGGTTATTTGTGGATTCGTAAGGGGAATAGTATTTATCAGGCTCGAGTTTTATACATTCCAAATTATACATTGCGGAGGTATTGAGATGGGGTGCGGGGTCCCTGGCGTGTGGCGACGCACGCAGCAGCATCAGCACTGTATTGATAATGAGCAGAGCGATTCAAAGTGCAGAGCAAGTTACGAAGTACAACAGTAATACGAAGATCTAGAGAGATCCAGATTGATGATTACAATTGTATACTCTGCAATGACTTACTGGCCTAAGTCTTGGCGTTACAGAGATCCAGAGAGATTCAGTTGATGATTACAATTGTATACTCAGCAATTACTTACTAACCTAAGTCTTCGCGTTACAGAGATCCAGAGAGATCCAGTTGATAGATACAATTGTATACTTCATAATGACTTGTTAAGCAAAGGCAACGTACACAGAGATGTACAATCCTTATAATAATTAGCTCTATGACAAACTATAGCGCGATCTATTGTCCATGGTGGCGCCATCTATTGGGTTGTTTGAATATTTATTATTACATTACAGTATTATTTTACTACCCGGCTGCGAATAGAATGGAATCCCTAGACAGTCTGTAATTAACACGAATTTGTAGTATTCGTTATTACGTTAAAGTGCTTTATGTACATCTGGCTGTTCCCTACCCACTTTGCTGACTTCAACACCCTCGCAATTCTTCAATTGGGGTTAACACTTTGTAAAATTTCGTGAAATCTGTTCTCAGCTGACCTATGCTCAGCATAAGCAATATTCCTATCAATATACAAGTCTCCAAGCTTTAGAGTTATTGTGATGAGGTTTCTACATAGGTGGGAGCCTAATACTTGTGTTTGAGAGATAATTGACATGTATTTAGTTTATAATCAGTAGCATACACGTAAATACATAAATAAGATCGGGCTACGAGGCGTTCCTTGGGAGAAATCCAGCTGTGGACTACCGCAGGCTAATGATGATATTGGTACCAGACGAATTAAGAACCTGTCTCTTTAACATCACTTCTGACCATTCACATAATTTTTTAACAGCGTTTGTAGCACAATGTCTAAGAGGAACCTGGTTCGATACCGGAAGCATAAGTTGAGGAGTTCCGATAGTGATAAGGTGGTTTGAATCTTGATTATTTAGCTTCCTTCTTTCGTAAATCTACAGTCACAACAGCTGTGTTTGGATTGTGGACATATGATTGCCGGAGTATGGAGTGTGCACTGTGCAGTAGCGCGGGTGTGTGCGTGCGAGTGTGTGTGTGCGAGGCGACGCGTGTTGCAGGACCCGTTGGTGGCGGGCGCGACGCACGTGTCGGGCGCGGACGGCGACGGGCTGCGCGCGTCCTGGCGCACGCTGCACGTGTTCCCGGAGGACTACGCGACGCACCGCGGCTACCTGTCGCTGCGGTGCCGCGCCACCGTGGGCACGCGGCCGCCGCACGCGCGCGCCATGTCCGTGCGCCTCTACGTGGCCAGCCGCCCCCACATATCCTCCTACATGTTCAGTAAGAACAGTGAGTACTCCACACTGCGTTACCACTCATTTTTAAAACAAAACAAAGTGATGGAGCTGTATAGATTCTAGAGTAGCGCGCTTTAACACCAAAGACTACAGCGCCGCTTACCGTCAGGTGGGACCGTAGTCAAGCACTAACCTATATAATAAAAAAAACACTTTGCAATGGCAGTGGCCGCGCAGGCGTGAGCTGAAAGATGTCCTGACAGGATGTATATACATAAAATTAGTTTAAATGAAATGAAATATTTCTAAAGAAAAATTGGATTTTCTAATTACTTTTCTGTTCATACAATTCTCCTTTCACATCATCATATACTTTAATTTGCTCCTACTTTTTCATTAACAGATGATAAACAATGAAATCGTGTTTTTTTTTGTGTAAAAAATAATAAGCGAGACAAAAGTAATTACGCTCCATAATGACTTCCGCAGACGCCGTCGCCGAGAGCTCCTCCTTGAGGTTTCGAAGGGAAATGTTTGTCTGGACATTATTGCTGCTTACCGGGACACGAGTGCCTTCGTTAGTGAAATGAAATTTGGACCGTTCAGTGCTTACTTAATAAGTAATGACAGACGTACGAAGGACAGCGGAAGTGATACTATGCAAATTTAAAAACAAATGTTTATTAATGTAACAGGAGGTCGCGTGGTAAGCAAACGAATGTAATAACTTAACGAGAATTATACGTTTTTGGATTATATGTTATATTTCTTACCGTGCGACCGCTTCTTATCACTGTTTTAACAACTGATGTGTAAATATATTATTTCCATAAATGTAAATAAAAGATATACATTTCGGTCCCCCAGGTCACGGCCCAAAGAGAACTAGACCTGATTAGTCGCTTAAACACTACTTATTTGCTCCTAAAACTACGTTATATGTTGATATCGAGGTACGAAGCTAGCGACATGTTTCCGTCGTACCAGTACGATTGCATACTCAGTATTAGAGTGAACTACAGTTACGGATTAATTATTATACTTTATTCGAGGAATGAGATTTAACATCTTATGTCTCAAGAGGGCGGAGCAATGCGGCGCGGTGCATCTTAAATGGCAACATATTTTGATTGCAAGGCGTCTACTAAGGTATAAACAATATGAAGTTAAACACGACGGAAATATAGCAACACTAATATTAACATTTGTAACAACGAAAAGATCGCACTTCAATCACTCGATGCAGATTAGGATGCATTTCGCACTCCAGTTAAGAACTGCCGCCGTGTATTAAATGAACGAATAGTATATACCTGCACTTGATGACTCAAAAATATTAAAAACCGTAAGTTTAAAGGTAATACATAATCGTGCAGCTAACAGTACACGAAAACCCTATTTTCGTTCTCCATCTCCAACATCGCAGCGCTCCTACTTTAGCAGCATGCGGCGATTAGGACAGTGCAAGGCCAGCCTGGCGAAAACACTGCTATCCTCCGCGGATGACATTAATAAGAAAAATTCATAAAGTAATGTTATGTTTAAATAATTGCAGAGTATCAATAAACACGGTACAGTTAAATTTACACTGTATATATGTCACCATAGTTATAATTCGATGAACTAATTGAAATTGAAGGTAAACCGCACGTCCGGTGCGAAGGGTGCGCGACGGGCGGCGGGCGGCGGGCGGCGACCTTATAAAGTTTTATATGTGTAATTATTAAATCTATTGTACAGTGAAACAAGAAAATCTTATCGTCTATAAACAAATCTTGTCGTAACAAATGGTCTTCTCATTTTCACGAACCTTCCTCCTGTACAGCTTCATCCAAGGCGTAAGCTCAAGGGGGTAATGGAAAATCATTTTGTAAGATTCTAAGCGGTGGGCCGAGCTGTGTTGTTATCTAGTGATGATATGTTCAGCGTTATTAAATACATATATAACTACTAGATAGTAAAGTGTGGTGGGAATGGTTAACAGTTATGATTATTAAAATGTTATGTTAAAATATAATTATAACGTTAACAGACTCTGTGGTGCAGTGATTTCGATCCATACGTTGATCGAGAGGTACGATATCATTCCAATATTTTTAGGGGTGGTTATAAGTTAGTGTGTTCTAGAGTACGCTGTGCCATCTAAAGCCTCAGTAACATTTTACATAATGTAACATTAAGATTCAAAAATAATATAATAGTTATACATTACATAAAACTCTGCGCAAGAAACGGATCTCTTCCTCCTTTAGATATCCCACCACTATTTCACTAACGACGTGTCAATTTAATAAGGGATGATTCTTAACATTGAAGTGGGGGAAACGCTCGCAGCTAGGGTTGGAGCTGACCGTACTCTGACCTCGTAAATAAAGTATATTCAGGGTATTTTCCACTTAAGGGACACCCGAAGCGTATAAAGTTTGACGGTTGTTATTACACGAGGGATATGATAAACATCGACACGCGCAACGGACCCCCCGTGCCACTTTTAAGTAAACATAAAAAGTATTAAACTGTGCGAAAATATACCCTCACTGTTAACAGATAAGGTCCACAATAATGTGTACGGCGATCTCGGCGATTGGGAATACAGATTATATATGAATGTGTAGCTATTAAGTAAAAATCTAAATAGAACTTGAATCAGTGTAATATTGACGGAGCTGTAGAGCTCCTTCCCTTCGAGGGTTTGTTTATGTGTGGACCAATAATTGTTTATTAAAGTAAACAATAAACATCAAAGGTGAACAGAATAACGCCATGGACAGTGATAGGCAACGTTCCGTGGGAGATTCTTGGACTGACGTAGGCTGGTGATGCTGTGCATGAAATTTACTACATTTACGTTATTTACTTTGAGTAATATGTCATAAGACAATACAAATGAACAAACACACCCCCCGTCCCCGCGGCCGGCTGAAAACTTTCTGTTTATCCTCACAGTTCACTTAACTGTACCGCCACAACTTTCCAACAAGTTCCATATATACTTCACTCCAAATTTATGGTTTATCCAATTATTTTCGGACAGCGCGGCGCACCGGCGGCGCTGCTGCCACTTTGAGGAACTATGCGTCCAACTAGGTCGCGTCCTATGAACAGATTCTGGAAGACATTATGAGATCATTTACGAACAACCTGCGCTAACATAGTTGCAGCCGGCCAAAATGATGAACAGCTTTACATGACAAACATTACATTTAAGGAAAGTTTCAATCTGTGTCATTTGTTTTTCCTATGAACCGAAGTGACGAGCGAGACGTTTGCCTGATGGTAAGAGATACGCCTGCATATTACAATGCGACGCTCTATAGGATGGTATACACAACATAGTGTAACCACGTAGTGCTCGACTTTATCCCATTACGGACAGCTACAACGCCCTTGAAACTGGAATAAGGATATGTTTGCACAGTACTGTCTGTCGGCTGCAGTAGGAGTTGCGGTGGTACCTGCCTAGACGGTCTCCGGCAGCAGAGACCTACCACCAGTGAATACAGATTGATGAGCTTTTACAAACCACGATTATAAGCGAGAGAGTTCTTCCATTTTCAATTTGAGGCGAAAAGAGGGATGCTGTGTGATTCTAGTTTTTATTAGTGCAAAATTATTCAATTAATAGTTTATTTTTCTTTTGAATCAACAGATTTCCTTCACTTAGGTCGAACAGCTACTGCAACGTCAGAAGCAGATATTGCAGCAGCCGGTGCATTAGTTACTAGGCTGATGAAATTCAATGCTGATGAAAAGTTTGAAAAACATATAAACTATAGTAAAGATAAATTGAATATAGTTAACAAATTTCTTAATAATCGCGATTAATGGAAGAAATTGCAGAAAGCTTGTCAATTATGAATTTCAGCTTAAATTTCACGCTTCAAATAGAGAGCCGCCGTCTGTGCCGTCGAGATGCATCTCGTTAACACTTTCCGCTGACTCCTGGTGCATTTCCTTTAATGATACATTATTAATCTTGTGTGAAATCTCGGCGTGCATCGTTAATAGTTACTTCACGTACAATAAGTTATATTGCCGTTAAATTTAACCAGTAACTGCAATAAAATGTGATGTTAGTATAACAGTAACCGTGTTACAGTTGAACGCAGGTAGAGGGTGAACTTGCTCGGCCAATCGTGTTTGGTCTGAAGCTCCATTCGATCCAGACCTTTATAAATTATACCCCAAAATCTAGGGTGACCTAGGTGGTATGTAAATATACGGTTTAATTTAACACGATTTCGAGCAATTTCGATCGGGGTGGAAATTAAATGAGGAAAGCAATTTCTTGCATCTTTGCCTTTTCCGGTTTACGAGTAAAGGGGAATACGTTAGGGCGGGCACTTGTGACGAAGTTTAAGATTTTTGGGATATAGTTACTAAGCGCAGTGAGGCTGAGGAACCCTGTGTAAGTAATCTATATTTAATGAAAAGGCTCTAGCAATCCTGTTCCCCTCCTTTATAATGTTATTAACTTTAGGAGCTGACTATAGAACTTGATGAAATCCTTTTTTTGGATCATTGCAAAGAATTGCACACATCCTTCTTTTCCACGCAATTGGAAATTCTCCGGATTTTAAGTATTAGAATCCTTCGTTGTCCGTTATTTTAATTGTAAGGTTTTCTTGTGCTCCAACATTTTACTTGAAACCCTCCTATTCTTTATATTGAATATTTAAAGCAGCAGTATAATTTCTTTTGTTCTGTTTGTGACAACCCCGAGGTACACCTGTCAAAGGTACCTCGCTTGTATTGTGTCCCCCCGGCGCGGGATCTATTGCGGCCTTGAATTCATTTCACTTCTATCTTTTATTTACATTCAAAGAATCCGATGTATCCGTGTATACAGATTTGAATCGAAGCAATTAAATGTTATAATTAGGGTTTGAACTTGTATATCTAATTTAAAATGTAACAGTTTAGTAGATTTTCCCATAGTCATCATATCATAATCAACGGGTGGACTTTCACCGCACCGATCGATCATCAAATGAGGGCAAATTAACATTTTGTGACAAATAATGAATCAATGTGAATTTGTTAACATTTTCAATTTAAATATTGCTTCAGTATTGACAAGAAAACATCTGTCAATGCATACAACAGCAAAAATAAACTTAGAGGAAGCTTTCTATTACACAATAACATGATACTGTTGTACGTGTAATTAAATACTGCAATAGAAATATAGTATTACATATAGGATTACAGACTCTAACGTATGATAAGAATAGTTGAGATTAAAATCAGTGCTCTAGGGACTAAACAAGACGAGGAGCAATAAACGGAGTGGCAAGTGTAATAAAAATTTGAATTTTCACAAAACAGTGTACCTGATGAAATGGCACTGTCAGATATATGATCTGGTAGGATTGCATATTAAAATAATCGATTATCGTAAGAGAAACCACGGACAAATGACAAAAGGTTACAGGGCAACCGCTCCCACACTTTGATTACAGAACGTGCCCCCATTCAAACGGTTTGAGACGTGGTGTAATCTAACAAGGGTTTACGTGTATGGAACTTGTATAAAACGTTTAATTTCCCATTAAAGATTTGACAGGCCTTAAACTATGGGGGAAATATCATGTTGATCGTGGAAATAAACGATTTCCACTGGCAAGTTTTTCCAGAGGTTTCCTTTGCTTCTCCGCTGTAATTTATTAATGGACTATAAATCCAAACATAATGGTGAGACGGCTCGTTACGAGGAACTTTCTCCTTGACATAACGCAAATTCAAGTGTGCCATAATTCATCAAGTCATGTTCCATGTTGATGTCAGCAGGTAATTATTAGTGCGCGGGACAGGTGAATTGGAGCTAGACTCGGTAACAGCGAACTTAGGTAATTAATTTCGGGTCACGAGCAGAATATCGGAGCCAGGGGGCGACATAGGTTGTTACATGTTATTCATTTTTATACATCTTACTTACTGTGCCGCCCCCACATAGCTGGGAACAGGGAAGGAGGAAGAAGAAGAAATTTTATACATCTTTGATTTGTTTGGGCGAGGCCTATGTCCAGCAGTGGACGTCTATCGGCTGATGATGATGAATTTATATAAATGTAGATGAAAAATATACTCGAGAGCAATGAATGCGGGTCACCTAAAGAAACCTATAAATCTTGGAAACTAAGAAAGCTAACTTAACGAAATAAACGGTGTTTAATAGACAATGTAATACCCCTTAAATCAAAGTAATAATATTTATAAGTCAGATTTTATCTATTAAAAATTACATAAACAAAAACAAAATGCTGATCTCGCCTTAACACAAAAATAGGAAATATGACATTTTTGTACAACAATACGATTGTCTTGCATTTTAATACTTTGTACCGCCTCCTCGCGCTTCCGCTTCCGTTATTGCATTAACGCGGTTCGGCATGGTGCGGCATGCTGCACACCAAGTTTCTTATACGATTTTGGTAAATATTCTCCCATTCCTCTTTAAGGGCGATGAAACCTGTCTGGGGTCGGCCGTTGTCATGCATAAAAATAGCATCGTTACCATGAATTGACCACGAATGGCCCGTGTTCATTATGGATTTCTTCCACATATCTTACCCTAGTTAAAGAGTCGTCTTCTATGACCACCAGTTCTATGCGACTCTCAGATGAAATTCCAGCCCACACAAGTACAGACCGTACCACCACTACCGTAAGCTACCTTTATTCTATGCATGCTTGCTTGAATCTTTCCCTTGGTCCTCTATACACTCTGTGCCTTCCATCGTGCTTGTAGAGCAACAATTTAGATTACGTCGAAGAATATAACTTTCGACCAATCTTCAATAGTCCAATTTAAATTTATTTAAGAACTGAACTTACCAATGAATTATTTACACCTAAAAATTCATTAACAGTATATAAAGCTCTAAATAGTTCGTTAGCCTAATAGTTAGAGCGTGCGGCCTTCATTGCGAAGGTCGCGGGCTCGAATCCCGCCACATGCCGAGATGCGAACCCGTGAATTAATATTAAAGTCATCTTGATGCCGATGACTTAAGTTATGTACATTTGTGAACTTTAGTAACGAGCAGCGAAATACAAACGGTGAAGGAAAACATCGCGAGGAAACCTGCACATGAATTGGAATTCATTCTATGGTCTATATTGGTGAAGTCACCAATCCGCATTGGGCCCACGTGGTGACTATGGCCAATTGCACTCCATATTGAGGGCAGGCCTGTGCCCCAACAGTAGGGACGTAAATTGGCTGTTGATAAAAAATATATAAATCTTTTGAAATTTGTGTAAAATCGCGTTCCTGTGTCACAACATCGAGACCACTCGTCCGAGTGGTCTGGATGTTGTGATTCAGTAACTGCCCTGAGCGAATGGAAGTTACTAAACAGCAGTAAAGAGAAACTGGTTTGGATGTGAAATGCAGTTTCTTAAGAAGTCCGTGAGGTCCCGCGAGCTTTATTTAATATGGAGGCATAGGAGAGGGATGCGCGCGGGCGGCGAGCTGCAGTAAGGGGCGGGGGCTGCGGCTATTGGTTCAGCTTATCAGGAAAATTCTATCTCGCAGCTAGTTCCAGTCGACGTTTACTTTCCTTCAAAGTTTCGGGGCGGTTCATCACATTCGGGTTGTTTGCGCCGCTTCCTGAAACGCTAACAGGAAATTGTTTATGAAAACATTTCTATGTTTTCCATGAAAATATTGATCATAATCAAGACCAGGCAATATGCCGCAGAAGCGGAAACTGGTTTGTCATGAGTGTGACGCGCGTCTTTAGTGTCGGTTTTTGTTTATGGCACCATAGCTTATAATTGGTTCTAATTATTATCATCATCACCTGATAGACGTCCACCGCTGGACATAGGCCTCGTCCAAAGATCTCCACATCGATCGATCCCGCGTTGTATGCATCCGGTGGGTTTCCGCGATTTTCATCAGATCGTCGGTGCCCTTTGTAGGAGGCCTCCTAACACCACGTCTACCGGTATGCCGACACCATCTGAGGATCTTACTGCCACATCGGCGTTGGTTTTAATGGTGTGGTCTATTTTTGTTTTGTTTTTAAAATCACTGGAGTAAGAGCATCCACTGATGGTAGGTGCCTGTTGCCGGTGACCGTCTAAGTACCACCACAGCTCCTATTTCTACCGACTAATAGTGGTGTGCAAACATTACTGTGTTTCGGTTTGAAGGGCAATCTAATTAGTGAAATTACTGAGGTAACGAGACTCGACGTGTTATGTCTCAAGACGTCGAGAGCATTGTGGTGCTGTGTATATCATCCTAACTAGTACCACGTTCTTATGGGTAAACGAATTATGTACCATCACGTAAATATCTCTCTCGTTTCGCCGTTTTGTTAATGAATAAATATCATACTTGTCAAGTTTAACTTAGCAGAGATGTGCTTAGCCTGAAAATTCGAAAGTTTGTAAACGCTGAAACCACTCAGTAAAACTAAATACGCCTCAAATTCTATTCGTGTTCAAAGTATTTTCATGTGCGATAAGTTTTCTTAAGCAAAGCACAAAACTAGGGCACCCCTGCAAGGTCAATAAGTTGTTACAGCCCTCGTGCACCAGCTAACCCACTTAACTTACAGAAGTGTTTCTTCCACACAACCTTATGAATATAATTTTATGAGAGAATATTTCGTATATTTTCTTTCTTTATGAATATATATATATATATATACATATGTTATAAGTAGTCAATTTATTAGGGTAGCATCCCTTTATTAATTTATTAGCTGTTATTAGATAACATCCTAATAGAAATTTGTAAGAGTCTTGTTTATTATATTACGTACTTAACATCAAGAGCAGCAAATATCACGACCATTGTCAAATATTACGGCATGCAATGGGCTTAGATAATTAGTTATAGTGTTCAGTACCTAATTAATTTAAGGTTTCAGTTTCATGTCTGTTATGGCCTACTAATACGTAATTGCAAACACTAAGAAAATTTTAGTCTATTTTCCTTTGTTTTATTTAATAATATGAATGAAGAATTAAGATTTGGTTTCATAAAGTACTAGCTGTTTCTTTGCGCGATCGAATAAGAAATGTGGACATCTGACATAACCCGAAAGATTGGTAGACTTAAATGGTAGTGGGCAGGGACATTGCTCCAAGGACCGACGGCCAATGAGGCAGAAAGGTCCTCGAGTGACGCCCGCGTACCGGTAGACGTGGTGCTGGGAGGCCTCCTACGAGGTGGACCGACTATGTGGTGAGAGTCGCAGGAACCCACTGGATGCGAGCAACGCGGGACCGATCAATGTGGAAAACTTTTGAGAGAGGTCTATGTCCAGCAGTGGACGTTTATCGGCTGCTGATGATGATGATAAAGTATTAGCTGTTACTCGCCTGTTCTGCTGGCCGTAATATAGAATAAAACTTGAGATTTGTCTCAAATGTTCCTTGAGTGCAACCGCAATGTCTTTCTATAGCAACCATCGCATAACCGTTAACATACTGTAATGTATCAGCTAGCTGAGGATACCACAGCTGATGGCAGACGTGGAAGACTATACACACCCGTAAAGTAGATGGATACGATTAAAGAAAATACTTAAAAACTGTTGCCTCAGTAAAATATTGGTTCTTGGCGGTGTTTTTGCGCCGGTGGCCATTCATTTTATAGCAGGCACCGTAATCACCAGCTCTACGCTTCCGGTGCCGCGACTGCAGCGCCTGCTGCCGTCTTTAAATATTTGAATACGTTTTCAGCCGTTGATTCAATTTGATGAAGGAACCCGATAAGCGTTTCGTGCGAGGAGAGGAACTATTTAAACCACCACCGAAGAAACATGGGTTTAAAGTTCATGAATGTAATTGGAATGTTCCCCCTGTAGTGTCTCCCAGAGCTCTGTTCACGTCGAGATGGGCCCCGCCTCATGTTTGCATGAAATGAGAAATTTATTTATTTCAGCAAATTTTAAGGAAATAATATATGTATATCTATGTAGTTGTAACTAGTATGCAAGCAGTATTATTTCTCTTGGTTCTAAGCTCTGGTCTCCTCACTGGGCGATGCCTGTGCCGAGGTAGCCCAGGACACTACTTCCCGTAACATTATTATTTTATTTAGCAGCAACTGTTACCTCACTAGTCTGAAGTGTTGTACTACATACACGTTTCTATATATATATATATACTTATATAATATACATACGATGTATTAACATTGGATAAAATAACAATATTATATAAAAATATATATTATGTATATTTATTAGATCTGCTGTCAATAGTATATTGTGACAGTGCTTAAAGACATAAAAGGAAAACTTAATAAGTAAATAGAAAGGATCAGATTTCAGGTACAATTTCCTGCGATAAAATAAAGGTACAAGAAAATCCATTGGAAATCCGAAGGTAGTCTGAGAAAGGGGATCAAGCTAAATTCTTTTCGAGAGACATTTGCCTTGTTTGTATTGAACCCTGATCCGTGGTTTTATTTACATTCGCTTCGAGCTAATTCCGTTAAAGCTCGTGAGAAATACCTTACCCGGAATAAATGCGGTAGCAGCGAGTGGCGGAAGTCTTCTTACTACATTCAGAACCTGATTAAAGTTCTGAATGACTAAGGCATATGTTAGTTCATTAAATGTTCTAACAATGTTTGCTGCCAATGTTAAAATATGATTTAGATTACTTAACAGTACCAGTCGGAGAGGCGACTTAAGAAGAACTTGAATTTGGTATCGCAACTGACAAAGATTTAGAGATTTCTTTGTGAACAGATTCAGGTAAGAATTTTGCTGCAAGATAACAACATTTAAATGGTCGTACCCGAATGTAGTTTAAGATTTTGTATTTTAAATCATCATCATTATCAGCCGTTCAATGTCCTCTGCTGGACTTAGGCCTCCCTCAAACATCTCAACATCGTAGAATGTATTGAGGGAAATTGGGCCGTAACCCCACCACCAAGATGTTGGACGGAACACCTTACTCCCCTGTAATTTAAATATATAATGAATATTATAATATGCAGCCTAATTAGATTTGTTAATTACGTATAAAGTCGCTTTTCTTTATTGAACGAGACGGGTGGAACGTCCACCTGACGGTAGTAGTATATTACGTCCGTACATAACAACTTTGAACCAGTTAGGATGGTATGGTATACACACAACCATATTGAGCTCGTTAACTGAGACATAAGCTGTTGAGTCTTATTACCCTAGTAATGCACTAGTTACAACGCCATTCAAACTGCAACAAAATAACGCTCGCACACTACTTATTGGCGGCTGATATAGACGCTGTAGTGGTATCTACCTAGACGGTGTCCGGCATAGGATTGCAACCACCGATGTAGCTTGTTAATCTAAATAATACATCTTTGTTCAGATCAAGCATAAAAAAAGAAATTTACCGTATGTATACACCACTTGCTGCAACAGGACGGGCACGAGCACAACAAGGAAGGAAACAAAACCGCAAAAACTTTATTCTAAATATATCATATAAAGTAAAATTTTTTAAAAAGTATTCTACTCATGTATCAGTTAAGAACTTTCACTGCTGGAAAATGATTAATAGATTTTAGTAGTGCAGATTTAACTTGTTAATTTACCAGGAAAATGGCACCGGTACATCTTAGCGCTACAATAATTTCCTTGCTACAGAACATCATTGAAGCTGCTCGTATTGCAGTTGCCTGTTAACCAAATCTAAAGATGAATTTATTACAAGCATAATTAGGTTATTTAAGTTGAGTTTTTGTTAAAAAAAATTGTAAGTTGTCTAACGAGCGGCGGATGCAATGAGTCTTCGCGCAATCCACCATCGGGAGTATAACTTGGAAAGGCGCTTAATGTACAAATTGTATAAACCACAAGTAAAGTTTCAACACTTAAGCACGCAAGTTAAACTACGTCAGTTATCTCCCCGTCTTAGTTTTAGTGATGCGGTTGTTGAATTAAACTTGGGGTTAAGTCCTAAATTTCACCGAGACGCCGCCGTGTTTAGTTTGATTACAGTCGTTTCATGATTACGGATTGGCGCGGAGCCTGCGGTGTTGCCGTTATAACTTTAAAGGGGGTCCATTCGCGTAACGATAGGCTACTGCTGCTGCTGCGGACGAAAGAGAAGAATAAAACAATTCCAACGTGCCAGAAACAGTGCTTTTCTGAACATTCCATATCCCTCATCCTCTAAAAGATCCTCTAAGATTTTAAATCCAATCAGTTATCTTTAACCAGCTTTTTGCTACGGCGCAGATGCGTAGTTGCGCTTCCTCCGTTGTGGATCCCACTTCCTTAGCCATTCTGCCATAACAGCTACTGAATTTGAAAGGACGTATAGGTCTTAGTACTTTACTAGTGCGAGGTAGAGCCAAGCTCTTCGTACAGAAAAATAAACAGAGTAAACCCTAGCACTTTAACTCTAAATAATAAAATCTCAAATCAGTCCAAAGGTGCGCCACTGTTTGAATTGAAATTAGCAAGTTTATAGTTTTCGTGGACGTAGAGGATATCCCCCACGAAATCTCTGTGCACGCTCCTGGTGGCAGGTCTCGGTTGCCGGTGACTAGACTAGTATCACCGCATCTGTTATTTCTACCGTAAAACAGTAATGAGCAAACAGTACTTTGATTCAGTTTGAATAACGTTACTAATGTGATTACTACGATAACATGGTTCAATATCTTATGCCTCGAGGAAACGATCACAATATGGCGAAGAATATCAGGGAAGCTCTCGATCAACTCGTTTCGTTGAATAAAAAAAACTACAGTTTTTAACAACCGTTTGCTTGCGTAATATTAAGAATTTTCACTAAAATGTACCGTTTAGCACCAGGTATAGACGCAGCGTGGATCATCACCATCATCATCGACAGCCGATAGACGTCCACTGTTGGACATAGGCCTTCTCCAAAGATATCCATATCGACTGGTCTCACGATTCTAATCAGCCCGTCGGTCCACCTTGTGAGGTACGCGGGCGGCTCTCGAGGACCTTACTGCCCCATTAGTGGTCAGTCTTTCGAGCAATGTGCCCTGTCCACTGCCTCCAAGTCTAGCAATCTTTTGGGCTCTGTCGGTGACTCAGTTCTTACGTATAATACATATTATCCAACGACTCGTACTACACTTATAAAGTGTTTAACTTCTTCAAAAAATAATGATTTTTCATACTTTAACACAATTTTCAGATTCAAAGAAAGGATTAATGATATATTTAATTTCACGATGCGGATTCGACTTCACCGGCGTGGTGTAAGCGAGGGGTGCGCACATTCGCGCCTTTGGCCATATATCTCGTTAACGGTTTCCGGCTCCCGCCGCCGCCGTGTTTTCAATTTACTGCATGATATATTAATATAAGCCGGCACATGCTGCAACTGCATAATTAACTCGTTACAGAGAAACTGTATCTACTAAAATGTAGTCAAATTTAATGAAAAGTCATAAAACGATTCGCTGTTCGTAGTCTTGAATTTTTGGTGAATGTAGATGTAAGATTGGGCGTTTCCGTTTCTCATTCTCTCGAGAATATGCCCCTACTCCATTTTACGTGGTTTCCATTGATATAAACCTTTTATCACAGGTGGCAGTGCGCATGGCACATTGGTCGAAGGGCCGACGGCCCGATGAGGCAGTAAGGTCCTCAAGCGACGCCCGCGTAACAGTGGACGTGGTGTTGGAAGGCCTTCCACAAGGTAGACCGATGATCTGGTCAGAATTGTGGGACCAATCGATGTGGAGATCTTTGAGGAAGGCTTATGTCCAGCAGTATACGTTTATCGACTGATCATGATGATGACACCTTTTACCAACACATGTTATTGTTGTGAACATACATAGTGTACTTAATTCCTGCTTTATCATAAATTAAACATTTATGCTATGAGGATAATTATTAGGTATAAAAGGTTTCCGATCTTTTTCATAGAAGCGTGTAATCAGTTCGTCAGGTGAGCTCGCTTTACGGCTCTCTCAGAGGATGTGGTTACTTTTCGGGGTTCTGTGAGATAGTGTAGAAACATTATCCCGGCATCCGATTAATCACATTTTTATGTCTACCCAGGGCCTTATTCAAATCGCCAGTTCAAATTGCAAAAGCAATTAAAACTTCGTAATATAATTCTACGCCCGAGTCCGCCCCCGCCGTAAACGAAGCCGTTCAATCATGGCAGAAACGTAGTTAATACAGTTCTATTCGTTGTTAGCCCCATCAGCTGTGCTACGGAAAGCGTGGGCTCAGCTCTATCCACTTACTTTGGCTTTGGCTGCAGGAACTTACTGGTAATGATACATTACATCAATCATCTTCAGCCGAAAGTCGACGACTGCTGGACACAGACCTCCTCCATGGATTCCCAAATCGATCGGGTAGGGATTCATATGGAGGGATTTGGACCATTTGCCACCACGCTGAACAATGCGGGTTGGTGGGTGCCAGAGCCTCGTTTGTTGATTAGGAGGGTACACCACGAGCAGGTGAGGTTGGCTTGGATTCCGTGAGTTGTGCGGGACGCCTTATACTCCTGAAAATTGCATCAATCAATCGGTCTATTCGTAGGCTACACTACATACCTACGTATACAAACACACCGTGGATACAGCGGTACGCATGATGTGTTAAACATATAACACCTCTCTATTTCAACGGGGTTTTGTAAAGATAATAAATGGTGCGCTATACAGTGGAACAAACCAAGGTCTGGGGACAAAATCTCGACGAGAATAAAGTAAGGTTACAGAGGTCCACGCGTGGACATAGTATCGTGTTGCTCACGCTTATCGTCTAGCTGGCATGTGACCGCTGCTCGCGGAAGCTATGTCACGTAGCATTAATTAGTATTCATCGCTTCAAGTTAATTATGAAATAGTATGTCATAAAAGCTTATGTTAGTAATTAAGTGGAAATTTAAGTAAGTTGTCAGTAACATATATCATCTCTTCATCGAAACTAAAGTATCTCGTTTATTACCGCAAAATGTTCTCTTACCCTCTAGGGTTCCCCGGAAATATTCAACATATTTTGAGGGGTAGAAATGATGTACTTTCTATGATACATGATATATATATATATATATATAACTTTATATGAAAGTGGTGTATCTACTGTGTACATGTATAGTAGGCGCACGTTGTGTCGCCACTTGACGCGAAACCGTCAATTTCCTTTATGGGATTTACCGACCGCTTCCCATTGTCAGCTCCTTTGAAGTCAATATTATTGACGTAAATGGCGACTGAATTCAAATTACTTGACGGTGCTGACAATGTGTACCGAATTAATTATTATAACGCTTAATTAACTGACTATTGTGAGCTGTTAAATATATTAACGTCTATTAGAAATAGCAGCTAACAATTTCCTACCAATTCCTAATGAAATGTTACCATCGCGTATATTTGTTGTATATGTAAATGTGTGTTTAGTATATATCAAATATCGTTCAGTCAATTGTTTGAATGGTGTATATGTTTGTATATGTGTGCATAGTGCATAGTGCAACGCGCAGTGACGATGGAAATGTATTTACATGTTGGGATTCATACACGTCTGCATGCTGAGGCGAGCTCGTGTATATTCCTGAAGCAAGTCTTCTATGAAATTAGTCCCTTCCGTGCTGCAAATATACTTGGGCCGTTTAAAGGATTTTTATGGAAATTTACTTATAGGATCTTCAAAGGAAAGGTAACAAAAAGAATCACGAGTAAACCTCTAATACTGTAATGTGGGCCGAACAAAAACACCGATTCCAGCATTTTGCAGAATCACCGTCTTCTCATTATCTATTGTAGTCGTGTGCTCCGTCAGCGCTTTTCGTGTAATTGATGGGAATGCGACGCGGAACCTTTGAGAATAAAAATATAGCAGCACGGCTGAGTGACGGCTGCGCAACGCGCTGTCGCGTGGCCCAGGGGTGAGACGGCTTCTTTTGGTATCAGAAGGGGAGTTCAGACACCTTGCCTTCTAGGTTAAACTAGAGACGTACTCCTCGGCTAACTTTAGTGGATTACAAACGCTACTATCAAAACGTGAGCTGCGAAGACCAGGACATCTGAAATTGAATTCTATGACAAGTCGGTGTTATCATTATTCATAATATCCCTCGACCACAAAGCTGAATAGTGAGAGGAGGTAAGAGGAGGAGGAGTTGAAGCCAACTGTAATTGTATTCATTGTTGCTATTTCTACGATATAATAAAATGAAAAATTATCAAAGTCTGTCTGAAAATATTTGTTCTGAAAGCCGATGGGACAATAAGCTTGTGGACCGCGTGGGTAAATACAGGAACGTTTATATTTTTACAGAACAGATACAGTATTTTCATAAGATATATTTCTATAGAATTATTGTTAGCAAATGCGGTGCAAGTAATTTGTAATTATCATTGGGGAGGGTTGAACATTAATATACTTTGCATGCACACCGGCATGCGATAAAGCAAGTTTCGTTGGGGCAGTATATCAGGAGGCAGTTAGTGCGCCGCGGCGAGAGCATATCCGGACTCTACTAATATGTCCGACCGCTTTACGAGCAAACTTGTGTTGCGGTGTGTACTTACGGGCAGAAGTGCCTTTGTAAAGTATCGTGCCTCGTGCAAAGTTCGAACTTGGACGCACTCCGCGACGAGCGGAGCAAGTGCCGCATTTGTTGTGCTGGTGTACTTCAACTTGTAAAATCAATTTTTCAAATACGTAAAATGGGTTCCACTTTTACTATATTATGAGTAAAACAGGAAGTAAAAAATGAAGTCTATAAATATTTACGTCAAAATGTACACAACTATTTTATTAGTTCTCTTTAGGCTGCAGGATTCCACTTATTCCTCACAACGTGCTTTTATATCAACTATCTGAATTTTATATATTGTTAAGCGACAATTTGGCCAAAATAGTTTTGTGCGGATAAAACCTTCACTAAAGAAAACCTTGAAAATCTCTGATAATGATCAAACAGCTTCACTTATCCTTACGTATTCGTCATCTAGGAATCAAACAAAACCTTAATCAAAACTTGTTCTTCATTACCAAACATGTTGTAAATAGTTTTAGCTAAACTTTTTACGACCGGCCGCCTGCCTGACATCAACCCTCTTTTTGGGAATCTTTGGGGACTTTTTTTTTATTTTTATTTTCTCTTCTCCATTTGTATTTCGCTGTTGTTACTAAAATTCACAAATGTACATAACTTAAATATTAAAGTCATTGGTACATGCCGAGATTCGAACCCGCGACCTTCGGATTGAAGGCCGCACGCTCTAACCATTAGGCCAGCGAGCTACCTTAATCAAAACTTGTTCGAGTGATGGAATTATAGTGTTATATTGAACATACTTTTTGAATATAGGGATGTCAGGGATCCCACACAACAACGCACGATACCCAAGCCAACCTCACCTGCTCGTGGTGTACCCTCCTAATCAACAAACGAGGCTCTGGCGTCTACCAATCCGCATTGGGCCAGCGTGGTGGAAATAGTCCAAATCCCCTTAAATGAAACCCACTGGATGCGGGCAACGCGGAACCATCAATGTGTGACGATATTTGAGGGAGGCCTATGTCCAGCTGTGGACGTTTATCGGCTGATGATGACGATGATTGAATATACAACATAAATATGCTTCTATTATCACCCTATGTATCGAACATATAATGAAGTGAACAATAACATACATAATATTCAATCAAGCTATAGGTTTTGCAATCAATTCGTAACCTTTAAAGCATAAACGAGTGCGGACGTTATTCAATGCACTTCATTGTTCGGATCACGACTGCATGTTATTCAGATGGAAAACGTGGAAACTAGAAATTCACAAATCATCGTTTAAAAAATAAAATAGGTTTTTATTCCGAGCGAGTGCTTCCGCTTTTGTATGCAAGCTGCACCGCGACGCATCGCCGGCAGCCGATTCGCTAACAATTAGAACATCTATCCGCACCCCGCTGCACCACGCTGCACCCCGCTGCACCTACGCTCTGCAGAACAAAAGGATTGAAATAAAAAAAAAATGTTTCATCAACATGTTCTCCAGCGATAGACTTCTTTATCCTACTAAGCGACGAGACGAGCGAGACGTTCACCTGATGACAAGTGATACGCTACATTGCACTCGTTGCTTTGAGACAAAAGAAGGCAATGTTTCGTTACGCCAGTAATTTCACAAGCTATAGCGCCTTTCAAACCGGAACACGGCAGTGCTTTGTTGTTTGTCGGCTGCAATAGGAGCTGCGGTGGTACTTGATAGATTAACTGATGATATCATTTCTCTAAAGGTGGCTCCCAAAATCTACAAGTTGAAGTGGCAGTGGACGGGCCACGTCTAGTGTCAATGACGGCTGGTAGCGGAGGAAAGTCTTGGAGTGGAGCCCGCTTACAGGGCGCACGGGTGTAGGACGCTCTCCCTCAAGATGGGCCGACGACCCAAGAGCGATCGGAAGTGGGTGAATGCGAAAAGTTGAGGACAATATCTAGTAGAAGACATTGGGGAAAACCAACATCCGGACGTGGATTGAAAAAGGCTGATGATGAAGTGCCGCTTGTTAGGATGATATGCACAGAACCACATTGTACTCGCCTTGAAATAAGAAGTTAAGTCTCTTTATCCCTGTAATTTCAGTAGCTACAACATCCTTCAAACCGGAACTTAGTAATGTCTGTCGGCTGCAATAGGCGCTGCGGTGGCACCTGTTGAACTGAATTTATAGATGAAATAAATATAGTAACCTAACTTTACACGGGACGGGTGGTAGGTGTATCTGTAACGGACAGGAAATGAGGAAATACCGGAAGCTTCTTGCTGTTAAACTAACAGTGTGAAAACCTTATTATGTTTGAGATCAATGACTACTAAAGATTCGAGTTAAATACTAAAATGTCAACGCGAAGTACTTAATGAAAAAATTGCTATTCCTGTTCCTGCTGGCATCCTTCCTCTGTTTATATAATGCAAAAGAAGGAACATTGAAGATATTTGATTTTCGAATGACAATCATCAAATGGTGGTAAAAAAGGATTTTTTTTTTTGTAAAATTATTGTAAGAAGGATAATTAATTGAACGGTATACTTTAGTACATAACCGAGTATATCCGGTATTGGAATTTAATAATTTACAAAATATTTGAATAAGGGAAACACTGAAATGAAATTCTTAAAACGGAAACGCTTACGAGAAATTTCGTAATTTCGAGAACAAAAGCATTGTATAATGTTATTACTTTCTCTGTCTTCCGTGCGATGTCACACTGCCCGGGAAATAATAAGGCTTTAAGGGATGAAATTAATATCTATATAATACCAGCCGGTCCTTCTTATTTACTTATGTCAAATTCGATATGACTATACTATATTATATGCAGTGGCGAAACCAACGAACATGCATACGTCGATAGGAGATGCGTGCTGCAGACGCATCAGTATGTAGGAAACCTCTCCAAAATTACTTGATAGTAATTTTTTTTTCATAATAACCTAGTGGTGTCCTATAGATAACAAGTATATAAAAAAACTATTAAAACAGGATAAACTGTATTAAAATTGATACGTTAAAAGTTTTCTCGTTGTGGTGAGTAGTGAGTAAGCGGATATAGCAGTGCTCGGAATACCGAAACCATTGCATTGAAATATTTATACTGTTAAGTATATTTACAATAACAGTGTGATACAGGAGCGGTGCGGCGTGGTTGAAGATGTAGTGGCAAAGATAGAGAAAGGGATGCTTAGATGGTTCGGACATGTAGAAAGAATGGATGAAAGAAGATTAACGAAAGAGGTATACAAGGTAAGAATGATTGGACAAATCGGTGCAGGTCAACCTAGGCGGACATATTCCGATCAAATGGAAGATGTCCTAAAGAAAGGCCGGGTCAAGGGTACTCGCAGCCGACGAGCATGCATGAAGACGCTCATGAAAGTGGAAGTGTGCCAGGATCGTAGCATGTGGAGAGAGGTGGTCTCTGCCAACCCCACAGGGAACGAGGCGTGATATACGTGTGTGTATGTATGTATGTAGTTTCAGTATTATGAAACACTTGTGTGTTCCCAATTTACTTGTGTGTGAGCACAGGTATGTAATGATGAAACACTACTTAATAAGTACTAAACTAGTAACGATATGTTACTTATACTTAGACTTTCTGATCGACGTTATTATTGTTGGAGAACATTTCAACAGCTTCACAATATCCTTCACAAATGACAACGGAAGCCTTCAATTAACGTTGGTTTGCGCGGGCTACAGCCTCATCTGTATCAAAAGGACTTTGTTATCGCGATACTTTGTAAAGTACGAAGAAGCTTTGTAAATAACGCAGACATCAGTATTAACATCAAAGCAGCGCCTTCTCCTCGAATAACAAGTCTTAAAGAATCTTCTTTCTGTACATTGTTCTGAGTATTTTAATTCTACTCTCAGTGGAAAAAGTTAATAAAGAATAAATATACTTTTTATCTCCAGCAATATATAATACGATCAGATATTAACATATATGCGAGGTTCCCTACACAGAGATGAACTATCAACAAACTTAGTAGCGTTTGTCTTTTTTTTACACTTCAAGTAGTTAATATTAAAAATAGACACAATCCATAACACTAACTTTGGTATTACTCCTGGAATAAACAACCCCATAACTTGATATATCAACTTGAATTTGAAATGATATTAAGCGAAGCCAGTAGAACTGTGTCCGTGTTTCCGGATGAATATAAGCAAAGTTAAGTGAAGCTAAGCGTTGGGGGCGCGTGTGTGCGTGGGGGCCACCCAAACTCCATAGTGCTTCGCTTTTAATTTTATTGTCTTCTTTTCCTCCGATTTAATTCCGCCTCAGGCCGGAGCCTCTAATTGTTTCAGTCGTCAGCGTCAGGATTTCTTTTAGTACGGTAAACTGATGAGGGCGGCGATTACGTCGGAATTCGAAATGTTCATTTGGATAATTCCATACTAAGAAAATGTTCCGGATCTATATAGAGATATCTACCTAGGTTGTAAATTTGTTTAGTATACTGTATATACACAACAGGTTTATACTATAAGAATTGAACATTTATTTTATTGGAACATTTTAGGGGTGGTGGGTCTCTGTGGACGGAGACAGTCTAGGTAGATCCAGCACCTATTGTAGCCGACAAATAGTACTGTGTTCCGGTTTGAGGGCGTTGAAGCTAGTGTAATTACTGGGGTAAAGAAAATATCTTATGTCTCAAGGCGATGAGCGCAATGTGGTGTAGTGTATACTATCCTTACTACTGCCACGTTGTTATGTGCAGACGTACCACTTGCCATCAAGTGAACATCCCGCTAGTCTCGTCGCGTAATGGTACATAAAGAGAATTCTTCCTGCTTCAATTTATACTGAACCTTTGAAAAACTATTTTAACGAATATGACTACAAGAATCAGAATGCAGCGCTATGCACGGATAGTGTACAATCAAGTCGTTTAAATTACAGGCTCTTAACAATGAGACCACTTTAAGAGAGTAAGGTGAGCACTCGACAGCAGCCTCCGCGCCTGATAACAGAAAACACTTAGCCGGACCGCACGCTCCATTAATTCAAATGAAACTAGCTAACGAGGCGAACTTCCGCCCTTAGCCGCCCTCGCCGGCCCGGAGCGGGGCCCATTGGAGGTGTACAATATCGAACGGCCTTTAAATAGCTTTAGTTATAAAAGGCAGCACTTAGTTGTTAAGTGACCAGCGGCGGTGTTGCGAGCACTGGAGCAACAACCGCAACAATAAAGCTTTCACTTAATGCAACCGTGTAAAGAGATTTTACGAAGGCACGTGGCGCGCGAGACGTGCACCTGATAGTAAGTGATACGCCCGTCCATATCAACGTGGCACTAGTTAGGATGGTATAACTGCAACCATATTATACTCGTCATCTTGATATGTTTAACGTGATACGTTACCGCAATTATTTCACTACAGGGACTTACCACCAGTACTTCGACATTGCCTTGCAAAGCGATTATATTACCTCATTACTTCATCTAAAGAAACCTACAAACTGAACACCGTCTAGGTACCATGCGTTCCGTTTAAAAGGCACTGTACCTAGTGTAATTACTGGAGTGACGAGACTCAACATCTTATGTGTCAAGGCGACTAGCGCAATGTGTTGCTTTGTATACCATCCTAAATAGCGCCACATAGTTACAGGCATGCATATCACTTACCATCAGATGAACGTTCAGCTCGTCTCGTCTCGTCTCTTCGTATAATAATAACAGAAGTCTGCGCTTCAAACTAAACCAGGTTTTAGTACTGGAGGCATATATATGACCAGGGATTATTTGAAATATTTGCCAATGTGGCAATGGATTCTGGTTAGGTTCGTGTGCAGAGTTCCATTCATTATCTCAGTCAGCGTTCCCAATTGGTAGTTTTGTTTGCTTGCTCGTTAGTTTAGCATACGGATCAGATCAGTAGGATAAAATTTAATCGGAACCTTTTTGTGCTGCTCGCGTTCCTCGCTGCTCGGGGAATATGGAGGACTGCTCTTCCATTATGGACTGCAAAGAAGTTTTTTGTATGATTTACATTGAAATAAATACATAATGTTCTTTATCAAAGGACGACTTACTTATGTTATAACATACTACTTTACTGATAACGAAATGTTTTAATTTTATCCATGTATCCTTAAAAGTCTAAAGACCCATGAGTCTGAAGACAATAGTCTTCAACTTGTGCGTGTTGTCAGTGTTGACATACGGAACAGAGACGTGGCCCCTTACTGTCGGCCTTATAGACAGGCTCAAGGTCACCCAAAGAGCAATGAAGAAGGCTGCGCTCGGAGTTTCTCTGCGCGATCGGGTCAGAAATGTGGAGATCCGCAGAAGGAGTAAGGTGATCGACATTGCCCAACAGATTGCTAGACATAAGTGGCAGTGGGCAGAGCACATTGCTCGACGCACCAACGGCCGATGGGGCAGTAAGGTCGTCGAGTGGCGCCCGCGTACCGGTATACGTAGTGTTGGGAGACCCCTAAAAGGTGGACCAACGATCTGGTGAGAGCCGCGGAAAGCCACTGGATGCGAGCAACGCGAGACTGATTAATGTGGAGATCTTTGGGGGAGGCCTATGTCCAGCGGTGGACATCGATCGGCTGATAATGATTCTTAAAAGGCTTTTGAATTAATTGAGCTAATAATAACAACTAGCAAACATCAAAACTCGCCCTATACTCATAGCTAGGTTTATGGTCAGCTTCATTGTTTTCTATTACTAGACTATTCTGTAGTTGTGTAGTTCTTCTGTTGTAGTTCTGTAGTAGAAGACGGTGTCCGTCAGTATTGCCATCGAAAAGGAGTGCGAACAGTGAACTTTCACAGTAACATAGCGAAGGTGACATGAAGAACTATGCTTCGCTTTGAAAACTGCTGCTTCGTATAACACCATCATCAGGTGCCCTCTTTAAACTGAAGTTTGGCTATCAGATTGAAAAACCAATTTGAACCTTACTTATTCTTTTTAACTAATGGTGTCTAAACCCGGTCTATTCCCTTACGTCATCAAGCCATTTCTTGCGCTGTCTACCAGGTGCACGTTGTACAGGAATTTTGCCCGTCCAGGACCAACCTTCAGAAACTCATAAAGGAATCCTCATTGAAGATGTTTGAAAATTACAACTTTTCTTTGCGTGACGGTGGTCATCAGCCTATGTTTGCAGTTAGCTTTCTCAAGGATTTTAGCATTGGAGGTAAACTGCTTCCATGTGATCTTAAACATTAGACGGAGCCACCACATCTCAAATGCTTGTATTCGACGTCAACATCTCTTTTTTAAAGTTCACATAATTTATTTAAGGTGATCACAAAAAAAGTTTAACAGTGTAATAATCCTGTATAACTCCTCCTCTTCCCTCCCACAAGCAACCTCAGTTTCGTTACCACAGTAATTTCAACAGCTACAGCGCTCTTCAAACCGGAACACATTAATGTTTGAACTCTTGTTGGTCAGCTGAAATAAGCGCCATGGTGGTATCTACCTGCACGGCCTACGACAACAGAAACTTACCACCAGTAAAACCTTATTCCGATAACAAAAATAATTGCTAACAGTGATGTTTACCATCTGGTGAACATTGGTTGCTCCGATTGCTGTTCACAGGGATGCTTTCATACTGGTGCTGTAAAAACCGCTTGAACGTTAACCACAGTTTTCAGTAATGGAACTTAATTAATTCCATGTCGTGTGCTGGCGAGCCCGCGGCACCGCCGAGCGCCGCTGCAGCGCACCGCACACTTGTGGAGCTGCAGCGCACCGCGCCGGCTGCTGCGGGAACATCGGCGCTCGTTAGCACTGCTATTAAATAAAGTTTAGTAGCCGACTAATTTAATTTTTTATATTCCTTTCACACTGTACTTAAAAAGCACTTTACCTAAGTACAGGTGCTTAGGAAGACACTGTTCGCATGCTTCCACTGTATACCTAAAATTTCAACTCAACGTATAATATTCTTTTGGATCAAAATCTCTATTATGACGTATAAACTAAAATGATAAAATAGTCACTTAAAATATAATTTTCTTTTAAAATCGACCACGTTGGCGCTTGACCACGATCCTACCTGATGTTAAGTGGTGATGTGGTGGTAAGGTGGCGCAAACTTAGTTGCAGTTTAAAAAAAAGGCTTCAAGATACCCATGCTGTATTTGTTCGGGAACAACGACGCCGACAAGTTGTTCCACTCCTCTGCTGTCCTTACGAAGGACGTGATGGTGCACCATTTCCGAGGCTTTGTTTATATTGAAAAAATGATACAGATTAAACAAGCAGAGCAACATGTAGTACACTTGTACGAACAATTGTAAAATTTTCATTAGTACGAACAATATATTTATTTTTTTACCTATAGTTGTTACCTGTAAATAAAAAAAATTGAACTCGCAATCGGAAGTATTGTAGAACGGTTTTGTGTAAAAGAGACTTCATTTTATTTTTATTCATTATTACATTAATATCTATCTAATATAATATCTAACGTAATAGCAAATGTCTAACCTACCCTTAAACTAACACAACACAATTATGTGTAAGAAATCAATTGATTATTTCCATATTGATTATTTTAAAATTCAATTGTTTTTTTATCCTACAAAGCGAGGAGACGAGTAAGGCGTGTAAGTGATACACCTGCTCATAACTACGTGGCGATAGTTAGCATGATATACGCAGCACCGCAGTGTGCTCATCACCTTGAGACACAAGTGATTAACTCTCGTTATCCCAATAATTTCACAAGTCACAGCGGCCTTCAACAAACAAACAACTTCTACAAACCGGAGCACAGTAGAGTTTGCACACCACTGTTTGTCTGCTGCAGTGGACGCTGCGGTGGCGGTATCGACTCGTACCTAGACGAGTCTCCGGCAAGAGCTCCACCGCCAGTAAATTCGATTGTTTCTTGATTAACATCAAACACAGATTAATACGTCTTTCATCTAAATCCTCTATTACGAATATAAATAAAAAGTATCGAAATGATTATGTAGTAGCGGGTAGTTGAATGTGGGACCGTATCCGGCGTGTATCCAGCTCGATACATGACTATAAATCTTGGTAATAACACATACACCACCGCCGTATCACTGTATCACTGTATCGCCGTATCTCCGTATCTCCGTATCTCCGTATCGCCGTCGTCAGAAGAAATCACTTCATATAAAGCCGGACAGCGCGCGATGTACGAGTATGTCGGCAGTCGGCAGTCGGCAGCGCGTCTCCATTCCTTCTGGTAATTTGTCAGGGTGCGTGATGGTGGCAGGGGGTGTTGTAGTGGATCAGCGGAGGTCCGAGCTCATAACGTAGCGGCTGGGCTGTAGCTAGTTTCCGGACTGCGACATTATCTCTCGTGTAATAGAGCGCGGACGGCGAGCCTTATTTAATGTCGGGTAATGGATGTGTTGCGCGTTTTCATCCCCTCGAATTAGTTTCTCTCTTTTCTTCGTATGTTATTCTTTATCTCAAGAAACTATAGTTAAATTATTAATTAGCATACAATATCAACATGTTACACACCACTTTTGTGTGAGCATATAATTTAAGAAAACTTACTACTTTAAAAAATATTTGAATAAAGTTTCAAAGACAAATTTTTCTTCCTACTATGTTCGTTAAAGTAATCTCATTATCGAACGAACCTCTATGTATGTATGACGACAGAATCTCTTGTCTGACAACAACTCTTGTGACAACATCTATTCAGCAGTAATTAAAATTTTTACTGCAATATCGGGGAAAACAAGTTTTTTTTGTTATCTTCAATATGTAAGTTCTTGGGAACGAAAAAGTTTCTACGAAACAAGTGGTGGCGTGTTTATCTCCATAGAATTTATTATCGGCGTCCTCATTACGACAGATTACACAGACAAAGGCGGGACAATCGCAAGATGAATGTTCCAGCCGCCTACCTAATTCTTAGGGTAATTTGTCAACAAAGTTATAAAGAGCTGGCCCGGAGGACGAGCCCCACCCGACCGCCTCACCTGCAGCGATCTCACAATCTGCTGGCGCCGCTATCGACCGACGGAGTGATTTTGCAAATTTTTTTAACAATACTTAAAATTAATATTATATTCCACTGGATAAGGATTTTCTTTACATCAGGAGAGTTATTACAGGTGATATTTCTCTATTTCCGGTGACCGACTAGGCAGGTACCGCCGCAGCGCCTGCTGCAGCTGACACACAGTAATGTACATACAGTATGTGTTGTGTTCCGGTGCCGGCTGTAGCTCTAGTGAAATTACTGGGGTAACAAGGCTCAACACTCTTATGTTTCAAGGCGAACTAGCGCCGCCTTGTCATACCGTGACAATGGGCTATCAGGTTAACGCCTTGCTCGTCTCGTCAGTGCGGCCCATTAAAATAGAGGGTGAAATGAATCTTTATTCGATTCATATCTTAATTTAGAAATTGTACGGTTGTGTAGAAAGTTACGCAAAAACAATGTTTGTGACTATATTAAAATAAATCTTGTTAATGTAGACAACAATATAAACGTAGAAGTGCTATGCCCTTATTAAGGCGAAGCTTAATTTGTAATGAAAATAAAACTTACAAAAGATTGTTGAGCAACAGAACGAGTCCCGGTCCCCGCCCTCTGCAGCGGCGGCTCCTCTGAGCGTTCATTAAAACGCAACTCTTATTGCATCGCTCTTTGTAATTTTCACCAAGTTTTAAATAGTCCACAAAAAGCGTTGTTTCCTTTGTACCTTGCTACTGCTGCTCCTGCTGCTGCTCCTCCGTTAGTTTACCTTGTTTTGTGTTGCACGCGGTGCCTGTCGCGCACGTACAAATACTCGTAACAGTTTTATTTGAACAGATCATGAGAAATGAGACGTTAACTTGTTTGTACTTCTTTCTATAATCGTGGCTGTCTACTAGATTAGATTATTTAAAATAAGTAAAACCTTTATTAACTTAATACTACTGAAAAATCAAATACTTCATATAAAGTAATGGACGTGTACAACATATGAAATAAACGGAGTGCAATATTGAAACTTGTATGGGAACGTACTGAGAAACTACACGCGCCGCATTGTTGTCCTCATCCTCGCCACGGGTTAAAAGCCGAGTCTCTGTAGCGATAAAATCTATATTTAAAGTTTAATAACGTGTACTTCTCCATACATTGTACCGACCGCCAAAAGGAAAAGCGTGAAAATCCGTTTTTGGCAGACTGCGGCTTGTTTTTATGGGCGAATCTGTTCGCAGCAGACGCCGCCAGATCTAACTTCCAACAGTAACGGCTCGACCTTAATTTTCACACAAAACGCGAGATTTTTTTTGGTGAGATAAAAATAATGATTATTTCCTTTGTAGTGCTCCGCTCCGGGGTAAAATGTTATGCTCTCGGTTATGTAAATGAAAAAGTATGAGATTTATTTCGCTGAATACTATAAAGTACACACACTACATATAACTAGATATCTCTTCTTCATCACACGGTGTCGCAGACAGATAGTGTTATATGGAACCCTTATGACATGTTCACTTGTTAGAATAAAGTATTCATAATCATCATCATCAGCCGATAGACGTCCACTGCTGGACATAGGTCTTCTCCAAATATTTGTGTGGAGACAAAATCAACTCGGCCCCGGTACCGTCGGGTACTAGGCGCCCTTCATAAGCGTTTATACCATTTCCCATCACGCTGGTCAAATGCGAGTTGATGCGAGCCAGAGCCTCGTTTGCTGATTAGCAGAGCGCACTATGAACAGGTGAGGTTGGCTAGGGTCCGATGAGTTGTCGTGCGGGTCCCCTTGTACTCCAATATTGTATTAGTTAAGAGTTTTACATAACACAACATGGGCAGTTAATAAGGATAATAACCGTCCTAGCAATTTGAATCTTAGAGTAACTGGCGCCGTAGTAATTTAAGGCTTAGACGCTATCCTTCAAAATCAATCTATTACCAGTAACAGTATAATAATTCAACGACTCATTCATTCAAATAGAAATTGTCGTTAACTGTAATTCGGTACATCCTTTATTTCTGCCGTTTCCTGTCCCGTGCAATCTGTAACGGCAGAAACAACGCGTCGACATATTCATAGACAACATCAGGTACCTCCATACACATTGGACGGCTAACGGTCGCCTTTATTACCCGCCCTTTATTACGATTTACTGCAAATAGACAAAACGGGGGTGGGAATAACCTTTTTTGTAACACGCACATACACATGTGAGAAACCTATGTACAGTTTATTTATGTGGGTGGTAAAATTGTTGAAATCAAAATACGACGCCACGATCACTTAATAGGGGTCGCTGAAAAGAAAATTGCGGGAAGCGGCAGCAAAACGGTCCAATGAGGGGTGGTTATTGGTGTACTTCTTTCTGTCCGTATATATCAGCGGGACGGGTACAATTTTTTCTTTCTCGCATTACAGAAGTTAGAGAATTAATGCTTATTTCATTCCCAGTTGAGTGTTTTCATATTCATCTTTAGCCTATAGACGTCCACTGCTGGACATGGACATGGACCACAGATTTGCCTCATCGATTAGAAAAGGATTCATATGAAAGCATTCCAACGCGGTTCGGTGGGAGCCAGAGCCTCGATTGTTGATTAGCAGGGCGCACCGCGAACAGGCGAGGTTCGCTTGGGTCCCGTGAGTTGTTGTGCGGGAACCCCACATCTCCCTCCTTTTATATTAAGTAATTTATTTACTATTTAAAAACAGTGACTGGTGGTAAAAATTAGACAGATGTGCGGCATTAGGTTGCGAGAAGTAGCTGGATGCGGGCAGCGCAGGATCGACCGATGTGGAGAATACTGATGGAAGCCTCTTTCCAGCAGTGGACGTCTATCGGGTGATGATGATGATGTACGTCTAATTGTTATCACCAGTATCGCCAGGTTAACATGAAGCCCAATCCTTTATATTACAAAAGGAAGACTCGATGTGCAGTAGGTTGCGGTACCCTTGTGAGGTTATGGTGGTATTTACCATAATCGTATCATGTAATTACTGGTAGCAGGTCACTGTTGTCTGAGACCTTCTAGATAGGTACCACAGCAGCGCCTATTACTGCCGAGAAACTACTGTGCAAACATTTCTATTCCGGTTTTAAGGCCGCTGTAGCTAGTGAAATTACTGGAGTAACGAGACTAAATATCTTAAGTCTCAAAGCGACGAGCGCAATTTGTTGTAGTGTATACCATCCTAACTAGCGCTATGTGTTAAGGACAGGTGTGTTATTTACCATCAGGTGAACGTCTCATGGCTGCGTTGAATAAAAGAAAGTTGCAGTATCAGCATCCCTTGAACTTACATTTTCAGTAATCGCAATGTTAAGAAGAGTTAATAGTTTGTTAAACGCGTCCCGCGACACTGTCGGAGGAAGTTTCTTTTGTTCCGCCGCTCGACTTCCGGACGTGAAATATTAAAACTGTATGTCAGAGAAGTGCAGTCGGAAACGAGTGCAGACTGAGTTTCAGAGTTGCACACTAACCGATATTTTAGAGCTCGTACTCGAAATTCCTATACTCCTGGCACAGGTTCAGCCGTAAAATGGATATTGAAATATTTTTCATACATTACAGTTAAACACGAATATTATATATATTTATATAAACTTAATTACTTTTTGATGGATTAACTACATCATTAAGTACTGTTACTGGTGGTAGGCTTCTGTTGCTACAAGTCGTCTAAGTAAGCACCACCGCAGCTCCTATTGCAGCCGACAAACAGTACTGTCCAAACATTACTGTGTTCCGATTTCAAGTGCATGTCTAGTGAAATTACTGAGGTAACGAGACTTAACATCTTATGTCTGAAGGCCACGAGCGTAACGTGTCGCTGTGTATACCATCAGGTGAGACTCTTGCTCGCTTCCGCGTTTCGTCGAATAAAAGAAACTTCTTAAATGTATTTGATACTTTATGGAGCTTATCAAGTATCAAAATATAAAACATTTCATACACAAGCACGACTTATTAAAATTATTACAGTGAAGTGTTTTAAGTTATTAAGGAGAAGAAGACTTATTAAGCAACAGCTTTACACAGACGTGCAGACAAACAGAGTAATGTTATACATTCCAGTAGGACGCTCCTGATGGCTGCTGACGTTGTTGTTGATAAAGCTAATAGATCAAATGTTACTGTAGTTCAGTAAGTGTTACATTTAACTGTTAGTTTACCGTTTAGTCGCGTGTGGCCACGTCGCCGGATACGAACGTATTCCGATTCATTGTTATTAGTGTTATTTGTTTATCAAATGTATACGGCCCACTGAACCCGCCCCCTGCGTCAGCTCCTGCTCGCGAACAGTCTACTCTCATTGTATACCTATGTACTCCTATTTGTTTCTATTTCGTTAATAGTTTGTACATCTCTCCATATATATAAATACTTGCAAATGTATTTTACGGAGAGGGTTGTTACGCCAGGAACAGGTTCAGTATTGGGTCCCACAATGTTACTATATTTACGTCCAAAGAATTCTCCCTTAGTTATATTTACTTATAAGATTACTACTAGGGGTAGATTACTGTTCCAAAGGTGATTTCTGTCCTAGACCTAGGTGAACTCAGGCAATAAAGTGTTGCCAAAAATAGATCTTGTTTTTACTACATGTTACTGGTAGGCCTTCCGGAAACCGTCTAGGTAAGTACCAACGCAGCGGCTATTGCAGCCGACAAATAGCACGGTGCAAACTTAACTGTGTTCAGGTTTCAAAGGCGCTGTAGCTAGTATAATTCAAGGGTAACGAGGCTTAACATCTTATGTCTCACCTTGGATCCAACGACTCTTCAAGTTCTGACGGGATATGGAGGCTTTAGCCAGTACCGACATACGTTTAAATTTAAAGACGCACCTGGTTGTATTTGTGACCAAAGTAGAAAAGAAAACGTCATATATTTACTGACAGAATGTCCAAAGCACTCAGCTGACAGATTAGACTTAGAAATACAGCGAGAAAAAAGAGCTGAACGTAGAAAATATAAGTGAGATTATAAAGTCAAACAAAGCAGAATTACTACTTAGATTTATGAAGAGCATAACAGAAGATTCAATAAAGAGGAATAAAACTAAATTAGTAAGTCTGTGTTTAAGACTAGATTTTACGATTATCATATCATATATACGTTGTACGTTTAGGAATATCGTATATATATATATATATAAAAAATCCGTAGGTATAGTTATGCGAGGGATAGATATAAGATGTTATATCACGCACCGATAGATAGTTAATAACAGTTATTAATAATTGTAAGTGTTACAGTAATAAGTAATAAGAAATATTATACCTTGTATAATAAGGAAAATGTTTAAGTCGAGAAGAACTAACTTAAGTCCGAGGTATTATTTATTATGCATAAGTTCCATCCAAAAAAAATCTTGTTTCTCAAGGCGGAGAGCACAATGTGCTGCTGTGAATACCATATTAACTAGCTCCACGTTGTTATGGGTGGGTGTACCACTCACCATCAGGTGAACGTCTCGCTCGTCTCGTAGCTTGGTTAAGTAAAGAAAAAAAAAGTAATTTACTAAACATTATAGTAAATTGTTATATGAATAGTTACATTGCTAATTTTATGAAAGGAACACGTCTGTCCACGTACATCTTTTCTGTAAAACTAAACTGTTGAAAGGCAGCTAAATCCACCTTCTTCCTTCTTCTTTCTGCTCTTTTACCAGCTATATGGGATCAGCACAGTGTGCACTTCTCTTCCATATTCCTCTATCAGCCGTCATATCTGAATTCACACTCTTCTTACACATGTCATCTCTCACACAATCCATCCACAGTTTCTTTGTTATGTCCCTCATCCCTCCGCACAACATGCCCGCACCACGCTAACCTCTTGCTACTCAATTTATCCGTCGCTGGAGCAACTTAAGACTTCCTCTAATATACTCATTCTTAATTTAATCCATCCTCGTTACATCACACCTCCATCTCAACATGCGCAACCATTGACCAAAAGTTTCCGCGGACCAATGGACACGTGTATCGCTCTGTCTCTGCAATTATAGCGGAAGATGAACAAACTCTCGTTCACATACAACTGTACGAAACTATTCACCAACCAATGTGCAGTGAATAGCTGCATCACACGTCGTTGCATCTCGTAAGTGGGCACTAACATTTGTATTCTTTAAAGAGCGAACGATATTTAAGGGTAAGTTTATTTATAACATCCCCCGTCACGGAAAGCTTCGTTTCAGCGAAAATGATGGGCGCTTTGTATGAAAATGCGGGTCGGAGTGGGCATTGTGCGTGGGCGTGGCCGACTCATTTAGCGCTTGTAGCGGACAGCGTCGTCGATAAAGACTCGCTGTTTGCGAGCGAAAAGCTTTTGTGGGCAGCTTTTTTTATGGGGAAAACTCTTTGTTGAAAATAAAATAAAAAAATATCTCTCAACGGCGCTCGTGTAATGTTTGTGCCAAGTCAGACCTGGTTATTTCGTCAGGAAAATAGCTGAACCTAGATAGGGGTGTAAGGGGTTCCGCACAACAACTCACGGGACCCAAACCAACCGCACCCCTGCACCCTGCTAATCAAAAAACGAGGCTCCGGCTCTACTATCATTGGGCCAGCGTGGTGGGAAATGGCCCTGAAATAAACTCCTACAAATGATGTCCTGATCTTTGGCCGAGGCCTATGTCCACGAGTTTTCCCACGGACGTCTATCTGCTAATGGCGATGATGAAGGATCGAGATATATTCTGTCTGCCATAGAATGCGCCTGCGTCAGGTCTCGGGCTTGCCACGATGTATTAAGTACAGTCTGTAATGAAACCGTGTGATTACATGAACGAAGCGATATTATAAAAAAAAACGCCAGATCGTCACCCGGTCGGTGTAATGAACGAGCAGCTCCCTGCGACCTATCTGACGGATGGATTCACGGTGAACAAACAAATTGCAGGATTACTATGGTGCCGGCTTAACTAAGACTAATGAACGAGGCTGTTCATCCGTTTGATTCAGATTGAGTGTTTTAATCCGTCGTAACAATCTGCGACTCCTACTATTTTTTAACATAATCTGACGCAGGATGAACAGAAGATATTCACTTGACGGTAACTGACAGTACACAGCACTGCTGACCAGAACTGCCCACTGTAGAGTAATGCTCATTTAACACGTTTATACTCTTCGAAATACAAGTATTACTCATCTCAATCCATCTCCTATATTTTTATCTTCCACAACGTCTTTGCGCAGATCGATTCTTTACCTAGTCACAATACGTCTTACGATGTGTTTATCTCGTTCCTGTCTCCATCACACAGATATTAAACATAAGTAACTAACAGATTCCACTGACTACAGTCACTATTTGGAAGTGTCATTGTAACTACAGTTGTAATCCAAAACGGATCCTGATAAGGGCCAACGCCAAGCTAAGCCAGCTTTGTAAACAGCTGTATACCAAAGATTATCAAGTACACACTTTGTCTACCAGCTTCTCTCTTTTTTGTCAAACATTAAAATAATATTTTCACAGCTATAAGCTGATAACAAGCTTCGTCTCAATGAGATGAAACTCTTCTCCAATTTAGTGGTCTCGTGCGGAACCTTCGTCATGTTTTAAATTCATAGAAACGTATCCGGTGCAGCTGCTTACATTTTAAACATTATTACACTGCCGAGGACGTTTCTGTATCGCGACGAATGTAAAAGAATATAAAGGAGATAATAAAAGCGATTTATGGACACCACTACCCCCAACCCCCAACCCCCGCCCTATAAACGGGTGCGCGCTAAGATTATAAATCGCTTAATGTTTCGTTTAATGTGGTACGAGCGCTGTAAAGTGACAACTGCGCCGCTCTATGTACCATGGCGAGGAGACGAGCGGGACATCCACCTGCCCGAACGTGGCACGCTGATCTATAGTAACAAAGCACAGTTAGCACAGTCATCATCAGCCGATAGACGTCCACGGCTGGACATAGGCCTCCTCCAAAGATGTGCACATCGATCGGTCCCGCGTTGCTCGCATCCAGTGGGTTCCCGCGACTTTCACCAAATCGTCGGTCCACCTTGCAGGAGGCCTCCAAACACCACGTCTACCGGCACTTAAGTCTAGCTATCTTTCGGGCTATGTCGGTGACCTTAGTTCTTCTGCGGATCTTCACATTTCTGACTCGATCGCTCAAGAAAACTCCGAGCACACCCCTATCCAATGCCTTTTAGGTGACCTTGAGCCTGTTTATAAAGCGGTCAACATCGGGCCACGTCTCGGTTCCGTATGTCCACACTGACACCACGCACGAGTTGAAGACATTCTAATTAGTGCCTTCATTGATGATACCTACAGCTTCTTTCAGCTTCTTAGATAACGGTTCCTAAATTTCCACAGTACCGATATGGTCTGCAGTTAGAGAAACCTGTCACCATTATATCTGGTGGCAGGTCTGTTGCCGGTACCACCCCCGCTCCTATTGCAGCCAACAGACATAACTAAGCTCCAGTGTGAAGGGTGTTGTAGCCAGTTAAATTACAGGGGTAAATATCACCTCTTATGTCTTAACGCTAATACAATGTGATGCTGTGTATATCATCCTAACTAGCGCTACTGTTATGAGCAGGCGTATCACTTACCATCAGGTGAACGCTTCGTCTAATAAACAAAATCAAGCTTAGACTAAGATTTTGTGTGACCTGAAAAATATAGTACCGTGAAAAGTAAGTCCTACCTAGATTCTAGTTTCAGGGTAACGGTTTTTTGCTGCCGACGCTACATATCCTTGCCTGGAAGTGACAGCTCGAAATTAAATTTCTCTCGTGGACACTTTATAATAAATCTGTCTGAAAAATAGCTTTTTGGCACGAAACCTAATTAAGCATCAACCAAACCTAGTCTAGGTCCCATCCCACCAACAATAACCTATTTCTTCTTATTATACTGTTCCGAAAACAGTTTTAATTACATTAATTATGTGCCAGACTTTATTTTTAGAAAATATCAAATTTGCTATTACTGAAAAACACGTTTTAATGCCTAGGTAATACTCAACCTACTTCCGTTTTCATCATCATCAGCTGATAGAGGTCCACTGCTGGACATCTGCGCTCTCCGCGTCCAGCAGCTTCTCGCGACCTTACAGTCAGCGTAGTCTCCGGTACCGTCCCCCACGACGCTGGACCCATGCGGATTGGTGGTAACCGGAGCCTCGTTTGTTGATGACGATGCCCCACCACGCTTGCCCAATGCGGGTTGGTAGTAGCCGGAGCCTCGTTTGTTGATGGCGATTCCCCACCACGCTTGCCCAATGCGGGTTGGTGGTAGCCGGAGCCTCGTTTGTTGATGGCGATTCCCCACCACGCTTGCCCAATGCGGGTTGGTGGTAGTCGGAGCCTCGTTTGTTGATGACGATGCCCCACCACGCTTGCCCAATGCGGGTTGGCGGAAGCCAGAGTCACGTTGTTTGATGGCGATTTCCCACCACGCTTGCCCAATGCGGGTTGGCGGAAGCCAGAGTCACGTTGGTTGATGGCGATTTCCCACCACGCTTGCCCAATGCGGGTTGACGGAAGCCAGAGTCACGTTGGTTGATGGCGATTTCCCACCACGCTTGCCCAATGCGGGTTGGCGGAAGCCAGAGTCACGTTGGTTGATAGCGATTTCCCACCACGCTTGCCCAATGCGGGTTGACGGAAGCCAGAGTCACGTTGGTTGATGGCGATTTCCCACCACGCTTGCCCAATGCGGGTTGGTGGGAGTCAGAGCCTCTATTTGTTGATTAGCAGGGTGCATCACGAGCAGATGAGGTTGACGTGGGTGCCGTGAGTTGTTGTGCGGGAGCCCTTACACCCCTTCTTTTGTTTTGTGGTAACATTTAATCAGTACAAAGTTCCCATTTAGTAATTTATATACACAATAAGTTTCTCTCTTAATTCTCCATCTAGCTTATGTTTAATTTGTTCAGATCCTCTGTCTGTCTGTCTATCTGTCAATTTTGTTCTATACTGTAGACAAATAGATTCTTAGTAATACTTTTTTTTAATTAACGCGCTGTTGTCACTAAGTCTTCATACACCTAATAAGTTATTACACTTGTTAATTAGTTCTTATGTTTTCTTTCTTCTTCTTTCTAAATATCCAACTTTATCAGAGTACATACATTTCACGACTCTTCTGATACATTGTTATTCTGGTATTGTTTTTAAGATTTTAATTTTACTCTATTATAACGTAGTTTTTTTGATTTTTATTCGATATGTCTTTATTTTATTTGTTTATAAGTAAATTGTGGTATTAAAATCTCTTGTCGCGTAATGATAGAGTCAGTATCGTTATTCCTACTTAATTATCTTTACCAATTATTCCAGTAGAAGTAAGTTATTGCAAATTCGTAAGTTATGTATAATTTTTTGTCAATATTTTCTATTGATACTATTTAGGTCCAAGGCAGTATATGCTAACTTGGACATATAGTTTAGTATAGTTTAGTGTATGTACTGGTTCTAAATTTGTAGAAACTATTTAAACATACCGAACAGTATTCTACGTGTATATAAATACATGTATATATATACATTAAAGTAACAAACTTTTTCATATACACAATTAGCATAATCCGATGATATGGCAATGAAATAAGCACTCGATGTATTGTTTCAAGGATGTTTGAATGTTCGGTTTTGTTTCTGTACCAGGGAGGTGGTTATTTGCCCTCTACCCACTTGCATTCGTATTTAATAATAAAATTGCACGTTTTCTTTCAATATGTGTAATCACAGTTGACGGTATAGAATCACGGAATAAATACTCCGAGTATCGCTGTGGTGCTCGTGACTCATATATCCAACAAATATTTCCTCAATCTGTACTTACTATAAAAACCCAAATTTACTATTAATATAAGTTAATTAAAAAGGATATAAATAGTGTAAGTAGTACGGAGAATTGTTACTATTATTATGTTATTGCACAGTAAAATATGACCACTTAAGTTGGACAAAGTTGGCCTACAAGAAATGTTTTGGATTGCCTCCAGTAATGCTGTCGTTTGTCGGGGGTAAGTACAAAGCTCAAGTTAATAACGTTTACATAATTGGATTGGGGGAGACTTTTATTTTTTATGCGCGCTGAAGAAACATTAATCTGTCATTCTTCGTATTAAGAAGCGACGCGGCTAATGATACATTTGTTTGGTGCGGGCTTAACTTTAAGTTAATTTGTACCTCATATACAAAATAAACTTATTACGATATATCGGAACCGTTCCTATCACTGCGGCTACATGGCTACGCGCCTCCGGTGCTACGGCGTAGATATAACAAGCAGTCGTTCGAAATGGAATATTTACATAGACACGGTAAGACGCAAGGTAAGACGGGTTGTTAATGATTACATTGAAATCTATTGAAAGTTTGTCCACTTAAACAGTTTTCGAATAGCGATCTAATTGTGTAATCAAATCCGTTAAACTTTAATCCCCCACGAGATCAAACGAACCCCCAGCGACCCCCGGCGGGCCTCGGCGGGCCCCGCCACACAAAGCCGATATTGCCTCTTCAAAAGACAATCGCTCGGAAAGTTTCACGCTGTATTAGAGTTACGGGATGAAGGTACTGGTAGATTTATTATCTTTACAACATAAATAAATACAGATCGACGGACTGAATATTTGCAAAAGCTTACTTGTGTGGTATGTTTTGTGGTAGGATATTATATTATTATAATTACATACTTACTCCTCTGGCGCAGCGCCGCAAAGTGAATCTTGGCCTCCGGAACAAGAGAGCGTGGCCGTTGTGTGTCTTACATAATTACATAACAACTATATTAAGTGATAAAACAAATCAACAATGTTACCTCCTGCATGTTAATAGATGTACTTAAACGAAACTATTTCGTAGTACCATTGAAAGCGCGGTGCTTTAGAAATTGCGCATACGCTGTGAACATCCGCAGCGCTCACAAAGGGGATGCCCCTGTTTTTACAATTAGTTTGGAACAATATAAACACGGGAGGCTGCCGTTTGTTCGTGTCAAAATAACCTCATTTGCATGAAACAGGCGTGAACTTGTCGGACCGGAAACAGCGACAGATAAAGCGAAACGGTCAATGTTTGTTTTAACTGTTATCATTCTCCGACCGGAACTAACTGTATTTACATAAAACTTTATGACTTATTCAGCACTATTTGCTCTTTACGTTTGTCTCGAAGTAAGTAAACTCCCCTTTACGCTAACGATTTATTTTAAAGTTTAAAATTTGTGTCTTTTAAATACTATATACATGTCTAACGTAAATAATTAATATTATACTCAACTACGTCAAAAGGTACTTACGCTATGTTCTCTGATCAACATTAATGCAGACTAGGGTCAAATGATTTCCCCTTACCATTAGAACACTCGTTCATAAATGAGAGATAGGTACGAGCAAAACTGTAGTGTAGTAGCTCGCTGGCCTAATGGTTAGAGCGTGCGGCCTTCATTGCGAAGGTCGCGGGTTTGAATCTCAGCATGTACTGATGACTAATATTTAAGTTATGTACATTTGTGTACTTTAGTAACAACAGCGAAATACAAACGGTGAAGGGAAAACATCGCGAGGAAACCTGCACGTGAATTGGAATTTATTGTATGGTGTGTGTGAAGTCACCAATCCGCATTGAGCCCGCGTGGTGACTATTTCCGATCGCCCCCATATTGAGGGTAGGCTTATGCCCCAACAGTGGAGACGTAAATTGGCTATTTAAAAATAACTGGTAAGTCATATTTATCACCAATAGACGCTCATTACGTTGTTTATGGCATCACATTGTACTCATCGTTTTATGGTAGAGAAGAAGGCTTCTGAAGCTACTAACTTAGACTGCCAAAACCTACTAAAGAAAACAGCAGTTGATTAAATATGTTTCTGCGTGAACAAAAATCTATAACCAATACGCACTCGTCTTAAACGTAACTGATCTATTAGTTGGGTAATTTAAAGCTAGCCGGAACTATTTGCAATTCAAGCCGTTTCCTGCCGCGAGTGCGGACCGCTCCGTGGGAGTGGCCTCCATGAATTTTAATGACATTCTGCGGAGACCGGTGCGAGACCAACAACTTGACGCCGAGAAGTGGGAATTGAATCGGTGGGCCTTTTATTGGAATTTTAAAACGTTATAGTGAATGAAAATTAATAGAATATCCGCTGTTTTAGGGGTCTGCAAATAAGTCCTATGTATCCTGTGCGGTGCCATAAACGACTACTGTAGAGGGAATAATTCCAGCAAATTACATATGACCTCCACCAGTAAACTTCAGTGGCAAGTTAGTACAGAACGTATCCAAAACTGAAATTGTAATAATCATACCTAAAGCTAACTTATACATAAAGTAATGAAGTTATTTTGAAACAATAATAAAAAAAATTAAAAAAATAATTCTGTGTTATTGATTCATAAAAAATTGACATATATATATATATATATATATATTTTATTGATATATATATATATTTTCATGTACAAAGCTGAAAGGAGGGCAACGGTCTGGATACAGCCTGACTCCTATAAGGGGGGAAAGATAACTTACTCAAACAGCAGTATAACTGGGATGTATTTGAGGACAAAAACATATAACTTAGTATCGTTTAGATGTTTACTGATGATATTAATCATGTAAACAGTCGATTGTTAGCTTTCCTTAACAAGTAGTTAAAACGGAATGTTGTCTATCAGCTGGGTTACTGATACTGATGATAGATATCTGTCGAGGAAACGTCCAACTGAGGAGTGCTTTGTTTAAGATAAAATCTTAAATCGTCATAAATTATGAATTATACATAGCTAGGGGTTATTAATTACAGATAAAAATATATTAAATGTTGACTTGTTATTGTGTTTCATCATCATCATTTCAACCGATGGACGTCCACTGCTGGGCATAGGTCTCTTGTAAGGTGTTGCACAAAGCACGGTCTTGTGCTGTTTGAGACCAACGACATCCAGCAATTCTTTTTATGTCGTCTGTCCACCTAGTGGTGTGCTGACGCTGCGTTCGAGCACTTTGAGACTCCAACGTCCATCGGTTTTACGAGCTCTGTGCCCCGCCCATTGCCACTTCAGCCTCGCGGCTTGTAAAGCTATGGTAGTAACCTTAGTTACTGATGGACGAAAACTGTCTAAGGAGGTCATATCGATATGCAGTCACTGCAGTGGTCCCCATCTGTAAAAAAAATTGTGCGGGCTGGAAGGCGAGAGAGGTTCCAAGATGCTGCAACTGCAGTGCGGCCATGTAGAACATAACGCATTTAGCGCTGAGTGCGCAGTGCGCAGAAAGTGGAAGTGCGAAGTGGTAGGTGCGAGACCATAAAAAATCCATGGTGAAACAAAGAGCTCGATTTTCAGAAAAAGAAAATGGTTACTTTTAGAAGAAGGATCCGAAACGCTGCAACTCGTCGAGTTAGGGTCGTTAAAGAATACCTGGAGATGTAAGCAGATAATGAGAGCCATGCCAAAAAAGCACGTATAGAGAGCTGGAAAGAGTTTTGTGGAAGACAGGACAAAGAAAGATAAGGGGAAGAATTGTATAGGATTATCAACCGAACTACCGAGAGATATGAAGATGTGACCCTAAGAGAAAATGATGGAAAACATCTAAACACCAAAGAATCGGCATACTTACTGGCTGAGGCATTCTACCCCGAGGATCTGGTCGTCACTGAATATAAAGGCCATAGCTGGATCAGAGAAAGTAAACGAATTGGTTCATGGTGAAATCTATGATCCGCTTTTTACATTACTGGAGCTTAAAACCGCAGTGGAGAGTTTTAAACACAAGAAGACCCTAGGAGTGAATAGTTTCACGACTGACATCTGCAGAAAGGTAATACCTCAAGGTCCGGACGCTATTCTTGTCTTTTACAAGTGCTTGCAGGTTGCACACTTTCCGAACATCCGGAAGAAGGCCACAATAGTGGTATTAAAAAAGCCTGGCAGGGACGATTACACCAACCCCAAAGCTTATAGAGCAATAGGTCTGCTGTCAATATTGCAGAAGATCCTCGAAAAAATGACGGTAGCAAAATTAAAATGGTACATAGCACCGAGGATTAGTAATCAATACTTCAGATTCATGCCCCAGAAGAGCACTGAGGACGCCCTCTATAAACTAGAACTATATATCAGCGGCAAGTTACAGCTCAAGAAGCTAATTACCCTTGTGTCGTTGGATCTAGAGGCTGCCTTCGTCAGCGCTTAGTGGCCTGCAATCAGAGTCAGGCTGGCCTAGGAAAAGTGTCACGTAAATATGAAGAGGGTAATAGATAGCTACTTGAGTTGCAGAAGTCACAGTAAGGTTTGCTGGGCGAGGAATGCACTAGCAATACCACGAAAGGTTGCGTGCAAGGGTCAATTGGTGGTCCTCTTCTTTGGAATCTTCTGTTAGAACCCGCAACTTGTAGAATTCACCGCAAGACAGGACTATTGTCAAGCGTTTGCGGATGACGTCACACTTCTTTTTGACGGAGACACTGCGTACGAAATAGAGGGATGTGCTAATGCTACCCTCGACTATGTTCGACAGTGGGGTGTCGACAACAAGCGAGGTTCGCACCGCACTAGACACGTGCAATGGTGATTACGAATAAACTCAAGTACGGCACCCCTACGACTGAGCATGGCAGGGATCTGCATTGATATGTCCAGAGAAGTCAAAATTTTGAGGCATCTCAACGCCGTACAGAGAGTATTTGCGATGAAATTTCAGATCGTACCGCACAGTCTCTCTACGTTCAGCCCTGTAGTTGTCGGGGATATTGCCTCTGGATCTTAGAATTCAGAAGATGTTCGACCTGTATGAGACCAGGAGAGGGTTGTCCCAGACCCTTCTAGGCGATAGAGAAGTAGACCGGGTCGTAGGATTTGCAGAGACTCCTCACCTCGCATCACAAATGAATCTTAAGTATATATGTTCTGTGCATGAGCATAACCTGCAGGCGGTGAACATATATACCAACGGCAGTAAGCTTAAGGAGAAGATTGTAGCCTCACTAACCATATGTAATGGTGAAGTCTAGGTCCAAAACCGGATGCTATGTTTGTCCGCGTGTACAGCACAGTCTACCAGGCGGAACTTCTGGCCATATGTGAGGCAACCAAAATGTTCCTCAGGAGGACGGAAGCGAGCTACTGTTTGTACAGTGACTCTAAAGCCGCGTTCGATACTGTTACGAATAATGGCTTGCTCCATCCTCTTGTCGTGGTGGCCAGGGAGAATTTGCGGAGGGCGTCTACTGAGTGCAAAGACGTATCTTTGTTCTAGGTTAAAGCTCACGCGGGGGTTCCTGGTAATGAACGTACTGATGAATTAGCCAAGTTGGCTGCTCTTAACAGCACAAGGAAGCCACATCATGACCAGTGCCTGGTATCATATGTTAAACGTTTGCTTCGAGATGCTTCAATTGCGAAATGGAGCGCCCGGTACAGCGTGGGCAGCATCGCATCCATCACTGAGTTATTTTTCCCAAACGCAGCAGAGGCATATCAGTTGATAAGGATGGTCCGACCAACTGGACACTTAACCCAGATATTCGCTGGCCACGGCACATTCTCCCAATGCTTGAACCGTTTCAAGTGTCGGGAGACCCCGTCGTGCAAATGTGATGACACCGGGGGTGAAATGGTTCCTCATTCGCTGACGGAGTGTCCTATACATAGATGGTTGAGGTATTACTTTGAAGCAGAATACAGGATAAGAATAGATACAGCCAGTCTACTCGAGATAGTAATAAAATAATTAGAAGTAAGTTCATATATTATTGTATAAAAATATTTAAAATAGTAAACAATAGAAATAAGTACATATAAATGTTACTTTATCCATATCTACACAGTAATATTGTGTATTTCTGTGTATCAGATAGTTAGATAGCATAAGTACAGATAATGTAAAAGAATGAATAATTAGAAAAAAATATTAAAATTAGTATTGAATATTTTGTAAGTAAATATTGTAAACAATAGGATAAAGTAAAGCCCTGAATAATGACATCAGGGGAAATTAGAATTAAATAAATAAATAAATAAAAATAACGTTGGTTAGTGTATTTTGGTTTTATTCATTGAATCACTTTACCGCTCTGCAACAGATGTCTGCAGTAGGTCAGAGTCCCGATTGATTCTCTATCAGCTAACATCCGGTAAAGGGTGTGTAAGCCCTCAAATATAATCACATAAAATTGTCAAGTGTTTGTAAGTATTTTTTGTTTGTATACGTATATTGATCAACAGTCTGATGAGCAGATAAAGAAGCTTATGAATAAACTGGATTAATTAGCGAAACGAGAGTAAGCACTAACGAAGCTGAGTATAAATCTTTTCCATTTAGAAACTATGTTACTTATTTGCTTTCGGGCTTAGTTACTGTTTCGCGGAATTAGAAGGAAACCCAGCAAATTTGCACTTCCCTTGTAGCGTTAATTACCGAGTTTCACACTAGGAATTAGTATCTCGGGCGGATGTTGATTCAGTTAGAAATTGCCAAGGTGTTTGCGAAATGAATGAGGAATGTAACTAACGGTTAATTTCATTGGAAACTGTAACACTGAATAATACATATATATATATATATAATGTGAAGTTTTTGATTTATTAATTTTATTGATATTTTCCTACCAACATCGGATAAAAACCAATGTTATAGAATTGAAGCTGCGTAGTTTCGTTGTTATACTTGTAATGCAAGTGTAATATACCTGTATATATTAATATCAGAATAGCGTGTGCCAATCAACAGACTCCGACGAGTCTGTTCCGGAGGGTCCGGGGGCGGCTCGCTGCGTATCCGGTGACGTCGCCTGCAGCTATCCTGTGGGGCTGTGGGGCTGCACGGACACATATCGCCGGCAGTATATTTCATTAGTTGATGGAAGCGAGCTCTTGAAATATATAGCCACTTAAAAAGGAGTAGTTGGGGCGGGGGTAATACGTAAGACGGTCAAGATAAGATCCTATAAATTGTGACTTAAACGTTCTGAAAATTTATTGGGATCGTTGCGGTGACGGAGCGCCCGCCCCCGCCGCTCGCCGCCCGCCACCCGCCACCCGCCGCCCGTCACCCGCCACCCGTCGCCCAATTGACTTCCGGTTTTGGATTAATTAACTTTGCATTTCACAATTTATGTTTTCATTGTTTAAAGATTCTTATTAACATTAAAATATTCCATAAAATCCATCAATAGTACTTTTCATTAGTAACAGTGTTTGATAATATTCTTATCATCGATTCGCATCGGAAACACAAGATTACACCGCAAACTTTAACTGACTTAGATCCAACTGTTAGGTTGTTGGCACAGTATACTTATAGTTATGATTATCAGGATTTGTTCTTCTAAATAACTTTCCGTATACATTTAACATATACTATTCATATCAAAATGAACTCACTGGACACTATGGTTTGTCTAAATCTCAGTATAGAGTTTATGAATTGAACATATTCATAACCGACTGTGTCCGTCTCACTTTATTTGTTTATATTCTTCATTTCCACACTACATAAAAAGACACAAACATAATATACATAGAAAATATTTGTTCAATGGTCGCAGCAAAAAGCGGTGTTATCGCTGAGAGCGATTTCTTCCAGACGAAGAGTAGACGGACAGACGGACGGATCGAATGGAGCCTACATGCAGGTGTGTCGGAGAGAAATATATATGTTACTTTATAATTATAAGAAAATTAATGAGGAAAAAAATTGCTCTTTAAATAATAAAGAAATAACTTATAAAAACTGATAAAATATTAATTAATATTGTCAAGTCAGATTACCTAAAGAACCTTCGCAAACCGCCTTATACAGATGACTGATGCTGCGCTTCAGGAACTGTACATAAATCTTAATTTTTTTGTGTTTGTTTTGTACACACTAAATGTTCCGCTCATCATTATCATCTAGTGTTTATATATCTATCCATCGCAGGAGGGTTCGCCCAATGTCTTCTATCAAATGCTATGCTCGTGTTCGTATCCATTCATAGGTAAGGATGAATAGGTGAACAAAAGTCTTAACCTCTTCATCCTTTATTGTAGTAAGCGACGGCACAGTTGAGCGGAAGTGGTGACGTCCACAAGTCTGCCCCAAACCATTTCTGACTGTATTGTGAAGGACAAAGCGGTACCGAACGCGGAGTAATGTGCTCGGCAAAGGGACCGACTGTCTGCATGTCTGATGGCGGCACTGGGACGAACGGATAGGGATAAGGATATAATTTACGTGGCATACAGACTATATATACTTAATTAGCATGAATTTAATGTTTAGGAAGTTTTTATAAATTATATCCTAATAAAGTTCATGTTTTTATTTATGCACACAGAAATTGTAATGAAAATATGTCATATATAGAAATAAGTGCAGAGGCACTACTTAGTACAATTTGGAATTACTTCCAGTAGGCCTGCAGTTGGGAGATTTGATTGGTGATAGTAAACCTGGTGCACTCTGGTAATACTGTAGAACAAAACTTATGAATTAAATATGATCTAGAATAGTTTATAAGTAAAAAGACGAAGAGAAAAACGAGAAAGTCAAAAAACAAAACATACATAAATTGATATGTATCAGGGCAGCGCAAAGTAATGTTCTTTAACGAGCTTCTTAATTAGTGCCACTGTCCTAACCTCGCGAACTGCCGGAGGAGGTGCATTCCAGGGTCCAACTGCGTGTATAGCGAACGAGTGTTAATATGATCCGGAACTGTGGGTCGGAAATTTGAGAAGGGTTCTTAGGCGAGATCTATTTTATACATTGGATGAGTGAACAAAGGAGAATCCAACTCGCAAATACAATGGGTGTGACGGATTATGTAGGATGTTGTGGAGGAAACGGAGAAGGCGTGTGTTCATGCAAAGACGGATTGGGGGCCGCTTGAGCTGCTCCCGATACGTAGAATTGTGGTCAAACTTTTTGAGTCCAAAAACTTAGCGAATACACAAGTTTTGCATCCTCTTCTCAGTCGCATCCAAAAAGCAAATGTCAGCATAATCCCGGTTGGGTAGAAATACGAGATAGTAGGAGTAAAGTTTTGGTATATATTGACAAAAAACTCTGGAGACATTTTAAAGAAAGCATGCTGTAATTAATTTTTTTATTTCAATTGGTAATATGCGCTGTCCATGACATCTTGGAATCCACAACTATGTCCAAGTTTCTAGCAGTGTCGGAGTAAGAAAAGACTTCGTTGTTAATGAGCAGAGCTGGGAGAGAGGAAAAATCAAGTGAGCTGCGAAGTTGGTTACTACTTGTAATCATTGCCTGCGAATTGTGCGGATTAAGTTACCACACCATTTGTTTATCTTACATGAATCCTCATTTAGTGTTTTAACTGCAACATGAACTTCAGAAACAGGAAAATGGCAATATAAGCTGCAAATCATCTGAATGTAGATGGTAATTGGATGAGATTACATTAGTAATAGTTTATGAATATCAAGAAGAGCGACGGGGAAAGGACTCCACCTTGAGAAAGCCATGAAATTGCAGAAGGTGATAAGTTAATGTTATGAAACAAGAAAACGTCCGATATCGATGAACTGTTCAAGAAATATAATTTTCATGTATGTAGTAAATAATTAAGAAATGAACAGGATAATAAATTAATTGCCAAGGTTACCACAGCAATATTTTCTTAAAGGGTATTTAAACAACAAAAAAAACTCATTAGAACCGATTTGTCCTATAGAAAAGAATGGCCTTTTAAAAAGGTAAAAGGCCCAGTTTTCCCCCTCAAAGCAATCTCGGCACCGCACGCTATTTTTCCGTTTCGCATTTACCTTTTCAGAACTAGGACAAAAGCAGCCGTAGGAGCTGCATTGTCGCCTGAACACGGAGCTGAAGCAGCCACTAGTGCTCCACTGACAGGCTAGTGTTCACATTCGAGACCTACGCTTCCCTACCTTACTTTCCCTACTCGGTGACTTCATCGTTCACGATGAAACCATTTCTATCCTATTTTCTACTTTGTTTTGTTTTACCTGTTCCTAGTTCCTAGTTTCGCTGAACAAATTGCACTAGCATTGTTTATGTTCTTACTAAAAATTGTTTATAATTTTACGTTTGTTTTTATCTGCTTCCGTGATGTTTAGTGACACGGAAGTCTCCTATTAGATTCTTGGCCAGATTTTGACATGTTTGAATGGTAGTAGTACTTTCATGAACTTCTCTGGCCAGTGTCTAATTCCGCTGCCGATCTAAATTACCAACAACAACACGAGATGTAAGGAAGACGCGATTTCCTGTATTTATCTGGCCATGTAATATTAACTTGTAAGGAAGACGCGATTTCCTGTATTTATCTGGCCATGTAATATTAACTTGTAAGGAAGACGCGATTTCCTGTATTTATCTGGCCATGTAATATTAACTTGTAAGGAAGACGCGATTTCCTGTATTTATCTGGCCATGTAATATTAACTTGTAAGGAAGACGCGATTTCCTGTATTTATCTGGCCATGTAATATTAACTTGTAAGGAAGACGCGATTTCCTGTATTTATCTGGCCATGTAATATTAACTTGTAAGGAAGACGCGATTTCCTGTATTTATCTGGCCATGTAATATTAACTTGTAAGGAAGACGCGATTTCCTGTATTTATCTGGCCATGTAATATTAACTTGTAAGGAAGACGCGATTTCCTGTATTTATCTGGCCATGTAATATTAACTTGTAAGGAAGACGCGATTTCCTGTATTTATCTGGCCATGTAATATTAACTTGTAAGGAAGACGCGATTTCCTGTATTTATCTGGCCATGTAATATTAACTTGTAAGGAAGACGCGATTTCCTGTATTTATCTGGCCATGTAATATTAACTTGTAAGGAAGACGCGATTTCCTGTATTTATCTGGCCATGTAATATTAACTTGTAAGGAAGACGCGATTTCCTGTATTTATCTGGCCATGTAATATTAACTTGTAAGTTGGTACCGTTGTGAAGATTTACGTCGGACGTGTATTGCGACTCAATTTGTCAGCGTGATGGATAAGCGGGCACCGTCAATAGCTGACAACCCTAATGATTGATAGCAGGTAATGAAACGGATACTCTAGATTTATATCCTCATTTAATTGTCTATTACAGATATTGAGACATATTCCTTACAGAATGATTAAATTCTTGTCTCAACGTTTACGGCAGCGAACACCCTGACTATACTTTCCACTACTGCTTCCGATGAATTTGTCAATAAACTTCTATTCTTCTTGTATCTATTTCTTTTGACACTACTGTCTGTCGGCTGCAATAAGAGTTGCGATGGTACCTAAACGAAAGATACCTTGCTTCTGGGAGGAAGACAAGGTATTGTGGGGTATTTACCCACTAAAACCCCCTCGGTGGTCTCCGTCAGTGCATTAGCAGGGGCTCCAAGATCTCTTACTGGAGCGTAAATAATATTTATAAAACGTTTTAAAAATATGATTTTTTTTTAATTAGGATCATTTTTTTTCGTGCCATCATCAAGGGTGTGATTAGTACTATTGTCCATCTTCGATTTCAAAAGCGGTCTCCTAACACACAGTATACATTGTCTTTGCGATATCGTATGAATACTATGAATAATATTGAGCAGACGACTTTGTTTTTGTTCTATATTCATCAGGACTGTTTCATCATATATTTGATTACGGTGGAATGAATAAGGTTGATCAACATAGGCAACTCATTGCCCGGCAGCCCCGCGGCCCCGGCATCCCCGGCAGCCCCGGCAGCCCCGGCGACTTGGCCGAATACTAAACGCCTCGTAAAACTTAACCTGATTGAATACACGCGATAGATTCGGTAAGCAGAACGAATACAAACAAGCGCTCAAACAGCCGGGCCACGCAGATGTTATACTTACAAAGTATATACTTAGTATAAATACTTAATATTTAATATCGGTCGAGTTTAATTGCGGTTTTTTTAAAAAGCAATTCCTCTAATGAAATACGTACATTACCGGTAGGTCTCTGTTGAAAGAGACCTTCTAGGCACCACTACAGCTCTAAATGCTCCCTCCAATCAGTAGTGTGCAAATATTACTGTGTTACAGTTCGAAGGACGCTGCAGCTAGTGAAATTACTGAGGTAACGAATCTTAACATCTACGTCTTAAAGCGAGTAGAGTTAGTGTTGTGTATACTATTGTAACTAGTGCCACGTTGTTGTAGGCCAGCAAATCACTTATAACCGCGTGAACATCTTGTCCGTATAAAAATAATTATATATAACCTAATTCTAGAATTCAAGATGATAAGATTGTGCCGCATATCTATATGCACTGGTTGTACCAACGCATGTCTCCCGCAAAGTAATTGTTACAATATATAAGTACTTACTTAAAATGACATACAACTAGACATGAATTTGGGAGGCAAAGCATACTCTCGCTTCATAGCCGCTACTGGAAGATTCCAGTAATATGATTTTGTTACTGTTGAGGTTCTCATTTGAAAACAAAAGTCCTGTCCTAAGGGTCGGAAACCAGAAAACTACTGATTTTTCCTTTAATCTTGCCGATGGAACAGTCTCTGTACTTTCACTTGTTCTTAAAAAATACACAAATATTTATACGGCGTACGTTTCACCAGCAGCACGCCGGCACCCCCCACCCCCCCCCCCCGCGGCTGCGAACGGACCACCACACTGAAAGCGATGTTTCGATATAGCGAATGATTATAATTCGATCGCTTTGATCGTAGCTGAATATCGGAACACAGCCACGTTAAATTATTCATGAACTCTTAACGCCTCATTTGGTAAAACGCTGCAGGACGGTTCCCGCTGCACCGCGTGAACATGCACCGCGTGAACATGCACCGCGTCCCACTCATTATAATCTAGCTTTTTGTCAACTACTGAAATTAATACGAAAAGTGCTGGATGTCTCATCTACACGATGATGCTGTGTAGAAAACACTTGAGAATAAGTATTGATTGATTAACCCCTTATTGTTCACATTAATGAAGATGTAAAAATAACTTATAATCTAAATGTGAGGTAGCGCGGCATTATCGTTACAAGCGATCTATTTCAGGCAACCCTTCAGGACAGGAGAGGTAAAATAAATGCCGGGGTAACTTATAGCCATATACATATTTAAATTAGCTATTTAGTTAGTATAGTGAGCGATTTTGTTCAGTTGTTTTGTTTAGATAATCATTAAATAAAATTTACAAGCTTTTACTGTAAGCTCTTCGCATGTTGTTGAATCCAGCTCCTTTGTAGCTGTTGAAGCTAATATTGTTTGTTAGCATTGGTCGTTTTGGATCATATGTCTGTTGTGATGTTAGATGTTAAAAAGCTGCCGAAGTGTATCTTCGGAAAACAAAAGGCAATGGAAAAATATCCTCACACCGTTTCAACAATTGGCGTCGCGCCCGGCGCGGTGCTTTACGAGCAGTTGGAGCGGCGTTAGCAGCAGCTGGCTCGCGTTCCAGTGGGCTTATGCGGGGCGGGCGAGCCGGCGAGCGGTGGGGGGACGGCGAGCGTGTGGGGGCCGCGTGGTGGGGGCGGGCGGGCAGCGCGGCGGGTTTGTTACAAATCTATTTATTTATTATTATGTTTGTGTTTATTACCTGTCAATAGGTTTTTATATATAGATATATATATATATATATATCGAAGAGGAATCGAAGACGTGTTTTAATAGATTTTCATGTTTTTACGGGGTCTTAATCGAGGTGGCAATCGTCATAATAACCCCCGTATATAATGCACTTAAAAGATATATATAATATAATATAATAGGTCATTCATATATTCAGTATATATAAAAGTAGGTTCCGGGTCGCCACAGCGATAATTCTTTTCTCTTTTCTGCTCTCGTTTCCTATAGCTAAAAGGAGACCGTTTATGTGGGTACTTCAGTAAGTACCATCCTATCCATCCACACAGCCAATGCTTAGGGTACACTTTATCATTTTGCTTACTGTACTATTACTTTAGTAGAGAAAACGTTTTCATCAGTAAAGAGGATATTTCTGTGCCCTTCACCTGCCTGTGGTATCACGACAGAAGGCGATTTGATCGATCCACTCTATACATCCTTAATTGTAAAGATTGATTTAGGGCATATCCTGTGTATCCACGATGATCACCGAGCACCGAGCTTCAGGTTTTGTTTTATAATAAGCGACAGAGTCCTAGCGGGAATCTTCATTTCTCGTGATAATATATTTTGATTTGTTTCGACGAATTCTGGCTTTCACAGCATTACCAGCCTTTCTACTCGTAGTTCTAGCAGCATGCGGCCGACCCGATCTTTTCAAGTTTTCTTCTGGATAGAGGAAGTGTTGTTGTATATGTTGATAGTACGATATACGAATATACGGCTGGCACTAAGCGTTCGATGTGTCTGGAATATGAGAGCCCGGACCGGCTCCATACCCACTTTGTGCAACGCGATCACTAGATTCCTGATGATGATCAACGCTGCGAGCCATTCGACTTTAAACAGCTTATCTGACATTGGGCGCGTGGACCCGGATCCACGGCCTGTTTATAAAAAGTGTACTACTTGTAGTGTAGTTATCCGACGGCGGAGTTTTTAATGACGTGTGTCTGGTTATTGGTTATTCTGGCGAATCTACTCTGTCGTCGAGGGCGGGCGCGGACCCGTTCCCCGACTACCTTCGCCTGTATTAGAATCTTTGGGCGGTGAGAACCGCCCCTGATCGCGGGTGTACTTGGTGTACGCGGTGTGTGAGTACCTGAGGCGCCGCGTTCTGAAGCGAGGGCGGCGTGATGCGGTGATTCGGAGCGTGTTGGTAACGTCCGAAGTGAGTGTGGTGACGTGGGTGTTGTCAGTGACTGGTTCATGAGTGGTGGGAGGGACCCCTGGGGATGACGAAATTATCGCATGCCGTGGTCTGCGCTTACTGGTCTTAGGATTCGAGGACGGCTCGTAGTCGGCCGCTTTGGCCACCAGAGGATTCGGGTGGGTCGACGCCTTGTCGAAAAAAGATTCGGAGCACTCTCTGAAGTGTTCCGCGATGGTCGGGAGTTTGAGGTCGCTGTGGAAGTCCACATTGCGCTGGTACCATTCGGCACCGGTTGCGATGCGGGCGAAACGGTTTTGAATAACCTGCATGGGATCGAGGCGTGCTTCGGAGGAGTGAGCGAAGACTACGCTGGCGTAAGACATTATGGGTCTTACGCACACCTTGTAGAGGTGAATCTTGTGCCTGAGAGAGAGCTTGCTCTTTGTGCACAGTAGGGGGTACAGCTTGGCCAGCACTTGGGCCGCTTTGTTTCTCGCCCCGCGAATGTGGGCGATAAAGTCGAGTCTGGCGTCGAGTGTCACGCCGAGGTATTTGACCGAGTCCCTCCATGGGATGGACTGGCCGAAGAGGGAGATCTGGCCGCGTTTATGGTGGGAGGGCCGCTCTACGGCGCACCTCGTCCTCGACCAATTTGAGGTGAACGGGGTCCACTGGTGTGGTTGAGGGAGTGCATTGGCTCTCTAGACTGTCGGCAAGACACTGCTTTATCGGCATCCTCCAACGCAAGGGAGGAACCATTGCTCATTACGAGGGGAGGCATACGGGCCACGTTCTCCGCTTTGTGACTGCGGGCCAGACGCCAGAAAGTGGCGTCCGAAGGCTCCAAGTCGCAAAGCAGATTGTCCCATATGTCAGATCCGAGTTCGGATATGCGCTCTTTTACTAGCCTTTGAAGGCAGCGCAGATTTATCCTGGTCTCCTCGGATCTATATCGAGAGTAAAGTCTCAAGGCGGCATTTTTCGTTCTGATCAGCCGTCGAAGGTCGACCGGGAGGGACCCGATGAGGTGATCCGATTCGGGAACCGTCCTCGACGATTCCTCGACGGCTGTAGCGATGTGGTGGGACAACGAGTCGATCGCTCGGTTTGCAGTTTCGAGCGAGTCGATCGTGCTGGGGATTCCGTCTAGGTGCTGGGGTTCCGCGGCCTTGAGTTTGACCTCGAGGCTGTGCCAGTTGACGATGGTTTTGGTCAGACGGACTTCACCAGCGGGCCGGCCCAGCTTCATAAGAACCGGGCGATGGTCGGATCTGAGATCGTCGATGGTCTCGATCGAGTGCAGTGGGATGGTGACGTTGTTGAACAACGCAATATCCAAAGTGGACGGGTTGCGAGATCCGTTAGGCGGAAATCTCGTCGGGGTTGGCGGGGCTACAATGTTGAAATTGAGCTTACCCGCAAGTTTGTACAAATTTCGCCCGTTTGGGTTGGAGTTGTACGCGTCCCAGGTGCTATGCCTGCTGTTGAAATCGCCAGCGAGGATAGCAGACTGGCCTAGGTCGAGAAGGGTTCTTATGTCTGTTCCCCGCACCGTTTTGGAGGGGGACAGATAGACGGATGCGATGACGATCGGTTGATGACCGGTGAGGGAGATTTTGCACGCCGGGACTTCCATGTTGGCGAGGGGTTGACTATCGAGCGGTATGCAGTGCAGGGACCGTTTGAAATAGATTAGGGTGCCGCCTTTCGGGCTGGTCAACCTATCGTGGCGGATGATGTGGTAATTCGCGATTTTCGGGTCGCGATTAAAAGGTTTGAGGAATGTTTCCTGAACGAGCATGACGTCGGCATGTATGGATGGTGGAGATTCCACCTCCATGTCGCTGCCGCTAGCTTCCGAGTCCGAGTCGGAAGAGGCGGGCAGCACGGGCATAGAAGGCCCCGCCACGGGGGCCCACGGTTTCGGCGCCGCGCGAGTCGCGGGGGTTGGGTCCGGGGACGCTGGGCTGTCCGTGTCAAAGTTCACGGACGTTGGGGGAATGGAGGGAGGACAGTTTAAAAATTGTTCCCAGGATTCTGGGAACTGTTTCCGCGCGAAGCGCGCAAACTTCGCGTGCATGGCGTCCATTGGCATGACCGCCATTTTGATGTAGCCGCCCCGCCGTACGGCGGGGGGGATGTGTGCCTACTTACGTAGAGACTACTATCTGTCGCCTAGTACGACAGGATCTATCTATAATTGTACTAACGCCTCTGAGGCGAATAAAATTCGCTACTTACAGTGCCGAAACCAAGCTCCGGCAGAGTTTTCGCACGCTGGGTACACGCACTGTTGCACTGCACTTGCACGAGCACACGCGAGCGCTGACGGTGGCCGAACTAGCGGCGTATAGCCACGCACTGGGCACGAGCGGGTCGGGCGGGGCGGGGTGTAGCGGTAGCGCGCACTGATAACGGCACCATGGAGCACGTCCGATCGGTACGGCGGGCAGAACCCGAATGACGCGATCACTGCAATTCTATTTTCTTTAATACCCCCATCCCCACCCCCACCCCCACCCCCACCCCCACCCTATACCATATTGTAATTTGATAATGAACACGAAAAAATATGTGAAATGGCGCAAAATCGAAACAAGTTTTTAAAATAATATACGTGTTCCAAATTCAAAATAATGAATAAGTGGAAAAAACTAAAAGTTCTTATGTAACAGTATTTATGGCCAGACTAGTTATACACAAAGGTACTCTATACTGAACACTTTAGAACAATAAGGGAGATAAGGATTCCCGCACAACTCACAGGACACACGCCCGCCTCACCTGCTCCTGGTGCACAATAAACGAGGCTCTGGCTCCCACCAACCCACATTGGGTCAGCTTGGTGGAAAATTACCCGAATCCTTACGAGGTCGTGTGGGAATCTTTAGAGGAGGCTATATCCAGCCGTGGGCGTCTATCGGCTGATGATGTATAGAACAATATTCCTGTTTTATCTACAGTTAATTATTATATGTCTTGAATTTTAACGAAGCAGATCACAATGAAGCAAACTTGTTTATACAATAATGTTTATACAATCGTATGCATGTATGTATGCATGTATGACTATGTAAATCATGAACGAACCAAATTTCAACGGTTCAATTTGAAAACTTATCCCCGAATTGAACCTGACAAGCCGGTTAGCTGCGGCACCGGGGAGATAGTTAAAATAGCGAGTTCAAATTGATATCCAGTTCAATGTTAGACATAAACCTTTTTCACAGTTACACATGTAGTATACCAGTTAAAGCATATTTTAACTACTTATTATCTAGACATTGTTACAATCAAACTGATAACTGCTTGAATCACCATTTTGCCATCCACTGCTGGGTATAGACCTCCCCTAAAAATTTCCACAACGATCCGGCATCCGTCCTGCGGCAGCGCAGGACGGATGCCGGAGGCCACGCTTGTCAGCATGGCCTCCGGCATCGCCAGGCACTAGGAATCGTTATCGGGGTTGGATTTGGACATTTCCCATCACGCTGGCCCAATACCTGTCATCATCATTAGCAAATAGACGTCCACTGTTGGACATAGATCTCAATTAAAGATTCCTACATCGGTCTAGTAAAGATTTATGTGGAGGGATTTGGGAGATTTGCCACCACACTTGCCCAATGCGGATTGATTGGAGCCAGAGCCTCGTTTGTTGATTAGCAGGGCGCAGCACGAGCAGGTTGGCTTGGGTCTCGTAGGTTGGTTGTATGGAACCTCAGACACCTCCTATAATTAAAAAGACTAAAATAGAAATAAAAATATCTTACAGTTACATCTGGAAGAGAGATTAAAGCTTACAAAAGATCAAAGAATTTTCGTAATTTTTCTGGAAGAAATGTGAAAAGTCGTATAAATATATTTGATCGAGGGGTAGTCTAAAAATATATCAGTAAAAAGTAATTTCACAAGGGCGGAGCTGAAAAGTGGTGAAATAATGTTGTCGTTATCGTATTTTCAGCCGTGGACATATTTTGCAGGTTAATTGGTGAAGCTGCGGCCGCCCTGCCGCGTCGCTGATAGCGCCCGCCTCGGCTCCACTCCACTCCACTCAACTCGGGAATTACCTGATGTTAAGCCAGCTTTATTTGTCTGCTGCAACTGTTTAACCCGATCGCGGTAGTCATTGTTTGTATTTTCCATTTTAACAAAAACCAGAACTGTTCTTAAATAGGAACTGGAACAATCCAAAGGTCTCACTTATCTTTGATGGGAAGCTGTCTTGAAGGTTGTATCCTGCGTCACAAAACGGACTAGCTTAACAAATATTATGGACGTGAAGCTCATTGATAAACATGGATCATTAAAGTTACACCTTATCGTTCGTTAAAAACAACTTCGTTTGCTAAAATCTTCACTAAATCTAGATTAACGAAAGACTTGTTTTCAAATAGATTACAAAACTTTGGTATAAATTAGATTACTAAAAATTTTATAATAACATCTAAGCCCTAAGTGAACCAAGTACACAAAGGGTTATTCACCAGCTTTAAGTTAAGGCTTTGTGTATCGAAGTGGTTGTTTTTCCTTATAAAGATTCAGGTGCGTTCACGGTTCGCGGTAGAAATTTAATTTCCATAGAGTATACGAAGCGCGCACAAACGAGTTAAGTTTAATCGACGTCGTTAGAATAAGTTACAAAGTTGCCACAGGTGAAGTTAAAATTTCTGTAAAAAGGACACTAGTGCTATAGTTTCTAACTTATTCTTCTTAGATAAGCAGCAGTTTCATAATGCTTAACTACCCTCAACTGTGATTGTTTTTCCCGAGCTACGACATATTAAAGAAAACTTAACACGTATTACATCAAAGTAGATTAGGTACAAGTAAGATTGTAGTAATAACTTTATGTTGACTACTAAATTAGTCATAGAAGGCAGCCAAAATGTTATCAAGTACTACGTGATAATTGTAGCCTTAAGTCTTATTTATATAGCAACTTGAGAACGCGAAGATACTTCGAGATTTTTTTTAAAAAGTTCAAGGGAGCATTTATTACGGCTGTAATTAAGTTAATGGATTCTGGTGGGTTCTCCAGTTCGTGTCAAAGCGGAAAACGTCCGCTAATTCTGTTTCCTTTTCGTGCAACATTGTTGTGTGTGTGTGTGTGTGTGTGTGTGTGAGGGCGTAACTCTCGTACAGCGATGATATAAATAAAATGTACAAACGGAAATCTCAATTCGGCTCTACAGAAGTTAATTGAAATGAAACTGAAAATGTTACGTTGATAAGAATTAAATCCTGCTTCTCATTAATATATCTTAAGGGTGGTAGTATAAAACATTGTTTATAATATTTACAATTTAAAATACTTGTTCGTGTAGATAACATGACCATCCGCTTTTTAGTAAAACTATCACTGTGGCCTTAATCAACAAATATATAGATACAATGATTACGTTGTATCATTATCTAAAGTAAGATATCCAATAAAAATATCATATAATATTACCGATTAGTTTCCAAGTAAACTATTCCTTATTTCTTCTGTTTTTATCGCTGCTCTAACAATTAAAATTCTGCTACTAACACTAGCCACTTCGCTGGAATCAGAATATCTTATAACATTTTAAACACTAATCTCTGATTATAAAATTAAGTGCTTGTTACTTTGACTGAGACTGTCACACCATCAATAAACCATCAAACAATTGTCAGCAATGCATACGAGTATGCATAGGATTGCAGGTGAAAAACTACAATAGTGTACATATCGATGCCCCGCCGTCGAGATGTCGACATTTCCATTCGGATAGCTGGGCCGGCTGGTCTGCCAGCGACAGCATCAAATTAAATTTCACCCGGGGCAACACTTATATGAATCTGAACGGAAACCAAAATCAAATTTTCAGAGACAACGAAATTACTATAACGGATGAAAAGTGAGCGAGGGATGCAACCCCGGACACTACCTTATATTACTTGCACTAACTACACTTACCAATCGGCGATTTCCTTACTTTAATGTAAATAAGATTAAAACCGTTTTTTTATAATTAAACAATTTACGTCAATATCTTCATTAAATGTACTTTCGCTTGGATATAGACATCCCTGAAAGATCTTCATACGATCGGTCTTGTACTGCTCTCATTCAGCGCCATCGCACACTCACGAAATATGCTTTGATTGAAAAGTTAATGTATTTACAAGTCACGACTACTGAGCCCCACCACCACGACAAGGCGGGACCTTGTGTGGGCTTGGAAGGTGTACGCTGTGCTGCGACAACGCGCCTCGCCTTCTACAGAAGCAAGTGCTGAAAATATATTTTCATGTTATTTAAATTTCAGTGCAACACCACGGTCCCCTAAATACATATTTTTTTTTAATTAAAAAAATGCTCGTTCCGTACAACAAAGAAGCTTCGCAGCAGGAAAATCGTTTAACAAAATATGCATTCGGCGGAGGCGGGGGTGGGGGTGGCGCAGTCCGTGTGAATATTTGACCGTTTACCCCACTTTGTTTATCATCTTGAATGGAAAATTCATTTTCCATAAAGTCGCCGATTTATAACTTTTAATTTTAACGTATCGCTATAAATCAATAAAGTACCAAAATAGTTAAGAAATCTTAAAATAATGATATGTATGTGTTTACTTGTTTACTTGCATATGTTATTGATATATATGTATAAACACATAGACAATATTTAACAGAGAGAGAGTTTAACATGCATCTATTATATATCGTCATCAGCCGATAGCCATCCACTGCTGGACATAGGCCTCCCACAGATCTCCACGTCGATCGCTCCTGCGCTGCAGTTAGCATGGTCTCCAGTACCGACGAGCACTGGAGGCCAGCGTTTGTAGTGATTCATGTGGGCCTTTCACCACCACACTGACTCAATACGGGTTGATGGGAGCCAAAGCTTCGTATGCTGATTAGCAGAATGCACCACGAGCAGTTGAAGTTGGCTTGGGTACCGTCAGTTGTCGTTGCCGTCTTACACCTCTATTATATATCAAGCAGGCTTAATTTAAATTTTAAAATATAACTTATAACTTTGATGTACAGACATTCAAGGATATATATGGCGACATCTTTGAAACTAACAACAAAAAAAAAACACAAAATTAAGATAATAACGAAAGATCATAACGTAATATAATTTTATCAATAGTTCGCCTGGAAACCCTTGAGGGTGTAAAACAACTTAAGTGTAAACATTAAAAGGTCAACTCTTCGCTTCTATAAATTATACGTTGTTTACTAAGTGTTGTTTTGGTGGAAGCCTAGTCTATCGACTGATGATGATGATGAAGATGAAGTTTTGTTTACCTGATGACAAGTGATACGTCGATAACAACGTGACGATAGTTACAGCGTTATATACTGCACCACAAAGTGTTCGTGCTCTTGAGACATTAAGTCTCGTTACCCAAGTAATTACACTAGGTACAACTCTCTTTAAACCGGATCACAGTAATATCTGCACAGTACTGTTTGTCGGCTGCATTAGTCCCTGCGGTGGTGCCCACACAGTGATAGAAAAGTATTTTTATGAGCACTAAAAAGGAGCGCTTGCTTGTGCTGAATGCGTTTTTTTTTTTTTCGAAAAAGAAATTAAATTTATGTGAAAATTAAAAAATCAAATTGCGTCGCTGCTCGGCACTCCGCCAGCCGAGCTGCCGCTGTCAACTGAAGAGTAGATTTCCCGCCGAATGCCGAGGTAATATCGCGAGCGAAATTTAATTACGCACCCTCGCCACACAAAATGGCGGCCGCGACGTTCGCACCAACAGTTATATATTAGCCATACATAAACAAAACCAATTCTATTGAAACTTAACCTAACACTGACGGCAGGTCTGGTGGCCCAGAGACCATCCTCGTGGGCACCATCGCAGCTCCTTTTGCAGCCCACAGATAGTAGTGTACGTTACTGCTTTCCGGTTTGAAGGGTGTAGTAGCTGAATTACTGGGGTAAGAATATATATTTGATCTCAATGCGACGGTCATAGTGTAGTGTTGTGTATGTCATCCTAACTAACACCAATTTGTTACAAGCAGGTGTGTCGCTTACCATCAGATCAACATCGCGCTCATGTCGCTTCATTGTACAAAAAAATTATAAATATCTTACGCGTTGTTTGAGGGACGCTCATGTCCTCACTTTGTCCAGCTCAAGTTGATGATGATATATACCTAGACAGTTAGCTACCACCATTAGGTAGATAGTATCAAAAGTTTCCAGGTTTAAACGTTGTGTGGCCTTAAAAAGTATTACACCAAAGCAATGTGCCGTTGTCATAGCAACGTGGTGCTATGGAAATATACTAAATAGCGCCTTGTTGTCATGAGCAGGGTTACCACTCACCACCAAACAAACGTCAATGTACAAATAAAACGACAATGGGAGTAAGGTTAAAGAATAAATAGTTGTCTGGTTAATTTGCGGGCCCAGGCCGTTTGCAGTGAGCGGTGGACCCTCAGCCGAAACGTCTAACAATAGCACTTCGGGTCCACAACACACATAAAAGACCATTCGACCTGTATCAATTCACTCAGCCTCATCCCGACCGCACTTCCGGTACTGTGAAAATCCTTGTACAGCCGAAACACCCTTTGCATACGAAACATGGAAGGGTGTTCACTGCAAATGTTTACACTGCCGTAAGGAAGACGGCAATGTATATAAATTGCAATGAAACCTTCTCATTCGGAGTTATGATGATTGACCTGATCTTCAGACTCTCAAATGTCTTTATTTTCTATGTCTATAACTATCTGTTCCTCACCCGCTTTGCTGGTCGTAATATAAAATTAAGCTTCAGAATTATTTGAAAAATTCCTTAAGGGCAACCGTAAGTACCTTTCTATAGTAACCGTTACTATCATTACCATCAGCCGATAGACTTCCACTGCTGGCCACAAAGATCTCCACAAAGTTCATTGAGGGGAATTGGACCTTAGCCCGCCACGCTGACCCAGTGCGAGTGGATGGGTGGTCAGGGCCTCCTTTGTTGATCAGAAGGGTGCGCCGCGCGTAGGTGCGCTTGACTTGAGCTCCGTACGGTGTTGGGCGGAACCCCTTCGACGCCTACACCGTTACTATGGCAACCACATAAATAATACGAAATGGAAATGCTTATAAAAGTTGATTACAAATAAAATTATGAAAAATCTAGGAAACTCAAAAAATAAATAGCCTACGACCATCTACAAATCCGCATCGATGTATCCATGTAGTTCACCTTCACTAGTTTTTAAGTGATTGGCGAATAAACGAAACCGATTTTTATCATATACGTCTACTTAAGTACTAACGCAGCATTTATTTCCGTCACAAACATTTCTCCTATGTGCTGGTAGAATAGAACAATTAGCCGATGTCTCTATTTCCGTCTAAATACCGCATAGATGAATTGAAAGGGAGGGTGAACAGGTTGTCACGCTAGTTCTGCAATGGGCACCACAATGTTCTGCATTCCGTTTATTTTTTTTATTCAACTAAACGACAAGACGAGCGAAGATTTCACCAGACGGTAAGTTCTACGCCAGTCCATAATAACGTAGTGATAGTTAGGGTGGTGTATACTGCACCACATTGTGCTCGTCGCTACCAGACATTGTACAGTGCAGTAATGCTTGTCCACTACTCTGCCAGCTGCAACAGGCGCTGCGACGGTACCTGCCTAGACAGTCAGCGGCATCAGAGACCTTACACCAGTATACCAGCGTCCGCTCTGTATTAAACATTACCGATTCGCTTTATACGCCTAATGAAACGTTAAAATGTTTTTGACAAGGACATTTCCAACATACAATGCATGTTTTTTACTTCTGCATATCCTGTGCACCGTGTCCTCTCAAAATCACAGTTGTCACGAAGCTTTTATAGGAATACTTGAAAGCTGCTATTTACGTTTGACACGCAAGCATGATCAAAAATTGGATGACTAACGAAGTTTCCTTTCGCTCGCGCCGAGCCAGGGTGGCCCCGGGGCGACCCCGGGGAGCTGTGGCTAATGTGTGCATACAAACAACACTATTTAAACTCCAGCTTTTATTAAAACTAATTGAAATGGATTTCAAAGAAGAGTCACTCGAGTGGGGATCAACGCAAGTCAAACACAACACAGCAAGGAAACAGCTGTCGAGTTCTGATTGTGGAGGGTTCTTGCTCAATTAAATGTGAAATATTACATTTAGCTCCTGCAAAATATGATTAGCCGTCAATGGAGATTGCGCTGTGAAAGTACACTTCCGGGGAATTTAATAAAAGTTCCGATAATCTCACTTCAGTCGCGCGACGCCGGTGAGCCAGCCGCCGCAACCTGTTACCAGTCAATACTAGTTTATTGAGGGCGGGACGCTCGGCGCGACCCTGGCGGCGGAGACGCTCCATATGGCGCAATTCATGATAAATAACATGAACACACATCCGATATTATGTATTAGGATAATCAGAAAATAAATTTCAAAACCATGTTAACGTTAATAAAAATCTTATAAGCAACAAATTAATAAGCATAGTATCAATTGGGAAAGCACTAATAGGCCATTAAGGCTACAGCCCTGTAGTGCTGGCCTTGTAAGAATAGGACTAAAGTAAGCCCTGCCTGTCGTAGAAGGGCCTAGGAGTTTCGCGGGACTTGAGGGTGGGAGCCGTTATAGCTCAACAAACGAACTTGATGCGTGGATCAACGTATGGCTCAATGATGGTGCCTAGGAGGGCTAGGCTCCTCCTTAGAGACATGTGACACAAAGTGTAGAGTGGTACCGGTGCGTTCTATAAGAGATCCCGCAGCTTCTCAGAATGCACTAATGCACACTACTGAGGGGGATTTAGTGAGTAAGGAGAATCTCAGATAACCCTGACTTCCCTCCAGAAGCAGGGTATCGTTCGAAGATTCCCCCGCCCCCCTCCCCCTGTTCAAACAAATAAAGGAATAGAATATTTATGACGTAGAATACTCTCACACTTCAGTTGAACAAATATCAATTTGGTTTTCCGTTTAACTAAGGGTTAAAGTTACTAATCCATAACGAAATTTTTATCCCGACTTTTTAATTTTTTTTTTTTTAAATAAACTCAATAAATATTCCAGTGAAGCCTTCACTACAACGAGGTAGCGCTACAACATCCAGCAACCGTACAAATCACTATTCAAGTTTATATACTACTGTCTATTCCTCACTCGTGTCGCTGGCTGTACAACCCCTCAATCCCTTTTGGGGGTAATATTTCGTCACATGCATTCTTTGCTACTACAATCGGGGAAATATTCCAACCAAATTTCATGTCTCCATACGGTTCCAAAGATATCGTGATGAGGCTCCACGTAGGTGGAAATTGGCTATATATATAACATGCTTTATACTGATGAGAACTGATAAGTAACTTGGTGGAATTGTATCCTTGGGATTGGTTATTTCTTCATTCACCCAAACTGTAACATGTTTTAATACTTCCTGGGATGCGCAGACTCTCACGAGTTACATAATTAGCCCATCAAAAAGTTTCCTCCCGTGTTTGTGACCCACATCCGCGCAGCTCGAGCTCGTCTCCCACCGAAACGGCATCGGGCGAGTCCGCCCGCCGCTACGGGCTGCTTAATTTGTTTGTTTGTCCGGCGACATGCGAATTAACCGAGGACAAGATAAGATAGTACTAATCGTCACGCAGTAATTCAAGGAGAGAACACAGATTTACTTTCATATAAAACCTGCTTTTAACGGTGTTTACTGTAGTTGATGAGGTCATATTTTATGTTGTTTTGATGAACGATGTGCAAAGAGTCCCGCACAACAACTCTCGGGAACCAGGCCAACCTCACCTCCTCACGATGAATCCTGCTAATCAACAAACGAGGCTCTGGCTGTCACCAACCAGCACTGGGCCAACGTGGTGGGAAATGACCCAAATCCCCCCATTAGAATACCTACATACGACAACTCTTAGTGCCAAGCGGTAACGAAGGTAATGCGGGCTGTATGTGGAGATCTTTGGGAGAGGCCTATGTCCAACATTGGACGTCTATCGGCTGATGATGATGATGATGAACGATGTCGCAGCTTTTAAGCTTTCGTAAGGACGTTTCACTTGGTAGACTAGTTTATTTTGGTTGCAAACTTTCCCTCACCATGCAGTAGACCAGATCCTTCAATGGTAATATAATACTTATACAGGATCAGTAAAATGAAACATAAACGTAGTCGTTGTATACTTAATATTTACATAAAAATATAATAAAAAATCCTTTTAGTGAACAAGGTTTTATTTTAAATGAAACGATTAGACGACCGGATCATTTACCTGATGGTAACTGATACGGTTGCCCGTGGCGACGTGGCGCTAGTTAGAATGATATACACTGCGTCACATTGTGCTCGTCGCCTTGAAGCATAAGATGTTACATCTCGTTGTCCCAGTAACTTCACTAACTACAGTACCCTTCAAACCGGAACGTAATAATTTGCGCGTAATAAATTGTGTGCACAGTGCTGCTGGGTGCAATCAGCGCTGCTCGCTTTCGCACACAACCATGGTTCCGATAGCAACAGACCTTGATGAGGTCGCGTCTCGGAGTAGAGCAGGAGCTCTCCTCCCCTAAAGCAACCATTTTCGACGCCACGATCTCTGCCTGCGGACTGAGAGATAGATGTTTATCTCTTGCTGTCCCTATGCAGTCTCTTTCTGCAGCATTATCTTGTCGCAGAAGGCCACCCCGGCATTCCACGACCACTCACTGCTGACGATGGCTTTAGTACAGCCAAAAAGTGAGAGGTCATCCCCTACAACAGTGGTAGTACCTACCTGGACGATCTCCGGCAGCACAGACATGTCACCAGTAAACAATAATATAACTTGATGTTGCTACATATCATTACTACAATGTAGCCAATATGGTTTTCCGGATGAAGTTTACAATATACCATTATTGTTATTGCAAAAGCATGCGAATAAATATATTAGCGACGCACCCCCGGCTGCACGCCCGCTGCCGCCGCAACCCTATCGCAGATTCAATCAGTTTTATGGGACGCGCGGGATTTAATGCCGGAATTGAAATTTCAACCCTGAACACACGCTCCGCGTATATGACCGATCGTCATGTATACTCCAACACCTCCACTACGAACCATGTCTACTTTTTTATATTATACTACGAAGCGACCACACGAGCGGGACCTGACGTTCACTTGATGGTAAGTGATAAGTATGCATATAACATCACGGCACTAGTTAGTCGCCTTGGGACAGAAGGTCTCGTTACCCCAGCAGTAATTACCCTAGCTTCACACAGTAATATTTGCACACAATATTTTATTGGCTGCAGTGGTTCCTACCTGGACGGTCTCCGGCAACAGGGTTTTACCACCAGTACGTTGTAACCTATCGCTATCACCATTATTATAATTCTACCAGCAGCAGTCTATATATATATATATATATATATATATATATAAAACTAATAATTCTCATAATTATGTTTGTTTAATAAAGAAACACTGTCGCCCTACCAAAGATTTATGGAAATAGAAGATGTAAAGAAACGTCATTTTTTTCTCGTATTGTAACGCAAATGGGACCATTCCGGATCCGGGATTCCCCGCCCCGGCCACCAGCGCATTGTTCGCGGGGGACGTAAGAAAGAGAGAATTTGCATGAGTCGCTTTAAATGAACGCAATAATATTTCACCCTACGTAACGGACCCCAACCCGCCCCTCCGACCCATATTGTATATTCTCTACGTTCCTATCACTTGCCCATTTTGCAACAAGTCATTTTTGAATCTGTATTTCGCCTTGACCTCTATAAAACTTTACACATGGGTTACTGTTGCTGTCTGCTTGGAGATATAAACACCACATTTCTGCAAAGAGACTATAAATAGAGTAATAAAATAATATAAAATGTATTAGAATAGTACAAGTGCAAGATAACAATGTATAGAAATAAGGAAGTAAGCAAAGAGATGTAGTAGGAGGATGATATTGAAAAAAAGAGTGTGTGTCAACTCATTTGTAGGAAGGATAAAAGAAGGAATTAGGATGGAGTATAAATGAGAAGAAAAGAATAGAAGATAAGAACGCAATAATAGAAGAACATGATGGAAGGCAAGAATGAGAAAGACATAAAAAAATATAACAAAGTATGAAACGAAGACCAGGTCCACGACTGCCCGAGGGGACGAGTATTAATAAAAAATAATGTTGGTAATAAGCCCATGGTCCATCTATGGTCGTTATGAGAATTATTTCTTTAAACAAAATGCAAGGATCGCTTTTTTATTACGAAGAGGGTAAGAATATAAATAATATAAAATATGATGTTACAGGGTATGATGTGTCTTCTCGTCATTAATTAAATATTTAATAGTACGGAGGTAAATCTCCCGGAAGAGCTCGCTGCCATTTTGCAGCTTTAATTAATTGCAGTTATTCTTTTGAACTTGCAGCGCCCCGGCGGCGAATGAGCTAACTTTACCTTGATCACTCCATGTTTTTAAACAATTCTATGAAGTATTATAATAAGTGAGACATATTCAACATTTACTTCCGCCACTGAACCGCCCAGCCGCAATTGCCGGCGCGGTGAGTTATAGTTAAGTTATGATCAACAACATATCGCTTCGTTCTGTTGTCCACTGAAACGAGATGACAAATAGCTTAGCTACTTTTACACCAGTCCACTACATCAGGATACACTCTGGAAGTTTTACAGCTAGAAACTATATCAATGCAGGTAGTAGTAAAATCACTAAAACTCAGTTACAGCGAACTTTCGTAAGTAGTTTAAGGTCCCAGCACAGCCCCCGGTGCCGGCTGCGGGGTCGCTGTAACTTCCCCTTTATTGTACGGGCGGTAGAGGGAAATTTACAAATTTCCCTTTCATAACTTAAATTGTTTTTCACTTAGAAGCTCGGCTCGGCTGCGCTCCGGAATGGAAGTTTGTATGTAAATATGCTCACACTACTTCTAATCTCGTTTGCTATGACAGACACTTACGTGAAGCTTATCACGTCATGTAATGCACGCATACTGAGTAACTTGTTGGAATCTCTCCGATATATATTCAGTGGTTTCACATCCGGCAAATTTCAGAATTTTTCAGTGACGTGTATTGATTTTGTTTAAGGATAATGATGTAATTGTAATTTTACCGAAGCATTTAGTTTCTGTCTAGTAAGTTTTTAATTTAAAGTAAACAACGCTTTTTATAATCACATTATTCGCAGCAGGTCATCTGTGGCATAAGTATAAAGGACATGTTGTAAACTTTCACAAAGTGTAAAGTAAGTAAAGATTTGCCCTCTCATGTCTGCGAAGTATTAAGTTCATTTTCTATATTTATATTAACCTTTTACACAAACCTTATATTAAATTTGAAAGAGAGAGTAAGTTAGAAATGAAAACAAAACAATTCGTTTTGTACAGTAAGTTAGTCGTAAGTTAGCGCAGATGAAATAATAAACACCAAGTTTATTTTCAATCGGAATGTCAGTTATTTTGTTTGTCCAGTAAATCCACTAATGAAATGTCAACACTCGTAATTGATTTCCCGGCTGCTAATTGTTCCGTCAGGGTACAGTTTTCAATTGAAAGCTGAATGAAATCTACAAAAATGAATACATATAAAGTGCTTTTAACTTAACACATGAATGCTTACGCCGGACTTGTACTGTACGGTAAATGTCACGCCTTCAAATGTGTCCGACTTTGACTCCACTTAAAAACCTGCGCGTGCGTGTCACTTCAGAACAATTAATCAAGCTCTCACACAACAATATTGCACGTGTCATCTGTGCACCTAGGAGCACTAGATCATGTCTATAGCTGCTGCAGTGTGCCATAAACGTTACGGACACGATGCGCGTCGGATGTTTCTGTTCAGTGTACAATGGGCGACTTATGTCTTGTCTTAGTCATACATCATTATTATACTCAATTATAACCGTATATAAATTCATGACATAGTTCATATGCTATCTCATAGTAATATGTTTAAGAAATATAATTTATTTTCTCTTTACCAGCGTGTTTATTTAATGTTCATGAAAGCGTTTCATCTAAAGTAAATATATTTAGCTTTTCTTCCGGGGAACAGTTAGATACGTTTAATACTACCCACTAATAAAAACTTATATAACAGTATAGAAATATTAATTAGATAAAATAATCTGTCATTTAACTTTACAATAAACATACAATAGATGCAAATGACATATAATACATACATATAAAAATTATATATGTTATATTTACTTCAGAAATGTAAAACTGTATCTTCATTGTATAACTAAATGCAGTTAAGACTATATTCTTATAATAATATTATAAAAGAAACAATGTTACAGTTCTTCATCTTCATCAGCAGATAGATGTCTACTGCTGGACATAGGCTTTCTCCAAAAATCTCCACAGAGTTCATTGAGGGGAACTGGGCCATAGCCCATAGCGCTGGAGCAGTGCGGGTTGGTGGTCAGAGCATCCTCTGTTATTCAGCAGGTTGCACCGCGTGCAGGCGAGGTTGACTTGGGTTCTGTAAGCTATCAGAGGAAACACTTACAGCCCATTTTACCGTTACCATACTTAGTTCTTGCAAATTAATTATATCAATCAAATATCAAAAAAAGGATCTTACAAGCATTTCACATAACCCCCACTAAAGAAATCAACTGTATCATATGATCTACTCTAACGTTGTCCTTTCTTCGGTTTTATTAAAAAAAAACCTCTTTATTACCTCTCACAACTACACCCCATGAATATAAACAATAATATTGAATGCAATAAGCGTAAATCTACACACGCTACATAAAGTTTCGCAACAGCTACTTAAGTAGTTCGAAGGGATGTGAACTTCGTTATAGAGTTCGCTACGCGTTCAGTCCAACTGTCCGGACATACGGAACAACAGTTTGTTGTTATGGAACGTACGCGTCGACAACAACAGAGATCAAGTATTCAGAAGGAGGGGTTCTTCCCCAAGGTTTGACTTATGGCTTAAGACTGCAGATGTAACATTAAGTTTATTCATTGAAACGATGAGACGATGGGACGTATATATGATTATGCGATCGTTTATAGCAGTTGAGGAGGAAAGGTGTTACTCTGGTAACAACATTAGTAACAACGACCTTCAAATTTTTTAATGGTAGAAGTAGTCTTGACATCGGCATTAAGTTAAAGTGGAATTTTAACATCATATCAAAGGCAAACCCAAGCCGCCATCTTTGATTTGTAATATGACCTAAAGTCAACTGGGTGGAAATATATATATATACTCTGTAATGGGGACCTAACTTAATCCTCGCCTTTATCCTTTAAGCCTCTTAAGTTAATTAATAGATAATAATAATAAGTAAATTCAATTTCTCTCCGTAAATTTTGCATCGACTAATTGAATCATCATCAGCCGATAGACGTGCACAGCTGGACATAGGCCTTCTCTAAGATCTCAAATCTCCGTAGATTCCCACGATTCTCACCAGATCGTCGATCCACCTTGTGCGAGGCCTCCCAGCACTAGTGATGGAGTAGCCGTCCACAAACCGCCTCGCACGCGACCAAGCTGACCGCGTTGTGTGAGCATAAGATATATACACGTGAATATATGTATGTCATACTAATAGATTTTATATGGGTAACATATTAGCATATATATAGACCCCATGTACTTTGTATGGTCTACTTTATCTGATGAATGCATTACAACAAACAGAGAATAGACAAGATTGCCGCTGGCTCCGGCTCCGGCTCCGGCTCCGGCTCTGTCGTTGTCGTTTGTTATCGCGCGGCCGTGCAGCCAGCCAGCCGTCGTAACAGAGCGTTTAGACTACCTGGACACTTCAAACGTGACCTGGTGTAAGTACTAGAGAAGCACAACTGCGAACCTTATTGTATTCTACAGTAACGAAGCTTATCATTTCACTTAACACGACGAGCGGAATATGATATGAGATCAACAATGATGCCATCTCGTTATTAAGGGTATGGTTGTCACTTACGACCCTGTGATCGTCCAGGTCGCATCATCAAACATTGAGTTGTTAAATGTCTAAAGTTAGCTCATACGCGAACTCGCGTCCATATATTATGTAAACCTATTACAGGCCTTAGTCATAACTTAGTTCCCGCTGCTCGGAAATGAGGAGCGCCCAATATTAAGACACCCGGGTCATATTTCAAGTATATAGGTTTTATTATTAGGTTTAATATACCGAAGTATACTGCAGTTAAATACCAATATAGCAAAATATTATATATAATATAATATAATATAGTAACGATTTTCATCATCATCACCTGCTGGTCTGTATTCGTTATTTTGTTAGGGAGAAAAAATAATTAAACCGGCACGTCGTAGATGTATCGGCGCTGTTAATGACTGTAGACCATTAAGACGTTCTCCACCTTCCAACCCTCGCGAAGAGTAATGGTGCGATTAGTTAGAACTGACTCGCTCTGAATAGATTACAGCCCGTTGATAGCGTTCTTTGTGTGTATTCTGAGATGTGCTTGTTTTATAAGCTAAAGCGGTGTACAGCTTACTACCCACCGACGCTATAAGAGGTGTGTTGTGGTAACGCGTATTTGTTGTATATTGTACATAGTTTTTAATTCATTTTCATAATAATAAGATTTTTATACGTCTTCGCAAATTATGTACCAAACCTCGAACCTGTGCGCTATAAATAAAACGTGGCGCTGTACCAGCAGCACTCCGTACCCCAGCTCGCCGACTGCTCAAAGGTGAACACGTTTGAATGTGAATCAACAGTGCAGGAGCAGAGTAAACACACAACTGAACGTTTCACATGTTTCAGTTGATTTTTCAGATCGCAGGCACCTCTTCCAGCAGTCAGCGGCTGAATATTTAAATGCGCACACGAGGGTACGTCGAGCGCCTAATCATCCGCAAACTCCTCATTAAAGGACCCTTTCTCTTATCTCCAAATTTTCACGTTCGTTCAATGTAATCAAGTTGTGAATTTTCATTATTTTACATATGAGGTTTCCGGTTCGGCGGGCTGCGTGGCAATGCAGAACATTCAATTACCAACGGGTCAAAAATCAACCGGACGGATATGTTGTTATATAAAATTACAACTTACCACACATACTTCTACTTGAGGTTATTCTGTCATTTCCCGATTTTTATCTTCGTGACCTTGAAAAATATTTGTCCTTACATTGATTTTGACTTATAGTCGTATGAGTAATGATTTTTGACCGCATATAAGTAACTAATAATCTTTCAATTAAATAAACTTATTGTATGAAAAAATACCCTTACGACACAGAGTCATGGCACCTGACCATCGGGCTGGTACACCGATTCAAAGCAGCACAGCGAGCGATGGAGAGACCTATTCTTGGCATTGATCCAAAGGACTAAATCCGGAACGGAGAAATTTGACGGAGAACTAAAGCTGTCGACGTAGCTCTCAAAATCTGCAAACTAAAGTGGCAGTGGCACGGCCATGTCTATCGTGTCAGTGACGGCCGATGGGGAAGGAAAGACTCGGAGTGGAGGCTATGTACAGGTCACAGAAGTATAGGACGTTCTCAATTCAGATGGACCGACGACATCATCAGAACGGTCGGAAGTAGGTGGATGCGAGAAGCCGAGGATCGCATTTGGTGGAAGACATCGGGGAAGGCCTATATCCAGCAGTGAATAAACCAAAGCTGTATGATGATGATGATGATAAGAAAATAAGATGTTCTATAAAGCGAGAGATGATGGTAGAATGAATATAAGACTGGTTACTAATATTGATATTGGTGATGTGACCCTCTCTTTCCTTCAACGTAGCATAACCTTCCGATTGCCACAGAGGGAATACACCCTTACGGTACTACCTGCTACATCACATCTATTATAATCTAAAGAAAGAAATTCTTTCGTAGACATTATATTTAGATTAGATCCGGTTAATCCGGCTGATTTAAAGTTTACTCTTGTACCATCTCCGATTAGTGCTACTGTTGATGTTCTTATGCGATGTTTTTTCATACGTCGAAACGTAATACTGATTGTAGTAATCACCAGCATCACTCAGTTCCAACACTTTTCCATCACGCTTAATAGGACACTTTTCCGAGAATAGCGTATTTTATTACGCCAGTAACACTGAGCGGAACACACTTCACCATTACCACATCAGGTCAGGCCGCCGCGATGCACTCGCCCGCAGCGGTTACCCTTGAACCGTACAAGGCATCGACGACCTGGTGCGACAGCCCTGCACCACTGTTGTCATGTCATGACGACTTTCTTCGTTGATAACTAACACATTTTAATTACCTTATCACACGTAAGTACTTCCGTGCGCAACAGCCTCTTTTTTACTTCTTGGTCACCTGAAAAAAATTTAAATCTAGTTGTAGTGATATTTTGCTCGGTGCTTCGGAGCTTCTAAATATTATCAGGATATTCTTTGGCAAATTTAGAAGCGGAATAAATGTCATATCCTCTTGGTTCACTAACAAACTGGCATGAACTTCAGAAGATTCTTTGTAAATCCCCGATGCCTCAAGGAATAATATAAACTGCTGCCGCCGTTCACGGCACGCTTCCGTCCGACTGGCCGGTCCGCCATCAAGGGTCAGCTCTGCAGGCGGTCTTCCGTGCTCCATTATAAATGAACACTAATGAGCTGTTCTACTATTTCGCTATAGTACAAAAACTGATAAAACAATATAAGTGCCGCCACGTAATGTAGCTACTCGCTCCACCACGCGCAGTGCTTGCTCTGACCACAGTATTGCTACAACCACCGCCACCTTACACACGTAACAGTCACCATTATAGATCACGTTACTATTAAAAAATCTAAAATAATTTGTGGTACAAAGCTCTTTATATATATATATACTCGTAATACACATATCTGCAACAACAACAACAACAACGTTTGGTCACTTTCCAATGGTGCATTAGTTCATGGCAAAACAAATATATCCTGTCCTCGGCTTATATAAATCTAAGCTGGTTCGGTTCGTACCGGAGCGCGTTTGACATCAAAGAAAATTGAACTCGCTGAGAAATTGGCAAAGCGAGAAGCAAAACGAATCCTTTGATGGTGAAAAGCCAGCCTTGGCATTCAGGTACCGCCGGCGTCGGCAAAACCACACTAATAGTGTTTTGTTGATTTTTATGTATTTTAAATGAAATAAGTGAGCAGTCGTAATGGTGGCGGGTCCGTAAGACCGTAGCGCCCATTACAGCCGACTAACAGTACTGTGTTCCGGTTTGAAAGGGTTTCTAGCTAGTGTAATTACCGGGGTAAGCATACTTAAAACATCTCAAGCCGACAAACGCAATATGGTACAGTATATACCATACTAACTAGCTAGCGACATTGTTATGGATAAGTCTATCACTTACCATCAGGTGATCGTGAACGTGCTGCTCATTTCGCTCCTTTCGATGAGCATAAAAAAAATCGTTAGTCATAATCTAGTGTTATTGTTGAAGATGTATCATAAAGTAAAAATATGAGACACAGAGTAAGTACATAGATGAAGATTGAGATAAACGTCGCTCATTGGAAGAGGCTGATGTCCAATAGATGACTGCTAAAGTCTGAAGATATTACCCAGGAGAAACTTGAAATGAAGTCGATAAGGGAATAATTGAAACGTTTCAGTTTACTGTGCCAGGGCGAGCGTTATTTAGTGTACTGATTATGGCAGTCGATTTCGCAACTATTTACAACAAACTTTGTTAATTTAGCGAAATTGTCGAACAAGCCGATTATTTGGGGAAGTTACAAAATGTTACTTTGTATTATCAGAGGTCTGTTAAATGATTACTCTGACAAAGGTTACCACCAAAGCTCTGCTTAGGTATCTGATAATGCTACGAATTTTAGGTACAAGAGCCTTGCTAATGGGAATAATGTTGTGTACATGATGTGGCCGTACACACATTCTGTGGTTACAAAAATATTTTACGAGGATGCTGCTGTTCTCACTGAGAATGCGTATACTATATAGTGAGATGTACATTTCACTATCACAATATATTGTTACTCAAGACGATCACAACGTATTGATACTTTTCTTCGCGCTTGTCTCCTTACACTTTGTTGGAAGCACAGCGACTCCTTAACTATGTTCTCTGATACTACCTTTATTTATGGTGAAATAAAATAAAATTGAAGTGTATGACGTAGTAAGACATAGGGGTGTAAAGGGTCCCAAACAACAATTCACGGTACCCAAACCAAGCTCACCTGCTCGTGATGCTTCCTGCTAATCAGCAAACAAAGCTCTGGCTCCCATCAACACGCATTGAGCCAGGATGATGGGAAATGGTTCAAATTTCCCCAAACGAACCTCTACATATGAAAGCCCCTACTGTCGAGCGGTACTGGGGATCATGCCGACTGTATGAAGATCTTTGGTGGAAACTTATATCCAGCAGTGGACGTCTATCGGCTGATGATATATCGTTAATGTTCTTTTCTATACACTTATCGACTTACAATTTTTAGAGGACACAGCGCCCATTGACCCATGATGATTGAAGTGTATGACATAGTGCACGAGTATATATAGTAAAACGGTCCGCCAAGTAAAACATATGAATATTCCATATGATTATAGTAAATCAGTGAATAAGGGGTGCACGGGGCGTATTCGCGTCACGCGTCCCGTAGTTTCAATCAGAGCCGATATTCAATTGATTCCGGCGCCGCAGCCCCCGCCGGGACCCCAAATAACATTGCCACTCAGATTGAATGGAGAAAGTTCCTTCTCACATCTTATTCTCACCCCTCTTTGGAGTAGGATGATGTATAGTGTAACGAACAATGCCCACAATCTAATTTGTCAATAATATCATAAACTTCGGTTCGGAATGATGACGTACGACAACAGGATAAAAATGCATCATTGTGTCCCGCGTCAGCAGGACATGATCATGCAATGACGGAGCAGCCTTAACTTAATGTTTTTTCCGTAAGAAATTATTTGAACTTTGTACGTCTTATTCGTTATAGGAATATATATTTAAGGAGTCACGAGGGCGAGCGCAAGGGTCAGGATTACGTTAGGTTAAATGAACTGAGGAAAATTAACTACAAATTTTATATATGTATAGAAACAAATACGAAAAATAAATGCTGCATAATCCAGTATATTTAGATTTTTTTATTTATTTATTTTTCCTTATAAAAGTTACAGCTGCTATGTACAGAGTTGTCACAGTCCGCGGTTTCCGAACTAGGAATGTTTCCTGTATTTCGGGAACCAGTTTCCGTTACAGTGTCGTACATAATTTTTTACTTTTTTTGTAATAAATGTAAATAGCATTTAGTGTGTGTATTTATATAAATATTTATGTATACAAGTACGTGTGTTTGTATGTGTGTGCACGCGCATATGTTTTTTTATTATTGTATAGATTTGATGTTATGTATCAAGAAGAAAAAACACGCGATATAATATAACATACCGTCATGAGAAATTCTGTAGCATGCTGTCACTTTCTTACCTAGCCATTGTGTGAACCTCCTCCTCCTCCTCCTCCTCTTGTAAGTATGTCAATAAAAAATCCTCCACACATGTCGTACTTCATATAAATGTTTGCCGTTCTCATCAAAACCTCAGCCGTGAACATTGTCCCCTATTCCTGGTGAGGCGAGGCGGTCTACTCAAAAATTCACTCTGTGGATAACTTAGTCACAGTAAACCGTATGCGTTTGATAAACACAAAGTTACAACGCAAAGTAACTTATAATGGCTTGTGTTAAAGTGCAAAATGACTAAATATCATATACTAAGTAACTCCACCACGTAAATTCAGGTTTAAGACGTAAATCCTGTTTATGAGCTGGACGCAGAACTTAGTCCAAGTCGTAAACTTGCGCGGTATTAAGTAAGTTTAGCTACAAAATTATTTTGACTATTTACTTGAACTTAATTTAGTTAACTCCTTGGGGCAACAAATTAGACCATATGATTGGTGAGAACTGGGCGAGAGTGTGCAAACATTGTCCTCAGTGGCGTGAACTGGGATTCCATATCCTACATAGGAGTAATTACGTATCAGACGTAAGATGTCATCTCCGGGATCATACTGACCAGCAATATTTATTATCCTAATTATAGTCACCCTGGGACCAATTGACACGTCGTTACACATTACCAGGTCTGATGTATCAATGCAAGGAAGAAACTCCTCCTCATTTAGTGACGAAGTACTAACTACTCCTGTACATGGAGACTGGAGATATGATTTTGAACATGAGACAGGCTAAGGATAGATACAGTTAATCTAACAGAGATAACAACAAATAAGTTAGAAGTAAATTCATAAATTATTGCTTAAAAATATGTAAGATAGTAAACAATAGGAATAAGGACAGGTGAATATAAAATAGCATAAGTATAGTATAAAAAATATAGGAATAATATTCTAAGTAATGTAAATAGCTTAAATTAGTTTTAAATCATAGGATAAGGTAAAGCCCTAAATAATAACATCACGGAGGATTGGAAATAATAAAAAAAAATATATTAATTCCACTCTTACCGCCGGTTTCCGGTCCCCACGCCACATTGATTTCGAAGAGTACATGTAGTCGATACGGCAGGAATAACTTATTTCGCCCCCCGCGGCTGCAATATGGCCGTCGGTACATGATTTAGTGCGGGCGGGGATACTTCCGGTCGCGGGTATATTGCGCTCGCTCCAATAACCTTTACTATCTCTTATTGCGGAGCACTGCACGGCCAGGAACACGGTAGTGCGGTCACTGCTGGTAGGACTCCGTTGCCGGGGACCGTATAGGAAGGTACTACTGCATCGTCTATTACTACCCTCAAAAAATTGTATGCAGACCTTACTGCATTTCGGTTGGAAGAGCGCCGTGGCTAGCTTAATTACTTGGGAAACACTTTATCTTTCAAGGCGACGAGGACGATGTGGTACTGTATTATGAGTAAGGCATATGATACCATCAGATGGACGTCTAGCCGGTCTTGTCTCTTCGTGGAAAAAAAAAATACTCTTCGATTCCTCAGCCTCACGATTCAAAGTTCGAATAGTAAGTCTGCAGCTTTGAAAGCATTGCTGTGTTCTCCTCTTCTTTATTGAGCTAAATTGTTATTTTTAAGACTAGAGCGAAGGGTTACAACATAACTGATCAGAGTAACATTTTGAAATACTTCAGACACATTCACCACAGTCAGTTACATCTAGATACATAAATCTGGACGCAGACGGATCCGACGCGGCCCGGGGCTCGGTACTACAATGAATAATTTATACGATCACTATATGTATTATGTATACAACGTCGGGCAAACATCACACATGATAAATATCCGGTTATAGCATATTCAATGATAACCCTTTGACAACCATCCTTCCAGCTGCTAACCTGTCATGTGGTAAGATGTGGTTGGCAACGTAATACGAAGCAGTTAAGATGAAGTATAAAAACTGTTGTTTATGCTTTATGCTTTGTGGAACAACGCTTTGCCGTTTCTTCGTTCTTCCTTCACCATCCGATTGTGTAAACTTTTCATCCCAATAACCTGTCAATGTAGAGCGTGGTTCTGATTAGATGTTTTATACAAGAGTACATTCGAAAAGTTTATCCCGTAAACCGCAGCAGCCGATAAAATACAATAAAACACTCCGGGCGCCGCTTCAGCTCAATATTGCATCAAGTTGAATGCAGTTTGCAGGCAAGTGGGGAAATTCTAAAAGGTTCCCCCGTTGTTTCTTATTTCCACTTGATGTACAACCAATACGAGCTTTTAGTACGAAAGTAGTAGACGTTTCCCCGCCATACACTTTGCCACTTTGTATTTCTTTATGTCGTTGACCTGATTGTTATTTCGAATAGAGTACACCTTCAATTGACTCCAGTTTCATTCTGCACAGCTGCAGAGTAATATGAAAGTATACCTCCCAGAAAATTTTACCGCCATCCTCATTCTGCAACCTTTCGCCCCAGGATACATTTTGGATTATTTCTCGATTTTATACTCTCCTCTTGCTCTAGCCTTCACGCGCTCGGTAATGTGACAAGATAGTTCACTAAGTATTAACTACTCCTATAAGTTCGACATAAATGTTTCATAAGTACTTCATTGAGTCCACCACTTCGGAACAGCTCATGCCATATCGCCTTTCATTAGTAATATCACTAGTTCCAACGCGTTTCAAAGAAACTATCGACTGCTTAGAGGTCAGAAGTTGCCACTGCTCTGCCAACAAACCTCAATTAAACCTTAAATTGGTGACGACGAGTTTAAAAGGTTATCTTCAATTTAAAGTCCAATTAGATGGTAACCTCTGGTATTCAAAAGGCGACGTTCAGCGAGAGTAATGCGATAATTATGCGCGGAGCTATTTCAATCCAGATCCGTACAAATAAATGAAAATTCATAATAGAAACTTGTTCAAATAGCTAATGCGCGATTTTATTCAGCTCCAGCTTGAAAATCGCTTCGAGCGGAGTTTTATTTCTGGATGCAGATTGCGCTGATGGCAGCGCTTTTCCGCTTCTCTCTATTGTTAGTCATTAGAAACGTTTTCCGTAGAAAACGTCGGGCGTATGATTCCCACGGTATAATAATGAACCTCGCGAACCACTAGCCCCGACACGTTAAAATATTTTCTGTTACCAAGTATATCTACTTTGCGCAAAGCCGTCTCGTAAGTTATCACTTTTATGTTTATTATAATTGAGAAAAGAAAATATGTACAAGGTAGAATAAGATTTCTTTAGTTGTATAGAAGTGTGTAAGTGTTACTGCGTTGCGATTTTGATGAATTTGGAGCAAGTGAAAATAACCAAGTAAGGAGAGTTAACATGAGAAAAAACAATAATGTATCATCCGAAGCGAAGACGTGGAGAAAGGTAGACCAATGATATTTACATCTTAATCCGTCGTGTAAGAAAAAAATCTTATCTAAACTGTTGAAAATAGAAGCTAAAGATCATAATGATTTTTTCAATCTTACTCTTATTGTTCAGTTTGAAATAATGAAGATGATATTGTGGTGCATTGATGTGAATGAATACATGTTAAGTGCGATCTATTACTACTTCTACAAAATGACTGTCTCGTTTAGAAGTGGATATGATAATAAGACCGCTTGTACACTGTCTGCTTAATATTCGTAACAAGGGGCCGGCGGCGCGGTGTTGTTCCGAAATTTTAATTACAATCCTAATTTCATTAGGTGAGAGAGCGCCGAGGGCGGACGGTGGAGGGCGGAGGGCGGAGGGCGGAGGGCACGATAATTATTAATTCATAGCCTAATTCAAACTGAACTCGATAAACTTATTATGCAGACGTCGCTTTTAATAAATTGTATAATCGCTTTCATGTTCCTTTAATAGAAATAAAACGAAAATGGCCGAGTACTCCAAATTCCATAATTTGCTATCCACCTACGCCATCGGAAAACAAAATCAGAGAAGAAACGCAAGTAATAAAACTAACATGATGAAATTAAGATCCCACTGAACGGCAGGATACTATGTTAACCTTTAAATTAATTAAGGCTTTGAAACTTCGAAGTTACCAAGTGGACAGCAAACACTTGAACTACAAACGGAATCCGAGCCCAGCCAATCGACATCCGCTGGAAGCAGCGAATCATAACTCATAAAGTGAATCAGACCCAACGAAAAGTTTAACAACGACAGCTCCGTTATTTAATTCCTGTCTAAATTTCAATTGTCAAAATGTCTAAAGAAATTAATAAAACCGGAGTATCCGGTTCAAAGTAACAAACAATATTTGATTTGTATGAATGTTTACACGGTACTCGTGCCGAGAGTCATCTTGATCCTCTCCGTTTGCCTCTTTGATCCGAATAACATTCTAAATAACTGAATTAATTTTAAAAGTAGTGAAAAAATTATTTTAATAATATTCTTAAGAGAGATTTCCCTCATTTCAGGTTTTCGTTGGCAAATATTTATACTGTGATAGAGCATTACATTCTTTTAATTCAATATAAGCTAAGGGTCCACGATTAAGTGACACGCACATAAATATCATGTTGGTAAGGTATACGCAGCTGGTCGCAGCCAAGTACAACCTCTGCGCGAAGAGAGGGAATCAGCCGAGTTGGTCACGAGTTGGGAGTTTGTTCAAGGATATAAATTATCCTTTATGTTGAAAAACACCACTCCCGATTCGATCTGTATATGTGATTGTACGTGTTACTAAGACCTGGAGAAGAAAATGTTATTTTTGGATAGAAATATTTACAACTTTAAATACGAAAAAAATCTAAAAAAGCATGAATTATTAGAAAGAAGATTTGCATTTCTACTTTGTGTTACGTCTCTGAGAAGGAGCCTAACCCTCCTAAGCACCAATTGCTGAGCCATACGCTGTCTCACGCAGGTTCGTTTATTGAGAAATTATGGCAGCTTCCCTCAAGACCTGCAAAACTCCTAGATCCTTTTTGTCGTCTTCTACGACAGACAGGGTTTACCTTAGTCCTATCCTTACTGGACCGACTGTACAGGGCTGACCGGAGACCTGCCATTCATACTGAACTCGTAGCAAACCCCTAAGAAATGGCAATAGATATTGTCGCTTTCCCATTTCTCGATCATTTTGATAGTATCAGAATTATGACAGTTTGATCCATTTATCCCTCCGAGTATCAAATGCCAAGACGATCACACAGTGAGATACAGTGACAAAGGTTGGGTAAATTATTCATGCTCTCGCAACCCCTCATTCCTTTAGGCTTGCCGTGTTTTATATTCCTCTCACGTGGATCTCTGTGAAGCGGATTATCTGCGTATAAAGTAGCGACAAGTGCTTACAATGCCTCGCCATCTTTATACCAAAAGAGATTCCTCGCTCATATTTTTTTGGATTTAGCAAAGCGATGAAGCGAGCAGGCCTTTGGTCTTTAATGGTCATGTGAGGTGGGTAAAACAAGTTTTTAACAATGTAGGAAACGCCGCGGAATTTCAGTTGTATTTTATTATATTTGTACTATCTTTACGCACATACTATCCAATTTGCTGGATTGAAAATTGCCGAGATGAATGTGCGGTGTAGCCAGGTTCGATAAGGTAAATCTCTAACAAGGTTGCGATGAAATAATCTAGAGGAAAAAGTGCCGTCTGACCACGTTACCCACTTGGCATTGCAGCTTTCTCTTCCAGGATGAAGCCGAGGTGAAAAAAATTTAAACCGAGTGATCGATGACATTACCGAGGATATAGCGAAGTGGGAAAAAACTACGAAGAAGGTATAACGGAACACTGAGGACTACTGGAGATTAGTGTTTTTCGCTGTCATACAATATTACGAATTAGACAAGTTACGAGCACAAACAGGTTCAGTATACCTCCCCAAGACCTGGCAAAATTGAAAGAAAATATAAGAAGCAGCAATCATGCAAAACAGTAAAAAGTTAAATATGAAATGAAGAGTGTAAAGTTTAAAAGGCATTGCAATGTCAGCTTGTGTGAACATCTTCCAAGAATTTATTCGTAAAAGGCTTTTCGCGGATATTCTCCGCGGACAGTAGTGTTATTTATTGAAGATGACTTTAAGGCAGTAAATGAAAAGAAAATACAGCCTCAAAGGTTTCTAGAAACCTCTCAACTACCGAACTTCCATTCAGTAACTTTATTAAGCGTCTGCTAATCTATCTCTTGAAATTTTAAAATTGTAGTTCTTCTTCTTCATCGCAATCACTCTTTACAGAGTGGTCGTGGTCGTGGTCTTCAAATTTGTAGTTAGATACAATTAAACAAAACCTCTTTACTATGTTTAACTAACGGCGGAGGTTTGTGTTCGTATTTCATTCATTCATCCTTTCGTCGTCCCAAAGAGCATTACAGTTACATTCACTAACGTTACGTTCTGAATCGATTGTTTTGAAAGCGACGAGACGAGCGGAACCTTCAGCTGATGGTAAACGATACGCCTGCCCGTAACAACATACCGCTACTTAGAAAGTTATACACAGGACCATATTGCGCTCATCGCCTTGAGACATAAGATATAAAGTTTCGTTACCTCAATAATTACACTAGTTATAACGCCCTTCAAACCGGAACACGGTAATGCTTGCACGCTACTGTTTGTCGGCTGCAATAGGAGCCGCGGTGGTATTTACCCACGAATAGTTGACCCTGATAAGACAAATGCTTTGTACGGGCACTACACTGGTGAGTGATGGGTGTACACATTTCAATGCGGTATGCCTCCGACTGTGGTGTACAGGAAATCAACCAGCTCAGATCCGCCGCTGGTTACAGTTAATCAAGCTCAATGGAGAATCACATTGGGCAATAACTGCTCTGCCAATAGTCTGCCCAGTGATTTATGTGCGTGGAATAACTCCGGTCTGAACGCGACGCATTTCTATTGAGACATTGGGGATGGAGACCAGCAGTGGACACACCCTGAACAAACTAAAGTTTATCAATTAAAGTTTCATGCTATAAGGAATTTATTAAACACTAACCCAAAAGGATAGGGGAAGGAGGGGTTTTATGTTTACAATGCACGTGTACCGACGTAACTTGGCTAGACTTTCTAGAATGGCAAGGAGTTCTAGACACCTCTGCTTTGTTCTAAGCTAACGAATATAGAAATTGTTTTGATACTTCTAGAATTTCAACAGTTCACGACGGCGGATCAGCAGTTTGTTATTTACGAAGCGCCAACACTGAATGGTTGAGTACAGAGATGGTACAGCACATTTCCTAGTCTCCATTAACATCAACACCGGTCTTCTTGTCAAGCGGATAACGCCCAATACACAATATAGGCCTTCCTCAAGGATCTCCACGCCTACCAGTACTACGCTGCCCGCATCCAACGGCTTCTCAAGACCTTCATTATATCATTGGTTCTTTTAATGGAGCTAGCACTGAATGTTTCGGTACGCGATCACTATTCGAGAGCCTTGCAGCACCATCGCCCGTCATTCCTTCGAGCGAAGTGTCCTACTTACTGCCACTTGAGTCTAACAATCTTTCGGATTTAGTTCTGCTGGGGATCTTCTCATTTCCAATTCGATCACGCAGAGAAACCCTGAGATTTTTCACAAGGCCCACTGAAAGCAGCCACGACTCGGTGCCATCTTTGTCTTTAGACACTGCGGTAAATGGAATGAGAATATGCTGTCCAGCCTCCCGAACGCTGCTCAGCCGAGTTGGAATTGTCGATTGACCTATTTCTAGAAATTGGTAAGGAACAATGTTGTAGCGGCATTTTACAATATATGATAACAAGTACTGCAGGCTGGAGGTGACCCGCCTAAACATTATACTTCTATTCGGTAAGGGATGTAAGGTATAATCAGACTCATCTGATTACACTGCGCACCCTCTAATTGCATGTTTGTGTTCACCCTTGGCATTTGCTGGGTTTTCGCGAGAGTTTCCATTAAAAAACAGTACTTTTTATATTTTGTGCACAACCCCCTTCGGGTGTACTTAGCTCCGTCTGCATTGCGTTGTACAACGGAATTTATTCGTGTACTCGACTCGAGCCACGTCTTTATAGCCCACATTTACATTTTAATAAATAGTTGACGTTTCAGAGATCCAGGGTTCGACTCCATGAGACTGGAACAGTGACGCACACTGTTGTATTAATATTATGTTTGTATAGGATAATGTAATAGTTACTAAAATATACTTGACTTTCTGTTTGATTTATTATATATGGAGATCAAGAATTGAGGATGCTATATGGAGATATAAATCTCCAGCAACACCACCAAAACCAACAAACTCTAATATGTAACACAATAACTACTCTTTCACAAGCGATGACCAAATAGAACTGATTAAGCCAGAGACAGACTATCATATATGAAGGTGGCTGGAGAAACTATCATATATGAAGGTGTAGAGCCCCATGACCAACTTAAAGATAAGAGAAATTCTCCATAAGTTTAGTCATCATCATCATTATCAGCCGACAGACGTCCACTGCTGGATATAGGCCTCCCCCAAAGCTGATCGAGGGGAATTTACCATAACCCACCACGCTGGCCCAATGCAGGTTGGTGGGCGATCAGAGCCTCGTCTGTTATTCAGCAGAGTGCACAGCGTGTAAGTGAAGTTGACTTGGGCTCCGTAAGATTTTAGGCGAAACCCCTTACACTCCTAAATTTAGTCATAGCTCTAGTATTAATGTACTAGCATCAAGCAGCGAGGATTAAGCTAAGCTTGATTTAATTTGTCATTGTATATCATTTTAAGGGAAATGAGAAGTTCCTAACGAGGATTAATGTCTTTAAACCTAACCTGAATATACCTTCGAATCTTTTTCCAATGGTAGAGAATACTATCATAATGTTTATCAGCCAATAAACGTTCACTGCTGGACATATGCCTCCCCCAAAGATCTCCACATCAATCGGTACTGCGCTGCCCGCATCCAGCTGCAACCTTCACCAGATCGTCGGATCACCTAGTGGGGGGCCGGCAACACTACGTCTTCCGGTACGCGGTCGCCATTCGAGGACTTTAGTGCACGAGGGGTTATCAGTCCTACCCATTGCCACTTGAGGCTATAAATCTTTTAGACTATGTCGGGGCCTTAGTTCTCTTGCGGATCGCATAAAGTTTAATAAATGTTGATTTACAACTTGAGCTTACTAACACCGTCATGTTCTCACTACTGCCTGGCAGTAAGAACTTGTGTGAATACTGTCGTTAAACATGTCGTATGTTACACAGAAATCGCATCAGCCCCCTCGCCGCCGCACACCCCGCACGGGCTGCAAGTGCTTCCGGCGGGGTGTGCGGCTCATAACATTAAATATTTGCGTTTGTTACGAGCTGTTCCGCCGTTTACCGCTACAATTTACGTCACCGGAAGCGATCCTGTGGACTGTTAGTGGTTGTAAATTTATCATTCGCTAATTTGCATCGAAATGCGCTCTTCATGCTCACGTTGAACAAGTTCCATAACATTATAGTGTGCCAGCGGAAACATCCGTCCCGCCGCATGAAACCGTACCTGTATTTACTATAAACTAATAAGGCATAGCAAGTAGTCCAATAAAGTGAAAACTTGAGAGAAAGAGAAGTTTTCTCTACTATCACTAAGTATAGCAAGTAACCTCTTTTAAGGATACCTAAGTTCAGTAAGTAGGTATATACCACCGCAGCGCCCACTGCAGACGACAAACGTTACTGTGATCCATTATGAAGGGCGCTGAAGCTATTACTTCTAGTAGGTCTCTGTTGCTGGAGACCGTCTAGGTAGGGACCACCGCCCCTCCAACGGGTTCTCGCCTTGTCGTGGCGGAGGGGCTTAGTAACCGTGGTCCGGTACACGGTGAAGCCAAGTGGAACCCATCCGGCCGGCCCGCGGCGAAGGGCTGGCCGAAGCGGCCGCTCCCGGTTCGAGCACCGGTTGGGATAACTGGAGCTCACCGGAGCGGTCGGGGGCCGCAGGGGCGGCTGTGTGCTGCCCCAGCGGCCGGCTGCAGGGGCGGTTTCATGCCGCCCCTCGCAGCCGAGGTGGGGTCGCGGAGGGAGTGCCCTCTGCGGCCAACCGGTGTCGCACCGGCGATGCGGCGGCGGTGGGGCCGCGGGGGAAGAGGAGTTTCGGTATTGCGATGCGCCGTTCTCCCTATCCTCCGCGGCCGTTAACAGGTAGCGGCGGGCCTAACATCTCTCCGCCGCGGGGAGCCGGGAGAGGTTTTCTCCCGTGGCTCCCATGGCCTTCGGGCGACAGGTTCGGGGGAACCGGTCGCCCGTACACGCATGAGGTCGAGGAGGGGGCGCGTTGCATGTTCCGGCGCGCCCTGGGAGGGTTCATCCCTTCCCCCGAGGTGGGGCCGCGCAAGCGGCCAGCGCCGGCAGGGTCGCGGTTGTGTGCGTACCTGCGTTCCCGTGACCCTGCCATCATGGCGATGAGGAGGAACATCGTGGGGGTTTTAGTCGGTGCAAGTCCGACATAACTCGTCCTTGCCCCCGCGAGGACGGGTATGCGTAGGCATTTCCCCCACGTTAAACAAAAAAAAAAAAAAAAAAAAAAAAAGGTAGGGACCACCGCAGCGCCTGTTGCAGCTGACAAACTGTACTGTGTTACGGTTTACAGGGCGCTGTAACACAGCACAGTAGTGTAATTACTGGAGTAACGAGACTTAACATCATATGACCCACGACGAGCGCAATATGGTGCTATGTATACCACCCGAACTAACGCCACGTTATACAGCAAAACCGAGCAGTACTTACCATCAAACGGTCTCTGGCAAGAGTTTTTTTTATATTCAAAGCGACGCGATGAGCGTGACATTCACCTGATGGCAAGTAACGTCCCTCCCTCCCCCGTAACAACGTGACGCTAATTAGGATGTTACACATTGCACCACATTGTGCTTTTCACCTTAAAACAAGATGTTAAGTCTCGTCACCTCAATAATTTCACTAGCTACAGCGCCCTTCATACCGGAACACAGTACTGTTTGGCGGCAGTCAAACACTACGGTGGTATCTACCTAGACGGTCTCCAGCAACAGAAACCTATCACCAGTAAAAACTATTTCTTTAATGGTGGAATACGTGGTACAATACCTCATGTGATCTTTGTTTTGCGTATAGTTTCTATTTGCAACGCAGACTCCAAATGGTACAGCTTTGATGGTAATGATATAAGTATATTTACAACATGACCGTAACAGCTGGAGGGTATGAGAAAACCTCCAGCATTCAGCAACTAACCGCACAGGGAATGAAAGCCTGTAACAGAGCAGAAGTTTAGCGAATATGAGAGTTCCATTCCCTGTGGGGTCGCGGCGAGGGTGTTCATTGGTTCGCGTTTCAAGCAACCCCTACGAGCTCGCAGCTTACTGCGGAATAAATTTTTGAATCAGTGGCTGCATACGCTGCAGCTGACTGCTCTGTAATATCCACTTCGTTATTCTGCGAGATTTCATAGATCTGCCCGCGACGGAAAATGTATATCCTCTCTCATTTTCAACAGATCGCCGGAAACGCGAGTTATTCTGACGGAATGTTATTTACACGTTTATTTTTTATCTTACGAATCGACGAGTCGAGTGGGACAGTTCACGTGATCATAAGTGATACGCCTGCCCATAACAATGTGACACTAGTTAGGATGATATACACAATACCATATTGCGCTCGTTGCCTTCAGACATAATATGTTGAGTCTCTTACCCCAGTAATTTGACTAGCCCCAGTGTCTTTCAAACCGGAACACAGCAGTTTTTGGCGGCAGATACGTGACGGCTACGTAGACCGTCTCCGGCAACAGAGATCTACCGCTAGTAAAAGATCCGATTTAAAATATCTCGTTTAGATCAGGTTCGTTTCATCCTAACTAAACCAAAGTTAGAGGAGATATTGTTAACTCCTCTCGCAAAAAGGTAGATTGTTTATTTATTTATATGTATTGTTTGAAAATATTGGTTATAACAGTCCGGTTTGCAGTGCCATCGCTTCACGCGCGCCGTCCGTTTAATGGACACGTCAATGTCAAAGTGAAATAAATTAAGCTCGTGCTTTTATCCGAAATTGGTTCGTTCCGGACAGATTTATGTCCGGATGTTGTCGGTCGGACTAATTTGCTGCTGCACGGCTTTCGCTCGTATCGTACACCGAGTGGACGTTATCAGTTGTAGATAAGAACACGTTCGCTACAACAAACCAAAAAATAATAAACTGAATCGGTTTAACCGTTTGGAAACGACAAGGAGACGGATGCTGGTGGACCTTGATCAAGTCATTTACCCGTACTGGCGGTTTAATTTCGGGGCTTTTTAGGATTCTGTACATGGTCCTTCATTCCGGATATTGGCATCTTGGACAGTTGGTAGTACATCTGCAGATCCACACACCTTGGGTGCTTATATGAACAAGACGCGCTACGTCGATCACCTACAGAAGCCGCTGTAGCCAGCACGGACCTGATCCGTACGTCACCTGTCAATGACATCAGTGATAGTGTCACAATTCGGGCATCAGTTAGTGCGAACAGGTCGCACTAACAACACCAGGCAGTACAACTGGAGCAGCGGGGTAGTACCTCCTCATCCGCCATTGCCAAGTGTGAGTGTTGTGGTTACGGTTACCATGTTCGAAACAAACCTAGTACTTTGCGTATAATTTAGTAGTGGGCAATTTGAACCTTATTGCTTAGAACTTTACTTAGTTAATTTAAATAAGATTAGTACTTTTTAAGCTAATTATATATAAATTAAGTTATTTAATATTATAATTATATATAAATTAAGTTAATACATGCAAAAATGTTACCTGTGTAGATTAGGACTTAGAATAGTTTCAAAAAAGTGTTTATACGGGGACTCCATGCCCGAGTTCATATCGAAGCGCTGTCTCAAACCCTTAGAAACATTCACTGGATACTGGACTTGATTATTTGATAGAATAAGGGACTTAGAAAAGTTTTGTTGATCCTCGGACCTACAAAATATTTGCATATGATTTTACTCTAGTGCTTTGTTTCTACCCACCTTGTATATTTTATTGTTTAATTTGACTGTTTTATTGTTTGCTTGCATTGTGTACTAGTGTTTTGTTTTAAGGTATTACTCTCATTCATTGTATCAATTATGGATCGTTTGATTAAATATCAGGTGAATCTTAAAAACGGAATACTTAAAAACGAAACAAATTTTGGCAAGCAGTTAAATGATAAGATAACATTGTCAAACGTCGAAACGCGTTTGGATAATTTAGAGGAGTGTTGGACATCGTTCAAAGAGATTCATCATAAGATCATTGCTGAATCGGAAGGCGCAGTTGAATCTTCCGATTAATATAAATCGGATTGTTTCGATGAAGTTGAGGAGATTTATATTTACTTCAAATCGAAATTAAAAAAAGCTTTGGCAAAATGCGGGCCATCATGCTGACTACGTAATCTTTGAACAGCGAAGCCAAAGGTGTGCCTACCGAAGATTAACATCTTAACTATTTCGAGCAAGTACGTCGAGTGGACCAGTTTCCTGTTGTTCCAGTGGACCTGTTTGTGTCTCTCGTTCACAATAACTCAAGTTTGGACGATGTACAAAAACTCCGTTATCTTAAGAGCTATTTGCAAGGAGAAGCCGAGCAATTGTTAAGGAATATCCCCATCACCGCCGATAATTATACTACGTGTTCGGCCCAATTGGAGGGTAGATATAACAATAAAAAGTTCCTGGCCAATTGTATTTTAAGAAGGTTTATGAACCAAAGGTCATCACCGTAGAGTCTTCAGGTTCCATTAAGAAGTTACTCGATGTAACGAACCAATGTTTACACGCACTTGAAAACTTAGAAGTTATTGTTAGTTCCTGGGATATATTAGTCATTTATTTTATCAGCTAAAAACTTGACCCAGATTCACGGAAAATGTGGGAAAATTTAATTAACGGTTGTTCCAATGAATTGACAAACGTAAGTCCATTTAGGTTTTTAGAAAATAGTTTTAGGGCATTAGAATGCCTAGGTTCAAATAATGCTATTACGCAAAGTAATGTTGCATGCAACCACTTACTCATAATATAATAAATTGTGCCTTTTTTCCTGACAACGGATTTAAATTATGTAACTGTAAGCAATTTGCCCGGGAAGATGTAGAGTCTGTGGTTGAACGCGGACCATTCCGTGGTACACCTGTCAGCAGTCTACAAGGTGACACCTTTGTCGAAAAAGTCTCATGTATACCTATGTACAAAATCCCAAAAAGCCCCGCAATAAAACCGCTACTGCGAGTATAGACGTCACTTCATTCAGCGCCAGTTGCAACCATATCAAAATAGCTCGACAAAACTATAGCATGATCTAGCGTGGCACAACGCCATCTAGTTGCCGTTTCTATACATAAACACACCGCTTACCATTGACAGAATGTCCATCACAGGATAATACATAACTGGAGCAATTTACAAACTTGGCGGCAGTTGTACAAGGCTCCATAGTGGGGACGCATGATCAAACCAGCAACAGCCACTGACCGCCCACCATGCCTGAGCATGAGGTACAACTAAATAAATAACGAAAGCCATGGTATGACAACTATGCTGCGACATTGCATAAAGTAATGTGAATAAAATGATTCATTATTCTTTAATGAATTATATAAATAAAACACAAGTAAAACTTATGATTACAATGATAGCAATGATTCTAGTGGACTGTATAATTAATCTAAATCTAATATTTAAGCGACAGGTAACTACTAATTTTGACAGTGGTCGCTTTGTGACACTGCCCTTGCATCTTACACTAACAAACCGTGTACGGTTGTCCAAACCAGTACGCTTTTTGTCCTAACGCCAAAAAACCATTTGACCGGCGGAAGATCATCTTCACGAACAAGCACAACATCACCTATATTGGATTTCGAAACCTGATCCGTCCAGTTGTAGCGATGCTGCAACTGAGTAAGATATTCCTGTGACCATTTGGGCAAAAAATTTTGAAGCATGCGCTGCTTAAGATGCCACGTCTTTAATGAGGAGACATTGAGTCTATATAGCTTTTATCAAGGACTAGAACTAGTGTTTCCCCTAGAAAAAAATGACCTGGGGTCAGAGGATATGGACCAACCGGGTATGTGGGTAACTGGGAGATTGGCCTCGAATTTAAATAGGTTTCAATCTGAGCTAATAGAGTTGTCATCTGTTCGAACATCAATGTGCTATTGCCCACTATTCTTCGAAGATGGTGTTTGGTGGACTTCACTCTGCGCACTCCGCAAACCTCCAAAATTTGGAGAATACGGGGGTATGAAATGCCACCGTGTATTAATTGTAGCACACCTACAAGCGATTTAACTCGCTAAGCCAGATCGTTCTAAGTTGAACTTTGCCTTGAATTCCTTCGCGCTACCAACGAACATGGTCCCGTTATCACTCCAGATCTCTGCTACATGTCCTCGCCTGGCTATGAAGCGCTTAAATGCAGCTAAAAAGCCTTGAGTCCTCATGTCGCTGACTACTTCACAATGAACGGCCTTCGTGCCGTGCAGCAAAACAAGCAGATATAGCCCTTTGTGGAGTGATAACCACAACCTTTTATAATCTATATTTTTCTGATTTAGGAACGCCGCGGCCTGCTTCCAAACCTTGACGCCAGCGAATTCCGATGGTTTTACGCCTTTGGACGCGCAGTCGGCGGGACTCTGCTTCATCAATACGTGATAGAATTGATCTCCATTGAGAATGGTAAGTACTTCCGATACTCTATTCGCTATGAAAGTTTTCCAACGACTAGGATGGCTTCTGAGCCAAGCCAATACAGCTAAGTACAAGGGTGTATGTGTTTCTAGGGTATTCCTAAAACTGTAGAAACTTCCCTTGAGAGGTTAGCGAGCAACACTGCTCCGCGAAGCTCGAGTCTCTGGATCGACACCTGCTTGACAGGGCCACCTTAATCTTGAATGTGATAAGCTTGACATGAATAGAACCGTCTCTATCAATAATGCCAGTATGCACTATAGCTGCGTACGCGACATTGGATACATCAGCGAAGCCATGCAGTTCTAGCAGGCAGTCGTCGCTTGATGAAAGAGTCTAACGAGGGAGTCGTAATCTAGATGCAAAGTATCATGTGAATAGATATAGCGCCTCCCATACAGTGTCTCTATTCTATTAGAAAAAGTAAAGAGACAGGCAAGGCGACCTGATGACAAGTGATCATATTCCACTACATAGTACTTGTCGCCTTAACACATCAGACGTTATGTCTCGCTAACCCAGTTATTCATATACAGCACCCTTAAGACTGGAACACGGTAATGTTTGCACACTGCTATTTGGCGAAGGATATGCAAACTTCGGTGCATCCTATCTAAAGGGTCTTCGGCAACGGATACTAAGATCTGTTCATTATCATCGTAGTATCGGAAGTGGTACCGGCCGACGGCGACCGGCAGCAAGGCATTAATCATCACTAAACTTTATACAATTGTTTAACAAATGAAATTCAAAGTTATTTAATAATATTTGATCTCATTTCGTAAGTTAATTAAGATGGAACGTAACTTAGAATTAGTTTAGCGGCCGCCTTTGAATTAAGCAGCGAATTGTTAATTAGACGACGTTCTGTTGCCCGCTCCCGCTCCCGCTCCCGCTCCCGCTGCCGCTGCCGCTGCCGCGCCTGCGCCTGCTCTCTGCCATTCTTAATATAATTAGGATTATAATTAGTATATCCGGACAACACGCCGCCAGCTCTTCACCGAATATATTAAATTCAAACCCACGGCTGGGGGCTGTCACTACAATCGTAATCTAATACAAATAATTGTCTTAAACAATTGCCGTAACGATACTTGGAGTAGGAGGGCGACGAGGAGGAGACTCGTTAAAGTCTTTCCATAAATAGTACACCATCTAGATATAAGGAAACAATTGGGGTTGCTTAATGTAAAGAGAAGCTAAGAACATTCATCCAGATACAGTTTTTTTAATTGGCCTCTGATTTATGAAGAAGATTTCCGCGTAGCCAACCAGCGCTGCTCAGAGGCAGTTGAAATTGAAAATCGTTAACAAACGAAACTTCCATCAGCTCCTGTGTATAAAGTGAAACATGTTTCATACCAATTGACACTTGGAAACTGTCGCTTCCCGCGTGTTCACACCGGCGCTTAAGGGGTGCATTATTCATGAAATGTTTCAATCGTAATGCAGTGTAAACACGGCGGGGGGTGCGGCGGCGGTTGCCTGTTGTGCTCCCCCGTTACTTACAGAGACGAGGAGGTAAATGCACGAGTTAGTCCCAGATGAATTTACATGCATTTTTCTAGGGCATGTTGCAAAATATTTCTAACCTCTAACAATAATGAGTTATATAAGACCTATATACAAATTTAACAGATGTACCGATTCTTACTATAGGTTGTCTAGGTAGGTAATAACGCCGTTTTCCGTTGTAAAGCGGTAGTGTGCAATCATCATAATTAGCCGATAAACGTCCACTGCTGGACATAGGCCTCCCCCAAAAATCCCCATGTCGGTCTTCTATTTCAAAGTGTGCTAATTGGGATTTTTTTAAAACTATAACATTTAAAATGCTTTAAAAGTAGGAGCGTTATGTGGTCATCTTCAAAGGTGTCGTTGCATTGTGCAGCCTCTGTCTCGTCCTCAACTCTCCGGTTACTATGACGTAAGCGACGTGGAGTGCTGCAGTGAGTGCGCGCGCTGCAATAATTTGTTATAAAATAAAAACTAAAAACGTTTCATAAATAATTTCAACAGTCTCTCCAGCGTTGTTTTATGTTCTCTGCTTTTATAAATCCTACACGAGCCCGCTTCTTTATACGTCCCCGGCGTATAAACCTACCTTTTAAATTATGTAAATATTTTGCAATATGTGGGGGGTCGGAGGGGGCTCCAAAAGTTTGCTGGCGCACAAAATAAATTTTAAATCCACGAGAGGGTAGCGCGGAACCGCCGCGATCGTGTCGTCCCGTCAGCTGCGCTCCAACTACATTACTACATCCCTGCTTGCTTGTATTTGTATAGATATCTTTCTTATTCACTTGTATCCGTTATAAATAATATTTATGTGTACGTCTTTTTACAAAACGCCTGCAAATGATTTCGCTAGATTATATTAAAGCAAGTATCCCATAAAAAAAGTCTGATTAAGGACCGTCTTCATGTTGTCGAAAAATGAACAAATGAACCAGTGTCATGGTACACGACCGGCAAAAAATAAGGGTCACAAAAGAAACCGTGCTTATTTACACATACACTTCCTGCAGTAGTCGGTGAAGACCAGAACTTAAACTTTAATGAAAGCATAACTCTTTTGTCCAATCCGGAATGCAAATCGGCTGAAAGTTTCACTTCCATTCATGAGTAACGCTTCAAATGTTTGTAATTTATTAATGCGCGGGCCGAGTTACAGCGCGCCGCCGACCCATCCGCGCCCGCGGCCCGACCGGAACACGCTCGTTAAGTACATTACTACATCAAAGTAAACTTTGAAGACGGCGCGCGCTCAGTTACAAAACGGCAACACAAAATATTGATGATCTTCTAACCGGTGAATAACTTGCGAGGTAAACTCAATTTCGTATTCAGTAACCCGTGTAACGTGTCCCGCACCACAACTCAAGCGACCCAAGCCAACCTCGCCTGCTCGTGGTGCACCCTGCTAGTCAACAAACGAGGCTCCAGTTACCACCATCCGGCATTGGGACAGCGTGGTGGGAAATAGCTCAAATTCCTCCATGAACCCATACATACGACAGCCCCTTGAACCCAGCGATGCTGGAAGCCATGCTGATTGTTTTCGTAGACTTTGGAGAGGCTTATGTCAAGCAGTGGAGGTGTATCGGCTGATGATTAACTTCATTAACCCATATAACTGTTAATTAAATTTTTTAGCAAAAATGTACCGTGGTCGTGTATAACAGTAGACATTAAAAATAATGAGGAGTCACTACAAAATCTTCTCATCGTAGTCATCTTTACTAAGTTCAGTGATATCGGAAGTGTTTAAGAAGAAACTGAAGACTTTCTTTCACAATAGACCACGTCGTCACTCACTTTCCAGTAAAACCATGTTTAAACTTACTCCTCTGGCGCAGCGACCCAAATTGAGTTTTGGTCTCCGAGAGACCAAGACTCAATTTGGGAGAGAGTGCCGGCGTGGTCTGTTTCGCACTGCCTCTTTCCAGTCCACTGCTTGAAGCTCGCGGAGGTCGAGCTCTACGGCATCTTTCCAGCGATATCTGGTAGCGGCCAATTATGGATCGTCTCCCATCCTTAGCAAGTGGCCCATCCTGCGAACTCTGTGGGCTTTGGCTTCCCTTATGATGTTCGGTTCGCCAACCAGCCCCGCGATTTCGATATTGCGTCTGGCTCGCCACCTGCCCTCCTCCCAGATTCAGGTCCAATATCCTCCTACGCATGATTTTTCTCTCGGCAACTAGGAGCCGCTGTTCTTTAAGCGTTAATGTCCAGGTCTTGCTACCGTACATCAGGATCGGTCTTATCATAGTCTTATATATATGAATTTGGATCTTTCTGCTGGTTGTTAAACGCAAGTACATAAATTAAAAATGATGCTGCTGTTGAACCCTTCTTTTAAAGTAAATATTTAAAGTTTTAAGTTACTGTGATACAAACGAATTGGTGAGACGTTTAGCCAGCAGAGGAGTTGCTGAGATGAAGATGATGAAATCTGTGTATTGACTACATTCTAATCTAATCAACTATTCTAGCTTAAACTTTAATGTTTACCGTTATTTAGGTCGGTTACATAGCAAATAAATATATTCGAGAAGACATACAGATAAACTGAATTTGCGCTACGCCCAACTTATTAAGCCGGGATACATCTATATGTAACTTAACGTAACGTAACTTATTTAAGCGGACGTGTAACTTATTCCCGTCACGTATCGCGTAGTTTTAATCAGAAGCAATATTGAATTGATTCCCGGCATCGAACGAGTCCTGACCGGGACCCGAATCAATGCGCTACAAGAGTAAGGAAAAAGGATACTTTTTCCGTTTATTCTGTTAAAATTAAGCTTAAGCTGGAGCAGGACGTTCGCGTCGTGGTAAGTTAAAGTTCTCGCCGTGACATTGAGATGCTATCACAGAGATAGTTGTTCCCAGCCCTGTAGTCTCGGGCTAGTAAGAATAGGACTACGGTGAGCCCTGACTTAAGTAGAAAGCGACTAAAAGGGTTTTGAGAGTGATGGCCCTTATCGTTCAACAAGAGAACCGAGCGTGGGACAGCGATGGTACCTAGGAGGATTAGGCTCCTCCTCAAGGACGTGTAATATAAGGTGTAGAAGGACACATAAGAGATCCCGGGGCCTCTCGGTGTGCACCGATACAGATCACCGAGGGGTTTTATTAAGTAATAATCTCGTATAACCCTGACTATTCCCCAGAAGCAGGGTATCCTTCGGAGATTCCCTTCCCCTCACCCGAAACCAAAAAAGAAGAGAGTTGTTCCGAAAAGTGCCCTGAAACTATAATCTTCTTATATGGCTTTTCCCACATGTTTGTTAGTAAAACTATTGGTAACTTTACTAAAATTTTGCTCTTACTGTAATTAATAGAGACGTTATACAATTTAACTAATCGTAATTTTTAGAAAAATTCAATTTCTCTGAATAGTCTATCGGTGAGACGGCTGCGCCATAAAAAAGCTAAAGAGCCGCTTAACAAGCTCGTTTTGGCTCGATGTTGTGATTAAGTTAAATGCATTTCACGGAACAGTGTGGAGTTTAAAAGCTTCCGCAGATGTTTCTTACTCTAAGACGTTTCAAATTTTGTTCCGATGGCCAGCCTTTAACATTAACGGCAGTATTACTATTTTTAGTAATACTTTTAATGTATATTATTAGGTTCATCTTATTTACAGCATTGGATCTATATTTAACACGCAATAAGTTATGCTAGCGACGATTTAGGTTTCATCGCTGTTCTTATATCTCTCACTTGGTACTACCATTTCTGCATTCAGTTTGAACGGCACTATAGATAATAAAATTACTTAACGATAACATTAAAAACAGTAATTAATCTCTAACTTACCATTGAAACACTAAGATGTATATATATTTTTATAAACATACAACTTTAGAAACAATCGTTAAAGTAATAGAAGTACTGGATATCATTACCTGTTTTATTATTAATCAAGTTATCTTAAAAATTAAATTAAGAACTCTGTGGGTAAAAATAACAAATATACCATATAAATCCATGTTAATTAAAAATACTCCGCTATTCTCATAGAATATTACTTGTAAAGTTACTTTAGAAAAGAGGAAATCGTTTGGGACGCCTCCAAATGAACGCCCGACTCAAATCTTCATCCACGCTTGTTACAGTTCCTTGGAAATGTATAAAGTTTACAACATTTTTAAAATAGATTTTTATTTCCGTACAGAAACCTGCATCTATCTCTCGAGTGAGAACACAATCTCAAATCCAGTGAGTGAGATAAAAAAAATGAACTAAACAATCCAAATCAGATTTGGAGTTATATACAAACAACAGTTATATACAAATTTAATTCAGTACCGTGACAAAGGATCAAAGGAAAATTTAAAAATAGATGAAAACAGAAGAAAAGGTGTTTTTTTTATTCTACTAAGCAACCAGACAAGCGGGACGTTCACCTGATGATAAGTGATACGCCAGCCCATAACAACAGCGTTAGTTAGGATGATATATACTGCACTGTGTTGCGCTCGTCGCTGCGAGACAAGACGTTGAGTCTCCTCGCCCCAGTAATTACACAAACACAACCAATAACTAGAACGCCCTTCAAACTGGAACACATTCCTGACTGTCGGCTGCAGTAGGAGTTGCTATGATACCTACCCAGACGGTCTCCGGCATCAGACCTATCACTAGTGATGAACATGGATTGATCGTTGTAAAATATAAGTAGACGAAAGAAGGAGCTACTGAGATGAATGAAGGAAAAACACATGTTGTTTTGGTCTCACCCAGTAGACGGCACTAGGGGGAAGGTTGTGATGAAAACTTATTACATTGTCGTTAGGACAAGGATTTGGAGGCATAAAAATCCGATTCACTGAGTCAGTCCGAAAAAGCATTTTCGGTCAAATACACTTCAAAGGTTTGAAAAGGGAAAGAGACGCGGAGAATGAAAGGAGCTGCTGTCACCCGTTCGGGCGAGGGTATCAGAGCTTTTGATGCTTATTGATCTGTCTAAGAAAAATAATATCAATATCTCTCTTTTCTTGTTTCTTCATCATCCTGAATAATTCAGGTTTAATTATTCATAATTAATTTTGATACTTGATTTATTACTTAGAACAATTTCTAATAAACAAAAGGACACTACTAAATATTTATAAACTTTTCTATTTATTCTTCAAAGCATCGAGGACCAAGACGTTCACGTGATGGTACGGAACACGCCTTCACATAACAACGTGGCGCTAGTTAGGATGATAAGCACTGCACCGCATTGCGCTCGTCGCCTTAAGACGTGATAAGATGTTAAGTGTGGATACGACAGTAATTTCATTAGCTACAGCGCCCTTCAAACCGGTGAAGAGTAATATCTGCTGCAATAGAAACTGCAGTGGTACCTATCTAGACGGTATCCAGGCCAACTTCACCTGCTCGTGGTGCATCCTGCTAATCAACAAACGAGGCTCTGGCTACCATCAACCTGCATTGTGCCAGCGTGATGGGAAATAACCCAAATCCCCCCATATGAATCTCTAGTCGATCGATGTAGGAATCTGTGCGGGAGGCCCATGTCCAACATTAGACGTCTATTATCTGAGGATGATGATGAAAGATACGAAGCTTCACCTTCTTTTATGAGTAATGGAGTAGTCGAATATTATCCAAACAATATCATGACTGTATACGGGGTATAAGGAGTTCCGCCCAACATCTTACGGAGCCCAAGCCAACCGAACCTGCCCGCGGTGCACCCTACTGAAAAACAGAGGAGGCTTTGACCATCCGCCAACCCGCACTGAGCAAACATGTTGGGTTATGGCTCAATTTCCCTCAATGAACTCCAGCAAACGAGATTTTTGGGGGGAACCTATGTTCAGCAGCAGACGTTTATCGGATGATGATGATAACCATGACTGAGGCGGAGTACGTTATAGTGTTGTTATAAGTTTTACTACTCCTCATTCTCAAAAAGGGTGTGTTATTTGTTGTCTGCCTGGTGGTGTGGTGGTGTGGTGGTGTGGTGGTGTTTACGTATCTGCGTATCTATGCATCAATGTTAATATTCATTTTCGTGTCTTTGTCAAAAAGAAAACGATTGTATTGAGATTTAAACAAATCCTAAACATAAGCTTATTTTACATTTTAAGCTATAACTTAAAATTTAGCGGGTAGTGTGTAAATACCTTTATAATTAAAAGGTGGCCTTTAACGGCAACAAGCGCCTTGTTATATTTGTTTGCACGGGCTACGGCCTCATCTGTATCAAAGGTCTTTGTCGTAGCGATTCTTCATAAAATATAGATAGAGATAGAGATCGCTTTGTGAACGACATCGCTACAATGGCAACAAGGTCTCTTAATATCGGTAATTAAATTCGGTAAGTAAATTAAGACAAATGTTTACGTTATTTAGTGAAAATGTTAAATCTAGTACATTAATTACAACAGTAACTTAAACATTTTACTTCATAATAGGTTCTTTTCTGTCTATGCAAGAATGTCAGGTATGATTTCCTTTTTACCATCTCTTACTTTCATGTGTTTTACAGTAAGTATTCTTAAATTTTAAAAGTACTAACCGCAGCCCCGAATTATATATATATACCGATTGAGTAGCACGCAAACATTACTTACCTCCAGTTAAAACGGCACATTACTATTGAAGTTACCGAGATAACATCTTAGGTCTATAGGAGACAACCAAACTATCTTTAAGAGTACCACTATGTTACTTACAAGTTTCGTTTTTAATACAAAAGAATCAGCTGAGGACCCTTTCTCAGAAAAATTGTCTGTCGCGAGTAAACCTTTCATCTACCCTCTGCTTGGTTAAAAGTGAACGATGTCTACGAAAATTAAACACCTGAAAAGCTAAAGCATGTTAAGTGAAAATGAACTTGGTTCTGGCTTCAAGTCAAATCGTTTCGAAACTTTGTATCGAAAAGTTAAGATTGCGTGACACAAGAGAGGAGACTTCACTGTGCGATGTTTGGTGACGCATTGAACAAAAAGTCATGTCTCTTGAGGATGTGACTTTACGTTGTTAGGATGACTGAAGCTGGATACCGGACGAATGCATATCCTTAACAATAATTGAACTTGCATGCAGCTTTTATCAGGTTCCTTGAATATCGTATATCTAGAGAGATGATCTTAAAGAAGAAATGCTTATGATTATCATATGATTATTTAAAGAGCGTTAATTAATTGCGAAGCGAAATTTCGACCACCATTAGATATACAAACGGCTCGTTTCATCCCTTTATAGAAGCAAAGAAAATAAAATCTATTAAGAATATAAAATCAAAAAAGTTTGTTCTATTCAAACACCGAAACGATTTCTGGAGATGCAATAATAAATATAGATATGAACGAAGAAATTCCGGATGGCGTTTCGGAAGGACCTACAAATTCCTTTTTATACGCGCCCTTTCCTCTCATCCCCAGAAGGACAAACCGCTACATTGGCTGCCGCGCAATCGAAACGGCCGAGCGTTGCCTATATCAGTCAGTACACGTTTATTTTCCTTAGCAAATATGTGATTTGTCTTTGCGAGAGTATTTTTTTTGTAACACCTTTACGGAAAATTTATTTAAAATTATAATTATCAAAAAGAGTTTTCGATATGATATTTTAAAGCAAATACAATCGATATCGATACACGAACCGCTCTTCTGCTTTCTTGATTAAATGAGCGGCCTATCGCCATTTTAAAAAATAAACATTAAACCATTCCTCTCAAGGACACTTGGAGGAAATATAAGATAGATAATTAATTTAAAATACCGTTGGGTATGAAAATATATCTGATGATCTTTAAGCTGCCTGACCGACATTCTGAATTACACCAAATAAGACGACATTCAAAATAAAAACAAACTTAATTAAAACTGAACCTGTAACACAAATATACCAGTAAGTAGGTAAGTAGTCAGATTGCTTACTGATGGTATCTGTTGCCGGAAACCGTCTAGGTAGATACCGCCGCAGCTCCTGTTAGAGCTGACAAACAGTACTGTGTAAACATTACTGTATTCCAGTTTGAAAAGCGCTGCTGCTGGTGACTGGAGTAATAGACTCCGTATCTCAAGGAGATGAGCGATATGTGATGCAGTGTATACCATGTATACCATCGTAACTAGCGTCGAGTTATTATGTTATTGTTATCACATACCATGAAGTGAACGTCTCGCGCATCTAGTCGCTTGAGACAGTCACCATATTAGCACTGCTTCTTTGTTCCCGCTCCGTAACCTGTTTGTATTGTTTATCTAAAATATAAACATTTCCTTTTGAATGTAACCAAATTTGCCTCCAGAATTAATTGCCAACTCTTCTCCGGCAGGCTGACGGATGAGTTCACGTTGACCGAACAAATGGCGGGATTACGATGACGCCGTTTCAACTTAAGAAAGACTGATCATTACCAATCTATCCGTTGGATTGAGAATTTAAATGCTTTGAATAAAGAACCTTCAACAAAAAGGGTGAACCGAGGACCGGATGAAGTACGCACGGACTCATTAGATGATGGCAGCATCGGATCCCACGCGCTGGACATCGATTATGGAAGCGATTGAAAAACAGATACTGATCAGCGAATGTAAAGATGATGAAAGAAAATAAAACACCAAAATATCCAATAGATCATTTCAAAGAGATAAACTAAGATTTGAATGGTGGCCTCCTAAAAACAAGGCTTTGTATGTTTCTTCCATTACTATACACTTTGTTATATAAAAATAAAAATGATCGCTGTCTTCAATCATCATCATTATCAGCCTTTGTTTTTCCACTGCTGGATATAAGCCTTCCCCAGTGTCTTCCGCCAAATGCGATCCTCAGCTTCTTGCATCCACCCGCTTCCAACCGCCTGTCCAGCCGAGCAGAATGCGTCTATCGATCTCTTTGTCTACAATACTGTGGCAATAGTGAACCGGACCTGACCCGAACCCCATCCGTAATAAACGCGTTCTTATGTTTTATAATCACGCATAAGTTTTTGTATCTGATTTCTACCCCGTTAAAGATTATTATGTCTCGTTCAACCCTAGTTGTAAAGACATAAAATATATATATCTACATTTCACTGTAATGTTTCTGTCATACATTTGATTTTAAATAAAAGAAAACACCAAAAATATGCAAATTTAAAAACATATATATATATATATATATTTGTTAGTCTTATTGAAAAGTTATGCTCGAAATATTTTATCGCAAAAACATTTAAATTGGGTGAAACGAAAAAAAAGCGACCCTTGATCCATAAGGGAGATAGGAGTAAATTACGGCCCATGTTCCGACTGAGTAATGAAATTTGATTTTTATCCTCCCTTCCATTAAATCCCTCTTAAAATTCAATGCTGATTTTATTCCATTTGATCTGTGAATTTGACGAAAGCAATTCTGTTGAAAGCTCCTAATATTTTGGACTAATCTAATCTTAGTACTCTTAGTATCGACAGTGTATTTTGTGAAATAGGTTAGTCCCCACCTAAAACGTACAATATCAGGTGACGACATCTACTAAGGAATAAATCTCTATCCAGAGACAGTTCATCTCAGCGATTGTTTTTCTCATCAGACAGTAAAGAACACACATTAATTCGGTTTGTAAGACGCTTTAGCTGATATACTTCCTCACTACCATAAGCGCTGTCAAAAGACCTTAACACTCCATAAAGACCTATCCCGCACAAAAACTAACGAGACCAAATCCAACCTCACCTGCTCGTGATGCACCCTGCTAATCAACAAACGAGGCTCTGGCTTCCACCAACCCGCATTAAGCCAGCGGAGTGAGAAATGGCCCAAGTCCACTCATATGAACCCCTACAAACGAAGATCCTTAGTGCCCGGCGATGCGGGCAGCGCACGACCGATCGATGTAGAGACCTTCGGGGGAGACATATGTCTAGCATTGGACGTCTATCGGCTGATGGTGATGATAGTTAATATGATGATGATCTCCATATTACTATGACTACGCACATTGCGATAAACTAAACACCACAGCTAGGAAAAGGAGCTGGAGAAACTTGATAATCCGACATCCGTTGCAATATACAACTAGATATAGAACACGTGACAGCAGACAATACTGTAGAAACACCACGAGAACGTCCAGCTCGTCTCGTCGCTTCGTGGAATAAAAAATGTTAATCTAGGATCGTGTTTAGATTTAAAATGGAAGGATTTATGGATGATAAGGCTTATTACGACTGCGGTAGAGTTTACTATCGCGTCGAAGCCCGCCGATGTAAATGATTAAATTTGTGTTGTTCAGTTCCATCGAATGTAGCGTCCTTCCCCATTTACATTTACACAACAGTTCCGTACGGATCAGCAAGTGTTATAGCATTTCAGCGGCACTAAAGACGAAGTGAGAAATTCAAATAATACATTTGATGCTTCCCAGCGGATGATATCTTCTTTCATAGAGTGGTTTCGGTGTAAACTGTCGGATACACGCGACGCGCCCCCACCCCGACGCGAGCGCGGCTTGCGTGTATACACGCCGCACGGGGTTTACGGGGGCGAACTATAAATGACAAGTGCCCGAAATCTTTAAGTATGTTGACAGTTGCGGAACCCTTTCAGAATGTTTAGGGAATGTTATGTAGTGAAATTATTTATACGATTTAGGGTACCGCGGCTTCTAACATCATCAGAGTAGCTAACAAGGATATCTGTCATGTTTACTGCTGGTAGATCTTTGTTACCGGAAACAGATGTTTCTACCGCAGCTTCTAGTTCTGCCACCAAACGGTACTGTGCAAATATTACCGTGTTCCGGTTTGAAGAACGTCGTAACTAGTGTAATGATTGAGGTAACGAGACCATCCTCAGCCTCGAGCGACGAACGCAACGCGGTGCACTGTGTATCATTTTAAAACGCCCCGTCGGTATGAGCGGGGGAATCACTTACTATCAAGTGATTGTCCGACTCTTTTCATTGAATAAAATAAACGATTAGTTTCTTCCCACTAATGGAATAAGAAATTCATAAAACAAGTTTATAGATATCATATTTTAATTATGCCGTGAGGGCGTAGTATCAGTATTATTATCTAGACCATGTTTTCTGCCAATCAATCCTAAGATACGCCCTACAACCCACATTGGGGCATCGCGGTGGGAACTGACCCATATACCCTACTTGAATCCCCACTCAGATCGTTGAAGGAATCTTTGGACAATATCTAGCAGTGGACGCTATCGTGATGAATCTTAAGAAAGAGAAACTGTAATTATTTAAGCAAACATTCATGTATAAGATAGTTAATTATACCTATAAGTAAGGTAATAGAGATAAGTAATATTTAATTATCTAACAGTTATGTTTGAAAAGCGGTAAAAAATGACAAAAGATAAAAGGTAAACTCACAATTTGAGGTTAAAATATTGTTAATCGTCTTTGCTCACTAAATTCTTTTAACGAGCGAAAGCTATTAAGAAAGCTCCGGGGCGCGGAGAACTTTCCTTGTAGAACATTTTAAAAAGTTAATAGGGCAACTTCTTTATGACAGCAATTAGGGTAATGGAGTCGGCGAGGAAATACTTCACTCCGCGAGTCAGATGTGATGTTTATTCATTCGATGCTCACCAAATATACTGCGCTGATTCTGCGTTAATGTATTCGGCACATTTTGTGGAATTGAAAGCTGAGGCGTCTCCGGCACACGCGCCGCTGCAAGTCAAAACCTTCGCTAATGTTATAACTTGAACCGGCGGAGCAAGCATTAACATGTTAACTTACAATTTTATACAATACGAACTTACAGATTATACCACAGTGATTGTCATGAAGTTTAAGAAGTTACTGATAGTTCTCCTTTTGCATATTACTTTTCAGTTTCCTTTAAGTATAAAATTATATTGATAATCATCATCATCATCAGCCGATATACGTCCACTGTCGGACATAGGCCTCCTCCAAAGACTTCACATCGATCGGTCCCTCGCTGCCCGCATTCAGCGGTTTCACGAGACCTATAGTCAACCTGGTCTGCGGTGATGGGCACTAGGAGCCCACTTTTGTAAGGGTTGTTATGGTGGGATTTTGGCCGTTTCCCATCACGCTGGCCCAATGCGGGTTGGTGGCAGTCAGAGCCTCGTTTGTTGATTAGCAGGGTGCACCACGAGCAGGTGAGGTTGGCTTGGGTTCCACGAGTTGTTGTTCGGGATCCCATACACCCCTCATTAATTATCATGTAATTTTTATACGCCCAGTGCTTTAAAGTTCATTTGAAAACTAAAAGCTGTCTATGGCTATTTCAGAAGTGAATAATAATTAAACTTTTCCCAGCGCGAACAGTTGCAGAAGACATCAGTTTAGTTGGGAATTAGAAGATATCTGATAATGTTCAAACATGTTCAAATCAAAAAACATTCAGTTAAGTCGTCGACCTTCAATTGATGTTCAGAATAAGCTTAATTAAAACCGAACTTGAAAACCAAATATGCAAATAAGTAGAAACACCGATAAGTAGATAGGGCTTAAGTTTATAACACCTACAATATTGGCCGGAAGTTCAAAGGACGCCTTAATAAATCATTTCGCCCGTTCAGTTACAACAATAGAATAATTTCAATGGAGGAGTTTCAACCTTTTAAAGAGTTTGGTACTTTCCGCACCTTCACCGGATGATCATCATTTGACCATTAATAACATTTTGAATACATCAAAGGGTTTACTTCCGGTATCAACGATAGAATCGAGCAGAATTAACTTGGATTATAATAAAATTTAAATGCGAAAGTAAGAGCAACATGTTTTCACTAATAAGCATACTTTAACTTTTTTACAAGCAGAGTGCTCTGATGGAAGGTCTCTGCTGCCGGAGACGGTCTAGATAGGTACCACCGCAACGCCTATTGCAGCCGATACACAGAACTGTGTAACACTGTACTGTATTCCTGTTTGAAGGGCCCTGTCATTAGTGTAATTACTGTAGTAACGAATCTCACCATCTTATACCCCAAAGCTACAATCGCAATGTGATGAAGTGTATAACATCCTGACTAGCGCCACGTTATTATGGGTGAGCATATCACTTATCATCAAGTGACCGTTCAGCTCGCCTCGTTGCTTTATTGAACAAAAAACAATTAAAAAGAACGGTGGTTAATATACATAAACTATAATATATAGACAAATTAGGTACGAAGTAGTTCTAGATTATATAGGACATTGATTACTTACTTGTACTGGTAGCTTTCATAAAACGCTCTCCTGGAAATCGATGATCAATTTAGGACACTTCCTCGTCTGACCAGCACCAGGCTGATATACTGTTTTGTCAGTAATCATAGGAATGGTAAAAGTTTATAACTGAATAAAATTTCTGAAAATAAGTCTGCAATATTAGTTCTAGTAATATAAAAAGCTATACCTTTTAACACTATCATTTGAATACCCAGTTATTTAACTAGACATCCTGGTATTTAACTAGAAGGAAGAAGGGTCTACGAGTAAAGTATTTATTCCAATAGATTTATAACTTATTGATTAAATCTGTCTTCTAAGGATAAGCGGTGAAATACCGATTCCAACTTGACTCTTCTAATAAATTCGCCAAAAACTTTGGATTGTAACCAAAGTTAGAAATCCTTATCAACTTATCAAAGAATTTCGAAATGAGTGGAGCAAACTCGGCAACGTTAAAATTCAGAACAATAATTTGATCAAATGTACTTGCGTTAACATTGAGCTTTGTAAGGGATGAAATTTTGCGCTCGTCTTAATGAGAACATTAATAAACGTGGAGACAATATTCCGTCGATTTAAACTTAACGTCTGGTGGCTTTACTTTTTAAAGTACTACAAAAAAGTTATAAATTTTTTTTTACAAAAAATGTGAAGATATGGTCGATCTACTTACCATCATCATCAGCTGATAGACATCCACTGCTAGACATAGGCCTCCCACAAATTACTTACCAATTACAATAAATTACTTCTTCGTTGTTAGTAATAATATCTACGAGAAAGTATCATAAGTATATATATACTAGTATATTAAATTGGACATACTTAGTGCTGAAAATTTTTTCCATGGATAGTAATTAGAAGCTGTCTCTGTTGTTACTGACATTTGCCAAAACTAAAGCTCCACGTCAGCTTAGTAGAGGATTTTCATTCTTTTGTTCGTAGCTCAACCCAGAGTACACGTACTGCACGTCACTATCAAACTCCTAACGAAGCAATTCAAATATCATGTTTCTAATTAATTAGTGGGATACCCCTCTCCGGAGGCCGGGCTGCCCGGCGCAGCAACACCACTCCACTAATAACTCCGTATCCAGCAGGACGGATGCCCGTCGGCTTCAATTATACAATTTTCCGTATGACATCTCGCGAATCCGCTTTTGGGAACGGAATCCGACGACCCCTAATCCCCCTGCCAAGTTATCATTTTCTCGTGTTGCTGTTTCTTTAATGCCAACAATACACTTCTGGTATATTTGCATAGATGATCACCTCTACATAATTTTTAAAGAGATGAGACAATTCCTAACCTTAAGTACACTATTACGATATAAAGGCAAATCCTAATTATACATTCCTTTAAATTAGATCCACAACTACACTAGGATCTATGCCTTTTACTACAAAACTCCTTAGACAGTTAATTGTTCGCGTTGATAAAGTGTCGGACAGATATTATTTTTAACTACAATTATTAATTCGCAATCATATTCACAACGATATTCTAGTTTAAACAGCGCTGCAGCCAGGGATATTACTATGGTAACGGTACCTAACATCTCATCAATCAAAGCGACAAGCTCAATGCAGTGGTGAATAAGCAATCGATCACTTACTACCAGATGAACGTCCTGATCGAGGCGTCGCTGCGAGCTGGACGATCGATCTGAACAACCATCTGTATTATAGAAAAATTTAATCTAGATTAAATGCATGTTCACGTTTAACAAAACGACGAACCTGTATTAACATAAGCGGAATGTTACCAAAAACCAACAGACATAACAACAAATGTGGGAAATGTGATTAAACAAAAAGTGACCCCTCGCCACCCCCACGCCTGATAACTCCGAATCAAACGGATCCGCACTTGTTAAAATATTCAAAGGCCGTTTCACTATTCAGCGGGATTGGTTGCCTTACTGCTGCTTTTATGACCTCATCTGTATTATAATTTACTGCGAATGGGGTACCTTAAGGATTCCACTTGTTTATGTACGCAAATACCTTTACACCTCCACACGATTGGTACGTACTTATATTCGTTTTAACATGCTACCCACCTACCAATAAAAAGGATAACATATTTATAAGGATACGCAACGTAAACTAGACAAGGCGAGCAGTTGTATACAAAGACAATATAGCATAGACAATAGATTCGTAAATATATCGATAAGCCCAGTGAATAGATTATACGTACAAGGTAATAGTGAAGTAAACTGCATAAATGTGAAGACAACAGATAATGTAAATGGTAGTTATGTGAATACAGGTAACAGGCACATAAATGAAAATTTGGACCAATAAATTAATGACCAAGACCGTGGAAACATGAAGGGCATTATGAGGTCCTTGAGCTATCAGAAAAAGGAAAATATAAGATAGCTATTTACGTAGCAGGAAGATTATTTAACCTATATACTTGTTAGCTGCAAACAATATTTATTAAAAAGCAAAGCTTACAGATACAGCAGTGGACGTCTATCGGCTGATGATTATGATGATGATGAAACACTATAGATATAACCTAAAATATAACTTAAACAATTTTTTCAACAAAATGTTGCAAGTCCGCAGTTCTGAATACTCCCAGTTCCGCAATACGAGCCGATTGAAAATCTCATGTATATGTGATGGTTATAAAAGTAAGTTGAACGCGAGGAGTTTGTGCTGTGTTTATTGCGCTCACGTGGGCCTCCCTCCGGTGTTATTGCGGATTGTATCAGTTTTATGGGTCGTAAGGAACTAAGTGCAGCAATTGAAATTTCATCAGGGAATCCGTCCGTTACGTGTGTAGCCGAGCCGAGTGGAAATACGAATACGTACTTTAGAGCTTCTGATGTCAGCACCGGTAATACCCTTAAATATATGCATTTAATTGAAAATAACGTTTACTATAATATCGTCGTTTCTTTAATAATTTGCCGACTTAAAATTGTATCATTATCATTTATACATATTTACTTTATACCCCTCACAGTTCTCGGCTGTACGGTGTCGAAGTTCATTAAACGCAATAAGAGCAATGTCTGGTAGCGAGATGAAGTAGACAGTGTTAGTACTTAATTTCAGATATGAACGAAAAAATAAATCCCGTCTCCGTTATCGAAGATCGTTGAGGTAAATGGTCCAGCGTTACTATGTTCCAGTTTGACAGGCACTGTAGCTAATGAAACGTAGGAAAAAAGAATATCTCGTGTCTCAAAGCGAACATCCAAACGATCACTGTTTACGTCTTATACGGTCTTAACTTGTGCTGAATACCGTGCACGTCTCGTTACTACATCGTCCAGGTTTAGATAGTTTTATTTAAATATAAACACATGAAATGCGTAGTTTCATAACAAGTGCATCAAATGCATAGCTGTGAATTAATTCCGCTCAGCAGCTTTTATCACCCGCACTGAGCTGGAGGGAGGAGGAGAAACTTAGATACATAAATCTAAACAAACTTTACGGCGTATCTCATGTAACGTTTTAGTCATCCGAGGATACATGTGCATATGTGCTGAGTTAAACTAGTGCATGGATGTGATCGCTCATGGTCTTTGAAATTACCATAGGCTTTAATGTGTAGACGTGCCAACAATATTTATTTACTAAAACACTTCTTTCAGGGATCCACGTGATAGTTAGTGAAATGTAAAACACACGGTACAGCTGTGGAAATTATTGACTGGTCTCTCATTTTACTCCTATCCTTTCTTTAAGTCCTTACTACTTGCTAGTTTATACAGACATTTAGTCAATACGATAGAATATAGGTACTCCTAAGTGAAGTCATATCGACGAGTGTAAGACTTTCTGTGTAATGAAAATATGTATCGCTTTGATAGAACAAAACGAGGTCATGCTTTTATCGGATAAATCACCACTAACGATCTCGCTGAAAGTTGGTGCATGGAACAACATCACCGTAAACCCGCATCGAAAGTCTCATTCGCGAAGACAAACAGTTCAATTTGCAAACGGAAGTTTTATCAAGTATACTTTATCAACGCGGACCCTTGCAGAACTATCCACGCGCTCGGATCTCCTGACAAATTAAGGCTGCTCGGGTAATTTATCTCATCGCTGTCGCGGGTTATATCGTCTTATTACTCGTAATAGGCCACGCTTACACTTTTGTCCCGGAAGATTTCTTCTTAAACCTAAACCAGAAATTTCTGTATATTTATTTGCTAGCTGTCACAATATTAATGTAGACGGATTGTGTTCAATTATCCTCTAACGGTTCCACTCATCTCTACCCACACACCCACCTGTACCTACTTCTTCGTTCGTTGACTCGTCCATTCGTCTGTCTGTCCGTCCATCCGTTTCCCATCCATTGTCTTTATTGTCATCCTCGTCATCATCTGGAGAAGTGTTTGCTTCAAGTTGAGGCGCGAATATAAAATGGTTATCACACGCAATATTATTCCTGCTCATATTAGTGCCGATAAATAAAATAGACCTTACTGTTTAGAAATCCAGTAAAGATGGAATTTATTACAAGACCTTTGTAAATCGGTAATTCTACCTGAATAAAACACATTCTCGCTTCTGTAGTACAGTCTATAACAATGTCGACCCAAATCTGAAAGGAAACACATGGTCCAGTTGGCGGATGTGATCGAATAATAATCTTATTAGCTGTGACTTGTCATCTATCTACTTCCGAAGGAGGAGGATTTCTTGGGAATATCTTTATCTTTTATTTCGTATATAATCCGGAGATTAAAAATGATATTTTGACAATATTATCCTGTTGTTTAAGGAAAAATTTCAGTTGCTACTCTCCGTAGATTATTCTTTGTTATCTTTTCCTCTTACGTAACCACCAACGGGAGAAGAATGAGTTGAGATTATATAAAAAATTACACCAATCTCTAACTATTTCTGTCATTGGAAATCAAAAAATAATAGATTTCTTCTTAGCAATAACAGAAAAAAACTGTTTAAACAGAATAATATTAGCTTAGCTTAACTTTTTAGACGTTTACGTTTTTATAGACTGTGTCATAAAACTTTTATTGAATGCTATTAAATGCAGTCTGCAAACTTTCCATAAACTATAACGCAGTATAAATCATACTCTATAAGCATTTTCAACTAATACTTAATGCAAATACTTGTAAATAATGGGTCTTCATCTCCCCGTCTCCTGCAGAGGTGACTCCCGCGGGAGACGAGACTTGCTCCCGACGTTAATCTCAAGTTAAAACTTTCTTATAGGTCTTGCAAATAATGTCTGCATTTGTAGGATATCAAATTCTAGACTGGAAGTTGTAAGCGGCGAGGTCTAGAATAATATGACAATAATTATAAATTGGAATCTTATGAAGCACCAATCTGATGCGTGTTAAGGGTAATTATAAAAATTAACTGCGACCGTTGTTGCTGGTGGGAGTTGACTATCGGAAACCATGCCACAGGGGCTTTTATCTCTGCCACCGAATATTTTATCATTTAGTATCAGAACAGCGCTGAAATAATTACAGAAATATGTTTACGTTATTGAAAGTAAACATTACAGAGAGTCCGTGTTTACTTTAGTTTGTTGTTTTATTTGTAATTGATTGGTGACAGTGTTTGTTGGTTTCAGGGCAATTTCACATGTGTTTTGTTCCAATTTATCACTCCGATTTACTATTGGCTATTACAATACATTATTTCTAAACCAACTGTAAAGAGATTTTCAGCAGTGTGAGACCATTGCTGATGCGTTTCAGGTTTGAAGAAGTAAACGTTACTATTCCCGAAGTAGAAAATATAGATTAGAACAGATGACAATAGATCTGAAGAGATTATCGCAGATGTATGTAAAATAATTTTAATTATTAACTTAATGAGAAGTATAATTAACGTCCAAAAATATATGACAAATGCAGTATAGTGTACAGGTGTTTCAGTTAATACGTTGTCAGGATAAGGAGAATTGACATCTTAATGCGGTGCAGTGTTAATGTTCCAACTGGTGCTACATTATCGTGGACAGGCGTGTGTGTACCAACAGGCTGTCCATCCTCAATTAATTTCATGAATAAGTAAACCACATAAAGTTTCAGTACCGGACATCGAACTTAAGAATCCTCTTTTGTAAGCCAAATAATAACAAAAAATATTTCGTGTATACTCGTTCATTAAATAAGCTATACGAGAACCCTGTACCAATTTTCTCAACATCTCGCTTCAGTAATTAAAGGAGAGAAGGTTCCCATAATGGGAAGGTCCTGTACAGCCGCATAAAGGAAATAAAATGTTTTGTGCGCGGCGATTGTGTCGATACATTGTGTTCGCGACCCTCCGCAATTGCTTTGTAAATCATTTTGATTACTGAGCACCCCCGAGGGTGTATACAATAAGTTAACTATACCGTCGGTTAGCTAATATTCAAAAAAAGATTATCCAGACTTTTTCAGGTTTCGACGAGCAACCTTACAGTACCCTCCTAGGTATAGTATAACATAAAGATATAGCTTTATTACATATTTGACCTAACTGTCATCATATCGTAACCCTCTCCCCCTTTTTTAAATTTATTGAAATACAAATAAACCCTTAACCAACATTTAGGATCTCATGTAATCTTATTTGACGCGACCCGGATGATGCATACTATTGTTTTTAGTATTATTGATGTTTATGTTTTAGCCATTAATTAATTATTCTTATTTGTGATCGTCTCTATTAGGAGATTGTTCTAGATTGTGTTTATAGTAATATTCAGTACTTTTAGGTTTATCTAGAGGGATCAATATTTGTTAAGATAGTCTGATGCCGTTCGTGTGGTTTATTTTCTTATTTATAATCCCTTCACGATTGTAAAGGGCTCCTCACCACAAGTGTTAAAGTTCGCATCCTCGCATTTTAAAAAATAAATGTGGGGATAGCATACGGCTCCAGTAAACAGTTTATCTGGCCTCGGACCGCATTCCACAGCAAGGTTTACTGGCGAACCAGTAGAACAGCACTCGGTTCATTGTTAGTGCGTAAACACAAACTGTGATCAAATTGCGCTTGGCAATGTGAGTAAGCATCTCACGAGATACAACCGTAACCGGATATACAGTGTGTGGTCGAGCGCACATTCCAGGACATATAATAGATATAAAGGGTACTCTGACCCAAAGATTAGTCCTTGGACGAGCCACCACCTTCACCAGCCAGGTGCACTGGCAGACGCATTGTAGTGTTGGAATTGACATCACCACCAACTACGCAGTCAGCGCCGGATCGCAAACCACGGAGTGCATTCGAGAGCTCGTAGCTCACTATTTACATATTTTCATATTTTAGACAAGAAATTCTAATTCACGCGCCGGTTTCCTCGCGGTGTTTCCCTTCACCGTTTGTATTTCGCTGTTGTTACTAAAGTACACAAATGTACATAACTTAAATATTAAAGACATCGGTACATGACGAGATTCGAACCCGCGACCTGCGCAACGAAGCCCGCACGCTCTAACCATTAGGCCAGCGAGGTAAAATCAAATCAAATAGAGTTCTATTTAAACCCCGGAAGATAAAGAATATTAACTTTAAACCAAACATAAAATGAACTTATCGGTTTTCACATATGTTAAAGGATCAAGAAGCCCGCGACCCCCAAGGTTTAAGTAACCAAAAGACGTGGCCACGTGTACGCGCCGGCAATATTGATCGCGCCGCTTTAGGAGGAACATGATGCGATAGCTAAGTTACAGCCCCTATACATTATTTAACACCCGCATTTTATGTTCTACCTGCTATTAGGGGTGATGTGAACAGGATACGTGGCCACATCAGCCAAGTGTCGCAGTGTTTTTAAACTAATTCATACAAGGTTGCCGGAAACTATGTGCGTACGTTAAGTAAGGTTAAAGGCGCTGCTGCTAGTCAAGTAGGATTTTAAAGGACGAACACCGAACGGTATTGTGTCCACATCCTAATTAGCAACTCAACTGTAAGGATAGACGAACGTTAAGTATACGCCTTGTATGTTTTTTCTTTATATTAAAGGAAATGCAAATTTAACCAATGTCAAAGTAAAAGACGACTAAATCACTTGACGTCATTACTTAAAATAACAAATGAATAAATAAATAATTGACTCGTTTGTTAAGTACACCCGTATATCCTACTTCTATCTGTAACCTAACCGATTGAACCTATTTCTATCTAATTTTTTTATCTTGTAAGAAAAGCAACAAGATTGCGAATTTTCTTAAATATATATATAAATTATCTCTCCTGTCGTTAGGGCTCCTAAAGTTATATATATATACACATAGATATATACATTTATATTATGAAAATAGGTTTTGTTTGTTCGCCAATCACTAAAAATCTAGTGAACGTATCAATGTCGGACACGTAGATGCTTCATGATTATATTTCCCATTAACTTAGAAATCTTCCTTTCGTACTGTTTATGCGGTTGCTATAGTAACGTTTGTTATAGAAACTCATTTGTGGTTGCGGTTGCTCTCGATGAGTATTTTGGACAAATTTCAAGTCTAGTTATATGTATATTACCAGCAGCAGGGCAGGCGAGGAACAGCTCGTTCAATAAAACTATCTAATGGTAAAGAGAAACAAAATCGTCTGTTGTTCCTATAACAATAAGTTTTAAAGTGACCAGTGGGACGTTCACCTGATGGTAAGTGATACGCCTGCCCTTAACAACGTGGTGCCTATTAGGATGATATGCACTGCACCACACTGCGCTCGTCCCACTGAAACATAGGATGTTAAGCTTCGTTACCTCAGTAATTTCACTTGCTACAGCGCCATTCAAACCGGAACACAGTAGTATCTACACAGTACTGTTTGTGGGCTTCAGTAGCCGCTGCGATATTACCTACCTAGAAGGTCTCACGGTGAGACCTACCACCAGTTTAACCCTCTGTTATAACCAGCATTTTAAACGATTGCGTTATAAAATTGGTAACAAGAAATAAATAAAAAAAAAACTAAATCACTAGTGAAGATTATGGTGAAGCAGCTTGTTGCAGCAGTTGGCACTCTGTGTTATATGCTTAATTTGTGTCAAGCGGTTCCGGTGCCGGCGGCGCTGGTGCGAGCCGCGCGGTTTCCGGCCGCTTGCGGACTTGACTTATTACGGCCAAGGGCGAGCGCGCCGAGCAGAACGTTCTAGAGGAACGCAAAGAGCGACTCCTAATTGCCATGCTTAATTATAGATTTAAAAATTTATTACCCTATCAAAATAATACGTATTAAATTCCGCATGGGGGTGTAAGGAGTCCCCGCACAACAACTCATGGGACTTAATCCAACCTCACCTGCTTGTGGTACACTCTGCTAACCAACAAACGAGGCTCTTGCTCCGATTAACCCCCATTGGGCCAGCATGGTGGGGAACGGACCAACTCCCCCTCCTTCTTCTATTTGAACTCCTTCAAATGTGGTTTCAAGTGGCACTCGATCCACCTATTGGGCAATAGGAATGGATTCGTAGAACTGGTGTCCAATCTTCATTAATTGTAGGGGCACAAGAAGAAGAAGTAGATATGTGGTGATGTTTGGGGAAGGCCTATGTCCCAGCTGTGAACATCTATTGGCTGATGATGATGAAATTTCGCATAATGACCAACTTTTGTAATGATTGATCAGATGATCAGAAAGTTTAGTTACTATTTACATTTTTTTATATAAAGAAGCGATGAGACGTTCAGAACGTTCACGTAATGTTAAGTGATGCGCCTGCCCACAACAACGTGACGCTAGTTAGGATGACATACACCGGTCCAGGTTGTGCTAGTCGGCACGAGCCACGAGATGTTAAGTCTCGATACACTAGTTACACCTCCCTTCAAACCGGAACACAGTAATGTTTACGCAGTACCGATTGTCGGCTGCAGTAGGAGCTGCAGTGGTGCTTACTTAGACGGTCTCCAGCTGCAGAGACCTGCCACCAGTAAAAATATATTTCTGTTCCATTAAACAAATGTTGTCGAGCCCCTCTTAAAGTAAACCACCTGGTTGATTGCGATCGAATCGATGAAGAGCTGACCAGTTCGGTGAGAAAACCTTTGGGATTGGGATATGTTCAACCGTGGGCATTTATAGGCTATTAATTACGATGACTCATTAAACCATGTTTTAACAGCGATATAATTAAATTGTATGATTAGTTATAATAATAAGATGCTTAACTATTCCGCTTAGATCCAAACTAGGTAATCCGATGACGCCGAGCTTCGAGCTGGATACGAACCTGGTTCCTGCAGTGATTATATATGCAACGCTGCGCTAATTGTACGTTTACTGCATGCAGTTGTTATTCGGAACCCGCACACGCCTGCTGCAGCCGAGGATATTATTAACGACTTTACGTAGTGCGACGTTCATTATAACGATACCTTCATTATGTTACTGGTGGCAGGTCTCCATTGTCGAAGACCGTCTAAGTAGATACCGCTGCAGCATCTATCTGCAGCTGACAAACGGTAGTGTTTGAACATTACTGCGTCCCGATTTGAAAAGCGTTGTAGCTAGTGAAGTTACTGGAGTGACGAGAATTAACATGTCTCAAGGCGATAAGCACAATGTGATCTTATCTATACCATTCTAACTAGCGCCATGTTATGTTCTAGGGTATCACTTACTAAAACTTATACTTAAAAAAAAATTAATTAAACGTCATTTCTTGATACTTACTAACGTTCCTGTTAGAAAATGAATGTATCATATTTCCTGATGATAAATCTGTATCCCTACCCATCACCGGCTCTCCGTCGCCAGATTGACTCGATTGGTATTTATTAAAAATCATTGTTCCGCTTTCTTTTCTTCTGTTCACAAGTCAGTGCTGAAAGAATCGCTTTGGGTACCATCATGTTTTAAAGCGAAGAGAACAATGTGCCGTAGTATAAACATCCTAACTAATTCCAAGTGATAAGCATGCGATCGCTTATCATCAGCTGAACATTCTGCTGGTCTGCTCGCTGTCTGGTGTAGGAAAAATGTTATCGGGATTGTTTAGCCACTTTCCCGCGCAAACCACTTTGTGTTTGTTGTTCAAAAGTTTCGGCGATTGATCCAAAACAACTGAAATTGTTTCGTAGTCGTTGCGGTTGGAACCAAACGGATTTGCATTTCAAAACTTTGTGCCAACGGTTAAATAATATTTTGACTACGAGGTGGGGGTGGTGGTGGGGGTGGTGGTGGGGGTGTAAGCGAGTCACGCGGTGGTTATTCACAGCTTAAATGAAACACGTTTACACAATATGGACGGCGGTAAAATTTTCATACATAACACACACTATCGGGTTGATTCATGATAGCTGCGAGCGGCGGAACTGCAGTATACCGGAATGTGTAGAAAAGTTTTCAGCTGGCTACGTTTGCAGCTGAAAATATCACGAATTTATCGTGTCCAACGGAAGCTACGTTTCGAGGGAATTTCTGAGAGCGTTCTTAAAATTTGTGCGAATATTAGATATGTTATAAATGTGACATACAATACATTTACTTCCTTAGTACATAGCAGTGAACAGACGTGGTGTACTTCTGGGGTAGCTGATGACGCATTTACAACAATACTGTTATAATTAACTCGTTTAGTATAAAACCTATATACATTGGGGGTGTAGGGATTCCCGCACAACAACTCACGGGAACTAAGTCAACCCCACATGCTCATGGTGCACCCTGCTAAACAACAAACAATCGCCTCATATGAACCCTTACAGACGACGAACCCTAATACCCAACGTTGTCGCAGGCCATGCTGACTGCAGCGCAGGACCGATCGATGTCGAGATTTTTGGGGAAGGCCTATGTCCAGCTGTGGACGTCTACGGACTGATGATAATGATGCTGTATTTATTTTACCTTTGCAAATCTGTAAGTAAATGTTTACAATATATCAACGATCGATATGGTATTACTTGAAGGATCAAGTTGATGATACACTATAGTGCCTTATGGCGTGTTACAAAAACTATAAGCAATAAAAATAAAGGTAAAGACCAACCTCACCAGCTAGTGTTGCACCCTGCTAATCAACAAACGAGGCCCTGGCTCGCACCAACCCTCATTGAGCCAGCGTGGTAGGAAATGGCCCATATCCACCCGTATGAACTCCTACAGCAGCGGATATCTTTGAGAGAGGACTGTCTTGCATTGAACGTCTATTGGCTGATGATGATAATAAGTAATATATATATATATATAAAATACATGAATACATCGATTTTTATAATGATCGGTGTGCTTTCTAATATATTACATCTATGTAATGGAATATTGTTACATAGTGGTTACTTGTTACATATTCAGCTATATGCTGTTTAAAGGACCTGTATTCAAGTCCAGACATTTCGAAAATAAGAGAACAAGTAAGGAAGAAAAAGCAAATATAAATTAGCTTAACATATAACTATTGCGATATTAACCGACGTAATTTTTTTATTTGAGCAGACCAGCCGGATCCGTAGACAGACATACTTAAACAAAATTAAACTAGTATTTCTTTAAAGACTCCACTCCGGAGTATTTATACGGACTACAGTTCCCCTCGTGGCCTCATTCCACGCGTCAGTCGTCGTACAGGAGATAAGGAGCCGCAGGGTATAAATCCGAGGCCGACAACATTCAGCCCGCGGCTTATCTCGTGTACGTTGTGCCGTACCACGCGAATAACGTAAACTTTCAAGTCTTCACGAAATACTTGACTTATACATTTCAAAACACTTGCATATATACAATGTTTTTTATATATACCATTAACGTGGCAAACGGGCATGGAGCCTGCCTGATGTTGAGCGGTAACCGCAGCCTGTGACCGCCAATAACACCAGAGGTATCACTGGGCGTGTTGCCGACTCTGCAGAAACCTTTTCACGCCCTTTTTCAAGGACTTCATATTATAGCTCCTAGAGAAAACCTCGACAAGTAACTCGTTCCACATTTTAAGTGATCTCGGGAGAAAACCTCTCTGGAACCGGACCGTACGTGACCACTGGGGTCAAAGGTATGAGGATTAATTCCCTGTTGATGGCAAGCGATGCGATGATGAAATGTAGCTGTCGGTATCATGTCAAACAGCCTATCAGAACACATCTCGTTAGAGAGGCTGTAGAACACACATACGCAGACAAAATCTCTCCTAAAACCAAGGGGTTTAATACCGTCCGTTAGCAAAGGGTAGTCGAAAATTCAGACAGCTCCGTTTTACACAGAGTCTAAAGGTAACAGTTGACCAGTTGACATCTAGATGCTCCCGCCCAAAGATGAGGTCAATACTCCATGTGAAGCCGGACTTGCGCTTCATATAGCAACAATCTTTGCTCCGCAGTTAAGTACTGCTTTGCCCTGTTAATTACACCGAGTTTTTTAGATGCCAGCTTTACCGTGTCTTCCAAATGCCCTCGGTACTGGACCTCACTGGAGATTTCAATGCCTAAAATCCCAATGCTTCTTGAGATGGTCAGAGATGTATTCTGGAACTGAGCAAGTATCTGACAAGCTTTTTATCTTTTTTGTTTTTTTTTAACTCCTGCACGACGCACAAAATTATGCTCGAGCTTGTATCCGGGATATTGCAGGTACGAAGTATCGGACGAGCAGGGTATTTGAATCTCCGTGAGGAATAGCAAGGTCGGCGGCACGTTTCAGGTGCTGATGAACTGCGTTAACGTTCCCGTGAATGTCCCCTGTTGTTACAGGAGTCCCATTTAAGTGTGGTAAGGGTGCTGCTGGTTTACGCTTACTATTACTTTTTCCTTTGGCCATAAAAATGTTGTACTAAAGTAGATCATCTCTTGAAATATCCGAAAATACGAACGACATTTTAAATTAACTTTTCGAGAAGATTAGTACAATATGAAATTGTGTAAACATCCTATTAAGCGGCACTTTATGGACAAACGATTACTTCCTAGCGGGAGAGGAACTATTGATTTATTGTCTTGTAACAATATAATTATCCAGAAATTAAATATTATTTCACTCGTTATTGAACTTTATTATTCATGAATCAATTCATATCATTCAGCTTGTGATAAAACATAACTGCCTACAACAACATGGTGCTATCTAGGATGATGGACACAGCATCACATTCTGCTCGTCGCCTTGAAATATAAGATGCAAGTCTCATTACCTCAGTAACTTCACTACCTAGAATTGTCTTCAAACCGGAATACTGTAATATTTACACACTATCGTTTGTTGGCTACGATAGGAGCTGCGATGATACCTACTTAGGCATTCAGTCAATAGAGACCTGAAGCCACTTGAAAAATTTTTATTTCAGTATCACTTTATTAGAATGATCTGAAATGGTACGTTCATCGAGACTTCACAAATATTTCTAAAATTATTAAATGAAAAATTTATATTAATTGAGGTTTACTTTGTGATTAATTAAATTTGTATTACACTTACAGGGCGGGGGTGGCCCGTCCGGTACAATTTACATCCAAATTGTAAAAGTAGCGAGAAATGTCAAGCGCTACGACCCCAATTGGAGTCCAATGAGTTCCAGATATTTTTAAACTTCGCAAGACCTTACTGTTTCACTGTAAATTAAAACTTTTAACATAATACACTAAATGTATCCCGATTGATCAATCATTGAATATTGTTACCAAAATGATCACGATCAAACATATGAACATTCAACCCCGAGCTGCATCAGGAAAAGGAGTTCTCTGGAAACTTCTAGAGCTGCAGGCAGACGAGCATATATGTAGGAGAGCGATAGTTGAGGCGATACTGCGATTGATCTATACAGGCGGTACGAGCGGTGTAAGACTTGAATAATGATGCTGTGACGTTATTTTATTTAGACATCTATAATCAAGAATAAAAATCGTTACCTTGGAATATCGATTTATTCGATCAAATCCATACTAGTGTAACAAAATCGTACTCCTCTGATATAATCTTATTTATGAAAAGCGCCATGGTAATGAGATAGCTCTGCTTTGAGATAACGTTATTTAAATAGTTGCAGCGCCCTTCAAACCTGGACACTTGATACCGCTTGACAACAGAGATATTGCGTTAATAATAACGTAGACAGCGATTAGACAGATCTACCACTAGCGATTTAAAAAAAATTAATGTTATCAACAATGCGGGTAGTGCCCGTGTTATACTAAAATATGACTATACGAATCTTCCGCATACAATCACGACGCCACTCCAGCAACCTGCGGAGAATCCCTCTACTGATTCAAACCAGGAAACAGAAATTTTCAAATTGTCGCGCAACTTAAACTGTTTACACAAGTTCTGAAGTTTTGAGCGCAATACCGAACTTTAGCACTAAAAGTTATCGGATCTTTTACTGGTATTTCACAGAAAATAGATTTCTTTTTACTAGCACACGGTAATCCTATCATTTTTAACTGCAATGGTTAACTAAAGGTTTTTTTAATAGTTAATCAAACGTTTGTAGAGGCCCATATGGGTAGATTTGGGCGGTTTCCTACCATGCTAACTCAATGCGAGTTTTTCGGAGCCAGAGCCTCGTTTGTTGACCAGCAGGTCCGGTTGGCTTGGGTTCCGTGAATTGTTATGCGGGAACCCTTACACTCAGTAGCGAAGTCAATGTTGACTGTAGCGCAGGACCGATCGATGTGGAAACCTTTTGGGGAGGCCTATGTCCAGCAGTGGACGTCGATTGACTGATGATGACGAATCAAATGTTTTTAACTGCAATTGCATGTGACGTGAAATGTAAACAAACTCCAGATAGTAATACGGACTTACCCAGAATTTTCTGGATATTGTCTAGTAGGAAAGCAACAGGGGTTGCTAGGCAGGCGGTTTCCAAACTGTCCTACAACCAGATCAAATTCTACCATTTATGTATCACACACACACACAAAGTAAGTGCTAAATAGAAGTAGAGATGTTCCCATAATTCATTTTACCAGGATAAGTATTGTGAAGTAGCCTGCATGGTAACCATGAAGCAATACTGTACCAACAATACCTTCCGGTGTAGAAGCCGCTATAGTTTGTGTAATGAATAAGCTAGGAAATATCCTTGTCAGCTCCATAATCTCGAGCTAATAAGAATAGGATTGAGGTAAGACATGCCTGTCGTAAACGGCAAAAAGGGTCTAGGAGTTTCGCGGGCCTTGAAGATGTGGACCCTTACCGTTCAACAAGCGAACCTGCGTGGGACAGCGTATGACTCGGCGATAGTGCCTAGGAGAGTTAGGCTCCTCCTCAGAGACGTGTTAAAGTGTAAAGGAGCACCTGTGGGTTCTTTAAGAAATCCCGGAGCCTCTCCGAATGCACTGATGCAGAGCACCGAGAAAGTTTTAGCGAGTAAGAATTTCATTTAACTGTCTTCCCTCCAGAAGCAGGGTGTCTTGCTTAGATTTCCTCCCGAAATAAATAAGAACATATCGTTCTATATTTTCAGCTTACTGAACCAATTTCTAAAGCTTTACATTTTGTTTCGCAAAGTAACAAGAGTTATGTAATATCATCATAACAGATCTGGAGAGTTTTTCTTTAGATAAACCTAATAATCTGAGGAATTATAGATTGGATTTAAAAAAAAATTGTTCTATATGATAGATGTAAAAAGACCCCATGATCTAATGGTGATGGCAAAAAATCCCTGTTAACCTGCAAATAACTGGCATATCTTTGCGAGAAACCTACATCTAGAATTAAACATAAGTCAGCTGATCTTAATTAAGTTGATCATTTAAGTCTTCACAATATCACAATGCCAGTACTGGCGAAATTCCTCAGCACACAGCTAGTATATCATAACCTACAAATTTCAGTACATCGTGCAGCAGGTAAGCCTCCGCAGCCCATCAGGTTTGTATCTCACGGCGCATCGTTCGTGCGACGCGCCGGAGTTATGGGCGTGATTTAGTATTCCTAGGTACACTGCCGACCTATGTAATATTCCTTTGTTCATTGTTGATTAAACTTGCTTGATACTAGGTTATGTTACAGTGGATATTGTGTGTTACTTCCCCTGGTGGTAATCAAGTCTGGTAATCAAGTCTGGGAGAGAAATGGGCTCCCACGAACATGTATGAATTGTACACGTTTACATTTGTTCTACTTACAGTTCAAGTACAGTATAGAATAAACTTTATACGATAATGTGTGGGCAGTCATTTATACAGAAAAGATATAAATTTTGTTGCTGAAAAGAGAGCCTACTCTTTTAATTTTCACTTTTACAGTTACAGAAGTATGGATCAGAATCAATCCAGTGACGTGAGAGCTATGAAGCCAGAAACGTAAGGACGCGCTACTCTTAACTAAAACACAAATGTTCCGCCCCACTTAAATATAGTTTAACAAAATAAGGCATATGAATAATTAAGTATATAGTTAACGTGTATTACTGACCATCAGGTAAACTGTGTCAATATAACATCTTAACTGAGAACTTCTAGTATACAGTTGAACAACGAAGTTCCTGCTCTAAATTGAACACAACGCCCGCTAATTCACACTGCCGCTATGTGTAACTAATTACGTAAACTTTCGCACTAGTCGTATCAACTTGTTAGAGGGGATGTAAACTTATTTGAGAAGTTAGCTTTACTCCCGCCGGAACCGAGTTCAAAAAGGGATGTGCTGTCTAGGTGGACGGTAGGTCGCTACATGTATTTAACCGCAGCGCGTATTTTTCTGTCAAGTGCTGTAGTAAGCGTACAGTATATTGATAGGTATAAGCTGATGAGGGAGATATGGTATATACGGTACAGTGTAAAACTCCTAATTAATTAAGTGACTCTCCCGTCCCCGCCTTATTGGTTACTTTCGTTAAAAACTTTCTTGGGTCGGTGTGATCGGATGATAGTCAGCGTACAATTTATACTAATATAGTATAAATACCAATGCTACCCACATTACTTCACCGTTTCATATTATAATAAAATATACTTGTTTTTATGTATAAATATATTCTATTTTGATTGTAATATAATGTAATGTAATAATAGGATAAGTATACAATAACATCGCTATGAATATTCAACACTGTACTCGTGCAAATATGCGAAGCGCGCTGCGCATTCACGGCGACGTTTCCGGAATACCGTTGCAAATGTTCAATCACGAAATTATTTGCAATTACATTGACATAAACATTGTGCATTGCAGTTCAATAATCGCTCGGGTACACTATGGACCAGAAGAGCGCCGGTTCGACCCCTTTGAGCTTAAGATTTCGATAAAGGAAAGCATGGTGAGGAAACCGATAAGATCCGAATACAACAGCTTTCGTTCACATCGACATCTACCAACGTACGCCTAGAACATGTAAAAAGCTGCTTATATAATATATATTGTACTAGAACTATTTGCTCTCGGGAGGGAATGAGGAAGAGATTTTATTCGTTGTCCATTTATCATTTCTATCTATTGCGGCGAAGTTTTATTCTAAAATGATCACAGAAATTCGCAATCAATTGAAATTCACCCCCGATCGGGCCTATTTTGCGTAAGCTTGGGGCGGCAGTCACCCCGGGTCGGGTCACTGTCACACTGATTGAATCTACAAGACACGTGACTTGAATGGGTCGGCGCGACTCTTTTTCACCGTCCTGTTTGTTCTTATCAATTCTCAATTATTTTAATTATCAAGTTATTTGTTAAAAAATACTTATAAAACGTCTTAAGTTGTTACTAAGTAAAATTTACTTTAAACAATTATTCTCTGCATTTATGAAAGGGTGTAAGGGTCCCGCCGCAAAACAACTCGAGGAGCCCATGCCAACCCCAGTTGCTCATGGTGCATCTTGCTAATCAACAAACGAGGCTCTTGCTCTCACCAATCCGCATTAGGCCAGTGTGGTGGGAAATTACCCAAGTCCCCCCATATGAACTATTCCTAACGATGGCCTCTGGTTCCCGGAATCTTTGGCGGAGGCTTGTGCCCAGCAATGGATATCTATCGGCTGATGATGATGATTTATCAATCAAACTTTAGGTTGATAAGGAAGTTGTGCTGGGTAGAATATTTCCACTGCATCACATAGCGCTTGTCGTTTTAATATATGTGATGTTAAGTATCGTTAACCCTGAAATTTCAAAGGCTACTCCAGCTAAACGGATTACAAAGATGTTCAGGCGACGTAACGTGGACAGAAAGATTCCTAAGGTTGCCTCTATTTGGGTCGGGGTAAAAAAGTGTTCACACACACAAAACTATGAAAGCGAGTTTTAAATAGTCGGAATGCGCAAAGTGGGTAGGCAGTTCGGGGAGGCGCGCATAAATTTCGCCGATAAGGGAGCTATTTCGGGTATTGCCCGCAGCCTCATAATGCCTTTGCAGCTATAAATTCTGATCGCCGCTGTGATACATAAACGTCCCTTGGATTCGCGGAACACGTTGCTCTTACTATTTTTTACCTTCGAGCCGAAAAAGGAAGTGTTGCAAGTTCCTCATCCATTTATACATCCGCAGCTTACCTATTTTGATCTAGATTTTTTGTTTCAATGTAGACTCGACCTTAATCCTAGCTTTAAAAGAATCCGTAGAGGCATCTGTACATCGTCAACTGTTTTCTAGTCAACAAAAGGAGGAATCTACGATTCACAGCATCCATTTTGTATTCGATAAAATTAGTGGGAAAATTGTGTGAACTGTGAAATTAATGAAGTCATTTTAAGAATGATCTTATCCATCCCTTCATCTATATACCCATCAGCAATTTTATGTGTTATTTGATTTCGAATTCCGTTTAATTTAACCGGTCTACAGAGAGCGTGAAGCGGGAACCCGTAAAGGTTTAAATTTGGTATAAATTCAAACATCGCGAGCAAAAACATTGGACAAATTGCTCGGCAAACAGGACTGGGCACCGGGCACCGGGCACCGGGCTCCGGGCACCGGGCACCGGGCACCGTCGCACACTCGGCAAAATAAACATTGCTACATGTAACTAGTTTTTCCATGAATAAAATGTGCTGTTTAAATAATTTTTACACGCACACACACACACATATATACCCACAACATTATTTATGAAATTAAAAAGCACATCTTGTTCTGCTAAAGCTATAAACAGCACCCTTAATTTTGCTGCAACTGAGACCAAGGTCTTCTTCCACAGTAAGAAAGTCTAAGACACTTATTCAACACGATTGCCAACCTCGCCTTGTGTACATTTGTCTATGTTAGTATTGTTTAACAATTATAGTAATGCATCAAGTGATTTCAACATTAAAACGTGTGCATACGCGTTTTCAAGAATACTTGTACAAAGAGAATAATTTAATGACCATGGAAAAGATTCAAAAAGATCTTACAACCAATGCGAGAGGAAACGATGCGATAGGCAGACTAACAAATAATACATACGTTTGGTAGATACCTTGGTGTCGAATATAACATTATAAAGGAAATAAATATCGAAAGCTTCGAAAATGATGTGGGTGAATTGGATGAGATGGGATGAGAAAGAAAAGTAATTAATTCTATTATAGGTTTTGAGAATAGAAATGAAAAAATGCTAGGCCCTTGATGCGATACGGCGACTTCATGCAAGGTAATATGGTGAAATGGAAAGCCGAGGATTACGTATATGAATCAAATAAAATAGCAAACGGGGGTTGTGTCGTAACAGGAAGTCCAAAAAGGGCAACGTATCTCTATTTACATCTCAAAAAATCGGTATAGTGTAAAGTCTAGATAAGCTTGCTATATCAGATTGATTCCAGTTCATGCTTCACACCGGTGACATGGGAAGAAATGAATCAACAGTCTACTGTTACGTAACTAATACGAATTCTTCCGAACTATCAGCTTCAGTTCAGAAATGCAGTACGCGCTAGATTCTTTCATTTGTTAACCAAAATTTAGTAATGTTTTGGATTACCGAAACGTACTTTAAGCTGAACCAAAATGCGTTATCCGTTTTAAACTCGATTAAACAAATTGGACGAGCTCGGGCGGCGCTGTAACTCACACATCGAGCGCCCCGCGGGAACACCGGATGAAGCGCCGCTCCGGAGTTTGCTATTACAGCGAATAAATTATTCCACCAGTTTAAATATATATTGTATGATGATTAATACATAACACAAGTCTCCGTGACGCAGTGGATAACGCCTAACATACGTCGTTTGCTTTGTAACGCGAAAGTTCAATTCCGGAGATTGGGTTTTCCGGCCCCGTCAGCCTAGCTACCATCCTCGTGTTGTCAGTCTGTCTTTATAACAGCATTGATGTGTTTCTGCTGTTGACATACGTGAGCTGGAGTATTCTTGAAAATTAAACCATAGCTCATTGTCAATTGAGAAAATAATTCTCATCTTAAGACCTATTGAACTTTTATACGCTGACAGCAAATAGACTCCGCTATGACTACATACTGTATCCAGATGAGATTTACTACCAGTGTAAAAACATACTGAAGTTCACGGATATTAGAAGTTGTTGGTCTAAAAAAAATTACAACCGATGCAGCAGTAGAATTAAGGTACTGAAGAGTCCAACATTAAAGAAAACAGCATAAATATCACATTAGTAAGATTTACGCGTCAGATCACAGCCAAGTACAGCTTTTATGCGAATAAAATGCTACGAGGGTGCGGCCGCGGGCCAAATCCCCTCCTCAAACGAATCATAATTATATTCCAAAGAATTGCGTGTGTATTTTTAAAGCAAATTAATTTCACTCATTTTTGCGGGCTTGTTTTAGATACTAAAATTACAATCTGTATAAACGCAAACCGTTGATACAGCTATAAAGACTAACATCTACAGCAGTAAGCAGGAGAAGGATATTTACTTAATTTTATCTCCTTACTGCTCTCCAGTCGCTTTGCTGACCAGGTAATTGGATATTAAGGTTTTAACAGTTATGAACGAATCGTAAGACCTACGCAATTTTTTTTTTAAACGTGCCACTGGAATATCGATCAAATGCTATAAGATCGCAAGCTAAGGACTGCTGATCATTAGAAAACACGGAAGTCTAGTCGAGATGGCAAATTTACAGGTTCCTTCTTTAAACATGAAGGACTCCCACCACAGGGACGAAGACTACAGAAGCTGCGGCTCAACTCCCTTGGAGGCTAGGTCAGCTGGGTTCAAATCGGTAGGTACACGTTTCTACTGAGAACCTGGTTGTTTTTTTTTTACAATTAAATCAGTCGAGTATAGTGGAATCTATCCATACTGTATATTGTTTAACAAGTCATTTTACTGATTAAACCTTACTGCAAAATAGAGCTGCTAATGTAACAGCACATAATTATAAACGTGGAATTGTAAGCGCTTTGATGGGTTCCACCATGGCCTTAGCAAATGATAATGTCATTTCTTCAGACCTGAAAACATGTAACTAACAGTAGGCAGGACAAAAATATGGTCACAAACCTGTAATGCGGTCCAGTTGCTTTCAGCGCCACCACCGCTGAGCACGCTTTCAGCACGGTCCCTTCAGTCAGGGCCTGGCGAGACCCTGGCGTCGCACAGCAATAGCACGACCAGCCCGCGACGCACTCACAATAATAAAACCTGGAATTTCGCGAGTAACAGACCTTGAAATACCGAAGAAACGACTAAGTTATTCCTCCTTTTTTTGCAAAACAAGTTCAATTAATATTAGCTTTAGCTATTTTCTTTTTACGAAATAGGGTGGATTTATATTAGCTTGCGCAAAGCGTAGCTCAGCATTCGGCTGGTGTTTTAGTTAATATCTTAACACCTGTTATAAACGAAATAATGTACGTACAACGACTGCATTATATTTTGAGACGGAAGCCGGAACTAAGAATAAAGTAAATAAAAGGAACCAGCTTACTTCCGGTAGTTGGCATAATCTTTTGATGGGTAGTATCAAAAGGAGCTGCGGCTGATGCAATTCAGTCGTTTTGTTCTTCGTAGACAGACACGAACGTTATATTGTCACCGTCGCCAGATGATTACCCTTAGGTGCTTTATTTTTGGTATTAACAATATAATATACAAAATATTATATTGTAATATAGTTAGCTTGGATACGTAATACTTCAAAGCTCGAGTATTTGTTGTAGTTGCTCCCCACCCCCGTAACACTGCGCGAGCGGCGACATCTCCCGTGTTGAGACATCCGAACAGTGGAAATCTCTGATACATATATAACTTTCCGTTTACTCAATGTAAAAATGCATAAAATTTTTAATTTTAGATTCCAGTCATCTCAGTTACGAGACGAACGTACCAATGTGACAATGGAACCGTTAATTATTCATGGACTGGCAACCCTTTATTTCTTCGCAGTAGTCGTATTTCATATTCTTTTCACGTGGAGTTCTGCAAACCAATTGATCAAGTTACGAGGGAGATGCGACCGGTGCTTACTGTGCACACACACATTTACATTAAATTATTGAACAAGTTGTTCATCGAGTTTTTTGCTATTGCAAGTGATATCACTACTTTGTGGAGAACCATCTCTCGTCTAGAGGTGAAGCGGTATCAATTGCAAGTTATGATGCCACTTGTATCGAACTTCAATGATTACTATATACAATTCAACAACCTACCGAATCAACGACCAATGTATATATATATATATATACACATATATAATATTATCTTAACACAGATAAACGCCACGAATTTCTAATTGATATAAAATTTTGAGATAAAGTACGAGTTAAATTTAACTTATTATCGGAAAACTTATCATTTACCTCTAGTTGAACCTCTTCTACTCTCTCTATTGCTCTATTAAAAAAAAACCCGTGTCTTGTGTATCTGCGGTCCGACGAATCGCCTATCGGCATCACAATCTTATGAATATTAATCGCTACGAAATTGTCTACGCCGCTGCTACGACGAGCAACGATTCAGCGAGCAGGTGAGATGACAATGAATATTCATCTCGCAGTTACAACACCAAACTGCCTCCGCAGCCACGATAAGAACGTAATAAATTATACAGTTGTCTGTCTATTGCCGCAGTTAGATATACCTAGCACTTGGGAAACATCTCCGTGAAATTGTGAAACCGATTTAACTTGACACACGAAGCAATGCGAGAAGATACACAAACTACTTCAAACTTAAATTTTCTTAACGAATTACAAATAACAAAGAAGTACGATCGCACGGAGAGGAATGGCTTCATCCTTTACTTTTAGAATCATTGGATAAGAAGGCAGCTGAAACACAATCCTTGACAATTACGTTTCAATATATTATCGGCTGAATTTATAATTACAGCCGTGTCAAATTAGATAGGCGGGGGAATGCTGTGAACTGCCACCGGATGATCATCTCTTTCCTCACGCCGTAAAAGAAAAAATCAAATTTTCACTTTTAACAAGTAGAGTGCGAACTAAATATACGATTTCACTAATTCAATATATTTAACACGACAGCCGATAGCCTGGGGAGACGTTATAAACGCTGAACGGAAGTGAATCCAGTTGTACTTAAGCTATAAGTAATATAGGCGTTAAGAAATATCCGTATCGGTTAAGGCTGTTTTCAAAATACAAGGAAACGGTGAATATTGTAAATGTTATTTCTGTATAAGTGGATCCAATCAAATTGGATTCCAACGTAATCCTTCGAAATCAGACACTTATCAGGCTCGAAGAGAATTGCTAATGTATCTGACCTAGAATGTTCCGATTAGATATCTGTGGAAATATGTATTCAGTTTCCCTTGCAGCATCTTAAGTATTACACGCACAGATACAGTGCTGACGTGCTGCAGTGTGCGACAAAGCCTCGGATAAAGTAGCAGATGAAATTGTTGAAATAGAACCTTATAAAATGATTATATTTGATCGCTTGTAACTTTTGATCTTTAACTCTCCTTTAGAGAGAGTTCGGTCGCAGCAACAAGGCATGGCTGGACGACATCAACTAATGGAGTAAGATCAAGAGCGCCGCGCAGCTGCTCCACCTAGCGCGCGACAGGAATGGATTCGTAAAACTGGTGTCCACCCTTCATTAATTGGATGGGCACAAGAAAAAGAACTCTTGATCATATTTTAGACAATGTATTGCAGATTACAAAGTAATGTTTGCCACAAACTGCCACTGGTAAGTAAAATACATTTAGTCGGACATCGTGCCCGCTTTATTTTGGATCGTGTTCAAATTGCTGGTACTTACTTAGTAATAAATTATGAACGACTCGCGACTCGCGTCCGTGCTCCCTGTGTTGCGCAACGCGCTCGGACCTCGCACGCTGACCTTAACCAAGAGTCAGCTCTCCGTTTGAGAGCAACCGATCTGTACAAAGAATTAAGATTTATTACAGAAATGTCCATACAGTGAGCACCGCACCGCATTAATTTGCTGTTAAGGTATTGGTAACGAATAAGCTGTAACAAATAGTTATCTCGCGTATGTCGCTAGATAAATTTAACAAATACTAGACAAATGCGAATGGCCGACTACACGGCGCCGTGTAAGCTGGCGAATACAGCAACTTCATTCAAAGTTTAGATCAGGACCGCCTTAATTATTACATTGATATGTGAACCGGACAATTAATGATAGAAAAAGTTTTTTATCAAATAAATCAGAATGCAAATGAGAATGAAAAACTGCAGCAATAACATTTTTCATCCCCGTACGCGCCCTGCCTCTCGCGCAGTGGAATTATATTAATACCGGATGCGTCGCTTTGTTTGAACGGAATTTAATAAAATGGCACATATCGTTATTTCAACCGTTTACAAGCGTCCTCATCGCAGACGATATTAAACTGGCTCCGCCTTGTGTCTACGGTAGAGATATCACTTTCTGAACGTAGGGGTTGCGACGCGGGGGTTCGATACGGCGGGAGAGAGGACAGCGTGACTGCGACAAGAAAATATCTATCTGCTCTAAACGGTATTGGTGGTAGGTTTATGTTACCGGAGACCGGTAGTTACCACCGCAACTGTTTTAGTCGGCATACATTAGGGTGCAGATATTACTACGTTTTGAATTTAAGGGCGCATGACTTATCATCAGAGTGAATTTCTTGATTCTTTAAATTATCCCTATGCAATTTATGATAATCATTAGTAATAACGATGAGAGTATGAGAGTAGGCCATCTTTTGTTATTCGAAGGAAATCATAAGAGACCCTGCTTCTGTTTGTACCTGCTGAAAACTTTACTGTGGTCATGCCGAGTGGATCCCCTTGGGATCTCCTACGGAACGCACTACTTCCTACTACTACACTACGACCTAAACCCTTCCCCGAGAAGGCCTTAATACGTCATCATCTGATCTTCGTCATTCACCCCTATTTCGCTTATCAGCTCAGCTTCAAAACTCGCGAACTCGAAAACATCAGCCGTCTTTAAATACAGGCAGCGTTTACTCAAGTCCTGTCCTAATAGATCAACGCCTCAGGGTACTCCACTCCGAACAGCACTTAACTAAAACGATGATGATAGCCAATTGTTAATAAAACAACACATTCACGTTTCTATGCTCTGTGGTATTAGTCGTTCGTATAAAAGGGGGTGTACGAGTTCCTGCACAACAACTCACGGGACCCAAGCCAACCTCATCTGCTCGTAGTGCACCCTGCTAATCAACGGACAAGGCTCTTGCTCCCGCCAACCCGCATTGGGCCAGTGTGGTGGGAAATGGCCCAAATCCTCTCATATGAACCCCTGCATATGACAATCGCTTGTGCCCAGATGATTCTGATCATTCTGATTTTGATGTTTCTGATTCTGATTCTGACGATGACGATGACGATGATGATGGTGATGCCCGCACACCCTGCCGATAACTAACTTCCTGATGACGCACGCAATCCCCTTCCTTATATACTATTTTATCTTATTCAGTATTTACCACTACCCACATTAGTTGACAAATACCACAAATATACTTACCTACCTGGTTGCTTCGTCATTGCAGACATACATATATATATATATATATATATATTAGGTCCTCACATACGAATTGAGCGTTTTGTCGTACCGTCCACTTTGATCTGAAATATCTCCTGTTTGTTTGAGAATTCCAAATTCAAATTTATAAATTCATTTAGCTGCTACATTTGAGTTTAGGAAACAGTCGCTCATTTGTTTATTTCCTCATTATTATTTTCTTTGGTGTCGCTTATTGCCGCACAATGGAGAACATGAAATATCGGTATATTTACGAGTACGAGCTCTACCGCTGGCACCAGTACCAGTGCTGCAGGAACAGCTCGAAGGATTAATGATGTGTACGGCGCTGGTGTAGCAAAAGGAATACGCACGGTACCTTTTTGGTTTCATCGTTTTCGTTCTAGAAATTTCGACCTTCAGAACCAACCACGTGAACAGCCGGAGACTAAAGTGGAAAATGAAGAATTAATAGCTATTATCGAAGCGGATTTAACACGGAGGCAGCTGTTCAAACCGCTTTCAAAGAGTTTATTGATTCTCGCCCCCATGGTTGTTTTAGTAAAGGGTTCAATGAACTACCTATGAGATGCCAAAAGGGCATAGATAACTACACTGTGCATACTTTGATTAATTAAATATATTTTACAAAAAAAAATGACTTTACATTCCTCCGGTACACAACGCCAATTTCATTTGTAAGGACATAATATATATATATATATATATATATATATATACATATATAAAACATGTTCAATTAAACACACACATATATATATATTTGTGTTTAATTGAACATGTTTTCAGCGCCACAATTCCTTATCGGATATGAATGAATTACCGGAAACAGTTTGAGTGTAAATGCATTTTTAATCGTTAATTGGTTCGTATAGAGTTATTCCACTTAATTAAATACAATAAATATATAGATTTAACGAGGTAAGGAAGCATTGCGTACAGTCCGCAGATACGTCGGGTAATTCGCGTAATTAGCAACGGTTCGTTAAGTGCGATAGCATTTACTTAATGATAAGCGATTCATATTTAACTGTCACTGAAATATAAATATATTCATACATTGATGAAATCATTGCTGAAAGAGTTCCTTTTACACGTCGACAACCTTCGTGAAGGTAAGTTCATTACATGTATATGTATCTGATTGTGGGATAGTCTAGGTTTATTTATCTGTTTTCTATTCTCGACGTACCGTAAGAGAGAACATCTTCAGATAAAGGGCAGCTCCTCCCCTGACCTATACCAATATGAACTTGCCAGCCTTGTCAAGAGTGGAGAGTACGGCAATTGCCTCCAATTAAAGCTGCCCATGTTCAGGATGGTGCGAGAAAAGAACACCAGCGCTCATTAAGTTATGCTTTACTTATTCCGATATAGCTTCACAAAATACTACTTAAGTTTATTCATATATACATTTACATGTTTATATGAAAACAAAAGTGCATTATAGGGTAGTGGTGAGCAACATTTTTGTTTACAGACCAAAATGAAGAAAATCATCCTGGCTGTTCTCATTTGCTTCTCTCTGGTGAACAAGGTAAATATTTGATGTAGTTACATATGCTTACACAACATCATTTAATAATAAACAAGTAGAAATATTACATGTATTTATATTACAAGTACAGAGGTTCTTCATCATCATTATCAAGAGCCGATAGATGACCACTGCTGGACGTAGGCCTCCCTAAAAATTTCCACATCGATCGGTTCTGCGCTGCCTTCATTCAGCGGCATCCCGCCATTTTCGTTTGTAGGGGATCGTATAAGGAAGTTTGGTTGGACCATTTTTCATCACACTGGCCTGTTGGTGGGACCCAGAGCCTTGTTTGTTGATTAACACAGTACAGCACGAGCAAGTAAGGTTGGTTTGGTCCCCGAGTTGTGTGGGACCTCTTACACTCACATATATTCTTATCAATGAAAAACTACACGTAGTCTCAAGGCATTCGGTACAGACCAGTGGACACCCATGTGCTCAATACTCCCTGATTTATGGAAGCTGAAATCAGTAGACGGGATACCGTGACAGCCTGAAAGCTTCGCTCGGGGCATATTCCATTAGGTACATCCATGCATTTAATGGGTCAAATATCTACACCGAACTGCACAAGCTATAGAGTGGTGCAGAAAGTTCATCTGTGTGTATAGTCAATAGTGTTTCAGGTTTTCCTTAATTCAGGATAGCTTGTTTATTGTATAATCTATATAAACAAGTCATTTCTAAATTATAAGGTACGAGAATGTTATAAAGGTTCATTGCAAAACTATCTAACCTTAATGTTAAGGTTAAGTGTTAAGGGGGCTGTAAGGTATATTGAAAATTAATGATAACAGAGATGTGAACAGAAAAAGTTCTACACTTAAATCTTGGTATATTATTGATTAAAATGCTATTAATTGTTTAACAATTTAATGATTATTTTTTTAACAAATTTCAGAGTTCCCAACAAATTACCACGAACCGTAAGTACTTAGCCTCTACTTAGTTAACACAGGCCTGCATCGGCAATAGACGTCTAGTGACAAATAACTTCATTTGGATTTTCTTTCAATCATGAAAATTATTAAATTCATCCCCTTTACGTTGCAAACAATTACATAAAAATTTAGTTATTGGTGTACGCACAGTATATTTGTATAGTTTTTCGACAATTGTCCATTAGTTATTAATTATGTAATATATTTAAATTTCAGTAAACACGGCTGTGAATAACATCGTTGACGGTAAGCGCCCTCAAGTTATTGTATAACAAACCATCCATTAGTGGACACCCTGAAGATATCTAATGTTCTGAAATTCCTCAGGAGTGGCAGACGGGCTCGACGCTTTGCTCCCGCCAGGTATGTAGTACCAACATTTTAAATCCGTTTCTTATAAACATTTGACATTCAATGAATACAATTACTACAATAATGTGTAGTATAGTTAACTAGTGTTAGGTCTCTGACGCCGGAGACCGTCTAGGTACCACCGAAGCCCCTGCTACCGCCGCCAAACAGTAGTGTGCAAACATTACTGTGTTGCAGTTTGATTGGAGTTATAGCTAGTAAAATTACTGGGATAACGAGACTTAATATTTCATGTCTCAAGGAGACGAGAGCGATGTAATGCTGTGTATTCTATTCCTACTAGCGCCACGTTATGTGCAGGCGTATCACTTACTATCAGGTGAACGTTGCGCTCGTCTCGTCACTTCGACGAATAAAAAGAAGTATTACTGTGGTGCCAGTAAAGCGCCGTGGCTAGAGTTTACTGAAGCAACAATTTCCAAAGTGTTCTTATGTATGGGGTTTATAGTGAGGCGAGTTCATCTTGTTCGTTTAGAACAAGTGTTTAACCGTCGGCTCGTATGAAACTGTAGGAATACTTCGTTTCATTTATTTATTTATTAATATAACGAAAATTTTAAATGCACAGGATGCAATTTTTTTATGCAATGAATCAAGTAGACATGCAGGACGATCACATTGATGATAAGTGACACGCTCGCCCATAACAACGTGGCGCTAGTTAGGATATTTACAGCACCACATTGAGCTGTCGTCTAGAAATATATATTAAGTCTCGTTACCGCTGTAATTTCACTAGCTACCACTTTGAAGCTGGAACACAATAATGTTTGCACAGTACTGTTTGCTGGCTACAGTAGGAGCTGCTGTGGTAGCTACCTAGACGGTCTGTACCAGCAGAGACCTAACACCAGCGCTTGTATTTTTTTATGTTGGCGACATTCGTTCTTCATTACCAAGCGATGGTGGAGACCAATATGAGGTTATTGGATATTGAACTATACAGTTATTGTACAGTATATAAATATCCAGTGTATAATCGCGGGAATCTACTGTTACCGAGCGATGTGAAGATCTTTGGGGGAGGCCTATGTCCAGCAGTGGACATCTATCGGCTATATATTTATTAAATGATAACATATGAAACGTATTAACTTTCAGGAGCGATCGATGGTGTAAATGTTGGTGGTAAGTTTCTTAGTCATTTAAGTTGAAAACGGTAACGGTGTAACTCAAACTTGACTTCTTAGTATAATCTTTAAACCACAAAACCTAGATTAATATCTTTTTTTTAACTTTCTCTTTTAATTTTTCTCTTCACAAATTCCTATAACATACGTTTGTTCATCATCCGACAAACGTCCACTGTTGGACATGGCCTTCTCGAAAGATCTCCACCTCGTTGGAATTCATTGAGAGGAATAAAGCCATAATCCACTACGCTGACCCAGTGAGGATTGGTGGGTGCTTAGGGCGTCCTCTGTTATTCAACTGGGTGCACCGCGTGCAGGCGAGGTTAACTTGGGCTTCGTAAGATGTTGGGCGCAACCTTTTACCTTGTTCAATAATATATAAAATAAAGAACTACGCAATAGATTCAAGTAAGATGATGAGGTGATACCAACTCCTTATATAAGCAGCATTCAGTTTCAACCTAACTAAACTTTTTCAACAGATGCTGTGGGAGGATTGACGGGATCATGAAGTGCGTTTTATTTATCGCCGTATGAAAATCGTAAGAAACATTGATGTAATTTTTTTTATTGGTAAATAACAGGATATATGAGAAATATTGAAAAAAGGCTGCAGCATCTCCTTTACCAAAACACAATAGATACGGCAAACTTAAAGAAAACGAGACGTAGAAGACGTTCACCTGATGGCAAGTGACACGCTTTCCCGTATCAACGTAGCGCTAGTTATGGTAGTATACATAGCATCATATTGCGATCGTCGCCTTGATACATAAGATATAAAGTCTCGTCACCCCAGTAATTACTCTAACTACAGCGCCTTTCAAACCTGAACACGGTGAAGTTTGCACACTACTGGCGGTAGAAATAAGCGATGCTATGCTACACCTACTTAGGCGGTCTCCGGCAACAGCGACCTACCACCAATGTACTAGTAAGTAGTACTACTAGTAGTAGTAACTAGGGAGACCTGAGTCCAGCAGTGGACATCAATTATCTATGACGACTGCATTACAGTTCGTAAAGCGCAAATAAAATTGACTAACATTTATTAAAGTTAAATTTTTAGTTTAATTGCATTAAACTAGTAAAGTAGTATACTATACTCTAGTATAGTTATAGCAGTAAAGTGTCAGTAATATACACAACCTATGTTTCAGATGGCATCACGTGTGCGGTGAAGCAGCAATAAAACAATGAATCAATGATATTGAAGAGTTTCATTTGTTCACTTTCTTTACACTACACGACATTCGGCTAATTAACTGGAGAGATCTGTTTACCTCGCTGGCCTAACGGTTAGAGTGTGCGGCCTTCATTGCGCAGGTCGCGGGTTCGCATCTCGGCATGTACCAATGACTTTAATATTCAAGTTATGTACATTTGTGAACTTTAGTAACAACAGCGAAATACAAACGGTGAAGGGAAATCATCGCGAGGAAACCTGCACGTGAATTGGAATTTATTCTAAGGTGTGTGTGAAGTCACCAACCCGCATTGCGCCCGCGTGGTGACTGTGGCCCATCGCCCTCATATTGAGTTCTACTACTAGTAGTACTACTACTACTAGTACTACTTACTAGTACATTGGTGGTAGGCCTCTGTCGCCGGAGACCGCCTAAGTAGGTGTACTATAACAGCACTTATTTCTACCGCCAGTAGTGTGCAAACTTCACCGTGTTCAGGTTTGAAGTGGGCTGTAGTTAATTACTGGGGTGACGAGACTTTACATCTTTTGTATCAAGGCGATGATCGCAATGTGATGCTGTGTAAATCATCTTAATTAATGTTACGTTGTTACAACTAGCGTATTACTTATTATTAAGTGAACCTCGTGCTCGGCTTGTTATTTAGTCTTATAAAAAAAAATTACGTATTGTGGTATTGTATAAACATTTGATTTACTACAACTATATCAGATGGGAGATGTTCATAGCCGCGAACGAGTCCGTTCGTATCACAACTATTAAGTAGCGCAATAAATTGAATATCGCCAAAGTATCACTGGCAGTACACAGTATATTTCATCAACAATGCACACTGCATCTGTTCAAACATTCGATGCTGTTGTGTGAGGATATTAGTTAAACAGCCGCATCGACGGCGCGGCGCGCGCTCATTAGGGCGATCGTTTGTATCGCAATGTTGCATTTAACCGATTGCATACCACACACATACATATATATATATATATATATATATATATATATCATTATCATCAGTCAATAGACGTCCACTGCAACGTAAGCCTGCCCCAAAGATCTCCACATCGCTGGAATCCAATGGGTTCCCGCAATTATCATCGGTGGGTGCACTTTGTAGGAGGCCTCTCAGCACTACGTGTACCGGTACGCGGACGCCACTGCAGGACCTTACAGCCCTATCAGTCGTCAGTCCTTCGAGCAATGTGCCCTGCTGATACATGTATATATGTGTATTTACATATCCTCAGATTCATTACCATGACAAGATCTCCAGAACTAGTAATCGTAACCACACAAAATTTATCGAGATCGAGTCGAGAATATTTCTGGCTAATTCACTCACTCATCAGCCGATAGACGTCCACGGCTGGACATAGGCCTCTCCAAAAGATTTCCACATCGGTCGGTCTTGCGCTGCCTGCGTTCAGCAGCTAGTCGCGACCTCACAGTCAGCATGGCCTGCGATACCATCGGGCACTACGTGCTGTCGTTTGAAGGAGTCCATACGTGAGGATTTGGGCTATTACCCACCTCGCTGGCCCAACGCTTGTTGACAAATTTCAAGTTTGAATTTCAAATCTAATTCTATATTACGGCCAGATAAGGACATACACGAGGATACATATATCAGCTTCCGTCTCCGGAGCTACGAGCAGAATTTTATTGACAATAAAGTTTTTCGAACTTACCTGACTAGTTTCATAATTGGCAAATTTTTAGTATTTTTTAATTAATGAATAAATAGCACTGTTTCTGTAGTGTATACACTTCTATGTAAACATAGCTGTAGCACTTACAATTATCAGTCTACCAATACTACATAAATACAAGATCCCGTTACTAGGGAGCCGGTCTATACTGGTACGCAGTCTATCGGGAGTCATCTCATTGCTACATCTGTACAAACATAAAATATACCGAAGTTAACGGAAGAAAGACATGTAATTTTATTTATTTTTCACAGTGCAGTCACTATGAAATGCAGTAATTACTGAAGTGAAATTCAAATGCTATAAGTATCCGAACAAGGAACTAACTCATCATTAAGTTTGGTTTAAGTTAACCGGTTAGCAGCCATATACTGGTGAAAATTCTTGAATTGTACATTTACTATGGAACCCGAGTGTACTTAAATCAACTTGAACAGTATAGTATTTCTGATAATCTGACTTCTGCAATCAATTATATTTTGTTTAGCAATGAGCAAGGATAGGTAGAGGAGAGCAAGGTGAGGCCTCTGTCCAGCAGTGGATACCCGATGATGATGAAGGAAAAGATTTTAGAGGCCAGTCCCTTGTATATATGGTATAAGTTTGGTACTGAAAGAAAGGAATTTCGTGATGATAAGTAACTACAGTGGCCTTTATTATCAAGATTTAAACTCCATGAAGCCTTTACCACGACATGCCAAGTATTTTTATTCGCCACTAGATTATTTAATACTAAACAATTATATGAATATCAGTATATGAATAATAAAAAGAAACCTTTAGTTTTTGTCTAATTATATTTCTCATTAGGTTATCAAGACCGCAAGACGACTGTCGCAAATAACCTTACAACTTATGTCTGGGACACGATTGTCTGTAAATCATAATCGAAGTTCATTCAAGTTACCATAGATATTTACTTAATGGTGTAAGCTCTATGTTTTTATATTTTTTTAATTCACCAAACCGACGAGTCGAACGGGACGTTTACCTGATAGTAAGAGAAGCCCATAACAACGTGTCGCCTCCTCTCTTTCTCTTATCAGCCTGATAACCGCCACTGTTAAGCATAGGCTTCCCTCAAGCAGCTTCATTGAGAGCGAATTGGGCCTTAGTCCCACCACGCTGGCCCAGTATGGGTTGGTGGCTGGTGAGAGCCCCTTCGGTTGTCTAGATGGTATTTTATAACATTGCGTTCGCCTAATTAAGACATAAGATATAAAGTCTCGCTACTCTAATAATCACACCGCTGTAGCAGGTACAGCGTAATTGTAACCGGAATACAGTAAAGTTTGCACAGTTCTGTTCGTATACCACCAGTAAATATCTGACGAAAGCAGATTTTAAAGTATTTTTATAGAAGACATATATCTCAAGTTGTTCATTGGTGTATTAAATTCCAATTTGAAAGGATACGGACTAATTACATATTTCCGTTGCAGGTTAGGTGGTAGTCAGTTTTCATATGTGATGAATGTTGCTTTGAAAAGTCACGGGTTCCGTTAAAACTTCCGGTTAATGAAAACATCGTAAATGAACCGGCATGTTGTTCCATCTCTCACTTGACCAAGATTGTAGACCTTATGATGACCTTAACATTTTGCCTGTGAGAGGAAGCTTCAAGTTACAGCAGTGGGACCATGAAATTAGCTGCTTCTTTCAATTTCTTCAAATTCAATTGTACAAGCTATATGTTAAATATAAAAACGTAACTATTTACCCTTTGCAGTACTTTGCGTGTGATGATTGTTGCATATATCCTGAAAATGTTAAATATTACCAACTTATGTAAATACTACACTACTACTACTACTAATATTATTATGTTGTATTCACTATATGGACAGAAGAGATCAAAACAATCGCTGGGAGCGAGTGGATTCAAACAGCGCAAGGCCGTGGTATGTAGAACACGTTACGAGAGACCTATGTCCAGCAGTGGGTGTACATCAGTTGGAATGGTGATAATAATGCAAATATTTTCCCCGTACCTGAAATGCCGATACATCGGCAGGAGTAGACAATAAATTGAAACAACTCTGAAAATGTGTGCGTGAAACTGAAAACAACATTTACTTTGTTTGTTTCTGGTCCAGCTCTGGATAGTAATCTTTGTTGTATAGATCCATTAAATAACTTGCATTAAACTTTACATTTCCTTTATTTAATGTTCGGGGAAAAATAAAAAGAAATGTCCATATAGAACATTCTTGAAATAAGACTCCGATTAAAATGAAAGGTGTTATTTGTATTATCTGTACTTCTGTTAATATTCTCTTAGTAGCTTCCAAGACACTAAACCGATTTTGGATATATTTTTTAATCGCAAGTATCACACAGTATCTAGTGTTTCAGCTGGTTGCGAAGCAGCGAAGTTATTTTTAAGCAATAATGTTGGATTTATTCATACCGTTTCAATTTTAAGGTTACAACATTGAATGGGCTGATTGAAGATGGAAACATTACATGAGTTGTGTCATTTAATGTAAATATTTTCAAGTCCGCGTAAGGTGAAACTAATGTAGAAGATCGCAAATGGAAATCATCACGATTACGGACACGTTGACAGGCTCTACAGTTCCGCAGCGGGAAACCTATACCAACGTAAAATTTCAAACACAGTATTTATAGATTCAGATGAAGTATCACAGGTAGGAGAATAACCTCTTTGTAAACATTTGAGGACACGATTCAATTCTGTTCTGCTCATTACAAATTAAAATCATAAATTCTTCGAACACTTTGGTTAACTCTCAGACATAATTCTGGCGGAAGGCATCAAGTTTGCACGTCATATCCACTCCATTCGATATTCTAACTTCCGACCTTTTCGTAATCATTTTAATATTTAAGCGCTTCTTTGAAAAGGGAAGGGCTTTGTGATTGAAGTTATTGAAATAGTGGGGGTACTTTCGTTGTCTTCATATAATTTCAATTGAAGTAATAACTGAAGGTTAAACAGCTTTTACTGAGTTACTACTCTGTTGCCACAGACCGTGTAAGTAGGTCAACAAAGCTACTATTTTTACCAGCGTACAACAGTGTGCTAACGTTACTGTATTAAGGTCAAGGACCAGGAAAATATTGATGTCATAAGGCAAGCCTGGCATGATGATGTGTGCAATTTACCACCTCATGAAAGGTTATACTATTGTTATCGTGAGCAATCGAGAACATTTATGAAGCGACGGTCAGAAGGGATAATCACTAACATTTTAATTTTTCATAAGTTTGAGAAACCCTGCCGCAGAATGTCCCGGTAATTACTTGTTTAAGTCCGGGTACAGTTTAAGCTGCGCGCGGCTCAAAGCCCGTCGCCGGAAGAGCCGCTTGACACGAATTAAGCAAATATGGCATACAGAGTAAAGCTGCACGAGCTAAAAAAAAATTCTGCCTCTAAAGTTTTTAAAGTAGCAATCACTTAACTTCTCTTATTAGCGTCAATATATTATTAAAATATATATTAACATGTTATTGGCTTAAATGATTTAACTACGATACGATCTACAGTTAACGTGATAGTTCAGATTGAATATAAGTAATTGATGATATCACTCCGATGTTCTCACATCATCGTCATCGTCATCGCCATACATTGACATAAGAAACATTGCAAATGCTTTCAGTTTTAAAAGGTATTTAGTATATAAAAACATAGTACCACTAACTAGTTGTAGCGGGCACGCCGCGGGGCTACGCAACTAAGTTAATAGCTCCTCGAACAACTTGAGATACACGCGAGATAACTTATTAGCCGTCGAACGGTTCAGACTGCTAATTAACTATTGCTTTGGAGTACTTACATCTACTTACATATAGATAAATAGGTAAATCGTTTATTTTAGCTAAAACAGAATACGTGTACATATACTTTAACAAACATAGGAGCTTTCCTCACATAAGCGCATGAACTAGAACTGTGTATATATATACACTGTGTATATATATATATACACAGTTCTCTATATATATATTCCAGAAATCCATTGAATGATCACGATATCTTCGAAAATATTACACGTGAGCACTCAAAATCTAGAATAGATATTGCTTCTGCCATTTAGAGATTAGCTAAGAATCGATTTTACAGAATATTTTTGCCTAAAGGGAGTTGCGGGGGTGTTAATAAACGCAAAGGGCGACCTGGGCAGCGGGAACATTTTTGATAAAGTTCAAGTCTAAATTTCAAATCTAATTCAATAAGCGGGCGAGGAACAGTATTGACAGTTAGAATCCAAGTAGAAGCTATAATAATATGTATTAACATAACTATTACCTAATGATCATTGTTGATCTCAACACATTTTCTATGTGAAAAAATATTTCTATTTTGTCCTAGAATTTTTCATTACTTTTATCTCACATTTAAAAGTTTATCTTATTATAAAACGTAGAGAAAGCATGAAGCCTTGTGTCGGGTATATTTAAATATATATAAAGCAGATATAATGTTATAATGGGTGTTCATATGTATAAAATCGCTGAATACTAACATTTCCGGTCATAAGAAAAATAAGCACAGATGTATATTAATTGATAAAGCTATGTTATCTTCATAGTTGTAGCTCCAGCTGGTAGACTTCCAGCTTATTACAATTAACACGGAAATAATTTCCATGTAAATAAAACTTATACTAAACAATATTTTTGTGCAGTATACTTATCAAAAAAAACGTTACGAATAACCAGTTAGTTGTACTGGTGATGAGAACTGTTTAAGTCGGCCTGTAAGGTGTCGAGTATGGACAGTAAATTAACTGTATCGTGTACAGCGTTATAACACTTCCGGTTCGTGTCGAGCTCTGCACAACAGGTAATCACGAGCTCCGAATTGCGTGCATTAATCTGTGCGTCTGACGTGAACCTAATGGGCTGAAATCCATGCCTGAAACGCTGTACACCCACCGACACATGTTACACGTATACACTAGATCTAGTGAAGTAGAAGTTTGTGCTTAACACTTCTCTGATGTAGATATTAATATCCTCTTTGTTTGTGTTAACAGGTACTTTAAGCGCTGATATCTCCACAAGCAGCTAAGCCAATCTTAAGCTGAAGTTATAATTGAAATAGAATTGGATATTAAAGTAAATGTTAAAACATAGTAAACTCAAAAAAACCTCGTTAAGTACTATACATAAAATCGATGTTATTTATTAAACTATAGATAAATATGATGCAGTGATGCGAGCGCAGCCGCCGGCGGCCGGTTGCCGCTCCGCCTGCTGCAGCTAATGCACCGGATTTAGCTGCACCAGCCATGAATTGTCCGAAACTCCAATACGTATTCGAATTAGATAGAAAACACTCTACTTACACTATCTTATACACTATAATATATATAGAGAGAGCTTCGTTTTAAACCGGAACATGAACCTCATTAAAGAACTTCAGTTTAATAGTAAAAGCGTCAGTTGGGAATTAAAAGTTTAATAGACGATTTTTTTTATCAAATCTGGTTTGTGTCGGGTGATGAACCAACCTGGTGTCATATAATGTGGCCTCGGCGATAAAACCCACTGAGGGAATAACAAACATTGATTTTCCCGAAGACAGCCACATCGTATTTAGACGAGAACACTGAAGTTGGTTGTACCTAGAATTTTAAACTAATCTAAATTCAAATAAAACTACAAAGTTTCTTTATCACTTAATTAAGTTTTTAAAGTAATATAATACATACGCAGTAATAAAAATTTAGCTATTGGATAATACAATGGACGCACCTCAGTAACAGGTAAAAGATCAGAGAAACTCGTAAACAAAGTGCATCCAACTGAAATCCTCTTAATTTTATTAAATGATGAGAAAAGATGTAATAAAAGTAATCAAAAAATTTTGGAGGTGCTGGGATTTGAACCCAGGACTTTCAGCATGCGAAGCAGACACTCTACCACTGAGTTACACCCCCGATAGTAAACGACATGTAAAATTAATACTTGTTAGTAGTACAGCCATGAGTTCAAATATAGGTAAGTACCATCAGCGTTACGGAGACGCGTTTGAGGATATTTACTGAGTCTCACATTACGTTCGGTTATATAAATAAATAAACTGTCTATATAATAACGTGTGTAAAATCTCAATCCTTTCTCACGTATGAAATAACTTAAGATTCAGGTTAATCCAAGTAGTCTACAAAGCAGCTAGGGGGAGATAATCGGGAACGGAGCAATTTAATTTTTCTTATGATCTCCTTTGCTGCCGTTCTATCAGAGAGGATCATTTTGGTTAATAACTTAAGCAAAACCTGAGAGGATAGAATCATTGATTTTTAAGTAATAACTTAGTCTATAACTAGCAATTTCTTTACTATAACATAGTTAACTACAGAGTACCGCAATAATTTACTGGTCGACAACAGGTACATGTGAACCACAGCAGCGCCTATAGCTGCCACCAAACAGCACTTTGTTCCATTAAATAAATCATTATAATGATATTATTGTAGTGATAAGGTAAATAATCTTATGGTCTTTATGCGACAGGTACAGTATGGTCAAAATGAAAATATCCTAACATGTTACAATTAAGAAGGTATCGTGTTTAGTAAAATTAATATAGAGAATGATATAATAAATAAGAAACTACTAGAAGCGGCTGAAAAAAAGTATTGATTTAATTTCTATACTTATAGATTAAAACATTTTTCATGTTATTAGTAATATTTGCTCCAATATGAGTAATGGACCATTAAGTATAAAATACATGCGGTCTAAGAATACGTACAAACTATTTTTTTTATGTTACAAAGCAACGAGACGAGCGGGACGTTCACCTGATGGTGAGTGATACGCCCGCCCGTAACAACGTAGCGCTAGTAAGGAGTTTACACTGCACATTGCGCTCGTCGCCTTGTGACAAGATGTTAAATGATATTATCGCAGTAAGTTTACTACCTACAGCGTCTTTCATACCGGAATACAGTAATGTTTGCACAGTAGTGTGTGGCGGCGGAATTAGGTACTGTGCTGATACCTACCTAGACGGTCTACGGTAACAGAGACCTGCCAGTAAAACATATGCAAACAATGATGGTGGTGTATAAGTATTGATGGTGATGATGACTGATTGGTTTGTTGATGGTATTTTTTTCTCATTACTACTACCGAGCTGCAATCATGAAAGCTACACGCAGCTTGAACAACCGGTCGCACCAGCTTTAGGCGGTCCAAGTGGGCCCGCATGAAACGTTCTGCTGGTGATGTAGCAATGTGGACGGCTTCTTCGAATGGTTAGGAGAATCCTTTAACATCATCATCATCTCACAAATATCATTGCTAGGTAGGTTAGAACCTGACACTTTTATAACACCTAAACGTTATAATGACTAAAGGAACTAAACTCTAGATTAAAAAACTAAGGTATACAAACAATGAGTTCACGACTGTGCTGCTGAATTAATATCCAATGTAACAAATATTCGCTAAGAAAATCATCATCAGCAGGTTCCCCTTCAAACTGAAGTTTGGCGATCGGATTCAGAAAACCGATTCGATCCTCAGCTATTCTATCTGATGGTATTTAAACCCGGTCCGGTCCTTTGTGTCGTCAAACCATTCCGTCCGCTGTCTACCAGGTGCACGTTTTCCAGGAATTTTGCCCTCCAGGAACAATCTTGGAAACTCATAAAGGGATCCTTTTTAAAGGTGTCCGAAAAATTTAACCTTTCTTTGCATGGCGGTCTTCATCAGCCTACGTTTGCAGTTAGTTCTCGCAAGGAGTTGAGCATTGTAGACAAACTGCTTCCACATGATCTTAAGCATTCGACGGAATCCCCACATCTCAAATGCTTGTATTCAACGACAACCTTCCTTTTTTAAAGTCCACGTCTCGCAACCATATAAAAATACACATATAGTACATATATAATACTATCATTATACACGTATATGTTACTGTATCTTTTAAATTTGTTTTGTAAATCTGAAAATCCAAATCCAAGTTATTTCCGTTAGAAAATCTCTCACAATACAGTGCAGAGTCTCCGAAGCGTTGGTCTACTTTTTGTACGCTTCGGCAGGTGGTAGTAATATCCGGTTGCAGCAAAAAGCGTTTTCCTCTAACGCCGGAGTCGACTAGAAATTTTCTGCAGCAGGTTTTGCGTTGGAGGGGACGGTAACGGAGGGGGCTTTCAAAATTACCACCTACATAATAAATTATATCACGGTTAAACTATTCACACGAATTTATACAGTTTCTGTGCAAACTCATTAGTCGCCTTTTTTAGCCTCCGACGAAACTGAGAGATGTTACCCATATATAAACCTTTATATGTATCTGTCTTACCGTCTGTAACTTCCAAAGAGCAGGTGTTATTTCGAGGTCCATGCTTCGATTCCAGGACTACTTATAACAGCGTTCAGGTGACGGTGGAATTTTCATGACACCGTCTAACTTGTCCTTACTTTGGTATTATGAATCTGTTGTAATAAAAACACATGTTCTGATCCTAATCTTATCAATATATAAAAGCCTTTAACCCCTTAGCTCCATTATCACTCGCTATTTAAAAATTAAGCTTAATAGTTAACCCATCATAGTGAGAAAAAAATCTTGACTTTAAGGTTAAATTGACCACTCACACACACACACACACACACACACTACTACACTACTATAATAGTTCTATAAAGATACTTCTCTACTTACGAAGCTGCTTAAATAACTAACAATGTTAATTATGTTATTTAAACTTATGTTAATTATTACTCAATTAACTTTTGAATTATTTTTACGAGTTCTCCGTGCAGCTCGTCAATCATATACCGAGCCGAGATAACAATCCGGTTTTACGAGCCCCCTCGTGAGGGGATGAAAGAATAAATTACCAATTCCGTTCGGGAGTCGCTTCAGTCAATTTCTTTCGTTTTATTGTCATCCAGCGCCCGTTACTCCCAATAGGATCCGCTGTCCGGTTTCCTGGCCAAGTGGCCAATTGAACAATACGTCGGAGTGGATCCGGAGTTGATCGGAGTTGCTCTTTTCTATTTCAACTTTATTATTAAAAGTTACTTAACATAATCATGTAATCGTTATGTTTGTTTATGAAAAAATCATGCATATCTTATAAAAAAAGGTTCATAAATATCCTTTTCATACATAACGGCATCAATTTGAGATAATTTTAGGTTACAAAATTCTATAAATGCTGTAGCATGTTCATCCAGCATACTCTGATTATGCGTCCACAGCCGGAAAACAAAACATTTATAGCAGCAAACTTTGATACGAAAATAGTTGCTGTCCAGGCGAGTTCAAATACACTCTAACACTATCCAAACTTTACTACTTATGTGATACACGAAGCATACACTTCCGGAACCGTTGTAGCCAACGAAACGACGCACCTCTTAGTTCTATAGTCGCGAACAAATATTGCAGCAAGTAAACACCAAAACAAATAGATTTCCTTATTCCGGGTTAAAGCTCACGCAGGTGTAACAGGTAACGAGCTGATAATCTTGCTAAAGAGGCAACGCAAACATTAAAGACTAAGCCGGAATACGACTAGTGCCCGATTTCATTCATCAAACGTCAAATCCGTGTAGACTCGTTGGACGAACGGAACCGACGCTGTAAAGGTAGGACAGCCAGCGCCACCAAGCGCTTTACTGTTGCTCACGCAGATGTTCACGGGTCATGGTGGATTTTCGGAGTGCCTGTTCCGCTTCAAGTGCAAGAATAGTCCGACATGTCTCTGCGATCCCTTACGAGAAGAAATGATCATACACCCGATTGTGGAGCGCCCGGTGTTCCGGAGGAAACGAATAGATTTGGACTCAAAAATAGATATAAGAAAATTGAGTTATTTAATTAGCAATAACATAATTAGAAAGAAATATCTAGAATTTTGTAAATACATTGCACAGAGAACTGCAAATAATAATAGATACTAAATAATTGTCTAAGTGTACAAGAAGTGTGACCCGAGTCAGTACAAACTAGGAACAAAACGTTGGGCCTCTAGGACAGCAGGCAGACTTGTTAACCGCCCGCCCCAGCGAGCCCAGACACGCGAGTGCAGTTAATTGAGGAACGGTCTCCAATTTAGTTTCATTATCAACTTAATAACGCTGTCAAAATAATTAAAACGCATATACACTTGTGTATTATGCAAACGGCGGTTATTATGCAGACATAACGCGACGCCCCCGCACGCCGGGGGCCCCCCACGGGCTCTGAATAAAGTAAAACTTCATTACCGTCTAGTGCTATTGCATGCTCTATGAACACACGGGCGCACGACTGGAGACCACCCCTGTGGTAATGTAGCCTAGTTAGACCAACATACCACCTATAAACTTAATTTTGAAGAATAATGTAACAAAGTATTAAAATGACTTCATCATCATCATCATCATCGCTATCAGCCGACAGACGTCCACAAAATGACTTAGAAGATGCAACATAGACATTAGGTAGATGATACTTTACTGATGATAGGTCTCTGGTACATAGGTTTCCCCACAACGCCTATTTCTGCCGCCAAATAGTAACGTGCAAACATTACTGTGTTCCGGTTTGAAGTGTGCTGTAGCTGGTGTAATTACAGGGGTAACGGGTCTCAACATTTTATATCTTAAGGCATCGAGCGCAATCTGGTGCAGTGTATATCATCCTAATTAGCGCCGCGTTGTTATGGGCAGACGTATCACTTACCATCAGGTGAACGTCCTGCAGATACAAAGAGAAAAGGTCTGATAGTTTCCTAACGAGTGTTTATCTGAATTATAGCTAAGGTTCATAAAGCTGAATTAGCTTTTAAGTTTTCTACTTGTCCCTAACTTTTTAAAGTGACAGAGTCAGAAATAATATATTTAAATCTTCATACAGTTTATTAAGCAATAATATAAATACATATAAACATAGAAGACTAAAGAAGACTAAGAGATGATGCTATCTCCCAATAATGCTATCAGCCTACAAATTTACTTGGTACCCTGTCCTTAGAACTATAAATACTGCTATTGTTAACAACCAGGGGATCTGCAGCACCAAGATGAAACTTCCACCAATCGATCGCTTTATTATCTCGCTTCTTATCGTTCTTTCTTCCCAGGTGGTGATGTGTATAATAAAGCACTGCAGCGCCGGAAGTCGTCCGCTACAGTTAATCAAGCTTATCCGCCGGAGCGCTTCACGCCAATAACTGAACCGAGCGAGTGTATCTCCGAGCCACTCGTTATTTATGGATGGAACCCTAAACGGAACCCGCACACGATCGCACCCGGGAATTGTTTGCTAATGCGAAACGCTTATACAGACATTATATAAAACATACTTAACTTAGGAAACCGACACTACATTCAATGAGATAGATAACTTTGATAGAGAAATATCAATGTTGTGTTAGCAAAAGGCATGCTTTCTCTACCGTACACGAAAGGATGGATACATACACAACATATACGTGTATATATATATATATATATATATGTGTGTGTGTGTGTGTGTAGGTTTTTTTTAATAAATATTGCCTTAAGAAAAACGGTTTAAATCCGATGTATAGAAATTAGATAGATAAGTTGCGCTTAAACGTTCATCCCTCTAACATAAAAATACACACAGTGTATACACATTCAGTATACTTTAATAATAATAATACCTTTTATCCTTTGATCAAGTTTGTATCACCGCTGATGTATCAAATATATATATATATATATATATCTTTACTCTCGAGGTTCATCTTCAACTAAAACACTCTCTGTAATCCGACAGTGTAGAAAGATTAAATGCCTGAATATCTCATACAGAAATTCTTCTCGCGTACTGAATACTACTTATAGAGGTAAGATGATCCGAGTTAAATATTACCAGACGTGCTCTCAGGTCTTACTGTCATATAGTAGTAACGGTATCTCATTTAGGAAGGAGCTATGTACTTCGTGCAAGTAACCGCTACGTCATCAATCTCTATGGGCGGACAAAAAATGTTTATTCTGGTATAATAACTCTTTGATCTTTGAAAGCGTGATCTTCAATCATTTTACTTCTGCTTTTCAAGATTTATTCATATTTACGAGTAGCATTGCCTAGCACCGTCGTATTGGAAATATAGCTTTACTCCCGACATATAAAAGATATAGTAATCGAAACGGGAATACTTCTCTATCTCGGCCTCATCTCATTTTCGACATCGAAAATAAACATTATGAATGGCTTACTAAATGTGTCTTCTAGTGTCGGCGTAAAACTGAAACCTGAAAATATTGCAAAGTCAAATGTCAGTTCTCATTTAAAGTTGGCAAAGCTAAAGAAACTTGTGCTGCTCATTCCGAATTCTTGAAACCTCATACTTATTCATCGCCGTAACTGTTACAAGCGGTGTACAATAAAAGTTAATTCCGGTAGCTGCAAGAAGAACAAGTGGTTTAAATTAAAGTGTAGATACTTAGCACATGTATAAGGCTGGTTCGATATTTCAGTATTTTCACTAGCTACAGCATCCTTCAAACTATAAGTACCGCTGCGAAGATAGGACAGATACGTTGGTTAATAAAACTCGTTATATTTTTTTTATCAAAGTCCCAAACGAGTTTGTTTTAAGTGTTAAATTCAGTTTATTTCCTAAAAATATACGCTTACCCCCCTTTTTATTTACTTCCACTTAACGAAAACCGAGAAATCACCGAGTTAAGTTAACCGCTCGCAGTTTGTGTGATTTTTTTTTATATTTACCCGTTTTCAAGTTTTAATTTTAACTGATGTATGTAAGTAATTACATAGGTATTTGCATATCTCCTCTGCGTTTAACCCCGAATCCTATGAAGCTTTCATTACTATCATCCTCTGACCCAATGGACGTCCACAGCTGGACAAAGGCTTCCTGTAAATATTCCGCAACACTGTTTTCCGAAGTTTGAGTCCAGAGACTCTCAGTTATTTATAAAGACTAACCGCAAATACTTCACTTATAAGTAAATAACTAAGTATTAACTACATCTGATCATCCGGCTTCAGCTACTGTGAGAATCTTTAAGTGATTTTGTTTTTGGTTGAAAAGAGTCGTAATTGAAATTGCTCTTCCGTAACACCCCAAAGTATATCCTACTCTTTATCCATTACATGCTCCATTCTAATATGTATGAGTATTTAGAAATTTTTGTATAGCATTCAACTTTTTCAAAATCGGATATGTATTAACATACCTCTTGTAACATTTGTTCACCTGATGCTTAAAGATAGTACGTTAATACAGCCATGACGTCAGTAAGAACTTTTAGAGAAGATTGATATACGTTTGCTATTAATATTGTATCTTAAGAAGCAAAACAGTGCTCTCCAAACATTTATGTAGGTGCGGATTCAATTACTATGAAATGGCTGAATACTCCCACATCACTCATTTTCAAACAATAATGCTAAATATATCTTTTTATTTAAAAAAAAAATTATTGTTAAAACTACTGTGCAAAAGTAATCGGAGCACATCTGCCGCTCCGACCGATCGCGTTTCTTACAATTTATTCCCCGCTTTCAGATTCACCAACTTTTATAATAAAAATAAATTTCTTAAACTTATCTTCTTGATTTTGTCTTCTAATATCTGTGACTTAATCTACGAGTGAGAAGTTATGGCACCTTTAACCCAAATTTACATTATCTCAATACTTTTAGTGAGAAGAAATAAATAGAGAGATCTATTTATAATGCAACCCAAGTCTTCATTGTCATCATCATTAGCTAATAGACGACCACTGCTGGACATAGGCCTCCCCGAAAATTTCCCGTATCGATCAGTCCTTCGCTGCCGGCATCGCCGGGAACCATGTGCTGTCGCTTGTAGCGGTTCATTTGGGGAGACTTGGGCCATTTCCCACCACGCTGGCCCAATGCATGTTGGTAGGAGCCAGAGCCTCGTTTGTTAATTAGCAGAGTGCACCACGAGCAGGTGAGATTGGTTTGGGTTCCGTGAGTTGTGCGAGACTCGTTACACCCCCAAGCTCCAGGCCCTAAGTTTTAATTGAATGAAATACTTTTACCTCTAAAGTGAAACTTGAACTGCTGGCTCTGATAGCAGTCGACAAACCACTATGCAAACATTACTATGTTCCGGTTTGAAGAGCGCTGTAGCTAGGTATAAGAATGGTACACGGTATAAGAAAATAAATGATTTAATAGGGGAATAGTTTAAAGCAAATACCCACATCATTTCTTTCTCATCATTGTCTACATCTATTGACGTATTTAGAAGACTCCTTAATTACTTTCTCATTATAGGTGATGTACCACCAGCAGATGAAAGTCCAGCTCTTATACATTGTTTAATTATACATAGAATTAAACAAATCCTTCCTTTGGTTGTTTAACTTTTCACTGATGGTAAAACTCTGTTGCTGCAGACCGTGTAGGTACCACCGCAGGCAGCGCTTATTGCAGCCGACAAACAGAAGCTTATAAACATAACTGTGTTACGGTAAGCTTAGCTAGTGAAATTACTGTGGTAATAAGACTTAAGAAATTATGTAATAACGGTGGAAAACTCAATGTTGTTGTGTGTATATCATAATGTTTAGGAAAATAGCGCTATGTATAGACAGGCGTATCATTTACCATTAGGTGATGGTGCCGCCTCTTCCGTTCGTTAAATTAAATTTAGTTAATTCTGTATCAGATGTTTACTTAGCCGTTGTTTGCTCTTAATTATTTTATGAGCCTAGGAAACAGTCGTTGGATTTAATTACATCTCATATGCGAACATTTGACCCGCTCGCCGTGCAGTCTGTTTCCATGCCAAGTGAGCCTCAGACGCTTTGCTCAAGTAGCCGCGCGCTCGCATGGGACCCATCCGGTGTACACAATATCAACGGAAATTAAATTCCACTATTTAAATATAATAGTTAGTAGATTAACATTAATAATAATGTAAATTAAGTTCAGGTTAACGCCAAATAACGCGAAGATCGGACCACGGAAGAAGACTACATTTTCGCAAGCTTCTTTTAAAACAGGCCGACGTCCATCTGTAGTTTACAAGGAATTATTGGATGTTGGTGGTACTAGATCCGCGAGCCCTGAGTCCGATGAATCTGCAATGGTTGTCTATTAAACTAGCAGGGCTGACTTCTTCATTATATAAAAAAAGACGTTGGTGGAATCAGACCAATCAACGAGCAGTGAACAGCGACATGCAAAAATTATAATAATTATAGTATGTATATAGCATATATGAATACCGATTAATATGTTACCCTTATTGTACTTCGTATGACATTAAAAGACGTGTGATGAAAATTGGAAAAGAACTGATAAACTTTAAATAATCCGATTTCCTGTAAGATATTAAAAAAGCAGAGTTGAACTAGTACTTCCGTAGCTATAATGCTATAAACTTACACGTGGACAGAAACGCTGAACTTGTGTTTCCGTATTCAGTGTCGAAGGTTGAAAAGAACTCCGTATTAACTAAGGTCTTTAAATAAATATTAGGGCCTCACTTGGGAGGCCGGCAGAGATAGGCATTGTGGTGTTGTCTTACGATAACGTCCAACAACAACGGCCATATCTTTTTATGTTATATGAAACAGTTCAGAACGAAAACTTTACTTATCATTTACCAGCTCATTACCATGCCAGCTTTGCTGGCCGTAACACCCCCTCAACGCCCTTTTGAGGGTAACGTTTCATAAAATCCATTCCTAACAGACCTTCTTTTTTTCTGGTTTCGCGGAGAAAATATTCGAAAGATACTCTGCTTCTGCTAAGTCAGTGTTATGTCAGATTTTTACTCACTAAAACCCCCTCGATGGTCTACATCAGTGCATTCGGAGAGGCTCCAGGATTTCTTATAGAACGCACCGGCGCCCCTCTACACTCTGTGTTACATGTCTCTGAGGAGGAGTCTAACCCTCCTAAGCACCATCGCCGAGTCACACGCTGTCCCACGCAGGTTCGCTTGTTGAGCTAGATTCCTGATGATGATAACGCTGCGAGCCATTCGACTTTAAACAGCTTATCTGACATTGGGCGCGTGGACCCGGATCCACGGCCTATTTTATAAAAAGTGTACTACTTGTAGTGTAGTTATCCGACGTCGGAGTTTTTAGTGACGTTTGTCTGTCTGGTTATTGGTTATTCTGGCGAATCTACTCGGTCGTCGAGGGCGGGCGCGGACCCGTTCCCCGACTACCTTCGCCTGTATCGGAATCTCTGGGCGGTGAGAACCGCCCCTGATCGCGGGTGTGCTTGTTGAGCGATAAGGCTCCTACCCTCAAGGCCTGGGAAGCTCCTAAACTCTTTTAATCGTCTTCTACGACAGGCAGGAATTACATTACACCTATTCTTACTGACCCGAGTCTAATGAGCTGTTTCTTAACAGACTATATATATATATATATAACGAATACACCACAATTCAAATGTAAATTGATGTAGTTAAGGCATTTGGTCTGCTATTTGGCTCCTTTAGATTTCATTAAAATTCATCTGGACCACTTCGATAGAGTGCTCCGCAATTTGAAACTGGTTTTGGGGTGACGACTTAAATTTCAATTGCCAAGTAGTGAATAGTGTTGAGATATTTATAATAGCTTAAACTTATATAACTTCCAAATACGGTACATTTTATTAACAACATTTGATAACTTGCAAGTTCCTTAAACGCGGTAGAAACTGGATAATCGAGGATCTTGTTCCGCAGCATGCATTTTGCAAGGTGATGTTATATTAATGTAAGCAACAGGAGATCATGCAATGCATTTCGCACATTTACTGTCAACCAAATACAGTCAGTGATTTTAGTGAATAACTTAAACCGACTGCTGCTTAATTGTACATTGATAAACTATATAATATTTTTTTTTACTGGTGGTACGTCTCTGTTTCCGGGAGCCGTTTAGATAGGTACTACTACTGCTTCTATTGCAGCCGACCAACGTTACGAGTAGGGTTCTGGAATGAAGGACGCTGTGGCTAGTGGAATTGCTGCAGTAACGATACTTAATAACATATGTCTGTAGGCGACGAGTACTATGTGTTTCTTCTTAACTAGGGGTAAGCGTATCATTTACCACCAGGTGAATGTCCCGCTTGTCTCATCCCTTTGATAAATAGAAATATATATTTATATATGTTAAAGTTCCATAACATAATTTGATAACTTGGCTCTATGTTATTTACTATTTGCCAGACAAATTGTCAATCTATCACATTGCCAGTTCAGATTTCTTTACAGGTACTATATATGTAGTATAATAAATCCCAGTTAATCACTGAAACCATTAACATTACAATATCGTATTAATTTGAACGGATTCATAATTTCATAGCGTGCGACATATGTAATTATAGCCATTAACTAAAAGCTGTATTAAGGGAGCTTTTACTGTGTTGCAGTGAAACGCAGCGCTCTAATGGACCCGAAACATATCTAAATTGGCTAAATTAGCGGCATAACGTCGTTATAGCGCGTAACGGCAGTTTGTTTATCGTTATATTCAACTAACTGGTTAACATAACAGCCTTTCGTTTTTGAACGGAAGTGATAGTTTAAAGGCTTTCGAGTGGAACGCCGTACAACGTGCCAAATGTGTCGCTCATCACTTAGCCAGAGTACTGTCTCATAGTACCCCTGTAATTACACTAGCTACAGCGCCCTTCAAACCGCAACACTGTGAAGTTGGCATACAACCGTTTGGCGGCAGAAATAAGCTGCTGCAGTGGTAACTACCTAGTCGTTCTCCGGCAACAGAGGCCTGCCAGACGTGAACGTCCAGTCCCTTCCTGCGTTTAAACTAGAAAAAAAACCTTATAAATTTAAATAGGACAAAGGACTCTAACGAATCCCAAGTCGTTCAAAGGCGACGCCATTTATAAATAAATTGCCGTAAACAGCGCTAAATAAGACATTCAGTTAAATACAAACTAAGTCCAGTTCTATCAAACAGCTATAACAGTTAAAGTAACGTTAAACGTTTCGTTTTATCTGCGCCCCCCACCCTCATGCAAATGAGGATATTTGGACACGGCAGGATCTGATTCACCGCGCGATCCCGGCCCCGGAGTACAACAAGGCCACTCTTACTCCAAGCCTCTTTCAAAGAACACAGATTTATTGAAAAAAAAAAAACTTCCAGTTACTAATTTTAATACACCCCTGCATAATAAACTTGTAATGGGGTTGTCGCTTCAATCAATACTTGCCCACAGCTGGACACATCTCTCTAACTGATTACTATCGTAATTGATCAATCTATTCCCATTTACATAAAACGTCCTTTAGATCTTCATCAGGACATTACTCTTTACATACAGAGAATGGAGAGAATTGGTGATAGGTGTTTGTTGCTGGAGACCGTTTAGATAGATACCACTGCAGCTCCTATTCATCCAGCAGCAGACAAACAGTTCCGATTTATAGGACACTTTGAATAGTGTAATTATCATCCTGCTCTAACATGGTGCTGTATATAACATCCGACCTAGCGTCACGTTGTTACGGACAGGCGTATCACTCAACTTCAGGTGACCGTCACGCTCGTCGCGTCGCTTAATTGGATCAAACAACAACTCTCCCTAGCTGTCGGCTGTTATTTGGTTTATGTTTATTTTTGGAAAATTGTGACAATCATCCTCATTTCAGGCTATCTGAACAAATTAGGGGTAAATTTAAAAAAGGAAAATTCACAGAAAGCAGCGTGCTCCGTTTCCGGCATCAGCTCCTGGCATGACATAAGAACATAGGCAGCCTCCCGCACAAATCCGTGCTTAGTATAACGTAAGAGCCTCGGCTTAGAGCGTCGCCTGCAACCGTACCTCGTCCACTATTTATGGAAGTAAAGCAGCGCAGGGAACTTTAGCGATTTTTAAGTCTTTTCATCCAGATTACCTAAGCACAGAATCATAATTTTTAAGTACTAAATATAAAATTTGGCCAATCCACTTTGGCCTAACATGGTGGGAAATGGCCCAAATACTCCATTTGAACCCCTGCATTCGACAGTCCCTAGTGCTCAGCAGTGCTGAAGACCACGTTAATTGTATATTGATATATTTGGAGGCGGTCTATGTCCAGCAGTGAACGTCTATAGGCTGATGATGATAAAATCTTAATCGTTCATTTCTGGTTTGAGACACTTGGTAGAATATCCGCATCGCAGCAACAACTTCGACCGGTTGCAAAAGAAATGTAAACATGATGCTCTATAATAACTTATGGAGAGGCGTACATATAATCATTTTGCCATTACAGCCTCCAAAGAAAATATACTAAGTCATATTACCTCAGTAATTTCTCTACCATCAGACTCTTTAAACTTGTACCAATATTTGCACAAATCTAAACGGTCCCGTACAATGAGTTGCTCCTGTATAAAACTAATGTTGAAAAGGTTATGTGATTAAGCGAGACAATAAACATAAATAGTAAACATAGACAATAGTCATAGATAGTAATCATAGATAGTAAGCATAGACAGTAGTCATGTAGAACTGAGGTACAAATTAAATCTATAACGTTTGATATTGAGCGCACACACAATACAGGAGCGTGGGCGTGGGCAGGTAGCGAGGGCGGTGCGACTCGGCGAGGTGGAACACCCGTTACAAGCAATATTACTATTTCATAGGCAGATGAATGAGATACTGAAAGAATCGGAAACGTGAGGTAATGAGGGAGCAATAAATATTTATTCAGCGATGGAAGTACCGGGCGTTTGTATAATTTAAAACAAGGCAACAGTGGTCCACTGAACGAGCAATTACATATGTAACGTGTTGTTACACGGCAGAATGTTTAATGTAACCAAAACTGTTTTAAATTCAGTATTCTGTTCCTTATGCACAGTAACAAAGCATAACAAATTATACTTTTTTTTTATTCTACGAAGTAACGAGATAAACGGGACGTTATGCGACACAGCATCACATTGTGCTCGTCGCCTTGAGACAACATGTTAGGTCTCATTGCCCCAGTAATTTCTCTAGCTACAGCGCCCTTGATACCGGAACACAGTCAGCTTTGCACAGTACTGTTTCTCAGCTACAATAGTCATACCAATAATATAAATAGCTTAGTATACAGCAGAATTTTTTTCTGTAACGTTATTTCTACACGTCAGAAAATTATTACACAACAACTACATATACGTGAATCTACTTTCCTTATTACTGGTAATTGATAAAATTTTAAAAAACACTCATGTTCTTATCTAAACCTTGGTTAAAACATTTTCATTGGGGGGTAAAATACTGTTGCTCCATGGGTCGCGGTGAAGGCGGACAAAGTTTAATTTTAAAACCTCTTAAGCTCCACGAAACTAAAGTCGTTCTAAACCTTTACGGCTTCCGGAAACGTGAAGCGGAAGAGGAAATTACTGCAATCTTTAATTATAATACTGCAAAACCAAAACATTTACTTGCGAAAGTACCTCTTGGCGGATACCGTTACACCGCAGCGACTGTTACTGCCGTCCGCTAGTGCTGTGCATACATTTATATGTACTAACAAAACTGCATCTACATCCGTGCATCCGTTTAGAAGCTACAGAGACGCTGACAACACAGCTGGTAGCTCTCTGTTGCTACAGACCGTCTAGGTAGGTACCACCAGTACTGTGGTCTCGGCTTAATGAGAATAGGACTAAGGTAAGTCCTGCCTGTCGTAGAAAGCGAGTAAAAGAGTTAAGGAGTTTCGCAGGCCTTGAGGGTTGAAGCCCTTATCGCTCAAGAAGTTAATTAACCTGCATGGGACAGCGCATGACTCAGCGATGGTGCCCAGGAGGGTTAGCCTCCTCCTCAAAAACGTGTAACACAAAGTGTAGAGGAGCACCGGTGTGTTCTGTAAGAGATCCCGGAGCCTCTTTGAATGCACTGATGCAGAGCACCGAGGGGGTTTTAGTGAGTAAGAATCTCACGTAACCTTGGCTAGCCCGCAGAGTATCTTTTGAAGATTTCACTCCCGAACCAAAAAAAAACGTAGGTACCACCGCAGTTACTATTACATCCGACAAACAGCGGGGTGCAAATATTATTGTGTTCCAGTTTGAAGGGCGCTGTGGCTATTGTAATAACTGATGTAACAACACTTGTCGTCTTATGTCTTCTGGCGACGAATATAATGTGTTGCAGTGTGTACCATTTCAATTAACGCTGCATTGTTATAAGTATCACTTGGTATCAGGTGATCATCCCGTTAAACAAGTATTAGCTTTAAACTAATAGTATACTATTTCTTCATCACTGGATCAACATCAGCCGATAGACGGTCGCTGCTGGACATAGGCCTCCCCCGAAGACCTCCACATCGGTCGGCCACGCGTTGCTGGGTATACTCGTATGTTGGTGTTGCTGGTCATCGCCGGATATATCAATTTAATTGCGCGAAGCATTACAGTATCAACACACTCGTATGTATTAAGTTAAATAAAGTTGGTAAGGCATCAGCAGTAAGTACCGCTCGAGCACTTATTCCCCGGTGATGCGTTAGTCTGATAGGAACCGCAATAAAACGTAACGGCCGGCCCCGGGCCCGCAGTAAACATATTACTTACAACATAAACTTGTTAATAGTAATAAACGTTAATAATAAAAACATTTTTCACTTACACATACTCGTACTGCAACCACGTACAAAATGGCCGCGCGAACCATTCCCGCCACCCACTCACTTACCATCGGCTACAAGTTCGTGTGTGTGGGTGGGTGTGGGTGCACACAGGCAAGGCGGGGCCCCTTACACCCCTAGAGCGAGGGTTCTGTCTAAACGTGTAAGGGGTCCCGCACAACAACTCACGGGCCTCTAGCCAGCCTCATCTGCTCTTGCTACACCCTGCTACCAACAAACGAGGCTCTGGCCCCCACCAACCCCACATTGGACCAGCGTGGTGATGGGAGATGGCTCAAATCCCCCTATATGAACCCTTACATACCGCAGCTCCCAAAGCCCAGTGGTACCGGAGGCCATATTAACTTTTTTTACTTAAATGGCCAGAAATGGCAGAACGGGGCGGGGCGAGTATTTTATCGACCGGAAACTACTGGGGGATTGTTTTGAGCACAGATTAATTTGTAAAAAAATTTTTTGTTAAAATTTGTTATAGAGAAATTAGACAAGATATGGGGGATGTGAAAAATGCAAACTACTGGGGGGGGCGTAAAAGTATATGACGGGGCCAGGGGATGCAAAAAGAAGACAACTGGCAAAAACCGGGCGGAATTAATGCAAAATCAAAGATTTTAGCGATGATAAATCTTTGTTTTGAAGATCGTTGTACGTACTGCCGCGGCGCCTGTTGCAGCAAACAAATGGTACTGTGCAAACATTACTGCTTTCCGGTTTTAAGGGCGTTATAGCTACTGTCATTATTAAGGTAACCAGACTCAACATCTCATGTCTCAGGCGACGAGCGCAATGTGGTGTAGTGTATAACATTCTAACTGGCACCACGTTCTGATGGGCGGGCGTACCATTTACCATCAGGCGAACGTCCAGCTCGCGTCGTCGCTTAATTGCATAAAAAAATCTGACATACACAGCACCACATTACACTTGTCGCCTGAGACATGAGATATTAAGTTTTATTACCTCAGTAATTTCACTAGTTACAGCGCTCTTCAAACCTGATCACATTAATGTTTGCACAGTACTGTTTGTCGGCTGCAATAGGCGCTGCGGTGATATCTACCTAGACGGTCTGTAGCAACAGAGACCTACCACCAGTGAAAACCTGGCTAAAGGTCGTTTAGGAGTTACCATCACAACGCATACTTCCGGAATAGCATAACAGAAGATAGACTAGTAAACTAAATCACAAGATACAGTAATAATAACGAGAAAATTAAAATGGAAGAGTGAAGTAAAGTTTATACTGCAGTAAACTATTAGATTTTAACTGGACCACGGTTCTAGTAAGATGCTACTGTACTGCATGAATATAAAAGTCGCAATAACAATACAGGAAATAAACTTTTATAAGGCGCGCCCCGCTACTTCCGCTGGAAGTAATTGCTAACGATAATAACACAATATACGTTAATGTTACACATATTCACACTAATTTTTGTTTGTATGGATAACTAAATGAATTTAATTATTTGATGACTCCAATAGGTGTGAGCTGACCGAAACCAATCTCGCCAGCTCGTGGTGCACCCTGCTAATCAACAAACAAGGTTCTAACACCCACCAACCAGCATTGGGCAGAGTGGTGGGAAACCTCTCAAATCCCTTCATATGAACCCGTACAAACGACAGCCTCTGCCCGGCGATGCGGGCAGCACAGGACCTTTCGTTGTGGGAATCTTTTGGAGAAGCCTGAGTCCAGCAGTGGACGTGTATTGGCTGGTGATGATGATGATGATGAACTCCACAGACAATATATACACTATTAGAAACTAATTTACTAACCATGAATGTCTGCTGTGTGTGTGCGTATCTCATGAAAATCATCATCATCAACCGATAGACGTCCACTGCTGAACATAAGCCTCCCTCGAAAATCTCCATCGATCGGTCTCACGTTGCTCGCATCCAGTGGGTTCCCGCGACTCTCACCAGATCGTCGGTCCACCTTGTGAGAGGCCTCCCAGCACCACGTGTACCGGTACGCGGGCGCCGCTCGAGGACCTCACTGCCCCATCGGCCGTCGATCCTATAGCGGTAAACATAATCAGTTTATTTGCGTTGTTTTTATCGGCGACACTGTCCGTTACAAGCAGTAAATGAGTCGAGTTGGCAGGGGGCCCGCTCCGACCCCAATTCGCGCACAAAGCCACCCCCGCCGCTAAATGAAAACTTTTTGCTTCACGCACACAATACAGCTTGAGGCGCGGCACAATTAAATAACCATTTCGCTATTTAACAAATTAACCTTCTAACAATGAAGAATAAATATTTCACTTTTCATTTTAAAGTATATTATAGTCATACACTATGTTGTAACATCGCATATGCATATGCATGTGCACAACTCACGGGATCCAAGCCGTTACCTGCTCGTGGTGCACTCTGCTAATCAACAAACAAGACTGGCTTTGACCAACCCGCATTGGGAAATAGCCCAATTTTCCCCTTATGAACCCCTACAAATGACGGCGCCTTGTGTCCTACGGTACTGGAGGCCGTGATGACTGTCGATGTGGAGATCTACATCCGGCAGCGATCGTCTATCGGCTGATGATGATGTTGCATCGAAACGGCGTTGATATATTTAAAGGTCTATGTCCAGTTGTAACCATTTATCGCCGATATAGTTTTTTTTATATTGTATGAAGCAACGATATGAGACATTCACCTGAAGATCAGATACTCGTCTTCCCATAACAACATGGCGCTGGTTAAATTGTGGTAAGACCACATTGTGCTCGTCGTCTCGAGACATTACTTTCGTTACACCAGTAATTTTACCAGGTAGCTACAATTCCTTTGAATCGGAACAAAGTACTGTCTGGTACCTACTTAGTCGATTTCCGGTAACAAAAACCGGCCATATATAAAGACTGCAATATGTCGTGGTATTGTATATTAATAATATCCCCTTCAAGGGCTGTGAATCACCATTTAGTAACCTCCATATATCTCAAGATATATCCTTAGACATTTCTCTTGTGTACAAGTAAAACAGCATCTATTTTTATCGCCAAACAAAAGTTGTAAGTATATATGTGAATATATATTTATTATGTTTAACATACTTCAGTGCCGTCCGAAGTCTAACTTGGTGCTAATTACTACCAGAAGACATTATTTCCACAGTAACGTACGCACCCCGCAGGCTACCCCAACCGTGGCCCGATATTAAAAGTAGGTTGCTAACATAAAGTTCCGCTCGCATTGTTCTGGAAGGTGCTTACCGTTTTTTACGATACATGTTAAATATGGCGAAAGTCGTAAAAACAACCGCGCGCACTGTAAAGTGAAATATTCTATGAATAAGTGAACATCCGGAATCTCTTCCGATTTATTGCAGTGGTTAACTTAACATTCGTACACCCTCGCGTAGTGGTAGTTCGCGTACCGGGTACAACGAGACGCTAGTTAAGATGTTTATACAAGATCACGATGCTCTGCAACAAGGCATAATTACTTCCAGCTGTTATATATAAATATTTGCGTATCACCTCATTTTTTATATCATCATAAATGTTAATGTTTATGTTTTATTAAAAATCTTCATCAAGTTCTCCAAATTTAAGTTTTATACAAGAGGTCCTGTGGGGGTGTAAGGGGTCCCGCACAACGCACGGACCGGCGAACGTAGTAAGAAATGGCCCAAATTGGTATATGAACATCTACAAACGGCGATACCGGACACCGTGCAGACTGTATATAAAGATCTTTGGGGGAGACCTATGTCCAGCAGTGGACGACTATCGGCTGGTGATAATGATGATGATGTTGGACGGTCAAGTGGAGAATACCTTTCCAATTCTGTGGCTATTCTTTTTGGTGTCAAGTAATTAAAATTTATCCACTTATGTCATCGTCTCAATTTCTCCGTCATCGCCCGGAGATCTTGCCTTCCAGAATCAGCTTTAGAAAATGGGAAATAGACCTTCTCTATAGGCGGCCGCAATACGACATCTTCGTCAGAACGAAGATCGTCATTAGCCGTGGTCTACAGTTGGGGCGTTGCAGTACTTTCGCATTTGAATCTAAACGTTTCCATGGGATAAGAACCCCACTCAATGTCCACATCCCCAATATTTGCAACTCTTTCTTCAAACACATGGATGCGATGCATGCGTTATATAGTATTTATTTAGTTATATAGCACGAAGCCTTCAGCATCAGCTAGTTCAAAATAAATAAAGATATTCACATAATACTGACTAAAGTGGTGTACGGGGGCAGCTTTGCATGCAGCCTTGCCTCCTTGCCCCCGATTTGTCTATTTGCAGTAAATTCTAATACTGGAGCGGGTCGCCGGTTCGACCTCCAGCCTCCCGCATGAACAGCTCGTGTGATCACTGATGTTATTTATGGTACTGCTTCATTTAAATACACAGAATGGGGAGAACTGATGGTTGGTATCTATTGCCGAAGACTGTCTGTGTAGATTATATAACCAGCAGCGCCTACTTCCACCGCCAAACCTTAGTGTGCAAACATTACTATGTTTATAATTGAATGTTGTTGTAGCTAATGAAATTACTGGGGTAATGAGATTTAAAATCTTAAGTTTTAGGGAAGTGTACAATATGGTGTAGTGTATATCATGCTAACTAGCGTTACATTTAACTTCAGATGTATCGCTGCGTCGAATAAACAAAATTTAGTAAATATTTTCTATTTTATCTACCCTTGTAAGAGAGTACCTCATGGTCAGCCGATACACGTCCGTTGGTGGAGATACGCCTTCCCCAAAGATCCTCACATTGATCGGTCCTGCGCTGCTCGCATCGCCGAGCACTTGAGCTCGTCGTTGGTAGGGGTTCATATAGCGGGATTTCGGCCATTTCCCAGAGCGCTAGCCCAATAAGGGTTAGTAGGAACCAGTCTCGTTTGTTTATTAGTAGCGTGCACATCACTAGTAGGTGACGTTGGTCCGTGAATTGTTGGACCACTTACACTACTATAATAGAAAAGATTGAAATTATCATTTTTATAATAAGGTCTTCAAGGTCTCTCTCCGATAACAAAGGAATCATCAAAACAGTCGCGTCGAGTTGGGATGCTCTCCTTCCACGACGAACAGAAATTTCAAAGCAATTGATAGTGAGTGTTCAAAGCTGCGCCGAGAACAACAAAACAGTTTTTTCTACTACACTTCACAACAGTAATAATTACTGCGAATGAATATGAATATTTACAGCGGATTTCTATTCCCTTCCGTTTTATATTTCCAACGTTTTGCTGCTGGTCGATGCTTTTAGAAAATTACACAGAGAAACACAATTCCCGTGCCATTAGTTAAGTGTTGTTTAGTGTTTTTACTTTTATTGTTCGAGGAACGAGTAACAAACTCCGTTCTATGAAATAAACTAACAGTTCTTTAACATTTCACTTGTGTTGTTAAATGAACGTTTATACAAACACAAATGTTTTTATAACGTTAGTTCTTGACAGAGCGAGTAATCAAATTAATTATATCTTTTCACAGGATCCATTTCAATGCAATGGAAATAACTTAAAAGTTATCATTAGAGTCTGATGACACTTTTATATAACATACTTGAATATATGTAAAGTAGCAAAAGAACTTGTTAAATCGAGAATTGTCTTTGTGAACTGTTAAAATATTAAATTAACTTTTATTGTTCGCAAATAAACCAATTCCGATTCCATTAACACCAATAACCAAAGATTCCGATCCCAAACAATGGGAGAGGCTCGAGAGGCCCGGGCGAGGGGTAATTACGTGTTTAGTTGGGGAGGTGTGTATTGCGGCGTTACACGCACACGACCCGCCCTAATCTCCTTTATAAATCACTCTAATTGCTATCCCCCCTCTCCCCCTCCACCACTTCAAAAAACACTAAGTAATTAAATTGCTCTTTACATAGAATCAAATTGATAAAAAATACTCGTAACGTTACAAATAAATTATTGTTTAGTGAAACGTTATCTAAACAAGAATTGAGTTAAGATTTTATGTGCTGGCAGACGGAAGTAGTCGTGAACGGGTAGCATAAAGGAGCCGATCGGTATCATACTTGCCGAGGAAGTTTTTTGTCTTACTCAAGAGGTCCGATTATTTTCAGGTTTAACAGTCAACTTTCAGACGTAAATAAACACGACAAAAAGAAAAAGAAGAAACAACGTTTATGACAAGTTTAAGATTATAGATTTAATAAAAAAATGTCTTACCTTACAACTTGTATATCCGGAATAGAACCTAAGTTGTCCGTGTAACTATACAACCGGTTAGCTATTTCGCCACGGAGGCAGATAATACAAAAAACCAATCTATATCTGAACTGTGATAAAATTAACTTCAACGCCATCTATTGACAAGTTGTAATAAAGTGATAAAAGACGTAGAAGTAAGTAATCAACAGCACAGTGTTACTAAATACGTATTTAAGGTTCTAAATATCGCTTATACTATGAAAAGAAATACAATTGATCAATAATTTGATTCCAAATATACTTTAAATGTAACATAAGCCATGATTAGCTATCGAGAGGTTTGCATGAACTGCATCAGTCTGAGTTCAGCGATGCGCTCGTGGAATTAAACTCTGAATCAATTGTAAACTTTATTCACCTCATCGCTGATGGTTTTAGTCTAATTGCTACTTTGTGGTAGCGATGTTATATTATTAAGTAATTTATAGTATATTGCCGTAACATTTAAGAAAAAAATGACGCGATGAAAGCTTCGCTATTATTTCTGGGTTCCTACGAATAACTAAATAACGTAGTTAATACAATCAGTGATTAGAAGTACTTTGCCTTGAAAAAATTCATGTTTGTGGAATACTAAATACAGGCAATCAGTAAGACACACCAAATTACTAGTTTACTAGTACTATTTAATACTATATTTTTAATTAAAAGTACCAGATACTGTACCGCTAGTATAATTTATACGCGCTGTGGCCTAATTTGGCTTATAAAATGGGCGAGCAGAGTCGCATGACCCGCAATTGGTTACAGTTAATCAAGCTCAATAGCGGACCGCATTTGCCAATAACTGCCTTGCCAATAGTCTGCCTGGTGATTTATGCGTTGAGCTGAATAAAGCAGGGTCTACACGCGACATGTTTCCATTGAGACATAAAAAAACTGTGTATACTTCCCCCATGTACCGACCGGAACACTCCATATGTAGTTAAATACATCTAAGACATGCACTCACTTTACTATCAAGTACATTCGAAGAATTCCGACATCTTTTTATTCATTTATTTACTGGTGGTATATACTATAGTAGGAGTCACTAGTTTTCACCGACGTAGTCCAAACGATTGCTAGACTTAAGAGGCAGTGGGCAGGCCACATTGCTCGAGGACCTTACTGCCCCAGTAAGGTCCTCCAACAATGTGCCACGTAGTTATATGCGGGCGTGTCACTTACCATTAAGTGAACGTCGCGCTACTCTCATCATTTCGTTGTATATAAAATATTTGGGAAAAAAGGTCTCGAGTCCCAGCTGTGGGAATAATAACAAGCAATTCGTAAGATCTTAATACTTACCGATACATTTTCTTTCTCTGACGTCATTTTAAATTATCTTTAACAGATAAATCTAAAGATTTAGAACACAGTGTGGGCGGCCCTTCACTCAGATAATTGGGTTCACGATTTCAGGGAATTTCATTTGTTTCAATTAAACATCTTCATTAAAACAAGAAGTGTACAGTATAATAAATATATATAGCATAATAATACTTGTTCGCCCCCAATATACTAGAAAGTAGGCTGCGATGGTATATATTCACGTATAGAAGGTAGCTGAGTGGTGGCACATTTGGTGGAAAACATTAGGGAAGGCCTGTCTCCAGCAATGGATAAACAAAAGCTGATTATGATGAAATAGAAGCCCGCCTGACTGCGTTGTCGAATCGGCGCTGCAGCTTTCCTTCCTTGGTCAAAGACCCACCTCATCATCATCATCAGCCGATAGACGTCCACTGCTTTACATAAGCGTCCCCTAAAGATCACCACATTTGTAGAGGTTGGTTGAGCCAGTTCCCACCACGCTAGTCCATTGCGGATTGGTGGGAGCCAGAGCCTCGATTGTTGATTAGACGAGTGCACCACGAACTGGTGAGGTTAGCTTGGGTCCCGTGAGTTATTGTGTGCGACCCCTTAAGCAGACCTAAAAAAAAGGTAGAAAAATGTAGTGTTAAGCGACATGTATGAGTGACAAGTGATTGACGATGATGATGAGGACAGAGCGAAGTGGAGAATAATAATAAATAAAGGTGACCCCACCAGCGTATGGGATAATGGCTTGAAAGATAGAGAGAGAGAGAATAATAATACTTTTTCATCATTTAAATATGGAGAATAAATTACGTGGAGCAGTAAACGGTCTTATCTCTGAACTGAACACACCCGCCGAATGCCATTTTCAGAAATGTTATATTCATTCTTTTGAAACGAGTGATTGCGAACTTGTGATGTTTATTTATTATACATTAAAATTATATTAAAATTTCAGCGAGAGCTTAAAAGCAAAGGTCAAAGTGTTCAAAGTAATTCGTAACAAGAACTTCGCATATCTTTAACTTAACAAAATTGTTTCCAAGTGCTTAGTTTAGGACTCTTAATTGAATTAGCAGCAACGGAACTTATTCAAATGTTTTACATTATTCTAATTTAATATTTCGGAGCGCTACGGAGTGCTCTTCAGTCTTCTACAGCTCTAAAACTCAACTGGTGTAGAGGTATTGAGGTCGGGCGCGGAGATCAAGAACTGACATAAGTATCAGTTCTTGATCCTGATAGTAGTAGTACTTCTTTTAGTATTACGAAGCTCCAAATAGATTCAGCAAATGCATACAATTCTGTACTCCGCAAGGGCTAGTTGATCAAAGATCAATTTTAAAAAAACTCTAGGTAATGAATACAATTGTATACTCCGTAATGACTTGTTGACCGAAGGCTTGACATTACAGAAATCCAGATATCCAGTTCATGGATGCAATTGTATATTCTGCAATGACATGTTGGTGGATGGTAATGTACACAAAGATATACGATCCCTATAAAGATTTGCGCTGTGACAAACTATAGCGTGATCTATTTTACATGGTGGCGCCATCTGTTGGGTTGTTCGAAAACTTCTTGTTACAGTAGGTAATAATAATCGTTATACTTTAAGCGATTTTTTTTATTTTTTATTTTATGAAAGCTCTTTAATTATTTCGGAAGCTTCCCGCAGCATAACTAGTTTATTAACAAGCCTCACAGCTGTTAACCGCTTGCCACGTAAAAAGGAAGACGTTGATGAGATTCCGCGGACACATATAATTCGGAGAGTAACTTACTAGAGATTTTTTTACTTTGTCTATCGACAGGTACTAGATATTTCATAATGAGGACTTGCCGTAAGACCTTCACATATTGCTACAACGTTTGTTTGATTACAATTCCTCTGAAACGGGATGTATTTGTAATATTGATCTTGATTGAGATGCCAATAGGTTCCATCATAGTAATGTTACAGACGCATTTCTTCTCTATCTTCTCAATGATAGGATCTCAATATTTTTAACATAAACATAAAACAAACGTATAGCAAAAGCAGGATTTACGACGTACGAATACTTTAGAGAATATGAATAGTCTACTTCTAGACTACCGTTTGTTCTAAGCTCTAGTCTATACAATAAAAAGGATGTTTGTAATTCTCATTCACTCTTTTAAGTTATTTATTATTAAGGAGAGTGTTTGCTCCGTGTATTCGTTATGTTTATGTGTGTAGCTTTTGTGACGTCACGCGAACTTGTTAAGCACGACAAAGAACGCGTCGCCTCCAGGCTGGACAGACACAAAAGCAGTCCGACGCAGACAAGTGTCGCGTCTGGCTCCGCTTTGTATTCGGTCATTGTATATAAAGTCACCCGCACCTCCTCTCCAGTAAGGTTCAATGTTATCGCCAAGGCTACCTTCAGGAAGTGCCTACGGCACAGTAAGCAATTAAAAAACTTTGGCAGATGTCTAGCTAATGATGTGTTACAAGCATTGGAGGTCCCGTTGCGACAAGCCCACGGCTGCTCCAACAACCAGCTAATAAAATAATCAGTGCTAGGACTAATGACTGATGAGAGACGACATCAGAACTTCCTCTAATATTTTCAATAAGAAATTTATTTTATTTTAAATATATTCATGTATCATAGCTTATCCATTACTGACATAATTAGTGCACATTTAATATTCGCAAGCTTATTTTAACTTAAGTTATTGAAGTCATATTTCCTGCTGTTTTGGCTCGGGAGGCAAAATTTAAATGCTGATGCACAGTTAATGTGATCCCCAACAATGTTACAGTGTTTCAGATCTGGCTTTCAAAAGGCAGTTTATTTAAGTTTAGTTGCTTGGATACGAATGTTATTAATATTTTATAATATATATTACCTACCGGCGTTGGATCAGAGTGGCCCTGCCCTGCGGCAAATTGCCCTAAACCCCCCATATGAACCCCTGCAAACGACGGCCTCTAATTCCGGCGGCACCATGCTCACTGTGGGCCGATCGATGTGGAGATGTTTGGGATTTTTATTATTATACTCTATCTCTCTCCCAAGCCATTATCCCATACGGTGGTAGGGTCAGCTTTCTTTATTTTTCTTCTCCACTTCCCTCTATCCGCAACATCATCGTCAATCACTTGCCACTCATGCATGTCTCTTCATACTTAATTTTTCCCCTCTTTTGGGGTCTACTTAAGAGGTCCCGCACATCTTACGGGCCCCAAGCCAACCTCACCTGCTCGGGGTGCAGCCTGCTAATCAACAAATGAAGCTCTGTCTCCCACCAACACACATTGAGCCAGCATCATGGAAAATAGCTCAAATCCACACATGAATCCCATATGAACATCTGCAAATGTGAAGATATTAGGGGGAAACCTCCAGCCGGTCCTCCAGCCTCCTCCATCGTCCAGCAGCCGATTTCTATCAGCTAATGAATGATTGATTGATCTATTGAATATGATAATTCATAACTTACGACCTAAAAGAGAAGCTAGAGCTATAAGTTTATCATCTGGTATCAATGTATCATCTCAGCTCACAAATGTGACTAGTCTCAATCAATTTAATTTAGTATTAGGTTATCTTTGCAAGATAACTTGATTCCTTACCTAAACCTTCTCTAAGTTACATTTTATTTAAAACTTTATTCACAAATATAACATACATGAAGCAAAATCTGAAATAACTTATTTTTACTTTTGTCGAAGAACAGACCTTTAATGGAACTTCCTTGTTATTTAACACTAGCTGTCCCTCGCCACCTTTGCTGCTTGTAATATAGAATTAGACTTGAAGTTTGTTTGAAGTATTCCTTGAGATCGACTGCAACCGCAAATTACTTTCTGTAGCTACCGTTACTATAGCAACCGCATAAATAACACCCAAATCAAATGTTCATCTATATTAATGAGAAATAAAATGATGAAGGATCCATGAAATTCAAAAATAAAACCGCCTATAGCCATATAGAAATAATTTCACGTCGAATGCTCACGTTTCCATGTCGATTCGGTCACTTGTTTTCACGTGATTGGCGAACAAAGGAAACCCATTTTCATTACATATATGTATAGGTTTGAATACTCGTTCAATAGTTCTATATTATTTTGTTGTAAGAGCAGGTATTTTTAAACGTTTGTTCTCTGAATCATTATAATTACAAATACAGTCGCATTGTTGTATGAAATAAAAAACTGTTGGCGCATGAAAACATTTCCCATGTATCAGTGTTTGTTCAGGACCTGCACAGTGTGACGGAAACCGCAGCCAGTCCGCTATCGGAGGGCGGTTTCACCCTCGATTGTTTCACAATAACAATAAATCTGTTTATACAACATATTCATAAACAACAACATCTTGTATACACTAAATAGTAACATACATTAATGAATCACTTACACATGTCTTAGTTACTAAAGTAATGTCGATACAGAGGCGGCTTTTGTAATGGAAGTATGAAAAGGAAGAAGTAACCAACATCCCTGTGCCGTGTATCCATCACCACAAGTGTACCGTCGCAACGCTGCTGTGGACAGATATTCTTCGTTATTCCATATCCTCGTCTCACCTGGCACTCGAAGATTAAACAATCGAATCATATGCCTATATTTATAAACAAATGTAATGTTATTAATTTGTTTAATCATTCAGTACGAGGAAAGAAACCAGACCGCGATCTCGTGTCGTGCTCTCATATAAATTTGTTAACTGTAAAGATGGGGTGTCATGGAGTAGAGATCTCTTAGATTCCTACGACAGCGGAGTTAACTATACACACTAATAATTAATTTCTTTTATTAATTGTAAGTGAATTTTAAGAGAATATGGGTACTGTTTGAAACGCACGTGATTTATTTACAAGATCATAACTACAGAGGCGCACATCGCTGTTACAATTACATTTACGCAGGATGTTTACACCGCGCCACGTTAAATGAAACATCAGTATGGGATGTCTAAATAGTTCAGTATTGTTATTAACTTAAATCTTCAATACAAACTAAAACTAAATTGCACAATACTACTTGGCAGTAGAAACTTACCTATACGATTATTAAATTGAAAAGTAAACATATTTACAAATTTTCATATAAACAAGTCTTAAAACAAAAAAAATTTATTCAGGCAAACACCGAAACGAGCGAGACGTTCACCTGATAGTAAGTTGTTCGGTTGCCTATAACAACATAGGACGGGTTAGGATGATATACACTGCACTATATTGCGCTCATGAAACATAAGGTGTTGAGTCTCATTACCCCAGTAATTCCTGTACCTATAACACTCTTCAAATCGGAATACAGTAATGTTTACACACTACTGTTTAACTGTGACGGTCTCCGACAACGGAGACATGCCACCAGTAAACTATGAACTGAAAACGTAGTACCTGAACTGGAGACAGGTCTGATGACACCATGGAACTTGGGCTGTGTTTCGCATTTGTGAACATTTGGAGACTTGCACATGGGACGACACCATTCTGTCGCAAATATCACAAATTGAACTTCAACGATGTTGGAAACTCGCCAGGCTTTATTTATTTGTTTATATAACATTTATTTATTTCATATCCGGTTATACCATCATCGCCAACAACGCGCATGGTAGAAGTATATGCATAGCATCATAGTTCTTGCTAAATGATAAGTGATTGTTGAATACACCCTGGGTATCCGAAAGGCACTAACAGCCAGAACAAACTCCGGATGTGCCCACATTGCTATTTCCGGTGAGAGACATGAACGCCCATAGACAGTCACTATGTCACCAGCCCTCTTAGACCGCACTACTCTTAGATCTCTTTAGATTAGGATAACTCCGCCACGCCAAAACTTGACTATCTGATGTGTATTTATGTACGACTGAGAACAAGTTACCATCGATAGATGTGGATTAAGAGATCCAGAAACTAGAGATCGCTTTTTTAACGACACTTTTACATGTATGTAATAAAAAATAAATATACGAGTAGATAGCACCATCATCATCATGATCTCCACTGCTGGACATAGGCCTCTCCCAATGATCTACACATCGATCGGTCCAGCGCCGCCTGCATCCAGCTGCTTCTCGCGACCTTCAGTCGTTTGGACATGTTTATATGAGGGGATTTGGGCCATATCCCACCACACTGTCCCAATGCAGGTTGGCGGGAGCCAGAGTCTCGTTTGTCGATTAGCAAGGTGCACCACGAGCTGGTGAAGCGGGCTGAATCCTGTGAATTATTGCACGGAATTATATGGAGGTATCTGGGCTAAGTATAATCACATACAAATACTCTTTTTCAAGTACTTATGTATAAACTTCGCTGCTGGTAGGTCTCCATCACTGTGGACCGTCTACGTGGACAGCCTTACTACTGTCAACAAACTACAGTGTGCGAACATTACCGTGTTCCGGTTTGAAAGACGCCGTAGCTAGTGAAATTAATGTTATGAGGAGACTTAATATAGTATGTCTTTGGGCGACGAGCGCAATGCGGTGCAGTGTACATCATCCTAGTCGACGCCTCGTCGTTATAGGCAGACGCATCACTTACTATCAGGTGAACGTTTAACTGTATATTTCAGTTACATTCCGATTACAACAAACATTAAAACACTTTTTCCCAAAAAATATTATATTAAAACTATTCATCATCATCATCATCATCAGTTCATAGACGTCCACTGCTAGACATAGGCCTCTCCCAGAGATTTCCACAGAGTTAATTGAGAGAAGTATTAATTAATAATTATAACTTTGATAACTTAAACGCGCTCGTGTGCTGTCGCTTCGGAAGTTGTTACAGTTAAAATAAACTGGTCGGTTATCTAATCTAAAACAGCGCTCGGTGAAGTACCTGCAAGTTTCACATGTCCAGCTCGTAAACAGGATTTACCAAGTTAAACCAAACGTTAAGCACAGCGGCGGTGGCGGTGGCAGTGGCGGGGTTTAGCTTCCATTAACTTGGCGTGAAGCAATTAAACTTAACGTTGTTTCAGTATTACTAAAGCAATTTCATATTATTCATGTAACGTAAAGAGTGTGCCGTCACCTCTTTTTATATTCATTAATTGTTATATGCTAGTCCAGGGGGTTCATGCGGCACCACAATGCGACCATCGCTTTATGATATAACATGGTAGTTACCTTTGCCTACTACCCTGTAGTTACGACCTAGAATTATCGTAGAAGACGACTAAAAGGGTTTCCGGGTTCGGGAGCTTAAAGTGTCGGGGCCTTTATTGTACACTAAGCGAGTCCGCGGTGATCTCCCGTTAGTCGTAACACAACCAGGGTATCCTTGAGAGAATTACTCTTTCCCTTCCTCCCCCGACACCAAAAAGACCTGCCTATCTGCGCTGCACCTAAGCAAATTACAGAGAGAGCTGTAAGCCTCCCCACCCTCTTTTACGTCAAGCACGACACCGGCTCGTACTTTTCGTTCAATGAAGGTGTTTCGGACAATGAGGGCCCGTAGCTTCGAAGCCTGCTAACCCGGAAACCATTTTAGTCGCTTTCTACGTCAAACAAGGCTTACCTTAGTTCTCTTTCTTTATAGCCCGAGTCTGCAAGCAGATAATAATAACAACTTCAGTACCAACAACAGCGCCCTAGAACCATACCGTGCACGAAATGTGCCACACTTAAGTAAGCTCAGATTCGAACACAACTGCGGTGGTCCATCCGCATCTAATATTACCGCCCCGTCACAAGTCACCCCTCCGCCCGTTCAATATTCATTTGACGGCGGAGTTCATAAACAATACTCGTTATATTAATCCGCACCCCCGCGGCGCGGTGTTCGGATTTAAATTTGTTACCCCCGGCGGACCCGCTAGGTATTGCAACAGCTACATGAACTGCTACACAATGATGAATTAAAATGTTCACAGTTTCCGCCTCTAACTTTAATTATACTTATATCTACACATTATTGCTTAATCTAATATCACATGTTAAACTTATACTATTCAGTCAACTTTCAACTTATCCTATCAGGTCTCTGTTGACGGAGTTTACCTAGGTAGGTACCTCCTATTTCTGCTGATAAACAATACGATGTAAACATTACTGTGTTCTGATTTGAAGGGTGCTCTAGCTAATGAAATTACTAGAATACTGAGATTTAACATCTTATGTCCTTAACACAGTGTAGTACTGTGTACATCATCCTATCGTCACTTTGCTATAGACAGGCGTATTACTTATCATCAGACTAACGTTGCGCTGCTCTCGTGTTGTCAGTCACAGTCTTGATGCCACATCATATGTTGATGTCTCGTTACTCTACTTATTCCTCTATATATACCGGAACACAGTATAGTTTGTACACTATTGCTTGTCGGCAGAAATAAGCGCTGAAAATGGATACGATGAGGACAGTTCGTAAACAGAAATCTTATTAGGATCAATTAGAAAACATTCAGGACCAACTGGGGCAGCAGCTGGATGCGGGCAGCTCATGATTGATCGATGTGGAGATCTTTGGGTGAGGCCTATGTCCAGCAGTGGACGTCTGTCGGCTTGTAACGATGATGAAGGACCAACTGAAAATTGTTAAATTAGGTACTAAATTATAATTGTGAATATTCTCTTCTTATGAATGAAAAGTTATCAAATAAATACTTCACACGTAGCTTACTGCGTCGGAATAGATTCGTGAGGCGACAGGGCCGATGCCGGCGGAAGCGGCGGCGGAAGTCTTGCGAATATTAGAATATGAGAAAGTTTCCGACACTGCGAGAGTGTAGCTGCGAGAAGTTTCAATTGATTCAAATTTCCATCGACTTGATGCTATTCGAGAGCAAGCTTCCTTGGCACTTGCTGTGAAATAGATTTGAAATCAACGTGCATAAAAGTTTCGACTCGTTCTTACTATTATTTTACTGTAGAAAAGCTAGTAAACAACAACGGGCAAAATTTATAAATCCACGAGGATGGAGGATTCAAATCTAGTTCTTAAAAAATCTTCCACATTCGTTATGAAGAACTCTGTTGAGTGAGTTTATCATCTTTCTTAGCTGATACTCATCTCTTATTTAGGTTACATTTTTAGGTTGGTCATCATTATCAACAGCAATTAGGCACCCGTAGAGGTTTATGTTGGTATTTAGCAACAACCTTCTTTAATTAAGTATAGTGTTGTAATTAGTTAAGTTATAGTACATACAAGTGAAAGGAAGAGTGTTAACGTAATTTTTGAAATACACAGCTGTACGTATCATTTATAATAGTTCCGGTTCAGGGCTGATTTCTATACACAAACAGATTCCCGACGAGCTGAAATCAATGAAAGCAATGAACTGAAATAAATCATAATTAGTATTTCAGTACAAATTATATCTTATGTAACATGTATTTATATATTATGATCAATTAAGTGTTTAGATCTACTCTGTCGTTATTATAACTCATTTTATAAAATATCCCAAATTAGAGATAAATTGAACTGTGTATATCTGTGAATAAAGTGTATACACAGAGAGCAATGTAGAAGTGATCTTTATAGATAAATAAGTACCTAAGTATATGAGCAAAAAGCTAATTTTTTTGTTCAATGAAGCGACGAGACGGACAGGACGTCCACCTGATGTCCAGTGATTCGCCAGCACATAACAACGTGGCTTTCGTTAGGATGGTATACATAGCACGCACCTACCACATTGTTATCATTGCGTTGAGATGTTGTGTCTTGTTACCTCAGTTAATTCTTTAGCTACAACTCCCTTTAATCCGGAACACAGTAATGTTTGCACAGTACTGTTCGTCGGCTGCAATAGGAGCTGTGGTGGTACCTACGTAAACAGTCTCCGGCAACGGAAACCTACCACCAGTAATAAATAAATAGCCAAGTATACGAGTAAAGCTTCCATTTATTACTGGTAACGCGGTGTTTTAGTTACATCCGGTGTAAGAGATAATTTCATCGAAAGTTGTAAATTTATTCTTTAAATCCACTACAGATGCTGTCGATGTAAACGTTATTCTTCTCATTAACGAATCCGCCTTCTACTCAATTCCATCTTGTAATTTAACACAAAAAATACTAAATCTTTTAATAGGAAGTCTGCCTTATTCTTGATATAAACACAGTATATAGTTACATCGCCAAGAAATCGTATACAAATATCATTGTCTTCCTATTGTCTCGGATTTTAAGTTAATGAAGAAGATCTAACTCAAGGCGATATGTCCTATTATATCAGGGTAGCCATATGGTCGTTTTATTGTATTAAAAAAGCGCAGACTCTTCCAAGATAATAAATAGCTCTTCGTCAAACAACATCAAAGTTATTATACATCCCTAAAGCATCGCGGTCTTAACTTGAACCATTAAGAGATAAAGAGTTGTACAGTTACAAGGACCTTGACTGAAATTAAAATAATCCAAACCTGTCTACCGAAACGCAATTGTGTATGTAAAGCGGATGCCAGCCGCAACTTAAGTATGAATAAGCTATCGCTCTGGCTTAGCAGACAGCAGGAGCTGCTTCCATCCAGCTCGAAAGCAAATTTGTACACAATTAAATATTGTGTCAGTTTTTGTACAAACTTTCAAAACATTGTGTATATATATAATATCATTCACTGTTTCCTATATATATATATATATATATATATATACATCAATAACCTGAAGATTTTAGATGTAACAGTTAAAACTTGAATTTTGTCTCAGCAAAGTTCCATTAGCGTCATTAGGTTTAAACAACACCGGTGTTACAGTTAGGTCTCTGTTGCCGGAAACTGTCTAGGTAGGTACCACAGCAGCCCTTATGGTAGTCGACAAACATTACTGTGCATATATATGTTTTTGTTAGAAAGGCGCTGTAGTATGTGAAATTACTGGGGTGACGAGACTTAACATCTTATGTGGTGCAGTGTATATCATACTAACTAGCGCCACAATGGTATGGTCAAGCGTATCACTTACCAGCAGATGAACGTCTGGCTTGTCTAGTAGCTTAGTCGAATTTAAAAAGAAAACAGTATCTTGAGGTAATGGTTGGAAACGGACAGTCATCGTTACGCAGCAACACGGCTGTACACTATAAGTTTCCTACTCCTAATAAGATATATTTGAAGTAAAGTAGGGAAAGCGTAGTTTATCGGATCGCAATGAAAGAACGCTGAAAGGTTGTTTAATATTTAAAAATCCTCCTTACGTGAAAGTATAGCGGGGCGGAGCCCGAGCACGCGGGCGGGCGCGCATTGTCCGCCGAGGGTTGTAAAACACGCTCGGTTGCAGTAATTCAACTCGCGCATGAATAAATAACGAACGATTCGGGCATTACTCACAATGGCGACGCGATACAGATTTCATGTTCAATATTAAATGTTCCCGCTCGCTTTTTAACGTAACACAAACGTTATTACTCGTACTGCAAGTTCGCGTGTGCAAACATCCAAATGCATCTCCACCGCCTCTCTAACCCCGGCGCGTCGTAAAGGCCTTTTTGACCTTGCTTCTGGAGGGAAGACAAGATTATGTGGGGCTTCTACCCACTAAAATCCCCTAATTGCTCCGGCTCCAGAATCTTCTACGGAACGCACCGATGCCCCTCTGCACCCTGGCTAAAACATCCCACGGAAGGACAAAGTCCTCGTTAGCAACCACACTATGCTGCGGCAAATACAAGACCACCATGCTTTTGCCGTTCTCCTAAGGCTCACTTATTGAGTTTTGAGGGCCCCCAATTTCAACACTTACGAACCCGAGCATCCTTTCAGTCGCCTTGTACGACAGGCAGGGAATACCTTAATCCTATTCTTAATAGTCCGAGACTACAGGGCTGTCTCGTAACGTCCTAGGGGAGACAGACTAACAGCTTTTCTTATATCCTTTACTAACGTACTATGTAAGCTAATTCGTTTCTCAAGTTAAAGTCCAAATAACTTTACATGTTCATTCATATATTACTTTCGCCTTACTCTATCCTCCATTTGCAGAAGTAATTCATTAGACTTGAGAAGAATTAACTCAAAAACTCGGCAGACTAAAGGTCCCAAACGTTGCGGTAACGGCTATTATCCACAGTTGTTTAGATCTGAGTTGATCAATGGATTTGTACCACAGTTTAAGAAATTATCTTATTATTCATAAGTTTACTAGCTGTTGGCCGTAACGCCCCTGTAACCCTATTTGGAGGTAACTTTTCTTAAAATCTGCTTTTAGCTGACCTATATTTAGCATATATATTTCGCAAAAGGAATATTCCTACCAAATTTCAAATCTCCAAGCTTAATGGTTCCAGAGATATTGTGATGAATGTCTACATAGGTGGAACTCTCTTGTATAACATCTTTATATATATCTTCTTATGGTTGCGGTATATATTACTGTTTACACATAGTTCTTCTATGTTCCTGGTGCCCGGCGGTACCAGAGGCCATGCCGATACTATGTAGAGAGCTTTGGATTTATAAGCACAGAAAATGTAATATATGAAGTTATAATCACCATCACCACTACCATTGACGCTCAACCGAAGTGGTTATAAGTTGAAGTGATGATCCCGTAGTGCTCGTTGAGCGCGGCACTGGGACTATCCGGGTTTAAACAATAAGGAGGAGGAGTCGCCGTATATCGGAACGTAAAAGGGAATTTTGTCTCCATTGAAATTATTTACAAATCCATTTTGCAATGTTATCTTCTCATTGTTTGGCTAATAAAGCCCTATTTTGGTTGGGGCTTAAATTATTACCGAAGTGTGTTACTGCGGCGCAGGGGGCGCGCCCGGGGCGTTATCTGCGACGGCTCCGTGTCAATTTCATTATCATAAAATTTGAATGGGGCCTTAAAATATCAACGCGGGATCTTTTCAAATGTAAATGGGAACAACACACAGATTTCGGACCTCGTGAGAAAATTAATTTCATTGAATAATCTTCAATTATTTAATGTAATAAGCGACTATATCAAAATTTCTATTAAGTATACTTACTCACTTACTCCTCAGACGCAGCGACTCGAAGTGAGCCTTGGTCTTCCACACAAGAGGGCGCGGCGGCGTCGACTGTCTCGCATTGCCCCTTGACATTTCACTGCTTGAAGGTCGCGTAGATCGTGCTCTACGGCATCCTTCCAACGATATCTGGACCAATTGGAATTCCGAGGTACGCTTTTTTGACTCTACGATCGTCTCCCATCCTTGGCAAGTTACCCATACAGCGATGTGAGTGGGCGTTGGCTTCCCCTATGATGTTCGGTTCGCCAACCAGCCTTTCGATTTCAATATTGCGTCGAGCTCACGACCTACCGTCCTCTCTCTGAGTCGTGCCAAAGATCCTACGCATGAGTTACCTCTCGGTAATTAAGTATTTAAGGTAATTATATAAACAAAATTGATAAATGCGATAACTCAGTTTATTTATCCGTCGTAAATGCTATTCATCTAAAGAAAGCACGGTGTTGATTCCCAGTGAAATAGAGGTTCCGATGGAGGGAAACATCACTATGAAATCACCATGTACCAAAGACTTTTGATGGATTTGGTCGACGTGAGAGGTAAATGGATTTGACTCTCCTTGTAGAAGAAGAAGAAACATTAAGAGAGCTCTTAATTTATTTCTTCTTAAAGTGTCTCTCCAACTAGAGAAGGTTAGCGATTAGGGTGGTACAGTCCTTTGTGTCTCAGGTCTTATCTAGTCTTGTATGTCTTGTATTTACACATACGTATAATGAATGCCTACTAAAGTTTTACTTTCCTTCCTGATGATTATATCTTTTATTACCAATGGCAGGTCTTCGTTGTCGATCGCAGACAACACCTCTACATTTACTCGTCATCCTCCATGACATTCACACTGAATATACGAAGCGGTGAAATAAATACGAAATGATATAATATTTAGATTAATACATCTGACAACGCTGACTCCTGGCCTCGGATCCGCTAAATATTCAAACGGACCGCACCCGTTACCCAGGCCCTCGCCGCCGCGCTGGATGTAATATTTATGTAAAACTTTACATTAACCCGCTGAAAATTGGATGATGTTCGAACATTAACATGATTATTTAGATAGCTCGCGTTCACCCATTATCCAGGCCAGAGCTTATATGGTAAATTCCAGCAGTATAGTTTGGACGTTATGTATTCCCCTTCAACTTTATACATAATTCGCTGACTTATCTATTCACATTTTTAATTCAGCGACATGTTACGGCAAAACGATTACCCTTTACTACAGTGGAAGTATGTAATGAGGTACTTACTTGCGCTTACAAGCGCAGCAACCCAAAGTGACTCTTGGCCTCTGACACAAGAGAGCGCCAGCGCCGTCTGTCTCGCACTGCCTTTTGCCAGTCCACTGCTTGCAGCTCGTGGAGGTCGTGCTCTACGGCATCCTTCCAGCGAAATCTGGGTGGCGATCAATGGATGTTCCGAGTAACGCTTTTTTGACACTACGATCGTCTTCCATTTTTAGCAAGTGGCCCATCTGGGGCAGTCTGTGAGCTTTAGCTTCTCCCATGACGTTCGGTTCGCCAACCAACCTCTCGATTTAATATTACGTCAGGCTCGGCACCTACTGTCCTCTCTGGGTCATGCCGATCACCCTACGCATAATATTTCTCTCGGCAACCAAAGCCTTGGAGAAAGCGCTGCACTCAGTGTACAGAGAGACTCAGAGACTATGTACAAAAATAAATTATTAAGTTTTTGACCCCTCCTCGTACTAAGCGGGACGGTGTACTCATCTCGACGCTTTGTTTAGTAAAGATGAGGCATTAACATATAACTTTTTATGACGATCTAAACTTAACATCTTATGTCCCAAGACGATGAGCACAATGTGATACTGTATATATCATCCTAACTTGCGCCATATTGGTATGAGCAGGCGTATCACTTACCATCAGGTGAACGTCCCGCTTGTCTCGTCGCTTCGTAGAATAAAAAAAATATATAAAAGGTTTGTCTCCCTCAGAATAATGTACCAAATATCTACTAATATGAAAATATGCAATCGATGTGGAGATCTTTGGAGCTGGCCTATCCCCAACAGTGGTCGTCTATCGGCTGATGATGATAATGATGAAAATATTGAGTTGATTGTAATGTACGTTTAAAACGAACACAAATTTCTTACAAGCGTTAACCCGTGCCGTAAGTTGGCAGCGCAGCGGGCCCCCTGACGCTATCAGCTTGATGTAAGAGCTCGACTGCATTGTGTAGCGGAAGTACGCCGTTTGCTTTTCATACTAAATCCTCGTATCAGTTGTTAATAAATATCGGAATTCTGTTTGTTGCACCGCTTCAGCAATGCGGAGGCTGCATTTAACTCCTTCAGTGCTTATTTTTAATCCCCAAACAAAATGTGTCGCTATATTTGATATATATTCTTTTTCCAGCATTAAATGCAAAATTAAGGATTTTCAATGATACCTGTATACTATAACCCATATGGTAGAACAGGTGAGCTCTTCAAGGTGACGGAGTCGCTGACAGCAGAAATCTTTGCAGACACACAATCAGAAGCCGGATATATACGCTAACGCCAAAATCATAGCCGCTAAGAATTGAAATTATGATCCAAGATGTACCCAGAAGGTAAGGAGGTACTCGTACATTGTATCCAATAGACGAAGTATCAGCGTCTTCGTTAAGTGTTAAGTGATAGTGAAATAAGAGTACTACGTCTGATGTAACTTAGTTTTACTTTTGCCTTTTACATTTATTGGTTAATGACTGCGGTGGAAGAAAAATTGTGAAGGATGCAATGCGGTAAACGAGGAGACACTGTTAAAGAATGCAGCGCCTATAGGGTATACGTCCTGTTATCCATCTCCTGCCTATAGGATATTGGAATATTTGGCTTTTGGCAAGAACTGTTCAGTCCACGTTGCATCATTAATATATCGCAATCGGTGCAAAGCAGGCATCGCAGCTGTTTGCGCTCCACCTCCATGTATGTAACTTCATAAGGCACCACTCCGGAACACAAGCAGGTCATTTGGCGAAGTGGATTTATCTAACAATTGGTTACTAAAGAACATTGGGAAAGGCCTATATCCAGCAATGGATAAACAATAACTGATAATGATGATAAATCAGTATAAATTTATTACCTATTTAGTACCACCGAGGGTATATATATACACATATATATATTGGGTAGTCAGACTTCAAGTATTTCCTACACACATGAGCAAATTTGTTTTTTCCTACAAAACCTTATACTAATTAGAGCATCAAAACGCGTGTTACAATTAGTACAGCGCCATCTATCGTCAAGATACTCAAACTTAGACATTCCGGCGTGAACATCAACCAAATTACACAACCTTAGTATAGTGCCGGATGGCTTGCGGCAAGTTCGCCTGATGGTGAGTAATACGCCTGGCCATAACAAGTTAGCCCTAGGTACTTCAAACATAACAATGCTGTTAGGGAGACATTTAAAATATAAGGTTGACAAGTAGCTCGCTGGTCTAATGGTTAGAGCGCGCGGCCTTCATTGCGAAAGTCTCGGGTTCGTATCTCGGCATGTACCTGTCGTTAATATTTAAGTTATGTACATTTGTATATTTTAGTTACAACAGCGAAATACAAACGGTGAAGGAAAACCTCGCGACGAAACCTACACGTGAATTAGAATTTATTGTAAGGTGTGTGTGAAGTCACCAATCCGCATTGGGCCCGCGTGGTAACTATGGCCCATCGGCCCTCATATTGAGGGTAGGCCTGTACCTCAATAGTGGGGATGTAAATTAGCTGTTCAAAGAAAAAGTAGTCAGTCAGGCAGGTTTGAAAAATCGTACCGCCAACCAAATTTCTCATGTGACACCGGAATGACACCTGTTACCTCACCAGCACTTACCCACTGCATCCCGTATGCAGACCTGTCGTTAGAATAAGCAAATAAAGTGATTGGGATGAAGTATAAGTAAAACAAAATTCATTTTCAAGCTAAAATGGTCTCTTTATTTCGAAATAATCTAAAATTCACAAACGTGTTATCCGAGGGTAGCGGCGGCGGAAGTCACCGCACGCAACACGTGCATTAAACGTATTAAATATAGTAAATATGTATATATATATATCAATGAGGTATATATAGAAATCTACGAATTATTAAATAACCTATTTATAACTAGCCAAACTAACGCTACGTGTACTGAGGTATTTTCGTTCATTTAAATACAACTACAGAGCAATATTAAATACATTTTAATATTGCAACACTTGATATCGATTAATCAATGGAGGAAACAATGTAGGCGAAGTATAGTCGACCAGTTCGTTAGTTAATAATTAAAAGCGACTATACTTCGCAAAATTGTTTTTTCGCTCATCTTAAAATTAAACCGAGATACCACCAGCCCGTCGAAGCTTGGCTTTAGTGAGTACCAGGTTATACTTCCGATTAATCATCGAGAATTTTCTTAACAGTAGTAATGAATACAACGGTTATCGATTTTTCATTTATAATTACTAATCATTTTTGTAACTACAATTGGTACTTCTAGTAAGGCTTTAATTTTTGAGGCATGTGAAGATTTACACGAACTATTCTAGCGTTTCTATAATTAACTATGCCCACGGGTGGGACACGGACTGCCCGATATGGAAGGTAACTGAACATAATTTACGTTACCCAGACGAGAACAGGTTTTAGAAAACTTGTTGTTTTATTTATAATCATAATTATATTTGAAACTTACTTTTCATTGTCATCTGTAAATGAAAAACAGTTACTAAAATCATGAGTAATTGGTATAAGTGACCGCTGTTAGTAATTAACATACTCTTTTTTTTTGTAAATGAATCGTGCCCGTTCAGTATACTCTGGCTTTCATGTAATCACAGCCGAGACAGAAACACTATCAGGAACTATACTTCATTGCCACTGCACCCCGGAAACAATTAATTTAAAAAATTATTAGAATTATCTGTTATACTAAATAGGCTTCTATCACAATAAGTCATGGAAAAAAGGATAATCGGTTAATTTTATCAGAACATGTTAATTACTTGTTAATTACTAGAAGGCAGTCGTTGATTGTTATAGCTCTTCTCAATAATCATATAATTTTTCTAGCAATCGAAATTCACATTAAACATTCAAAACTACTCCTACCGAAATAATACCGATTGAAAAAAAAGCTACCATAAATTGAAAAAATTACCAGATATTTATCTATTTATTTGTGATAATTTATCAGGCGTCGAGATGATTCCAAACTGCTTACACGTATGTAATATAGACAGGCAGGACACGGTAAAACTTGTGCAAGTTATATTTAGTACAGTAGGCAGTAAAGTGTGCACATTACTGTACTGTACTGTGTGTTCTTGAGCTTTCTGTATTTTCGTAAAATAATATACCTCTCCAGACAGTTCTTTATTCCACATAATGTCCCCAAAGAAGGAAAGGACTGCTTCTTGGCTAAATTGGGTTACTCGTTAGCGAATTATGAAAACCCTATTGATCATCACCATCATTATCATCATTTCAACCGATTGAAACTGTTGAAATGATGACCCTATTGATATTAAATTTCTCTTTATCATGGATACATTATTTTTTCGTTACTGTCCAAGTTATACAGAAAAGCTCTCGATAACACTCTTGTAACGACACTTAACATCTTTTGTCTCAAAGCGACAAGCGCAATGTGATACAGTTTAAACACCATAAGCAATAAGTCTATTTGTTATGCGCAGGGAAAATCATTATTTCCACCATGACAATAGTTCAACAACCCTTTTGTTTTGTTTATATGCGCTCATGTGCCTGCCTGCTACCTGCAATGTGAGTGTGTGTGTGTGTGTGTGAATGTGTGTGTACGCTAAATAACTCGCTTCTTCATGCGTTATATAAATACATATTACTTTAAAACTACAATACTGATTACATCCTCGCGACTTTAGAATATTGTTTAGATACTTAGTTTATATCACAATTTATGATTTGTATTTTTACCCGCTATTTAGTCTATGCGACGTAACAATTAAATAGAGACTAGACATTTTTGGAAATATGATGCAAAAAAACTAATAATAAGGTTGCATGCTAATGAAAATAAAACAATAATAAAAATCAAAAAAAAACTTTACTCCGAACATTTTAAATGTACATAATACGTTTCTATACCCGTCAAGTGATAGCGTGGGATAATATCAATAGAAATGAACGAACAGACTGAACTAGTGCTTAAACAAATACACATGTACCGCGCACAAACAAACAGACGGCGATTACTATTACTATATCAAATAAACTTGTTTTAACTCAACAAAAAATAAGGGTTAAATGAAAATTGTGATACTTTTTGGCTAGAACATAACTCGTAAGTGTATACAGGTCGCTTACGTGCTACGTTTATTTATCACTAAAACCATTTCCGGTTATAGAAAAAAGTCACTACTGTCGCGTGTTGGTTGTAGCATGCAGTTGAATGTTTGAAACATTTGTAAAGTTAACTTTTATTGAACAAAACTGTTTTCTCACAAGTGTTTGGACCTCGACTTTACATACTAACTTGTAGTAGGTTTCTAAACAGGGATGTCTGGTGACCAGCTACGTAACTTATTCAAGGACTGTAGAGCGTAAACTGATTTTGGTAGTGAGATAAATAAAAATATAGATTTTAACAACAAAGTCGTTATCGTCATAATACAATGACACTACCATCGATCGTAAACGATAAATGTTATTTTGTACACGAGCTTGATTTAATCAAAAATTATGTATGAATTTCAAATTCCTAAAAAAAGTTATCCCATACCGGCAATATTCATATAATTTAATATAAACTCGACTTGTACTCTTGTTAATGTTAAAAAAAAACCTGATTTAGTTCATGCAGACTTACTAACAAACAAATACAATGTATAAAGAAGAAACTTTTTAACTTACGAAGGCTACTTCAAAATTTTTATCACGTACTGATATTATGAACAATTGTTGAAGATTGGAAAAAATTATTGTGTAAATATTTTCTAATTATAAATTATACTAATAGCGTCGATAGCAAGTTCATTTACATATTTAGTTTTTTTTAATACACTGCGCACACGCAGGTGGAACAGTACTCAACCCTGAACTACACTAATTTCAAACAAAGATATCATAATTTGGTACGTAATTGAACTCCGGCTTAAACCCTCTATTCGATAATAATTCCTTATATTTACGGGAATATCACAAATTTAAAAAACAAATGTTATGCTTTTTAACCCTTTTAACTATTTATTATCCCGTCGCAACAAAATTAATTAAAATACCAAAAATAAGACTACAAGTTCCAAGTTCTTTATTATGGTTGCTGCAAAACACTCGAAATATCGGAGTAATAAATAGTTACAGAGACACCAAAATATCCGTAAAATTTAGTTTCATCAAACTGAACTGTATGTTAATTGTTAAAATTTTCATACTATTCAAAACGTAGTCGCCGTACATAGCTGCCTTCACCCCAACCCAGTACACATACACACACAAACACGTACGTATCAGCTGATCGGGCGAAGGCAACTATCGACGCGACACCCCATCCCTAACTACGGCACTACGGGAAGATTCAATTACACTTTTATTTACGCGAGGCAGTCTTTGGTGATTTATCATTTTGGTGATCAATATTAAAATAATCCGTCAAAAGTATGTTTAACCTGCGGCAAGAAACACCGCAGGTGAAATTTACTTTTGGAAGGAAAACTTTCTCCCTCCTCTCGGGTTCGCTGAATAGATTTATAATAATTAGTAGTTATTATAGAAAATGTGCTAATTATATGTTATTTATTATTACACAAGTCATGTTTTGATATCGGAAACAGTTTATTAAAGTTAAAAAATATTTATATTTCCCTCGAGACATAAACACACGAACGGTCACTTCATTGTCAAATTGAATAATAAAGACATCTTTTTAATCTACCCACAGGTTAACTCTTGACTTCAGTTTCACATAGACGAGATCGTAGATAGCAGTCTGCTCGCCCAGAACACCAACTCTGGTACAATGATAGCCCGAACACTGCTGATTTATCATATGACTGATAACTAGCCAGACGGGTTCGAAAACCCAACCAAGCAAACTCTACAAAAAGTGGCTCCGAAAACAAATCAGGAATGTCCTGTTATAGGGCAAGCGGTTGGCTACAGCGTCTCGGACGTAGACGGTACAATAATATTAGTACATAACTCTTTTCAGTTAATTCATCGAGAATTGCAGTACACATACATTTAAAGTCCAAAAAAAATGATTTGCTTTAGTTATCCTTTTAATATCAATGTTAAACAATTTGACGAACGAAGTGTTAAAACGGCAAACACACGTTTTGTTTCTAAACCTTTCACTTCACCAAAAATGTGCTCGATATAAAAATACGAAAATCACTAACAGCATTTAAACATGAAATCTTTTATATAAAACTACGAATTTAAATCTCACTAAATACAGAACCCTTATTTTGTTGCTCTCTGCAATCTTCACAATCAATTACATTATTTAGTGTACCAAGCGCGAGTACCTACGGAACCCCCAGGTAACACGGGTGCGTAATCCGAACTTGCATGTCCATCTACCCACGCTTGGCCAAAGTGGTGTATGAGGCCCTGACGAAGAGTCTTAGGAACCGTGAATCAAAAAACCCATTTAATTGTCATTTAAGTCCTCCACGGTAAATTATACCTCTTTACAGTTGGTGCCGCCAACGAAATTAGAGTGTTGCTATATAAAAAATACCCCTACATCTAGCTTTCTCAAAACACGTGTGTAGATTTTATTAGTAATACTGTATTGCTCTTAATATAAGTAGAGTTGTTTTTTGTTTAATTATAGATGACAATTGATCTATGAATCGCACCAATCGAAAATCGATTTCATTGTTAAGTGATTTCCTTCGACGAACAAGTGTACGATGTTTACAATACTCACTAACATAATTGTGATGTAATAAATTGTAATATAAAAGTGGTCTAAATGGACATCCGTTGATATTGCCATACTTAAAATAACTTACACTATGTATGTTCATGATTTCTGTACCTAATCAACCATTTCGAAGCCTATACCACTACTGCCAATTCCTTAATTACAAGCAGATGCTTTTGTGGGAAAAATGTGAATAGTTTTAAAAAGGAGTCGTTTACTCTTCACATTTAATATTATTGTCGACCGTTATTCAAAAGCTTTTTTGCTCTACGAAGTAAGGCAAGCTGAACGTTCATCTGATAATAAGTGATACACCCACGACATAGTGGCGATGGTTAAAATAGTATCCACTGCACCATATTGTTCTCGTCGCCTTGAGGCACAAGTTATTAAGCCTTTTTGCTCTAGTAATTTCTAGCTGACTAGCTATAACTCTCTTTAAACCGGAATACACTGTTAGATATAGACGTATACATGGAGGGTTTCCGGCAACAGAGGGGCTATTAGGCAGTATCCATAACTCATTCCTCCACATGAAAGCTTCAATGGTGCATGAATAAAAGTAAGATAATATGCTATGATACTTTTCATTCAAATATAAATTGGTCAATGTTTATTATATTTAAAAAAATATATTTATTATGCAAAATGAAAATCCAAAAAAATATGCAATAAAAAAGTTTTGCATAAATCCCCTACTGTATTTAATGGTAATTTGAACAAAAAACAAGAATCTTTTTCCCACAAAAGACCCACTTACCGAACCACTAAACTCGCAAACGTTTAAATCTAGCAACATTCTAGAAGATTAAAAAACTTTAAACCATATCTTGTACCGGAAGTACATCAGCGAAATGCGTACCGCTCAGACGATCAGCTTACCATTGAATTTAGGTTCACCGTTTGGTAGTGATTCATTGCCGCTCGGGGAGGGCGAGGGCTTGCTCTTGCGCAGCGCGTTATACCGCCTCGCTCTATTATACACCGGCAACACCACCAGCACTAGGCCCGACAGCCCGATGAACAGGCCCGCGAGGTAGAACGACAGGTCGTAAGAATTCGTGATATCGTAGATCCAACCTGGAAATGGAGACACTTCTTATTCATAAACATGTATTACATATGTTCCTTGAACTAATTATCACATCGTTTTAAGTGACATTAATTTAGTTTGGATGTACAGTGCGCTCGTTTAGAACATTCTATCTCTCATGTTTTTATTTTCTCGTTCCCCCAGGCATTTGTGAGCCTGCGCTTCATTTCTTTATTTGTTTACATTTTTTATTTTCCTTCCTCATTCTCACCTTCCAATCTCTTCTTCTACACTTTCTCTAATCTATACGCCATCATAATTCCTTCTTTCATTCTTCCCTTACATAAGTTGAGGCACACACTTCTTATTCACTTAATGTTCGCACTGCTGGTACTCCCCCATGCTCCCCCATGGAAACAGTAAACAATTCTTCCGCACAATAGCAAAGTCTGTTTTGGTCGGTGTAACATTTCAACTAAATGTATTGTATTTATGTTAAGTAATACTAAACTATTAAATTTATCGGAAAAGGATAAAATTTGGCGAGTAAAGATATATTTTTGAAGTTTTTTTTTTTCAAATCATCTCAAATGATCAATCGATCCGACTAACCAGCGAGCGGTGGGCCGGCCAAATTAGCAACGCCCTGTATGAGCAGCAGCAAGCCGTACGCGTTGGTGAACTTCTCTAGCGTGATTTGCTCCACGAGGATAATGCTGGTGAGGGAGTAGTTGGCCGCGATGAAAGCGCCGAACGCGCCTGCCGCCACGGCCAGCCCGAGGTACGTGCGCAACAGCGGCATCAGCACGGTCACCGCGCCGCACAGCACCATGCACACCGCATACACCGTGCTCGGGTTCACGCACTCCCAGTCGCCCACCCACCCGAGCAGGATCTGCAAGTATTTACAAGATTTTTATAATTAAACAACACTAGTAGTAAGATACAACTCTAGTAGTAAAGCTACTAGAATTAGTTGTTAGGGAGCGTTAGATGGAACATATATATATAAATAGTTTTTGTTTGTTTAACGAAGCAACGACACAAGAAAAAAGTTCACTTAAGGGTAAGTAATACGCCCCTTACCCTTAACAACGCAGCACTAGTTAGGATAATAAACACTGCACGATATTGTGATCGTCGCTTTAAGAGATAAGTTGTTAAATGTCGTTACCGCAGTAATTTCAATGGCTACAACACCTTTCAAACCGGAGCTCAATAATGTTTGCACGCTATTGTTTGGCTGCAGAAATAGGAACTAAGGACCTAGACGGTCTCCGACAACAAAGACCTGCACCAGCTAAAACGTAAATATAATAGTAGTTTAAGAACAAGACAGCCGAACACTTGACAATATGATACATCTATTAAGGTGAACAGAACAGAAGAGAACTTAAAAAATACTTACCTCTCCAAACATATTGAGAATGCCGATAATCGAAATGAGTATAGAGGCTTGGGACTCGTTGAAGCCCATGCTGATGCCGCTGTCAGCGATGTACACGTACGGCACGTCGTACCACATGTACAACAGGAAGTTGGACACGGTGAACACGAGGAACGCCGGGTTCCTGAAGTGGGAGAAGTCTAGAACGTCCACCGCCAGATCCCAGAAGTCCCACAGCCCTGCATACCATTGCACCTGAAATTTGTGACATCGTTAGGTTTAGTATTCAGTTTTGAAGGTGGTTGTTGTTATTTTTGATTAATGTCTGCTTTTATTATTCTTATGATAAGATACATCTATCGATGTTTCCTACTATATACAGAGGATGCAATGATTATCCGATAATCCACACCTGACCCTTATCGTGGATGAGACTTTGTCTTTTTCCGGTGAAAAAAACGGCCCAAATCCTGGCCAAGCCTTTACGGAAATCTATATTGAATACAAAATTTATTATTATAATTTTTTTATAATATTATATAAGGACTACACAAAGAAACGTACTCACGGTTATTAAAGTGTACTATTTTTCTAAACGTTGCATCGAAAATAGGCTGAGGTACAGGATATTACAGGTTGTTAGAATGACAACCTATCACTTAAAGCCAATGTAGTACGACTTATGACCCTCAGCACATTGCCAACAATGTAGTCTCAATTGCTTTTATTATCTATTACGAGGCGAGTAGCATTGCGTATATATAGATACACATTTCAGATGTACAAGCAAATAATCCAGAATACGTCTGTAGTGGACGTGATGTCTGTGAGTTGAACATATGCTTGTTGATACATCATCAGGCAACAGACGTCCACTACTGAGCACATCCCCCCCCCCCGGCCCCTTCAAGATCTCTACATCATGGAGTTCATTGAGGTGAATTGGGCTGTGACCCACCACGCTGGCCCAGTGCGGGTTGGTGGGTGATCAGAGCCTCGTCTATTATTCAGCAGGGTGCACCGCGTGCAGGTGAGATTGACTTAGGCTCCGTAAAATGTTGGGCGGAACCACTTACACCCCTTTGTACCTTCATGATGTCGAATTCAACACGCTCGTGGCACTAAATCCACGTAAGGACTAATTTCAAAAGTGTCTTTAAGTTTTAATAACGTTTTTGTTTTTATACAGAATAAGAAAAAAAACATGAATTCTCACCTTTTCCTTGGCAATGGTGGTCATAGAGTTCCTGAAAATATTGGGGCACGAAGATGCACGCAGCCTGTATCGATTTATATTCAACATGGCGCCTCTATACGTCAATGAATGTCGATGTATCCTCAAGTCCTTAAAAAAGGCAGGAGGTTTCTTAGTGCTGCCGCCTGCTTGTCTTCTAAGCCACAATGCCACGGCCGCTTTGTCGCCGAGAGGCACAGAAGTGGGGTTATTCTCTGGAGGAGGCGGCACCGAAGTAGGGGAAAGAGCACCAGGTGAAGCGGTGCCCGGAGACACGAGAGCCCTAGGTGGAGACTGTTCATGTAGTCGCCCGCTATCACTAAAACTTCTAGAAGGAAGCATTATCCCCGGGTAGTTTTGCGCCAATATGGCATACGCCCGACCTTTGTTAGACATCAGTTCGAACACCTCGAGAGAAACCCCTTCTCCGCCGGTCATGAAGGTCGGGAGATCAACTAGAGAACTGAACTGCGGCACAATCGGCGAGGTCACCGTTTCTATATCAGCGCTTTCAGGTACTTTAGTTGAGCCCGCAGCGCTGCTCTTACTGTCGGAGAAACTGTCGGCGGAAGCCGCTAAGCGCTTATTTCGTTTCCTTTCTCGTCTTCGTTTCCTCTCCTTCGCTTTCTCCTCGTTCATTGTCGCCGTCCATGGTAAGTCGCGAAACAGCAAACCGCATACGGCCATGTTGAGGAAAAATCCAGCCAGTATTAACGTAGTACCCCGCCAGCCGTACTCATCCAGAAGAACGTGCGTCAACGGTGCAAAGATAAACGTACCTATCCCGCTCCCGCACACCGATATGCCGGTAGCTAAGGAACGCTTCTTCTCAAAATAATAAGCTACGATCACAACCGCGGCAACGTAGCACAAGCTCAAGCCGAAGCCGGCCATGATGCCGAACGTGAGGAACAGCGTCTCCACATTATCTACAAACGCCGATATAACAAATCCAATGGAAGCTAGAATTGCCCCAAAAATCGTCATGCGACGACAACCATATCTATCTGTCAGAAAACTAGCGATCGGGCCTGAGAGAAGGGGCATCGCCATGAAAATCCCCGCGATCAGAGCCGTCTTGCCCTTGCCCTCTCCGAAGTACTCCAAGAAATGCGGGTAGAACACGCCGAAACTAAACGTGATTCCATCGGCAATGAGATTGACCATGAAAGATGCGAACACCACAACCCATCCCCAACCGCCGTCGGGGGGGCGGGCCTCCGCAATGGAGATCTCCTCGTCGTCCGAACTCGAAGTCGTGCTGGATCCAGAAACGGACCCGTTGACGGGAGGCGACTGCGCGTCGAACTGCACGTGCAGCCGCCCGTTAGGTTTCCGCGTGACATTCTCACTGATAGCACTAACGCATGTAAGCAAAGGTTCGCTCTCTGGTATGGAAGGGAGCGCGCGCGGTACGAGCCGCGAAGTCTCTGGTTCGTTTAAGGCCTCCGCTGGCGGGGCCTCTGTATCGGTTTGGCGGGGTCCTCCTTGGAGCGGCCGACGGTGCGCGGGCTCCGGCGGCGACGGGAGGCGCGCGCGGTCCATCCCGGCGGGGCGCGGCGGAACTGCGCCTGCCTATGCAGCGCGAGCTCACCAGTCCGCCTTCCTTCCATGCGGACACCACACCACCGCCGCGACCTCATGCTGACAAATAAATTAACCATCTTTTAATCATTTTCAGAGTAATTCTGAGTTACAAAATGCTTAACAGATTACACAAAACAATTTACTTTCCATCAAATCAACATTGCATCGAAAACATCGGAAAAACCCCTCAACATTTATGAACAATAAGCTTTCGTGGACATGTGACAACCACAAATATGGTGATGTGAGTCTTAAGTAGCAAAATTAGAAACAATAAGATTTTATTTTTGGTTTAAAATACTTCACTTGTTTTTCTTAGATCCAATATTTATTATGTACATAAATCGAAATTCTCTCATCGTGTTGTTCACTCCTTTATTTATATACTCGTAAATTTATAATGCTGTCCTCAGCTATAGTCTCTCCTTTCTATCAATTACATCATGGGTTAGAAAAAGTGTACCCAAGGATAATAGTTTCATATGAAGCTCGCCCTCTCATAGTTAACTGAGAATATATTGAAGGGGACGTCACCCCAAACTTGCGGTCCCCTAAACATTTCTTGTTGTGAAACGACAGGATATCTTTTTACATTTCTTTGTATAGGCAAATGCAATTTGTTAGATATAATTTAAGAAAAACGTTTTATACATATTCATTTGTCCCAAACAATATAGTTCGTTAACAAGGTGTTCTTTAAAAGCATAACAAACGAAAATTTTCTTGGAACATGTCACCTACTAAACTAATTAAAATATTAATAGGTTAATTAAAATAATAATGTGAATAAATTAAAGTGACATATATGACAGCTTTCACGTCTTTCACACGAGTTGTTAAAGAATACCAAAAAAAAACAAAATGGCAAGAAAACTACTAAACAAAGGTAACCCGGAAATAATGAGCAATTCAGTGCTCTAAATATATCAAACAGGATGCGGCAATCGTCAATGCGAAAAACGAAACGCACCGGTCCTATTGGAAGCAGAGGCTACCCATTATCTGCAAGAGGAAATCTAAAGTGCTAAATCGTTGCGGAATACCCGGTGCCTGTTGATTGACTGACAATGAGCTGGTGGTTGAGCGTCACCAGCGCACATGACGCGTCCAATACAAATCAAACGACAATACAATGCTTTCAATAAAGATTGTAACAATTGACGTGGTATTTTTAACATTACTTGTTACTAGTATGTCATTAAACAATGAATTAAACAAAAAATCAATAAAAAGTTATGAAAAATTGCCAATGAGTTGTGATATAGTATACGGGTATATATATATATAGACACCATCATCCTATAGACGTCCACTGCTGAACAAGGACCTTCTCCAACGATCCCCACATACAGTTAACATGGCTTCCGGTATAGCCGAGCACTAGGGGTTGTCGTTTGTAGGGTTTCATGTGGGCGGATTTAAGCCGTTACCCACCACGCTAGCCCTATGCTTGTTGGTCGGAGTCAGCGTCTCGTTCGTTGATTAGCAGGGTGGGTTAATCATCATCGACGAATAGATAAAGTTATAATATAAAGCCATATTATAATATATTGATTGTGTAAATAATTTCTAGCCGCCAATAACTGAGGTTCTAGCCTTTGAAAGTGAAGCGCGCTAAAACTTAAGTTGAGGTCAAGCTACCACCACTATAATATACTTTAAGTGGACGAAAGGTCACTATAAGAAAACAGTAGCAAAACTTGTATAGGTGTAAAGGTTAAATAATTACCAATTGGACGAACATGTACTGTGGTGTTACAGTTTCATCAGGATTATTATATCAGTTAACGAAAATTGTAGCCATGACTTTATGCGTTTTCTTTTAACTTTTTGATATCTTCCTTGATAGAATAAACTTCATCAGATAGTAAGTGCATATATTAAAAATATTATTCAAAGTCGAGGATATAATGAAACCATTTTAAACCAAACCGGTGATATAAAATGCTTCTCGCTTTTAACTACGCCTCGTTTGTTTCGAGTCGGTATAAAGCTGTCATTAAGCAAATGGAAACCATTTGCTCTCGTCCATTTATTCTTCACTCTCTACTTATAGCAACAATTATACAGGGGTTGTCGACGCTTAATTTACATCGAACAAGATAGGCGCTATGCAAGTGTACTTATCAAACAATATCAAAATTTGATCAGGATTTCCAGTTTTATTTTTTGGCACGGCATTCATTTTAAATGAAGCTTGTTTGTGCCTTGTATATTCAGTTACTTGTCAAAAAAAAAACCGATCTATTCACTGTGAAGATTATCCAGAAGAATCGCACGTAAAAATGTTTACATAGCTTTTGATTCAGAAAATGAAATTATGATAAGTCGATACTGCGCTTAACTACCACGAAATCATTACGAAAAAACATCAAAAGGTCAGTGTGCCTGTCGTGATACAAACTCGTAATTTTGTGTTACGCCAACAACGTTCATGAGTAATCATCGTCATCAACCGATAGACGTTCACTGCTGGACGCCTCCTACAAAGATCCCCACATCTATTGGTCCTCTGTTGCCCGCATCCAAGGGCTCCTCGCGAACTTTAGTCGTTTGTAAGAGTTCATATGGGGGGATTTGGGCTATTTCCCACCAGGCTAGCCCTATGCGTGTTGGTGGGAGCCAGTGTCTCGTTTGTTGATTAGCAGGGTACACCACGAGCAGGTTGTTGTGCGGGATCCCATACATGCGACAATTAGCCGATCAAATTTCAAAACAATCTACTTTCTTATCACACATGTACTATTGTTTTATTAGTCCAGTTAACTAAGCTAAATTCGCTCAAATATGTGCTATCACATTTTCAAAAACTTTGCAAACAGTAAACTGATGAAAGAAGTGAGATATATGATATTTTTTGTATTGAGATATAAGTTAGGTCTCTGTTGCCTGGGACCATATAGGTAGGTCCCTCCGCAGCTCCTATTTCTGCTGACAAACAATAGTGTGCAAATATTACTGTTTCGTTTTAAAGGGCTCTGTAGCTAGTTAAATTACGGGGGTAACGATGTGGTGCAGTGTAACACATAACTAGCGCCACGTTGTTATAAACAGACGTGTCCACTTACCATCAGGTGAAAGATCCATTCGTGTCATCGTTTCATAGAACAACAAAACTTACACTTATAAAAACCTTTGAAAACAGACAACTGATGTAAAAAGTGAGATATAGATATCATTTAAATAGATATAAGAGTTAGATAGATATAAAGTTGAAATTATTAAAACTTACAATTTGTATTTAAATTGGATATTATTTGATAATGTTAGCAGTGTAGGGACGTTTATTGAAGATTTTCTGCATGAATTTCAGTTGCACCCTTGCGAGGGTAGTGGTGGTAAAGAGGAGCTACTTTCGTGTACCTGACACGTTATTAAAATGAATGACAAGAGACATTTAGCAACACAATGACGTTTGTCTTATTTTGCCATTATAACTTTAAATAACCACCCAAATTTTAACACAAATAATATTAACAAGGAGCTTTCAATCGATAATTAACTGTTTTTCGGATAAAGTTACAAGGTCTTTTTGTGTTACCCTAGTGTTATGTAGTTTCCTGTTTTTATTTTAATTAACAGCTCTGAACTCGCATTCTCAATTATTTAACTAAATTGCACTTTGCTATATGCAAAAATCTAAAGTGGTTAAACTAATTAATACAAAAAAAATTAAACTAACTTTTTATCCAATAATAACTTCGATAAAATCTACATGAAGACCTACCAAGTTAAATTAATCAACTAAGTTTATTTTAAATTATTTTTGCACTTAGTTTCAAGTATTTCGGTTATTTTTTTCAACATTAAGAGGTAAACATGTAAAGCTTAATATAGATAAAGTATAAATTCTGTGAACTGTACGCGTACGTTCAGTGGTACCTAATAAAGCATCAGGCACACCCACCCCCGGCGGCGTACCCGAGGGAAATCATTTAATACATAACGCCGTAAAAGCTGCAGCATACAGACTAACTTTCGCTTTATATATATATAAAACATTGCCCATATCATTTTGCACGGGACTCACGCGAAAGGCGGTGTAGCTACTAAAATAAATTTAATACTTTTAAGTAGATCTCATCTCAACGCGATGACCGCAATGCGGTACTATGTAGGCCCCCTTAACTACAGTAGAACTTGGTACAATAAAAAAATATATATTTTTTTTAATACGACAAAGCATTTTTTTAGAACGAGCACGGAAGACGAACAACGTTGCAGCCGTCACCACGTCCATCGACGTCAGTCACCCAAGAAAATTTTGCGAAAGTCGAGAAAATGGTATTGAGCGATCGAAGAGTTACCATCCGATACTTACTCGTAATTCAAGAAACGGGCATTTCATATGGAAGTATTCAATCCATATTGAAATAATCTTTGAATGTGAGAAGGTCCTCGCAATATGGGTGGGGAGTGCCGAGAATGTTAACTGGCACTCGGAAACAAAACACGACGACCACTTGACATTTCGAAGATATTGTTGGACAAATTTCAAGAAGATTCTGAAAACTTATGGTCTCGTTTCATAACAATGGACGAAACATGGGTCTATGATTTTGATCCCGAGGCAAAACAGCAATCTTCGCAATGGAAACGGCCATCATCACCGACCCGGAAGAAGTTTCGTGCCGTGGCATGAGCTAGCAAGGTTATGACTTCAATATTTTGGGACTCAGACAGGATATTGTTGATTGGTTACCTGGTGCGTGGAAGCACTATTACAGGCCAATGTTATGCAGCTTTAATTCCCAAGTTGAGGAATGCCATCAAAGAGAAAAGACAGGTCGGCAATTGCGATGGCTACCATTCAGTAAGTTGGCTTCGAATTGGTTGACCATCCCACTTATTCACGAGATCTGGCGGCTAGGTATTTTTATCTGTTACCCAAATTGAAAGAATACTTAAAGGGAAAAAGGTACGAAGACAATAACGAGGTGATGGATCCTGTGGAGAGCTTTTTGCAGGACCAAGACAAAACTTTTTTTTTGAGAGGAATTCGAGCAATGGAAAAGCGCTGGACTCGGTGTGCAGGGATACTCGGAGACTATGTAGAAAAACAAATGATTAAGTTATCTTATATCTATAGTCATTATATTCTATCTCATTCTCACAAATTTTTGATCCCTCCTCGTAATTATGAAATATCCATAGTTCCATTGACTGATCACGCCAGCATCGTAATTATTAGACTTAAATACTCAATTTTTTGTAGAGATATAGATAGCTTCTGCCATTTATAGCTAAGAAAGAATTTTAGAAAAAAATTTCCCAAAGGGAATCGAGGTGGTGTTAATAACAAAATCGGGCCCGGGGGCGACGGGAATACTTCAGCCAAATTTCAAGTCTAAATTTCAAATTAATTTCTATATCTCTTCTATCTTTAATATATTGATTTCGTTAAGCGAATAGACGAGCAGGATGTTCACTTGATGGTAAGTGATACGCCTGCTCATAACAACTTAGCGTTAGTCAGGATGGTGTACACTGCGCCACACTGCGTTCATGGCCTTGAGACATAAGATATTGAGTCTCGTTACCACAGTAATTATACTAACTACAGTGCCCTTCAAACCAGAACACAGTAATGCGTGCACAGTACTGTTTGGCGGCAGAAATACGCCTGCGGTGGTACCCACCTAGATGGTCTCCGGCAACAGAGACCTACTACCAGTAAGAAGGATTTGGGAGGATTTTTGTATAATCAATAATAAGATGAAACTGGCTGGATTACGTATAGAAAATTTATTGCACATCAAGGTCTAATAATATCCTATCCATCTTATACTCGTGGACGAGAAATATGGTTCAGTATCGTCGGTTCAGTGGTATTTATGTGATATATGAACTAAATATTCATTACATTCATTAAATAAATTAAAATCGTATAATTAGAAGAGCGGGTCTTAAATTATCCTTAAACATTAACTTTATATACAATTCATATGTTAAAATTCACATTTTAAACTCAGTTATATTTAATTGCCTACATTATACTATAACACATTCATTAAAATATATACGTAACTACAACTATACAACTTCAACTACAACTGTATACGTAACTCTACACGTAATTGTACTAAAAATCACCCCCCTCGCCTTTCCCTCCATAACACTATCCATTCCTTCGACCCATCCGCATCCAATACCTTCCCACCCTTCCCTTTATATATTAGTTTTGTTTTTTTATTATTTAGCTCGCGGATACCGGATCCGCGAGCCCTGAGTCCGATGAAGCTGCAATGGTTGTCAATAAAACTGCGGCGAGAACATCATAAAAAAAAAAAAAAAAAAAAAGAAAGCGGATACCGGATCCGCGAGCCCTGAGTCCGATGAAGCTGCAATGGTTGTCAATAAAACTGCGTCGAGAACATCACCATAAAAAAAAAAAAAACTAAAAATCAGCTAATAAAAAAAATTATGTTCCTCACTTAGTTCTCTCCATAACGTCAAAATAACAAGTATCGACTCACTCAATACTTAGAGCAAAAAACTAATTTTAAGCATTTTTGTGTGTTACTTCCGGATAATTTCGAAAACGACTGAACCGATTATAAGGGAACTTCCTAAAGCAATTAGTTATATATAAAGAGCCTTATAAGACTACGTCTCCACATCAACAAAAATATAACACACCACCACCATCAGCCGATAGATGTGCACTGCTGGACATAGGCCTCTTCCAAACTTCTCTACGTTTGTATATAATATGGGAGGATTTGGGCTATTTCCCACCACGTTAGCCCAATGCGGGTTGGTGGAATTGTAGGGTTTACTGTTAGCAAAGTGCACCACGAGCAGGTGAGGTTGGCTTGGGTCCCGTGAGTTGTTGTGCGGGGGACCCCTTACACAACCAGATAACCCCTTACACACACAAAAAATACAACTGATGAATACGTGGTCATACAGTTCAACCGGTATTGCAAGGTTGTAGTAGAATTTGTAACGTTTTACCTTTCCTTGACACTAATAATAGTAACATAAATAGACACTAGCAGAATAACCTGTGTAGCTTGTTAACAAGAGAAATACGCATTTAAATCATGTTCATCATCATCAGAGATGACAGACGTCCACTGCTGGATTAAGGCGCTTCCCCGAAAGACCTCCACACGAATCGATCGTACGCTGCCCGCGTCCAGCTGCTTCCCACAACCTTCACCAGATGATCAGACCACCTAGTGTGGAGCCTGCTAACACTGCGTTTAAAAACTTACATAGTTGTAATGTTTGTTGTTTTTATAACAAGTGTAGATCTGGACGATCGTTCATTCATTGGTTAACCACATGCCTGAACGGAGCGCTAGTTAAACTGTTTACCGAGCACTTAACTAAACATAAAATTTTTTATTAAATTATTATTAGGTTAAGAGCGAAAAATATTGGTTTTTTTTTTAGTACAACTATAAAATGTGGGACTGGATAGCAACATTAAAAAATAACCTCGGAACCAAGGGTACTACGTTAGAGCCATGACGAAATTTTAAGCGTTTCCGCGGACGAACGAAATCTTTGATATTTATTTATTTTTTATGTTATTATATACTAACCACAGTTTTCTGAACCGATATATGGCAAATTTATCCAATACTTTGTTCTTTGTTTTACACAACAAAGCTACGAAGCAAACGAAGCGATAGGTCTCTATTGCCGGAAACCGTCTAAGTAGGTGCCACCGCAGCGTCTCATGCACTTTCACCTATGTAGAGACTCATCACGATATCTCTGGAACTATAAGGCCCACGAAATGTTACTTCTAAAAAGTGTTCTGGAGGTGTAAAGGCCAGCAAAGCGAGCAGATAACAGCTAGTGTTCTATAAAATACTCCCTATAGTGTGCGACCTCCGTTACAGCAAACTAAAGATGAAATAACTTAGAACCCTTGCTGTTGACATAATTACTAAACTGCCGTTTGTTTTTAATTAGATTTTATCTCCATCGTAAAAACTGACCCGGGCATAGTCCTTGCGGGTGTGACGTCACTGCGGCACAAACTTCGGCCCCAATCAAACGATTTAATGTCGTAACAAAGTAATACAAAAAATATCACCTAGCAATAGCCATCCCAGACAAGCGATAAGCGAGCTGGTCAAATAATAAATTTAAGATAACATTATCATCGACTGGTATAATCGTTACTACTGAAATGATGCCACTTCCTAATTACTGTTATCGATTTTAATGTTGAGAACGATAACGATATCGATTTTGTAGTTGATAGAACTTTTGATGATTATGCTCAATTTTTTTATTTTAAAATGTATCATCGTACTATCATAATTTTTCAGAAATTGTTAAACTATTGAAAATAGTCATTTTTGGTTAATAATTTGATAGTACCACAGGCGAAATTCTTCACCTTACACCGCATTGTGTTAGTTATAATATTACACTGATTTTTTTAAATAAACTCAACGACACCAACAACTTTTTAATATTAAAAAGTAAATAAGAGCTTTTAATATTTTTAGACCGTTTTTCTTAAATTATGGTCAAAAACGGTAAAGCCACAACGGTCCAGAGCAATAGACCGATATACAGGTACATTAGAACCTAACAATACAGGCTATACTTTTGTTAACTACTTAGTTTTAAATAAAAGTCAATAAATAACAAATAAATATGAGCAAATTCTTAGCAAATGTTCCAAGTCCAAATTAACCTGGACGTTGTTGCCAATGCCAAATATTTGAGAAATTGTGAAAAACTACCAAACATGTGAGACGCACATGGACAGCAGTATTAATGGCAGGCCAGGACTGGCTTGATGCCAGTCCGAGCTTGCTGTTTACGTCAAGTTGTATAAATAATTCCAATGTTTGGCAACAAGACCCCACCAGACAGACTGAGGTGGTTAGAAAAATTCGAATCAAAATACATACATTGCTTTTACTTCAACTAAAATAGCCAGTATATGACACATTGATCGTAGCTTCTCTTGCTGAATACTCTTTGGTGAGGAAAAGCGAATAAATTCAGGTAACGGGTAGCTGCATCCCTTGAAACATATACCTGGATACTGCTCCTCAACTTATATAGAAATCCTGCCGATGGCCCTATTCTTGAAATGTTCTGCACTGAATGAATAGTTTAGTTGGTACTATATATGTAAGATACATTATATTAAAAGTCGCAGTCTGGAAAACGTTATAGGGTATATGAAGTTTCGATTAGCGTTGTTTAAAAACCAACCCTTAATTGTAAACAGTAAGAGCAAATAGATATGATCAAGTTACAAAGCCGGTTTGTCCCGTAAATTATTTAAGGGCATCATACAAATGAGGGTTATACTGGCATGATCGATTATTCAAATTGCGGCATGAGCACAAGGGAATCGAAGGGCATTAATCATCCGCAGCTTATTCTTCAATCCTCCTCCTTTTAATTGTTTCATATATATATATATACGTAAACAATCTACAATTTACACAAATTTCAATGTTAATTTACTACTAAAAGGAAGGTTAAATACACAAGATAAAATTAGCTACTGCTTGTGTAGTGCAATTAATATTTTTTTATATTCGTTCTTCTGCATCTCTAAGTCTATGTAAGTATATTAGTCATTAATTCCAAGGAGTAAGACACCTCTCAGGAAAAAATGAATGGAAAAGCAATGTTCGCTCTTTACATCACAGACGAACATTACGAAATATCTGAGGAATACAGAATCCGAACAGATGTTGAATGTTGTAAGAGGCGACGTTAGTGTACCACAAGCGTTTTTCTCTTCATTATATACAAGTGTGCTATAAATCACCAGAATTTTCAAGAGCTTAAAAAGAATAAAAAATTTTTTCTCGAAACTATAAAAACAATACAAACGTACGGTGTAAGTGTATGATATATACAGTGTAAAACACTGGTTCTTGTTTTCGATATCGTTAACGTTGTCTTCATTAAATTAAAAGAAATATCTTTAATATCCAAACGACTAGAATACCCATTCAGGATCAGCTACAGTATATGTTCCTAAAGACGCTCGTCATCTTTACATGATATGTTCCAGATCTAGTGTCGTAACTACGACGCCATTTTAAAAGTAAAACTATTACACAAAGAATAGTTTGATAACTTCACAATAGTATTTAAATCGGGTACTTTTACAGTGACTTAATACACACAGGCATGGGTGAAAATCTACTTAAGTAAGCTACCACCAGCACACAACGGATACTTGCGAAAATTTTGAATTCCTATAGCATTATGAGTTCACTTCATGGTTATTTATTTAAGTAACAGTTCCCCAGCCTGCATTGCTGGCCGTAGTATACAGATTTAGTTTTGAAATTTAACAATAATATTAACGCCCGGCGGCAATTCGCCGGCTCCCGACCCCTTCCCGTTATTAACACCTGCACCTTTTTTGGGGATAACATTTCAGAAAATTCGTTCTTAGCTGACCTATGCTCAGCACCTTTTTCTAATAATATTCTTACCAATTTTCAAGTCTCGCCGCCATATGGATCCAGAGATAGTGTAGTCTTTTCTACATAGGTAAATGTCTTATGTGTATGTGTATATATATATATATATATATATATATACAGGTTTTTTTATAACTTTAAGTGAGGAGACGGGCGGGACGTTCACCAAGTAATGCGCACGCCTATAACTATAACCTGGCGCTAGTTAGAATATTATACACTACGGAACACGGCATTATTTGCCCACTACAGTTTGGCACGGAAACTGGCGTTGCTGTGGTACCTACTTGGTCTACGGCAATAGAGGCCTACCACTAAAAATGCTTATACTTTTGTCACCTACTGTATCTTCCTAAAATGATAAGCAAAGCCATAATTCTTAGAACTAACGCCGGCGCTAACGTGTGCCCATGATCGTTTGGATCTCATCATCCACTCAACTCCTCCCGGCCGGAAGCCACCCGTCATTCAATTGTCTTACTACTGCTTAACGCTTTAACTGAGTAATTGGCTAGATGAAAATCGATTACGTTGTGTTACTACCGCTTTTGCTATATATAGCTCTAAAAAGTGTCAGACTTTATATGTTACAATTTTTTATTGTATATATATATATATATATTAGCATATTATTCTCATTGTAACTTGCTATGTAATTAATTATAAAATCCGTACTTAACTGATTGATCTATGCTCAGAAAAAGGAATATTCTTTCCAAATTTTAAATCTCCACGCCTTATGATTCCAGAGATATCGTTATGAGTCTGTAAATGAGTGGAAATCTCTTATACCTAACACACATATATATATATATATATATGTATATATATATATGTGTGTGTGTATATATATATATACATAGATTATATTATATAATATATAAAGATTGCGTCTACCAAGATGGTACGTGTTAGAAATGAATGCGTTAAAAAACCCAATGATGCGAATGGTAAGAAGAAGGAGTAGACTTCCTACAATGTAATACTGTGTTACATATAATTACTTTATTATATATGATAATTGTAAACCTACATTTATTTTCTTTGTATTTGCAAGCGGCACTCAATACTAACAACATTGCAAAACACTGTGTTATCGTTGTGTACGCAGGAGAATTTGAAGACATATTTTTTAACGTTAGAGAACATATGAAAAATGCTTTTAAATTTTTAGAATTAGACCTTTATCTTAAATTAGAGGCTTTTCTAAATTCTAACAAATCCAATTTCTCCCGTTTGCTCACCGGCGCTGTATTCAAATAGAGGATTTAGACCTAGTTTGGCCTTGTTCCAATAGCAATGTAGAGATTCCATTAATTTAATAGAAGCTAGCTTTTCAAAACCTTGTGCTCTCCGAGGACTAAACATGCGTGAATATTTCTTCCCCAAAAAATGGCTTTCAGTGTATTATGTTTAATGATAAAAATAAGTACTACCTTAAATATTCGACGAAGCGACGCACCACGTTATGCTCGTCGCTTTGAGGCGTTAAGTGGTGTTACCCCAATGATTTTATTCCGTGGCAAGAATAGGAACTGCGGTGGTTACTTTTTAGACAGTCTTCTGTAATAGGGACCAGGTAATTCCAAGGCTACCCGCACAACAACTGACGGGACCCAAACCAATTTCACCTGCTCGTGGTACACCCTGATAATCATCAAACGAGGCTCTGGCTCCCACCAACCCGCATTGGGACAGCATGGTTGGTAGTTGTTCAAATCTCCCCATATGAAACACTACAAACGACGACCCCTGGTGCCCGGTGATTCGGACGGCACAAAACCAATTGATATGGTGACCAGCTAATGGTTGTGGTGGTGGAGAAGCCATTACGAAGTAACGAGATAGATATTTTTAAATTGTCAAACTACATATTACAAAAAAAATTAAAGACCTAGTTCTAGTATCATTGGAATTTGTCATGAATTCCTTAGCGGTTCGTATTTAACTCGCAGTTAACATTATCCTTCTGTTGTTTAACCGCACCGCTTTACTTCTAAGTTACGTAAACAAGCCACAAGTTATTGCAGCCACGTGTTGACCATGTAAAAGTAACTAACATGACCGTTACCGCAAACCTTTAAACTGATGATAACGATGCGCTGATAACGTATTGCTTTTTGTTTGTTACACGTAATAAACCAGAACAATGTTCGATGTTTAGTTATTTTGAGTTTTACTATGTTATTATATGCTATAACAAAATCTAAAGTCAATTCAGTACAAAAAAAAATATTTACAGGGCGACTAATGCCTCCCCCAAAGACCTCCATATCGATTAATCTTCCCGCGACCTTCAACTATCAGCATAGCCTGTACCGCCGGGCACAAGGAGCCGTCGTTAGTTGGGGTTCATTTGGGAGGGATAAGAGCCAGTTCCTATCACGCTGGCCCAATGCAGATTGGTGGGAACACCATGCGTAACCATACTTTATTTATATGTAAATAATGATGATACAATAAATACACTGGTATAAGCAAATTTTTTTCAGACAGTAGTTTAGAGTAATGGTCACCATCAATCTGTTTATTCGCAATAGGACGTAGGCATTCTCTTGCTACCGATAAACTAATGAATATAGTATATATTGACATGGGAATGGTTGCTTTGAAAATGACATGAATGATAATCTCTGGTCAATGACTTTATAAACTGACACTAGCATGTTTTTTGGCGGACACAGATTTTTTTTATTTTATTCGACGAATGAACAAAACAAACGTTCAAAGGATGGGGAGTGCTTTGAGATATAAGAAGATATTAAGCCCCGTTACAACAGTATTTTTTACTAGCTATAACGAGATTTAAATCGGCGAACAGTAATGTTTGCATACTACTTATACTATAGACTACATATGAAACGAGGACTGCGGTGACTACAATACACAGTCTCTGGCAACATAGACCTACCAACAGTTACTCATGGTAATTTGCCGTCAACCAAATAGCTTTAATTTGTTTAACGGTGAAGTGATAATTCACCAGATCGTCAGTCCTCTTTGTAGGAGGCCTCCCAAAAGTACGTCTACCAGACCAGTACAAGGGCGCCACTGGATGCGAGCAACGCGAGACCGATCGATGTGAAAATCTTTGGGGGTGGCAAATCTCCAGCAATAGACGTCTATCGGCTGGTAATGATGATGTTGAGGTGATAATTTGAGATAACACACACTGGCAGAAAGTCTGCTAGATACAACTGTTGCTTGATATATACATACAATAGATCTAAATTGAGTAACATATTATCGCAAGTTAAAACGTTACGGAGCAACTTTTAAACGAACGCCATTTATCACGTCGCTCCAGCTCCCTGAAACCGCGGGGCGCCTTGGAAACTTTGTGTAATGTGTATTCATCCAGCTCGTAACGCTTTTATTAAATATATATTCAAAGTTGAATATATAATCTCAACGGCACGGCAAGGTTGTAGGAAACTGCCTGGCATTGAAAATTCCAATAATGTTAATGAAATAACATTTGTATATAAGAATAATAGGAAAAAAATTAGAATAGTTAAAGTATTAATTACTTTATTTAAACTATTAAAAAATCGACATCATGAGTTGTTAAAATTTTTTTTAAAAATAAACGTATTCAGCAAAGAAAGTATAAGTTAGAATATAATAGTAAAGAATAAGGTGTATATGACTAAAAGAAAATGGATTAACGGTTGATAGTGCAGAGACACAGAATTTCAGTTCCAGCTTCAACCGATAGACGTCTACTGCTGGACATAGGCCTCCCCCAAATATTCCCACATAGATTGGTCCTACGTTGCCCGTCTCCGGCGGCTTATTTTTTGTTACCGACGGGCACTAGGAGCCGTCCTTTGTCATGAGGTTTGCCGGTTCATTCATATGAGGGGATTTGGACCATTTTCCACCACGCTGACCCAATGCCGGTTGGTGGGAAAGTTTGAGTTCAAACCTGAAGAACTTGTGATAACTTAGCAAAATTGCTTTTACTGGTATTTTTAAGACAATATAAGAGCCGAGTAATCAGCGTACACTAAAATCCGAGTGTTAAATTGAAAGGCTCCGGCAGACGCATCAAATATGTCACTTATTGATAACATTAAAGTTATCGAGACACAATTTTAATAATAAAAACTGTCTTCATTTTAACAGTTTCATGTCACAGATAAGTGATTTATGTGTATCGTGATAATTTATTTATCCACTGATTACTTTATATGATGTTTTGATTACATTGTAAATCCGTTTTTTGACTGTACGAATAAGCGATATATATACAAGTTAGAAACATTAAAAGATATACTCGCTTTTTACAATAACACATAAAATATAATTTTTACAAAAAAGAAATATTTGTCTATATATAACAACCAAACAACTCAGACTGTATTAGATCGAAGAGAGGAAACGCAAGATGAACGAGACCTTTAGCTGATAGTAAGTAACACTCTTGCCCATAACGACGTGGCGCTCTACAATGACATACCCAACACCACGTTGTGATAGTCACTTTGGGACATATAATTTTAAATGTCAATACCGCAGTATCTTTACTAGCTGGAACTTTGCCCTTCAATTCGGAAGATAATACTGTTTGTACACTACTGATTGGCGAAGAGAACAGGAGCTGCGATGGTGAGTACCGCTCCCCAACAACAGAGACCTTTTTTTGTCATTATCGCAGGGGAAATCTTCTTAAAAGATACCTTGCTTTTGGAAGGCAGGCAAGGTTATGTGGGGCTTCTACTCAGTTGAATCTCCTCAGCGCATTTGGGGGAGGCTCCGGAGTATCCTACGGAACGCACTGGTGCACCCTTGCACCCGGGCTAAAACATCCTACAAAACGGCAAATCTCTCCTTAGCAACCACGCTGTGCTGCGGCATGTACAAGACTACCATCCATTTGCCGTCCTTCTGAGGCTCATTTATTGAGCTCTGAGGGCCCCACACTTAAAGCCCACAAACCCAAGGACCCTTTTAGTAATCTTGTACGACAGGCAGGGAATATCTTAGTCCTATTCTTTCTAGCTTGAGACTAAAGAGCTGAACAATAAAGACCTACCAGTAAATGATGAACAATAAGAAAATTCACGATAGATAACACTGTTGACAACATAAACATAAACATACTTTCTTCGTAAGCCGCCGCCATTGCCTTGTGGGTCATCAGCAGCTTAAGTGCATACAGATTACCTAAATAATGGTGGTTGTGGCTGCGATTGCGAATCGATGCGATCGCAGCACGATCGTTGCGAGTTAGCGAATCGTGGCGATAAACGATTAATAATGTTGTAGACCGAACGCTCGCGGGTCACGGACCGATACCGCGCCCGGTTATCAGGTGGGGGTCGTCGCGGGTCAGGCGACTGTTAAATAGTGGGCGACGAAACCTATAACACGGAACAACTAGATAAAAAGAATATCTTGAATGATTTAAAATCTGACAGATTTTTTTATATACCTTCGTCACACCCGCTCCGGACGTAGGATCTAGCAGACGAGTACATAATTTCTTTTATATGCCGAACGCTACTTTATAGAAATCAAATCATCGGTTTTGTGATAAATTATCAAAAATATTTATGTACAATAAGAGTTGTTCATATATGCTACATTAGTGCAATTTTTTTTTATTTTATTAAGCGACTAGACGAGGGGGACGTTCATCTGATGGTAAGTGCCTGCCCATAACAACGTGGTACTAGATTGATTAGTATACACTGCGGTTCGTCGCTTTGAAACATGAAATGTTGAGATTCGTCACCAAAGTAATTACACTAGTTAAAGCGCCCTTCAAACCGGAACACAGATATGTTTGCACATTACTATTTGATGGCGGAAATAGGCGTTGCGGTGGTACCCATCTAGACGGGCTCCGGCAACAGAGACCTACCACCAGTAAAGAAAAAGTACAGGCAATAGTTAACTATATTTTTGTAAGTGATTAAATTAAACAACGGGAACACGTCGACTACTGGTGCCCCTCACCCCCACCCCGCGCACAGATATCCGGCTGAATGAATAGTTTCCAGTGTATTAGAAGTAATATAAGTTTACCGTCCCCATCAAAGCGATACTTCTGTTCGTGTATCAGGTACTACAGGTAAAGTTATTGTGTTTGTACGTGCTATGAGTTATTCAGTTAGTTACTTTGTTGTACTTTGTAAACAGCAGTAATATGTTACAATTATTTTGTGATGGAAAAAGAAACATGTATTAATATTTAACATGCAGATAACAAATTATGGTCAACGATTTATAAAAAAAAACATGATTTACACAGGATTTGTTCATTAGCAGCGTAGCACCACGAGCAGGTGAGGTTGGCTTGGGTACCGTGAAGTGTTGTGCGGGATCCCTTACACCCCTGCCATGTAATATATATTACATAACAATTCAATATGAATACTTAAAGAAAATGTTTCTCGTATAGACTGAATATTAGTCATTACGCAAACGAATAATACAATAAACTTTATACCGTGAATTAAGTTAAGACTATTCATGGCACAACATTGCGGTCATCGCAGGACATAAGATGTTAAGTCTCGTTATCCCAGTAATTTAACTAGCTAAAGCGCTCTTCAAACTGGAACACAGTAATGTTTGCACAGTATTATTTCTCGCTTGTAGGCGCTGCAGTGGTACCTTACTTAAACAGACTCCGGCAACAGAGACCTACCACCAGTGGTTAATAACCTTAATTTATTAAAATTAAAGTATACATTTTAGGCTTCAACTGAGTTTAACTGGTGGTAAGTTTGGTGGAGATCTTTGGAGCAGGCTTATATCAAGCAGTGGACGTCTATCAACTGATGGTGATGAAGCTTCACTTAAGATCTGATGGTGCCTACACAGTCCATTGCAGTAGTATGGTATCGCACTCAGGTATCTTAGTATAACGAGTACTCACACTTAAAGCAAGCTATATTAAAGCAATACAAAATATATACACCGGTATACATACACAATGGGTTCATTCCACGGAACGAAACAATCGATGGTATGGTATATGTTCCACCCGCATTGGCTGGGTATCCTCGCAACATCGTGTTACGACTTCCAATCTTATCAACATGACAGAAACAGCGATCTATGGAAACTTTTAAAATGTATTGCCAAACTAGTGTTTATAAAAAAGTGCAATGAACTCGAATACATACGAGCATAGCATTGCATTGATATAACGAAGAGTATATTCTATAGTAGATGCAAGTATTTTTACAAGACGTGTAAGAGGATCGACTACCGTGTACTAAGTCTTTTTTGTTACGATAAAAATATAGGATTGACTGAAGATTGATCTGGTGGTGAGTAAAATACCGCTCGATTATAACTAGTAAAACCTATACACACTATAGATCAAATGGAATTTAGTAATTTCATCGCGGTCAATGTTTAAAATCAATCGTTGATTCATGAATATTAGAAAAGTAGATGACGGCATATACTCTCAATAATCTCAAGACACATGCTGATCTAGTTTGGGGATGAATAGGTAATAATTTTATAGTTAAGCTAAATCACTTCCCAAAATGTATATATTACTAGTTTCCAGTATTCACCGTTGATAAGTTTGAACGGATAAAACAAGAAAATTTTCCAAATATCATTTCATAATATCACCAAATTCTTTCAAGATCACAATATAAGAAAACTTCCGCAGCTAACTCTGCACCTTGTTCAAACTTCAGTTTTATACACTATAAATATAAAACGTACGTACTTCAACGCAGCCAATGTAAATATCAACACGGTGCAGCTCCTTCGACTGCGTCATATTGGCAGCGCAAGGTGTTGACCGATCCCTTGCCAAAACAAACTCTCCCTCCAATTTAATTTTCACCTCATTCCTAACATAGCGAAATGTCGACGGGACCACTTAATCAAACACTACACTACGGACACCAATATTAGTAAATTTTTTGTCAAAATTATGCAAACTTGATAAAAGTCAATGCTCACAGTTTTTTTTTAATTGTAACACTAGGAGTTTGTTATTTTGGATAAATAACACCTTTAAATCGCCACAGTGTAAAGAATTCCGATGGATTGTTTCACCTAACAGACTGTGGATAATCAGTGTGACATTTGAAATATTTTGCTTTCCCAAGGCAATGTTTGAGATATGTTCGAACGCGCGTCCGCGGCTGCACTAACTGGATGAACTGGGCACCGAGCGCACCGCGGCCGCCCGCCGTCCGCCGTCGGCTCATTATTTAATAGGCAGATAAAAGATTATCTATTGAGGCGTCCTCGGTCAACACGACGCTAATTTACGTATTTTTGGACTGCCGAACCGAAAGTAATTAATGTATTGACTAAGCTCTGTCATTAGCCAATTAACACAAAATGTAAATTTTCGCAGTCACAACCGCAAAACGATAAGTACTATGAAATCGAATCCTACATGGTTAAACTGTGACTCCGCATTACCCTCTCACCTCTCAGACGAACAACCCCACACAAACACGAACCAGTACTATCCCATAAAAAAATGTACTTCAATAAAAGAAAAGATTAAGTTGGGATTTATACACACTAAAACTCCCACAATAGTCACCTGAAGTATGTTGCAAGGAACCTTACATCACCTACAGGATGGTGTCGGAAACAGACATAAGTTTTAGAATCGAGAAGGTCAAACCTTGTATATATGAATAAACTATAATTACGTTTCGGATCAAAATCCTATTATTAAAAAAATACTTAAAAATCATTGCTCGGGTTATTTAAAGAAAAAAGGTAAACGATAAGAAGTGACGATGTCGAAATATCATTACTTAAGTTCAAACATAGTTACACAAAGACATGACCCGAATCGACTAACTGATACAGGGCCCCTGGTCCACATTCGTTGGATATCCGTCAGGGAAACAACACCGACCATTGTATCATGAGCTGTGTCTAATGACAACAGAATTCGGTCGCCGAGGCAGGTCCTGCCGACTGATTCAGTCTAAATATAAATCCTAATATTGACAATACTAAATTGGGTTTATCAAATGAGGCAATTATGAGGATATTAATAATTACCTTTAAACAATTTAAGGACGTAATTAATAGCGAGGTTTGGAAATGTTTCATTTATGTCTATTTTTACATTATTATTAGATGATGCAGAAGGTCGATATAATGCTGATTTACCACACAGCGGTTTATAACTTGTTGCTTAGATACATTTTTAACTTATATGTACGATATATTCATTATTTTATGAAAAAGTAATTGGTGAGTAACTAACAATGCATTATAAATTAAACGTATGAGTTGAAACACTGTTTTAAAATAAAAATTGTGTCAATATCCAAATTTCGTGAAGGACCAAAAAATTTTAACCCTTATCAATTTTCTTACTCCATATACTCTATCAATTTTCTACTTTAGAATAGACAAAGAAGGGTCTTCGTTCTTAAGGCCTAACAATATTTATCACTCCGTGTGCACGGCTTCGTAATGAATAGTTTTGAAATTATCAAAACAAGTGACTGTGTCAGAGTGAAGTTATCAAGGTTATGTAAACATAACAATAATTCTTAGAATTATATTATTATCTATTGTAAGCGATATGCTCGTAACAGAACAAAACCTTCGCGTCATAGTCACGATAAAATGTTAAAAAAAAACGCTTTAGTAAAAGATCGGCGATGATAATGCTAATTGTGTGTACTATCACACGAGTTTTTACTAGCGGCATCTATCGTGAAAACCTTGGACTAAATAATATATGCGCCAAATTGCATTTTTAAAATTGATTTACTGCAGGTAGGTCTGAGTAGGAACGTCGGCAGAGGTCCGTCGTCTAAGTAGGTACCACCGCAGCGCCCATTTCTGCTGACAAACAGTAATGCGCAAATATAATAGTGTTCCGGTTTGAAGCGCGCTGTGCCTAGTGTAATTACTGGAGTAACGAGACTCGACATCTTGTCTCAAGGCGACAATGTGATGCAATGTATAACATCCTAACTAGCGCCACGTTGTTATGGGCAGGCGTATCACTTAGTTATCGAGCCATTCACCAGGCTTGCCAGACTGAGACCCTGGCCTGCGAGGACATACGGCCCCCGGGGTTGTACCCTACCACTCAACGAGTCACACTCACTGGTCCTTAATCGAGAACCTTCAAAGCTAAACAACGGTGTGGTTTTGCTTACGTATTTCTCATCCTACGTTAGCATACTTATTTACGGTAATATTTACGGTCATATTTAGTGATCATACTATAGTTTAACATAGTCGAAATAAAAAAAAACACTTATTATTTTATAACCTTTATGTATAGTAAAAATAATCATAATTATACGCTTGTATTTATTATACTCGTATATAATACGCTCTATTTACGATTCATGCTTGTACATTAAACAAATAATTGTAGTAAATAATACATACTGTTAGTTAAAATGTTTGTTAGGAAACGGCTAAAAGTTAATAAAAATATATACAGACAGAATATAAATAGTCTCTTCGTCGCGAAGAACCTTGAAGCTAGAGAAGGTTACTAGACATGCGGGTTTGTACTATAACTGTTCTACAGTATTACATTTACATTAGTAGATTTCGTAAGTAAACACACACGTTACTAATTACTCAATTTATTTCATCATCATCATTCCAATCGATGGACGTCCACTGCTGGGCATAGGTAGGTAACGTGTTCCACAAAACATGGACTTGCACGGTTTGAATCCAGTAGCTACCAGCGATTCTTTATATGTCCTCTGACCACCACATAGTGGGGGTCGACCCTAATGTCAATCAGTTACCTTGATCAAAAAAGTAAGGATTAATTCTGTATTGCCTCTACATCGAACAGGTCCGGCAGTACGTGTAAACAGAACCTATATACAACGTTTCTAACTATATCAGTATATATAATCATATATAAAGTAAATTTTAATTACTGTATACCATATAACATATAGGAATATTTAATTTGTTTTAGAACTACGTTGTAAGAAAATTAGCCAGTGTTCTCCCCGTGTCGCTGTGGCAACGTGTGGCAGGCTGCATCGTATTTTTGCGTGTCGACCTTGACCCCGTGATCGGTTACACATCTACTGTTGAAAGCGTTGCCTATTTTTACTTTGAAAACAATAAATAGTATTGTTGCAAACAATTGAATATTGTATGTGACTGTGTAACGAACAGTTCATTACCCCCGATGTTTTTTCAGTTTTAAATCATAAAAACCTCGTTCAATGACAATATTCTTTTTGTATTCAGTAAATACTTCATCATCATTAGCTAATAGACGTCCATCACTGAACACAGACCATCCCACAGATTCTCACACGATTCTGTAGGGATTCATATTATTTATGCCATTCTCCACTACGCTGGCCAACGTTTCTTCTCACGTTTCAAAGCCAGCGCCTCGTTTTCTTGATTAGCAGGATGCACCACGAGTAAGTGAGATTGGTGTGGATTCCGTCAGATGTTATATGGGAACCTTTACACCCCGACACAGCAAATGTTTAAAATCGATTTTTTTTTCGATTGTCATATCTTACTTTTTACAACAGTTATCTTGTAAATATATTTATATTAATTCGTACATAATAACAAATATCGGAATTACTACATATGTGCAGCCCATTCGTATGTACATAACATTAGAAAGTCAATTTACCTTGTTTCTATCACAATGATAAGAAAATGGATTGAATATTGCATATAATTATCAAACAAGTAATATATATTACATTTTTTTATTCACTTTTGATAAAAAAAAATTGAGCACTAAACAGCTATATAACACAATATATATATATTGTGTTACATATCTATATTATTGGATATTATTAACCTACTCTATATTGAGGGTATCTTCTTCTTTGTCGTAACCTCATGACTGAAGGACGTGACTATGGTGCGTTGCCCTGGTCACCATTTCTTTCCAGACATTTCTGTCTTGCGCCATTTGGATGGATGATTGTAGGGTAGCTCCCGTAGCGTCCTGAGTTGTGCGTGTCCATCTTGTAGGATACCGCCCTCTCGCTCTCTTTCCTTCCGCACAACCAGTAATAATCAGTCCTTACTAACTAACTACTACTACTAGCTAACTTAATAAAATAAACGGTGTTTAATAGACAATGTAATACCCCTTAAATCAAAGTAATAATATTTATAAGTCAGATTTTATCTATTAAAAATTACAAAAACAAAAACAAAATGCTGATCTCGCCTTAACACAAAAATAGGAAATATGACATTTTTGTACAACAATACGATTTTCTTGCATTTTAATACTTTGTACCGCCTCCTCGCGCTTCCGCTTCCGTTATTGCATTAACGCGGTTCGGCATGGTGCGGCATGCTGCACACCAAGTTTCTTATACGGTTTTGGTAAATATTCTCCCATTCCTCTGCGAGAGCGATTTTGAGCTCACGAAGCGTAAGAGGATTGGGGAAGAGTTTTGTTGTTTTACGCATCTCTCCCATCGTGATCTCGTCCCATGCCCGTGCATGCTCGATCGCCTTGGTCTCCGGGCTGCGGCTGCGTGTTGATCGCTCCGTTTGAGTAATGTTCATCTCTTGTAGGTTGTCATTCACAATGAAACCTGTCGGTCGTGGCGTCGGCCATTTTCATGCACAAAAATAGCATCCTCACCCAAATTCAGCATAAATGGCCCAACGTGTTCATTAAGAAAGCCGTATTCTATGAACACCAGTTCTGTGCGACTCTCAGATGAAATTCCATCCCACACAAGTACAGACCGTACCACCACTACCGTAAGCTACCTTTCTTCTATGCATGCTTGCTTGAATCTTTCCCCTGGTCCTCTATACACTCTGTGCCTTCCATCGTGCTTGTAGAGCATGCAATTTAGATTCGCCGGAGAACTTTAAACTAGACCTTTAGAACTTCCATGCGCTTGGGTTACTTCCTCCGAGGCGTCGAAACTGATTTGTAAATTCAGTTCCTGTGAGAAAGCGATTACGAAGCACGGTGTCCACCAAGTATCCATCTTCTCCTGCTGTGATACACCTAGTTCTTACTGTTCTTGGTCTACATAGGTTAGAGCCAGTTTCCTAGTAATGTCGGAGAACTCTGTACTGTTGACAGCGACCCACCGACAGTCCTGGCTTTATCACGCTGACTTCGGCCGGTTTCCAGCATTGTTAGGATTCTAGTGCATTCTCTAGTTTTAAACGACATGATTACAGGTTGAATAATAAACATTGAACACTATCAATATGGTTTATGTGCCCACTTAAATGACAGATTAGAAGCAAAAGCAAAATCAAATGCAGTAATTTCGTAGTACCATCTTCGAAAATCTTCCTTTTTCAAATTAGATTTTTTTTTATTTTGACATAACCTTGCAGTAAATAAGTAGTTTTAATACCTTAATTTAAGAAGTATTAAATTGTCTACTAAACCTAATTTATCTCATAAGCTAGCATTCTTAGTTTCCGAGATTTATAGGTTTTCCTTGAGTGACCCGGATTCATGGCTCTCGACTGTAGTATAAAAATATTCACATTTGGAAATGTTTATTTTTAAACATGATTAAAAGAAGACCACGGGACACGGTACTCAGGAATAAAATAGTAATATTGGTTTTCTTGAACGTTTAATTTAATAGAAGCTAAGATTTGGGATAGCAGATAAGGACCCAAAGCATTCTGGACATGCACAATATTCGATCTCACTGTCACCTACCATGTGAAATTCACGTGGTAGCCTATTGTATACAAAATAAAATGAATTAGTAAGGAAGAACTAAAACTTCAAATAAAATCAAAGAATACTTTTAGAAAACTGTTAATTACCCCATACAAGATTTTTAAGAATGATAATATTGTATGTAATTCAGAACCTATTCCATATTATCTAAATCAAATTTGTTAACTAAATTTGCAATATTGTTATTAACTGTTTTCTTTTTACACTTAAAAATCCATAGAGGATTGTGCTTGAACATTTTTTAGTAATTCTCGACTCGATTAAACAAAAATCTGATTTTCCTGTTCTAAACCGTAGAGTAGACGCAGCATCAGCAATCCGCAATAAAGTAAAAAGTCTGCAATGCGTATGTTGTAATCAGACTATGCGGAGAACTTTGTAATGATGCATCGGGTAGATATTTAACAATTTAAAAACGTTTCTCAATAATACTATTTTAATTAGCTATTATTAAATTAAGGTCTTAATGACCAATCTCCTAAAAGAATGTTTAACTGCAGCAGAACAGAGATAGCATGTGCTTTTTAGAATAAACTATGCTATTGCACTTAGAAAAAGGGCACAAGATTTATCTCCGACTTTTACATACTGTGCTCGTCAATCAGTATATACCAATCCAATTCTAGTTTATATGCATTAACAGACGATAGTCGTTATACACACATCAAGTATACAATTATTATTGTAATACTTTACGTTAAAAGAGCACCTCTTTTGACCCCGTCTGAGGGCTCCATGCTTAGGAGAGTGACTGCGAATATATCCAATAAGTCCATAACAGCCAATTTACGTTCCCACTGTTGGGGCACAGGTCTGCCCCCAATATGAGGACGATAAGGGCCATAGTCACCACGCGGGCCCAATGCGGATTGGTGACTTCACACACACCTTACAATAAATTCTAATTCATGTGCAAGTTTCCTCACGATATTTTCCTTCACCGTCCATATTCCGGTGTTGTTACTAAAGTTTACAAATGTACAGAATTTAAATATTAAAGTCATTGGTACATACCGAGATTCGTACCCGTGACCTTCGCATTGAAGGCCGAACGTTCTAATCATTATGCCAGCGGGCTCCCTATAAGTCCAGAATTTGTAAAAAAAAACATATAATAACAATTCAGATTTAACCTAGATTCAATATGTAAGAGTAAATGTGAAAATAAAATGCCAACTTGTCCTTCTGTTCAACTGGTGCAAGCGCAGTATCATGAATGAATATACGCAATACTCCAAGTAGTCGACCTTTCGAATTCTAGAAGGATCATTCGAATCGTTGGCATGTGACACGACACGACTGCAACAATTTAGTAGATAAGTAATAACACAATTGTTTTTTTTAAATAATGAAGGCATATCAATATTATACGTTGTACACGGCGATAATTGTCGTAGAAAGTTTGTACGTAGTGTCAGTGACACTAGATGAATATATAATTTTAATTATAAACGATAATGAGTAGAGGATCATGAATTATTAATAATAACTCGTTTTCCACTGAACCTAAAAAAGGTAAAATTTCAGTGTAACTATTGTAAGTACATTAAATAAAACACTCATTACTGATTGTCACACTCTGTTGCAACCTGCCAACATCATACATATGCAGACGATGGATAAGGAACTCGCGTTAATGTAAAGTTCATAAAAGCCTACCGAGCTATAAATATCTTGCTTGTCTTTAAATGTCGTACAACTTTTTTCGATTAATAGCAAAAGCTATGCTTACAAATAACTTCGACGTAATTGAATGCTTCAAACAAACATGCTTAAGCCGACTTAATGAACGTCCCAGTTAATATTCAAGCCTGGCTTTGAAAGCCTATCCGATGTGACATATATTAGGGACCTGTCATTTCATAGCTTTCTACCAATAACATTTTAATCTGAGAATAACGGCCAAGTTATAATATAATCATAATATAACGATAAAGGACTAATGCTTTGGACTAAAGTAGGTCTCAACTCTACTTCACAAAACTTTACATTAAAGACAAATGCTAAAACTCTAAAGTTTTGGTCCATCTCTTCTTTGTCTATAGCCGTTATTATTCTTAATTAATAAAAAAATGTAAGCGTATTCCCAACATTGAATACATTTTGTGGAGAATTGAAAAGGATAAGGAAAAAACATAAAAATCTTAGCCCTTTAAGCTCTCGGAAAATAAATCCCAGACATAGTACAACCGCTTGACCTGAATACGTCGTCTGCCAAGTAACCTGAAAGACTTGAATAAGGCTGACTGAAATATGTATTATGTCATATTCTAGACTAGATGTATTCGTAAATGCCGATTCTTAAACATCTCTACACATCTATTATATTATAAAACATAACTTTTTAAAAAATTTGTATAAAAACAAAGAGATTCATAGCTAACAGTTTTATTTTAAAAAAACTATGTAGCATTTTTCAGACCAATTTTTTGTGGATTTTTAGCAGTGCTAGTATCTTACAGCATCTTTGAATCCAATATTAATGTGCTAGTGATAAATCTGACAAAAAATCTGGTGGCTTTAGAACAAACTGCCACGACTTTGTATTTAGGTTGAAGTAGATTTTCTAAGCCATCAAAAGCGTGCTCAGGCTCACTCTTCACAATTTCATGTTTAATAAAACTGCCTTTTGATTGCTGAAGACCAATTCTAGCTAAAACAGTGTGCATGCTATGTTACTCCACAAAGTAAACATAAGACATTTAGATACGGTGAAAATTTAAAATGTATATAATAGATCGTGAGAATACCTTTGGAACAAAGATTTTTAATGTTTCTCCAAAGCAGGATTGTTATTGTGATGAATAATGATGTATATAAAACATTTAACGATGTCTTCTATTAAGTACTCATAATACGCAGATACGCAGCAACGCACCAGTCACGTCCCTCAGTCATGAGGTTACGAAAAGAAGAAGAAGAATACGCGGATCTAGTCTAGAGAATAAAAAGTTGGCGATCAAAATTAACTATTTGAGTTAAAATCCAGTGTGAAGAAAGTTAAATAATATAATGACTGAAATTATCCGGGCAACGAGTTTAAGAGCTAATACAGTTGCTAGCAATAAAATGGATATAGGTTTCGAGCGCTTAAACGGCGTCAAAACGGCACACAGGCTTTTGCTTGAGTGCAGGTACCTCGGCGCGAGCTAAGCCTGGATAAGTTCAAGGTCGGACCCAAGGACACGAGCAAGGACACACAAGGCCGTCGCTCCTTACGGTCGCCGTTGTACCCTTGTTACACATTAGATACAGGCTCTTATAAACTTTTACATTTCTATTAATATTTAACTGTTACTAAAAAGGTTTTCAATTCGGTGCTTACTTTGCTATGTATGAAGCAAACTTAAATATAATAAATTGAATTCATTTTTTTGTATGACAGATTAAATTATTTTATTATTTATTACTTATTTTAAACTTTATATACCTCGTGTAAAGCCCGACTTAATGACATTGGCGTTATCTTCCAGTCTACCTTGGGTAATGCAGAGAGGATGAGGTAGGTGCATCAATAAATACAACATAATATATAATAGACGAATATATATAGATACTAAAACACCTATCAAGATATACATATATACATACATATATATATAAATATATATTACTTTCAAGATTTTTCTAATGAGAACGTAATAAATTTCTATATTATATTATAAAATCTTTCATAACTGTTATAATAACAAACTATCTTAATTATTACAATTTTAAAACGTAACAGCTATAACATAATATATTAGAATTTACTTTACGTTCTTACCTAATATGATAAAACGCAAATAATCCGATTTTATTCGTTCATTAGTTGTTTTATGCAACTTAACCTAAAAACGTTGTTCTAAAATGGTAACACTCAGTTTGAGCGACGGACAGGACTTGACAGTTGACTGATAGGAAAAAAGATGAAAAGACATTGTTTTTTCGTGAAAGATTTTTAAAAGTTAAAAGAAGAAACCACAACCGTTTCAATTTTGAGATTCCCACACATATATATACTCTACTCCGGTAGTATTTATGATAGCTGTGAATAGGCGTATAAATTAAACTGAACTTTAAAAATCCTCATTGAACATAAATTTTAGTTACAAAATAATGTAACTAAATAATCTTACAGTTGTTAATCGACCACAGCAGTAACTTAACGTTTACTAATCAGTTCTCCAGTCCAATTACTGTAATGTTCGTGTAACGTGAACCGCAGCGACGCGACACAAACTTAACGGGCATTATATTCCTGAACCGGTGGCTTTAATGTTCATTAATCTATTATTAATTCGTTAAAAATGTTAGAAACGTTAATAACGTTTAAATGGAGTCGCGATGTGAAGCTAGCGATGGACTAAAACTGAGAGAGCGGAGAACTTATAAAATATTAAAGAGGGCTGGCTACCTGGCGGCGCTCCCCCGCTCGGTGCGACATTACACTTCATTATCTCCACAGAATATTCTTCCCTTTGTTGCGGCGCCTCCACTCCGCGCGTATCCTTGCAAAAACCCCTACTGCCTGCTTTGCGTTAATTGTGAATAGCTAGATTAAGCTTTAAGTTTTTTAAGCCGCGTGAAGCCGCCTTCAAGCTTTCTAATTATTCAGGTTTTATTATTTATTTCTCACCTACTTTTCCCTAATAAGATATCAAGGATCTGTGTTGCTGTTACGAACAGAAGTAATGGCGATAGTTCCTATTAGGTAATGAGGTTTGCGCAGAAAATTATCTGTACTTACCTCTCATTTATTAGCATATATTACAATTTCATTGATCGTTATGTTTGCTTCTCGGAATATTCATCTAACGCGACTATCCGGCCAACCTGGGTACGTGTACGTGTACGTGTGAAATGCAAACGTACACACCTCTATGGCTTCAGACGCGGTTCAGATACCTGTGGTACGGATGGTAATCGGATATACCTTACAGTAAAACAATCATTTTCTCACTTTGTTGTAACCTAAGGTATTCGGTAATAACTTATAACATTAAAAGTCACTTAAAAATTTAGAAACTAAACGTAAAGGTATATTTTACTAGCGGGTAGGTCTCTGTTGCCGGTGACCGTCTATGTAGGTACTATCCTAGCTTCTATTGCAGCCACAAAACAGTACAGTGCAAACATTACTGTGTTCCGGTTTGAAGTGCGCTGTAGCTAGTGTAATTACTGGGGTAACAGGACTACATTTGGTGCCTCGAGGCGACCAGCACAATGTGGTGAAGTGTATATCTTCATACCTAGCGTCACGTTTTCAAGGATAAGTGTGTCATTCAGTATCAGGCGAACGTTCTGCTCAGTTCGTCGCTTTGTAGAACGAAAAAACTGTTTGTAATTAATCTGCTATCATTATCATATCATATTCCACATTTAAATGAAATGTTTACCATCGGTCGGAATACATTTTTGACCGATTCAAACCAAATCTTTGTAAATTGAAGTGAACTTTTAACCAATATCGATATATTAACGAGATTTGTCAGTTGTGACAACCCCGGTGGTTATTATCGGAGCGTTAGTAATCCCATGGGAAGAGTGCGGGCCGACGCATGCGCATGCGGCGCATCGGACTACTGCCGCCGCGGTTTGATCACGACTCGCTGCTTGCATTTGTACGGTATCCTGGCAAAGTGACGCATGGTTACTTAAAAACACAGACTGATATCCAGTAACTTTCTTATGTTTAACATATAATATATTGCTTGACTAAATTTACATATAAACGTTATTTGAAGAAAATAACATACTTCTTCTTAAAGTGCCTCTCCAACTAGTGAAGGTCGTCGTTGTATAGTCCCTTTTATCTCTGGTTCGGTGGAACAATTCGGACGCTTCAGATATGCCAGTCAATTCCTAGATATTCTTTAACCATGACTTTATCCAAGAGAACACATTACAGCATATTTTCTAGTTAAACGAAGAGATAGGACAAGCGCAACGTGACACGGTTGTATATTCGTTCAATAACGGTTAGTAGTTATAATTAAACATTTTTTTTATAATTATAGGTTTTTAGTATGTTATTTACATTGGAATTTAATTGTTCAGTACGTAAAGTGAGAGCAGACAAACATATTGTAAACACTATTACGCAAACAATTATGTTATATAAGTGGCTAACCATATAAATATGTACGTTACAAACAATAGTTACAATGGACACACTCCACGCGGACCGTCCTTCGGTAATTTTCCATTGCAATTGAAAACACTGACTTTTATAATGATGAGAAAACGACCATATTTTTAACCATTGTAACACAGTTAATAACGTGTCCTACCCTACATTATAGGAGCACAGAATTACATAAGAGTAGAATTGGCAGACTTAATGTCATAGAAGTATTTTCCTACATTCAACCTGGGCGAGGAAGTAGTATTTGAATGAAAGTGCAGAAATTATAAATATATATATATCATAATATAATTCATACACACATAAATATATGACAGGTTGTGAAACTAGAAGGGATCGTTTTCCGAAATACATGGTTTTTATTTTATATAAAAAAAAGCCGTAAGGACAATCACCATCGCTACACGTATTTTTCTGTCTCCTTAGTATATCCCTCTCGCTCACACTCGTACATACTGTCTCGTTCTTCCGTTTCGTTCCAAGCATCCATCGTTCTTCATGCATCCTACATAAATTATGAAGAACTGTATGTTCTTTGTCTAAATCTAAAACCACTTGTAGAAATTTAGCAATAACTCATATGGAGTAATCCAACTTTGTCCCTTAAAAGAAAACATTTTATCACACCTCCAAAAGTGACTCATTATAAAAGTTTTAATTAACAAACATACTTGTAATGTAATATATAGTATATGACCACTTAAAGTTAACACATAACCATCTTCCGGGCGCTACACGTGGCTCCAGTAAGTGGGGCGAGGTCGTGGGTTATCTCCGTTACTACTTTCTAAGAGTACGGTTTTGTAGTGTTTATTGATGTGGAGAGATATTCAACGACTTCATTATCGCGATCAAGTTATAAGTGGAAAATTTATAAATGTGATTTATTGAAAAGATTCGCAGCTGAAACTTAAATGCTTAGCTTGTATAGTTACTAGGTACAGAGGAGTGTAGAGTAATATTTTACCACCACACAGTCGTTTCATAATAATATATATCGTGTCTACACCTCTCCAAGTGGTGAATTGTAATCTTTATAATAAAAAGAAACCTGTGAAAGGTTGTAGAGACCGTCTAGGTGTATACCGCAGCTCCCATTGCAGCCGACAAACAATAGTTTACAAACGTTTGTGTCCGGCTTGAATGACGTTTTAAGCTAGGGAAATTACTGCGGTATCGAAACAACATTTTATGTAATAAAAGTGATGAGCACAACGTGGTGCTATGGATACAACTTAAGTACAATAACAACGTTGTGGACAGGCGTATTACTTATTATCGTGGACGTCTCTTCGTCCTCTCGCTTCGTCGACTGAAAAAAATACTATTTGTGTTATCTATATTATACAAAAATGTATATAGTTATATTACAAATAGGACATAAGGGGTCCCACACAACAACTTACGGAATTCAAGCCTGTCTTGCTCGCGGTGCACCCTGCTAATCAACAAGCGAAGCTCTGGCTCCTACCCACCTGTATTAGGCCAGAGTGGTGTCAAAAGGCCCAAATTGTCCATATGTACCTCTACAAACGACGACCAATAGTGCCAGGCGGTACCGGAGGCCATATTGACTGCCGAAGTGGAGATCTTGGGGGTAAACCTATGTTCAACGATGGACGTCTATCGACTGATGATGAAGATATTAAAAAAATATAACAGAATTTAAAAATAAACAGAAGTCATAAAATCTTTCTTTGAATTTTTAATACAGAGTTGTGAATTATACATAAAAATGGAACAAAAGAAACCTCAAGAGTGCGTGTGTGCATGTACGTACGTGTCCATAAGGGAAGATTATAATGCAGATTGTATTATCCAACGCAGATTTTTTTTTACTTCCCCTCCGCTATACAATGCCTAGATCGGTTGACAAAGCTCCACTCGAGTACATCAAAGGGCCGCCGGGAGGCGGAGGCCCATTTTTTCTACTCCACTTGCTATTCACGTTACAACAGCAGACATGTTATAATGTAACTCTATCATCGAACTTATATACATACGCCACATTAATAACCTTAACGATCTTTTAAATAAGTTCAACCATGTAAAAGATGTCAAGACACCAAAGTTTAATTTGATATTAATACAAAGTCAACCATGTTTATGCTAAAAAAAATACGTCAGATATAGCGTAAATAGGAACTGTAACGCTGGTGGTAGATCTCTGTTGCTGGATACCGTCTAGGTAGGTACCACCGCAGCGCCTGTTGCAACCGACAAACAGTATTGTGCACACATTACTGTGTTCCGGTTCGAAGTAGCTGGTGCTGTAATTACGGAGATATCGAAACTATATTCTATGTCCCAAGGCGACGGGTACAACGCGGTGCCGCCGTGTATATCTCTTAATTACTAGTGCCACGTTGTTGTGGGCAGGCGTATCACTTACCATCAGGTGAACGTTCCACTCGTTTCGTCGCTTCGTTGAATAAAAATAAAATATCGAAAATAGTTTTCATCATCATCAGCCCATAGACGTCCACTGCCGGACATAGGCATCCCGCAAAGATTTCCACATCGAATGGTCCCGCGTTGCCCGCATCCAGAGAGTTCCCGCGATTCTCACCAGATCGTCGATGCACCTTGTGGGAGACCTCCCAACACCACGTCTACCGTTACACGCACGTTACTCGAGGATCTTTCTGCCCCAACGACCGTCGGCCCTTCGAGCAATGTGCCTTGCACACTGCACTTAAGTTTAGCATATATATCTAAAGTTTTCATAGTTTCCGATAACCAACAAAGTGCAGCTCTAAACCTGTAGTTGTTTGGTAAGACATGTTTCATTGGACACAGCATTTAGAACGTGTGAAAGACAACTATCAATAATGTATGAATAGCTAAATGATTTCCCAAATATGACATCAATAAGCTAACTAATACTACAACTCGAGTATATACGATATACATAATTCAGAAAAGATATTATAACGTATCAGCGTGTCACGTTTGTGTATATATAATTATGAGATGTAAGCAATTCCAGCTCACGAATATCAGATCTGCAAGCCTGACTCCGATGAAACTGCTACGGTTGTCTAACTAGCGGTGTAAACTCCATTATGAAAACATATGTCACTCACATTTAATGTTACAAAACAAATAATTTGTATATCTTGCTTAATGGCAGTTCTAAGCTACAATAGCTTAAAGTAAGCATGGGAGGATTTGAAGTAACTTTTAACGTCTCAAAAATAATCCTTCTCAGTGAAATATCGCATAGAGTAATAGTCACCTGACCTTAATACCGCGGTCCGCTTGCTCCAGCCCCACTACTCGTCCCAGTGATCCAATTAAAAATCTTATTGAATGAACGGACATTGTCATGGGGAATGTAAATCTTGTGACGTACAAGAAGCTATATCTTGAACACAATTTCAATGATAAGTGATAATGAAGCCGAAGATGGTTTAGCGATCTCTTGCAGAATACTTCGCCTCTCATCATATTTACGCGAAACATAGATATGATATAATAGTTGATTTTCAATATGAAACAGATAGTTCAAAAGACTATCATCATACACATCCCTCCAACGGGTTTCCGCCTTGTCGTGGCGGAAGGGCTTAGTAATCGTGGACCGACACACGGTGAAGCGAAGTGGAACCCACCCGGCCGGCCCGCGGCGAAGGGCCGGCAGAAGCGGCCACCCCAGGTTCAAGCACCGGTTGGATAACTAGAGTTCACCGGAGCGGCCAAGGGCCGCTGGAGTAGCTTTATGCTGCCCATTGCGGCCGGCTGCAGAGGCGGTTTCATACTGCCCTTTGCAGCCGAGATGGGGTCGCAGAGACAGCACCCCCTGCGACCAAACGGTGCCGCACCGTAGATGCGGCCGCGGTGGGGCCGCGGGGGAAGGGGAGTGTTGGTGTTGCGATGCGCCGTTTTCCCTATCCTCCGCGGTCGTTAACGGGTAGCGATGGGCCCAACATCTCTCCGCCGCAGTGAGCCAGAAGAGGTTTTCTCTCGTGGCTCCCATGGCCTCTTGGCGACTGCAGGAGGCCGAGAAGGGGGCGCGCCCTGGAAAGAAAGGGGTTCATCCCTCCCTCCCCAAGTGGGGCTACGAAAGCGGCCAGCGCCGGCAGGATCGCGGTTGCAAGCGTTCCCATGACCCTGCCATCAGACGATGAGGCGGAACATCGTGCGAGTTTTAGTCGGTGCAAGTCCGACATAATCCGTCGTTGCCCCCGCGCGAACAAGTATGCGTAGGCATTTCCACTATATAAAAAAAAAAACATCACACAATTTGGGACCTATCCATCGTAACTGTGCCACCGATACAGTTATGCAAAGAATACAATTAAAATTTTAATACATTTCTGTCTTTAAATAAACCTTTAATAAAAGAAAATACAAACAAGAAGTTTTGATTATAAGAAAGGAAATGAAACGAGACTAAAAAAAATATCGAAATGTTTAACCCTGTTCGTAACTCGCGCTTATTGCTCAGAGACGAGCATAAGTATTACACCTTTGCTAATGCCACGATCTTAATACTTTATTATGCTGGAGAAGGCTGACAATATGCTGGAGGACAGTGTTAGTCTTCTTGCGAGTTGTATAACATTCATGAATCCAGTAACAATGAGCCGTACCGCGAAAAACGAGGGCAATTTCCTTTTATTGGAAGTAAAAGGCGTGACCGCTCTGTTACAAATTCCCGGAAGTCATCGTTGATATTTCCGGCAACATCCAGCGCTTTTCCGGAGGCCAAATACGGACCGATACGTTCTTTTGTCTGTTTTCGTATTACTCTGTTCGGTTATACCATTTAACGGCCTTTTGACTGACTATAACAAGGTTTACGAAAACTAGCAATAGTTCTTTAATTTCTGTGAAACTAACGGTTGTTTAAGAACAAAAATATCTATATTAATAATTTAAAAAATTATGTCTCTGTCAGAAATAGAGAATAGCATACAATTTTGGACAATACTATAAAAAAAAAGAAAATCAAAATCGATTTCCCCCTGAACCTGGTACGAGAATTAAAAATAATATCTATCATAATGTTGTTGTTTAAAACAAATTGATTCAGGGCACAACAAACATTAACATTAGTCCAGATAATAACGATTGCACTGTTTAAAAGCGGCGCTTGTTAAGAAGACATCTCGACTGGAATACTAATTGTAGTCACTAGATAGATGGCTGTTTTTAAGCTAGAGACTAAATAAACAAAGCCTTGATTAATGCCTCTTTAAACAGAGCTAAAACTTTTTACGTCTCAATTAAAATAAATGCAAATACTAATAAAATAAAAAACAAGTAAAAACCGTAACGAAACTAACTCAAACAGAACAAGTTTAATAAGCAAGTTGGAAAGTAATTGGACGGCCTTACTTAATTAAGTTAAAAAAGTTTAATTGAAATGAAAAGTTTGACCAATTATGAATGGACTCTAGAAAAAGTTGGTTAGGAAATAAGGAATTAATTACAAAAATATAAGCTACATTAAGTTATTAAAATTACAATATACATATATCGAATAGATTTCAAAACAAGGTTTCATTAACAGATAAAATTTCTCATAATTTTATTATAAAGGAAGATACAAGATCTTTTATACAACATATCTTCGCTGGGTCTCAATTTCTTGATACGGTAATGGAACATTTCAACTGTTTTCAAGGACGACTTGTTACCGTGGTCAATAGGGAGATATTTTCATAGTAATTGGCACAGACTATAATCTGAACGGTAAACAACAGTAGACATAGACGAGTTTAGTAGTTGATATTTGTATCTATTGCTTACGAAAATTGATTTTTATTAAATAAATAGATCATTAAAGCACGACGCTCAATAGTAAGGTTTCAACGCGAAAGCAATTATAAACTGATACTGATAGCAAAGGATGAAAACTCGCCTATTTATTTATAAAGGTACTTTAATAAACCCTTTAGCAATTAAAGGACTTAATAGTAATTAGCAATATATATCAATCAACCCAATAGATGTTAAGAATTTATAACAACGGAACTCTGAATTCTTTGCTATATATAGTAAAAAATAAAGGAATATTTTTTCTCTTCAGTATTACGCAATCTATACAAAGAACACACAGATTCGAACTGAACCGGACAACCACAAGTTGTTCACAGATTCTGATTATCGTTCAATGAGTAGGGAGTAGCCGGGAGATCGGGTTTAAGTTGTTATCGCAACGGCGCCGCATCGGCCGCACTGCGGTGCCATCGATCGAGCCTATCTCCCGCCTATCCCAGATAATTCCGCAGTTTTAAGGATGCCATTTTACGAGATAAACAGCTTTTTTATTTATTTGGTATAGTCTTACAATTACATTCTACCCCATATTTTATAGCACTCAAGTATTGTACACATAAACACCACTTATTTTTCTATTTAACAGTACATGTAAATTAAAATGATTCGTAGTAATAAATGCTTATTTCCAACAATGAAACGATGAGATATGCAAGAATATCACTTGGCTACGACTCAGTTCCGTAGATCAACACTGGCAACACGCACGAAGAAAAGACTTATCTTCAAGCACTGCAATTGCGATGAGAAGATGCAATGTAGCCTTTCGAACACTACCCGACCGAATTAGATTGGACGATAGACCACTTTCTGGGAGATACTTATGGAATTGGACCGTTTTCCCAAGTATTGATCATCTGTAGATTCTCTAACCGTAAGAGAGCGATAATAATTTAAGACTAATGTCTACAGAGATCACCAAGAATTTAGCCAAGGTCTCTAAGAGTCTCAGCCATGACTACGACATCATTGGCGAATTGAAGTAATCTACCCGTCGTTTATGATAACAAGTCCTGGACAGTGCAAAAGTAGTATATGTAAAAAATCATAAAACACTACTTATATTGCGTGATTGGTCGCCACGGCAACGATCCTACCGATGTGGACCACCAGTGAATTAGATCGCATCAGAAATAAACAGGTATGATACGATGTTATTTCATGGCGTCATTCCATGAGAGCGTTAACGCGGTCACGATGACACATTACGAGAAAAACAAAGATAAAAAAACACCTCAGTCTAGATTAGAGCATATATATTTTTAAGATATCTTACGATAACAGCATGCCACCATCGGCCACGAGATGGACACGAGAAAAATTGTCGCTTTGCCTTATTGGCGTAGTGTAACAGCCAGGATATCCGGTACTAACAGATGTGCACTCTTCGCGCTCTACCTTCAAAACGGTTGGTCGTATGAAAAAAAAGTTTAAACAAAAGTTGTAGGGAATTTTATAGCCTACAACTTTTATAATAAATGCAAATCTCATTTAACCGATAGGAAGCCAGATATTCGCGAAAAACCGATTTTTGTGACCTTTGACCTTGAATATCTTGAGACGCGGACACGATAACGATTGTGACTTTTGAGACAACATTTAGAATGACAAAACAAAGGTTCATACCAATTTGCAGCTTATTATCTTTCATTCCGAGGTTGACCCCTTTTTTTACCTAATATGACTGGGCTAATAAGGAATATTCCATGACCACTGACTAATGGTATTCTTGCTATCAAGACATCTTTGTGAGGAACATTTTTTTAAATGTTTGAAAAGTTTTCACTATATTAATTAAATATTTAAGAGATTTCTACCTATGTATAGATTCATACGATATTTCGAAATTTAGTAGGAATATTGCTTTTGCTGAATACTGGTCACCTACTGACTGATTTTACGTAATAGTACCCCCAAAAGGGGTTGCGGTGGTTATACGACCAGGAAAACAGACGGGGAACAGCTAGTTAATGATAAGTGCCTGTTGCCAGGGGCCGGCTATGTAAGTACCAGCGCAGCGCTTATTTTTATCGGTAAGTCATATACAAACATTACTGTTTCAGTTTGGACAGCATCATAACTAGAAATGTACAGAAAAAAAGGGATACATGAAAATGACAAAAGAACAAAGAGCGCAATGTATTAATGTATTGTTGAACATTTAACGATCACCTCTCACTGGTACGGACAGCCGTATTGCTTAACGTGTACGGTGAACGTACTGCTGCCACAGTGATTCATTAAAATAAAATAAAATAACGCGAGAGAAGAATAATGAAAATGTAGATTGACTGTGGTGGTCCATGGCGAATGTTAGATCATGTTACGACAACTGTAACTAGTTGTGAGTAGAAAAAAATTACTATCCGATTCAAATATCACTAGACATTTTATTTATCATCATCAATCGATAGACAGCTGGACATAGGCCTCTCCCAAAGCCCCATCGATCGGACTTGCGCTGCCCGCATCGCCGAACACTAGAAGCCATTGTTTGTAGGGGTTCATTGGCGGAATGTGGACTATTTCCCACTACGCTGGCCCAATACGGATTGGTGGAAGCCAGAGCCTCTTTTGTTGATTAACAGGGTGCACCACGAGCAGGTGAATCCCGTGAGTTGTTTTGCGGGATCCCTTACACCTCACATTTTATTACGCTTTTATTAAAGCAGTTCGACATTCGAAGCCGGACTGGAGCAGTGTACAGAAAGGCCTATTACTGGTCCGACTCGCCGGAGCCTATATTTAGTACCAGGAGGCAGCTGAATGCCATCGAAACGTTTTTATGTAACGTGATGCCGTTACGTAAATAATGAACATAGCTGGTACAGCTATATATGATACAACCCGAAAATCTCGAATTGTTTAACAAAACAATACAAAATCATAATAAATAAATAATCAAAAAAATATATGTACAATAAATAACAATCTAAAGATTGGAAATCTTTCAAATACCTATGTCAAAGTCACACTTCTACATTTTTAAGACCATCAGTAATAAAAACATTGTGTTTAACCTTAAGAATTGATGAATAGTAAATGATATATAAAAGTTCCTAATTATACAAAAACAATTTATCTTAAGCATACAAAATTAAAGCTATAACAAAGAATGGACTAAAGAAAATAATAGCTCAGTAACACTGAGCTATTATTTTCTTTAGTTGTGTTTCTTTATTGGTGCTAAATTCATTATCATTTCAGCCACCATCAAATATTTTTCAATAAAGTCAGTCTTTTTGAAGACTATTTAGTAGTAACTGTCATGTTGGATTTACTCTATGACAAAATATTACAGCCAGCTTTAGGTACTGAACAATTCAATAGAAAAATTTGTCCAGCAACTAGTTATAAATAATGTTATAAATTCTTTTTTAACATACCAATATTATAATTATTAACAAAAAATTATGTAAAGAACACTTGGTAAAAGCGTCACTACATATTATTAATTTACAATTACAATATCATTATGAAACAAGTATGTACCTTGGAGAGAATTTCATATTTGTACAATATTGGAAACCTTAGAGACATAGGGTCCGAGTATACATAAACTCTTTAGAGATATCACAAAACCAATTGATGCCATTCCAGATCCCTGAGCTGGCAGTTACATGGCATAAAAAAAAGGCTAGCCATCCAGCACGACAATGCCTTCTTTTATTTATAGGTATTTCCTTTAATATCTTTTTATTTTTATTCAAGTTCATGTAAATATATATTATACTATTAAAAACAATGTTCTTATTACAAATAATATTAGTTATATTGATTCATATTAATACAACCTTAATAATAAGCACAGTGTTGAAAAATAATACCCTAATTATATAATTGTACACTTAACATGTATAATAATGTTTACAATATAAATTTTAAGATCAATAATTTATTTTTTCATTTAATGGTTTCCACTTGGCTATTGTAATCTTATACTATTATTGAAAGTCATTTAAATGTATTATTTATACATGCAAATAAAAACTAGATTATTATATTTATAAATGTAAAAATTAATTATGAGAAATATATCTAAAAACATTTCTTTTTTATACTATTTTGTCAGATATACAGAATTTTTCCGTTTTGTAATTGTCCACAAAAATAACTATCCTACACCTTTCACTAGAAAAATACGAACTGTACAAAAGAGTAATATAAGTATAACCCAATAAAATAAAAGTATATTATACTGTCAATTAAATGTATTCAGTAGGTTATGGACAATTAATTAAAACGATATTTCTATGCAGATTTCCGAATTACTTTTTTATAGATATTTCTAGAATAAAAATCTCCCAGTTTAAACATTTTATAGACAGCACTAATAATTTTATTAAGTTTTCCTTACACCTTATTTTGAAAGTTTTGAAACAATATATGACTACAAATTATTTCCCTATTATTTCTCATTGATAGCAAAAATATGAAATACACGAAGTAACGTTTTCATTACTATTGCTAAAACCATAACAAAATAGTAAACAAAATCGAGAGGAGAATAAAAATATACGATAACTGTTACGTACTTTACTATAATACTTTGAAAAGTACTTACCAAAAAGTTATAAAAGACTGGACAATGCTAGAAAACAGCTCGGACCATTGCAAGACTCGCACAAAAACACTAAATGCGACGACGACAATTTAATATCTAATTTTATTAAAACAAAAGGTGTAAAATTTTATAGGCACTTGATTCGATCTTTACGTAGTGGAAGAACTTGGTTTAAATTTAAATTTTATTAGTTTGATGTATATCTTAAAATAAATATAATATTTACTTAGATTTTACAATTGCAAGGTACAAGTAGCTCAATATCGAAAAATATAAACAAACACTTATTCGATCTACTATTTCTATGTAATAACACTACTGGATACTCGAAACGAACTTTCCTCGATTTCGATTGGTTAATGAAATGAACTCAAATAAATCTCATAATTTATTTAAGTACAAACGTCAAAGAACCATATACACATGCTGCCAAAACATTTATGTACATGTAAAGGTATTATTAAAATGTTGAATTATAAATGATTATAATAAGTTTGAGTTTCATAATATCAATTGCATTGAGTGTATAATATGCGTTGTACTTAATAAAAACATTCTATTGTTTCTATCAAATGCTGCATTTAGAAACTATAACGACGATCTAAACTTAACCTATTACTTGAAGCTGTAATCAAGCTTTCAAAGAGATAAAGTTTTAAAATTTTATGAAATACTTCCTTCTACTTTTAAAAATAGTTTTCAAATAAGATTTTAATACTTTAAAATGTTCTTTTTTCACAATGGTTGTAGTATAGAAATCGATTTCTAATTCTTTCATATTCATAAAAAAAATTTAAGTTCAAATGATATTAACATAATTTACTAAAATATTTTAAAAACGGAATAAGAGTATTTAATGTCTGCCATTAGGTTTTCTAGATATAATGTAATTGTTTCATACAAAAGGTAACATTACTCATATTCTTCACCGTGACATTAAACTGTCAAAATACGAACTTTTAACGGTTTCAGTTCGATTATAACATAATAACTCATTTGTAGTACATATAATGGAAAGTCGATATCTCTTTTTAATGGATGAAAGGATAAAAACTTTCAAACAATGGCCATTCTCAGATAAAAATAAGTGCAATGTGAGAAATATGGCAGAGGCAGGGTTCTATTCAGTAGCTACTGGAGCTGATGATGCGGATGCAACGAAATGCTTCCTTTGTGGAAAAGAGTTGGACGGTTGGGAAGCTAACGATGACCCTTGGGAAGAACACAAAAGTCATGCCGCCAAATGCGCCTTTGTCCAACTTGGAAAAAAAGAAGACGATTTGCTGGTAATTTTAAAATTTAAGATTTACTTTCTAGAAACTTTGTAAAATAATTAACAATGGACAACACCATTAATTTACAACTAGGCAGTAAATTATTGACCTCTCCAATATTTAGATTAGCCCTAAAATATTATTGTTATGATGACCACCTACTAGTGGACTGATGATCTAGTGAAGATCGAAGGAAATTGTTGGAAGCAGGAAGCTTCGGAAACAGGGAGGCCTATCTTCAGCAGTGGACAATAATAGACTAACACAATGATCATGATGGTAAATGCTAATAATAATTAGAACCTAAAATAAGATAAGGATCTCACAATACAGGTAAAGCTTATTATCTCCATACAGTGAGTTGTTTCTAGTGTTTTGACATACTAATTTGTAATTTTAGACCATGACAACTCTTTAAGTAGAGAAATAATTTATAAATAAGAATAGTATTTGATATTATGAAATAGAGCTATCTTCAAATGTCTATAATAATTATTTTCTTTTCAGATGTCTGAATTTTTATCTATCTTAAAACAATTCATGATAAATGAAATTATAAGAGTCAGTGAGGTTGCTAAAGAGCAAATAGATGAGAAAGCTAAGGCTGTGCGGGACAGGTGTTTAGGAAGAAAATGATGTTCTGTGTTCATTATCATTTAAATCTATCTAATTATGTAAACATATTGTATTGTATGTAGCCGACTTAATAGTATATTGTGTGAATAAATTAAAAAATATTTTTTAAGGAAAATAGTACCTGAACATTTTTTTAAAATATAATGATTTCTAAATTTAAAAAATAGTTATTAAGTTTTTGTCTTTTTTTAATACCATTTAAACTTCGTCATGGTAGGTCTTTGTCAGTAGAGACCATTTAGGTAGGTATCACTGCAGTGCCTATTGTGGCTGACAAAAAGTGGTGTCCAAACATTACTCTTTTCCGATTTGTAGATTATCATGTAGCTAGTGAAATAGCTGGTTTAACCATTTAGGTTTCTTGAGGACTGTAAATTGAATATATTGAACTGAACTCTTGAATTGAAAAGAAGTGTGAAAAATTGAAGCGATGCTGTAGTGATGAAGTACATGACAACCAACTTTTCTTCTCAGAACAATCATATTGGTCCATAATAAAATTGTTCTTTTTAGAACAACCATACTGTTTCACAATAACACTGTTCTCTTCAGAACATTCGACTTAGCAGTCGCATTTCTATCAACCATATATAATGTGTGTGCAGTATACTGCACCACATTGCTCTTGAAGATATATATATCTTCCCATAGCACCATGTTATGGGCAGGTGTAACCATCAGTTCAATGCTTGGTTTGTCTCTGCTTCATCAAATAAAAAAGCCCATAATATTTATGAATGTCATCATTTTCAAATTTCGTGATCTTTCATGATCATCAGCCGATAAACGTCCACTGCTGGACTTAAGCCTCCCCCCAAAGATCTCTACATCAATCAGTTCTGAGTTGCCCGCATCCAGCGGCTTCCCGCAACCTTCATTTGTAGGAATTCATATGAGGGATTTGGGCCATTTTCCACCACGCTGGCCCAATGCGGTTTGGTGGGAGCCAGTGCCTCGTATGCTAATTAGCAGGGTGCACCACGAGAACGTGAGGTTGGCTTGGGTCCTGAAAGCAGTTATACGGGGAGCCCCTTACACCCCTTATCATGATCTTTACAGTGAATCAAGGTTATACAATGAATATTTTCAGTAACAAAAAGCATATCCTTTTAAAATTGTACTCTAACTATACTTACGACATACATTAGGTATATGCTGTATATGGAGATCGGAATTTCTTCTCGTCTGCTGTTAACGCAATAAAAGGACCTGCTCCTGTCTCAATGCAAGTGCTCCTTTTTTCGTCTCGCATATTGGGCCAACATTTCAAATCAAATCGCATAATAAACTGTCAACTCATCTAAAATAGTTTCTTGTTATACGTACGAAACTACTAGCCTGACGAGTTTCAAAAAGCCTGCCAGCATTCAAACTTCGCCATTTATACACGCTCTAGAATGAAACCAGTGATCTATATCTTACAACACTGGCGAAAAGGCAAGAAGCAAGATGTTGTTTAATGTGAAAGTTGCTATTAAATATCTGTCCATCCCTCATCATTATTATCTGCCGATAGACGTCCACTGTTGGACATAGGCCTCCCCGAAACCTCCACACGATCGGGTAGGGATTCATATAGGGGGATTTCAGCCATTTCCCTCCACGCTCACCCAATGGGGGTAGGCGGGAGCCAGAACCTCGTTTATTATTTTTCCTTCCTTAGGTTTGTTAATAGTGATAACTTACGAACTTAAATTGTAAAATACAAAAAAGAGTGACGGTAAGTTTCGGCGCGACCGAAGAGGTTAACCTTTAGCCTTTACAGATATCCATAGGTGACGGTAACCACTTTATGAGTTGCTAGTGCGTTTGCTTATTGATTTTTTTTTATAACATTACGTGAATATACAAACAATCCATTTCGATTTTGTAGAAAATGTAATTTTTAGAACCTAATTTATTTAATACTGTGTAAATAAGTATTATAGTCCGAGACTCTTAGAGTAGAAGGTTAGCAGATACAAAATGCTTAAAAGCGTTTTGTGTCTGCTAACCTTAGCATCGAGTAAAGCTTAGTAGTTTTTACGGAACAATACATTAAATAAGGATCGTCATGTATCAAGTTTGTATTCCAACGTAGTAATTTTATAGTTGAAGCGACAGGTTAACTACAAACTGTTTGAAATATTTAAAAAAAAATACGAACATTTGGTTGCGTGGCAACGGGAACTAATCAAACCCTGTAATTTCAAATCCCATGTTGTTATTTACAGTATTCAGTTTCTTATTTCTATATTGTATATAACTTGAAAGGCTGAATAAGTGACGATGGATGTTAAGAATTTGGAACCTTACGCTATTATTGGATTTGACGGTAAATACAACTGAAAACATTCAAAATGTAATTAAACCCAATGCTACAAAATGTTAAATTGTAGATCTATAGATTATTTTTTAAAATCACTTAATAAACATATTTTGTTTGTGCATAAAGTAATTGGTGATTTTTTTTCGTTTTAAAGACAAATCACCCTACACGTGAATAAGATTCGAAAATTAGTTTATAACAAAACCTTTACTGGTGGTAGTTTTCTGTTTCCGATGATCGTCATAAGTAGGTGCCACCGTTGCGCCATTGCAGCCGACAAACATTACTGTTCCAGTTTGAAGGCTCTAGCTAGTGAAATTGTTGGGGTGACGAGACTCAACATCTTATGTCTCAAGGTAAGACGCACAATGTAGTGCTCAGTATAACATTGTAACTAGCGCCGCGTTGTTATGAGCAGATATATCACTTAACATCAGGTGAAGCACCCCTCCGCCCCTCGACGCTTTGTTGAATAAAAGAAAATAACTTATTAGCTGTCGAAAAATACCTTTTGCCATATAAAGTACAGTCGAAAAGATTCTGCAGAAAATTTTAACTCGGTAAAGATACTTTATTTCATTAATAAGCTTACTTCTAGAAAAAATAACTATGATAAATTTAAGACTACTAGGTATTTTAGAATATACATTGAAATGTCAAATTTAGTAAATAAAATTTATGACAATGTACTATTACATATTCCTGGATGGTCCTTTTAAAGTATTTCAAAAAAAAAATTCAGTTCAAAATATATAAAAGAAAATATATATTAACTAAAAAATTTATTAAAAAATAACTGTAACAAAGTACTGGATATCCAGTACTTTGTTACAATTATTTCATAAGCATAAATAGTTATAAAAGGAAGCATTAATTTTTCGGGAAATGTTTTTCAGGATCATCAATAAAAGGATTAAAAGCTCATCCAGATGGCGATCACATCGTCTACCCTATGGGCAACAAAGTCTGTATCCAGGAGTGGAAAAGCAAGAAGATGTATTTCTTAAGTGGTCACACAAACAGCGTCTCCACTGTTGCTGTCTCACCTTTGGGGAGTTACGTGGGATCTGGACAAATCAACCACATAGGTTTCAAAGCGTCTGCCAAGATTTGGGACTTTAAAAAAAAGACAATTCTCGGAAGTCATGAATTGCATAAGGTTACACATCATGCATTGTCACTGCTTACTAAACTTTTGCTGCCAAGTTATGTGTTCCGGTTATAACAACGCAGTGGTGCTTGCTGCTAGTCTGATCAGTCCTGTGTAAACATCCCTACTTGCACTCTTATGGACAACCAAAAGTAACAACATCATGATATCCAATTGCGGTCACAACGTAGACACAGTTTACTTAAATTTGTTTCGTCTATAACAGCTTGTTACATAAAAGATTACCATTAATCTTAAGGTGACAACGAATCTGGTTATTTTGCGGTCTTGGTGACGCGTATCACTTCATATCTGGTGTAAACTAATGTTTACTCTTATAGCGAAGAGTCATGATAAATATTTTTTAAAGTGAACAAAGACAAAAAATATTTGATCGTAAGAATGATTGTGACGCTTGTTTGTTTGTTTGTTTGTTTGTATATCAAACAATCAGGTAGTTTTTAGTTTGAGTATTTTGGCGAACGTGATCGTGATTATCTATTGATTTGTTTATCAATTCTTTCCTAATAATGTGTAACTTTTCAAAATTCTTATTATTGTCTGTGGTGATTTAAATTTATACTCTTATTGCCACGCAGGTTCGTGTGGAAGCCCTCACGTTTTCATCGGATGAACGCTACATGATATCGCTGGGGGGCCGCGACGACGGCTGCGTGGTATTGTGGGACTGCAGCGTCCACGCGGCCACCGGAACCACCGCCGCCACTAAACTGACCACAGGCGACGCCTTCACCCTCGCACCATTGAATCTGCGAGTCAACTCTTTCGTCACCGGCGGAGATAGTAAGTTATCAACATCATTTCCATGTGGTATGACAGTCTTCAACGATAACTCACATATTTATTGATTACTACAGAAAAAATTCACGTTTTATTTGCATAACACACATACAAGTATGGATGTTCTACCAATGTTTAATGGTTGTCATAGCAAACCTTCGTGTCTGGAATGTTCGAGCGGCGAGCAAGGCCTTGGACGTAGTAGACGTTTGTTTGGGGAAGCTGAGGCGCAGTGTTCGATGCATCTGCATTAGTAAAGATGACACATACGGGTATGCTGGTACCACGTAAGTAAACACTTGTTTATAAGTGCTAGATGTTAGTTTCTCTTGCTCGAAATCTCTCATCATCATCTATCATGTTTGGAACATTATTGTGTGAAATAACTGAAGGCGTACTGTAATAGGGGGTGTAAGACGATGTAGAGTCCTGCACAACAACTCACAGGACCCAAGTCAACCTCACCTGCTCGTGGTGCACCCTGCTAATCAAGAAACGAGGCTCTGGCTCCCACCAACTTGCATTGGGCCAGCGTGGTGAGAAGTGGCTTTGGGGAGGCCTATGTCCAGCAGTGGACATCTTTCGGCTGATTGTGGTAGTATTGTAATAGTAACCGCAATGTGGTGCTATACAAAAATATTTACCTGCAATCTTACTGCCATATTTGCTTATCATTTACTGTCAGGTGAAGTTATTACTCAGGCTTTGTCTCGTAAAAAATATGAGATTAAGCTAGTTTTTAAACGAAATTGTTATTAATTATCAGGACTGGGGATATGATAAAGTTCTCCATAAACTATCCAGCGGATCCCAATGCGTCGGTGGCGAATTACAAACCGTCTCTACTCGGGTGTCTCGCCAAATGCGGCCCATGGAAGAAGGGCAAACGCCCAGAGTCTATTTGTTACAGTCAAGGTATGTCTAGCACTGTTCTTAGCTGATTAATAACATATATTATGAATAACGTAAGTTTTTATTTAGTTGTGGGTATATGATTCCGAAGATCTTCAAAGTGGTCAGGAAACTATCACAGATAAAAATTACTTTTACAAGTCTCCCTTTGTTAATACTAAAGCCAAGACAAAACACAGTCATCATATAACACAGTAAAATGTAATATGTGTCGATTTCTAAAAATTTACTACTTACATTTTATATTAAGGGTATGTATAGGGTGGCGCAAAAGTAATCCTATCAGAAAATGCTATAAATTTTGCGATTAGCCCCTAATGTCAGTTCTCCACAGTTAAAAGTCCATTTACATGACATCATATTCTCGACTTGATATGAAAAAATCTAAAAGACCAAATAAAAATAATCCACAAGAAGAATCAAAGTTTTTCATTTTTTTTTTTAAATTACAGCCAAAAAACGTCAGAAGGTTATTTTTGTGCCACCTTGTAGTAATGAGTATATTATGTTAATTAGCACTGCATTGTTTTCACCTGAAGTACACTTAAAATGCAGTAATCGTTCAGCTCATCTCATCACGAGTACAAAAGAAATGTATTTTTTGTAAATTTGTATATTAACAGATCTTCTTTACCAAAATTATCGCCTTGAGGCAAGGTCATAAAAACCAAAAGACCAAAACTTCGACATTCGACGAAATGTTGTAATGAACCTTTTCAACCCGGTACAGGTATAGAGACGATTCTAATCATGAACGACGGGTGCCTGATCGTGGGCGCCGGAGACGGCACAGTCGACATACTCGACGAGATCAACTGGACAGGGGAATTCCCTAAAGGAAAAGTTCTGGACCCTAATAAGCCGCACTTTAAAGCAGTCAGTATCGTCATGTTCCTGTCCTTATACAACTAGGTAGGACCGTACTAGCATTTATCTTTGATTAATGGCATCATCGGTCGGTTTAGAATTTACACTCTTTTCCCTCACACCATTTACCATACACTCCATCGAAATTTTTATCGGTTTATCTCCTCATATTTTTTTCTCCTTCATTATGTCCCTTGTTCGTCTATTTCTTTGTTCTTACCATGCTAGTCTGTTGCTTCTCGTTAGTGAGTTTCCCTAGTTACATCACATATTAAAGCAGACACTTGGACCTAATTCTGTAACTGAAAACTTAACGTCTTTTATCATCGTCATCTTATGGAAATGATTTACTCAAAATTTATTAATTTAACTCAGTATTAAAAAGAAATTTGCTTCCTTAATATTCAGTTCACGTTTTAGTTTAAGTCTGCAGGTTAGCGTCAATAGAAATCTCGAAGTCAGCAAGGATCAAACCCAACGCTCTTTGAGACGTAGCGTAGCCTTATTCATCAGCTTTTTAGATACTTTTGGAGACTTCCACATTTATATTCGTGTGTAAATATTAATAGCACACAACTTTATCAGTTAAAGAGTGTGAAGGTGCAAGGCAGCATAACGTCGCTGGAGCTGCTGGAGTCACCGAAACGCGCCGGCGACAAGCGGCTGCTCCTGGTGGGCACCCGCAACAGCGAGATATACTCCATAGACGTGAAGACGTTCGCGATCACCCTGGTGGTGACTTGCCATCGCTGCGCTATCAACGATATCGCTTTCCCGAGGTAATTGTGACAGACTTACACATGGCGTTTTAATCACAACACTACTTAACTACAACTGATAATAAAAGGTGATTGTAGTTGCGTTTACGAAGGCATAATAAGTATTCTTCTCATCTGTAAATACATTTATTATTATTCCAAGTACTTATAAAACATATTTATCTTATTTCCCTGTTAATAAAAGAAAACTTCTTTTTTTAATGTGATACGTGACTTCAATTTCACATAGTGTTAATTTTATTTTTTTAATAAGTTATCTTGTAAATGATTGGTCAGGGGCATGTCTGGTGTATTCGCGACCGCCGGCTCGGGCTCGGTACGCGTGTGGTGCCTGGAGACCTCGTGCGAGCTGCTCCGCATCGTGGTGTCCAACTTCACCTGCTCTGCGGTGCTATTCTCCGGCGACGGCAAATCCATCGTCACCGGTAAGCGCTATAGCTTAAACTAATGATTCAGGCTTGTCTCTCTTTTTGTTTTCAACAGCCAATTTACGTCCACACTGTTGGGGCATAGGTCTATCCTCAATATTAGGGCGATGGGGCCACAGTCACCACGCGGGCCCAATGCGGATTGGTGACTTCACACACACCTTAGAATGAATCCTAATTCACGTGCAGGTTTCCTCGCGATGTTTCCCTTCACCGTTTGTATTTAGCTGTCATTACTAAAGTTCACAAATGTACATAACTTAAATATTAAAGTAATTGGTACATGCCGAGATTCCAACCTGCGACCTTCGGAATGAAGGCCGCTCGCTCTAACCATTAGGCCAGCGAGCTACTTTCTCTTTGTCTCCCTTAGTAAGAACTATTTAGATTTGATTAGCACTGCAGCCGGCAAAAGTACTGACATCAGAGTTGAGCATCTTTTATTTGGAAGTAAAGAGTGCGGTGTAGTTCTGTGAATCCACTTTACACCTACCATCCAACAACTTCACATTTGTCACTTGTCCAGCTCGTCTCTGCCTTTGTGCATAAAACTATGTTTTCGCAGCGTGGAACGACGGCAACATCAGAGCATTCACTCCGTTGACGGGCCGTCTGATATACTGCATTTTCAATACGCACAATAAGGGCACCTCCGCCCTCGACATGACTTCCGACGGGACTACTCTCATTTCTGGTGGCTGTGAAGGACAGGTGATAATTTGTTTTATGTTCAATGGTACATCAATTGTCGTCAGTCCCTATGATTTTTGTAATTTATCATAACACTGGTAATTGTAAAAAAAATCATTTTTTTTATTGATTAGTGCCACCAGCTAAACTATATTTTCATAACAAGTCGTATTAATTCTTCAAGGTGCGCGTCTGGGACATTAAACCGGAATGTCAATCTCTTAAGAAAGTACTAAAAGAGCACAAGAGTCCAGTGTCGGCGATTCAGGTCTCACCCAACGACACGGAGGCGGTCAGCGCGGGGACAGACGGCTCCGCCATTATCTGGGATTTGGTGTAAGTTCATGGTCAAACTCATGTTATCCTCAAATGTTTTAAACTTGAAGTGTCAAAAGAAATCTTTTAAAATAAAGATATCTTAAAAGTAAGACTGAAGGAGAAGTGATAATCGTGAAAGGATTCGCCTAAAACTAGATTAAAACTGATAATTAACATAAATTGATTTTAAAAAGATTACTGCTAAGCTCTTCCACCGTATTCCGATCAGACTCCGACTCCGAATTTGATTTTGGTTCTGCAGTTCAAGATCCTATAATCACACTTGTTATTTCCATTTAATAAACGCTTCATGATTGCGCCAAGACGAGTTCTGATTGTATTCGCAATGTGCTGAGGTTGTGTAACGTGCGGGCAGGTCGCTGTCCCGGCGGCAGGTGATGTACGCGAACACGCTGTTCATGTGCGTGTGTTTCGAGCCGCACGGCTGCCAGCTGCTGACCGGCGGCACCGACCGCCGCGTAGCCTACTGGGAGACCGCCAGCGGGAACCTGGCGCGCGAGGTGATGCACCGTACTTTATAGATAACAACTACATCACCCCACCAACTACTCTCTACTTACTCGTCCCACCAACTACTCTCTACTTACTCGCCCCACAGTATACTTCCAGACATACCCGGGCCGGCCAACAGGTCTATTCATAGTTCCCGGGGATTCCTTTTTTGACGGTACAATCATCTCCCATCTTCAGCAAGTGGCCGATCCAGCGAAGTTTTCCCACATAATGTCCGGTTCGTCACCCAGCCTCTCAATTTCTATGCTGTGTCATCCTCTCTCTGGGTGGGACCCAAGATCGTACACATGATTTTTTTTGTCTAGGCAAATCCACTTTATATATCCATTTGCTTCGTTTATTATTTCGGCTATTAGAAGAATGTGCATTGCGAATGGCTAAGCCGGATTCTCTTGTTATGGTGTTAGGTGGTAGGGTTTTTTAAACCCGCCTGATTAACTACCATTCTTATCTTAAAATTATATATAATAAAAATAAGTTCTTATATGAAATTACGGGGATACAAAGGCATGACATCTTATATCTCAGAGCAATTTGTTGCAGTGTACATCATTCTAATTAGAGCCACGTTGTTATGGACAGGCGTATTCCTTACCAACCAACCAGATGAACGTCTCCCATCTGGTTGGTATAATGAAAATGGGTTATGTTTGTTCGCGAATAACGTGAAAACTACCGAATGTATCGACCTGGGAACATGAGCATTCGACACGGAATATAAAGATATACGAGTATATCAGCGCTGGAGTATAGAGAACACGTTTCACCCCCCACGGCCTCATACAAAGATCAGCTGTTAACTCATTGTAAATGGGGCAGATATAAGCCTCTATGTAAGGTGGTGTGTAAGATTAAACAAAGTAATTTAGTTTACATCATGTTGATGTATGCCTACTGTCTCCCACCCAGCTGGAGGCGAGCAAAGTGGGCGCCATCAATGGACTGCACATTACACGAGATGGAGACCTGTTCGTGACGGGGGGTAACGATCAAATGGTCAAGGTAAATTGTATATATTCACCTTATTTTTTTATATATACCAATGAAGCTACTTAGTATATTTATATAAAACCGGATTATGTTTACCGAGTTATGATACTAAGGTCACCTGGAATTGTTTTTACCTAGAATAGGCTAAAATTTTTAAACTTAATTTTGAACAGCCATATGACCGATGATGCCACCTTGGTCCTCCAAAATACTTCGTTCCAATATTATGGTTCTGTACTGTTAAAATATGGGTGTTGGTTCAGAAAGGCATACCAAATTCGAACATGATCAATAAAAAAAAACGGCCTAAACATTGCGCCAAAGAGTTTCTCTTCGTTTCATAGATAATTTCCTGCATAAGGTATCGTAGCAGCTGGAGAATAACAGAAGCAAATACTGATGCAAGGTCACTATTGCTGAAAACAATCTAGAACTACGGAAACAGTACCGCAGCTCTTATTTCCGTCGAGAAACTGTATTGCAGGTCAACGAGATTTAACATCTTATGTCTCAAGATGATGAGCACGTTGAGATGCTGTGTATATCAATGGATCTAGTCACATTGTCGTGGGTAGGTCCTTTACTGTCAGATGAACATCGCATTGATTGTTGGGTTATAAAATAGTATACCAGCGTCAGTGTTACCGTGTTAGCACGATGTAGGAATCTTTAAGGAAAGATTATGACGGGATGTGCAAGGCCACTTTCCATCATCGCACCATTGGCCATCGACAAGAAATTCATCATCACACCCTGAAACCCCAGTGATCACATACGGTCTAGTTCCAGAGATATTTACTCCCGAGAACCTAAATTGTAGAACAAGTTACCTCTCTAGGTTATCCCCATCAAAAAAGGCGCGAAAAGGTTTCTGCAGGATCTTCAAGACACTAGTGATGTCTCTGGTGGTAATGGCGGTTATAGACTATGGTGATCAACAACACCAGGTGAGCTGCGAACCTGTAGGCCACCAAGTGGTATAAAAAATAGATTAAATAGGGTACTACTGGAATAGTACGCTTTACCACCAAGGACTATTCCGCTTCTTACCATAAAGTAGAATTATAGGTATGCGCTAGAGCATGTTTAGAAAATAATTGGTGTTTGCGCAGTTGTGGAAATACCAGGAGGGAATCTACACGCACATGGGCCTGGGACACGCGGCTGCGGTTACATGCTGCCGGTTCAGCCCGGACGTGCGGTACATCGTCAGCGCATGCGCGGCCGGCGGCCTCGTCATATGGCTCGTGCCCGATGTGCGTACATCACACACTTTATGTTAAGTCCACTTACGACATCACTGCAAACATTCTTGACCTACCCGTTTACTGCTCCGACTCTATATACTCGAGTAACGACGAGAGCGTGGCGTCCACCTGATGGTAAATGATACGTCTACATATAACAATGCGGCGCTATTTAAGATGCTATATACTGGACCACGTTGTACTCGTCCTCTTCAGACATAAGATGTAAAATCTCATTACCTCAGTAATTTCATTAGCAAGAGCGCCCTTTAAGCCGGAACATATACATGCCTGCACATTACATTTTGTGCGACAGTGTGTCTCCGGGTACAGATACCTCCCAACGGTAAGATAAAAAACAATTAGATTTGGAGAAAATATAGGATTTTATATAATTATCTAAGATTTTTCTAGGGTACTCAATCATTTTGGTAATCCGCTTATGATTAAAGGCTGTGGTGACTATTTACCATCAGACAGGACGTATATCTGTTTACTGTGTCAGTGATATAAAAAAATAATGTTAAAATTGAAAAACTCATTAATTGGTTTAAATTTGGTAATTTTATAATTACTAAGGTAACGCGATTCAAGCTTACGTATCAGGGCGACGAGTACATTGAGGTGCCTATATCATTCTGACTAGCGCCACGTTGTTATGGGCAGAAGAAACACTTATTATCAGGTCAACGACCCGCTTGTCTCGTCGCTTAATTGAACAAAAAGAAACTGATCCGTTATTTGATATTAAACAATAGTATGTTTATTTGTCGTTCAGCAATACATCCCGAAAGAAACGCCGGCCGCAGCCGTCGCGAATGCGATTGAGTCACCGAAGACCATTCAGCAGGAGCTGCACCTTCCCCTCGAAGAAAAACCAGCAAAGAGACCAACGACAGAACGTCAGCACAAAATACCCGCTGCGCCTTCCAAGGTTCTGTATATTCTTGTTTTTAAATAGTTTTCTTTCGACAGCCTATAACGACGTCGTAGTTAAAATATTTACACTGCACCAAATCTAGCTCATGCGAAATCTTGATTCTCTGTTCACTAAAATGACTAAATCATGTCAAAGGTTAAGCTGGTTAAGCCTTTTTGTATGGTTATCTTATTAAGCATATAGTAAAATGATTCATACAATAGTATTCTTTTATGATTTCATTTTAACGAAAAGAAAACGCATTGGCTTTGAAAGGTGGAGAAAATAGAAGCCATAGACACATCCAGAAGTAGCGTGCACTCGTGCTGCCCGTGCGACATCGCGCAGTCTAAAGACTCGAAGAAGACCACTCCGAAAGCGGAAGTAAAGAAATGCTGCCGCCCTCCAGGTATATCCATGCGTCTAGATTTTTTTTTAAGTGTTAACTTCGAGTCATCATCACCATCAGTCGATAGACGTCCACTGCTTGACATGGGCCACCCCGAAAAATCTCCACATCGATCGGTCCACAGTCACCCTGGGCTCCGGTACCGCCGGGCACTGGGGTCCGTCATTTGTAGGAGTGCATATGGAGGGGTTAATTAATTATAATCAGTTCGCATCTGATAAACTACAAACCATGTAATATAAGTTTTTTAAGCATGTGCTTATAAATAAGTTTGTCACATTTAAATGGGTGTTTTAAACTATAACTTAGTTATGACTCGAGTAACTGCTAACTTAAGAACAGTATGGACTTTTAACCGCAATATCTAATCTATAGTTGCTGTTCTGTCCACACTGCTGCGACGCGGGACCTTCTCTCACTAGGAGAGGTCCAAGGCATTACCACTACTTTGGCCATACGCGAGTACGTGAATGATATAGTACATAACTTACAGATAACCTTCCGACGAGAACGACCAGTAAGGATTACATCAGCGGCAGCGGGGACAGGAAGTGAAACTATTTGAGATGAAGATGAGCAATGTTCGTTGTAATTAATAAAAAAATTAATGGTTTTAAAAATGTAATGATTTTTTATAATAATAAAAGACTTTTCACAAAAAAATATTAACTTGAAATTACGATACAACCGCAGTACGACTTAAACTTTTTTATTTCCACGGGGTTGAAACTAGTGCTACCTAGAGGGGGCTGAATTCGTTATGTAGAACATAACCTGAGTAACATTCATTTATTTTGTCTGCATGTATGGAAATATTTCTTCACATTTCTAATTCTTCTATTGATTCTACCTAATTTTATGAGGTTATGTGTTCTGTGGTGGTAAGGCAAACGAACCCAGTACCAGCCTATTCAATCTTTTCTTGAAGACACCCACGTTGTAATTGTACGGGAACACCACCGCCTGCAACTAGTTCCACTCCTTTGCTGTTCTTATGAAGAACAAATCAGCTGAACCTCTTTCTACGTAAAATGAGAACGTCCACAGCATAAGATTTGAGACCCGCTGTGCATCTAGGCGTCCGGTGGTGAAATGGGGATGGGAGAATTATATAATGTAATTCTGTGACACATTCTCCAAAATGTATCCTGTAGAACTCGCCTGTTTTCAAGATTGTCAAGCCTAGTTGCGATAAGTTCTTGATCACCAAGCTGTTTAGCCAGCCTTTCCAGTGATTCTTTATCGTGCTGCCAGATGACTTTTGGCAGCACCTGCCTGGATATATGGACAGGACACCATATACAAGGAAAGGAAGGAATTTAAAAGAAAACAAGGGTGTATGCAGCTCTTAAGATAAAAAAAATTTAATACTAAACTAGTTTCTCAATAGTTATAAATATACATGTCTTTATTGTAATTTTCATGGTGTTAAAAGGGCATCCATAAATGTCTCTCTTTTTTAACCTATTCACTGCTGCACTATTAATGCGTTGAGTAAAAATCTTTGGTTAGGTCTTTACATATTTTGTCTATCGAACAAAGGATTTAAATGATTTTCATTGGCAGTTTTTTCTATGTAATCAATTACAGTTACAATAAATACAATTACTTTTTTAATTAACCAGTCAACGGGTTAAACATTTAAATTCTTGATCACAATGCTGTTGTCAGCATCAGATAGAAGTTAACAACAAACAATGTTTAATTCATGGTTTAAACAGAAGAATCCTCAATAAACAATATACACTTTTTTGACTAGTTTACATCTTTCTTGGTAGATTACTCTGAATTGTTATAATGAAAAACTGTTCCAATTGTGTGTTTTTAATTCAGTGAAGTCTTTTCTTTCACATTAATTGCAGAAAGTTAACATATTTAGCCTCAAATCAAATAAACCACAGAACTGTGAGCTAATATTACTTCTCATCATAAATGAAGTTTCCTATGGATTCTTTACATGGAAAATAATATAATAACACTGCATATAATATATTTGAATGTATCATGAAATGCAAAATTATTAATACATTTACTTTCCTTACAATTAATACAAAGCAGTAAAGGCTGTATTGAGATCACAAAACCATCTGATACGCCATGTATCAATCAGCCCCATGCTTGACTCTTACAATAATGTAATACTAGCTTACCATCTGTTCCAAAACACTCATACAGATTCCTGATTATTTGATCTGGTGATGGTGCAAATGTCTGATTTACATATAAAAACTGAAAAATATTATTATGCATTTAAAGTTCATTAATTATTACATATACAAAATAATTATGCAATACATAATTTCTAGCTGTTCTTCACACACTTTGCTGGCCATAATATAGAATTTAACTTGAAATTTGACCACAATAGCAAATGACTAGTTTTCACTTGAATGACATACAAACTTATTTTCATTAAATATATATACAGATGTGTAGATTAAAGCACAAAACTGTATGTGTAAACTGTAAGCAAACATTTTATCTGATATATTGTTTGTCCAGTGCCTCCCAGAGACCCAGTATCAATATGCTGATTTAAAGGAAAGATACGTATTTTACTGCTAGGTATATACCAATGTAAACAACTATGCAATAAAGATATAAAAAATTCATACCAATTTCTCCTCCGGTTCCAACTTTAGATATTTCTTAACAAATTCTATAATCCAACCAATAGGCTTTTCAGCATCTACAGCCCATTTCTTTTTCTTCATTATGGGTGCATCTCCCGTTGCTTTCAACAGTATATCAACTAGAAAACATTACTTTATTACAGATTATTTATATAACAGATAACACTTATTTTATTCATTATTATTGTTTATCTAAGTTAGTGTACTCCATTTTTGTGTGATAAGCGATATCTACAATTGCACAATATGATTAGTGTTTTGTTTGTTACTTATGTTATAGTAGTAACTCATAACTACTGCTTTAAACTACAATTCATTAATCACCTGTATGATTGACACATTTCAACTTTTAGGATAGTATGGATTTACTGATATTTGCGCTTGCTAACGCTAAACTATATATATATACTATAATGAAAACTACTTTACCTTTCACTTTATCTAATTTTCCATGATCTCCGTTTTCTTTTTGTTCGCATTCAATTTTAAGTTTTTCAGTTGCGCTAGACAAATCTGTCTGCGGTAAATCTGCAAACGATTTATCATCTGCCATTTGAATATATCTACCTAAATTTTTGATAATTTTTACGTAATCTATTACCGAACGATTTACCAATACTAAAGATTTTAAATTTTTAATAAATTTAACTTCGTATTAACATAACTGTATCTTTGTCATTTATTTGCACTGTGTATAAATAAAACAATTATCAACTGTCATTTGATAATCTTTTTCTATTATGGCAAAAACAAAGAAACAGTGTCAAAAGATAATTTGTAAACTTTATGTTTCTTAAATAATGAATCATTTTTTCCAGAAGTAAATAAAAATACTTATTAAATTATGCATATATTCAACAAAAAAATTATTTTAATCTGTTGTAAATTTATTGGGACTCGTGGGTCTTGGATATCATTGGCAGGTTGTTGGCTTGTTTATTGAAATGTGTAACAAAAGGTACTGGGCTCCGGGAAAATACCTTTCAAAATATACATTTTCAGTATCAATATGCTCTAGACGCAGTAAATACACAACATTATTTGACAGTCATTTTAATAAAATCAACTGTATTAAACTTTAATGAACTAAAGTTTTGAACATATTTTGCTCTTTTAATATTCTGTAAAATTAACACTCTTTTTTATTTTTTCAATCTATTTTCGGGCATTATATTTTGTCTTGTCATCTACCAACTTAATAATATGAAATTACAGTGAATACCAACTTAACTCTATATAAAAACAAAAATATCAGTTTAGGAACTGGATAAAGTTGAGTGTGCCGTCAATTAATCGATCTCAACATAATCCGTTGATCTTTACAGTTCAGCTTTGAAGTTTATTTTTTACGAATAAATAACTATTATGTTTTATCTTCTGAGTACTATTTTAAACAGATAGTTTTGTCCCGATACTTCGTAACTTAATTTTTTCTACCCACCCACACAAATTCGCATCTTGTACTTATAAATATGTCTAGGTTATAAACTACCAATAAATACTGCAGCATTCATACCGCTGAATATTATGCTATTTACAGAGTTTTAATATATACATAATGTAAAAAGTAAGTTTTGGAAAGTAAATCATCTAAATGTAGTTTAATTATTCTATTTTTTAATATCGGAGTAATACTGTACAAATAAAAAAAAGAGGAAAATGTATTTCTTTCACATATGTAGTTTAATTTGAGGTTTAATCTCATTGGGATATTTCCAATAACGAATTAACGCAGCCAGAGAAAAGTGTGATGAGGACACTTCCTTGTTAAACATTTATTGACCTCTATAAAATGTTAACTGAAGAGATAAAAATTCTATAGCATTAATATTGGAAAATTATCAGTAAAAAAAGGAAAATGGTACGCTAAAACTCAAAATTCCCCGCCGCTAAAGACCTAGTATAATAGACACAATGATGCTGTAAATAGAATTTTAATATTTCAAACCATAAATGTGAAATTTGTAATGATGCTGCTGACTTAGAATATGTTTTTACGAAATGTCAAAATTATAATTTTTAATGATTTATTTTAGTATGTGAACTCGAAAATTTTAACACAAAAATAACATACGACTTGCTAAAATTTCTTAGGAACCCTGAATTTTATAAGTTTATATAAAGTTGTCGCAAATATAATAGAAATTAGAAACTTAAAAAGTAATATTCAGAGCATTATAAGATAGGCTTGAAGGATATGTTTCCACGGCCGTTAAATAATGAAAAAATCTTGTACTTTTAATTTATGACTTAAACCTAAGTTAAGTATCGACTCTGGTTTCTTTGACGTGTATTGTTTGTGTAACTTCGTTACGCTTAACTTAGATTTACTTTTCATCGTTCTTATTTTTAATACACAATGAGTTGGTATTCCAAAAAAGACGTGCTAAATGATATCGCTCACGTTACAGGAAGTTTAGCTAAAGAACTCGACGAACAATATATTGTGGTGGGCGAACAACCACCGCCAGTACGGACAACAAATGAAGGTGCGCCGCGTGAAAAAAAAAACAAATCAAAGTGAAATTTTTCAATATTGCAATTTTAAACTACACGTGATTACTTCATTTCAATTTCACAATAGATATATGTTTAGGCAATTAGACCTTGATAAAGTGTGTAATGTTCAATAATTTTATTATGAAATACGAATAACTGGTTCCTGTGGGAAACATGGTCAAAAATCCATAACAATGCTGCTTCACATTAACCTCTGCATTCAAGTCTGAAGTGACAATATTTTGAACGATAGAAGAGCAGTTTTATCATGATCAATATCAGCCTGATGCTCGTGCAGAACTTCTTGTAAGCCTTGACTCATGTGGCAATGTTCAGCAGTGTTCATTAATAGGCTGAAATGATGATACTTTGTATGTAATGTAAATTGATGCTAGGATATTCACTTCACATGATATATATAATTAGTGAGTATTTAAATAATTTCAGTAGACAATGACGAATTTTTATTAAGATGTGGAGGCCTCGAAAGCAAGGTACCTGCTGGGAAAGGACAAAGTCCAAATTTGACTGGAATAACTGAAATGTTACGAATGGTAATTATACTTTGCTTTGTGTGTGATATTGATAAATAAAAAAATGAGATGTGATTAGCTATGTAGTTACCTAATACAACACATTTAAAGTGGCAAAACATTAATTTTTATTGTTTGGTACAAAAGACAAAATTCATTTAACTAAAAGAATTTTTACAATTTGGTTGAAAACTTTCTTTATTTATTGCAGGTGGACAAAATTCAAGATCCTTTAAATGAACAGAATGACCAAAAAGAACTCAAAGATTGCAATGATACTATTATAATAATATCTAAACTCAATCCCAATGTACCTGTATTTACACCAAGAAATACCGCCCTTAGAGAAATAAGTGACAAATTAAAAGAGAAAATAAGCAGCCCCTCTGTAGAAACTTGTTTTCAAAAGAAAACAGAAAGAAATCTGGCAATTGCCACATTATTGAAACTCTATTCTGACAGTCCTGTAAATGGTAAAACCTCAGAGAAAAAACTGAAGCTCTTAACTCCACAGGACTTTGAGAAGCCTTGTTTAAGTAAGAAAAAGAATGTTAATAATTCTCAAACATCTGTACAGAATTCATTAAAACAAGAAGTTATTGAAAACACAGCTGAAGATACCAAAGAAACTAATGATAAATTAATAGAGGAGTCAGTGTTGAAAGTTCAAAATTGGCTTAACAAAGATGAAATACAAATCCCTAAAGAGGCATCCTTGTACTTGGGTCCAATTACGTTTAAAAAGAAAGAAAATGTAAAACCAGCTACATCAAGCTCTGACAGTTCAGCAGACAAAATACATGAAAAGAAAGTTGTATCATTTGTTCCATCTGAATATGCCAATAAGTTGACTGAGACTTACATGGACCGTAATAAAATAAGAGATGAACCAGAATGAAAATATTTGGACTAAGTTAGAGAGAGAATTGAAAACTAAAGACAAAGTTATCAAAGAAAAGATGAAACTGCAAGGGATAAATGTTAACCAATCCACGGACTGGTAACCAAACATTTCCTATCGTTGTACTAGTTCAAAATACACAATTATTAATACAGGGTGTGTGGATTTAGGATCTGGGTGGCCATGCGATCTCCCCAAATCGGCTAATCAATTTTCCGGGGAATTCTTCGCGAAGGATGCTTATAGTGGCTCTTGCTGTGTGAGACGTGGCGCCATCTTGTTGAAACCACATGTGAGCTGTTCGATGGATGTTGTCTTAGTTTCGGTATAAAATACTTATTAAGCATGCGCCGATAGACATCACCATCAACAGTTACGGTTGCTCCACGAGAACTTTCAAAGAAAAACAGTCCATTTATTCCATCGACAGAAGAAGCTGCCCAAATAATTACTTTTGGGCTATGCAATGCACCAACAAGTGTTTCAATCGCGGGTTTTGTTCTCTTGGGGCCCAGTAGCGACAGTTTTGTTTATTGACAAAGCCTCCAAAGGAAATGAGCTTCATGACTAAACCAATTTTTTTTTTTTTGTTTTATGTGGGGGAAATACGTACGCATACTCGTCCTCGCGGGGGCAAGGACGAGTTATGTCGGACTTGCACCGACTAAAACCCCCACGATGTTCCTCCTCATCGCCATGATGGCAGGGTCACGGGAACGCGTGTGCGCACTCAACCGCGACCCTGCCGGCGCTGGCCGCTTGCGCGGCTCCACCTCGGGGGAGGGGGAGGGATGAACCCTCGCAGGGCGCGCCGGAACATGCAGCGCGCCCCCTCCTCGACCTCATGCGTGTGCGGGCGCCCGGTTCCCCCGAACCTGTCGCCCAAAGGCCATGGGAGCCACGGGAGAAAACCTCTCCCGGCTCCCCGCGGCGGAGAGATGTTAGGCCCGCCGCTACACCTGTTAACGGCTGCGGAGGATAGGGAGAACGGCGCATTGCAATACCGAAACTCCTCTTCCCCCGCGGCCCCACCGCCGCCGCATCGCCGGTGCGACACCGGTTGGCCGCAGAGGGTACTCCCTCCGCGACCCCACCTCGGCTGCGAGGGGCGGTATGAAACCGTCCCTGCAGCCGGCCGCTGGGGCAGCACACAGCCGTCCCTGCGGCCCCCGGCCGCTCCAGTGAGCTCCAGTTATCCCAACCGGTGCTCGAACCGGGAGTGGTCGCTTCGGCCAGCTCTTTGCCGCGGGCCGGCCAGATGGGTTCCACTTGGCTTCACCGTGTTGGGCGCCACGATTACTACGCCTCTCCGCCACGACAAGGCGAGAACCCGTTGGAGGGGATCACTAAACCAAATGGTGTTAACAGTTCGGAATCGGTTTAATATGTTATCACAGAACTCTGCGTTCTCTGTAATCATTTGGTTTAAGTGCTTGTACCAACTGGATCTCGAACGGGTGGAATTTAATGTCCACGCTTAAAATACGGTGCACCATGGTTTTTGGAAGCCGCAAACTTGACACTTTCTTACGCACGAACTGGCGGGGATTTTCTTGCACGCTGTTTGCAACGCGTTCAATGTTTTGTGCAGCCTCGACGTTCGGCTAGGATCTGGGCTTGGCTCGTTAACTGTTGAACTTGTTGCACGGAACTTCTAAACCCACGTCCTAATCAAACTTTCACTCGGTGCCTCACTTAAGCGACGAATATTGTAGTGAGAATAAAATCTCCGGCGAGCAATAGTCCACTGCGACATGGTGACTGACCAATCCGCACAAATGCCGCGCTAATCTGTAACCCCTCCCCGGTCCGCCGCACAACCGTTAGAAAAATATTCGAATTTCAAATCCTAAATCTGCCACGGGACACCTATAGAAACTAGTATTTATATGACAATAATGTATATATACTCTTAACTCTGATATCTGTAATATAAATTCAATATAATATCCATATCAAAATAAATCTTAATAGAACCTATTTTTAACAATTTTATTTCGCAATTAGAAATATCTAATGCAAAATCGTATTTGTTTCAAAATTTTTCAGAGAAATAAAGTTTAGTGTCCTTAGATATATTTTTATGGAACTTCTTATATTTTTATGTAAATTGATGTCTGTTAAGTTCTAGTGAATTACTCTATATATAGGGTATAAGACCGACATCTGTTCTAATGAATGTCTAATAAGTCTGAATTGAATAAATGATTTTTAAATAATTTATTTATTTATTTCCTTGTATCTTTTAGGAACGCTTTTTAAGATTTATTTTGCGGCAATAAAATGATATACAAAAATGCATTATTTCTTTCGCTAAAATACTTTATAAGTGTAGCTCACTTAGTCAGCTGGCAGTTGTGAAACATTACGCTAGCTGCTGTTGTACTATAGTCGATGCATTATGAACCGAGGCTTGCGAGTCATAAATTATAGTTATCTGTCTGTTTCGCTCGCACTTACAGGTCTTAAGTGGAGGTATAGTGATGCGCGTAAGAATTGTAAAGGTGCATATCGATAACGGGAAAGGTACGATCGATGTGCTAAATAATGTTAAGTATTAATAGGAATAATATTTGACTATCTGAAAATAAAAGTTTTTAATTAGTAAGTTAAAATGTTTGTTTCGACGTAATCATAGAGAAACTGTATAAATCGTAAAGTGTCCCTGAAAAGGGCATTTTTATCTTATCTACGGATATTTCTTAATTCTACAAAAACTTCATCTGTATCTTCCCCGTCTGTGTTATCTTCATGTAGGTTAATTATCAGAGGTGGTGCTTGATCTCTTAAAATAGTTTTCCTAAGTCCTTATCATGTAGCTCTTCGGCATGCCTCACACATTTGGCTCAGTTCTCTTGAGTAACGTTATCAATAGCGTTGTGGAAAAGAATTTCAACATCAACAATGTTAAATGTATGATTTTTTGCAGCAACTTCTTCTTTGACTTGAGCCCAGATGAGTTCTATGGGATTATATGGAGGCAATCCTATCACTTCGTCACCCCTTTCATATGCTAACTGATCTAAGGCATATATATTTTTTTGGGTTACTTTCCTTCACTTTTCTTAACAATCTTGTCGACAAATGAGTGCATTCAAGAAAGAAATGTTCTTCTTTGTCAGCCATTCTCGAATATCATTTTCCTTTGTAGATGATATGGGTATCCTTTCTAATTGCATGGAGTGGTAGCTGCCGTTATCGATGACTTTTACAGAAGGTTCTTCAAGAGAATTTAATAAATCGGAAAACCATGCTGTATATGTATCACCATTCATTTCAGTGTGGTAATCAACATCTTTCCGGAACCAGCATGACACACCATTAATCTCTGGCCCTTCCTTACTAGCTGATTCTTGAAACCACTTTCATTATTCGTTCCAAGCTACATGCATTTTCTCGATTGGTTTTGATTGACCCAAGTCTCATCAAGATAAATTCGTGGCTGTTGATTTTCCTGAGAAAGTCCACTATTCGTAAAGAGTCCACTCTGGCACAGACTATATACGCTCTTTCGTCTAACGGCATTTTTTTTAAATTGTAGCCTACGTTCGTCAAAATTTTTTTCATTGAAGAATATATGCACTTTGTAATTAAGCTTCTGTTCTCGGTATTTTTTCTAGAATTCTAGCCACCGATGAATATTCCCCATTGTCATAAAATTCATACGTTTACGTGAACGTATATACGTGTACGTTTTAATACGCTGATATTAAAACTATTTAGATCAGTGACAGTCGCTGTCTTCTTAATATTTGCTCTTGGTATATTCGGGTTGCCTGCCTGTGATACTTCGGTTTTCGTTCGATCAATGGTCGCTCTACTAACTCCACATATCACTGCTGCAAGCTCTCGTGGTTTATTGAAATTAAGGCAAGCTGTTTTCAATTCTTTTATAAATAGGAACATGTGAATTATATTCCCAGCTTGAGCGTTAATTGTACCATTTATTTTCTTCAAAGCCTTGTTAAAAATTAAATTCTCCATTGTGCATATTGCGTAAAGAAGCGTAAGTAATGCAATAAGTGTCATAACAAAAAATCTTATATTTATAGAAAAACAACAACTCTTATTCGTAACGACCAATTAGGAGTCAGAGTGTGAGAATGAGTGCTAATGAAAGTCGTGATGACGCATTGACCCCGGGTGCGCAGTAGCTAAGTATAGATAATGGGTTGCATTGCGTGCACATTTCTAATATCAGTAACATTTATTACCCGACGACTGTTTAAAATGCGTCGACTATAGTTATCAGGTTTCCTATAAGCTTTGATCTCTACTGAGTAAATTGTTTTCTAAAACCTACTCTTTCTGTACTTTAACTAGTGCTATGTTAGTAGTTTCAAGCCGTAAACCTCAGTACTATTCAACTTATTCAATAATAAACCATTTGTCAAATTGAAAGACAGGATTATACAAATTCGTTAGTCGACTTCGTTTAAAAATAGAACCACCACATACAAAACCACTTTGTTTCTGTGTACATAACCAAATTATTAACTAAGCGTGCCATGCGCGTGAAATAATATACATTTAATTAGGAAAAAGTTTTTCGTAATCAAAATTTTCTTTGGGATAAGGAATGTATTTTGCTTGAACATCTACATTATTTGGAAATTTTGTATTTTGCACGTTGTTAATGACTGCGCTCAAAAATACATTTCCATTCGTTCCGAATAAAAGTATTTAACCCATTTTTGTAAAAGAACGTTGACTGCTGCTCTAATAACAAAAGTCGTACTTATCACATATAATAATTAAAATATGGAGTGATTCCATAAACTCGGAACTAATAACTGATGACAATATTACAATTTACGTATAGTATACGTGATCATCAGCCTTGCGTTTATATATTTTTTAATATGTGACACTTTAACTTAAATTTTTGTTTTTTTTTTTTCGATTATATGATATATACTTACGTAGTGCAGTATTGCCAAAAATTACAAGTTATGTTTTACGAGGTATATATTTATGTATAATTGAACCAATACGTTAAGAAAAAAAACAAAAATTCGATAAATGTTTTTGTTACCTAGCTAAAACAGTTTTCATTTCCAATTGTTTTGGTATTGGACATAGTTTTAGGCATTTATTTTGTGGTATCTTTTAATTAAATGTAATTGACCAGTTTTGTGCAATTTTTAATGTCTTAGTTTTTTAATCTGTGGCTTGTATAATCTTCATTGTACATCAAAAAAGTTTTGATACAATAAAAATAATCTGTCTCGATAAGACGTAAACACTACTTATATTTTATTTAAGTTTCTAGACTTCCTAACTTATATTAATGTAATAACATTCTTTAGTGTGTAATGGAATCTGAGTGGACAAATAAATATGTTATAAAACGCGATTTGTGCAAGGTACAAGGGAAAATACCTGGAAACATATCATACATTACATCAGCGGCTAAACCGCCTGACCAAATCTTATTTCAAGGTAATTATGTACAAAATGCTGCCTCTTGTGAGAGTATCATTTATTTACACCGTATATGAATTAGACTCAATCGTATTATCTGGTCTAAGAGTATGTTGAATGAAATAAATAAAAACACAAGTAAATTTATCTCGGGCTAATTCCTGGTCAGTTTCTTAACGTTATAGTTGATTCTAAAGTTGTTGAACAAAAAACCAAAGAAATGTACGAAATACTGATTAACTTTAAAAAAAGTATTATTCTACTTCGTATTCTGCCTTAACATCTTACTTTAACACCTTCTAATAAATACGTGTTTTATAATTAAATTAACAATTTGTATTGTCAACTTTCAGAAAATAAAGGAGCATGCTTTGGCAGCTGTCACAGTGTGGAATTCCAAAGTGCACCTGATACACAGCTCATTCAACATATGCTGCATATGGTAATCATAATTTATACTAAGATAAGTTCAGTGGCATTACAAATTCTGAGTCTTCATATTTGCACACTTCACATTGCTCGATCTATCCTCCAGAAATGTGAGTGTGTAGTACTCTCATTTTTATGGATAGGTAGCCACATATAAAGTGAATATTAATTTTATGTTAAGTATTATATGTAATTTACTGCTTTATGTTACCTGATAGTTTATCAATTTATAATCAATTATTATATCTTTGATGTTCCAGGTAAAAGAAACAAGTACTTATCCAGACAATATATGTGATTCTGTTAAAGTAATTGAAATTGGAAAACCATGTTTAGTAAATAAAAATCTAAGTTCAGAAAGCACTACAATAGTACATAATGTTAAGTTGAAAAAACAAAAAAGGCAGAGAAATGTAGCCATTGCATCACTTCTACAAATCCTCTCCAAAGATAATGCAATAACAAGTGAGCATGGTAGTGAAGTTCATAGTTCTAATGAAAAACATTTAAAATTGTTAAAACCTGAAGATTTTATATCAAAAACTAAATCTAACAATGTGATTGTGGGATTATGTGACTGTTTGTATGATGAAAGAAGTGATAATAAAAAAAATATTGACATAAAAAAAGGAAATGTTAATGAGAACGCAAAGACTGAACACAAAAGTTTTGGTGTATATGAGCCATCCTTGATGGCTGATTTTTATTATAAACAATATTTAGTAAAAAGTATGTTTAAAGAGTTAAAGCGATTTCATTATGAGACCAAAATTGAAAAAACTATGGAAATACTTGACAGACCAGGTAAATTATATTGTTTCATTTTAATAGTTACATTTTCCTGACTATCTTATCAGCACTCCAAAGAAAATTTGTGATGTATCCATACAATGTATTTGTGTTATTGATATTAAAATTAAGAATTTTACATTTCATTTTCAACAGTATTACTTACAACTAACATTTTCCTTTCTTCTCCAATTTGCACTTTGCTATCATTGTGGATAAATAACTCTCTTTATGACAGAAGGCCCTGACTCCCAGTGGTGGGAATAATGAGAAGGTTGTGTTTTTGTATGTACATGTATTGGCTGATGATTTTTTTTATGGTGATGTTTGCACCACAGTTTTATTGACAACCATTGCAGCTTCATTGGACTCAGGACTCACGGGTCTTGTATCCGCGAGCTAAAATAATAATAAAAAGAAGAAAAGAAAGAAAATAAAATTAAACAAAAACTTTAAATTAATGCAAAAATACAAAAACTGAACACAATAACACAAACCTGAAACGAAAACATAAAAATTAAATATATACATATATATGTAGATGAAGTAGTATGTAAAAAGAAGAGGAGAAAGGTGAGAAAATATTTGATGTGAACGGGTTGAAGAGTTGGTTAGTGCTATAAGGGGTGTAATTAAATATATACGTAAATATACATATGAGTTTAAGATGTGTGTGGTGCGCGTTGGATGGCCGCAATGACTGAGGTCAACAGAAGAGGGCCCGGGCCCGTCCTCCAATCACTTTCACTTGTATCGCGAGCTAGCTGATGATTGTGATGATGAAATTTATATAGCCCTACTAAGATGTACCCTGCAAGGATTGTTATATAGTGTTTTGTAATTCAACAAAGACATGAGACAACATACCAGTAAACTATTTTTAGATCATGAAGGTGGCAAACTGGAATACAGTCTTTCCATCAAGGAACCATCATTACTTTAGCCTATAGATCTTTAGGAAAATCTTGGCAAGGAATTCTTTCCATAGCTCATTAGTTCTTGGGAGAAATTTAGGTGTGGCTGGAACTGTCACAACTTGTGATGATAAGTTATATGACATTGTGTTTAGTCCCCTCAATAGTAAGTTTTACTAATTTGTTGATTTATTTAAACTTAAATTTAATTTGTAGAATTGGAAGTGGTCCGCCTGCCGCAGCACCGCCACCTGTTGTTGGACGACTGCAAAGTTTGCAGTGTGCTATACAAGAAGTTTGTTGAAGAGGCAACATTATCTGGAACTAAATGAATTTATAACTAAATTTTTGCTTTCTGCCATTGCAACCATTGTCTTATGTTGGAAGATGAGCACAATTTAGTGTTTGTTGCCAGGTGTATAATTAACATGAACTTTTCTTCTTGTCAAGATTAGTATCATTGAAAACTGCAACTGTTTATGATTATTTCATTAACCAGATTTTGTTTTGGAGTTTAGTGAATGCTGCTTAATTACTTTTTATGTCTCAATTGGGCTTAGAACAAGTTTACACTGTGTATATCATTAACGGAGTAAACAAAAACAATACACATTACAGTGTAACCAACACCATTGATTACTAGTTAAGCTTTATTTATTATTAAATTTTATATCTTCTCTTCTTCCTCGCCTGTAGTCCACATTTCCTGTTATCTATTGCTTCTAATCGCTAACTTTCTTTTATATATAGGTTCCAGGTTATTTGAATCCAATGGACTTAAGTTCCGTAAGGCATTTTTTTTTCTTTATTGTAAAACCTTACAGTGAGTTATACAAAAGGTGGGCTTAATGCCTGTTGGTATTCTCTACCAGCCAACCTTCGGTAAGGTGAGCTGTTGTGATAGGTGATAAGTACTGACTTAAAACTATATTGGTTATAGTAACAACATATATATACATATGAATAATATAAACATACATACAAATAAACACATATATGTATATATAACACTAAGATGTCTGAATCTACTTAAGGTATTCCTGGAGACTTTTTTTAATAAGATGTTTTGTGGAAATATTCTTAATATGTTTGGGTAAGGAGTTCCAGAGCAGTGCAACCTCAATTGTTAATGAGTTTCCATCAACGCATTAAGTGACAATGCTGGAGATGAAGAAATTTGCTCTCAGACCACATGCTCGCTTATATTGGCCCTCTCATGGTCAGCAGCCTGCATGTCCCTATCCTGATCCTGGGTTCTGTCATGTTATATTTCATATAACAACTAATATAAGTTAAAATGCTTACCTGTCCGTACATGCTGTACATTTGGTTGCAATTGCGACATTCCACACGAGAAGTAAAGCAATATTATATTTCCTTAAAAAGCAGTTCAGGAGTTGCGATTTGTAAGTGGTCACATGATTTATTTGCAGCATTTTCTATAACTTCGTATATAATATTTAATTTAAAAGTATTACATTTATCCCCCTTAACTGACGCATTGAAGGAGACCATCGGAAGGATTGCAGTGACAGAGAATCCAATATACACTTGATTTTACCCCAAAAGTAGAATGTCTTAAACATGTCTAGCAAGTACGGATATAATTAAAGCGTTAATCGGTTCATTACAGCTGAAGCTAGAGTATTTACACTGTTATCTGATAAAATATCGCGATGATTGTACAGGGTCCTTGCTTAGGAATAAATTGTCAGCTCTGAGGTTTGAGGCAGGGAAGTTTACATTATAGGCAGAAAAAATAGATTTTTTTAAAATTAAATAAATATTTTTAATGACTATTTAATTTTTTATTCATCATCATCAGCCCATACACATCCAATGCTGGACATGAGCTTCCCCCAAAGATCTAATCAGTCGGTTTCGCGCTGCATGATTGCGCCGCCTAGCCAACGTTCGTCAAGTTAGCTTGGCCATCGGTACCGCCGGGCACCAGGGATTGTTGTTTATAGGGGTTAATCTAAGGAGATTTGGGCTATTTTCCAACATCCTCACCCAATGGTGGTTGGTGGCAGCCAGAGCCTTGTTTAACAGCGTGCACTACGAGCAGGTGATGTTAGCTTGGGTCCCGTGAGTTCTCATGCGGTCCCGTGTATGGCAGGAGACGAATGGAATTGGAGGTGGAGCTGAGCAGGCAGCTCACCAAGGAAGCCATTGCCTCCCTGATGAGTGCAGACGGAAGTCGCCAACGCTTCCTAGAATTTTGTAGAACTGTACTAGCCGACGCTATAAAGAGAAATAGTGTATAGTGTATAAATATAAGTAAACAAGGTAGAAAATGATAACGGCTAGTCAATGTAAATATGTAAGACCAAATTAAAGTAAGTTAAAGGAAAAGGTTAAGAAATAAAAAAGATGTAAATAAATGAAATGAATAAACAAAAAACAACAATAAAGGAGGAGAAGAAACAAGAAACATGCAAACGTATGACTGTTGCAGGAAACACGGCGGCGGTCTTCACGAGCGGGAGGTATGGAAGAAGGAATTGGGATGGAGCATGATTGAGAACTGAAATAGGAAAGATAATTACGGAAAGCATGATAAGAGAGAAAGAGGAGAATGTAGGGAAAAATAAGAAATATAAACAATTAGATGTTAAGTGATCTGAATGTACTAGCCCTGACCCACCATACGCAGAGGAATGCTAAAAAAAAAATAAAGAAAGAAAAAGAGTTCTCATTCGGGACCTCTTACACCCTTTTATATATATATTTTTTACACCACCTTATTTCTTAATATATACCGAATGTACCCTTGCAGAAGCTTTGCAACCCACTGGATTGCATCAGTAGTTGTATTTGTCTCCTTTAAATAATTTCTAGTGGTCTACGGCTCCGTTTATCCGTCGAAGCTGCGATACTGACGAGGCTTTCACTTGATGATAAGTAATATTCTTGCCAATAAGAATATGGCGCTATTTAATGTGAAATACACAGCATCAAATTATGATCGTCACTTTGGGACATAAGATGTTGTCTCGTTACCTCAGTAATTTCAATAGATTCAACTCCCTTCAACACGGAACCTTCCCTCGGAACACGGTAATGTTAGCTCACTAATGTATAGTGGCAAACATAGACATGATTTGGCCATCTTTACTGGTGGTAGGTCTCTGTTGCTAGAGACCGTCTAGGTAGGAACCACCGCAGCGCCTGTTTCTACCGTCAAATAGTAATATGGAAACATTACTGTGTTCCGGTTTGAAGGTCAAGTAGCTGGTGAATTGTTGTTACATATCATAAGGAGTTTACTCGGGAAAAGAATTACGGTGGGCTCCTCTATCCTTCCATACCATTATTTCAGATTTCTCTTGGCCAATGCAAGTCACTTTTAGCCCTCCAGGAAGAATAGGGTATGAGGGTTAGTAATCGCCACCAGTATTCCGCGAGGCTGCTCTTTAGCACCACTTTGCAAGCAAGTGTAGAGATTCTAAGGGTTACCACCTACGGACACGAGCAGCAGCGCATCAACAATTCAAATAGAAGTAATTTGCGTAACATCATTGAGAACAGGTTATCGATAAGGAGTTACGACCCTCCGCATTGAGGAACCGATTTAAAAAGATAGAGGTTAGTCAAGTAGCAGTGGTAATTAGATTTAACATGTTATGTGTACAACGCGACAAGGCCAATGTGGTGTTGTGTATATTATCCTAACTAGAGCCACGATTTCATGGCGGCCCTATCACTTAACATCAGGTGACCGTGCCGGTCGCCTCGTCGTTTCATTGTATATAGAAAAAACTTAATAAACAGAGACCTACCACTAGTATTACATGTATGTCCATCATCATCAGCCGATAGACGTCCACTGCTGGACATAGGCCTCCACAACGATCTCCTCATACAGTCAGCATGGCGTCCGGTATCACTGGGCACCAGGGGCTGACGTATGTAGGGGTTCGTATGGGGGAATTTGGGTCATTTCCCACTTCGCTGGCTTAAAGCGGGTTGGCGGGAGCCAGAGCCTCGTTTGTTGATTAGCAGGGTGCATCACGAGCAGGTGAGGTTGGCATGGATCCCGTGAGTTGTTATGCGGGACCTCTTACACCTGTAGCCCCACACATTGAGCTCATTTATACGGAGTTGTAGATTCGCAATAACATGTATAATGATTGAAAGTATATACACTATGTGATTATTGCGGAACGTCTTAACAATATATCCAATGATAACGTAATCTCAAGTTATATTGTGGAAGGAAACTGACATTAAATAAGTTTATTTATTAATGTCTTTATAACTAAGGATACCTCTTTTCATATGCGTTATAAGGACGAAATGAAGGGAATGTTTAGGTTTTGGCAAAGGAAACTGTTGCTCATAACAATGAAAAGTTAGAAAGGCAGTTTATACAGCAGCACGTGGGGCGGTACTTCTTAAAACATTTTAAGCTACGAAGCAATAGATTAATCTACTGTCTATATCAACTATATCACCTGTTGCGTTGAACGCGTCCACTCTAGTTTCAAAGTACATTTCGGAAGCACTGCTGTACCTTTACAGCCCTAACAGCTGTCAAATCTGTTGTTATAATGGCCACGGGTGCAATTCAATGATTTTCTAGAATAATCAATCCATAGTTGGCAGGTGTAGCAAACTCTGACGATAAGTTCGAAACAGGTTAATTTTAACCTTATTTCTTAGTATTGATAAACCTCATATCATATGGCCGGCAACGGAGGCCGTCCTGCGCTGTCGCTCGATGTCAGCGTCGTCCTTTAAATAGGGCGTAGGGATATGACCCAGGTAATTGAACCTCTCCACAACTCTAATACTTTTTCCTTTATGGAAAACCTTAGGAACCTTATGAGGTCCCCTTCTTGATCTGAAAGTTAGAAGCTCTGTCTTTTTGTTATCGTACACTAAGTTATGAGCTAGTAAATACCTTTCACAAATTGCTAACAAATTATGTTAGTAGGCTCCATATCTTCCCCAAAACAATGTGGTGCTGGTTAGGGTGTATCTCCAGATACACATTGTCGTCATTTCTTAGAGACATAAGATCTTAAATCTTGGTATAACGCCATAATGCTTGATCTATAGCGATCTATAAGAATCGGTGTGTCGATTAAAACGATAGAAGATATAGTTATCAGCTACGCTTCACTTGCTCTAGTTCAAGGTTGCACCTGTGAGTAAATCACGACTGAGTCGTAAACTTGTATCAATACGCCACGCAACTTGTTTCTCATGGATGGCCGAAGTAATCGTTTTTATATGCAATTATTATCCATGAGGTGACATTTACACAAGATGATGGACGAACTGGGACCACGAATATCTATTTTATTGCGGCGATCTCGTTGAGATTAGCTATTAAGTAACATCGTTAAACTACCACTCATTTTTAATGTGTCCTAAATATCGCTGCTGAAAGAGCTATTTTCGAAGGTCGTTGCAGCGCCTAGTTTTCTCAACTAAGCCAGGTGCAGGGTGACCTAGTGCGTCTTATCTCGCTGGTTTATGTGCGATATAGACAATGGGTTCCCAACGAAGACGATAGAGCTTTATTATCGCACGATTAAGATATATATATATATATAGAGAGAGAAAGAACAAATTTTTAATTTGTAGTTATTATTAGATCGTAGGTAAACATTAGTATAATAAACAATTATGTAAAGAGGGGTTGGAATTGTGGCTTGTAAAGGTAGTTATTAAAAAGCTGGGGACCTATGGTACAGACAGAGTCGCAAATGTGATAAATTACCTAACTAAAGATTCTAGTGTCGCTAAAATTTTATCCAAGAGTAAAATATAACTTTGTCGTAACGTGTAAAGGTTTAAAGTAATTTAACTGCTCTAAACAATCATCAAAGATCACATTCCTCTGATTATTTCTCCAATGCGATTCAATGATCTTCGTTAACGGCGGTACGCGTCATAATTTAACAAGCGATTTGTTATAGGACGTCTGTAGTCTTCAGTGTAGTGTTTGCTACGCTACAGAGTGCTCCTCGGAGCGTGATAGCTGCACTGGATACAGACGGAAGGGATTTGCGTTGAAGCATCGATGTGTGAGCGGTCGTAGCCGGTTCTATATAACAAAAATGATATATACAGTTTAACTCAATAATTTTAATCAGGTAAGTTTTTTTGTTATCATGTGTATGCAAATTGTGCATTTAATTATGCAGTAAAGAATAAACATTACAATAATATCTAGTGCATAGCTAGTACTATTTATTATTGCGGAGGTTCTATTGGAAATTTCCTAATGAATAGTTAATTCGGAGTACTTAAAATGTACACGTATAAAGAAAGATTATCTTAGCAAAGAGCATATTATTAATAATGTAAATTAGTTATGTAATAAACTACATAAATTTATACCATATACATTAAATATGGTGAAACTACAAGTTAAGATACTTAAAGTAAATGAATATAAAATCTCCTTATGTGTCGATTACAAATTTAAATTTGGTTATCAATTGTGGTAACTTTACAGTTAGAACTAAGTTATGAGGTCTATTGTGGCTTTTTTATCGTTATATCTGCAGGACTTCTAAAATTAATTTTTTTTAGTCAAAATAGTTATCTAATATTCACTATTATAAAATTAATTTAAATATATGATCCTTCGGTACTAAATTATTTTATTTATCTAAACATGTAAACCGACAGATCGAAAATTTTAAATCTTTACATTTAAACTTTAACTTAATCTAACATCGCAGTCGCAAACTCTTTTCTTATTTAGCCTAAAAAAATTTACATTGTTATCCTTAAGGCACTATTTTCGTTTAATCAATATTAATGGATCATGTACTCACTTATTTATATTATTTCTTTTAAAAACCAATTTTTTTTTATCACCCAATAAAATGATTAATTCGGTTCATTATTAGTAACAGCTAAGTTATATTGTGTTTTACTTGAAATTAATTTAGTTTTTTCGAATAAATCTTTCAAAGTAAGATTATCGGACGAAGCAATTATTTCTCTTTATAAATACAGTATCTTTCCGCGTGCTTGTCGCTTTAAATAACTTGTGCAGTGCAGTCTGCTTACTGCAGTAGTCAGTCTACGGCCTCACCTTCACTTAACATCCTGAGGAACTGATGGTATACGTTAGCCTCTTCAAGTGTAGAATAAATAAAATGTTCTACTTTAAAGTTATAACACAGGAAGCTTGTTGGTTAAAAAAACAAAAACCTTTTTTAATTCCAATCGTTTGATGAATTTGTGTAGTTTTTTTTTAATTAAGCGACGAGTTGAGTGGAACGTTCACTTGATCATAAGTGATACGGCTGCCCATACAAGTAGCATTAGTTAGGATAGTATATATGTGATGATGAGTCTTGTTACCCTAGTAATTACCAGTAATAGCTACAGCGTCCTTCCAACCGAATCACATTAACGTACTGTTTGTCGTCTGCAGTAGGTGCTGCGGTGGTAGCTACCACTTAGACGGTATTCGGCAACAGCCCTTAAAACCAAGCCATGTCCCGGCTTGAAGGGCGCTGTAACAAGTTACTAGGTTTTTTTATTATTCAATTAAGCGACGGGACGTTCACCTGATGGTAAGTGTTGCGCCCGCCCACAACAACGTCGAGTCAGTAAAGATGATATACACAGCGCCACATTGCGCATGTGCTGCAGTAACATCACTGGGTACAGCCCTTCAAACCGGTGCACAGAAGTAGGCGCTGCGGTGGTAGCTACCTACACGGTCTCCGGCAACAGACTACCCTACTCCTACCACCAGGATAATACCTATTTCGAAAACCGATTATATTAAATAATAACAATAATTAAGGCTTTATTCCCATATACAATTGAGTAACATATAAATATAACTTATTCTGATAAGTTACTTATTGTTAAAGTCGCCTCCGCGGCGTAGGCCTTTCCTCTCTCTATTGGTCTTGGTTTCTTGTCCTCCTCATCCACTCCAGTTGATACCTTGTTTCGAATATCTCTCCATCTTTTCCTCCTGCGACTTCCTCTCTGGGATTTGATTGGGTCGTCATTAACATTTTCATTCTCTATTATATCCGCTTTGAATTGTCAACACAAAAGTAAGCTTTTTCTATCGGGAAGAAAGTAATCATTTGTGTAACTATAATATTAAGATTTTGCGCATGCGCAGGTGTAGTTTTATATTGTAGGTGTATATCGTAATAAGTTGTCATTATTTCATTAAAATTACAAGTAATTAGTCAAAAGTGAGGTGTTCGTTTCAGTTAAAATGGTGCACAGCAACATCGCCATCGGGCTGGACAACATATTAACGGATTTGGTAAGTGAAGATGTTCTGATGCGTTGCTCAATTTTTATTTCTCTTGATGCTGTAAATAATTTTACTGGTCTCTGTTGCCAGAGACCGTCTAGGTAAATTACCACCGCAGCGCCTATTGCAGCGGACATTATCATCATCAGCCGATAGACGTCCACTGCTGGATATATGTCTCCTCTAAGGATCTGCACATGCAGTCAGCATAGCCTTCGGTACAGCTGGGCATTAAGTGCTGTTGTTGTATGGGTTTATAAGGGGGAGTAAGGCCATTTCCCACCACGCTGGCCCAATGCGGGTTGGTACGAGCCAGAGCTTCGTTTGTTGATTAGCAGGGTGCACCACGCGCAGGTGAGGTTGACTTGGGTTCCGTGAATTATTACCTTGGAATCCTTACACCGTGCTAACGCAGTTTTGCAGCCGACAAACAGTATTGTAATAAAATTATTATTTTCCGGTTTGACGGGCGCTGTAGCTAGTATAATAACTGGGGATACTTAATATGTTATGTTTCAAGGCTACGTGCATAATGAGATGCTGTATATTATTCTAACTAATACCATATTCAAGCGTGTCACTTACCACATTATCAGGTGAAAGTTTTCATCTTGTCGTTCAATTTATCTTCTTAAAGTGCCTCTCCATCTAGTGAAGGTTGGCGATCAGCGTGATACAGTCCTTTCTTTCAATGGTAGTTCAATGAAATAAAAAAAAATTGTTTCTTTTACTTTAAATAAATGTGCATATACAAATGATAGTTATTCAGGTTTTAAAATACATAGAACGCTTACTAATGAAATAAAACTAATTTAATAGTTCATTGTGTTTGTAACAGTTAACTTTGAACCTAATAACTTTGTACTTAGTTTGGTTTTCTTTTAACCTGCAACGACATACGACCTTCAGTTTACAACCCATGGTTGCGATTACGCGCCGTTGCACTACGACTAACGCTAAGGTTTTAGGTTATTCGTGAATTACTAATTTTTGTGGCGGTACCAATATCTAGGCTTTATAAAGATGTCTGTGCAGTGTCTATACACGACTGTAACTACGGTAAGGTTTACAATATGTATTAAATACAATTTTTTTTGTCACCGAGTCCAAGTTAACCTCACACGCGGTACACCCTGCTGAATAACAGACGAGGCTCTGACACTCACACACTAAGGCCCTCTTCTCAATGATCTCTATGCTGTTCAGCAGTGAACCTCTATCGACTGGTGATCATATTAACCCTTTATAATTAGTTTTTTTTACTACTGTAATATCAGTTTTTGTTTCAACAAAAAATTGCTCACGTTATCACTTGTTTCTAAGTGGAGTGGTATGTACTTTTAATTTAACCAGTTATATCATATACCACATTATGTACTAAATTAACAGCAGTCAAGCTGTTTAATACAATTACATACTATGTAGAGGAAATCCATACAAAGTAGCGAAGGTCAAGTAATACTTTGTTACTTTTTTTATTCAGTTAAGCGAAAAGACGAATGGCACGTTCATCTGATGGTAGTGCTCATAACAACGTGCCGCTGGTTAGGATGATATACACAACACCGCATTGCGCTCATCGCCTGAGACACAAGATTTCGAGTCTCATTACCCCAGTAATTACAGCCTAACTACAACGCCTTTAAACCGGGAAACAGTAGTTTGCACACTACCGTTTGTTGGCTGCAATAGCCGCGGCGGTGGTCCCCTGCAACAGAGACTTGCCACCAGTGAAGTCGCTGTCATGTTTTAAATTGGACCAGCTTGCAACATTTACAACATATTTAGTTAGTTTTATCAAGTTAATTTGTCATCATACGGAACAGTTTGACCAGTTTATATTGACACTTACTGCTTAATGAATAAGGCACACAGATCCGCGTGGGTACGCTAAATGATTCAACCTTCGTACCTCGAGGGGACCACTCCCCGCGCCCGTGATCTCAACTTACCTACTACCTTACTTGTTACGAGTTATCAGTACGTCTAATTATCGTCTTACCGCAATCCGTTATTTGCTTTTGGAGTAAAAGTTAAAGTAAATCTAATAACTACTCGTTAACAAAAAGCCCATGTACGGGAATCATTTCCCTTTCACAACCGTAGGGAAATATTATTGAGATGACTCTTGCGAAGAGCTTATTCGTTGATTGGTTCTGTAACTTCTACATAATAATAAAGCAATTTAGCTAATGTTGTCCACTGCTGAACATGCACCTTCCAAAACAGTTAATTAGCTCACTCGTTTAGCTTGATTGGTGAACGCTGGTCGCAAGGGAATCTACTGCTAATCATCCATAATTACGCCCTCTTTAGTTTCCTTTCACGAAACCACAGGAATAGACAGGCACAAAGGATATTGTACTACAATATGTTAATAGAAATATTTAACTAACTCGTATTAATTAACATTTTCATTAGTTGTGTGTAATGTTTTGTGTAGAATCCAGATGATCATCCAAATGGAAAGGAGAATGAGGAAAGAAAAGGCAATGTCACTTACGGGATCGATGACACTCCTCCGTGGTACCTTTGCATCTTCATGGCATTACAGGTATGATCATTGTTTGTCCTTTATGTTATAAAAAATGTTTAAATAAGTTAATATCCCAATTCCTTCGACAGCACTATCTCACCATGATTGGGGCCATAGTTGCTATACCGTTCATCCTGTGCCCAGCTTTATGCATGCTGGAGACCGATCCGGACCGCTCCAACATCATTTCCACAATGATCTTCGTCACAGGTGAGTCTATACGAGGCGGCTATCTTTAAACACCTAAATCGTTATACTTGTTACAGAGAATACCCGCGACATCTGTGCTATTCTTCTAGAACTTTTTTTAAAAGAATTCTAAAAATTTCTAGTTCTTTTTTTTTCTGTAACAACATTTAAATGCAATAAGTTGTTACTGTTGGTAGATCTCTGTTACTGGAGACCGTCTAGGTAGGAACCACTACAGCGCCTATTTCTGCCGTCAAATAGTAATGTGGAAACATTACTGGGTTCCGGTTTGAAGGTCGTGTAGCTAGTGAAATAGTCGGGGTAACCACATTTAACATGTTAACTGTCGAGGCGATGACCGTAATGAGTTGTTGTGGATATTATCCTTACTAGCGCCACGTTATTGCGGACAAGCGTATCACTTACCATCAGGTCAACGTCTTGCTCGTCCCGTTGCTACGTCGAATAAAAAAAATTATAATTTACTATTGGATATTTTAGAACAAAAGGTATAAAGTATTTCAAGTAATAGAACTTATAAACAAGCAGTGTTTGAATTAAGTCACTGCAGTAGCAGAGTCGCAGTTTATTTGAACCCCCGCCGGAGACATCAAAGGGCTCCGCTCCTCGCTAAATGTCCCGTCTGGGGGCGGTTCCTTTGATGTCAAAGGAACATGTAATCACGGCATTCAATGCTCTGAACCGTTTCAAAGTACTTTTTTATGTTGTAAAATACATACATAAAAGATAGTCTAAAGGTTATGTTAACCTAGAGTTGTTTCATCCATTTTTAAGTTTTAATAATGGCAAATCAACAAAACTTAACTTTGTTTCTCACATTTTTTTGTAGGCGCTGCATTTGTAACGTTCATATGTTATAATGTATTATTGCTTACCCGACAAAACTCTCAATTTAAATTAAAAAAAACTTAAACCTAATAAGAAATATTAAAGTTATCACATAACTATTGCATTGTATATAAAGTAAAACGACGTTTAAAACAGTACAAAGTGTTACAATTTGACAAAAACGAAATAATGATTTGGAGGTGCTGGGATTTGAACCCAGGACTTTCAGCATGCGAAGCAGACACTCTACCACTGAGTTACACCCCCGGCGGATAATAATGTTTAATGGAACAACACATTTTAAAAACAATAATAAAACATTAGTTTTTTCTTATACATTTAAGTTAAAGGTAGATAGTTGCACCATCTTCGGCCTCATCCCCACTTAATATTAAGTGTTAGTTCATTGTCGTTGTTAATGTCAGTTATTACCGTTGTTCAGCAGAACCTGATTTGCTAATCCTACTCCGTTCTTCATGCTGTTCACTCACACTGTCGCAGAGTATACATATACGTCTAGCCACAATTAAGTAAGTGCCAACCGCACTAAAACATAATATGTTACACAGATATATATATATATATATATATATAACTATATATATATATATATATGTATATATATATATATATATATATAGTAGACCTGGTGCTATTGGACACCTCGTCGTTTGTGATGGAAAACTGAATCGTTGTGAAAGTATTATGCTATAATCTACATCTTTTATTAGTTTGGATAATAATAATGGGTTTTTGTTAGTATTCTTACTGTAAGCATTGTAACGGACGTATTATACTTTGAGATACGCACAGGGGTGTAAGGGATGATGCACACCAACTCACGGGACCCAAACTAACTTCACCTGATTGTGGTACAGCCTGCTAATCAACAAACGGGGCTCTGGCGCCCACCAACACCGCATTGGACAAGCGTGTTGGGAAATGGCTCAAATCTCCCTACATGAACCCGATCGTGTGGGGATCTTTGGGAAGGTCTATATCCAGCAGTGGACGTCTATGGGCTGACGATATATGTATGATGTATACACACAGGGTAGTTTATTTGTAATGGGGATTGTATTACAAGGGTTTTATCTACATTATTATAAACTAAATAATTTAATTGTATGACGGCGGAAACATGCCTTCCTATGTTAAAGTAAAGGTTATAAATAATAATAATTCTTATCTTACGTATGTTTCATTGTGTCTTTGAATGTCCCGTGATTACCCTAAGTACCCTCATCATCGCTTCAACTTATGGTCGTCCATTACTGAGCGGAGCATTCATCATCATCTCCACCATCATTGGGTGCTATCTACAAATTGAATTTGGGTGTTCAGTTGGATGAAACTAATTTGATCAGATTTTTCGATTTCCGGCGTGGGATTAGTCCCTCGATCGGTCCGATGTTATTTCCGCTAGTACAGTTTGATTTTAGTTTAAACTAAAATGTAGTTCTTAATCTAGATTTTATTTAAAGTGTTATATAAAATAAATAGTTATTATGTCTGTATGTAAGCTTTTAAGCGTAACTTAACCCGTAAGATTTTAACATAACGACAAAATCGAAAATAATGGCGGCTTTAGATCCACTATTACTTACTACTCCTCTGCCGCAGCGACTCAAACTCAGTCCTGGCTTCCGACACAAGAGAGCGCTAGCATTGTCTGTCCTGCATTGCCTCTTGCCAGTCCACTGCTTAAAGCTCGCGTAGGTCGTGCTCTACAGCATCCTTCCAGCGTATCTGGGCCGGCCGAGAGGTCGGCGCCGAATCTTACTTAGAATTTTATATTTTAACGTTTATCATTTATTTCAACACCTAGGAACAAAAAAACAATTGTTTTAATCGTGGAGGTGCTGGGATTTGAACCCAGGACTTTCAGCATGCGAAGCAGACACTCTACCACTGAGTTACACCCCCTATGTACTCAACGTGGCAAAAACATTATTTTATAGTGAATGAAGTTAAAACCTTTCACTTATGCACTACATGACTAAGCACAGGATTCGATACAAAAGATAAGAATTTCTTTATAATCCTGTTCAGTCACAAATATATAAATAAATAATACAATCATTCGGCTGTGATACACCATCACAGCATTGCTTTCATGGTGGCACATGTATAATATAAGGATAGGACAAATTCCTATCCTAGTACGTCCGGAATCGAACCAGGGACCATGTTGCAAGGCAAGGACTTAGCCACATCAATAAGGACGCTGTTAAATATTTTTTTTTTACATAAAATATGAACATAAAAGCGTGTAAGGGGTCCCGCAGAACTCAGGGGACCCAAGCCAACCTCACCTGCTCGTGATGCAGCCTGCTAATCAACAAACGAGACTCTGGCTACCACTAACCCGTATTGGGCCAGCGTGGTGGGAAATAGCCCAAATCGCAGGGATTTTTGAGGGAGGCCTATTTCCAGGAGTGGACGTCTATTAACTTATGAAAACATAAACTAAGACAGGTTTTAAAGTTTTTATGTTCATATCCATGTCCATATGAAAGTTAAGTAGTTTCATTTACCACTAGTGCTCTTTTTGCGGTTGAACAACCGCCGGGGGTGTAACTCAGTGGTAGAGTGTCTGCTTCGCATGCTGAAAGTCCTGGGTTCAAATCCCAGCACCTCCAAATCATTATTTCGTATTTTTTTTCAATACATCGTTTTTAATCTTACAATATTTTATTGATGACTTGGATGTTATCACAACTTCATTCTTACAATTTATGATCTATTATACAGGCTGTTCTGATTTTGTTGTTTATTCTTTTTATAGAATATATCTTGTAGTTTCTTTTTTTTTATACTATGAAGCGACATGACGAGCGGCCGTTCACCTGATGGTAAGTGATACGTCCGCACATAGCAACGTGACGCTTGTTAGAGTTGTATGCACTGCACCACATTGCGCTCGTCGATTTGAGACTTAAGATGTTGAGTCTTGTTTCCCCAGTAATTGCACTGGCTACAGCGCCCTTCTAACCGGAACATACAAATGTTCACACAGTACTGGTTGCCGGCTGCATTAGGTGCTGCGGTGATACCCACCTAAGCGATCATCGGCAATAAAGACTTACCAGCAGTAAACCACGATGCCTTGTCTCGTCATGAGATCTCAGAAACTATTAGACGTTGACACTCAAAATTTGGTAAAAATATTGCTTCTGCCGCTTAAAGGTCAGCTAAGAATGGATTTTACAGAATTTCTTCTCCAAAGGCAGATGCAGGGGTGTGACGATATGGTGATGATATCTTAATTGTTATAAAGGTAGTTTGTACGAAGACGAGGCGTGCGAGCTGGACAATAAAGTTTTAATACCATTTTATTCCCAGGTCTCATAACGTGGCTGCAGAGTACATTCGGCTGCCGGCTGCCGATAGTGCAGGGCGGCACGATCTCGTTTCTGGTGCCGACGCTCGCGATCCTCGGGCTGCCGGCATGGAAGTGCCCGGAACCCGCAGCGCTGGTGGCCATGACGGATGAGCAGCGCCGCCACGTGTGGACTATCAGGATGTGCGAGCTCTCCGGTGCCATCGCTGTGTCCGCTTTGTTTCAGCTGTTCTGTGGTCTGTATATACGCAGAATTTATTCCATGTTTTATATTTTTATGTATGCAACATGTTCAGTTCAGAAGTTACCTGGGGGAAATGCCTTCGTAGACCTGCTCTCGCGGGGGCAAAGACAGGTTATGTCGGACTTGCACCGACTGAAACCCCCACGATGTTCCACCTTCGTCGCTATACGGCAAGGCGACGGGAACGCTTTCACCTACGCTCACATCTCCGCGATCCCGCCAGAGCCGGCTGCACCATGCAGCTCCCTCTCGGAGGTAGAATCCCTTCTTTTCACCACTGTAAGGGCGCGCCGGACGGTTGTACCTACTTAGACGTTCTCTGGCAACAGAGACTTACCACCAGACCTATTTCATGAGGCGTAATTAAGGGCCGAAATATAAACAGCTATGACCTATGACTTCCGGTAAAAAGAACCTATGATCAGTAACAGTACATTGTTGTTTATTTTTTAATAACAATGCTTTTATTTCCTCCAGGATACTTCGGCATCATCGGTTCCTTTCTCCGTTTCGTGACTCCTCTAACGATCGCGCCGACAGTCGCACTCGTGGGGCTGACGCTGTTCGACCACGCCGCCGAGGCCGCGTCCCAGCAGTGGGGCATTGCTGCCGGGTAACACATTGTTTTGCTCATTTAAAAGCATACGAGTTCACACTTGAAATTTAGTGAATGTAACTATCGGGGGTGTAACTCAGTGGTAGAGTGTCTGCTTCGCATGCTGAAAGTCCTGGGTTCAAATCCCAGCACCTCCAAAACTTTTTTGGGTTTTTTAAGCTTGCTACTGTTTCGATGTACTTAAAACATCAGCCGTTCTAGCTGCTGGACTCGGGTGTGAATTAAAATTGCGTTCTGATAAAAAGATTTTTAAGGTACTAAAACATTAAGTAAACTTCACTTTTTTTTTAAGTAAGACTAATAAGTAACAAAATCTCTAAACAGCATCATTTTTAATACGATACATCATAACCTTGAGATAGTCTAAGTAAAGCATGAAATGAATAACTTTCAGTTATCATTACTTCTTGAAAGTTGAAGGCTTTGTTTATTTTTATTGATTAATTTTATAACAACCCTAAAGAAATTATACAACTTACTATCATTATCATCATCATCAACAGCCCGTTGCAGTCCACTGCTGGACATAGTTCTCTCCCGAGGACATATTATAGAAGAAACCCTCTCAATATTTAACAAAGAATAATTTTGTTTCAGTAACTTAACTTCAAGTATAAGTGATTAAATAAGAATTTTGAGAACTTGAAATTAAATTATCATCAGTCGATAGATGTCCACTGCTGGACATAGGCCTCTTCCCGCCGCTGCTGTTCTTCTTGATTTCCAGCTTTTGAATGTCCCTCCAACAGTCCTGTTATGATCCATCGACTTTATAACTTACCTATTTCTTTAACAGTCGCCTGAATGCTATTTCTAGTTACGATTTTAGTTCTTTTTTATCTGTTGTAGCTACAAGGTTGTCATGACAATACTTTCAATGGTAAAATGTATATACTATAGTACATGTAATATTCGAATTACGAGTATAATGATTTCTGGACAGAAACCTGGTATATGGGAGCCGGCAGACCCCGGCGACGTCCGGTGGCTGGGCGGGGCACCGTTAATAATTTCCAAGCGGCGATGTCACGATACTGACCTACCCCAATTCGGTTAGCGCTGGGCTGGGTCAGTTTGCTTAACTACATGAAGTTAATATCGCATTAGTATACTATTAATACTAATCGATATATTAAGACCTAAACGTAGTACATCAGAAAAAGACCGCGCCAAAAAGGGGTATGGGGGTAGCCATAATAAAGTTCAAATAGGAGAGTCCACGAATATAAATTTCATCAATAATGTAATTTGAATATATATACAAATAAATAATATACAATATTGCTCTTATGTTATATATGTTTTTTATAGCAATGAAATTATTTGAATGTTTATACGAAACTCATAACAATAGTTACTTTAAAAGGCAGTTGTAAAAGTTGTGGCTTGTTGTTTCAAGTAATTTTGGTAACAGCGTGACAGATTTTAACTGAACTTCTACCAGAATATAGCTAAGCATATAAGTCATAGTATAGGCTCAAAATTCAATAAGGGTTTCGCAAATATTAAATCTTAAAACAATAATTAAAAGTACTTAATTGATTAATTATCTACATATATCTTCTGATTTGTTTGCACTGAACATGGGATTCAAGAAGTTCGTAAACCTTTTAATAGTAATACTTATTTTATTTAATAAACGTATTCGTTAGTAAAATTAAATATAATTTAAATACAGTTCATATTAGTCTCGGTACTGACCTGACTGAAACCAATTCCAAGTGGAGACACAGAACTTAAAAGTTTCTTTTGTGTGAGAAGTGCTATTAAAACATTATGATATTCTCGCCGTCCTTGATTTCTGTATTCGTTCTTTAATTTAAACATTAACATCTAAATGTAAATGTTTATAATATACACGTCGTTCAGTCGGTAGAACAGGTGGTTCAGGTGGAGCCGGGCATGTTCACGAGGTCAGAGAAACGAGGCCGGATAGGTCGGCGGGTCTACGACCGCCCGGGCGGCTCCATCGATTTTGTATTATATGTTTACAACTATCACAACAGTATGTACCAGACATGTTATTAGTTTACAAATTATATATATTCTCATTTTACTAGCTATTTCTACTATCTACTAAATTTTTTTTAACTTAAATCGTTAAAAACAATTTAATGTATACCTTTAAAATTCTATAACGGAGCTGTTTTTTCGCGGTCTTGTTTAATGGATAAAGCGTATGAATCATTTCCATACAGCCAAGTCCTTCAGCCAGTATAAAAACCTGTTTCTTAAGCAAATGCGGTTCACGGCGATTCAAACTTAATGAAATACATACACTAACATCCATATAAAATATCAGAACAATCATATTACTTAATAGCTTAATAACCTTTCAAAATAATATATTCCTAAGCAGCCGCAGCTTTAAACATCATTTAATATAAAATATTTCTATATATTTAATACAATGAAACAAAACAAAACAAAACGTACTTTGTCGGTACTTTGTTAGTATTTAAGCGATATGTCTGCCTAGACAAGCGAGGGTAGTTTACCCCGCCGCTGAGCACCGAATCTCTACTCTGGTTAGTTTGCCTACCGTTTGATACTGAGCTTAGGGGTTTATTTACAGTAATTGTTTGTAATAAATACTGTACTGTAATAGAAAATTTAAAAAGTTAAGTGGCGCGGGTACCGGGAGCGCAGCGCGGCGGGGGTGGCGCCGTTGCCACGGCAACCAGGTCAGCGACCTCGCAACAAGTGAGCTGTATCGATTCATTTGCATCCGGGATGCGCTCGTGTGAGCCGTTGAGCCGTTATTGGGTATTGCATTCAGGTGACCCACTTCCGGCGCGGGCCTAGCCTGGATGTTTCTGCTGCCCTGGCCGCCGGCTGGGAACCGGTGAGCTCTTACGCCGACGCGAGCAAATTGTTCCACCGCTTTTCTTTGTTCATGGTCCTTGTTCAGCTGAAATAATTTTGAAGTAGACTAATTAGTTCAATTTACTACTAGAGATAGTGAAGTGAGATAGATCTCATTCAATTGACATTACATAATTTATAAAGTACATCAGGCATATATATATATATATATATATGTCGAAATTTTTTTTATTCAACGACGCAACGAGTCGAGGAAGACATTCACCTGAAACTAAGTGACACACCTACCTATAACAATGTGGTGTTAGAATCATATACTCCACATCATATAGTACTCAGCACTTCGAGACATAAGCTGTTTAGTGTCGTTACCCCAATAATTGTCTACAGTGTCCTTCAAACCGGAACACAGTAATGTTCGCGCAGTACTGTTTATCAACTGCAATAGGCGCTGCGGTGGTACTCACCTAGACGTATTTCAGCAACAACAACCCATCACCACCCTTGGTAGAGTGTGTATATATACTGAATAATGAATAAGTTTATTTTATGAATACTCTAGAAGGCTTTCTAATATCTCAGTATTGTCTTCTACGTACCATTGCCGCCTTCAAGTAGAAGTAAGCAGACATTACTGTGTTCCGTCTTAACTTAAAGACTCAAGATCTGAAATAAAGATTTATTTATCAACATGTATCTCCGTTGCCACAGACCGTTAGGGTAGATATCACCGAAGCCTCCTTCTGTAGCAGACGACAAACAGTACTGTGCTAACCTTACTGTGTTCCAGTTTGAAGGACGCTTTAGCTAGTGTAATTACTGGGGTAACTAGACTCAACATCTTATGTGTCAAGGCGACCAGCGCAATGTGGTTCTGTGTATACCATTCTAACTAGCGCCACGTTGTTATGGCAAGCGTTTCACTTACCATCAGGTGAACGACTCAATTGTCTCGATGCTTCATTGAATAAAAAAAAGTTAAATATAGTTACTAATGAAATAATTGAATTAAAAAACAAGTCGTAAACATCCTACTTCCTCATTGCATAGTAAATATTTTACTTACCCCGCTTGTAATAAATTTGACTAACTTAAACTAAGTTATTAAAAGAGGAAAGGTAATTCAAATTCATTATCTGATAACCATCAGCCTCGTCGCACCCATTTTTAATAGCAATTAATGAGACCCGTCAACTTGATCCTCGGCAAAATGCTAATTACCGATCCTTACCCCTAATTTTCAACAGAGCGCCAACATCAAGCGAGTTAAGAAAACTTTACGTTACTTAGGTTTTCACTTAAAGTATTTAACTTTAAGTTGTGTGAATATTGAAATTGTTATATTGGACCAGCTGTTCCTCGCCCGCTCTGCTGGCCCTCATATAAACTTGGACTTGAAATTTGTCTCAAATGTTCCTCGAGAGCAGCCCCAAATGACTTTCTATATCAATAGTTACTATAGCAACCGGGTTAATAATAAGAAATGATAATGTTTATAAAAGTTAATTAGAAATACAATGACGAAGGATGTATGAAATTCAAAAAGTAAATAGCCTATAACCACCTGCAGATCTTTCCGCGCGGAATGTGGATTTTGTTTTACGATTAAATAAAAATGTAACTATGACGCCTTATTTTTTACTGTCAACACTGAAATAACCTATTTGAAAAGTTATAGCTTCTAAGTAATGATAATTAATTGAATTAAATAAAACAATGATTAAACAATAATTATTACATTAAAATTTGTGTAGAAATAAGTAAGAAATAATATCATTGAATTGTTTCCTAGAAAATCGGGAATTTTTTGAAAAGTATTTATTAAATGAATAACTTCAGCAGCATTGTTTCTGCATGCGGTATTCCATACATAGATAGATATGATACGAGCTATAATTTAGTTTAGCCCCAACAGACCTTTTACACCTATTACCTTTCACCCCGTATATATACATATATATTGCTATTCCGTGTACTCTTCTGACCTTTATTAAGCTTATTAATAATTAATTTCCCAGGAGGGCTTGCTGTTTGCAGTTTCACGAATACTCGTTCGTAATATTAACGTTTATATTGAAGATGAAGTACTGACACATAGCCTTGTAAGTTAAATAAAACAAAGAGATGCGTTGTATTAATGTACATTTGATACAGTAGAATATAGTTGAGGGGTGTAAGGGTTCCCGCACAACTACTCACGGGATCCAGGCCAACCTCACCAAACGAGACTTTGACTCGTGACCAACCCGCGTTGGGCCAGTGTGGTGGAAAATGGCCCAAATTCCTCCACATGAATCGCTACTCGATCGATGTGGGAATTTATGTTCAAGGGCTATGTCCAGCAGTGGACGTCTATCTGGCTGATGATGGAGAATATGGTTGAACGGTAGTACATCATTGTTTTATACTTAACCATTATAGAGTAATGATTTTTTTTATTATATCAGTAGTTTTTACTCGTGGTAAGTTACTGTTGACGGCGACCGTCTTGGTAGGTACCACCGCAGCTCCAATTGCAGCCGACAGACAGTACTGTGCAAACACTACTTTGTTCCGGTTTAGAGGGCGCTGTCGTTAGTGTAAACATTGGGGTAATGCGACTCAACATCTTATGTCTCAAGGCCTCGAGCGCAATGTGATGCTGTATGTACCATCCTAACTAGCGCCACATTGCTATGGGCAGGTGTATTGCTTACCATCAGGTGAACGTCCCGCTCGTCTTGTTGCTTAATAGTATAAAAAAAGGTTTTTTATTATTTTATCAATACTAATGATGCCTTGGTACAGATAGTTTAAGGACTCGTTTAATCGCTACAAGCAACTTCGTCACAGACCCTATAGTTCACTTCGATCTTTAACTCTACGTTATAACTACAACTACTTTGTATGCAATATATTTATATAATAACTATGATTATTAACAATATTTAGTACATTTAATTTTATTACTTTAGTTATTAATTTATTTATTTTTTTATGATTTTTGTAATTCTTTAAAATTGCTGCCCTGCTCCTTTCCTTCCAGAGATATTAAACTAAATAATAACTTCAGTATGCATATTTCGTTTCATGTGTACGTTGCGTCTTTTCATCATTATCATCAGCCGATAGATGTCCACTGCTGGACACACGCCTCCTCCAAAGATTCCCACATCGATCGGGTAGGGGTTCATATAGAGGGATTTAAGCCATCACCCATCACGCTGTTTTATTTTGTCTTTAAATGACTTTTAGGTACCCTAAGTACCGATTATCATCACTTCATCCAATTGTCGTTCACCGTGAAGCGGAAGCTTCATCATTATCGCCACCATCATTGGGTGCTATCTACAAATTGAATTTGGGCGTTCAGTTGGATGAAACTAATTTGATCAGATTTTTCGATTTCCGGCGTGGAATTATTCAATCGATGGGTCCGATGCTGTTTCCGCTAGTACAGTTTGATTTAAGTTTAAACTAAAACAAATTAGTTTTTAGTTTAGATTTTATTTAAAATATAATATAAAATAATTGCACCACGAGAAAGTGAGGTTAGCTTGGCTCCCGTGAGTTGTAGTTGGGGAACATTTACACCCCCGTTGTACAAAAAAAGCTTAGAAACGGATTATCACCGAGAGCAAGTTGCAAACTATAACACAAAGACAGCGCCGGATTAGTTAATAAAAGAGCTCTGTGTAATGTGATGTGCAAACAAGTAAACTGTCAGCCTCCGCTACTAATTACTTAATTAACCATTGTTTACTGTTACTTAATGAAGTGTGGCGCGAGTACTATGTGTGGCAAATTATATGTGTAACTTTTTTATTCGTGATTTCATAAAATGAATAAGTAAGTTAAACGTATAAATAGTATCGTTTTTTAGTTAACGAGCACTGACACGAAAGAAGGGTGCTGTGAAATAAACGCCTATAAGTCTGAATCAGGGGTCTAAGAGGTCCTGCACAACAACTCACAGGATCCAAGTCAACCACATTTGCTCGTGGTGCACCCAGATAATCAACTGATAAGGCTCTGGCTCTCGCCTTCCCGCATTGGGACAGCGTGGTGGGTAATAGCCCTAATCCCCCCATATGAATACGCGATCGATGTGGGAATTTTTGGTAGAGGCCTTTGTCCAGCTGTGGAGGTCTATCGGCTGATGATGATGATAGTCTAAATTACTGTCTATGTAATTGTTAATCAAAAATACTAAAACTAATTTTAGTGGACTATTAACAAGCTTACTAAATGGGAAATTTATTTAGTTATTATAAAAAAAAAGTTATACTTGTCTCCAAGTTTTAAGCTCACTCTTATCATTCTCGTTATATTTGATTTGTATCGAGGATTTTAAATTGTGGTACATTATACTGAAGAGTATCTAATCCTTTAAGTCGGTATTCCATCAAATTTATGGCTGAAAGTAGAATATTTCCGCTGGTACCTCGAAACGGATTCTCTATGGACACGCAGCTCGTGTCCAGGTTCTGATTATGCAGGCTTTGTTTGTTTGTTTGTTTGCTTTTGTGCACAAACAATGGCTCGTCCGATAAAGGATTTAACGTGACAGAGACGTAAAGTACTCACATAACCAATCCATCAGATCAGATCTTATCCAATATAATAACTAACTTTTCTACTTCCCGAAATTAAACCTCGTAGTATAATAATTATTATAATATTACTCAAGTTAAACATACATTGTTTATCCTTAAAGACGCTTCTTGAAGACTCTCAAGCTTCAGTTAAGTTGACGCTTTGATACAGTTTTGTAATCTGAAAATTTAACTCCTATTCATCGTACCTTAGGTACTTGCAGTAGATCCTGATACTGGGATAAGAAATAAAAAGGTTTGATGTAAGAAAAATGTTTATGAAAATGGTCTCTTTATAAAGCAGGCAAACAGTGCTCAGTTTGTACCGTCGGTAAGAACAATGGAAGCGAGGAGCAGAAGCAACTCCTGCCGCCAGGTTTATTTCCAACTATTGAATTGTCTCTACCGCGGCGCGTTTCATAGTTACCCTACTTTTATTCAGCTGCTTTTGTTCTACACTTTTCTGTTTAAAGATAAATTAGTTTTACCAAGCAAAGGAAAATACACTTCGAATTATACGTATTAGAGGGGAGATACCGCAGAATTACCGAGGCAGGAGAAAGAACAGGTTATACTGGTAGGTCTCTGTTCTGGAGACCACCTAAGTAAGCACCACCGCAGCGCCCACTGCAGATGACAAACAGCACTGTGCAAACTTTGCTGTGTTCCGGATTGAAGGAAGTTGTCGTTGGTGAAATAACTGGGCGAGACTCAATATCTTGTCTCAAGGCGACGAGCGCAACTTGGTGCAGTGCATATTATGCTAACTTAGGTCAGGTTATTAAGGGCAGGCGTACCACTTACTATCAGGGGAATGTCCAGGTCGTCTAGTCGCTTCGTAGAATAAAAATAAGTTATTCGTCTCATTACTCCATGTAAATACATCAGTTACAGTCTTCCGAATACAAAGATGATTGTAGTGTTTTCTTTGGCGAAGTTGTGTGATGATATCAACTTAAATGGTCTCCTTTATGGGACACCTACAATTAGTGCACCTCTCATCAATTTTGTAAACATTCCCTGCGCGCTCTTTAGTATATATTTAAGCTTATCTTCGTGTACCCTTTGGACCAATCCTGTCGTCATGCGACGTATTCCTTGATTACGGGAGCTAACCTGTTTGTTGTTTGTCCGCTTTGTGGACTGACAAAGGCCTACCAATCACGGCCTGCATCAAAGCTGCATGAAATTCCTTGAGCGGTGCGCTTCAATCTCAGTATGAATTAATTTATTTGTGCTCGCAGTAATGTGAATACGTTTTGTGTTTGTTTTAAATATTATATATATATTAACATGTACAAGCGTAATCACTTCTGCACATCATAAACTTGAAATATATATTTTTTATCATTCTACGAAGCGACGGGACGACTGGAACGGTCACCTGATGGTAAGTGATGCGCTCGTCAACAACACCGTGGAGGTACATTGGATTACACTGCACCAGATTGAGCTCGTCGCATTGATACATAAGATGTCAAAGTTAATTCGTTCATTAATTACATTAGGTACAGCACCCTTCAAACCAGAACTGGGTTGTTTGTACAGTACTGTACTTGATCTTTAAAAAAACTTACAGTTACTAAGTACAGTATATTATTACTTAAACAATTCGTTTGTAATAGGATGAGTATAAAGAAACATTCCAAAATATATCTGTGAAAGTAACTTAACTTTGTATACTTCATGTAAAGGTTGACTTAATGCCATGGGCATTATATTCCAGTGTACCTTGGCTAATGCAGAGATGTTCTGGTAAGGGCATTAAATACCCCCCGAACAGGTTCCCGTTTTGTAGTAGTAGTGGGGCTGGCCCAGGGTACCTGCTCTAGGTGAGCTCCGTGAGTTCGCTTCGGTTGTGTGCCGGTAGGCTGTAGGGGCAGGATTTGTAATGCTCTACGCAGCCGAGGTGGAGTCGCGAAGGGAGAGGAGTGTCAGTACTACGTTTCGCCGTTCTTTTTATCCTCGGAGGCCGTATAACGGTTGGCAAGCGGAACCTAAAACCAAATCCGCCTCAGGGAGCAGAGAGTTTTTTTCTTGGCTCCCATGGCTTCTGGTTTACGGTAAAAGGGAATTCGTTGCCCAGGTGACGATAAGAGACCGACAGTAAGGCGCACTGTATATTCCGGCGCGCCTTTGCAGAGGTGGAAATGATGTAAAAGAAGTGAAAACTACTTATTTGCTTATTTCTGTGTTTCAAGCACCATCTCTTACGTAATACTTTAAGTAAGAAATAAGCAGAAATGAGGTAAGCGTTTGATACAGAAATAAAATAACTTATTGCTAAATTTCATGATTTGTTATTGTTTCAGAACATTCATTTTGCTGACAATATTCTCTCAGTGCATGACCGGAGTGAATATACCAGTTCTAGGTTACAAGAAGGGATCCGGTGTTACCATTATCTGGTTCCCGCTCTTCAAATTGTTTCCTGTAAGTTATAATGCATCTCTCAGACTCTGCGTATATTATGTACCAATTATCGTGATGAAAATTGTTTAGTTGCAGGTAAAGATTCCTTTAAAGACAGGTCTGATGCTTCTGAAGATTCCTTATCAAATAATTTATACACCTATATACTATCCTCTGTAAGTTCAGTCCGAAAGGCATTTTCTGAAGGTTGATCATGCATGTAACATGCAAGCAAGTATGCGAAGTTGATTGCTTAGATTCTATACAAAGAAACCATAATACGTTCTCAATATAACAGTTAAGAAACTATCTCATCATCATCATCAGCCTTTGTTTATCCACTACTGGATATAGACTTTCCACCACATGCGATCCTCGGCTTCTCGCATCCACCCACTTCCGCTCTGGTAATGTCGTCGCTCCCTCTGGTTTTCGTCATTAAGTTACATCTATATTTATAAGTTCTCTAACCCTTGTTTCGTTGGCAGGTTTTACTGACTATCGCCATAATGTGGGCCGTGTGCGGCGTGCTGACGGCTACCGACGTGTTCCCCGAGGGTCACCCCGCGCGCACGGACCTTAAGCTTAAGATTATAGAGGACGCGCCTTGGTTCCGGATACCATATCCAGGTACGACTCAATTTCATACCCTTAGCTTGTTAAAGGTTCCCAACTACTCGCATTGGGCCAGCGTGGCCGAGAAATGGCGCAAATCGCCTCCTCCCCCCCACATGAACAGCTATAAATATGGAGATCTTTGGGGGAGGCCTATGTCCAATAGTGGACGTCTATCGGCTGATGATTCTGATGATGATGAAGTGGCAAGTGCGAATCAATACAGATACATTTCACCCACATAGACCAGGACAATAAGAAACGCTATGATACGACTTGTTCTGTCGCTGATAATACATAATGATTATTTTTTTAACTAAATTGTACGAGTTATTAATTATAGCAAACAAACACACCCTGAGGATGTGAGGAGGCAATGACATACGTTCACACATTATTAAGTGAATAACAGGAAAGCCAAAATTATACTGTTATAAACGAAACAATGTCTTAGAGAGTAAATGAAGTTGAATTGTATCAGGTCAGTGGGGCGCGCCGACGGTGAGCGTGGCGGGGGTGCTGGGCATGCTGGCGGGCGTGCTGGCCTGCACCGTGGAGTCTATCAGCTACTATCCCACCACCGCCAGGATGTGCGGTAACGATACAATTAAATTATTTAAATAACCTCCAATATCCAAAAAAAGGCAGGTGTGCTTGAGAATTTTACTATCATACGGCAAGGTATAAGAGGTTCTGTACAACAGCTCACATAACCCAAGTTAATCTCACCTGCTTGTGGTGCACCACCATCGAGAGTCTAGCTATCACCAACCCGCAATACGCCAGTTCGGTGGGAAATGGCTCAAATTTTCCAATATAAATCCCTACAAACAACAGCCCCTAGTGCGCAGCGGTGACTGTGACGAATGTTAGGTAATGCGCCGGAACCAGGACAGCGCTGGACCGATCGATATGGAAATCATTGGGAGAGGCAGATCCAGCGATGGAAATCTATCGGCTGATGATAATGATCATGACAGCGGGAGGAGGTCTGCAACTTCCAATTTAGGAGCACTTACGTTCAGCAGTAAGCAAGAAGCTAACGCGTTGATGTTAGTATTATTATTTATGCTTATATATATATATTCTATTTTTTATATATTTATATTATTATATATAATTATATTTGTTACTTATATATATATATATATATATATATATATATATATAAGACAGTTATTAACTACCGTCCATGATATACCACGCTTCCTACATGGGTTGGTTCTGCCTTTGATGTTGTGCAGGATTTAAGTTGTGATTAAGTTGCAAAATACATTTGATGCAAGTAGTTAAACGCATTAGACTAGTCACAGGTTACTTACAATTCCTTTGTAAACCTCCGTGCTTTTGTAACCAGATAACATTGAATCGTCATCATAATCAGCCAATGGAAGTCCACTGCTGGACATAGCAATTAACAAAGAAAAGCATTTTTTAAGTACAACCTTTTGTAATAAACTCTTGTTTGTAGCTGCTCCGCCGCCTCCGCTCCACGCTATCAATCGTGGTCTCGGCACTGAGGGTCTGGGGACCATGTTAGCAGGCCTCTGGGGCTCGGGAAACGGTACCAACACTTTCGGCGAGAATGTCGGCGCTATTGGCGTAACTAAGGTGAGAAAACTTGATCCACTGTGGATTTAACTTATTCGTTAAGTTTGCATTAAGCACATAGTATTTATATTAGGTTTGCCAGCAGTAGTAAGTTATTAGGAGTGGTATTAATTTATTTTCTATTGCTAGAGAAATTACTGAGTCTCCAGATAAAGCTTTATTCCTTAACTTATCCTCTTTCAGAATTAATTTCCTTTTAAATAGTATCCTGTCTGGTTTACTATTCAAATGAAACACATTTGCGGTAGGTGGGGTCGCGGCGCGTTGTGCAGTGGGCGGCGGCGCTGATGATAGTGCAGGGCGTGGTGGGCAAGCTGGGCGCCGTCTTCATCATAATCCCGCAGCCGGTCGTCGGCGGACTGTTCTGCGTCATGTTCGGAATGATCTCTGCATTCGGTGAGAAAATGTGAAATAGTGTACTGCTAAGTCAGAGTAGGAATACTGAGTTATGATATGTCTAGGTCTCTCCGCGCTGCAATATGTAAACCTGAACAGCTCTCGGAACCTATACATCATAGGGTTCAGCCTGTTCTTCCCGCTGGTGTTGACGCGTTGGATGTCCGCGCACAGCGGCGTTATCAACACGGGAGTAGAAGCGCTGGATGCGGTTCTGCAGGTGTTGCTGTCCACTTCTATCCTCGTTGGGGGAATTGTTGGATGCCTTCTGGATAACTTAATACCTGGTAATGCTTGTTTAATAGTATTATAATTAATGTAATTTTATAATAACTTTGAATGAATCGAAATATGTACTAAGTATAATATGTTAAATTCAAGCGTTTCAAGTTGTGTTTGAATTGAACACGGCACGGTAACGCTTCAATGCCTATAGTAAACTCAGCCACAGATCGGCTACTTCCTCACCTACCTCAGAGCTATTGAGACAATTTGCATAGTGGAAAAATGTGAGCTAGTTCACTAGATAATGCTATCATCCCTTACCATCCACCAACCTCATTGAGAATCAAGTTATTTTTCGTAAAAGCAAACTCATTTAAAATTGATTCAGCCATTATGATAACTACGTTCATAGAGACATTTCATTATCGTAGAGAGTTCAAAAGAAGACAAGTAGCCAACTGAAGGAGTCTTCACATGTTTTTTAATTATCAGGAACTGATGAGGAGCGTGGGCTGGAGGCGTGGGCCAAAGAAATGGCTCTGGAAGCCGCCGGCGCCAGCGAACACGGCGACACTTATGATTTTCCCGTGGGCATGTCGTTCATACGCAGGTACATTCACTTGACAGACTGTGTTATTGGTAACAAGCGGTATTACCACTATAGTATTCCATTGTCTATACCACCAGTTATTAATATCGCAGCAGGTAACTTAAAAAAAAGATTCTTCAAGTAACAGATACTAGTTTTTATCAAACCGGACAAAGCCGCGAATATGTAATTAACTAGTACTTAGAATCTATAACTTTTTTTCAAATATTTACTTTGAAATTTTCATTCCGGGGTTATAGAGGGTGGAATGTGAAAAGTCGTAGGGAATTTTCAAACTCATTTTGCTATCATTTATCTTCATATATAAAATGGCTGTGTACTGGGCGGGGGCTAAAGTTTTCTAGAAGAACATGCTTTATTATCTCCAGCCTCATTAACCATCATTATTAACACATAGTTCATACAATACACAAGAGAATAAACATCTGATAACTTCAGGTGGAAGTGGACGTCGTACCTGCCGTTCATGCCTACTTACGAAGCCGGAAAGTTCACCGCAATATTCAAACGGAAGAAAGACAGCTGAGGGTGATAGCTGGTTACGTAAAGAGCGTAGCTCGAAGTTTGAGGACTCTGGCGGTGTCTACGACGTGATACAGTCGGATGGTAACTAGAGGAAGTGAGGACTTAAATTAGTGGTTAAATTGAATCTATATAATTATATGAAATATTTCGTCTTTTATTTTGCTGTTTTTATAAATAGATCATACTAAACAGGATATTTTTTGGGCAGAATCCTAATTTTGTGTTTTTTTTTTTCATCAATTTAAGTAACTATTGTAATGCTCGTCAAAATCCCCAGACGAAGAGAAAACTGATGAGAAATCTTATAAACATTTACATAAAGTAATAAAACTGTTGTTAACTTAATGTTACAGAGAAAAGTACTTTATTTATATGTATAGAAAATTTGTTCGTGAAGGAAGCTGTGAAAGATTTTGAAAGCATCTGTATATCACAATTGTGGTCAAAACATAATACTATGACTAGCGTGATAAATTAACATAGCTCCTTTTTAATATATCTAAGCACTAATTTAACAAACTTGTAATAACTTTTACAATGTCCTAAATAACTTGCGATTATAATTGATGATACTCGAAAAGATTAAGTACCGCTTAACGGGAGTGTCATTGGAGTGCTTTCAGGAGTACTTATTGTTAAGGGCTGTTAATTTTTTCTTCAACCTTCACCTTTTTATTCAAGTCTAACAATTATACTTAATAAGTAATTTAATTTGGTTCGATTAGCAACTTTAAGAGGCTTTATATCAGAAAAGATCCTTTCTAATGAATGTACTGTGGGGCGACAGGACTTACTTCATTTCTATTGATGGAATTCAATATCATCTTTCATAAGAAGGGTATTAAGCTAATGATTAAGTATTCATCGGCCGATGTCATGTCGTCGAAGATTTTTTTTTAAATATGTCAATTTTTTCTGGACCTTTTCATTCATTGGAACCTTTGTAAAGTGAGCGGCAAACTCCTCCATATGGCTGCAAGAGTTCTGAGGAGCATTGAGGAGCCGTTTAAAGCTTTCTAATTTAATATAAGAAGTTTGGTTTTTGTGCGATAACTTGAAGCTGAATCAATAGTTCTCTAGCGGGCGGGGATAAAATAAGTTTAGCAACGTCTGATGTAAAGCTTAAAATGTATTCAATTGTATTCATGTTTTATTCTGTTCATGAATTAGTTACGGCAGCTTACCCTCGCGAGCTCGTAACCGTACTTTTAAAGCAACTGCAAAGTTTACAGCTTCGGGTGCGGCGCTGAGAGTAGCCACAATTCACGGCATTAAGTTAAAATTTTAATGAGATTTTACGACTAGTATTTGTATATTGTATTTGTATGTGTATATATATTTATTCTTTTAAGGTAACACATCATAATCGTCAGCCAATAGATGTCCACTGCTGCACATAGGCCTTTCCCCAAAGATCTCCACATCGATCAGTCCCGTTGCCCGTATCCAGAGAATTCCCGCGATTCTCACCAGATCGTCCGTCCACCTTGTGAAAGGCCTGCCAACAGCACGTCTACCGGTACGCGGGTACCACTCGAGGACCTAACTGCCCCATCCGAAGACGAGATAAGACATGAATTGCATGAAATGTTTCTATTATCATGAGACAATTGTACCTAACATTTTATCTTGTATAGACAGACAGCACTGCATCTAACTTTTCATATATATAGCAAGAAACCACTTTAATCCTTTAGAATTTCTTCTACTATTTAATTCTTACAATTGTATCCTATTGATTGAAGTTGAGGAGCAAGAGGTTAGTGTGGTGCGGGCATGTTATGCGGAGGGATGAGGGACATCCAACGAAGAAAGTAATGAGGATGAATGTGGATGGTTATATGACCGAAGAAAGTGTGGATGGATTGTGTGAAAGATGACATGTGTAAGAAGAGTGTGAATTCAAATATGACGGCTGATAGAGGAATATGGAATAGAAGTACACATTGTGACTACCCCACGTAGCTGGGAAAAGAGCAGGAGGATGCATCCTATTGATATTAAGTACTTAACATAGGCTTTATTTAAGTTATTCTAGAGTCATCGATCATAGTATGCTTGTACAAATGGAAAGCTGCCTTTTTGTTGAATTTTTTTTTCTACTCACTTATAAAATGTTGTATTATATATTACCATGTTTTCAGGTTACACCGTGGGTACAGTGATGGTGGAGTTTTTATTATACGATTCACTCATTTAATTGTAGGACACCAACAATTGTAATCAAATTACAAACAAAACAACAACAATTGTTATAAAAATTAATGTGAAATCTATGAACCCCTCAAAATATGTAAAAGTTAGGAAAATGTCTAAAAAAGTTATGGTTTTGATCTATTCCAACTTTTTCTGAAAGGAAAAATCTTAGTCTCGGAGCTGATCATGTTATTTCAAACATAACTAAACCCGTATCAAATAATATTGCTTTAGTATGACGATCAACATTTTCTTTAAAAGAATTGAATTATGAAATGCCTTACTAATATATGTATATCATGTATCAGTTGTAAAGTTATCCGTAGAAGTCTTCTATCTCAGCAAGAAGCTCAGGGCGGGTGGTAATGATTCTGCTATCTCCAGTCTTCAGCTTTGTCACCAAGCTCTGCCCAGCAGCAGAAACTAGCCAAAACTTGGTTACGCTCGATTGCCTCTTTAATACAATATGGCTTTAATAAATCGGCGCAGATCGCGAGTCAATGACATAGAGATCCGTTTGTTGCGCAGCCGATAGCGAGAAGCGTCTTCCGAAGACTGCGGAATCGTCCCAAGTCTTCAGCAACGCACCAGCCCGCATTGGGTAAGCGTGGTGGGTTTACGGTTCAACTCCGTACAATAAAAGATCGAAAATAGTTTATACAAAACATAAATCAACGCAACATCTCTGTAGTCCAGCTAAATAATATACAAATGAAGCTGAAATCGGACCGGAAGGCTTCATCATCAATCGTTCTTTAGAAAGTAAAATGAATAAAGTAATTAAAGACTTCTTTATCTTAGCTACTTTTCTGTAGTAATAGATCATAACCTTGTAAATAAGAGATGAATCGCTCAATAAACTATTCCGCGTGATTTAGTATACTCTTCTTTTATTTAATTTCAACGAATTTCGTTTAGACAGGGTGAGGGGTCCGTGCAACGTCGTTACCGGGTACTAAGTGCTCCAGGAAGAGTAGAGTACACTCGTAAGTAGGTTGCACGTGAGGTCCGTCGGCTTACATCGAGCAGTCCGGCAGTACCGCGGCCAATAAAACCACCCCGTGTCCCTCACTCCCTTAAATATTTACAGAAATGGGAAAGTCGGTGCTGTTACTGATCTCGTTACAGGTTCCTTTTACACATTCAGTAACACTTTTATAGACGTAAGTATGGATATTCATTTATATGTAGACATAAGTTGTCAACTTGACGTGCTTTTAGCCATTGTTTTAACATTACAACTAGAAATAACTTCCTTTAAAATAAGCTGCAGCTTACAATTAGCAGTACGATCTATTTTTCGTTAGCAGAATTTTCATTCTCCTGAAGTAGCGACGCCCGCGTGTACTGACATTGCTTTATCCTTGTTCTCCTTCATTATAGAGCACATCGCAGGTCCTCGACACTTTAATCCGTGCACACATTACCTTGGCCGTCAAAGGCGACTCATGAATATTCAGTAAAAGTATCTGTACTCACAACGTTTGCTCATCGCGTACTTAATTGTAAAGTAATTCTAAACTTGAATTGTTGAGATAAAACATTACTTGGTATTCTTGTATTTTGTCTGCTTAGATATCGTATTTACTCTTTTCTATCTATTACAGCATCTAAGTATTAAAAAAAATTATTCCTTTCAAGTATATTCATCATCATCGTAGACGTCCACTGCTGGACATAAGCCTCCCCCAAAGATCTCCACATTTGTAGGGGTTTATATGATGATAAATGAGGTATTTTAAAATGTATGCCATGCGATTCTCAAACTCATACATTTTTTAAATAAATATATATTTAACTTAAGTTGTTCTGAAAGTTAATTCTTAACAAAATAGTAATAAGTTATAACAGAAATCGTTCGTTCGGGTAGAACCCCTTGAAGCCCAGTGTGGAATATAAGAGAACTTTCTTGTAAACTTCAGTGGAGGCTGTCACGGTTACGGAAGCGGTAAAGTTTCCAGGCACAGGCGCGGAGACTTTGTTGTGAACTGTTTCCTGTCTTATTTTAACTAAAATATACAAACAATAATTAAATCAGGCAGCGCAGGACATTAGAGATCCTGACTGTAAGGTACAATCAGCTGGCGATCATTGTACCATCACCGACGTACGTCTGTTACGAAAATTATATCACTGATATGTTTTATTTACAAAGTGGGTATTTGTGTAAATATTCATTCGATTTCTATTAAAAAAAACTTTTTTGACTTCCTAATAACCAAAATAAACTTCTATCTAATTTGGAAGTATTAAGTAAGATTAAGTAGATCATTAAAAAAGCAAAACCATTTAATGAAAGAAAAAGATCAAATTGTATTAGGGATAGTACCTGGTATTACATTGTCTATTTCATCGGGGGTGTAACTCAGTGGTAGAGTGTCTGCTTCGCATGCTGAAAGTCCTGGGTTCAAATCCCAGCACCTCCACACTTTTTTTTTGATTCATCTCAATAATTTTTACACAATTTAATGTCGGTAAATACATTTTGTTTGTTTTGATGTAACTTTGGGGAGTAAGAGGTCCCGCGCAACAGCTCACGGAACCCAAGCCAGTCTCATCTGCTCGTGATGCACACTGCTGATCAACAGGCGAGGCTTTGGCACCTAACAACCCTCTTCGATGGAGGGAGAAAAGTATTTTAGTTACGGATTTTGTCCCTTAGACAATCTTCTAATAATCTAGGAAATTCGACGGAGAGCTAAAATTGTCAACGTAGCTTTCAAAATCTGTAAGCTAAAGTGGCAGTGAACCGGCCATGTCTGTCGTGTCAGTGATGGCTGTTGGGGGTGGAAAGTCTTGGAGTGGAGGCCGCGTACAGGATGCAGAAGCGGAGGGCGCCCTCCTTCCAGATGGACCGACGACATCATTGGAGCGGTTGGAAATGGAATGGATGCGAGAAGCTGAGGATCGCATTTGGTGGAAGCCCTATATCCAGCAGTGGATAAACAAAGGGTGATAATGATGATGACGACGGCAAAATAAGAACTGCGCTGTTACTTAGACGGCCTCCAAGGACAGAAACCTGCCACTAACAAACTTCTCATCCTTATTCTCTTGTTTCTTCCTCTTTCCCTTCTCCCAGCTATGTGGGTTCAACACAGTATGTACTTCTCTTCCATATCCTTTTATCAGCCGTCATATCTGAATTCGCACTCTTCAAACACATGTCATCTTTCACACAATCTATCCACACTTCCTTCGGTAACCTAAACGATAACCTAAACGTTCCTCACGCGCACGCAATGTGGATAGATCTCGCGTCAATAAATGATCGATACAACTTGTAGATCTTCCACGCAGTCAACAAAGTGCACATGGCACTGCGCCACCTCGCGCAACGCGACGGGAACCGCTCAGGATAAATAACTGAACGCGGACTCTTGGCACATTCGCGCTTTACCGCGTTTCATATAAATTTATTTACCTTTATTTACACGACAGTCTGTCAGTTTGTATGTATGACTCTTTGTTTACATTAATTCTGTATGAAAATTCGCGCTTTACCGCGTTTCATATAAATTTATTTACCTTTATTTACACGACAGTCTGTCAGTTTGTATGTATGACTCTTTGTTTACATTAATTCTGTATGAAAATTATTAACAATTACTTTTGTTTATTTATTTTTTTATACTGTACTCGAGTACGTCTAAAGTTTGAATCAGTTTCAAACGCGTCAATGTTTATTCACAAAACAACAACTACGATCATCATCATCATCAGCGTTGGTTTGATGTCAATTGGGGAATATTCCCCATTAGTCGCCACGTTGGGTACGCGGGTTGGCGACTGTAAGATATTGGTAGGGGTAGGTAAATGTGGGTGGAGTGCAGACATTTGAGAGGTAATGTATGATGTTACTATTTGGAATATTGTTGGGGGAAGGATAGTACTAGTTGTGGTCTTCGGGGGCGCGAACCCGTATTCATCGGACAAATAAACCCACTGACAGGGTATGCTAATATAATGGTCGCAAAAATATTATGTTGACCTTTCTCTGAACTTTTCCTTCTTTAGTCGCTTTTTACGATACCCCAAAGGTTGTATCGCGGTGAGGATATTCCAAACCCTGTCTCTCATACGTGGGGTAGAAGCCCGAGCAAAATATTAATATGTTATAATGTTGAGTCTAGCCTAAAGGTGGTAAGATACGTTTGAACATTAGAATTGAGTATTTGGAAGGCGGGCAATTTACCATTGAGTCAACCCTCAGATATTACGGCGGGGTTAACTGTACATACCAATATTTTATTTTATTTTACCATTGTAAAGTGAATTTTACGAATTACATGGGTACTGTTGGAAATACGCAATTTATTTCCAAGACCTAAACACACACACAAACCCCATAATGGTGACTCGACTTCAGCTGCATACCATCAGGTGAACGATCCACTCAACTTGGCTTCATTGAATAAAATATTAAATCAGATAATTCATTAAGTAAACAACAGTAAAAGTTATTTTATAGACTTCTATATAAAATTTACTTTCTATATATATTATACTAGCTGTTCTCCACCCGCTCTGCAGGCCGTAACACCCCCGCAACACCCTTGGGGAAGGGATATATAAAATCCATTCTTAGCTAACCTGAAAATGTCAGAAGCAATATTTCTACCAACTTTTGAGTGTTTACTTCTAAATAGTTTCGCAGATTAAGTGATAAATAAAAACATTATTATGTTACTTATATATTATTATACTACTTAAGTACTATTTATATTGTATCATCATCATTATCAGCCGATGGATGTCCACTGCTGGACATAGGCCGGGTATTGTGTTCTTCTATATATAATTCATATATAAACTTTAATTCTATATATGACAGCGACAGACTAATCAGTTAAAAGTATTAATGATAAGTCTAGTAAGTTTTCTTTGGACAGATCGACGTGGAGATCTGTGAGGCAGGCCTATGTCCAGCAGTGGGCGTCTATCGGCTGATAACGACGATAATAAAGTTTTCTTGTAATTGTTACTTATATCAGTGTAACAATTCGATACTTATAAATAGCCTTTATTTCAGACGTTCCCTTTCTCAGTTTAATGAGCGCCAATTCATTAAACAGCAGCAGTAATAAGCTAAATATAAGTCCCATTCCCTGAAGCCAATTAACGTTTCGGCAAAGTGAAAAAGGTTTTTTGTTAACGTATAACGTACAAACGGATTTGACCCACTTCATGTTCCAGCAGTTTCCTTTACGTGGTACAGCGACGCGCAAGCAGCATCACTGTTCCTTTAAATTTTATGCAATAATATAAATTGTTCTTATAATTTTATCAATCCTCGACCAAAAAATGGATGTTAATATCCACAAGTCTAGCTTCCTAAAGTCATATAGATCATCAAAATCATCATCGTCATCATCAGCCGATAGACGTCCACTGCTGGACATTGGCCTTCCACAAAGATCCCCATATCGATTGATTCTGCACTGCCCACATTGCTGAGCATTAAGGGCCATCGTTCATAGGGGTTCATATGGGGGGAAGTAGGCCATTTCCAACCACACAGACGACAAGTTAGAACACCATGTGGGGTTTTAGTCGATGCAAGTCAGACATAACCTGTCCTAGCCTGCGAGGACGGGTATGCGTAGGTAAGTCCCCCACGTTAATTAAAAAAAAACACCTATCTTCCGCTACTGAGTAATGCCGTACCGCTAATGCGGTAGCGGCGGGGCCGCCGGGGAAGAGTAGTGTTGGTATTGCGTTCCGCCGCTCTCCCTATCCTCCGCAACTGAGTGGTGCCGCACCGCTAATACGATGGCGACGGAGCCGCGGGGGAAGAGGAGTGTTGGTATTGCGTTCCGCCGCTTTTCCTATCTTCCGCGGCCGTATAACGGTTGGTGGCGGAACCCAAGACCAGATTCGCCACAGGCAGTCGGGAGAGTTTTTTCTCCTGGTTCTCATAGCCTCTAGGTGACGGATTTGGAAAGATTCGTTGCCCGGGTGATTGTGAGAGGGCGAGAGGCAGGCGCGCTCTGTGTTCCGGTATGCTCTTACGGAGGTGGAAAGGAAGGATTCTTCCTTTCCGAAGTGGGGCTGTATGGTGCAGCCAGCGCTGGCATAGTCACGGAGGTGTGCGAAAGCGTTCCCGTAACCCTGCCATAAAGCGAAGAGGGGGAATATCGTGGGGGTTTTAGTCGGTGCAAGTCCGATCTAACCTGTCTTTGCCCCTGCGAGGGCAGGTATGGCTCATAGAACCAGAATCGCGAAGTCGCAGGTTGGAACCAGAATCCTTGATGCGCTACCACTATTATAACCTAGAAGTGTCAATTAAAGACGTTATTATTTGTTTATTTAATACCATGATTAAGGAATATCATAAACTGGACTGGCATATCTGAGGCGTCTGCGACTGTACCACGCTGATAGTCAACCTTCACTAGTTGGAGAGGCACTTTAAGGAGAAGATCATAAACCAATTAGAGTCTTATCTCTTTTGATAATGTATATAAATGTATTTTTATCACTTCATAATTGTATTTTATGTTTTATTTATTACATTTAATTATCTCTGAATAACAAATAATATTATCGTGAATGCTGCGGGCCGGAACTTGATTGGTCCTGACTTTATATTTCTGAGCTTCTTGTGCTTTCTGTGCTCTCAGATTTCAGTACTAATTGGGTACGGTTAAAAGAGAACGGATTCAGCGGCCGTCAGCCGTGACGCTAACGGATGGGCCTCGCGGTTAAAGTTCGGGAAATCGTTCATTTTTTAACATCCGGATAATAAACAGGAGTGTTGTCTGTGTAAGTGTTTATATTAATCTTGTTCGTTTTGTTTTTAATACCAGAGATAACTACTATACCATTTTTGGGTTTAATGAAAAAGATCTATACACAATTATACCTGTAAGTCAAGATGGCAATACTAAATTTTAACGAAATACTTTGGTGACAGCTTGAAGGCTTAAGTTAGGAATTATAAATGACCCTGTTAATTTTGTTGTGTATTGAATTTGCCAAAGCCATAGATGAACTATAGTAGTGTTGGGAGGTCTTCCACAAAGTGGACTTACGATCTGGTGGGAATAACGGGAACGCACTGGATGCGAGCAACGCGGGACTGATCGATGTGGAGATCTTTGATAGAGGCCTATGTCCAGCAGTGGACGTCTATCGACTGATGATGATAGATGAACAATTGATGACGTGCACATTACATTTCGTATTAGTTGTAGCGTGTAGTTAGTGTACTCTTTAACGTTTCCGCTCGTCTCTCTGATACATAAGATGTTATACATACATATATATATATATGTATAACAATACACAAGGCTTTATTAGCTGGTGTACAGTAATAACTTTGGTAATCATGATCTGCAACCGGTAAATAAATATTTCCACGACGTAAAACATTAAATATTAGGTCTTTAAATATGATATTAGAGTTTTGTCGTACCGACCACTTTGATCTGAAATATCTCCTGTTTGTTTGAGAATTCCAAATTCAAATTTATAAATTCATTTAGCTGCTACATTTGAGTTTAGGAAACAGTCGCTCATTTGTTTATTTCTTCATTATTATTTTCTTTGGCGTCGCTTATTGCCGCACAATGGAGAACATGAAATATCGGTATATTTACGAGTACGAGCTCTACCGCTGCTCCAGTACCAGTGCTGCAGGAACAGCTCGAACGATTAATGATGAGTACGGCGCTGGTGTCGCAAAAGGAAGCACGGTACATTTTTGGTTTCAACGGTTTCGTTAATTAATGGCTATTGTGGAAGCGGATCCATCACAAAACACTTCAGAGGTAGCTGCAAGCTTAGGTGCAAGTGACAAAACTGCATTACTTCACTTGAAGCAAATCTGGTAAGTAAAAAAACTTGAACGATGGGTACGTCATGAGTTGAGTGAATGGAACTTGCGAACACGCGTCGACTGCTGCTGCTGTATTACTTTGCTCAGCCCACACAATAATGAAGGGATTTTAAATCAAATCATTACTTATGATGAAAAGTGGATATTATACGATAATCGGAAGCGCTCGTCGCTCGTCGCACTGAACCCTGGAGACCCAGCCAAATCCTGTTCTAAACGAACTTTTACTCAGAAAAAGTTACTTGTGAGTGTTTGGTGGATTAGCGCCGGTGTCGTTAACTACAGCTTTCTAAAATCTGGCGAAACGATTACGGTAGATATCTTTTGTCAGCAACTGCAGACCATAAAGGAAGAACTAGCTGCTAGACAACCGAGATTGGTCAATCGCTCCAGGCCACTGCTGCTTCACGACAACGCAACGCCACCACCACACACTGCACAACAAACAACCACTAAGTTAGATGAGCTACAATTGGAATGTCTGCAACATCCACCGTACTCCCCGCACCTTGTCCCAACAGATTACTATTTTATCCGGAAATTAGACAACTTCTTACAAGGAAAAAAATTCAACTCCGATGCGGCAGTTCAAACCGCCATCAAAGAGTTTATTGATTCCCGCCCCCCCATGGTTGTTTTAGTAAAGGGATCAATGAACTACCTATGAGACTGCTAAAGTGCATAGACAACTACACGGTGCATACTTTGATTGAAATATATTTTATAAAAAAAAATTACTTTGTATTATCTCGTCCAAACGTCAATTTCATTTGTAAGGACCTAAACTAAAAGCGACGTGTTATATAGATTCTGATGCAAGCGCTTGAAAGCTAAAGCGATTCTTACAGATACTGAGCTCGTGGACCCGGATCCACGGCCTGTTTGCGACGTGCTGTTAAGCTTGCGACCAACATTTAAAGTGATGACCACGACCACTCTGGTAAGAGTGATATCGACAAAGAAGAAAATACGTTCGCAATAATCTGTCGTGTGCTCGTGCAGCTACGCGTAATGAAGTATAAAAGTATATGAAATTAAGTACATTGTACTTTTCTTATAGCGGATTACGTAAAGGCGATGTGAAGACGGATGACAAGCTTCAGAGACTGATAAGACAGATGAGCGGTATCACGAGGAGTAGTAGACCTGGATGATATAAACCAGTCTCAGGTGACTAGAATTTTGGTATGTGTTTAAGCGAAGCATAAGAGCGCCTTGATGCGTTCTATAAGACAACTATTTTAGTTTAGTTTTAGTTGGTCGTAATTTTGCTTAACCCTGTCTTACCCTTGTGGGGATTTCTTAAAAAATATATAAAAGGGGTTAATCTGCGAATTCGGTTGGTAAAACGAGTCAGCAGTATGGATGGATGGAGATGAGATGGAGTTGCATTAGTTGCGTGCAATGCTCCGCGGATACTCGGCGGCGCACGCATTCTAACCTGTTGTGCGGTCGCGCGGGCGCGCGGGCGTGCGGGGCGTGCGGACCGGGGCGTCGGGGCCGGAGGAGGGGTGTAGCTATCGATTGGGGCGAGGCAGCGCTCGCAGTCGCGTCACGCCCGCGGCCGCACGTGGACGTGTTCTGCTGGTGCCTGCTACGGATTGCTCGCCGCGAACGGCGCATCGCACACGCTCGCCCCGTCATGCAGCCGGTACAGCGCTGGCCGCAGTGAAAAGCACAATTTCAGGTGAATTTACTTCGCACTACCCACCCCGCCCCGCTTTCCGATCCATTTTATACAGTGCTCGTCCTGCACACTACAGCTCGATGTGCTTTACTTGATGTTAGACTTGTAAATTTTAGTTATTTTATTGTATGTCGTACGTTAAGGAACGGACGTTTTCTCGCTTCGTAAATTCGCTTCTTTTGTTTTGTATACTTTAACCCGGCGAGTGGGTGATCCGTTCCGACCGCCGGCATTTCAACGATCTCATTTATAAAGAAACCATTAGTCTTATCTAAATTGTTTCCATTTACCTTCTAATTCTGAAGCAGACATGAGGTCCGGTGATTAGTCTGTACTATTTTCAATGTCGTAAATGATTCAACTACCTATTCGTTTAGTTTCGTATTTATCAACGTTAACGTAATGGATCTCGTTTATTAATTGTAAATAACCTACTGTGGAAATTAAGAATATTTATTATAAAGTCTTTATATATATTCACTCAATATGAAGTACATATATTAAAAATGTACATGTAAGTCATATTTTATATAATAATCGTATAATAATAACTTATCTAGCGAATTAAGACTGGTTACTTGGTTATCGATTGAGAGCGTTGCGACGCAGTTTCTAGTTTATTAGATCCTACGATTTAAAACGCAATAAAGGAATAACAAACCCTTTTTAAAGGGGTTTCTAATCTCTAAATAATGATTGCAATTATGATGTAAAAAGCCTTTGTGGGTCAATACCTGACACTGTCATAGATTACTCTTTGTGTCCTAGTGTATTGTTTGTTTAAGCTATTCTACAAAGGACATCATGCGTTAAGCATTACTTCGACTCGTAATAACGGAGCGCTAGTTAAAATGTTTACACAACAAGTAGATATGTGACGTTGAATCTAGATACCCAATAATATTACAAGTTATTTAAACATTCGAACCGGATGACGCACAAGGTCTGCAAACTATCATTTTATTTTACTCTTCTATACTGACTCGAGCAGACAATTTTGCTCTTTTCTCATTACGTTCCTGCGACTCCGAGTGTCGGGCACTGAATACTCAGTTTTCATACTCTCCGCTTGATTTATGCTGTATGAAGAAATTGTAATGGTAATGGATGAAATTCTATAAATAAAATAAAGAGAAACAAAACAGACGTGTTAATCATTTCGTTTATTATTTGCTGTGGATAAACAAAACTCGAATTTTAATGCGATTTAAACACTGCTTTATAAATAGCACAAAGTGCTTTTCAACATCAAAGTATATAGTATTTGCGGTAGGGAATATAAAAAGCCGTTTGTTGCGGAATACGATCGCCAACAGGCCGTGGATCCGGGTCCACGAGCTCAGTGTGAGATGCGCTGTAAGAGTCAATATGACTTTCATGCTTTTAACATCTTCAAAAACGGAACATGATTGGTTTCCGTGTAGAAGCAGACTTAAGTTTTCTATGCACTTTTTATCGCTTACAAACAACATCAAACAGTGAAAGATGTCGGTCGCATCCTCCCCTGCCCCTCAATGCTTGCTTGATATCATGGAAGTTTCTGGTTCGATTTCGGAGCCACATACGTACTTGAATTTAAACAGTGCTAGAACTCTCTGTACCTCTTTGTTTTCACTTATAATATTATGGTAGTAGGTCTCTATTGCCCGAGATCGTGTAGGTAGGTATCATCGCAGCGCTGATTGCAGCTGACTAACATTACTGTGTTCCGGTTTAAAGGGCGCTATAGTCAGTGTAATTACTGGCGGATCGAGACTCAAGATATTAGGCCTTAAGGCGTCGTGTAAAATTTGCTGCAATGTATAACATCCTAATGTGTCATTAACATTACTCTCTCCAGTAGTTACAGTTTTAAGAGCTACGATGTTCTGGGCGAAATTTCAGCTCTTCGCTAGATATCGTCTCGCTACTAACATCCGGCAAATTTAAAGTCAAATGTTGGTATATAAAACAAATCGTTATTGTATTTTATATTATTGTAATCGTTAAAGTCACTGTGGGTGGATAAGATTACTGGGTTAAAGAGAACACGTTAGAGGCAACGTCCTTACGTGTAAACAATTTAAATAGCACACACATTTGATTGGGAGGAGCATACCTTACCACCAGGTAAACGCACGTATTAAAAAACCATTTTAAGTAGTATGCTATTTCTGGATTGAATAGTCGACTTAAGAAGTTTCCACGTAGGCAGTATGTCTAGACGCGATTGTTGTTTAAAGCTTAGGAGTCGCCGAAGGTTATGTGCGACTTGGAACAAATGTAGCCTTTGTCTATTTTCGACCTTTAAGAGACCTCATATTTGTATAGTTATTTTTGAAAATAATACTTATATATTGATACTTAAAAATAATAATACATATAATTTTGTAAGAAACTGTAGTAGCTCGGATGGTAATATGATCTTGTAAGCTATACATCAAAAGTCAAGCGGGTTTATCCAACTACACTCGGCGTGATGGATAAATAGATATGTCTGTTTCCTTATGAGAAGAGAGCTCGCGTCTCAACAGTGAACTACTTGTGTATTGACTGCTATAACTTTATAATAGTTATCTAGACTATAATAAAATAATGTAAGTACTACATTATAAACAATATCTAGTGATAACTGGATTTACGACTTATTTATTAAACACTAATGTTCTAGTGTTTGTCTGCTCTGTTGTAAACTCGGTCGCCTTGCCTCTATGACTTGAAACAAACCTCTGCAAACAGAAGCAGTTAAAAATTACTTCTGTTTATTAAATCAGGCTGTGCTTCCAGTTTCGAATTAAGTCACTGTACCAGGAGGTGAAGGACACAAAACGATCAGGTATTTAGATATCTGTGCCGGATGTCAGTCTCTGAAAGTTGTAAGTCGAAACAGAAAGGGATTTCGGTAAAAGTAACGAGAAACTGCTGATGTTCTCATCGCCAGTAAGAGACTTGATCGTCGAAAAATAATGCATGAAGCTGTCGTCCAGCCCCATAATAGAGACTTCAGAGGTGGGCTTAGTGATAACTGGCTGAAAAGCTTACCCCATCACTATATTTCTGCATCCATAAGACCTGGAGACTTGGAATCTGGTAGAAATATTCTTTTCGCCGAGTACAGGTTAGCTGAGAACGGATTTAACAAAATTCCATCCCCATAGGGAGTTGCGGGGGTGCTATGGCCAGCAACGCAGGATGGGAACAACTAGTAATAAATAAACGATTTGTGTAGTATAAAAGTAAAAAAATATTGCGTTTGTATAGCGTTGGTAGCTCTTTACTGTTTATGAGAGTAAAAAAAGTATAAAGTGGTTCAAGCATTATAAATTCGTCGTCTCCACTAAGCGGCTTTGTTTTCGCCCTTTTTGTTTTCTTTTCAACCGTAAGGGATGACGCCCTTGTATTAAATGAATGGTGTCTTCACAAAGCAGTTTGTTTGATATATTGTAGACTTGTTATATTATTCGAGCCTTTTTAAAAATATTCATTAAGGTGCTTTATACAATAATATTCTGCTAATGGAATACGCATTATTATCTACAAGCAATAGACATCCACTGCTGGACATAGGCCTCCCCCAAAGATTCCCACATCGGTCGATTCTGCGCTGCCTGTATAGAGGCATTTCGGACATTTCCTACTTCGCTGGCCCAATGCGGGTTGGTGGGAGCCAGAGACTCGTTTGTTGACTAGCAGGGTGCACCATGAGCAGGTAAGGTTGGCTTGGGTCTCGTGAGTTGTTGTGTGGGGCCCCTTACATCCATGAAATATGCACTGATGGTTTATTTACTAAAAATTTCACATTATATTTGATGTGTGTGTAGATGTTAGAATTAGGTCAATCTATATGTCTCTTTGTAGTTGTAGAGTTTAAACGGCGGAATTTAAACCGCTGAGCCGCCTCCAGTTAATAATAAACGGGGCGCTCACAAACGATACAGCCGGCTAGGTACAAAGCGGTATCGATCTATCCTTTTCCACGAAGCAACTCCTACGGATACTTAACTGTTCGTGGAATTACAACTACGAGTATATGTCATAGCACTACAAGTTATTCATACAAGTTCCATATCTAAATTCACACTCTTCTTACTTATGCCATCTTTCACATAATCCATCCAAACTTTCTTCGGTATTCCTCTACCCTTATAACCATCCACATTCATTCTGATTACTTTCTTTGTAATATGTCCTTCATCCCTCCTCATAACATGCCCGCACCACGCTAACCTCTTGATTCTCAATTTTTCTACTACTAGAGCAACTTTCAGACTTCCTCTAATATACTCATTGATAATTTTATGTATCCTCGTCACACCACAGATCCATCTTAATATTCTACAGTATCAATACGACTACATTAAATATAACTAAGGTAATCAAAACATCGCGATACCCTTTGACCTTTTGCAATACATAACGGCTGATATTAAATTCAGTCGAGTGACGCCGCGTAGTTTACTTCTGCTGCTGAGGAATGTTGGGTTAGTACTTCGATTTAAAGGACACTGTAGAATATTTAATTACAGTGGTTACGATAATTAGCGGTGTGATAGTACAGACTTTAACGCTGATTGTTGTATTCAGAGCTGATTAGCATTATGTGCTCATTTTGTGCTAGGCCCGCCGTATGATAAACATATAAGTAAATTTAAACTATTAAAGTATTTAATAAAAATGTATGAAATCATTAAGTATAGTATATCATCATATAATTTTAATTAATAAATTAATAGTTGGTAAATATTTTCTTATCAGAACTATTCAAAGAGTAAAGATTACAGCTGATTGTTATTTGTTTGTCTCCAATGCTCACCTCCTCACTCGTGCACCTGGTAGACAGCGTCAGAAATGGTTTGATGACATAAAGGAATGGACCGGGTTTAGATACCATCAGTTAAAAAGAATAGCCGAGGATCGAATTGGTTTTCTCGATCTGATCACCGGACTTCGGTTTAAACAGGGCAACTAATGAATGATTGTTATTACATTTAGGCTTCACTTCTGATCTTTTATTCGTAGCCAACAAACATTATTTAAGTACTAATATGTTAGTCAAGTTAGTGCTTATATTGTAGACACTGCGTATTTAATAGTTAATACTTTTCATAAGGTTTTATTATAGATAACCCAGATGTGCAGCTACGAAACCGTGCGGAGCGCCCGGCGTGCACGGAGCCTGGATAACGGCCTTTGCCTAATAAAGCACCAGAGCGTTAAGGCTTTGTCGCGTAATGACGTATTGTTACATGAATTCACATAGGGAATATACAGCATTTCCTTGTTTGTGCTATAACGAGATCAGTTTACCTCACACACAGCATCGCAGTCTCAAATGTGTCCTGGTAAGTCTCTGTTGCGACAGGCCGTTTGGTACCACCGTGGCGCAGACTACTTATTGGCAAGAGGAATAAGATTCATTTCGCCAATAAATAATCTGCAAACATTATTGTGCTCCGGTTTGAAGGATGTTGTAGCTAGTAAAATTACCGGGGAACGAGACATAATATCTTAAGTTTCATAGCGACGGGCGAGATGTGGTGTTGTGGCGCCACGTTGTTATCGGCAGGCGTCTTACTTCTTCATCATCATTAGCCGATAGACGCCCACTGCTGGATATAGGCCTCCCTCAAAGGTCTCCACATCGATTGGTCCTGCGTTGCTCGCATCCAGTGGATTCCCGTGATTCTGACCGGATCGCCGGCGTATCACTTATCATCAGCTAAACGTTAAAAACTTCGTTTGTTTTTAACCTCTCATCGAAAATAGTAGGTTCAAATATTGAACGCGTGTATCTCAATCTAGTGAATTGGCAGCGAACGCTGCTATGCATTAAGTTCGTCTTAAGTTAGAAAAGTCTTGGTTCTTGAACGATTGAATCTATTTAGATATTTTTTTTCTGTATCAGAAATAACTAAATCTAATCATTGAATATAAATAAAAAACCTGTCAACATTGGTATTGATGTTATAATGTTCAAAACGTTCAGAGTATGTTTCTCTTTAAACGGCGCACTTAAGTTACGAAGGTCAATGCCGACGTGGCGTTTATCGCCGCTCACTAAATCGGAAACAGTTACATCTGGCCACAACGAGGTCGTAGTAGTAGTGGCTACGGCGTAGCAAACTGCGCACAAGATTTTTAACGCCGCTGCTACGTCGTAGCTGTGGTTTATAGAGGCGATCTACAGAGATAGTCGATGTTGCCTTTTTCATATCAGTGTCACATTTTGTTTTGATTTTAAATACATTTACTTCTAACAATTGAATTTACAGCTAATTATATTTTTAAATTATTATATATAGAATAATAAACCATCGAAATACTAATATAAATATCTCATTGTGCTGATCAGTTATATCCTAAATATATCAATGCAAATATTTTAATCATCGCCGTCAACTGTTTATTTCATTTTTATCAATATTTTTCATACGAGGTGTGTCAAGGTACATCGATCTCTAATCAACCTTAAGACAGGGTTAAGAATAGCTTCATTTGGCATAGAGAATCTCTCCTGCACAAAATTATTGAGAAGAATGGTATAAACAATGAGAGTTCAGAAATTATAATACTGCAGTTATCCCGACACGCAATCTTATTTTACAGGAAAATTTGTTTTGGCTCTATAGATCTGAAAATTGTTGGCTAATGATTAATAAAAGCTTTATAACGGCTAGTGAATATGATTTGCTAATTGATAGGTCCGAGTGATGGGGAAGAACCCGGAGGCCCGAATACAGACCAGAGTATTAGTTTGACATGCCTTGCGAATCACTCCAAAGATATATGCAGGAGATTTAATATATTTCAAACTTTTACGAATAAACATTAAAGTTAAATCCTACAAACCGGAACGAGTTTTTCAAAGCGAATGTTTAATACGTTCATTACGATGACAACTAGAGAAGCCCTCGAGATTACAAAGGTGGGGCGGACGGGTGGAACGTAATTTCCGAAACTCGTCTCCCTCTGGAGCTTTCCTCCCGCCGTGTCTTTGTTCTCTTTGCTCAACAGTTGTGAGGGCGGAACGGAGACCGCCCGAATTCAGATAAAATCATTGTTTTCCCACTTGTAAAGAGAGAAAGAACTTTCCATTGTATTTCTAGAACGTTCTAGGACTTTGATAACTTTCTGCAGCAGTTTGTCTTTAAGTTTACAAGACGCAAATATCTCGAATTACATTCTAGCTTACTGTTATAAAATTTTGTTAACAATAATCCAATGTTCGGTTTGATGTTACTTCGATTATCACTTACTTGTAGTTACTGTCGAGTAATTTCAATATTTTTGTTATCTTTATTAAAAAAAACACTTTGATTATACTTTCCCATTATTGTTAAGATTACATATTTTTTTACTTAAACAAAGGATGCGAACGTTGTTTCACTTGGTGGGAAGCTACACAGCTGGCTATAAGTAGTGGTAATTAGTAGTTACTAGTACGCTTACGTAACTTATAGGTGGAGGTTTCGTCACTCAAGTGTTATTTTCATTATAACGGTTTAAACATTTGTTCATTATGATAACTAAATGTAATTTTCCGTTATATTATCAGTCGCTTTGTAGCGGATCGGGGGTAAATTTCCATTTATAATATCCATTTCCGCGTCGTTTCGTTGCGTCGCGCGGCGCCATGGTTTGCATATCGTTATAACATTGTCTGCCGGGGGACGGGGTGGTTACCGCAGTTTACCTCTTATTATGTATAATAAATAAACCTTGGTTATTTCGTGCATTAGCCATATGCTCTATACTTATAGGAAAAGCGTAGATTTGATCCTCCTTTGAGCTTCAGGTAAAAGAAAATATCTTGAAGCGATATCTTTTAAGAACGGCAGCTTGGAAAGTCATGCCACCACGGATTAATCTAATAGGTAAAAAGCATTTGATTTTCTCCTTTTGAGAGACAACCCTAAGGCCTATTACAGAAAAAAATAAATAAAAGGGCTATTTATAATATGTAATAATATAACTACTTTCTTGTTAACACCACAAGCTTAGTACATTTTTATTATATTACTGGTTCGCCAAGTCGTTAAAGGTGACTGAGATGGAACAGCTCCATGAAAATGGCAGCAGGTTTACCTTTGACCTTTGTGAACATACTGCGCTCTCCCAAGCTGCTTGTGATAGGGAGTAAGGTAAATAAATCTAATAATAGTTCAATTTTGAAAGCCTAAATTTTGTAGTAGACTTTAATGAGTTTTAATGATGATGTGAATGATACTCAATTAGATTTAGATAAATTGCCTGATGATTGAATTTTAAACCATCTATAGCAACATTTTGATGACGTAAAGGTTTATGGATTGTTGCTGATACTTATTTAATGAGCAATCGTAATAATGCTGATGCGCTTGTAGCGAACCAGCGACGTGGAGTGCCGCCGCCAATTAAGTAAATAATACGAACACAGGATTTGTTAAACCTCTCTGTCTGCAAATAATACAGCTGTACAATATTAACTTTGAATTAATAAAAATAATCATTTGCTTCATCATAATCATCGTCATCAACAGATAGACTTCCACTTCTGGACATAGGACTCCCTGGGTTCCCGCGACTCTCACCAGATCGTCGGTCCACCTTGTGGAAGGCCTCCCAACACTACGTATACCGGTACGCGGGCGCCACTCGAGGACTTTATTGCCCCATTAGCCATCGGTCCTTCGAGCAACATGCCCTACCCACTGCCACTTAAGCCTAACAATTTTTTGGGCTATGTCTGCGACCTAAGTTCTTCTGCGGATCTTCACATTTCTTATTCGATCGCGCAGAGAAACTCCGAGCGTAGTCCTTTCCATTGCCCTTTGGGTGACTTTCGACCTTAGATTTACTTTATATCTTTCTAAATGAAGTAATACTTCTGTAGATTATAATCTACAATATTTCTCTAGAAAGTATTGTAGAAGAGTAGAAGAGAGAGAGAGAGAGAAAGAGAGAATATACTTTCAGCGTTTAGCGAAGTTGGATTAATTGAAATCCTATTATTACCATTTCAACATCACCCTAATATTACTAAAATTAACTGGCGGTAGGTCTCTTTGGCTGAAGATCGTGCCATCACTCCTATTCCTTTTGCCGAACAATATTGTGCGAATGTTACCGTGTTCCGGCTTGAATGGCGCTGTAGCTAATGTAATTACTGGGGTAAAGAGGCCCGATATCTTATGTCTCAGGCGACGAGCGTAATGTGGTTCAGTGTATAATATCCTAACTAGCGACACATTGTTATAAGCAGGCATATCACTTAACATCAGGTGAACATCCTTGTCTCGTCGCTTCTTTGGATAAAAAATTTTATTATTAACTTAATTAATGTTATATTTCATTAAATTTTCATCTAAATTCTCTTTGTTAATAATGTTTAGTAGGCTCATCTTGTTGTGTTGGATTAAATCTTTATCATATCTCTAATGATCAGTTAATCATAGACTGGTATTCTCACAAATATTCTAGGTTTTATGGATAGCTATAAGCCGAGGGCAATATTCAGTTAACGTGGCACTCGAAGCAATGATCAGCCCCGTCGGAGCGGCGGCTGGAGTGTTTGCAATCAAGGATTTACCGAGCACTCGGCTCGGATGATATCAGCTTCCGTTGATACAGCAGCAGCGCCGAGCTGGAGATCGAAAAACAAATCTGTTTATTCGTTACTAACAGCACAATCGTTTGCTATAATTGTATATACTGGGAATATGAATGATATTCGTGTCTGTCTCAAGTTTAAAAGTTTTAATTGCGGAAGTTCTTTGAAATGTTAAATGCAATTTAATATCAGTAAGCTGTCAATGATAAATCTCCAGCAGTAGCATACAGCGTGTATAAAGCTTGAATAGTCTGGACGAGTAGCTCTATCACTATCTTCATCTTCATTGTCAGGTATATATTTGAAAAGCAGTCTGTTGGTAAACGGCTGCGAATGTTATGTTTTATTGATAATATATATACATATTAACATTTGTTGTTAAATAAATAAATAGTGATAAATAGGATATTTAAAAACAAACGTTTTAGAGTAGATAAAGTACGCAGGCAACAACGGGGCTGATCATCATCACTGATAATATGAAATGATCAACTAGGGGTGTATCCGAGAACGTATGTATATACATCGAAGCCAAAATTATACTAGATTGTATCAGCCCGTCCCATCCTGTCCCCACGGGCATCGTCCTCCTCTCAACTGGCTGATAAGGGCTTCCCGAGCAGGGGTATAGGAATACATGTGATAAAACTATCGTGTTTAATATTAAGCTAAAGTGATTGAGGATGCTGATGTAATGATATAGAGTGTAACTTATATATAATAGTTATTTATTTTTGGATTTCGATATGATAAAATTACCATCCCATGTAACTTAAAAAAGAATTAAAGGAAATAAAATAATTTAGATAGGAACGAAAATGTACTTGAAAAAAAAAACTATTTTAAAACTCGTCTTCCGAGTCCAGCTCAAACTCATTCCACCAAAGTGAAACTAAAGAATATGGAGGAGCAGAGTTTTCCAATGTTTCCACTTAATTCTTTGGTAGATATATTTTCAAACAAAGATTGATGAGGTTTGTCAGCTTGTGTTCCTACGTTTTAATTTTACCACTCCTAGTGCTCTTGTACCTTTGGATGCAGCTCCACAAGATGATGTCCTATCTAAACAATTTTTTCTCAGGAACATAGAAGATGACTAAAAACTATATTTTGTTAATGTTTTTATTATTATTACAATTAATTAGTTTGTTTCCAATTTAGTCAAATAGTTTGTTATCAAACTTTATAAGATCTGCTTGGAGTAAATGTTGTATGTAGCTTTTAATGTATTTACACAATCTTACTAAGGCAATGGTTGGCAATGGGTATATTCTTACCCTCAGATAATATGTTGACAAGGATTTCCTTGACATATCTTCTTCTAACTTACCTTGACATATATAACATGTATAAAGTAAAAAGTATACTTTTTTTTAATACATTAAGCGTCGACACTAGAGGGATTTTCACCTGATGGTAAGTGACACGCCTGTCCATAACAACTATACGCTGGCTGAAATGGTACACACTGCAGCACATAGCGCACCTCGTCTGAGACACAAGATATTGAGTCTCGTTACCCCAGTAATTACACTACCTATCACGCCCTTCAATACGGAACACAGTAATGTTTTCGCACTGTGATACTTACCCACCAGACCTTTAGCAACAGAGACCTGCCAGCAGCAAACGGTTGACTCTTAAATCTTAATAGCATTTCATTTGTTCAAACACCAGCTGTAGCCTGCCGTAGCGGCTGTAGGCAGTCGTAGCCCGCTGTAGCGATTGGCCGACTACGAACCGGCTGCGTAGAGCGAACGTTCCAAATTCAATTGTCCGAAGTAGACACACTTGGTGATGTTTACGATGATTGCGCTACGTGATAAAGGTTTACGAGGCACGGTGACGTCAGAACGTTTAACTTTTACTGTCTCACCTTGAACTTTAGTAACGCTGACGACGTTAACCAGACGCTCCTCAACATCCAATTCCTGAGTTTTACATCTGTTATTAAATACTTGATTTTAATTTTTTAGTTTGCCGGATATCATCTAGGTAGGTACTACTGCCTTCGGTCGGGGACTCTGCCCTTTAGTCTCCAACTACTAGGATTAAGACTTAGGGAAGCCCTGTCTGTCGTAGAAGCGCGGGTAGTGTCGCCTCTCTGATAAGTGAGGACAACAGTCGGCACACATTTCTAGAGTTCAGCAGAAAAGTTATAAGAAGGATAATAGAGAGAAATAAGGAATAAGATATAATACAGTGGAGAGATGAGAATTTGAAAATTGTAAATTGGAGAAGTAGAAAAGTAGAATAGAATAGATATATAGAGTATGCACACAGTACAAAACAGGATAAATAGGATAAGGAAACTGTACTCGAATAAGGAATGGCGGAATGTTAAAAATGTAAAAGTAAATGTAAGTAGGAATAGAAATTACAATAAAAAATGGTATGAGTTGTCCTCATTTTATGGGAGAGGGATGGAAGATGAAAATTGGGTGGAAAGTGATAGAAGAGAAATGAAGTGTGGAAGAAGAAAGGCAAGGAAGAAGAAGGAAAGAAAGAAAGGAGTGAAGGATAGGATAAAGAATGAGATTATAAATTAAAAATAAGAAAAACATAGAAACAGAAAGACAGGGCCCCAGATCAACTTAACAGGGGGGAATAATTAAAAATATACCCATGTCGGCGTTATCTTGTGTCGGAGGGCAAGACTTGCTTTGGGCTGTTGCGTCAGAGGAGTGAGTAAGGAGTAAGGATGTTAATACACTCGCAGGCAACACTAAGTGTAGGCATGAAGTAAAACATCACAATCCTCTTATCTCGCTTCACATATCATGACATCCGCCCAGTTTCAAATTTGGTGCTCCCGAAGGTCTGTCCGTCAGTTTGTTAATATTTAATGAAATTTCAAACCTCTATTTACATATGACAGCGCGGGTCTCTTTTTTTATTTAACTTTTCGTATTTTTGACCTTTTTTTAACGACCCTTAACGGGTGCTACCTGCCCTGCAGCAGCTTGTTACACATCATCCTTGGTTCCTGTTTTAATAAACCCCTAAATTAACGAGTACACCGTGTTTTTTTTCGGGTGTTATTAACATATATACATATAACCTATTTTTAACATATATATATATTCATAGCAATTACCGCTTATGTTAATATTTATAATACACTGAAAGAATGATTTAGAGCTATTGTTGAATACTTGTAATATAATAATTTTTACCTTCGGGGTAGTTTTTCTACATTAACAGACAGATACACGAACAGACGTACTGATCAATAGTTTAGTCATTATTTTGATTTTATTATTAGTGGAAATATTTATCATTCTGCAGTAATAGAAATCGGAGAAACTATGTTTGCAAATAGTATTGTATATGCTGTAATTTATCGCAGTATTATATTTTCTTTAATATAATTTAACCGTTCGTCATAGTTAATATTCAGAAATTACGGGATCTACGAGTTACTATAATCAAGGTAATACAAAATACCACATCAATTTCAACAAATATTACTAACAAATGTTATAGTAATTTTTCGTGTTTGCCCACCCCTTTTTAATAGTCACAACTTCAAGATATACATCTTCTAAAAAACACTTAAATTTTGTTCAAATAGTAATATTTCAACCATTTAGTAAAAAGTTTCCAGTGGTCAAAGATTATTACTAGCCGCCCTTGTATCACTAATTAAACATTAAGATTTTCATCGAAAACTGCTTGCAGACTCCACGGTAGTATAGGATTGTTGTATATCGTCAGCTCCGTGCCCTCCCACCCCTCGCGTTATATGTCCCGAATTTTCATTGAGCCATAAACATTTACGAAACCACATACTGTATTATTATTTATTAGGGCTGTAGCCGTCGTGCCCGGGTATTTATTAATGTTGTACCAGACTTGTTGGGAGGCGGGTTACAATTCCCATCGCGATATAGAGAAAAGAGAATAGAAAGGAATTTACAGATAAACGACTACGGCATACTTGCCAAATCGCATGCCAAACGTAACCAATACTGCTGGTATTCCCGTTTTTCTGGGAATATTCAGCACAGAATATTAGTTAGGCTGCCCTGATGATACTTGCTTAGTTTAAACTGTTATCAGGAAGGATGTACTTCCTTACATATTTAGATGTGGGTACGTACACATATGTATATTTGGCAAGTGATATCGTCTGTAATGGAAAATTATAAGAATTATATCATTTTACAATGAGTTTATAATAATGGTACAGCCAGCAGAGGCTATAAAAGAGTTGGTAATCTTCATAATGCCAAGTCAGAGCTCACTGAAATCCAGCATGTCCCACGCATGGGCATTATGTTTCCTATTGCCGGCTTAGCACTAATTGTTATTAGTAGTCGATTTAACCAATGTTACACTTTAATTTCGTTTTGATAATAAGTTTCGTTTAGCTTTAACCTTTAAGTTAAAATGGTGTCGCAATCCAATATTTATATAAACCAAGCTACAACCCGAATGTAGTCATAGAAACAAATAGCTTTAATTAACATGTTTAAAATGTTACATAATTGGTACTAAAGACAAAAGAGTACAATGTCCTTGGCATTATAGTCTGATGGTCACCGTCTCTAGAGCCGACTAATCGCATGTGCTTGCGGGGCGCCGCGTCGGGGGCGGAGGCTTCATGTTGCCTGGAAAGTCAATACTTGGAGAACAAAGGACCCTTCCCTTACACGCGAGGCATTTCATCTGATACCTTCATTAATTTATTTATCATCTATATTTAACAATATTAACTAATTGATAAATTTTAACTGTCTGTGTGATCCAATGAACAACCGCTTTCTTGTTATATATAACTGGTTCAATTTCTGGGCAACATATAGTAGAAGGTCTATCGACTGATGATGATGATGCAGTAGAACTGGAAAGGTGATAAGATTTTTCGAAACCATCTCCTTGGTTACTATCTTCTTTATGAATCTATAGCCATAATAACGTTGCTGTGTTTAGCTGTTGAAATATAAGAACTGAACTGTTCTGAACGAGCTGGTTTGATCATTCACGGCTTTATCATTTCATAAGCAATTAATGCGAGTCTTTAGTTCATTATAATGCATCATCATCATCATCATCAGCCGATAGACGTCTACAGTTGGACATAGAGCTCATGCAAAGATTCCCACGTCGATCGAGTAGAGATTTATATGAGTGAGATTTAGGACATTTCCAACCATGCTGGCTCAATGCCGTTTGGTGATAGCCAGACCCTCGTTTGTTGATTAGCAGGATGCAGCACGAGCAAGTGAGGTTGGCTTAAATCCAGTGAAATTGTTGCGTGGAAACCTTTACTCCCCTGTAATCCATATTACATTATATTATATGTATATCATTAAAACATATTTCAATGATCATTATCATTACATTATTACATGGTCAGTATTCGCGTAAAACTAAGAAATATTTATGACTTATAGTTAGTTCATAATATGAAAAATCCTAATAAAAATCCCGAGACTTGGATAATTAAGTGCACAAACACTGCGCCCTGAAACCGAACGGAAACTTTAGTTATTCCCTGTAACAGTTTCCATTCAGTCTTCGTTCCGTGATTGTTCTGCTTAATTAAATCCATTCTACTTGGATAGAGTTGGAGCAACTGAATGATTTGTATTCCGAGAGCAGAGCGTATTGTCGTTGTAATTAACCGACAAGGGGCAAGTGCTTGATTCGACGGATTGTTTATATAGCACTTTACAGAGCGGAAGTGTAATAGTTAGTTATAGTAAATAATGATTGAGTGAACGTTGTATGGCATCAACAGATGGGATATATTGGGGATGGAACGATATAAGTTAGTGCAGGGTTTCTCAAATTGGGGTACGCGAACCCCCAGCGGTTCGCGATAAGGTTTATGTAAAGATGACTGGATTCGTAACCCACTTCTGTTCACGAATGAACGCATACATTTTAGTTTAAATATTAAACAACGAGACTTATTAGTAGAAATGTCTGGAGATAAAACTCTTCCAGATGTTTTAAAAAGTACGTCTTTGGTATATTTATGGGCTGCTGGACAAGAGGAGTATCTCGAACTCTTGCTCAAAGCGGTGAATTTCCTTTTACCCTTCGCTATAACATTTTTATGTGAGAGTTTTGACACGTGTTAATAATAAAAATTAAAGACAGAAATCTACTTGACACCGAGTCAGAGTTAAGGTTTAAATTGTCTAAGATTACTCTAAAATTGAATCAATTTGCGACAAATAACAAGCCCACCCATCCATATTACTATCAAAAAGATATTTCTATTGGCACTAAGTTGGTAACTTTCAATTAAATTAAAACTTCATTTCATTCGACAACAACTTTTATTATTTTCTATGGAGGAGAGGAAGGAAATTAGTTAAAGGGTCCGCGTTCATCTAGAAACTTTTACAGGGATTCATTGAGGCAAAAGTTTGAGAAACTCTGGGTTAGAGTTTTACGAAACTACCTCATAGCGGAGTAACATGACCGATCGATGCAGAGGAAGCGTCCAGCGAAAACAAACGCTAAATATAACCGTGGCCCGGCGGCGGCGCGGTTGTTTGTTGACTCGCTCTTGAAGCCCGCTGGGAGCTGATCCCGCGTCGATCACGCAGCCGGCAGCTTCTATTTATTTGGTCTTCCATTGTGCCGCTTTGAAATTGCGTAGATGTAGCGTTGGCCGCCCTTGTCATAACAAATGACCCGCCTGCCACCAGCGCGGCCGGCGGGCAAACACAACACCCGAAATATCCGGCTGTCGGAACTGTCGATTGGATGTTTACGACCATTTTGCGTCACATTGGATTTATTGTGGTTGATCAGGTAACAGGTTAGAGCCGAGTTGAAACCAAACGAATAAAGGAAACGAAAGTCAAATTTATAAGAACTGTTAGACTTTCTTATGGCGCAGAGACATCGCACCTGACCATCGGGCTGGTCCACCCATTCAAAGTAACACAGCAAGCGATGGAGAGAGCAATGCATGGCATTTCTCTAAGGGACAACATGCGGAACGGAGAAATTCGACGGAGAACTAAAGTAATCAACGTAGCTCTCAAAATCTGCAAGTTGAAGTGGCATTGGACCGGCCATGTCTGTCGTGTCAGTGATGGCTGATGGGGGAGGAAAGTCTTGGAGTGGAGACCGCGTACAGCTCGCAGAAGTGTAGGACGCCCTCCCTCCATATGGACCGACCACATCCTTATGGCGGTTAGAATTGGATAGATGCGGGAAGCTGAGGATCGCATTTGGTGGAAGACATTGGGAAAAGCCTATATCCAGCGGTGGATAAACAAAGGTTGACAATGATGATGATATTATACTTTCGTTTACCATAAACATGGCAATAATGACGTTAATTATAAAATTAACAAACCTTGATGTTTTTACGGCACTAACTTCTTTTCGTGGCTCGCTGGTCTAATGGTTAGAGCGTGCGGCCTTCATTCCCAAGGTGCGGGTTCGAATCTCGGCATGTACCGATGACTTTAATATTTAAGTTATGTACATTTGTGAACTTAAGTAACAACAGCGAAATACAAACGGTGAAGGGAAACATCGCGAGGAAACCTGCACGTGAATTAGAATTCATTCTAAGGTGTGTGTGAAGTCACCAATCCGCATTGGGCCCGCGCGGTGACTATGGTCCATCGCCCCCATATTGAGGATAGGCCTGTGCCCCAACTGTGGGGACGTAAATTGGCTGTTGAAAAAAATCTTTCTTTCAACAAATAAACAGCGACTTGATGATGTGTGAATCAAAGATATGTCTATTTAAATAATTCTACATAAGATTTCTTCCTTATTATGGGACTCGACACCTCTTGATTCTATCAGCTTTATAATTTTAAGTGCAGTTGGTATCTGATGTGAAGCTGAGCTCCCGTACGCTGGGCCCATCGGGAAATCGATCGTGCCATAAATATTTTAGTGTCCGCCGTAAAGTTTTATTATAAACAATAGCAGTTGTAAGTTTGAACAATTCCGTAATCGACGGGAATAGCATGCGTCAGCTCTTGCTTCCTGTCCATTCATTGTCGCTGGTTACAATTAATAACTAATTGCTTATCATATTATTAAAATTTGACGTACAAGTTTTATAAATACTCGATAATGTGATTCTTCTTCTTAAGTGCCTCTCCGACTAGTGAAGGTTGGCCTTCAGCGTGGACAGTCCTTTCTGTCTCTAATGAAGCGGAACAATTCGAACGGTTCAGATATGCCAGTCCATTCCCTGATTTTTCTCAACCATGACTTTTTCCACTTACGTTCCGTTCCCTCTGTGAGGCTAGAATGATGTTAGTCACAGTCTAATTAACAGTGAAAATAGATATTAACAGAATTTTCAGCTTCATTATACATATATGTTCCACGGTTTGTTGGCTGTAACACCCCCGAAACACCCTTTGGGGAAGATGTTTTACAAAATCCGGCAAAAGAAATATTTCTATCAAAATTCAAGTCTTCAAGCCTTATGCTTCCAGAGATCCGTGATAAGTTTCAACATAGGTGGAAATCTCATATATAAATCTATAGGTGAGGAACATCGATGCATCAGATGAAAGAGCTACATTTCCAGCGCGACTGTGAGATCGGCGGTTAAAAATATCAGTTTGCGTTCGACCAACACGTCTATACGAGTGATCGTTGTAGTAACAAAGGAACTGTTTGATCGGGACACTGGCGCAATAAATCAATGTTCCACAAGCCCTCGCAATAAAATGTTTTGTATATATAAACAATCTAAAACGTCAGCACTGTGTGTACAGTGCTCTTGTTGTTCCCGCCGGCAGCTCGCCAGCGCTGAACGGACACGGCTGCTGTAATCTCTATTAACGCTCGCCCGCTCGCCCGCCCGCACAGCGCGCTCGTTCAAAAACAATAAAACGCGATGACTTCCATTCAATAACGTTCTGTGAGGCATCTTCAGAAACAATGGATTACCAATAAATCTGCAGTAAACTTACGTCATCGCGTCACGCTGTAGGGGAATAACTGAAAGCGTATATACGTGTTGTGCTAGTACTTTAAAGTTGCTCTTGATATACTCGTATATAAGTCGTATATTTATTTGTAACAGAATAAGCACGTAAACATAAATAAACAGTTAAGTCAAAGTTTAACTTGAGAACACTGAAATACTTTAATAAACAGTATATAATGAAAAGGGGGTAAAGAGGTGTAAGGGGTCACAACAACTCACGGGATTCAAGCCAACCTCACCTGCTCGTGGTGCATGTGAGGTTGGCTCACCCTCAGCAGCGCGGGGTTCTTGATTTTGGTCCACTCCTTAATGTATCTCAATGTTTGAACTACTGCTGCCCAGCTTCAGGTCATGATACTACGCCCCAGTGACTGGGCTTGCTTCCGCCGCTGGTCATGCTGTAGTGACGTCGTTCGTCTGCGCCAAGTCTGCGCCATCTGCGTCGTTCAGGTCTTCACTGTAACCTTTGGCAACGGATTGTGTTATACCCTACAATACTGGGTTCTCCAACTGAGCTCAGCCACTAACGTGCCCGACCATAAACGCACCAGAGGAGTATTACCCAAGTGAATGTTACAGAATGAGACTCCAACACCCTCTAAGCCGGGTTAATGGTCTTGTCTGTTACCAAGACTGATGGCTCGGTGAATATACTGTGTGTTAGGAGACCGCTTGCGAAATCGAAGACAGACGATGGTACTAATGACACCTTTGATGATGGCAGGGAAAAAAATAATTTTTAATAAAAAAAAATCATATTTTTACAGCGTTTATTAGTATTATTTACGTTCCATAGTGTTAGTAACAGCTAAATTAAACAATATGTTTGATAAAAAATACATTACTATACTAAAAAAACCAGCAATGAAACACAAAATCAAAAACAGCTGATGCTCGGATCAACGCACAGCCGGGCGCGCGCTCTAAACGCTCCGTGTCGACTGTGGAATAAGGTTCAAATTGAAACCAAATACATATCTAGTTGCCGCCGCGCGCGTGCGCTCGTATATCAGCCGTTTTTGATTTTGTGTTTCATTGCTGGTTTTTTTTTCGTAAAGTAATGTATTTTTTTTATGAAACTATTGTTTCATTTAGCTGTTACTAACACTATGGAGCGTAAATAATACTAATAAACGTTGTAAAAATATGATTTTTTTTTATTAAAGATCATTTTTTTTCCCTGCCATCATCAGAGGTGTCATTAGTACCATCGTCTGTCTTCGATTTCGCAAGCGGTCTCCTAACACACAGTATAAGAGATGAAACACCGTTATTCTGATGCTTGTGGTGATATTACCTTTCCCCAGTTCAGCTGTCTGGAAAGATTCTGTGATAGTAATAGGACATAACGCACGGGTATATTAAATAAACGTTGCACGTGTATAAACTTAGCCTATAGCCCGTACATAGATCAATGAGAAAATTGGTGAAGAAGCCAATTAAATCACTGGAAAAAAAATATTTGGTTCTGCTTTTATTTGGTTTTAAGGTGTTCATATAGATTCTAGAAATGTAAGCACTTGCAAGCCATTTCGACTCTTACGGCTCATGTGATACTGGACTCGTGTATCCAGATCTACGGTCTGTTGGTATTAAGATAAAAATGTTAATAAGAAAAAGCTATAAGTACGTATGTACTAAAGTAATATTAGATGTTTCTCAGGAATAATCGGTTTTTTTAAAAATTCAACTTATTTTCTAAGTAAAACTATAAGGTAAATTTATTTTAGGTGGAATTTGTTCAGATCTATTTACTTAAAGTTGCGAGCTATTATTTGACGATACTCTTTAACAACTTTCACCATTATCATCATTTCAAGTGATGGACGTCCACTGCTCGACATGGGTTTGTTGTAATGTGTTCCATAAAGCACGGTCTTCCGTTGTTTGAATAGCTGATAGCAACATCCCGACATGTTGCTACCAGCTCTAGCTTACCGGAAAAAGAAAACATCGAGATAAAACTGACATATTGCTAGAATTTTCGTGGGTTAGCGACATCCGCTTAGACAGTTAGCATGATAAATGTCGTCGGCTATAGCTTTGTGCTTTGTGTGAGAAAGCTTGAATCCCACTAGTGGGATTAGTAAGAGAACTGTTTGTTTATATGTTCATTAGATGATGTACACCTGTAAATGACATCAGTGGAAATAAATGATCTGATTTATTGCCAGCGATGAATTTAACGTTTAAATCACTTAACAGGCGGTAAATAAATAAATACGTAAATCTGAAACGGCGTTCATCTTAATGATGTTTGTGTAAACAGTCATTTATAAAATTTAGAGGCAGCCACCGGACCCGACCCGACTCACTCGAAACCAGACGCCGGTGGCAAGTAAGCAGGTTCAAAATTTTTTTACGTATTGAAATCGGTTCCATGTTTCTTTCTCGCTTGTTTAACGTCGTCTTTCACTGGTGGTAGAACTTTAATCGCCGGAGACCAGGTAGGATACCTACAGTAGGTACCACCGCAAGAGCCTATTGTAACCGACAAAGTGTAGTGTGCAAACATTACTGTGTTAGTGTAACCAGAATCAACCTCTTACGTCTCAAAGTGACGTACGCAATGTAGTGCAGTGTGTAACGTCTTAACCAGCGCCACGTTGTTATAAGCAGACGTATCACTTAGCATTGAGTGAGTGACTTCGCTTCGTAATGATAGAAATCGTAACTTGGTTTCAGTTACATTTCTTCTCTACTTAGATTTCTTCGAATCTGATCATTTATATTTGATAGAAAAGTAGTTCAAATGATTTTTGTAATATAACTTAATGGTTTAAGTAGACTCATTTACATATCATCATTATCATCATCCGATAGACGTTCACTGCTGGACATAGGTTTCCCCCAAAGATGTCCACATCGATCGGTTCCGCGTTGCTCGCATCCAGTGGCTTCCACCTTGTGGGAGGCCTCCCGGTACGCAGGCGCCACTCGAAGACCTTACTGCTCCATCGGCCGTTGGTCCTCCGGGCAATGTGCTCTGCCCACTGCCACTCAAGTCTAGAAATCTTTTGGGCTATGTCGGTGACCTTAGTTCTTCTGCGGATCTCCACATTTGTACTGAACGCTTTTACATATGTTAATATAAACGTTGGTAAATGCCTAGAGACATTATACATAATTCTTGTAAATGCTAAAATGATGTCTTGTTTTAAAAATATATTATGCAAGTAATGGATAGAAAAGGTGGCTCTTGCGACACCGAGCGACGCAGCAGCAGACTGACCTACTTCACTGCAAACTGCGTGAACGCGCCTGGCTGGTAGTAATTCTGATCTTACATTAGACGGAGTTAATGCAGTTGTTCCAGATAATCCGCAAACACACGAACTCGTTAAATTGTTACACGAAGATGTAAGGCATTCCCCAAACCGGCAGAGAGAAGTAGAATATAATTATATCGTCCTACGATAGTGTTTTTCTTAGACTACGCGACGAGACGAGGGAGACGTTCACCTGATGGTAAGTGATACACCTGCCCATAACAACGTGGAGCTAGTTAGAATGATGTACATTGAACAATATTATACTGCAGCTTTGAGGCATGTGTGTTACGTCTGGTAACCGCAGTAATTTTACTATCTACAACATCCCTCAAACCGGAACCGGGTAATGCTTACAAATTACTGTTTGGGGGCAGGAATAGCCGCTGCGCTGTTATAAATTGTACTGTAATTGACAAAGGCTCCTTCAGTTTGTGATGAAACGTTCATTTGAATGTTAATAACTGAAAGTCGTTAAATATTACTATGGTTATAGTAAACTTAGTGTCTAAACAAATCTTCAATGATAGCTGCAGTAAGATGACTTACGAACTGTGAAAACGGATTCTGTTTTGTTATTAAACAGGATATTCCTAGATTACGATGATGTTTAAGAGCTCGTAAATCAGCTGTTTATTTAGGAACGGACTTACACGGAGCGGGTGATGGCTGCTCCGCCCCGCGGTGTCAGCTGATTTTGTGAAGCTCCTACAAGTTACATGAATAGTCAGCATCAGTCGATAGACGTCTATTGGATAAGGAATCATATGAGAGGGATTAGGGTAATTTCCCCCCACGCTGGCCCAATGCGTGTCGGTGGGAACACGAATAATATAGAAACTCATTGAATAATAGCGAGTTAAGAGTACTATAACTTTCGAATCGGACGGAACCTCCCCTTGCCAGCAATCGTGTCGGCTTTGCTGGGAGGAGACATTGTAAGGAGGGCCGTAGCCTTTTTTTTCGTGAAACTGTTATGGTACAAAAGAAGGCTGCCGACCGGGATAGAGAGAGGATAGATCCCACTCGGAGATGAAGCCGCGCGACAACAAGTCGCACCGGAGAATGGTGTTCCCGTATCTTATTGGGAACTTTGGGGTCGTTGGCGGTCAGGATGGAGGTTCTCATCTTCTAAACGAACTTGTGTAGGACAAAGGTTTGACATGGTCTCCCGTCATTTAAGTACTGCTCGTAAGGCTGATAGGGTCTGCATAAAGCAGACCCCGGGACGGGGTATACCAGCACAACGTTAGCGAGGCCGCGCTTATGTTCCGAACCGAGATCCTCTGACCTCTCCAAACGCCAAAGGTGATCACCGAGGAGGTTTTAGTGGGTAACAATCATCCACATAACTCTGACTTCCCCTAGAAGGCGACAGTATCTTTTCATAGATTTCCCACCGGAACCAATAAAAGAAAGAGTACTGTAACTATATTGTGCTTTATACGCTATTGTAGTGTTAGCTTAAATTTTCAAAAGGATACCTAAGTTATAAAGATAAATTTTAATAATGTGTTATCTTGTGATAAATATTATAAAATTTCTTTATAATAACTAACGCACTAAGTTTTTATTTTTATTCTACGAAACGACCAGACGAACGGGGAGTTCACCTGATGGTAAGAGATATGCTTGCCCATAACAACGTGGCGCTGGTGAAGATGAGATGCACTGCACCATATTGCACTCATCGCTATGAGACATAAGATCGTCTCGTTACCCCAGTAATAGCACTTGCTACAGCGCTCTTTATACCGGAACAGAGTAATGTTTGCACAGTACTGTGTGTCGGCAGAAATGAGCGCTATAGTGGTACCTACCTTTTTTTTATTATAGAGGGTGGAAATCTTTTAAAAAGATACATGCTTCTAGGGAGAAGACAGAGTTATGTGAGATATTTACTCATTAAAACCCCCTTGGTGGTCATCTTCAGTCTGTCGCGGGAGGCTCTAGGATCTCTAATAGAACGCACCAGTGCCTCCCGGAACTGCGCCTAAAGCACGCCACAAGGAAGACTGTAGCCCTCTTTGACATCCTCACTGTGGTACGACAAGAACTAGACCACCTAGTACTTGTATAACCCAGGCTCACTTAGTGGACGATGCGGGCCCCGACCTTCAAGGCTCACGAACTCAAATATCCTTTAAGTAGTCTGCGAAAGACAGGGCTTACCTTAGTCCTGTTCTTAAAAGTCCCATACTAGAAGAGAAGCGGTGGTCTGACCTAGACGGTATTCTGCAACAGAAACCTACCACCAGAAAATAAAGTGAATAGTACAATGTTGGATTTATTATCTAAGGTACGGGTCACGGCAGCGTGGGGGGATCCACTGTTATCAATACAGATAATAATGAATATTTGTAGCGATTCACAAGCGATACCGCCAGTCCGTGCACTCGTCACGAGTGCCACGAGTGCCACGAGTGGATTTCACTTGTTCACTCCTGCTTTTTACAAAAGGCTATGTATATGGACACTATTGAATGATGTCCACACTACAACTGTTAAAATTAAAACAAACTAATTGTTAGTAGTTAGCAGTGAAAATTAATTAACAATATAGATAATTATAACAGAGTGCAGATAGAAATTGCGGAGACGTAAAGTATTGGAAATTTAAATCATGATTGATTTTCATGGCTGATATTAATATTGTAATAGCAGTATTATAATTTTTTTTATTTAATAAAGCGACCAGACGAGCCGGTCGTACACTTGATGATAAGTGATACGCCCGCCCATAACAATGCGGCGCCAGTTAGAATGTTACACAAGCCTGTAGTCTCGAGTTCGTGGGCTTTGAGGGTTGGGGCCCTCAGAACTCAATAAGCGAGCCTTAGGAGGACGGGAAATGGATAATGGTCTTGTATTTGCCGTAGCACAGCGCGGGTGCTAAGGAGAGCTTTTCTCCTCCGTGGGATGTTTTAACCAAAGTGCAGGTGGGCACCGGAGCGTTCCGTAGGAGATCCCGGAGCCCCTCCTAATGCAGTGACGTGAACCACCGAAGGGGTTTTAGTGGCTAGAAGCCCCACATAACCTTGTCTTCCCTCCAGAAGCAAGCTTGTCGCATGACTGAGTTTGTTGACTGCAACAGGGATTATTGATAGGATTGCTGTTACCTACCTAGATGTTTTCTGGCCATAGGGACCTACCACCAGTAAACAATGAATAGTATACCACCAATAATAATATAGTAGGGGACAGAAAATTACTTTTTTTCTAAGGTTGTAAAATAACCGGAAGTTTTGTTTGTATGGATTGTGCGCAATACACACTGACTTGGACGTTAGCAGCAGTCGGCAGCGGGTACGCAAACCCGCCGCGGACAGAAATAGTGCGCCCGGTATACTGCACCGTGAGGACACTACACGATCACTCGGCAGAGGGATGCCGAGGGAATTTTATGTATTTCTTTATCTGCAAGGAGTACAAATTCAATTTGAAGATAAAGATAATGAGACGTAGATAGTGAAGAGATTACAGGAATGCTTTTACGGCCGCATATTTATATTAGGTAGTCAGGTTGATTTGAAACACCTTACCAATGACACTCCACGGCACGTGACTATGGAGGCAAACCAGGGATCGTGTTACACAAGGCAAACCTACTGAACCACGTACACAGTCCAAAGTTCGAGTTTCCCATGTTTTTTTATTTTTCCGATCAAGCATATACTCTTCGGACGGCTAAGTACAAAGTTATGTCGGACTAACAATGAATTAGATCAGTTCTGTGTGAGGCAGATGGTTAATCACTACTTCGCGGTGCAGTTAAATATTTTCCGTAAATTAAGTATCTGGTCTGATAATAATAATAATATTTTCTGTAAAAAGTATAAGTAGTGAGATATCTTAAAATGGAGGATCTTCGATTGCAATGGTCTTTTAAATTATTGTTGTGATGTCTTAAAAAGGTTTCAATCAGTCTAAATGAATATTGTCTCGGAATAATACCAAAGCGTGTGGCGTCCGCGCACTGGAAGTGATAACTTCCCGAGCGCTACACACACACGCACACACACACACACATCCGCACATGTATATTAGTGTACTATATCCGCGCTGGGGCGCTGACTCAGCGCGACCGCGCCGCGCTTTCTAACGACCAGACAAACTGACAGACAGCTTTATAAGTGTGCTTGTTATAATAAATACTAATAGATCCTTCCACTGGTCGACGCACGATTCTAGATGTTCTGGTGACAATCTGAGCACATGAACCCTTGCTTGGACAGCGTGGTGAATAAATGTTTTCGATTTCCTGTAGTACGAACATTTAAAAGGGTGTTTACTAATGTATGCTTGGCACCGACGGGACGCAAACGAATATTTGTAACAAATACCTGTATACATATATCATCATCATCATCCCGTAGACGTCCACTGCTGGATATAAGCCTCCCCCAAAGATCTCCATATCGATCGGTTCTATGTTGCTCGGATCCAGTGGGTTCCAGCGATTCTCACCAGATCGTCGGTTCACGGTTCACGTTGTGGGAGGCCTCCCAACACCACATCTACCGGTACGCGGGCGCCACTCCAGGACCTTACTGCTCCATTTCCAGTCGGTCTTTCGAGCAATGTGTCCTGCTCACTGCCACTTAAGTCTAGCAATCTTTTATACATAAATATATATATATATCAGATTTCCACATATGTAGAGACCCATCGTGATATCTCTACAACCATAAGACTTGGAGACTTGAATTTGTTATTCATATGGACCTAAAATCTGCAGCTCCACATGCTGCACCCACAGGTTTATGGGTATGATTGTTCCAGTCAAACTGGAGGAGCGGAACAGTTGCATAATTTGTTTCTTATGCTGAGTAAAGGATCAAAAGCAGCGTGCGAGTCAAACGATCGGATTGATAATAAAACTAATCACATGTTCTACTGATAAGACTCTGGTCCCGGAGACCACTAACATTAGTGCGAACACATTACTGTGTTCCAAATTGACTGGAGCTGGAGCTGAAGCTAGTGAAATTACTGAAGATAATGGGACTTAACATTTTGTGTGTCTCAATGTGGTACAGAGTATACCAACATAACTAGCGCCACGTTATAGACAGACTTACCGCTTACCATGAGATGAATGATTTCCTTATCTCATCTCTTAGATAAATTAATAACTTACATTAGGGATCTCTTTTCAACCCTTTTTTAATTTTTATTTGTTGCCGCTTGTTTTATTTATTTAATTTTATTTTATTTCTTTCTTTCAGTTCGCGAATACATGTAACCGATGCCAGTAAGTAAATGTTGTGCTTTTATTTCTAAGTATTAAGTTTAACATTTTTTTTTCTAACAGTCCTTTGTTCTCTAACATAATAATGTATTCTTAAAGATTGGAGACTATACCAAGAGATGGCTAATGAACCTTGAAATCGAAGGGATATACAGAAAAGATGTTGAAATCCTTTGACCTCCATTGCCTACACATTCTATATGATTGTCTATTCTTTTCGGTACTATAATACGGGTGTTACTGGTTTAAATAAGATTCCATAGAATATCGACTTACCCTCACTTAAGCGGAAGTTGATGCGCTTATCAAATGCAGCCACTCGGACCAGAGGCTGCTATAAAGCTATCTTTCGTATATGGACCGCCCATAGATTTGAAATACCCTTAGCTCTTTGGGACAGTAAATTTGATGATCTTTTCATTACTAGTTACCAAGCTTAACGATTATAAATTTATTAGTAAACTTAATCAAATGAAGGTTTCTTCAATACATTCGTCGATAATAATATTACTAGTACGCTCTTAGATGACAATGTAAACAAGTAAACAATTATATGTAAGAAGTCAAGCGGCACTAATGTAACTTAAAGTCCTTCAAGTGCTGTGTCTTAGAGAATTAAACTTGTAATACCGCAATACTGTTGCAGTGTATGACATTTACCCTTCTGTATTTTATAATCGCGTAAAATTGTATAATCTAATAAGAAAATTAACTTTCTTCCCTTTTAAATAGAAAAGGGTACTGATGGGAATTGCAGCGCATGCAGAGTTGAAAGGAGTTGTTATGCTTGATTATTACTGAATGACTACGTTTTCATTACCATCATCATCCTGTCCATTCCAATAGTATAGGTGTCTCCCAAGGATCTGCACTTAGCCCAGACATAGGATGTACGTATCCAGCTGCAGCCAATGTGGTTAACATTTGAGTGAAGCCAAAATAAACTTATTGCAGTTATGATTGGACCAGTTCGTGGTTATTGGATACGGGCCAAGCAAATAAACTGTTTCAATTCATTCAGTATTAGTATAACAAACAATCATTTCATTAATTAATATTATAATAAAGATCACACTAACAAGTTGTTGTTATCGTTGCGAATGCGATGATGCGGACTGTAATATTAAACTGTTAACTATGCGTTAATGACAATTAATAATTTGGGGTTTAATGTCGCCTGAACGAGTGAAGATAAGAATTTAGGGTAATGATACATGACTCCGCGGGATGACACAGCACACGCAAAGTAATAAATCATCTGCTTACTGTCCCCGCGGACGTCTTTACATGCGTTAACAATTTTTATATTATGAACGGGTTTTTAATGATACTCTCGTAAATCTTCTCAGTAACCGCCGCGTTTCGGTTTCTGTTAAATTATACCCTCAACCTTTTTATACTCCGTAAACAGACAACGTAATGACGGAACGAAAGGAATTGGAATGATATGAAATGAGATGTTAAAGTCGAGGATCATAAAGAGCTCACGTCGAGGTCCGCGGACGGGCTTGTTAACCGATGTGAATGTGGTTTCTGAAAATAGATTTCAAAGTTGAAAATCAATCATATCGGCCGCCAAATAATTTGTTTAGTTCCGCCGCTTTTGAATCGACACGGTTTCAATATCGCACTCGTATTCGTTTGGGGTTCCCTTTGAAATCGGCGATCGGCTGACTAATGGGTTGCCGCGGAAATATCAGCAGCGTCACCTAATGGATATATTACATTGTTTCCGCAAATAGAACAGGGAAAAGTCAACAAAAGGCGGTAGCACAAGAATCAAATTTTACTTGACATAATATCTTAGATTTTCTAACTGGAGTAGAGGAAATTCAGTGCTTTTTCGTCGCGTACGGTCTTCGTTACATTTAATCACTCCACAGCCGCGCACGCATGTATGCATGCTTCGGGAAATGATCAAGATCTCTTCAAAGAGTATGGCTAATCAATCAAACAAACATTCCGGCCAACTCAAATTAGTAAAGCATTAGTAATCAAACATGAGAATATTACGTAGCTTTTCTATTTCTAAGAATTACTGTATTTTAAAGGATGCTGCAACTCGTTAAATTACCGAGATAATAAGATGTGCCGTCCTCTTTAGTAAGATCTGACGCGACTCTCTTTATATAAATTATGTATTTTATCCGTTTACAAAATCATTACGTATTTATAATAAGTATTTTTTTTAATTTTTAATTTCAATAAAAATAGTATCCATTTTCTTAATATAATGAAAATAATTATATATATTGTATAATGAATCTATAAACTGAATTAAAACAATTTAATCAACTCGCGCCTGGAAGCGGAAACTTCTAGATACTTCCGCGGCACAGCTTCCGGGCATCTTATCTCTACGACTGTTCTCAACTTAGCCTGAGCTGTCTCAAGCTGCTCTCCACAGTTCAAGTTGGATACGTCGCATTATACACGGATGTAAAATGCGTTATATATCGCATACGAACTCCTACAGTGTACGTGGCACACCTTTGTTCAGCACTGTACGAGTATTCATTGGCTTTATATTTGTTCCCATTAAGACGTCTGTGTGTCTCTCAGCGGGATCTTAGGTCCTAAGCGGCAACTGAAAGTATTCTTTGTTTCAAAATCAAAAAAATTGACGAGCTAAGTGATAATTCGATCAGCTCTGCTAGTTTTCCTTTTTTCTAAGCCACGAAGCGACGAGACAAACAGAATGTTGATTTGATGGTAAGTAATAAGCCTGCCTGCTACAATGTGGTGCTTGTTAGGATGATGTACATGGCACTACATTGCGCTCGAGACCTGAGATATAGTCCTTTTACCCTAGTAAATTCACTAGCTACAACGCTCTCTATACCTGAACCCAGTAATGTTTGCACACTACTGTTTAGCGGCAGGAATAGGAGCTGCCACCGGCATAGACAGTCTCCGACTACCAAGACCTACCACCAGTAAAATCTTTAATATGGATTAGTAAATAAGATCGTAGTTGCGTTAGGGAGCACTCTGATAACCTTGTTACAGCTGCACAGGACGTAATGTGATGATGACGAATTGGGCCCTTTGGAAACTACTGTAAACTTATTATTACAATACACTACAGTGTTTATTTCCTTTTATCGACGGTAGTTTAACCGTCTGTCACGCAATTCGCCGGGGGTTGCTATATTAATTCCCCTAGGCGATACTAAGTAGTCCCACACCCAGTCCAATTAAGCATAAATAGGGCAACTAGTGGACGTTGCGAGGGTGTGCGCTCCATGGATTGTATATGTGGAGTATTTTGTAAACTGAAGGGTACAGTTTAAGTGAAATTCAATTATGGTATTGCTCTATAGAAGAAATAAGGCCCGTAGCTAAGGTCGTCTTTGAACATTCAAAGCAAAGGAAAATCCTTTTTGTATGTTTCAAATGAATTCGGAGTGATTTCATTTCGTTGAAATAACGGTACATATACAAGTATACGTCTACATAAAAACTGGAATTGAAATATATCAAATATGTATGCAAATAACTTCAACATTAAATTTGCCCTCTGTGTTAGTTACGCGCATTTCTGCAATCTATATTTGAACATAATGATAATGTTTTTTTTTGTTCACTGATCACTTGAAAACTAGTGAACGTATCGACTTAGGAGTATGACCATTAGACGCGAAATGATTTGGAGATTTTTATAGGCTATTTGTTTTTTTTAATTCATAGATCCTTCATCGTTTTATTTCTAATTAACTTTTATAAACATTTCGTTATGATATTAGTTTTGCGGTTCGCATAGTAACGGTTGCTGCAGAAAATCATCTGCGTTTGCGGTTGGCCTTAGGGAAATTTATAGCCTAGTTTTTTATAATAAAGTGTTCGCAGACCCAGTTCAGGTGAAAGGGAACTAAAACGGATAGAATTCTATCGAACTACCCACTATCCTGTTGGCTCTCCATTGACGCAAGCACTCGGCAAACAGTGCTCCGTTACGGATGTTCTTATCGGGCTACATTTGATTTTATAGGCGAGGCAGCAATGTACACGGTGGCAATCGATCCGCCGAGCTGGTGGAGGGTGGAGGGGAGGACATTTATATTGTATGCAATAGATTTAGACCTGGAAATGGAGTGACGTTAACGACGACGTATTTACAAACACGCGGTCGGCGTGCGCGTCCGCTGCCGTGCATTTATTTGTGCTTTACGTTTACATGTTCATATTGTTCCCGGATTATTATTAGTTGGTGGAACTATGAAGGAAAACTGAAGGATCAGAATAATATACAAGATTATTAGTACGCTTTCATGAAACAAGTTGCAGATTGACAGATAGATCACCTTAAACCTAACCTCAGTGAAAGGAGCGTCGTCTCTTTTAGAGGCGTCCTGTACATACCGAACGTAGGTTTGAGAATCCAAAGTTCCTTAACTTTACGAAATTCTTTTCACTTTTAAATGCTTTTTTTAACGGCCGGTACAGCAGTGACTAATATTTAATCTAGTTAATCGGAAACTATGTATGCTTAAGTTCGGACGGTAGTTATTTCTGCGAAACCGCCTGTCTAGTTGCAGCATCTCCATATATGTTAATATAGTATTCGATGTAGAGTATTTTGGTTGTGCTAGCGTTATGGTAAACTATCATCGGTGTTATTGTCACTTAAAATCATGTGAAAAACTGCCAGGTTTTTTTGGAAGAACATTAAGGTTGTATTTATAACAAAAAGGTTTTAATAAACCAACCGACCATATTTGACCAAATAATGTATATATGGAGGTTAGGCCTGTGTCCCAAGAGTTGTGATGCAAATTGGTTGTTAATATATATATATATATATATTTCGAATAAAGTCAATAATATAAAAGTAACTTGATACTTAAGCTGTAGTTTAATTAGTACCAATGTACTTTTTCATATTTATGTATGTGTGGTCAATAGTATGTTAATGAGCGTTAGTGTTTTTATAATCAGTCATTATTTCCCAGAAACCTCACAAAACTATAAGTTTTAAAGTAATAATTGTTGTCTGGTTCCACCATACAGTGAGCTGGCTTCACCGAGATCCTAGCAGCGCCGGGCAGCTGGAGCTGACGTAATTAGTTATGCTGGAAGCTCAAGTAGTTTATTTACTTGATACGACCTCACTGCAATTGTGTAGAGCCAATTAGGTTTCTATTAGCTATTGCACTTACTAGTATACAGTGAGATTGAACTTCTAGTAAATCTTATAAGAGATATTTTCCAAAGAAGTTCAGGAAGAGGCACGAAGACAGCTCCACAAAAATTATTAAACGACTACTAAACGTTTTGAAGATACGGAGTAAACTTTCTTTAGAAGGAATGATTGGCTTAGTAGCTGATTAAAATCTAAAGCTTTTATCTAACCGACAAAAAGCTGATTTCCTTATCTTCCTATCCTCGGATAACGTCTTGATATGTTATTAAAAACCAATACAACAACTCAATTTATTCATGTGTCATAAAAGTTTTTGTTTCTATAAGCAAATTATATTCGCTCTATTCTCTGATAATGTTGACTGCTTGGTAGTCACCTGATTCTGGGCTCGTGGATCGGGGTCCGAGGCCTGTTATTAACACGTTGTACTACTTGGAATGTAGTTATCCGACGGCAGATTTTCACTTTGTGTGTGTCTAGATTTACTCGGTCATCAAAGACGGACTCGGGACCCTTGTCCGACCACATTCGCCTGTATCGAAAACTCTTGGGGATGAAAACCGCCAAAATTATATTGGACAAAACTTCATCTTGTAGGGCAGTAGAGCAATCTCGCGTTGGCTGCAGTGTTTTGGCTCCGCGTTAACTGTAGCTCATAAATCACCAGTAAGAAGGGACCGGCAGCAGTGTGTAGCGACGTCGTGCTTCTGGGCCAAACGACTGAAACGGTTCCGTCGGCCCACTTCCGCATGACGTTTTATTGCTCAATAAAATCAACTTATACAGACATTTTCGTTGCTACGGGCGCGCACCACGTGAATACATAAAATTATCATTTCATATATATATATATTATATATATAATAAATCAAATTAATTCTATATACCTTCCCTTACTGTACTATATTTTCAAATATACATATATGCGTAATGCCGGAGACCGCAGATTTTATTGCTGCCAACAAACAATACCGTGTCGTGACTAGAGTAAACACCAGGGGCAACAGGACATGACATCTTGTCTCAAGGCGATACCAGCACAATGTGGTGCAGTGGCAAAGAGTATCACTTACCATCAGGTGAACATACCGCCCATCTCATTGCTGTGTCTTAAAAAAATAAATATAGAACTAATCAAAATCTCTAAATTCTGTTAGAATATAGATATCAAAATTACAACTTTAAGATAGTATCGTCATCATTTACCAGCGGCAAGCTGACCAGGACATAGGCCTCTCATAAAGTACGCCACATAGTATAAATATGAAGAGGAGTGAACCATATGTGTTGTATTTTTTCAGAAATTAACCTCAATTTCACATGGTATTAAGTGACCACAGACCGCAAAAGGGTAAACTTAATTGCCATTAATATTTTAGTTCTTGTATGTTAAAGAATGACAGAATTAGAGAATAAATATTTCCTTATTAACAAACACCTGGTGGTGAAGCTGCAGGAGTACCAGATTGGCACGAATCCAATACGAGTTTAAATATAATAAACAAATTGTTATCGGAAATCCCTTGTAATGACGGATTGGCACTGAACCAGGCGTCGACTCCAATTTTTCTTTTTTTTTCACTCCTTACAGTCGTGCAAAGGGAAGATTTCTCGTCCAGATTAATTTTTGAATATGTAACTAGAATATTAAAAATATATACATTTTTTCCTAATAATGAAATAAATATTAATCACTTTTTTTCTCTTTCTACTGTCAATCTTCTTAAAGTGCTTCTCCAACTGGTGAAGGCTGGCGATCAGCGTGGTGCAGTCCTCTCTGTCTCCGGTTCGGCGGAGCAATTCGAACGCTTTAGATATGCCAATCCATTCCCTGATAGTCAATAATTACTAACATGTACTGACATTCTACATATATACAATGTCTACATCAAAACATCAATAGTTTACTCACTCCACACGATACTTATAACAAAAACCTATTTTTTTTTTATATTTTCTATATCCGTTTGTATCTTTCGGCTACTGACATATCTGTAAATACAACGCAACGAAAAGAATTAGGGTTGCGCACGATAAAATTTAAACTCTAATATAAATAAAGTAAATGTATTTCATATAATATTAAACGTTACTCTAAAACAGAATAGTTCTTACGGAAGTCCAGTAAACATTGCTTAACGTACATCGCCGCTTGCGCAGCTATCCGCTGCGTTCGCGTCGGCTAAATAGATACATCCGGCGCAATGTATGCGGACTGACGATATTCACGTCTCACATCGCGCTCCATAAATCTCAATATCGCACTAAACGGACATTGAGAACGATCGTAAAGTTTTCATTGAGGAAGATGATGTTTAATAATTCCGTGAATAGGTCCTAACTGAATCGAAAAAGACACACGTAGCAGCTTTCCTTATATAAACAGAAACCTATTTATAGCTCTCTACCGAGGGTTCTTAGGCAACTAAAACGGAAACTACTTTTTTGTACTGTTCACTTACATATACTCTCATGTACTTTACACTCATTATAATAGAAACTATTAATTATATTTAACGTGTTCATGTGCTCATTGAAAAGCCTGCGAGGGTCAATGTTTGAAATTGTATTTCCAAAAGATTTGGCCAGGTACTTACTGAAGAACATGTGAACATTATCTGCAGGTACCGTACCCACATAACGTTGAAATGACCAGAGGTGATATAATTTAATTACAGTTTTAATGAAGGATTCCACGGACCGGATGAAAGCCTCTTAAATTTTATGACCGTGTTTGAATAGGAACAACACAATGTTTATTAAGTGTTGTAATTTTTCATTACTTTAATGTACTTCGCGCCTAATATATATAAATACATAGTATGCACATATATATAGTGTGCGTATATATATATATATATATGTGTGTGAGTATAACACCGTTGATATCGTCATCATTATCAGCCGACAGATGTCCATTGCTGGACATAAATGTCCCCCAAAGATCTCCACATCGATCGTTCTTGCGCTGCCCGCGTTCAGCTACTTCTCGCAACCTTCACCAGGTGTACCAGGTACCAGCAGTACCAGCACCGTATTACTGCCGTTGATATAGTATATATATATATATTAACGGGCTTTTAAATTAACATACTCACAAACCAATACTTACAGTTATAATAGTATGTATAACAGCCCTGATGTTAAACCAAATTATGAGAAATATCAGGAGTTAGTATAAATACCTTATAAAGCATATGTCAGCACTAAATAATCACACCATGCGGCTCTGTTGATTATATAGATAATTATATGTTGTTAAAATTAGATGAAGTCGATATTGAATCTTCAAATCACTTTTTATTTACCGAACAATATCTCACACTTCACTTTCCTCAAAAACACTGACATTCACGGACATTACTCAAAAATTGCACGACCCTTGAAGTTGACCAAAGCATATATATATTTATCAATAAATCGAACGAATTAAAGAACTTAATGCTTAACTATCGGATTGGACACCATAAGTATATTATAGTGTCGAGTAAAAGCGATTCGTATGGGACCGTTTGGTGACAGACAATATTAAGAGCAATGCCTTTACAATCTATTGTACATATTTTACCTGTATAGTAATAATTTTGACGCAAAACAAAGCTTTTTTCAATTTAAGTCTTAATCAGCATTTACATAATTCGACGAAGATATATGCATTTTATGAAATATACGCTTTTGCTTACATACATATTCCTAATTAAGTAATAATAAAATCTAATAGTGCGACTAGATACACTAAGAGTGCAAATGGTCAAGTCAAACATTTCCTAAATGCAACCTCGATAAAGCACCTGCACACACATTTTAACTTTAGTTAACACATGAAGCTTTAGTTAATAATTAAGCACCCGTACATGTCGCAGGATCAGCAGGACAAAAAGAATCGTTGTGAAAATGTTTTAGTGTTACTATAACGTTAAGTTAAATGGGAGAGATATCGCGATGCATTTTAGCTTTGTTGTATTTCTATTTAACTTAATTGTAAAGCAATAAAATAATACTTTACTTTAAACTCCAATAACACGCAGACGCAAACCGCCGCGGTGTAGAGCTGTGACTGAACAGTGATAGAATGGTACTTAGAACCTCACGACGATTCTTTCGGAGCGCACCCTGCGACCTGTGACGGCGGTGCGGCGCAGCGCGGGCGCGGCGGGCACGGCACGGGCACGGGTGTGCGGCGCCCGCGGCGCGCCCGCGACCACGCTAACCCGTGCCCGTGCTTGCAGGATGCACGCGGTGGGCCTGCACTCCGCGCTCGCCATCCGCCGCGAGCGCAAGCGCCGCGCCGAGCAGCAGCGCGCCCGCGAGCGCCGCTACTCCCTCCAGTCCTCCGAGTCCGGCGTCACCTCCCCACACTGCTCCACCGGCAGCCTAGAGCGTAGGCGTTTCAATGCAACCAGAACCACAGAAAATGAAGTCGTCTTGTCTGTCGGCATGCTCCACCTCGGGGTCGTTTTCCTCGTTCTCGGGGTGTTCCTAGTCGCCTCTGGCTGGCTTCCGGACGACGTCACCGCGTGGAGTAACATCGGCTCCGTGAGCTGGTTCAATGAGCTCGTGTGCTCTGGTCTCTTCGCTCTTGGCATCGGCATATTCTTGATCGCGCTGCACAAGTATTTAACCAAAAGCGAGGAAGAGGCCTTGGAAGATTATGTTCAAAGACAATTGACTAGATCGCGGTCGGGGCACAGATTGGAAAGGGACGCGGAAACCGGCGGCATGCACACCAAGCACACGAGGCGAGCTCGGGCTACCGAGGTGTTGCCGGTCGAGACCGTCACCGAAACGTACACGGAGCCGGCCGGCGACCGCGCGCACGGCTTCGTCAACGCTTTAGCCATCAACGGCGACGCGATGCGAGAGCTGCCCCTCGAGCAAATTGCGGAAGAGGAGATTTCTGTCACGTCCGAAGTGGAAAAGAGATTGGGCAGGTTTAACAAGGATACCTACTCACAGGCATCCGTGACTGCGAGCCTGAGTCCCGGATCGCCTTCCGACACCAGAGAACTGCTGTCCGACGGCCGGTACATGATCATGTCGCGAATGTAAAGCTGGCTGGATGATTCACCGTACTACTGCACTCCACCTTAGACTAGTTTACTTTATACACTTTCGGTTGAAGTCAGTTGAAGAGTTTCCACATCACGTACGCCAACAAACTGAACTGTATGTAATATAACTCTACAAGGGTATTCGTAAATTGATTCAGGAATCTGTAAATCTTCATTTGATATATAAATTAACTAGGGTTTTGCAGTAATCACTAACTCTAGCGGGTTCAGTGCTTGTTACATCTACGTAGTTTATTAATTGGCTTATTCATTATATTTTCCAACAGACGGACCAAATCTAAGTAGATTTTAGCCGTAAGTTTTCTATATAATGGCCCTTTTATACAAAAAAATTGATGAAACAGTACAGCGCAGGCGCAGCGCGTCGGAACATTCCAAATTTATTGTCTTTCTTCAGGTTCACGATGCCGTAAAATATTGATGGCTCTGAATGAGGTCAATCGTCATGTGCATGCAATTATTGCCTTCGGTACATCTTTGGCTTTGGCTCGAGGCTGACTACAATTAAACTACTTTTAACGTTGTTCCTTTGTCTACTCACCCTTTCAAGTTTATTGCAAAGTGAGATTATCTTGCACCCTATCAAACTTGCGCACTATGGCGCGTTAAAACATTTCCTCAACACAACAATGTTCGTGTAAACAGTAGACACGGTTGTGCCAAAACATCATTTTTCCTCCACTACACCGAAACGCGTTAAGGTATTTTTGTACTCGTAAATTTATTTATAGAAACTTAGTAATTATAATTTTTTTTGACTACGACCACAAGTCGCGCACTTCCAATGATCTCATCTCCGCCGTTTGCATTTCTGATGTTTGGCTGTGAGTCTGCATTTTAACGTAACGTCTTTGTTAAGTTATACTTCGCCTGCTGCTGGTCCAAGCAGTACTTCAAGTTATTTAAATATATGTAATTAAAATTGATATTATATAAAATTATCGGATGACACGAGCTTAGCTTTACGATGCTCAATATCTTCATATTTCCGTATTTGTTGTGTCACCCTCTATTCTTTCTCTTAATCTTCTAGTGGTGAATGTGATATGAAAAATGTGATTCAAAATTAATGAATTAAGGAATCATTCATTTTTATACAGTTTTGTTAATAACTTACGCCGAGTTGCAAAATTGATAAAAGTTTCATTTCAAATCGAATTGTAAGGTTTCAGCCACTTTATCCGGCCCTAACAGGTGCGTTAGTGTACTTTATCCGCCAAAAGTATAACGGGGAGTTAAAAAAGGGAACGACGGCTCAGAATCTAATTTATTTTTAAATATCGTGTCCTGCTGTGATGACGTCACATTCACCATAATTATCGAAATTCCTACTTTAATCGCTATAGCTGTCAATAAAATGCCTTAAAAATTTTATCTTCTCTATATACATAGTGTAGTTGCACAGAGGTAAGTTTAGAATATATTTGCAACGATATGAGGAGGTTTGTGCGAATATTTCCTTATCATAATAATTCACAAATTATGTAATAAGTAATTATAATTAAAGTCAAACAATGTGTTAGAAAAATGTGACCGGTCATTCACTAACGGAAATGGTACATTGATAAAGGAAGTAATAATAGACTGTTGTGGCCCACATTCTGCTAATGATAGTTTTGTCATGCTCAAAGAACTGACGGTCTCTAATGATAAAACTTAGATTTCAGAAGATTCCTCTAAAGTCAACGGTCACTGACATAGTCCGGAAGATTAGCAGTGACCGATGAGACACGAAGGTCTCTGGAAACCATTTATTGTCAATCACACCGCGATTAGAGCATCTAGTAGGTATTCTAAAGATCTGTTCAAGGTCGTAGGATATCATTGGATGAAGGTGACATTGGACTGGTTGTGCTGAAAATTTGTATGAGTCACCTCTGTTCTGCAGTAACTAAAATTTACTGTAATAATGATGAAAATGATAAGCAATGACAGACAAAAAACAAACAAAAATATTTTAATATAAAACTTGGAAGAAATTTGATTGTTCTCATTAGTTTTTATCAGAATTGCCAGAATAAGAAAATTCTAACAAACATCTGATGTTATTCATACTAGGTATATTTCTAAATACTTCCTCCATTATCAAAGCACAAATATTTGATTACAATTAGATTAGATGTATGGAGGAGGGATGGTTTTGGTGATTAGATTGCGGCGAATGTATGAATGAATGAAACGGATATTCTTCTAACACATTAGTTTGTATTAGCGTACCTATCGGCTACCTATGTGTCTAGTACGGGCTAGCTTGTGAGTATCTTAAGGGTGAATTTACTTTTTAGTAAAGCCTGGGGAGAATTGTCCGAGTCTGATGAAAGAATGTTCACCACTGAACGTTCCCATTCCATGTTTCCCCTGACTCAATGGATTATCATGTCATTTTTGGATAGCTTCAGGTACTTAATATTTTAAGAACTAACATTCCTCTGTTATAATTATTTTGTATTGTTAATATTCATTTATTTATATTAACTCAAAGTAAGTTGGTTTTGTTAAATAATGACAGTTTCACTACCAAAGATGACAAAAGGGTTATATTTATTTTATGTACAATTACACTAATTAGTGTAATTTAGTTTTTGAGATACTTTAATAAACATTCCTAAATGTTAATATAAATCTGAGGTTGTCTCCTTTAGCGTTATTTATGAATTAAAGGAATCCTGACAAACATCAAAATCAAAATTGTAGATTTTGGGAATATATTCATTGATATCTGTAAACTATAACAACTAAATAGATCTTTTCTTATTCATTGGCATGAAATGACTGTTGTCGATATCTGCGGATATCCGGCGACAGAAATTATTATAACAAAACAATTAATATCGTTTAAAGTATGTAACAATATTCATGCAACTATCCTTAAACGAATTCAGGGTATGGCGGGATCTGGTAAATGCAATACCCTCGCTTTATCAGCAACTGGTTCGCGGTAGGAACACACTCCACCATCAGCAGCCGGTAGCGGTAACATAGTTGATGCACTTAACGTTAGTTATGAAATTTCTCGTGCCTATACTTTTATATCTAGATATTTTAAATAGCGTAATTATAATTCAATTTAAACTCGCTGGGGTAAGTGCAACGTGTATATACAACACGCAGTCATTCTTCGGACGCATTTACAACCTAAGGGTTGCGTTTCACACATCTATTGAACATATTTTGAGTGTTTGTGTATAATTTAAAAGGATTTTGTAAAATCAATTAATATCTACAGTCCTTGAAATTAATTGTTTATTGATTTGTTTATTGCTCTGTTCTTACCGAAGCTGTCGATCGTTGTGCGAATGACAGACGATGTGTTATCTAAATCTATGTTTGTTTTGTTGTATTGTTGCGTCTGATGTATGAATATTTCAATTACTTATATTATCAATATATTGAGAATTTTTAACAATTTTACTATTAGGTAAATTACTATTGATTGTGCTGAATCAACGCATGATATTAATCGTTTATCGACTAGAGCACGCTTACTGCTGCGGGCTTGGGACTTCGAATATTCTAGATGATGAAGCCTGATAATATTTGAACTGAATCCATGTGATTTTAGTGCACGTTGCCTCAGCAATGTTGGTTGTGTAGTTTTTTTTTTAAATTTTTGTTGATATATCTTTCGATTTTGGTGTTTGAAGCTCGTTGATGTTCGTTGTGAATTTTCTTTACGCAATTTCGGTGTCGTGAAAGTTTTTTATAAACGCTTTTGCGCTATATTACGTATTTATAAACACACAAATACTTTTTATTAATACTTTTATACCAAAACGTTATTGTGAACAGTTCTACGGTTTTAGTGAATGGGTGTAATCTATATATTGATACGTTGTGTAAAGATTTCTGATATATTTGCATTAAATAATAAAACAGAATTTCTTGTCAATAACTAATGTACAAATTACTGCAATAACACTGTGTAATTAACAAGAATGTTAAAGCAATTACCAAATGCGTTAGTACTGTACAGAGCTGATTACTTCTTGATATTAAAAAACTGTCAACGTGTCGATAAAACAAAGTGTTTCTGCATTTATCGTGAGACGTTATATACAATACATGTGAAAAGGCTAAAGGTTCTTTAGAGAAATGAATATTTAGCAGCAAGTTTCTGCCTATTTATGATAGGAAACGGAAAAAATGATATTGTCGATATGAACATTATTTTTACTTTATTATATATTAATAAAGCCCAAGTAGTCTAACTTATTGATCCCTTATTCTTGTTCTACTAATTGAAACATCATAGGTCTATTTTACTCTGAGTTTTTGTATAATGATAATTTAAGTATGATTTAAGTATAATCAGCTACAATAACAGATTTACTGCGTTTAGGTAGTCATACATTTGAAGGGCAGTGAATACTGGATGTGTAGGCTTTATCATCTTCACCGCGGTAAAGTCATTTAACTGACTTCAAGTTATAGTTGATTGTGTCCAAAAATATTACGAGAAAAATGTACAATAAATGGTACTGTCTGATTAAATTTTCCATTCTCCATTGACCTCTTAGGCCAGAGTTCCGCACAATCGCAGAGACATTATGTTTTATCGTACATAACTGTTAAAATCTATCGATAACGTTAAAGACACAAAACGCGGTTGTATTTACGATGCAATTATATAAGCACAGATTAAATTTACTCCATTTTGTAATACTTGTAATATTTCCCACAACACTGTATAGACGTCTCGTATAATGGTAAGAGGTGTTTGTGTAAAAACAATTTCACCATGAATTTACGGGCGGGGCCGGCGTTAACTCGAGCTGAAGATCCGTTTATAAACATTATCAAGTGTATCGGCTCCATATTGATCCATAATTGATTGATGTTACGCATTTAGACGAGCAAATTTATCCGAAGTAAAAATTCACCTCCGAGTCCGTGCCAGCCCCCTTCATTAACACCTCCTACTTGTATCACCACGTTAGGCGAATAATTATTTTCACTGTCTTTATTATACTTATTATTATAATAAAATATAATTCATTCTAAATATTAGTTTCTTTTACTTTATACATTAAATGTATGTCAGTTTGTAAATTGATACAAACATACAAACAAAGTTTCCGTTTCCACTCTCAACAATATTTTTATCACTAAGAACAATCTTATTTAATCCTTTTTTTAAAGTGCGTGTATTGGTACTTATGCTCTTAAGTATAAGCACTAATAAGCTATTACGAATCTATATCTATATATAGCGGTAGTATCTATTTACTTCTCTCCTTATTTAAAATCCGCTTAAAGACAGTCCTTGATAATTAACTGACACTCCCAAACAAAGGTCTATGCCTATCATCATGATCGTCTACGACTATTTCTGTTCGCTTGATACTAAAGGAGAAAATAATAACTATAATATTCTTGAATGTCGTTTTGGAAGTTAGACAACTCTTCCTTGCTTATTCTACCACCCCAAACAGAAGTATGTACATGCTATTCTGTTTCAAAAGGCGCCTCAACTAGTGTAATTTAAAGGAGCAGCACCATGTTTCAATCTGATGATCTAATAGTGGTTGATGCTGTGCTGTTACGCAATGGTTTACAGATTTTCATAATTATCAGCCGATATTCATCAAGTGCTGGACATAGGCCTCCGCTACAAATCTCCACATCGATCGGTCCTGCGATGCAGTCAGCATGGCCTCCGCACCGCCGAGCACTAGGGGCCGTCGTTTACAGGGGTTCATATGCCAGAGCCTCGGCTGTTGATTAGGAGGCACAGCAGGTTGGCTTGGGTCGCGTATATTGTTGTACGGGACCCCTTACACCCCTAAAAATTTTCAACAGAGTTTATTTGTTTTGTGGGATGTTCGTAAAAAAGTATCGTTTTGTGTTACGGGTTATCGGAACCAAAGTGACGCGCTCTCATGAGGATGGTATAGTTAACACTCACCATAGGCTTCTTGTTCGTTTTGTGACATAAAAATCTTGGGAGCACATAAGCCGATCACATCGGTCGCCTTTCGACCTCCAAAGCTTGCAAGTGGCACTTTGATTTGGCGCAGCGCCATATTTCCAACAAAACCGGCGGAGAGGAAAACTGAAGTCGTTTGGTATTGTGTAATGTTGTTAACATCAAGGCGAAATACCATGTGGTACACACAACGCAATCTTACAGAGTGGAAAGTATACAAAGTCTCATAATAGCGTTAGTACTACGTCTTCTTATACGACGCAGCGATAGTACGTAAAAGGTTCATAATAAAGATTCACCGACCACATCATCAGGACGGTCGGAAGCGAGTCGATGAGAGATACTGCTAATCGCATTTGGTGGAAGACATTAATGAAGGCAGGACATTAATGAGGACAATGATGATGATGATAATCAATTAGAACGATATACACTACACCACGTTGCGCTCGTCCCCATCAGGCAAAATGTCAAGGCTCTTTACACCATTAATTTCACTTACCTACCTTCAAACCGGAACACAGTAGAATTTGCACATTCCAGTTGACCAACAATAATATACGCTGTGGTAGAATCTATAATCCGATCACTGACAGGAGACACTTTTTTTTGTTATCGTGTGGGTGAATCTTATCAAACAGTTCTCTGGTTCTGGGGGAAAAACAAGGTCATGTAGAATTTTTATCGACTAACACCTCCGCCGTGGTCCTCTTCAGTGCGTTGCAGGAGGCTATAGTATCTCCTGCCGAACGTATTGGTGACTCCCGGCACTATGCCTAAAACACACCCCAGGGCGGGCTGTAGCTTTCCTCAGTACCCTCGCTTTGGTATGACAAGCACTATACCATCTCGTACTTGTTGTTCATCCTTCGCTCGCTGAGTAGATAATAATGGCCTTTAAAGCCCAGGAACCTGAAATCCATTTAATCGCCTCCTACGAGAGGCGGGGCCTACTTTAGTGATATTCTTAATAACCCGAGATTACAGGGCAATTACAACAGTGACTTACCACCAGCAAACCCTCGTTGAAATCCTATAGCATATTTTAAATATGTCGCTTATAGTCATCACAAATTCCCAGTCAGATGAGCACCATCCCAACCATTCCTGCATAGACCTAACGACAGGGTTGAAATACCAACGTTTATATCCACGCGCAATACATATAAAACAAACCAAATTTTCTCTATTCACTCCCAGGACGGTAGTAAATCTAATTTATATCCCGCCATTGTTCCCCGGAGCTTCCAGACTCTGACAAAACAGAGAGTAATCGATTCTACCAATGCTACCGGTAAGATTACGCTTCTGGTTACTCACCCAAACCAATCAATGCCGAAGGTCTAAGAAAAAAATTCACAGTTTATTCTTGTTGGGAAAAACAAAAATTGTTTAAGGAAGTCTCAATAAACTTGGTTTTTACGGATACAATAGATTAAATTCGATATAGCCGTGGAAGCACTCCCTTGTGACCCTGCATAGCAGTAATCATCAGTATTCTCTTTTTATCATCTATTTAAATTACTAGCCTTAGTGGTCAGCCGGTCAGCCCAGTGACGCAAAATCTATTACTCCCTTGACAACTGATACAAATGTTTGCCTAATGACAAGGCAAATGTTTGTTCGAGCTACGGCAACAAAAAGGGCGGGTTCCGGTATTTATTTCCAATCAAACATAATAAGTATCAAAACAGCTTTAAAGTTACTTTGGCGTAAAGGAAAACAAACCAGAATTGATTTTTTAACTTGTGATTATATACCACATAATTTATCTTATATATAGTTTAATGTCCGACATCTTAACAGATTACAAAATATATTTAATACATCGATTCATTTTGAATGAAATTTCACAAAACCTTTATATCATTGGATAAATTATATACTCTGTACATATAAAATAGAAAAGTAGATAAGATAAATATTTACTTCAAAATTATTAACAACATAAGTGAGCAAATAGAAATTAAATCATGTTACGCGTAATAATCTTTAATTTGTAGTCGTTTTTACAATTTTAATCAGTTTCTATTACCTTTCTGTTAAATTATTTATATATAAGTTATCTATGGTTATTTCTTGATAAACAAGCCAGAGAAATGCATGCGAAATGGCATGCAGACATAGGTATAGCATATGTTTTGTAAATTTAACTTTACGCTTTAAGATTAATTCTCCTCTACATATTGCCCGGCATAAAACTCATATATTTATGTCATTGAATGAAAAACGATGTCAACACCTGTCAACGCGGATTTACGCGGGAAACTCGGAGAAGAGGATACGTCCGCCATTTTGAAATGCTCTCACGTAAATATCAACAGTCCACGAAATGTGATTCCATTTAATAAAATACAATTAAAATATTTTGAATAATAACAAAATTACGTAAAATTAATATAACTCATATTGCGGTAACTGTGTACTGCGATTAATAGTTTACTGGTGAGAGGACTCGGGTGGTGCAGGTCGTCTAGTGGTACTGTGCAAACATTACATTATTCCGGTTTGAAGGTCGATGTAGCTAGTGTAATTACTGGGGTAATGAGACATCACATTTTGTCTCAAAGCGACGAGCGCAATGTAACGCTATAAATACCATTCTAATTAACGCCACATTGTTATGGACATGCGTATCATATACCATCAGGTGAACGTCTCCCTCGTCTCGTCGCTTCGTTAAATAAAGAAAACGTTCTGGAAAGTACTAATGGCATAAAATACGCATAGATATTTAACCAGTTGTTTGTATGGCAGGCCAGAAGTCGATTTGGCTCGATGCGCCTCATAAGTTACTTGAATGCAGGACGGCATAAATGAATGCACAGAAACAATGCGAGGCCGCTCGCTGGCAACGAGCTCGTAACGCCGCGGGCCAACGAGTACAAGCGACCATAGCTTGTGGTGACGCTCTGACTGCTAACAAGCGGATCGTAAGCTCGTTTGCCACCTCAGTGATGACTAAAAATAATATAAATAAGCCAGAACAAAATTCCAGGGCGACGTTATTGACTGATGGACGTTGGGGTCTTAAAGTGCTGGAATGGCGACCCTGCACCGGAAAGCGCAGCATTCGCAGACCCACCGCCAAGTGGAGAGAGGACATAAAAGAATCGCTAGAACCCACTGGATTCAAACAGCGCTAGACCGTGTTTTGTGGAACAAATTACGGGAGACCCGTGTCCAGCAGTGGACGTCCATCCGTTGAAATGATGATTATGATGTTATTAATTATAAACAACTACAAATAAAACAAAAATTAACGAAATAGCAACTTTCATATGATAACTAATGATTAATCGAATTAAATACGATGTCCTTTACGAAACGTATACGGCATCGTTACCATTCCAATACATGGAACTGTCAACGTCGAATGAAGCGGAAGTGGAAGCCATTTTGAAATGCTCTCATATATATTTTAACTAATTAATATTCATTTGATTAATTAATCTCTCTGTAGCTAGTGAAAATACTGGGGTGACGAGACTCGACAACTTATGTCCCAAGACGACAAGCGCAATGTGGTGCTGTTGTATCCTAACTAGCGCCACGTTGTTATAGACAAGCGTATCACTTAACATCGGGTGATCGTCTGACACGTCGCGCGACTTCGTTGAATAAAAGTAAATACTAAGGATAGTATTATTCATTGTTACGGTTTCCCGCATAATAACTCACGGGATCCAAAGCAACCTCACCTACTTATGGTGCACTCTGCTAATCAACAAACGAGGCTCTGGCTCCCACCAACCCGCATTAGGCCAGCGTTGTGGGAGTGGCCCAAGTCCTTTCATATAAATCCCTACTCAATGGCGTAGGAATTCTTGCGGGAGGCCTGTGTACAGCAGTGGACGTCCATCGGCTGATGACGATTGTGATGCTTACACCTGTATGTAACTCCGTGGTGCAATCACTAAGCAAATGCTCAATAAACCGAAACTTGCTGGTTTGATTCCGGGCCATCATGTTCGTCAAGTTTGGTTAGTGGTAAAGTTTCTTTCGAAACCGCCTTCCTAACCTCAGTCATGTAGTAGCCTTGAAACGCATGAGAACCAATATTTACCATCAGGAGGATACTTCACAGCGCGTGGCAGCATATTGTAAATAGACAACTAGAGTAATAAAATATTTTATATATATATATATAGGTACGCTGGGGGTAAGGAATTTAGAAGGTACTTCTCATTCTAGTGCTCCAGCAGTTCGCATTATGAAATTCCGTATAGACTTCAATTTTGATCGGACGAGATCCATTTCGGAATTCCATGACGTCAGATGAACTGCTATCAGAAAATACTATTGGTCTTATGGGAGATATTAATATTTTTCTCTTACGCAAACTAGTATGAATTAAGATGTATAAAATGATTTTTTTTGTTATGTTATTAATCATGTTTTTTTTATAATTTAATAGGGAAAAAACCCCTGTGGTACTTACACGTGAATGTATATATGTCAAAAAAATATATAAATATGAGTATCCTCTTTATAAGATTACTTCACAACTCGTTCGGGCCCGATGGTAAGGTATCATTAAATTACCAAAAAATAAGGCTTATATGGTAAGGTGAAGGTCTATTCAAGGTCACCTTTGTGTACGAGTGAAACTAAAACAACCAGTTAAAGCTAAAACCACTGCCGAAACTGAGACAATTCCGTTATTAATAATACTGTGATTGATATATGCAGTTAAAATTATTGTATTTATATAAAATAATAATTAACCATATTAGTTAATTTTGTTTGTTCTTCTCTCTTTGCAGATATGCTCCAGTCTTTATTGCAGCCAAGAGATACTCAGCGGTGTAAGTATGGCTTCTACTTAACATATTACATATGTAGCCGGAGATAGCTTTAGGACATCAGTCAGCTAGATGAATAGGTTTCACAGAGGTTACTTCAGTTCAGATTAATTTAATGAATTTTAATATTATTTAGACTTTCTAATGTCTTGCTTTAGTTATTAATAAAAAAAGTAAAGTTGCACAGAATTTATAATTTATCATCAAATTATTAGGTTTACTGATGGTAGACCTTTGTTATCAGAGATCGTCTAGAGAGGTATCACAGCAGTCAACAACCACTACTGTTGTTTCGATTGAAGGTAGTTGTACCTAGGGAAATTGATGGAGTAATAAGACAACATCCTGTCTTACGGCGACGAACAACATGGTGCAGCGTACAATATACTTAGGTAACTTACCATCGTGTCAATGTCCCGCTCCTGTCGTCGCTTCATTGAATAAAAAAAACGCACAAGCAAAGAAAATAGTCTGCTGTGATAGAAAAAAAACCTTTCCTTTGTGAGTGACAAAATATAATACTCATAAGAAACCTGGACGCTTGCATGTCGACGTAGCACGGAGTCCATTCCCGGACCAGTCGTCGCACTCTTTCTTTTTAACAACCAGTGAAAAAGAGAGATATATAATGGTTAGGTAGCTCAGGGTACGCTTCTGGTTATACGGTGGCACGGTGTACCAGATTCGATTCTCGATGACGCCACTTATAATTAAGGTAATCTACGGGGAGAACTGGTGACGAGTGACACGACTGTTTATGACGAGCCGCTAGTAGGGATGATACACACTACATCACATCGTAGTCGTCGCCTTGAAACATGTCAGGTAATGTTACTCCAGTAATTTCACTAGCTACAGCGCTCTTCAAATCGGATCACAGTACTGTTTATCGGCTGCAATAGGAGCCGTGGTGGTACCTACCTGGACAGTCCCGGTAAGACTTACAAAAACATATGTTTATGTATATTGGTAAGTATATATATACAATGAATCATATATTAGTTCTCTTTTTTTGTCCAACAGTTGAGATGATAAAGAAGCCTATTTTGTGCAAGACCCATCAAAGAGATCTTTGGAACAACGTTTGGTCCAGCAGTGGATAGTTTCGTCTGGCGATGATGTCTCTCTTATAGTCCTGTACAATTTAGCCACTAAGATGTTGTTGTCTCCATGTTACTGCATTTTATAGAGACATTTGTTGTTGGTTCCTTCGTATTTGCACTGGACGTGGCGGGTTCCACCTACTCCCAGTTCGCACGGTTACTCGGCAATATATTTTGTAGTGATAAATGTGTAAGAGTTCCTGTCCAACAACTCATAGGATTCAGACCAACCTCACCTGCGCCTAGTGCCCTCTGCTAATCAACAAACGAGGCTGTGGCTCCCACCAACCCGGATTGGGTCATAACGAATCCCTCTTGCTCATAAGACATATTCAATGTGATATCGTTACTCGTACACTGTTATCGTACTATACGCTATATTATATTCCAGACTCCCCATTTCCTTCACATAAAGTACATATGTCCTCAGGTACATAGGCACATATGTGCCGGCTAAGCGACGCAAGTGACCTAGATTAGGGTCAAACGTTCCCGATGTACCGTTTCCACTATACCAGTTCCAATAGCTCGGAGCGAACGGAGCAATAAGCTCTTGCAAACAGCTTTTTTTTAAATGTATCTATATTATAATGTATGTATTGTACATATACAGCGTTTAAACTAACCCTCGTGAAATATATAATGAAAAATTGTGTAAAAATACGAAGTAAACCTTAATAACACTTTATCATAAATGGACAAACTTAAACGATCCTGTTTAACTGCGTATCAAACCGTTATGTATTAGATTTCATCCCACCACTATTTCGAGGTATTTCACCACATTTTCCTATCCAGCAAAAAAAATTCATGAATAGAATATTCATATAGTTATCCTTTGATCATCAGCCGATAGACGTCCACTGCTGGACATATAGGCATACTTCAAAGATCCTCACATCGATCGGTTCTATGCCGCTCGCATGCAGCAGCTTCCCGCGACTTTCAGTCGCATGTAGAAGTCACATGGGGGTAAGGGCCATTTCCCGCCACGCTGGCCCAATGCGGGTTGGTGAGAGCTAGAGCCTCGTTTGTTGATTAGCAGGGTGCACCACGAGCAGGTGTGGTTGGCTTGGGTCCCGTGAGCTATTTGCTCACATTTTGCCTGTATAAAATAAAAAAAAATTACCCTAGTTTTTATAAAAAGATGTGAAGAATGGCGACAAGTACACTGCTTGCTATCTCCAGACGAAGTATATCATGTAGCGATCCACCCAAAGCTGAATGTAACACAATATGTATGCAATAATAATGGAGATCCTTCGGTTAAAGTCGAAAATGGGTCCTCCTGTATCTCGGCCGCGAATACACAAGGATATCGGTTTCACAAATATATCCTGGCCGCCCCAGCCGTATAGAATTACTTGAGTCAATATTTTTTGTATTCAATCTTATTCAGGATATTTTTTAGCAATTTTGCAATGGCAAGTTTTAGACGGAATTATTGGAAATATATGAAAAATAGTCCGATTTTTACTCCATATATATTAAAGATTTCCTTATGCACTTCAGCATTAACGAAAACTAATGAAAATCGTTCAGCGCATGACCAAGTTGCAACAAATTTACAGGTAGCTTGCGTTTAACTGAACAAATATATCTATTGATGTTATGTATTGAAGAGTTTATACAAACAAATGTAATACATATCTTCATTCTCGTATCTTCTAATAGGATCTTTTTTCTTCTCTTTGCTCCTTTTCTCCTTATTCGAAATGTTCATATTGCCACAACAATTTACATTCGCAGTTTCGAGTCAAAACAGTCGTGAATATATCATTGCAAGTAAATCCATGTCTTACGCTGACTGACGGTCTTCAGAAGCAGTAACTCCTTTTCCCTTTTATAATATGATAAATTGCCAAATCGACAGGTTATTTCTTGTTGCTTTACAAACGAAAATTACCACGTTAATGTGAACTGGACGCGGCCGGAATTGGCAGCCTGCCGCCGACTTGTGAATAATTATCTCGGAATTCCTTTCATATTACTCTCAACAGCAAAAGTTTTACCATTTTTAACGTAAAACAACTAAAATTTGATTAACTTAACTGAGGATATAATAGATATTTTTATGTACTAGATATTTTGTGTTTAACTATAATATAGCCAAATCTTAAACATGTAATATATGAGCTGTTCCTCGCACGCTGTGCTGGTCGGAATATAGAATAAGTCTTGAAATTAGTCGGAAATATTTGTTGAGGAGACCCGCAACAGCAAATGACTACAGCAATCGTTACTATAGCAACCGTATAAATAATATCAAATAAAACTGTTTATAAAAGTTATCTTCGAAATAAAACGATGAAGGATCTATGATATTAAAAAAATAAATAGTCTATAGTCATCTCCAGATCAGACCGCGTCGAGTGCTCCTGTTCCCATTGTCGATACGTTCACCTGTTTTCACGTGATTGACGAACAAACAAAACGAATTTCCATTACATATATATATACGAGATGATTAAATAGTTATTTCTTTTTTGTTATTTCTGAATAAATGCCATTATTTCAAGCATCGCATAGTCTACAGTTGCAGTGTTGAAAACTGAAACAATGGTTAAGCCGACAATAGTGTGGATAAATCAATAAACACCGTGTATAACTCGGCTGTACCGAAACAACGGCTTCGTGAAAGCGTACTGAAGTCTTTGTTACAAACCAACAACTATTTGTGGCGGCTCCGAACTACTTCCAGTTCGCTTTCAGTTCCAGCTACTCCTGCACCATAGCTTACTGTAACAATATATTCCATAGTGATAAATGTGTAAGGGTTCCCGCACAACGACTCACGGGACCCAAGCCAACCTCACCTGCTCGTGGTGCACCCTGCTAATCAACGGACGAGGCTCTAGCTCTCACAAACGCGCATGTGGACCAGCATGGCGGGAAACGGTCCATATCCCCCCATATGAATCTCTACCCGTTGTAGGGATCCATACGAGGAATCTTTAGGAGAGGCCTATATATACTCGACATATCCAGTAATGTGGATATCTAATATACTACTTCAACGATTAGCTCCAAAAGAAACAGTTAAACGCACTCTGAAGATCTAATATAAATATTTTAAAGTTAATAATTTTTTTTTAACTTACAAACCGTACTTTTTCACCACCCTAAAAGTTATACATGTAAGTTTGATAATAGAAAAATTAGTTTTTGGCTATTTAAACATTTCAAGTACATTCGCCAAAATTAACTTGATAAAAACCTTACCAATTCATCATCAGCCGATAGACGTCCACTGCTGGACATACGCTCCCTTCCACCTAAGATCGCAACTTCAATCGGTTCTTCACTGCCCGCATGCAGAGGTTAACCGTAACCACAGGGCACTAAATGCCGTCGTTGACCCCTACAGGGTTCATATTAGGCAATTGGGGCCTTTCCCACCACACTGGCCCAATGCGAGTTGATGGGAGCCAGAGCCTCGTCTGTTGATTGGCAGGCTGCACCACGAGCAGGTGAGGTTGGCTTGGGTCTCGTGAGTCGTTGTGCGAAATCCCCCACACCCCGTTATCAATTGGTGAAAGTATTTTTTTTTTGTTATATATACCACCTTTTAATATTTGTTAAAAACTTGGTGTTTATTACTTGAAGCTGCGAATCTGGACGTTTAGTTGGTGATAAGCGATAACCGTCCTGAATAACTTGGTTGCCAATTACAGTGGAACCGAGTTATTTTAACACATTACTCTTACGAGATATTAATACTGCGAAGATACGAACCTAAACAGAAACCCGTCACCAGCATGGAGATTCATTGTGTCTCGTGTATGGTACGCATACTGCATTCGAAGCCTGTGAACTTATCTATACTTAAATATACGAGTATACTCACCGATTGCAATTGAGCGTAGTCACATATGTTTTGAATGATTCAAGAGATAATGAGACATGTTTAGTTAGCTAGGACATGCTGTGGTTACTTGCCAGTATGAAGCGCCGCCCCTGGCCGCCAGTGGAACTGCTGTTGCAATTGCCAACAGCTATTTTGTACAAAACACGTAAACGTTTATTTTTACCGCGCACACATGTTCGTGCGCTCCGATACGTTATTGTTTGCTGTTGTTTATATTCGTATACGTATACGAGTACGAGTACGAGTATGTTCTCTATGTGGGGATGTAAGGGGTCCCGCACAACAGCTCACGAGATCCAAGCCAACCTCACCTGCTCGTAGTGCTCTGGCTTCCATCAACCCACATTGGCCAGCGTGATTGGAAATGGTCTAAATCCCCGCATATAAATCCCTACCCGATCGAGATGGGAATCTTTGGAGGAAACCTATGTCCAGCAGTAGACGCATAGACGTTTATCATCATTAGCCGGTATCGGTTGCTGATGATGATAATGTTCTCTATGTATATATATGTATATATTATTTTTTAGAAAAAAAAATATTTTCAAAAATACACTACTACCCGAAAAGCAGTAGGGTTCGTCTGGATATGTGTGTTGTTGTGTTATTTTGGTGTTATTATATGTGTTGCGTGGTTGTTCAGCGAAGATGATCGGCGCGATGCCCGCAGTGGCGGTGCGGCACGAGCGGCGGCGCGCGGAGAAGCGCGGCGCGGGGGCGCGGCGCGCGTCCACGCTGCCCGGCCGGGAGGACGAGTTCGAGCCCGGCCACCGGCGCCTGCGCGTCGAGCTGTACATATGCGGCAAGGTGCGCCGCGCGACCTGCGCCACACCGCCTTTTGTACGGATAACGAGGGAGGAGACACCACGCCCTGTGGTGACAAGTCCGAACTACACACTCCCCTGTGTGTAGCAGATCTCAAAGTAGAGATGTCGTAGGAATTGTTCAGAAAACAAACGGCGTTCTAACTCTATAAAAGCGCATCCCTGAAACATGTAAAGTCGTCCAGTTATAGTGGGATCCTTAGGTTGTGTAATTGTAAGGTGAGGTAGTAGCGAGGGGTGGGGTCCCCCCCTCCCTCTGCGACCATTGCGATCTGTGAGTTCGGAATTGGACGTGAAGGACCAAAGCCTTTTTTTGTGAGATCGTAATGGTACGAAGTAAGACTACTGAGAGGTATCTAGAGAAGACTGATCTAGTTGGGCGAATAGGATAGTGGTCCTTACTGGTCCCTTTTAAAGACGAAGCTACTCTCTTCCGAGTGGAATTAAAAAACAAAGCATTACCACCGCTACAGCATGACGCTTCGAGCGACAGTTGTATCTGTGATAATCAGTGAATAAATCAGTATAACCTTACAGAAGTTCTCTAGTAATAAAAACTGCTAAACAGATTTTTTTACTTGCATCTTAGAAATTACTTACAACCAACAAAAAAACATTAAAATCAGTTAAATATATATAATATATAAATTCGACCTAACTATTACACAACGCCGCCCACAAACATGCAGACATACAACATACTCACAAGTTTAGTTTATGACACTGCTCTTTTTGCTTAGAGACTTAAAAATAACGTTTGTCCACATCAGCTAGCTGTTCTGCACGCGGTGGTGGGGTCCCTCCTGCTCGGCATTGTGGTCCTCGTGGTGGGGCTGGTGCAGCTCTCGCCCGGAGCAGAAGCCGCACAACATCGATACTACCTGATGGGGACCGGAGCCTCGCTGGTCGGCGCCGGCGTGCTCGGAGCCGTGCTACGGTAACAAGCTAATTATTGTTGATAATTATTCATGTACTCACTCACAATACCAAGAACTAATAAAGAAAGTTCGCTTTCATATTATAACACTAGTCTTACGGTTGATGGAACGAATCCTAATATTCTTTCTGCCTCTGGATCACACGTGTGCGTGTCTATCCTAATTAATAACTGAAATTAAAGTATAATTGGGTAGTACACACATTGTATAATTATTGTACGAAATAGCACATACTTGTTTCACAAAAAAACCTTTTTTTTTGTAGACAGCCATCCATTTCAATCGTCGCCAACAAACTGTCGGGAATGAGGCGATCATCGTACCAAGCAGTATTTCCCCCACCATTTTATTACCCCCTCCTAAAACCAAACTCGTGTTCCGATTGGTCGACTGATCGCGCCGATCCCGACGGTAACAAGTAAACAAGAGAAAATGTGACTTATAGATTTTTGTATACAAAAATGAATAAAATTCTAAAACTAGACATTTATAACACGATTGACCGTTAAATGAAATAGGAAATGAGGAAATGGCACCATGTATGTTGTGGGACATTTTTGTTCTAACTTGGAGGTTGAGAGGGCTTGACGGGCGCCGCAGAACGCCAACAGGCACTCACCGCGCTGAGAGAGCCACCTGTATCTGCAAAATAAGGCAAATGTTGCTCAGACCTTTTCTTGACTTACTGTAACTAGAAAATACTTTTTTCAAGATTAACCCTAACTCACAGATTGTTTAGGAAATATTGGAAATGTACTATTAATAGTTTTTTATTTGTGCTTTTCGTAAACATCATTTCAGTCTCTCGCCCACTGTTGTACACAGCTTTTCCCAAATTTGTTACAACATTGTTCTTCTTCTTCTTCGTCCGTATCACTTTTAACAGAGTGGTCGCGGTGATCACTATAGGTGTTGATCGCAAGCTTAACAACACATCGCCATTCCTCTCTGTTGGCCGCCGTCCTAGTACATTCACAACGTAGCAACGATGGTAAGTCCTTCACTGCCGCCTTTGTCTTGTTAGTCCATCTCATAGGCCTACCTCCATCTCATACGAGACTGTACCAAAGATGATAAACGCTGCTTGATGCCGAGTTCTCAAAGTATAGACCCGTTGGTACGAAATTCAGCCTACGATACTCTGAGCATTCTCCTCCAGCACCATATCTCTAGAGCATCTATCTACAATTTTGTTAGGTTAGTGAATTTTTTAGTAGTTACCCATACCACAATGAATAGCGACAGTTAATCTAAATCAGTCCTGTCGTATAATTCAAGTGAACATCCTCTGAAGTAATATCATCTACATCCATCATAGGCGATAAATGTCCTGGAATTTGATTAAATAACAAGTCATTTAAACCTTACTACCACATTTTTATTTAAATTTATATAACAGGAAGCTCGTAAGAATATAATACTAGAGTAAAATTAAGTACAACAAAGAAAATGTTGAAATAAACTACTTTTAGATCGCCTCGCCCTCTGCGCTTATAGGAATAACCGCCACCAGCCCTTTACAAAAAGAAATACTTTTTTTACTTTCTATCCGCTTTGATCTAATTCTGTACAAACTGATTGTTAAGCGTTGTTAGTTTTATAATAATATAACACTATAAACTTTTTATGATATAAAAAGGTAATAAACCTACGCAACTGATGCTAGATATATTGTTGCCAAACACTATCTGGGACCCCCACATCCTGCTATAAAAAAATCGCCAGCTACAGCGTCCTCCAATCTATACCGCTTTAGTAATTGCTTTACTGAATAGTTGGCTTAAAGATCATGTCTTAGAGAAAACATAACAAGAGACCTATGTCCGACAGTGGACGTTATCGCTCGAGATGATGATGATGAATATCTGCGTCAGTATGGAAAAAATTCTGTTAAAATTTTTATTAGATGATTCACTTCGACCTTTTATTTCGAGGTTCTTTCAAAACCCCGCTCCCGATGTCCCTGACGTTTGCAGACGAAATAACAAAGATGCTGTGTGGATCGATTCATATGTACTTGTCGCTTCATGTGTGCGTGTGCTTTTAAATACGTGTATTACATTAGTGTGCTAGCGTGGCGAATGTAACGCACACACAGAGCCGAGAGCCTACATGGTTTAACTTCAATATACCCTCATTTCTTCGTTTGTTTGCTGTCTGCGCTACATCTCGCTTCACTTTGAGATCAACGCGAATCCCGAGGTCACGCCGCAAATCAGTCATAAACAAAGTGGTTCACGTTTAATCTTCTATTGGAACTGTTTGAAAGATGGGCATTGTAAGTTAAAAGTAAAAACCAGTATCATCATCAATAGCCTGCGGCAGTCCACCGTTGGACAAAACCAGTATAAGTAATGGAATTCGACTACGCAGAGACGGTTTAACTGCAACTGTACTACTAACGTACTTAGAATGCTGAAATTAAGAAGAACAATTTCAAAATACGGGCAGCAGCTTCTCCTGTGATCAGAAGCAACATCATTAACTACTGTTACTGCCATACTGTACACCATTGCAGTTATGAGAACGTTTATCGAATAAAGATTTTGATAAATAGCATCTCTTGCTTAGGTCGCGGAAGAAAGTGTCGATAAGGTGTTTAGACCATAGTGGAGATAGACTTTTTTTATAAGTGAAAATTGATAAGATTATTTTAGTATGTATCACAGTACATCAGCCGTGGATATTTTAAATCATTAAATAAACTCTGTACAATTTCCAGATGCATCTGCCTGCACTGGTTCAACCGTAAATATCGCGAGGACTTTGAACCGGAACCGACCGCTCACAAGAACGGCGTCAGCGTGGTCGAGAGCGGCCACGGTCACGATGCCCATAAGATCGGCCACGACACCCACAAGACCGGCTACGACGCCCACAAGACCGCCAACGAGAAGCCTAAGCTGAAGACTCAAGCGAGCGTTGGCCGCGACCACGATCTGGCAAAACAACCGTCTGCCAACAGCGACACTTAAATATAAGCTCTGACCACGAGATAGCTTAATCGTGTATTACGTCTTCTACCGCTGTCTAATGTAAGGATTGAATGCGGATTCTTTAAGACCACGGATGGGCAAAGACCTTCCTTATCGGCGTGTTGACACAAAGTGGCGAACCTGGATATTTTCGTTTCCTCTGTCTTCACGTTAAATAATAAGCACTGTACAGTTTATCAGCAAATACAAAAGTCATAAAAAACAATCAATGAGAACTAAAAGACTTGTAAAGAAGTCATGAATTAACAAACACATATCCGGTCAAACAGTGTCTTATATTTAACGGCAATATTTCCGCCTGTAGATAAAGAAACTCAGCATCGTCTACTGGGTGTCGCACGCCATGCGGAAGTATTTCCGCCTTTGCTCAAGAAACGGTAGTTCTTACTGTACATAGCATCGTATGGTCTTCGGTGTTTACTGTGCGCAAGTCTACATACTGCAAACTTGAAATCATTTCATATCAATCGATATTATTCATTGCGTTTTGCACAGTTAATGTGATTTATCCCACGCATTAAGGGGTCCACCCTAATCGATAGTTGTTTTCCTGTTTAATTTCTAAAAAACGTTTAAAGTATCATAAACAAAAATAAACTAGATGATATCAGAAAGACAGGTGAAACCTTAGGTTCAGAAATAACCCAGTGATAGTGTATTTGTCTTTGGATACAATCATATTGCTGACATTGTCGCAAGTATTATATCTTGTGTAATCCAAATTTTAGACAGAAAAAAAATGAAGAAATCGGATCTTTTAACACATCACATGCTGGAGCTGTAAAGCTAAGTAAAATTGATTTCCTCGTTCACGCTAATTGTGCAAAAGGCATTCAAAAGCTAAATGTAAAGTCGGTGTAAGTTAGATTATTTCGGTGTATGCTCACTCTTAAGTAAATCGATGTATTGAATGTTAACTGTGTAATAATAACTACATTCTGTGTGTTGTCGTATTATAAAGCATCCGTAATTATCGAGAGTTAATAAGTTTTAACTGTAACTGTTTCAAATATATATTAACCGGTTTATTTTAGTGCTATGAAAATGGCGATGTGACTTCGTCCACTTGTTAGGTTATTGAAAAAATACATTTCTACACAGAATCCTGGAAATAACGCAATCGATTTATACTGTTTTAGCATCTTCACTGTAGCCACTGTAGCCACTGTGTCTATTAGTTTGTTCAATATTTCCCACGAATGATAAGTCAGATAAAATTCTTATGAAAACTGTAATTTTTAATGAGCTAAATCAGTTTACTCTTTGGACTCAACTTCTTTTTACACTTTACAAAGGTATGCAGACAATCGAAAGCCTTCACATGTCCCCCGACATATCATTTTCATTAGTACCCTTCCTTTATTTACCCCCTAGAACGATTCACGTAAGTTTTAATATTATCCTAACGATCAAACTTGAAATTGTACCAAAAATATTTCAACTGTAACTATTTTGTGATGTTACTTTAAATATATTTTTGATAACTTTACAACTAAAGATATATCCCGATTTATATTTGCTTTAAATATATTGGCAATGAATTATATGGAAATCTAAGTTATTATAAATCTGTTTACGGACCACGCTTGATAAAGTTATAGCCATGTTGTAAATGTCGCCGTGTTTACCGTAACCTTCACCGTCCGTGTGGTCAGGTCAGGTGCACGGCGAACGTTGGACTCCAAAAAATAACGTGTCCTCTGCATGCAGCCCGGGGAATCCTCCCGCGACCAATCTATACGAAAATTTATTGGATGTGGTGTATTAACAACCTTTACTTAATATCACATCAAATCTGGACACAGGTCTGGTTCTAATGCAGCCGACTCGTCACAGGCTGTTTTAAATATACAAACAACATCAAGTTTATCTTGCATATACAAGAATCTTTCTTAAATTAATAAACAGCACTCTTAATTTCCCCACTGCTGGAAGTCGTGGTCATCTCTTACAAGATAGATGAAAATAATTATCCACCGCGCGGGCCAAGTGCTGTTTGGCGGAACACGTCGCTCATCCCGATGTTGTCCTTCAAAGGAAGAACGTTCTTTAAGCTTACATGATAGAAACCAATGTGAAAGATAGAACTGGTTGAAATGGTTCCCTAAATAAATACTTACACTGTGACACCATTATAGAACGACCAAAAATGTATAGATACAATGAAAACGTTGGCATTCATCGACAGCACGGGTATAGGTTGGATGAGGGACGAATTCCCCACCCCCACCATGGACTCTTCTCAAACTATATTTACAGATAAAGGAATTTTGTAGAACATAAAAGTTTACCGATTATACATCGATAGTGTTAAGCGATGCACTGCACACAACACATGTTCGCGGCCAAGTTGTGGGAGGGTGGGTACTCGGTGTTTGAGCTTAGTCGACTTTGTGATTTCCTTTAGATTAAGTTCAAGTAAAACATTCTTTATACAATACTACTTACATCTACACGGAATTGTACACGTTTTATCGTATCGTAACAATTAGTTAAATTATGGATTTCGATACAAATTTCACAAATATTTCCTTAACCCTTTCTAATTAAATTTTAGTAACACTTTTTAGTTTATCCTTAAGGTGTTTCAATGGTTCACCAGTTTTGTTAACTTTAACGGTTTACATTTACAGTTAGATTGAATATATAACTATATCTATTTAGTGACAAGATGTTGCAAAGGAAGTTTACGCTGTACCACATATTCTGATAGAGATTGACGTTTTGATGTATATTTAAATATTTGTGGGATATCGACATTTATAGGAGATTTATCATTAAATTAGCTATATGAGTATATATATGTAGGTGTTGTCAATCGGTGTTTACATTAATTAATGAATATGATAGCGCGAACTGATGGTACATAGATATCGTTTCAACTGTCATTAATTTATTATAAAATCAACGTACTTTCTACTTCCGTTTGTAATTTTGAGAGATATTGAAATTTTATCCTAAGAGACTGAGAAAGTGTTCTAAAGTAAATAACCACATTTTACTTTCACATACCGTAGTCTTTGTTTTGATACTTAAACACGGCATTCGTATATTTGTTTATGTCCACTGTACCTGTACACAGTGTAAGCAGGGTCCAAGTGCAGAGCCACACTCTCACGGATCCAGACTCTGTATGACTTTCTCCTGAGCTCAGTACCTAAAATGTCTTATGTTTATTGAATTAATCTAGTCGTTGATCGATTTCCGTTTGTAGTTTCGGTGATTTCCGTTATAGATACACTTTTAGAACGAACGGAACAGGATGGAACATTATTCACTAGTGTTTATTACTTATTTTATAAACGTATTTCACAATGTTCTACTATGTATATTAAATATTAATCCCTCGGTGTCGTAGATTAAGTATACATACATTATTAACAATTATCGATAAGCGGTTGCACTCGTCACTAATTTTATTCGTTATAGAACCCCGTTAGGTTTGCCAAAGATTTTGATGCGTTGGACGCTTCCGTATCCGGCTGCTGGGTGGCCATCAGCGTTGCAGTTGATTTAGCCGAATTATATTATATTGAAAATGCCAAAGTTCCAAACGTTGGTCTTATATTATAGCTTTCGTAAAATAATTCAGTGCCAAAGGTGCAGTTATATACCGTTCGACTTATTTACGAGGAATCGTTGGATAGTGCGTCATATATCACTTTACTCACTATGCACACTACAGCATCACTAGAAAAGTTGACTTCAGTCGACTGTACATGAGATAATAAAAAATATTTATCAAAATCTGCTGAAATTCGTATGTATCAGGAATGGCGTGTTGTCAAGCTTGCCGCCAACACCTGAAGCGATGACCACGACCACTCTGTTAAGAGTGATACCGACAAAAAGACTTATAAATAAGTTGAACTTTATATACATTTTAGTTAATTATTTATAACTCAAATATAAAGTATACTTCTTAACCGTTAATTGCAAATTCACTTTCGTTTTAAAGCATTAATGTTTATTCTGAAAATATATGAATTCCATAATTAGGAAGGAATTGTAAGCTGTGGTGAGGCGACAGCCACAGCTGTTACCTGGACATGCACCTCCGTATCGTGCTTGCGTGTTTGCGTGTTTGCGTGTTTACGTGTTTGCGTGTTATGTGTCCGTGGTCGTCGTATTGTTTAACTAAAGTATCAGACATTCCTTGGCTTTGTGCGCTTCGAAGTTGCCAATCGATTATGTGTATATTCAAACGCGATGTATCGATAGGTGTCTAGAGATTAGTTGTATTGATTGACCTGTAAACGTAAATGTTGACATGTATTTAAATATCACGTATTTTCTTTTGTACCCGGAGCGAGGCGCTTAGGGGCCCACTTCAGGTCGTCTGTCACCCTACCTAAATACCTAAGCTATATTCACTGTGATAAAATAATAAATGTAAGGCTAATAAATATGTACGGACGAGTATACAAAAAGTTTGCGAAGGGTTTTAATGCGGCACCAAGCTAGGGGCAGTTTTTGATTTGAAATTTGTGCTGTTTTGGATATCACAGTGAATACTTTACATTTCCATTTTCACAGTCTCACCCGCCATCTTCAGTTAAGTTGTGTCGGGTGCCGACGCGTCAGCTCGGGCTCCGGTCGGGGCGGAGGCGGCGACACTGCACAATTTATTATCCACTTTCATATAATTTTAAATATTGAGGTGATTTATATTTGTATATTGATATATTTTTAATTTAAATTATGACTGTGCTGTTTTATATCTCATATATTTTATACTGATGTCTCTAAATAAAATGTGAATGGATATCCGGCGTTTTCATTTCAGCGTTTACCCTTCAGGCGACGCGAAGTTACCAAGTCCTACTTAACGTTAGTGCCGACTAGCCGATGACATACAAAAGGTCAAACAAAGCATTGTATATATATATTATATATATATAGTTTACGCTAAGCTGTATGCTGGTTATAACTTTATATACTATTTAATAATGATATTAGTCCCCGTGATATGGTTCTTGCTCGATGTTGGTACATTAACTTCAGGCGCATGAAAAGTTTTAAGTTTTTTCATTAACTTATTTCTTTGGTTTTATCTTCCTCATTATCAGCTCATAGACGTCCACTGCCGGGCATAGGCCTCCCTTAAAGATTATCACCCTAACCACGCTGGCACAATACGGGTTGGTGGGAGTCAGAGCCTCGTTTAATTAGCAGAAGGCAGTTCGAGCAGGTGAGGTTGGCTTGGATCCCCTTGGTTTACTATCTACTAATGAAAACTTAATTGAAGTTACATAGTACATATCCAGGTACCACGAAGGAGTCGAACACCAGTCGGAAGATTGGATAAGACGCAAGCGATTCAAGACCTATATTAAACAACTGATAGTTCTATTACAGATACCGGCGCCTGCGCTGGGTTCACATATTGTTAGATGTAGATAGGCACTTAAAACTGCATGCCTCTCATTACATCTTTAAAACCGATACACATATATATATATAGTCTATCCGTTTCACTAGAATATGACATAACAACTTAACGTAACCTCTGTGCTCGTGATGAACAATAGCTTTATTACATACATACATACATACATACATATACATCACGCCTCGTTCCCAATGGGGTAAGCAGACACCACCGCTCTCCACTTACTACGACCCTGGAACACCTCTCTCGCTTCCTCCACTTTCATGAGCGTCTTCATGCATGCTTGTCGGCTGCGAGTACGCTTGACCCGGCCTTTCTTCAAGACTTCTTCGATTTGATCGGAATATGTCCGCCTAGGTCGACCTGCACCGATTTGTCCAATCATTCTTACTTTGTATACCTCTTTCGTTAATCTTCTTCATCCATTCTTTCTACATGTCCGAACCATCTAAGCATCCCTTTCTCTATCTTTGTCACTACATCTTTAAACCACGCCGCACCGCTCCTGTATCACACTGTTCCTCACTTTGTCCATCAGCTTCACTCCAGTTATACTTCTCAAGCTTCTCATCTCCACAGCATTAATCCTACTTTCATGTTTCTTCTGCCATACCCAACATTCACTGCCATACATCAGTGTGGGGATCGACACGCCTCCATGCACAGCCAGTGGTGCTCTCTGTGATACATTACGGCTATTCATAAAGTTATGAAATGCCCCATCCACTTGATTCCCTTCCAAAACTCTTCTTTCAATATCACCATCACACTTGCCATCTCTCGTAAACTGTGAACCCAGATTCACAAATTCTTTCTTGTTCTTGTTCCACTTTTTGTCCCTCAATCACAATCTCACAGTTTGTCATACATTCTTCTCTTTCAAAAACCATTACTTTCGTCTTACATCACTTTCATGCCTTTGCTTGTTAAAGCACCACGCACCATGGCTACCATACTCTCCGATGATGATAATAAAACTTGATCATCGGCGTATAGGAGGCATTTGACGGTCAGCTTTATTATTATCAATAACTAAATTATTATACTAGCTGTTGCCCGCCCTCTTTGCTGTGGGTAATATAAAATGAAGCCGGAAATGACTTTCAACACCTACCGCATAAATAATACGAAGTGAAAATGTTTATAAAACTTAATTAGAAATAGTACGATGAAGTATCTATGGAATTCCAAAAATAAATGGCCTATAACCATTTACAGATCATTCCACGTCGAGTGCTTATGTTGGCGTTACGATCACTAGTTTTCACGTGATTAGCGAACAATTTGTTTTTATAATGACGAACTTTGCGCTGCAAACTTCTTTGACAACCATAGTAGCTTCATCGGACTCAAGGCTCGCGGACCTGGTATCTGCGAACTGACCATCAAAGAATGCGACTTTCATTATATGTGTAAATAGATTTTGAACTTAACCTAACCGACATCTACATTTTAAACCTTGGTTCAAGTAGATACCCTCCTGCACTACACACTCTGTAGTATACATTCAGACCAGTAGATGGCCTTTTTTATTTGCTTCAATTTTAACGTTATCAGTTAATAATGAGCTGTGTGCAACGAAACTTGCGGAAACAATTCCTAGACTTAAAGCAGAGCAAGCGCCGCAAGAGGTATAAAAGTTTGTTTTTTTGTTATCTTAATATTTGAACTTCAGATGATGTTAAACGACATTAGAACCCAAACTCCTCTCCTCTCATATATTTACATCCGGAACACAGCGATCCCGTTAAGGCGGTAGATTTACAATTTGAGAGCGGTGTCAAACAGGTAGGTAAAAATCTACTTTACATCCAACACCACAAATGTCCCCGAAATTGAACCAAGGACCTTACTTGTGGTACCTTACTTATAGTAGGTCTTTATTACCAGAGACCGGACAGATAGGTATCACCGCAACTGCTATTTCTGCCGGCAAACAGTACTGTGCAAACATTACTGTGTTCCGGACTGAAGGGAGTTATAGCCAGCAAAATTATTGGGTTAAGAAGACTTAACATCCTATGTTAAAGCAACGAGCGCAATATGATGCACTGTATAACATATCAACTAACTCCACGTTGTTATGGGCGGGAGTGTCACATACCATGAAAGACGAAGCGACGAGAAGACCGGTACGTAAACGTACCTGTCTTTTCGTCGGTTCAATGAATAAAAAAAACTTAGGTGTTACAAGACAGACGCTTAACCAATATTGCACGGGTTTAATAACAATCGCTGTAAATAAATCTTTACTAACGAGTTGATTAAATATATTACTATAAGAGATGTTGGCAGACAGACGATCTCCCATACAGTGCTGACTGCGCGAGCGGGCATCGCGCCATAAGATTATGCTCGGCTCCTGATTGGCTGAAAATGTACCGCTGTGATTAGTTGTTGTACATGGCTCATTACTGTGATTGGTAGGTTGTAGATTTAGTTTTAAGCAATTTTTGTGTATAATTAGAGGCTAAATAAAACACAGAACGCATCTCACTCTCGGCCTTATCACTTCTCCCTGCAAGTAGGAAATACCATCATTATCTTTCTTGGAAAGTTAAATTTTTTTGCGCCTACAGTTATTGTCTATTGCCAGGCGCATTTGCGCGCGGTGCGGCAACGTCGCACCGTACGCGCGGTATCAGTTTGATGCGGCGCGTTACTGGTGTTGCTAGTGCAGATAATAAATTGCTAACATTCATGGAGAAACATTTTAATAACTGAATAATTAATTTTTGTTATTAGTCTCACGCATATGAGACTGACATTAGTATACAAAAAGTAATTAAAAACAAAAACACAAGTTGATCCAGTCTACAATTTTTGTGACAAAATGGATCTTTGCGAACTATTATATTCTGAACAAAAAATTTGTTTTTATATTTAAGCATAAGTTTTACCGTGATATATTATTTTTCGAAGAGACAATGTGCACCTGCTAAGGGTGATACCAGTCCATGAGAATGGTCTCTGATAGTAGCCATATACCGCTAGATAGTGATTATTATGGAATTTAAAAATTGTCTTCATGAATATGAAATATGGAAAATATTCCTCAACTAAAGAGAGGATAAGTTTCATCTAAATTAAAGTGATTAATTCATGAAAAACTACGTCACCAATATCTATCAGCTGGAATCGTCATTAAGCACTAGTATACATAATTAAAAGAAAAGGTATTAATGTAGGGAGACACCGATTTTTAAATATGGCACCCCCGGCGTCCGTCCGCGCGTCAGTGGCCGCGTGCGAGCGTCGACGCGCGGAGCGGCGGCAGACGCGCGGCAAACCCTCAATATGCCGAAGCGGAGAGCGGAATTTTCCGAGAAGTCTGTGGTCGCGAGTCTGATACATGAAGTTAAAAGGCGGCCATGCCTCTGGAATAACGAGCACGAGGACTACAACGACAGACTGAAGATGAGTGCAGCTTGGGAGGACATCAGTAACATCCTGGATATACGCGGTAAGCTCCATTACATAAGGTTATACATACATACATTATCCACCGGAAAACTCCCATCGCGGAGTATAAATAAAACCTTTTAAGGTCTTCCACATCTATTATATCCATTGCTTCCGTGTAATCCATGTCCAGCGCCTTTCCGTGATCTTCACCAGATCCCACATCCACCTTGTGGGCGCGACTACCAACACGGCGTCTACCGTAAAATCAGCTCGCGAGCCAACGCATTGGTACCCGAAGTAACAATGAACAGTGTATACGTTTACACGATATTACAACTTCGCCATTTGTTAATTTAAGTAGTAAAGAAAAAAACCAATTTAAATATATTGAAAATGGACTTAACGTATACATTTAAATAACAATATTAAACTTATATACTGCAGTTCAGGGTAGAACTATTGCGCGATAATAAAAATTATTTGATAAAAATTAATTTTAGCGCCATCTACACGAACTCCTTCAAAACAATATTACTAGAGTATTTTATCAATTAAAGTTCTCCCGGCGAACTCTTTTCGCGAGATATCTCTTTTATGTCTAAGTAATTAATATACATATTTTTAATTTCAGTAGATACGTTGCGCGTGAAATGGAAAAGTCTCAGAGATTTCTTCAAAAAAATTGTTCGCAAACGCGACCTACACGACGTTGACGATTATGTAGGCGGATGGCGCTATTTCAAATTGATGTGGTTCATCAACAAGCCGGATGTGACGCAGATTGCCGGCGACAGCGGTGACGAAGTTACGAACACGAGCAACGACATAGTGAAGTGCGAACCCTTAGAGTTCAGTGAAACGGAGGTCATGGTGGAGGAGCGGGATCCAATACTTGACAAAACGCAAGCTGGAATTTCCGACGATGATTACGATCAAATGTTCCTCAGGTCGCTGACGCCGTACTTAAAGCAACTGGAACCGATCAGGAGACTAGTGGTCAGAAATAAAATACAAAAAATACTTTTAAACGAGCTCGGAGCGCAAAAATTCAGTAGTAATAACAAATTTTATTAATAATAACAAAAATAAAATTAATTAAAAGAAAAACTTTAATATGGTTGCGAGGAACTATATAATTTGATTAACTGTTGCTAGTTGTACTTAGAAGTTAACATTCCGCCTTCAGTCAGGTTGTTATCAATATTAAAATAAAGTTAACTTGTAAAGAACATACTGTAAATTTAGGGGAGAAGAAATACATTCCTCTGGTGGTAGACATCTTTCATAAAAATACTCTTACTATTTTTATAACGTTGATATTCATTGTAATAGTAAATAATTTATTGATTATGGTATATTAAGGAAATGAACAAGGTAGGCATCGGATACGTAATTGGAGTTAATGATATTTCTCCGGATTTGAGCTGCAGGCTGCTCGGTGCCCGACGTCACAACGCAATTAGTATCGGATACATACATATATATAATGTTCACAGTGTTTTATTTATTAATAATTAGTTAATAATTATTTTTATACAATTAAATGACGACAGGAGTGAGACGTTCACTCGATGGTAAGTGATACGCCCGCGCAGAGCAACGGGACGCTAAGAATGTTATGCATTGCACCACATTGCGCTCGCCCCGCCTGAGACAAAATGTTGAGTCTCGTTACCCCAGTAATTTCAATAGCTACAGCGCCCTTCAAACACAGTAATGTGTTTGAAAGGTGTGTAACACAGTAATGTTTCACAGTACTGCCTATCGACTGCAATAGGAGCTGCGGTGGTGCCTACTTACGCGGTCTCCAGCTCTAGAGACCTACGAGCAGTAACAATGGGAAACCTTAAATCTTGCAAAGCAATTACATAGAGATTTTTACAGGTTATAGTTTAATGTGATGTGTAGCATAAATATATATTGTTTTTAAGTAAAATACTTTATTGCAACTCGAAAAACCATTGTTTGTTGTTTCGATAATTCAGTTTTCTGGTTCAACGATAATGTCCTTTTTACCCACTTCCACAACCCTGCACAAAGCTGCAACAAAGGAGATGCACTGAAAGTGCATCAGCACATTAGTACATTTATGATTGTTGTGATACAGTGAAGAAACTAATTTTGTATGTACCTGCTAGCAGTAGATCTCTGTTGCCGAAGACTGTCCAGGCAGGTACCAGCGAAATGCGTATTACTGCCGACAAACAGTACTGAGCAAACATTATTGCGTTCCGGTTTGAAGGGCGTTGTAGTTAATAAAATTACCTGAAATAACGAGACCTAATATCCTATGTCTTAGAGTGATGAGCATAATGAGGTTCAGTATATATCATCTTAACTAGCACCACGTTGTTATGGGTAGGCATATCACATACTATCAGGTGAACGTTCCGCTGGTCACGTCGCTACGTAAAATAAAAAAAATAACTTATAGGAAGCTGTAACAAAGCATCAGTTAGGACATACACAGTGGTATCTTCCGCCCATCGCGTTAACACGAGCGATTGAGCCTTTTGTCCCAGCAGACAAATGAAGCCATATTCACCCCTCATACTTACACAACAATTTTAGGTCTTTATATATTCACTTGCCGTCTCAGGTTGTAAATATTGATTATTGTGGACAATTGTACATACACACCTCTGTATCATCACGTCAGTTCCGAACCGAATGTATGAACACCACCCACCCACGCTGAAGATAGCGAGGCTCTTCGCACGTCAAAGGTGGATGTAGTGAGTGCAGTGTGTACAGTACTGAGCGATTACCACTGTGATAATGATGTAAGAGAAGTGATCTTCTGATGTGATGCAACGAATATTGCTTATCGCTCTCACTTTGTAATGCTTAGTATATAATTTATTCAAACGCTCACGAAACAATCTAATTATCCAGAACACGCAATTTGAAGTGTTGTGAAAACATACTAACGAACGCCTCATTGTCATGGACCGTTAGATTGATATGTACCGTTAGCTGACCATTATGCTCGTCTTGTCCTTCCACCAATCATATCAACCACGGTTAAGACCAAGGTCTACCTTATGTTAGAACTTATAAATGTTACATTATTTAAACGACAAATGATTACTTGTCCTTAAACTAATATGTTTAGAGTTTAAGGGTGGTGGTGTCAATGTCAATAATTTTTTTACTGTTTGAAAGGAACCAGGTATTACTGCGGGTCCAAATTTGGTTTATTTAGTACATACACACACATATATCACGCCTCGTTCCCAGTGGGGTAGGCAGAGACCACCTCTCTCCACTTGCTACGATCCTGGCACACCTCTCTCGCTTCCTCCACTTTCATGAGCGTCTTCATACATGCTCGTCGGCTGCGAGTACTCTTGATCACGGCTTTTCTTTAGGACATCTTCGATTTGATCGGAATATGTCCGCCTAGGTCGACTTGCACCGATTTGTCCAATCATTCTTACCTTGTATACCTCTTTCATTAATCTTCTTTCATCCATTCTTTCTACCTATCCGAACCATCTAAGCATCCCTTTCTCTATCTTTGTCACTACATCTTCAATCACGCCGCACCGCTCCTGTATCACACTGTTCCTCACTTTGTCCATCAGCTTCACTCCAGTTATACCTCTCAGGCTTCTCATCTCCACAGCATTAATCCTACTTTCATGTTTCTTCTGCCATACCCAACATTCACTGCCATACATCAGTGTGGGGATCGACACGCCTCCATGCACAGCCAGTCGTGCTCTCTGTGATACGTTACGGCTTATTTGGTCCCATAAAAATATAATACGATTGAACTCCTCAATAAGAAAATCTTTAATCTAAAAATTTTATATAACGATTCTTCTTCTCTTCTTAAAGTGCGTCTCCAACTAGTGAAGGTTGGCCATCAGCGTGGTACAGTCCTCTCCGTCTTTGGTTCAGCGGAACAATTCGTATGCCCCAGATATGCCAGTCCATTCCCTGACATTCCGCAACTACGACATTTTCGTTCTCCCCACCCTTCGATATCACGATTACTTTCTATCATTTTTAATTTCCTATTATAATAAACAATATATATAACTTTGATATATATTTATTTATTCATACACCAGCACCTCACTGTCAGTACTCCTCAACAGAGGGCGTGTTGTGTAAATTATCTTATTAATATCCGATTACAAATGATTGTGCTAAATAAAAATTGTTTGTATGTTAACCTTTGGGATTTAATTAGTTTTTTTGTTCAAATGAAGGATAAGTTTGTTTTTATTAATTATCGATACAGAGGTTGCAGCTTAAATTCATAAAAATGTAAACAATAATAAAACAAAGCCTTTAATGAACTTGTGCAGTGGGATTTAGCCTTGTGGATATATCTGTATGTTTTGTATATTTACTGGTGATAGGTCTCTGCTGCCGGAGACCGTCTAACTAGGTACCGTCACTGCAACTATTGCAGCCTCCAAACAGTACTGTGCCAACATTACTGTGTTCAGGTTTAAAGTTAGCTGTGGCTAGAATAATTACAGATGTAACGCGACTTAACATGAAATGTGTCAAGGCGACCAGCACAATGTGATGGCAATCCTAACCAGCGTCACCTTCCTATGGGCAAACGTATTACTTACCATCAAGTCTTGCTTGTCTCGTCGCTTCGTCGAATAAAAAGTGTTATTATTTACTAATTACATTCTTAAAGATATTGTTTGTTTTGCTATACTAATAAATGTATGAGTTTAACTATCATCATTATAATCAGCCGATAGACGTCCATAATGGACTTAGGCCTCCCAAAAATCTCCACATTCGTAGGCGTTCATAAGAGAAGACTGGCCATTTGCCACCACGCTGGCCCAATGCGTGTTGGTGGGAGCCAGAGACTCGCTTTTTGATTAGCAGGGTGCACCACGAAGAATTGTCACTTAGGTCCCGTGAGTTATTATGCGGAACTCCTTGCACTTCTTAACTATTGTGAAATAAAATCAGTTTTTTATTCAATGTAATATTTAACAATAATTAATATTGAAGATCTATCATGTTATTTAGATTGCACAGAAAATGTCATTTACGATGAAACGACGTAAAATGATCAATTTATATAATTATTATTCTTTTAATAATGTCTGTCATATATTTTATTATCATAGGTTTGTATCAAATTTGTTTATAACTCTTACGGCAGCTGCGGCGCGGCGCGCAGCACTAGTCGAAAGTTTTTACGCGAGGTACGGGGGCGGGCGGCGGGCGGCGGGCGGCGCTGCAACCCAAACAAAACGCGCGCGGAGCGGCAACGTCGCGTCGCGCCGCACCACACAACGCCGCACCACGTCGCGCCGCGCCGCACCACGCAACGCCGCACCACGCCGCGCCGCACCGCGCCGCACCGCACCGCGCCGCGCCGCGCCGCCCGCTGAATCGATCCCACCCGCGCGACAGAGAGAGACAGGTTCCACTCGCAATAGTGAAGCACTACGAACTTAATTACCGTAAAATGACGATTTTTTTTTTTAGTTTAATTGCTTTTTAGCGAAAGGGTTTTTACCGGTCGGCCTCATTCGTTGCTAATAAGCAACAATTATTAAACGTTGTAATGATGGTTATTTTATCTTTAATTATCTTCGAGTTTTTCAAATAGAATATTTGAATAACTCTGTCAGAATTATTAAAAAAATATGTAGACATTTTGTAAAGTGATACAAATAACATTATTTACTCACAACGCAATGTGCAACACAAACTGGGAAATCGCGCTTGGAATCTATTACACATTATAGGAACAGAGACGTCGTCTGGGAGAAATTTTGAGATTTGTATTAAATATTCAATCTATCTGCTTTCTCTTTTAAAGTGTAATAAATTTATTACCACTTAAAAATTTTATATTAATTATAGTTTAGCTTTAAAGTTTACCATTTGATCAATAAACTCTCCCCAATTAATATCACACTTATTTAAATCGATAATGTATCTTATTCAGTAACATAACAACCAAAGATGCGGGTAATTTCTAACTTGAAACATGTTATTTGTTGTCCCCTTATCGAAGACGAATTATAACTTATTTCTTTCATATAGTCTCAGTGAATACGTACAGATACTGCATCGATATCATTCTGGAATTAATCATTTTTTCTAACATTTGTGTAGCAGACCTGTTACAATGTAATCTTTATCATATAATCAACATCCATTCCTTGGTATACGCCGCTCAAAAAGATCTTCATACCGAATGGAATTAGTTGTCCAAATTTGGCCACTTCCCACCCACTAAAGAATTGCAGTAAAATAACATATACAATATAAAAAAAAAAAACAGAAATATATTAGGAACTTGTTTTAACTGAATGGCTTAATGCAACATCCCGGTTACATTGAATCTAAGACTCATGACAATGAATACGTAACAAGCTTGCCAAATTTGGTTACTGCATATCTAAAACATAATCTTTAATAATTAGTGGAAAACTACTTGGTATATTATTGAACTGCAGTTTATTAATAATTATATTTAACAGGTTTATCAGAAAAGCTAGTGCTATATACGTTTTACGTAATAACACTGAATATCTCCGAGTCACCGAGTATAACTCATTGCAACGTCCAACTTAGACCTAGCTTACAGTTTTAAAATTCCACGAAGAGGAGTAATCGGTAGCAAGAAGACATAATTACCTAACGCCATATAAGTCTGCAAACGTGTTGCAACTTACAGGGCGCTGTTACTGGGGAAGTGGACTGGCAAGGATCACATGGACATTGCAGCGCATATTGATACAACATTTATTATTTTTGTTAACTAACTGACTTTAACCAGAGATTGAGATAGCCATCCCACACCAGCCTGTGATCGTCTACTTAATAAACAATAATGACATCCGTTAACGATCAAAACCATAAAAATGCTTCCCCTGAATAACATATTTGAGAAACTGCAAAACAATAATATCCATTTATAATACAGTTTAGTTTTTCATTGTAGAAGTGTGGTTAAATGTTTAGACTTGGTTTAGTTTGCCGGTAAAAAATCCAGTCATTGGTTTGCTCTATCCATTACACAAAAGAAATTCGAAGATTGTCAGAACAAAACAAAACATTTGTTTTACTTGGCTGACAACTTTTATGTGACAAAAACAAAAACCCGAATCTTATCGTTTTTTCCCCAAGCCACGGTATTGTAATTAAATCACCAACCATTGTGAGATTAACAAGGGGGAAGACCCGGCTGCACCTTCGAGCGCCGGATATTCATTCAGCCCCTGTGAGAGGCGATTTTTGATTTGTCTCGTCTTTGTCCCCGTCAATAGGCGTCAATCCGACAGCCATTGTGCCCATCGGCTCTCCTTTCATATCACAATTGTACTCATAATGCTGTATTGTCTACTAATTATTGGTTAGGCTCCTGACCTCATGATAGATTTCGCTCTTAACAATGTTATCAATTGTTATTAACCGTAACGATAATAAACGTTGAAAACAATCAGTGATAATTTAAACCAGTGTTTTAATAATTTTAAGTTCAGAATCCGGTTCTACAGAGATTTCTAATGAAATAACATCAGAACACGCAGGGCTGTAATCTAACCAATTGAACGTTTAACCTGCAACAGGTTCTGATGAGAGACTGGACGAATCAAACAATATAAGCTATATAAAAATTATTATTTTCAATTTATCGCTTATTAATTATTAACGTATAGTAAATATTCATATAGGATAAAACAACTGCACGTAAGTAAAGTAAACTAGAGTCTAGTAAACTATTGTTTATTTTCAATAGACCTTAAGCAGTTAAATATTTCAAAGTTACTGTTGACTTTGTAAAAATTTAAACAGAATGGTGAAGTTTTCTGATGAGATATTTAATTAATCAGGGGACGACGACATCAGCACAATGGCAACGGATATCCTAGCCCCTCTTTATAGATTTGTAGATTTAGACTACAAATGAAGTAAGGTAACTCCTGCCTATCTTAGAAGAAAATACATGCGTGCTTTAAGACCGTGGGCGTTAAGGATGAGGTCACATTTTGACCACTTAAGCAAACTGCTTATTAGGTTTGCTTGATGACGGCGATTAACTTTAAAAAGTATTCATACTTAAGTCTGAATGCGCTAAAGATAGGAGAGACAGATTTTACCGATGTATCTGCATGGTATGTAATAAACTTGTTCGTTGCATCTAATAAACTTGTGGTACACTAAGTAGATAGCGGTAAAGTTTTGTTTGATCTCCTAAAGTTATTTGAGTGGCGACCGCCGCGATCCTTCCGAGCCTTTGGGGTCAACAGAGTCTCATTGAAAGAGATTCGAAAACAACTGTGAACCCTTATAATGCAAATAGTCTGCCAGCTTCAGTGTTTTTACCCCAGTATGCTATAGACGTCTGTGTTGCAAAAATGTGGAATGAATAGACTATTCTAGATTAGCGCGTTACCATCACGAATTATGGCTCCAGTAATTATTAGCTGGAAGTTAAACTGATAAATCAATACAGCTAGTCTTTTATACAAGTGCAAGAGGATCTTCACTTGATGAAGGGTTTCTTATACGGTTATCGTACATTCATTAATCTCGAACTCTAAAACCTAGACCTACTTCTTGATGCAGAAACAGACTGCGGCGATATATATCTGAATAGTATTGTGACATAACAGTCCTTTTTTGCATGGAAAAGAGTATCCAAAGTGGGATGCATAGGTTATTACGAAGGCAACGAAGGTGTTAATGCATTTGATTGCCAGTTGAAATCCAACGGTATGCCTGATATTTAGAAGTACGAAACCGCTTTCGCACAGTACCAAAGTTTGTAACAAGGTGTAAGCACCAGCGAAAAGCGGTGATGTTGATAATTTAATCTAAACAGGAGTGTAAAGATAAAGGAATCATGGCGTTCGTTAGAAGTCCTTATCGGCGCAGAGGCCGGTATAGGTGTTATCTCATAGCGAAGAGAAACCTGCGCCTGCGCACGGCTCTCCAATGATAAGTGAACACACGGATGCTATCTAAACATAATCTTGTCAATGTGGCTGGTGTGTTTGCGCCAATGAAATTGTAAAGAAATCTTACTGTTCATCATATTGTTATTATCTAGAAGATAAGCAAACATGCGAACGGCTGACACGTTGATAAGTGATCACCGCCTCCCATGACCATTCGCAATACTGTTTGCTTGTTTGTAATATATATATATATATATATATATTCGACTGTTTATTGTTTGTCATAATGCCTAACAATAGGTAATGAAGAGACTTAATGCCTAAGAAGCTTTCTATTACATTCAACCAAATTTCTTTTGAGTTACACATAGTTGAGAGAATATTATTTAAATAATGTATACATAAATGATTATTTATCCAATGTGATCATTTTATCTACAAAAGCTATAATGTGGAAGAAGAGTCATATATCTGCATCAACATGTTTTTTTTTTAAAGATTTTGGCAATAATTCACAATTTCTTGTACGTATCGTTTCTAGTTTTATATTTACTGTGAGGACACAGTGTATCACACATATATATATATATATATATTTTGTATACGAAGTTAAATTTAAGACAAAGCTGTGCATATTGTCAATTTTTAAAAATAACTTCCTTTGAGGAGTGGTGGCCTTGTGGCTCAGCGAGTCGTTTTAACGACATGTTTCATGTTTAATGTGATACCAAACCGAAACATGTTTTGGATTCGAGTCTCATTTATGAGGGTACGGCCATTAGGACAGTTTCTGTCATTTACAATATTCATCAGCATAATCAACAGCACGCGGCTGTCCACTACAGGATATAGACCTATCCCACGGAACGCCACTTTGTCCATTCTTCGGCTATATGCACCCAGAAATCAGAATATTAGAAAACATAAAAAAAATGAAAGTGGCTAACGTCTTGCCTGGTAGCACTAGCTGGATTGGTGGTAGTTTTTTCGAACCCACTTTTATATCTACTGTCATCACATAGAAAATCTAACGATATACGACCAAGTTGCTGTCTTCCGGATGTCAATATATCACGTCCAACGTATTCAGGGAGACTATGCTTACCATCTAAATGCCTACGCACACTCGTCCTCGCGGGGGCATGGACCGGTTATGTCGGACTTGCACCGACTAAAACCCCAACGATGTTCCATCTTATCACCTCATGACAGGGTCACGAAAACGCGGGTGCACACTCATCCGCGACCCTGCCGGCGCTGGCCGCTTGCACAGCCCTATCTCGGCAGGGAAGGATGAAACCCCCTTTCCAGAGCACGCCGGAACATGCAGTGCGCCCCATCCTCAGCTTTCTGCAGTCGCCCAGAGGCAATGGGAGCCACGGGAGAAATGCTCTTCCAGCCCCTTGCGGCGGAGAGATGTTGGACCCGCCGCTACCCGTTAACGGCCGCGGAGGATAGGCAGAACGGCGCATCGCAATACCGACATTCCTCTTCCCCCGCGGCCCGTGACCCTACCTCGGCTGCAGAGGGCAGTATGAAACCGCCCCTGCAGCCGGCCGCAAAGGGCAGTGTAAAGCCGCCCCTGCGACCTTTGGCCGCTCTGGTTAACTCCAGTTATCCAACCGATGCTGGATCCCGGCCGGCTCCTGGCGAAGGGCCGGCCGGGTGGGTTCCACTTCGCTTCACCGTGTGTTGGTCCACGGTTACTAGGCTCTTCCGCCACGACAAGGCGGGAACCCGTTGGGGGGGAGATAAAGAGTTAGCTCACGGTGAAAAAAAAGGATGGTACTCCGACAATTAAATTTCTCTTATTAAATTATTTTATACTACACAGACCACTCTCGATTATTCATTGATGCTGAGCTTTGAATTTTTTCTTATCAATAAGGTTGAATGTATTATTTTTGGAGCAATTTATGTAAAAGTCAAAAGGTCTGAGGAGTAAAATAAACTGCAAATGGAATTTTCCATGTTCCATAGTGAACTCAACTATCTCGTAAACGATGACCATTACACTATTACTAAAATAAATTCATAGACAATCTGTAGGTGTCGGAGTGCTCTCGGGAACTAATGAATTGAGATATAGACGCTTGTGTAAACACTTCTAGCCGACGTCCGCTCCGTGGAAGAATTCTCGGTAACAACCTGTTGACATGCTATTCTTTGAAACTAAATAACCGGTTGTTTGAAGTGGAATCGGCGGTAAACTGTGGGGTTACGTGTCGCTTACGGCCGGCCGCCGGGTGACCATTTGATTTTTATTGCGCGGCCCTGTAATCTATTGATACATAACGCGCGGCGCTCGTACGCGTACGCGAACGTGCTCCACTACTCTTGCGGTCAGCTCGTAGCCAACTTTAACGGTACTCTGCTTCTATACATAAATAATAACATTTTAATACAATTACCGTCTAAACGTTAATCATTGAATCGCGTTAAGGGAATAAACAATTTTTAATTTAAGCAACATAAACGTAACACGGCCCAACCGACGCACCCCGCGATGCAAATTGTTTTCATAAAGTATGCATAAAGTATGCATATTTATAAATACTTCCCGGATAGTTTTTCTTACCGCCCAGCGAGTAATAAACATTCATTGTTAGTCCGACATAACTTTGTGTAACTTTGTACTTAGCCGTCCGAAGGGATATGCTTGGCCGGAAAAATAAAAACCATGAGAAACTCGAGCTTTGGACTGCCTTCGTGGCGCAGTGGCGAAGCGATCAGCTTTTGTAATACGGAAGTCTCTGGTTCGTTCAAGAACCACGTTTTGGAGATTGATAAACGGTAATGTTTTCCGGATTCGTCTGATTAGCTATCACTCTCATGTCGTAAATTGCCCATAACAGCATTGCTGTGTTCCGACTGGCGACGTATGAGGCCAGAGTACTGCTCTGTGCGACCACGTTTCATCATCCAGGGTCACATTTGACACCATGTGAAATTGTCGTCAAGCGTCAGCTTATTATAAATAAAAAAGCTTGCTATGAAATGTAAACGGAAATTAGTTCGACCTTTTGTAATTAAAAAAAAAAGTTTTTAATTACATCTAAAAGTTTCTATCGGACTTAAAAAAACATTCGAAAAATAAAAATAAACAAGCGGCGTAGAGCGATACACAGAAATGTATCTGTCTCTTTCACTCCGTCATAGAGACCAAGACGGAACTTGATATGGCAATAAATAAAATATATCAATCTGTCTCGCTCTGTTTAAAGGTGTTGTCGCTTTGTCGTCTCTGTCTAAGCCGGGAGCGACCGAGCTGGTGCCGTTCGGTTATCGCTCTTCAAATACTTTAGTTTGGAGTTCCATGTAACCTTGAATCTCGAAATTCCGCCGAGGCCTTCAGGAGCTGGCTCTCCGGTATCAACATTCTAATTAATTCTATTTTGAAAGGCTTTAGGGAACTTACAAATCAAAGCTGCCTGGTTATTCTTACGTTTTCTATTTATTTGCTTTCAAAAGTTACTCGGGAACGTCGTCATCATCAGTAAATAGACGTGTACTGCTCGACAGCAGTCTCTATCGAAGGTCCCATCGCTGATGAGTCCTGATTTTTTTTTAACAATAAAAACTGTTTTAGTAAGCACACGTTTGCCTTATATTGTATCGGAATTTATTTTTAACATATGTTATGTATTCATATTTTGTTTCAAATTGGACGATTTAGTAATCTCAGCTTAGCTTATCAAAGGAAACGGTTTTCAATGATTTAAGTCTTGATTTAGGACTCGAAATAAGCAAATGATAAAAATTCTAAATTTATGCAGTACAGCGCTGTCACTTTCATTTTCATATACTTTTTTATGGAAGTCCATCCAAAGAGACTGTGTCTACTTACAATTCATACAATGAAATACTCAAAACGGGCTCGAATACGTGAACTGATTGCTTCTTGTGTGAAGTGTGAAACGCGGGAGTGACCGGTGAGGCATATGTCCAGCAGTGGACGTGTACCAACCGATGATGACACGTCAGTTTAATCATACGTAGGTTTTGACACAATACCAATTATCAATAATTAACTGTTGTAACCACTGACAGACCATCCATCTTATCACCGAATTGAAGGCTAGGAAAATTTTAAATGCGTTCTACCCTGTGAAGCAATTGCATCTAAAGATTACCAGCATAAATGCAGTCGCAGGATTTTGTATTCCAAATGTTATGTAATGATATAGCAATATGTTGTAACATTCGTTTATACAATATAAATCAAATAGTTCTTGTTAACGTGCAACGGTGCATCTTTAACACTTGATATTTTAAGTAGTGATAACATCTATTGGAGGAAAACAACTCTACAATAATTTCACGAAGTTAAAAGAGCAACAAAATTCGTTAATGTCATCATTATACACAACATCTAATTGATTTTGATGATTCAATAACAATTTTGTTGTATTTTTTTTTTGAATCAGGTATATATCTTAATGTTTTAATTTTAAGATCTATAAGGTAATAAACAAAATTCGTGAGGTAGATTTGTTTGTAAACGAGCAGCGTTGGTCTCCTTTTGTGAAGACGTTATGGTACAAAACGAGGCTGCCGAATGAGGCTTGATTTCGCTTGAAGAGGAAGACGTCGGGCGATGGAAACGGACGCTCCAGCTAGATATCCCTGTAGTCGCGGGATAACAAGAATAGGACTAAGGAAAGCCCTGTCTATGTTCAATAGTGGATGTCTATCGGCTGATGATGAAGCTCTATCTGTCATAGAAGGTGACTAAAACGGTCTATGGGTTTTGGGTGCTTTGAGGGTAGGGGCCTTTATCGCTCAACAAGTTAACCTACATGGGACGTCTTATGCATGTTGCCTAAGAGGGTTTGACTTCTCCTTTGAGACTGCTATTACAAAATATAGAGGGGCACCGCAGCGTTCTGTTTTAGTGAGTAAAAATCTCACATAACCCTGATTTCTCTCCGAAATAAAAAAACCGTCTGTTTGCTAAGGCAGTTGCGCGCGGTATACACCACGAAGAGGCGCGCGTTCGATTTCCGCTGAGCTTACGCTCACAGTGGATGAAAACATTCTGAGGAAAACCACACGTACCAAGAAATAACAGCTTTCATGGACATGTTACATCCTTGGGGTAGACGACCCCAAATCCCGGTAGTGGAAACATTAAGGAGGTTGTTTAAAAAAAAATATATAAATTATTATCAGAGACATCCGATAACGTTTTGTCATGCGTGAAAAACGAGTGAATAAAAAAAGAAAACATTTTTAAAAATGGAACAGCGATTGGCGCCGAATTGGTATTTGGGGTTATGTTGGTAAGCCCGTATGACGTCACCGGGCAGATTGACAACGCAGCTTATTATAGCTGTTCCAAGAAAGTCCTAGTTTGTTTTCACGTACAACGCAGCGGGATAACGTAATCTATGAAAGACGTTCCCGCTTCGTTTATCATCCCACCAACTTTGTTCAAAGGTTGCATGAAATTTTATTTAAATTAATTCAGCATTTTGTTAAATGGGGGTTCAAATTATTGTTTTTATTAAAAATTTATGAAACAAGAAGTCTAGTTCGAACTCACTAGGATGACTAGTAATTCTAGTGGTTTGTAATAAGTATTTTTAAGCTTTAGTATTCAAGAATATATGACAAAAAACATAAATCGCTGGAAATATACTTGTAGTTAGGCTGGAGTTTGAATCATATCGAGGCCTTATAGTCCTCTAAGTTTAGAGAGACCCGTTGCCTCGCTGGAAGAATGGCGGAATCCTTACAATGCAGGTTGTATACAAAACTTGTTTGACCAGAACTGAGAGAAAAAAGTGGCGGGCAAGTTCGCCTACAATAGCATTCCGAGCGCGTCGTCCCGCCCGCGCCGCGCCCGCGCCCCGCCCGCTCCCCGCCCGCTCGTCGTCCGCGCCCGCGCCCGCGACCGCGCCGCGCCCCGCCGCCCCCCGCGCGTACCGCCCGCGCGCCCCGCCGGCTCCGCAGTCCGCGCCCGAACGCGCCCGCGTGTGTTCCGTTCCGCGCGCGCCCGCCGAGCGCGTGCAACAATCTCCACTATAAACAACAAATCCTGTGCTCCGACAAACTGATACTGTATTCCAACTTACCCTTTTCTTTCATCCAGCTGGTACTATTCAGACTTAAAAATGTTTTGTCATTTGAAAGCTTTTGCATTGACACAGTGAAGGGATGCATTATGAAATGAAACTGGTTAATTGAGTGCTGAGGAAATTTGTGCGCTGTGCAGTGCTGTTGCGGTAGTTCTGATCCATCATGTCGAATTATTGATCTCCTCTTTTTTGAACAGCTGTTTTTTGAGATGCGGAAGCGGTTCACGGTACCCTCTAAACATTGATATCGCCAGCGGGTAACCGTGTAATTCCAACATATATCTTACAAATAAGTATAATAAACATGTCTTAACCGACACCGACTTGTTTGATTTAAACTTTGATTTATATTCCATAACTGTGTTCTTAGTGAAGTGTTAGTGAAACTACCGGAGCACAATTTACTTATAAAACCAATTAAAACTGGTGCAGTTTACGAGACATAATAACGCATAAGCCGCAAGTTAAGTGTATTTGTGAATTTTCTGTGATATTCCAGTTTTGTTTACCTATTTGGATTTTTATTCGTGGACTGTGGATTTAAACGAGATAATAAGGTAAATATTAATTTACTTGTTTACATTAACATATGTTAACTTAACTTTGCCGCAACGAACAGTGAACGTGTTGCTTCCCGTGTCTGAAGTAGGCCTAACCGTGATCCGCCGAAGTACATTAACCGGTAAAGACATTTAGTAAACAACGTTAAAAGTATCATTTATAAATCAACATTTGAATGTGGGTAGAAACCAAAAGCTCTTTTAAAAAATTTCTGAAAAAAAAAGTTTGTCTAATGTAAGCCGCTGCATTTATCCACTATTTCGAACCGATTTTTTAAGTTTTTCGCTACAATAATGAATTTTGAGGTTATATATTATTTAAACCATTTTACATTAGCTAGTTTTTCTCCATATATCTATAGATTAATGAATTTTTAATGTTAATTGTTTCTAAAACTTTAATGTTTATTACTCTCAGACGGTCTTGCTTAATAACAATTTACTAGGTGCATTACATATTAGGTCTTCATTTAAAATCGATATCATATCTACCTTTGCCCTTTGTTGTAACGTGAATATTTTTAGTAACTTAAACTTAACAATAATACCACCGGATAATAAATTAAATTATACTGAATAAAAGAATAGGAAGTACTCTATATTGTATTTTATTTGCATACCCACTTGACAAAGACTATAGTTGTTGAAAACGCAGTGACAGGTAATCTTATTAAGTTTGTAAGTTAAAAAACAAGTTTTATCGTGTCCGGTGGTTGTTAAAGTTATTTTTATTAAGAAAATTAATAAATTAACAGACTGAATATCGGAAAGTACCAATGGTCGCGTTATGTTTGCATAAACAGGAAAATGTGATGCAATTTTATGGTAACGGCTATTACTTAGATACGGATATATTACCAGTAATGACGTTACGGTTAAAACTATTTCGCAATGTCGCGAAAATTTCTTCATACAGAAGTATTTTAATATTAGTAAAATAATCCAACTTCTGAATGTAATATCACTGCCTTACTTTTTATGTGAATGAAGTTATTTGTTATTATTACCAGTCACGCTCTATGTTAACTTTAAAGAATTCTACAGAATTTTTATATATTAGTATTAATAACATATAGTTACTATAAGTAATAGAAGCTAGGCATTATTTTAAATACTTTTCATTTAAAAGACGATTACTTAAGTTTCCTTTGTATAAAGTAAGAGAATTTCGTTACTTTGCAATTTATTATAAGTATTCGGTAAAGTAAACTTAATACGGTAAAGTATCCATGTTACTAGATAGACTTAGCAAGACCTAAACACAGACGAAATCCATTGTTAGTATTTTAGACCTTTTATTTTATTAACTGTTGTTTTTAAAGAAACTTTTGAATTACATCGGTTCTGTCGCAGGTACTAATGTCCGGATAAGTTTTAGCTTAGATCATGATAGCATGCTTATTTATAAAATAAGGAATATAACATATGATTCTTAACAAGTAATAGGATTATTTAAACAAACGTTTGTATGTGCTTTGTTCAAACGTAATGTAACGGTCCGCGTTTCAATAATACAAGTGGACACCTTAGTTAAACTATTGAACTTAATCATTGAGAATATCAAAGTTTTCAAGGAGATTAGAAATCTATGACCAACGTTCTCTTATACATCGATTATTAGTGTTTATAGTTAATAGCTTAGAATATTTTGTTACTAGGTCGGAGACCGGTCAGGCACAACCGCAGTTTCCATTTGCCGCGCTAAAACGGTTGTGTGAAAATGTTGCTGATCCGATTTGGAGGGTATTACAGCTTCGTGAAATTACCGAGCACAGCGTGATGCAGTGTATTTCATCCTATCTAGCGTCACGTTGTTATGAGCGGGCGTAACACTCACCATTAGGTGATCATCTCGCCGCCCACTTCGTCGCTTAGTCGAAATGTTAGATTTTAGTAGTGCTGGTGATCCCAAAGGTATGGAAAAAAAATGTACTGGAATTCTGATAGTGTTGGTAGCAGTGTTAATCACGATTACTACACGTATACTGTTTCTTAATTGTGTATATATTATATATGGTTCGTAAACGATATATATAACGCACGATTAAATGTTTTCATTGGATCACATTTTGATATTAACATTGGTATTAGATTTCAATTACGCATGTCATGGTCAAAGAGCATTACGCCAGTGAGCAGTTTTTACTTTGAAATCACTTGTTTATCTATATAAACATGTAAAACAGGCATATCTGTTGGAAACACTGAATATTTAAAAAATTTCGTCTTTCTTCTAGTTGGTTATATTCGGGTATGTGTGAATGGTGTTAAGAGGAATAATGTCTTAAGTATTTGAAAATTGATAATTTCATTTGTTAGAGATCCTCGATATTAGAAACTTTTACTGAGGACTAAAAAATTATGTACCAACAACTATATGTAAGATTTTATGAAGATTCTTTTAATATTATTGAATAAGTAACTTGCCACCGGACGGGGTAGCAGTTTATTAATTTAAATAATTTTTAAGAAACTTTCATGACTATAGTTTGAACTAAACATATGTGCACAGATAATATACAATAAGATATATCGATACATTGTTTGCAGTGTCTGATACCCGGCACTCGGATCTTGCCAATTATATATGATAGATTCAATATAAGCTTATTAGCAAAGATTAAATGGGGAATAAATTCCGTACCAGTTAGTTTGAGATATTGTTAGTTTAATGATACTTGATATATTTCTCCTTAATAATATTAATACAGTTCACTAGCAGGACCCTGATCATTGTGTTGTGGTTTTAAGGACGTTGAAGACGACCGAATGTGCCGGTGTGTAAAACACGTAACGACAACGACAAATATGGCACAGGTTAAATTCCTATCATCTCGTAGTATAAAAGTTGAAAACTCCTAATGCTCCTACGATTTGTATCAATATTGTTTTCTCATTAACTTACTGATTATTCACCCTTTATGCATGGTGAAGTAACCACATTTCTAAGCAAATGTTATGGCTGTCGGCGTAGCTAAGCCGTCGTGTACTAAGTAATTAATTTTGCGAAGTACTTACGTAAATAAAAAGTCTCCCCGTAAACCCCCAAAAGGAGGAACATTTTAAGGTAATCTTTAGATTGTTTTCAATGAATTAGTTAAGCCGTTGAAGAAAAAATCGGAATGTAATGGCTGCTGTGTTGATGATAATTGAGTATTTAATTAATATACTATTGTGAAGTCTTTATTCGCTATGATTTACTTAATAATTAACTGTTTCTCACTTTTTATATCAATTCGTAATTTTTCATATAAAATAGCTCTATTCTGAGTTGTGACATAGCAAAATCTTTTTAACGCTGATCGAGTAAATGTTTTTACTATATATTAATTGTTTGTTTATAAATATTATATATCCTGAACAAAGATCGAGATTCTCTATACCGCTTCGGCCAGTCTAGATCATGTCGGTCGTTTTTCTTTTCGACGAAGCGATGCGACGAGCGAGACGTTTGCCTGATGATATATGATGTATCTGATATACATAACATGGTACTATTTAGGATAATGTACACTGCACCACATTGAACTAATAGCTTTTTGATAGTCTCGTTACCCCAGTAAGTTCACTAGCTACAACACCTTTCAAACCGGAACTCTATTATGTTTGCACATCACCGTTTGGCGGCAGCAATGGGAGCTGCGATGGTACCTACCCCGACGGTCTGCGGCAACATAGACCTACCAACATTAAGTCATGTTGGAGATATGAAAAAAAATTTACAAAACAAAACACGCACGTATATAAATAAATATAGAGAAAATTCGTAAAAAAATCTTCTCTATTGGCCGGTGTATATCCACTGCTGGACTTGGCAAATATTTGGGAGATCCAAATATGTGTGGAGAAGTCCTTTGTCCAGCGATGATTTCTCCGCCACAACAAAACTTTCCGACCTTAATTGAAATTATTGAAGAAATTATAACAATATATACATATAATATTAAATGATTAAAATAGTAATTTTAACAGTTTTAAACGTTAAGTTATACCGCAGATATTTAACGGTATAAAAGAAATATTAAAGTTTACAATGTTGCACTAAAATGAACTTATAAAAAGTTAACTAAGTTGCCCAGTGAATATTTATTTGAGTTTTGGTAAAAACTTTGGTAGAAAAAATATTTTTAAAAGCTATTAAAAGTTTAACTCCAAAATTACATAAATGAATATTTTTTTTATTTTATGCTTAAGTTATGAGATGGTGCATGAGACGTATACCAATCCCAGCATCAGTTCGGCTTAATGTCTAGGGTAACGGGGTTTTACTTCTGTTTATTTTCTGATGTCCGGTTAAATGACTACGACTTAGTATAATAATATCAATATATAACTTTGAACAGCATAAGCTTCATCATCAGCCGATAAATATCAACTGCTGGACATAGCTTATCAACTTAGAATTCAATAAGTTTATTATTCACAAAGTAAAGCTCGTTGGAAATATTTATTTTGATGTATTTAATCTAGTAATATTGTAGTTTGTTTCATTAAACAAAGGGGTGAGACTAGAGGGGCGCGTTCACCTGATGGTGATACGTCAGCCTGTAATAACGTGGTGCTAGTTAGTATGATATACACTGCACCACTATGTGCTCCTACCCTAATTTCACTAGCTACAACGCTCTTCAAACTGGAACACGGTGATGCTTACACACTAATGTTTGGCGGCAAAAATAGACGGTCTCCCGGAAACAGAAACCTTCGACCAGTGAATTCTATTTCTGAGTTGTACTAATTCTCGACTAACGTTGTATACTAGGCTTTCAATGTGTACACTACTTCAGGGTGTTATCACCGCAGCGACTTACTGCATCATCAAGAAATCATAGCATTGAAAGGTGCTCGGCAATATCTGATCATGGTAACAGAAGTGATTGCAAAGCCGCGAAGCAAGTAAGATTAGGAACGATGGAATGAACTACACGGTCTTAGGCGTTACCTGGTGTGCGTGTAAAGGGTGGAACTACCCATATCATATAACGTTTCCTATGACTACAACTGGCTCAGGTCATTATGCGCTTCAACTTCCTGTCGCGCTGCATATTCATGGTGATAGCTGAACAAGACGGGGAACGGGATCTGCGTCGTAAACCACACCAACCCCATAGACGGGCTCGTGCTCATGTGCGACAACTGCTATCTGTTGGCGACTTGGAGACGGAGCAGGCGATGGACACTACGGAGGGTAGATGGAGAAATACTTTCCTTCTATTCCTTTATATTAACGATATGACATCTACCATACAATCTAGTGGTGGTAAGCACTACCAAAGCTTCTATTGCAGCCGACAGTCAGTATTGTGCAAACATTACTGTGATCTGGTTTGAAAGACGGATAGATATTACTAGGTTTATTACTGTTAGGTGTCTGTGGCTACAGACCATCAAGGTAGGTACCACCACATCGGCTATTGAGAGACAAGTGTGACGACATTACAGTGATCCGGTTTGAAAGACGTTGTAGCTAGTGAAATTAGTACATTCACGCGATAACATCCTATATCTCAAGGTGATCAATGTTGCAATGCAATAGCGCATATTGCGGTATAGATTAGTGTTACCATATCGGAGTATATTAGTAATTACAAAATCTGAATCATATCTTCACTGGTGGTAGACCTCTGTTGCCGGAGACCGTTTAGATAGGTACCCCCTCAGCTCCTACTGCAGCTGACAACCTCTACAAACATTACTATGATCCGCTTTGAAGGGTGCTGTAGCTAGTGTTATTACTGTTGTAAAGAGATTTAACATCTTACACCAATGTGGTGCAGTATCACCGTAAACAGCGCCGCACTGTTATGGCCAGGCGTATCACTTATCATTAGGTGAACATCGCTCTCGTCTTGCCACTTGATTAAATAAAACATAAAAAAATCCGCCGAACATATTACTTAACTTCACCGAATCGTTAACTACGACTAAGCATAGCTTCAAGCTATATATTTATGCACTAATTATATTCCGTTATGAAAGTACTAAATTATAGCTATATCCATGATGTAACAAGTTATATGTAAAATGCTTCATCTATATATATTAAAGCTGTAGATTTGTTGTCCGTATACACCCCTAAATATATTTTATAAATGGAAAAATATATCTGTTACGTTACCCACCCTAACCAGTGATCCTATTTTAATAGATTTTGGTATACAGATGAAATAACTGTATGCAGAAGGCATTCGTAAAGAGCTCGTGCAGTAAAAAAAATATGCAACGAACGCTGAAAAGTTAAAATTTTTAATGATAATTTTAAAACTGAAGTACTACTATTTTAGGTCTTTCAGTCCTTCTAAAAGATAGAAACTGATTTATAGTTTTTTAGATTCATTTCAGCATTTTTTTACTGCTGGTGGGTCTCTGTTGCTGCAGACCGTCTAGGTAGATATCACCGCAGCGACTATTGCAGCCGACACACAGTACTGTGCAAACATTAGTGTTCCGGTTTCAAGGGCGCTGTAGCAAGTGAAATTACTTAGGTAACAAGATTTTACATCTTATGTCTCTAAGCGACGAGCGCAATGTGTTGCAGTGTATAACATCCCAACTAGCGCTACGTTGTTACGGGCAAGCGTATCATTTACCATCAGATGAATGTTCCGTTCATCTCGACGTTCGTATAGAAAAAAATTTGACAAAAAAGACATTATTTCGATAAAAAATATTTGTGTTGAAAGTATCTTGTAGTCATTTCCATTACGAAACTAAATTCCTCCGTTGAACAAACAAAAACATATAGAATTGAATAAATTATGTGAAACTTTCAATGTTTGCGGAAATATAAAAACTTTATACTTCATTCCGAGTGTGGTTCACTTGGTGTTTTTTTTTTCTTATTCCATTGAAAAGAACAAAGGCGCCGTGTTCACATGTACTACACATAGTTACAACTAAAAAAAGAAACAACAAAAACTAAGTATAATTAACATAAATCAGCCAATTTGGAATAAGATATTAATTCAAAATGTAGGTTAATAACCAGTTATGCTGCATAACTTGAAAACAAAGTAACTTTCCGTAAAGTAGGCGTTGAGTTCAAGCAATATTTTGGATCAGTCGATCTCGCTCTAACCTTGTGATATTAACTAAAATATAACTCCGGGGTTAAAATTGTATACATCGTCAGGGGATAGACGTCCACCGCTGGACATGGACCTCGCCCAAAGTTCTACAGTAAGCATGGTCTCCGGTACCGCGGAGCACTAGGGGCGATCGTTTGTAGGGGTGTATTTGGAAGAATTTCCGCCATAACTCTCTACGCTAACCCAATGCGAGTTGGTGGGGGTCAGAGCCTCGTTTGTTAATTATCACGGTGCACCACGAGCAGGTTGGCATGGGTCGCGTAAGATGTTGTGCGGGGCTCCTTACACTTGTATAGGTAACAAATAGTAATTGTCTCACGTATCTCATAATCCTCAGCGTCAGCGGTATGCATTGGGTAAGTAGGAACTCGATAACATAACAATGAAAAAACCAATCAAAATCTATTGTTTTTTTTAGGATAGTAGGTGACCATAACCTGACAAATACTAACCTTGATAGCCTGATTGACAGGCGTTGGGTAATAAGTGTCTCGGTGTTTCACCGATTGCATTTCGGAGAGTTTGCGCTGGAACAGTATGATCTGATTTTGTCATCATCTATCTACCATCGAACTTACAGACACACTGCAAACGTTCATCCCAATTTTTTTTTGGTGAAATATTTTCGCATACCTTAGACAGGTTACTTCAGATTTGCACCGACTAAAATTCCCACGATATTCCATCGTCATCGCTTTACGGCAGGGCCACGGGAACCTTTTCGCACACCTCCGCAACCCTGGCTGCTGCGGCTGCACCGCGCAGCTCCATCTCGTGGGAAAGATTATCCCTTTCCACCTCTGTAAAGGCGTGCCGGAATATCCAGCGCCTCCTCCTCTCGGTCTATTATCGTCGTCTGGGCAACGGATACCCTCGAAATCGTCACTCAGAGGCCATGGAAGCTGAAAAAATTTTCCCGACTCCCTGCAGCAAATCCGGTCTTGCGACCCTCAGTTAATCGCTATATGGGCGCGGAGAATAGGTAGAGCATCGAAACGCTAAACCGACACTCCTCTCCCTTCGCCACTCCACCACGGCCGCGACGGGCAGTGCAAGTCTGCCCTCCCAGACCACTGGAACACATCTGAGGCGAGCTCACAGAGTTCACGTGGAGTGGCCTTCTAAGGCCGGCCCTACGCCTCGGGTCGGCCCGGGACGGTTCCTCTTAGCTTCACCGTGGGCGACCAAGCCACGGCTACTGAGCTCCACCCCTACGACAAATCAGAAACATTTCCGGGGGAACGCGTTCATTCCTACATTTGTCATTGATTCGTTGTCAAGATCCCCCGAATTTTTTTTTTTTTTTTTGTTTTTTTGTCATTTCCTCTGCGTGTTTTGGCTCAGGGCCTTTTACTTTCACTCACTTAACATCATTTTATGTTTTTTCAGTTTTTCCTCAGTTATCATCTTTCATCCTTTCATCTTTTATCCTGTACTTATCTGTCATACATTTCTTATCTTAATCATTCTCCATTCTATTTCCTTCTTTCATCCATCCTCTTAGAGTGAAGACGCCTTCTGAAGAGGGTGGGGGAGGGGTAGCCTGAAACAAAGCATTCACTGTAGCATTTTCTCTTCTTTTTTCGTTCTTCATCTCTTCCTTTTCTATTCTCTTTCTTGCTTCTTGCTTCCTAATCTGTGTTTCTTTACCTTTTATTCTCCCCCAGCACTTTTTCCACCACTCTTCTGCAGTATTTAACAAATACTGCGCGACTTTCGTCTTCACCCATCAGAGAGGCAATAGTACCTGCATCTATCCTCCTTCCCATCTCTATCTCACATGATCCCGCGAATTAGGACGAAGCGTTTCGCGTCGACCTTCTTAATGAGATTAGTGAAAGATTGGAACAGCCTGCCGGAGTTAGTGTTTCCGTCCGGGTATGACGTGGGAATCTTTAAGAGGAGAATAAATAGGCTACTTTTACATTAGTGCGCTTTACCACCAAAGACTACATCACCGCGCACCATTAGATGGGATCGCAGTCAAGCACTAGTCTATGCAATATATATCGCACGGATGGAGAGAACCGTAAAGTATGCAAAATAAGCTCACGATGTACCGTTTGAGAATTATTATGTTAATTATAAAAAACTTCAACGAAACGGAAATTGTTCATTAATGAAGTTTGAGCGTGTTGTTAATAAAATATATTATTGTTTATTGTTTGTGAGTAATGTAAAATAATAAATACATAGGGAAGATATACTCACACGCATTGATGTTCTTCTTATTCTTCTGGAAGTGCGTCTCCATTACTGGGTTTTAGCCGTCAGATTTGTGTCTGTCTTGACCCATATGGAACAGTTGCCCATCGCTGGTGATACCGGCCCACTTCCTTACGTTTCGCAGTCAAGATTTTTTCGGAGACCAACGTTTTTTTCTCTTCAACTTGTCCCATCATATTAAGTGGGAGCAAGTGATGTCTGCTGGAACACGTGCCCGAGAATGATGTTAAAAAATATTAATGTACAATACTAAATACATTGTTTCTTTATTCACACCAGTTGTAGAAGAAAGGGGACAAGCTAACACAAGTAATTTATCTTACCATAAGTATAATAAACTGTTTTCTTGTCTTTTTAATAGCAATTAATAGAAACAAAAGCTTATATTTATTATATATTATGAGTGTTACTAAAGGATACTTTAAACAGTTAAAGAAGACTAGAGGTTTTAAACAATGTCTACTTCTAGATTGTTTAGTTGCCTGAAACAAAGTACAACTTTGAGATAACCATAGAAACGTTTCAGTTTTCTTATACACAAAAAAAACTTTATATTTCAATAATTAATAAGATAAAGTCATATTTCAATTCTTGATCAATTGATGACTAGATTTCTTTTAGATATTTAATGATTATTTCTCAAATGCTGTAGCTGTTGCCCACCTACTTTACTCTAGAACAGTCATTCCCAACCTGTGGTTCTCCTATTCCTATGCGATCTGTGAATTATATATTGGTAAAGCGGAAACTGTTAAAATAAGTTAACTTACTAAACATTATTATAATGTGTTACGTTTACAAAGTATACTTTAAAATGGACTTCACATACTAAGTTGTTAGAGAATAAAGAGAGAGAGATAGAGTATATATTTTGAAATTAAGATTGACAATATATTGACTTTAAGAGAAACGAGATAAATTCTTAAATGTAGGTATGAAGTTATCAAGGGAGGAATGGTCATAAATGAAAAGTTTGGTTCGAGGGCGGGCTCGGGATACGAAAAAAGATTGGGAAGCACTGCTTTAGAAAATCTGCTTAGCTTTCATACATACGTATTGCGTAGTCAACATTGGCCAGATTGTTGTCGCCAACGAGCAATTTCTGTCGCAGCCAAAAGTTGCCAAAAGTCCAAATAAATATACACTTCCTCTCTATAAATTGTCGTTCCGTTTTAGTACACAGTTAATTATACGCCGACGGTGGTCGCGAACTGTCCGGCTTGTTAGATTTAGAGAGCTATGGGAAATGAAATACGAGTGTTGGATGCTTGAAATCATTTGTACTCCCGGCGCAGTGTGTGTGCGCACTTTTAATACATAGATTTAGTTCGTGTTGTGGTGACACGTCAGTTCTCCATTGGTGCGCACACAGGCGCAGCGTCCACGTGAACTTCACGCACACACAAAGCCGCACGCACAGACTACTTGAAATGTGGTACTGGCTGCGGTTTAAAGATCTGTCGACACCACCGCCATCACAACGCGAGTTTATCGCTGTTGGCTTATAAACGTTAGATGGTCGCCCATTTTGTTTATTAATTGCCATAATTACATAGCGAGATACGTCCACGAATACGAGCTGCGTTCCGTTTAGTGACCTTTCACACTCGAACATAAATACTCTCGATAGTTTCAATCGTGATAAATCGTAACAATTAAGTTACAATCACTCCCCACCTCTAACGATAAGTTTCAAATGTAAACAAATAATGTTTCGATGTCGGCTTATAAGGCGACCCGTGAAACCGCACAGGTGCAATCTGCGTCTGGGCACGAGTCCGACGTGAAACTTACAACCGTTTACTTAAAACGTACCCAAAACTTCAAAAGAAATAAATTTTTTTGGTGTAAATTTCACGGCAGAACTAGAGCGGCAGCCCTGCCAAAGGCCAACCAGTTATTTTTTATGAATATTGCCAGTAAACAACAAGCTTCGATTTCAAATTAAAACTACCAGTCGAATGGTTGGCGCTGTGCAGTGGCGGCTCGATTGAAAAAAAAATCCACTCGGGCTCGCTAAATCGATGTTCAGTGGAGTGAGTGCCTGAATGGGTCGGCGGAGCGGGGGCGCCGTCGATGGCCTCTCCTACCGAACGAAATTGTTCACACCAAACTTGACCGTTTAGAGGGCTGAAAGATTACCAGCTTATTTTCACGAGTGTTTATGATAGCAGTATATCGATTCATTTTTATTCGCTTATCGATTTGTTTACATTGAACCTTAACGTGACTTACCATAGAACACACAAAGGTACTTTGTTAGCATTCCAACTAACGCGTCCTTGTTATGATCAGGCGTATCACTTACCAAGTGAACACCTTATTCGCTTCATAACTTTATTTTATGAAAAATGTTTTTGTTTAAAGGTTTTTCCTTTGTATGTCCCTTGACTCAAATCAATGGTTTTGTTGAGACTTACAATATCCTTGTGATAAATAATGTATATATATAATAAAGAAAGGACTCTCATCAAGTCATCAAATTTTTTCATTCGAAAAATTATTACTATAATAACGATATTTGTGTTACCATATTAAAAAAAAACTAAACTTATAAGTTGATCAAAACTATGTAATATTGAAGAGATCTCTTACAGATTGTACTACCTCCCTTGGCTAAAGCTAAGATAGCACAATACATTTTTAACAACCCTAGCTTTCAGTTTCCTATTGAAATAACATTCATGCGATCAATGGAAAATAGATTCCGCATCAGATGAAAATTTCCATGTTGATAATACCTAATTAGCATCGGCCGGGAGCCAACCAGATCGCACACATAAAAGTGGACCGAGAACAAAACAGAAGTTCCTTGCAGTGGAAGAAACAAAAGTTCAGATACAATTGGGTAGTCATTAATTTTTAAACACGTAGTAGAGTAGTTGTTACCATAGATCGAGTGATTTATGTTTCGAACAATTGTATACTCGATAGAAAGATCTAACAAAGCATTAAATAACCGTTTTACTATCGCTCACTTAACATACTTTATATAAGATTAAGTACTGTGTGTATTTTATGAGCTAACGAAACGTTCAGAGTTAAGATATCTATAAAACAACGTACTTGTTTGGGGACGTACTACCTCGGAAGTAAGGTCATCGATATAACCCAAAAGATTGCTAGACTTAGTGGGAAAATAGCCAGGGTATATTGCTCGAAGGACTGTGATTCGATAGGGCAGAAAGGTCTTTGAGTCACGAACGCAAACCGGTGGACGTAGCGCTGGGCCCGCTTAAGGAAGGACCGGATATCTGGTGCAGGTCGCGGGGAACTGCTCTATGCAAGCAGCGCAGTTCCTATCGATGTGGAGATCGTAAGGGGAAGACTTCTATGGCTGATGATAGTGATAATCACTATATCTATTTTAATAACTTCAATAGCTACAGCGCTCGTTAAACTGGAACACAGTACTGTTTGCTACTGTTTGTTAGAAGTAGGCTCAGGGTAAGCACTTATACTATTTCCAGATAAATACTTTTTTTTATTCTACGAGACGAGTCAGTCGTTATGCATGCTATGCATGTACGCATGCTTATAACGATGTGACGCTTTATAATCAAGGCCTTGAGACTTTAAATGTTAAGTCTCGTTACCACGGTAATTTCTTTTTAAACAAGAACACAGTAATGTTTGTACGATAGTGTCTGTCGGCTGCAATTGGCGTTGCGGTGGTATCTACCCAGACGTTCTCCGGCAGCAGAGACATTCACCAATATACTTAGATTTGTATAAACTTATGATAAAGAAAATTAAGTAAAATCATTGTTATTAAATACGAAAGTATATTGACCTTAACTTGATGTTTGTTATTATAAGTTTCTATATAATTTAATATAATACGCAGCTAGCATAGCAATCTTTATTTTTCTTACGCACTGTATATTTAAAGTAGCTCGCTGGTGTTATGGTTAGAGTGTGCGGGCTTCATTGCGAAGGTCGCGGGATCGAATCTCGGCATGTACCGATGACTTTAATATTTAAGTTATGTACATTTGTGAACTTTAGTAACAACAGCGAAATACAAACGGTGAAGGGAAACATCGCGAGGAAACCTGCACGTGAATTAGAATTCATTCTAAGGTGTGTGTGAAGTCACCAATCCGCATTGGGCCCGCGTGGTGACTGTGGCCCATCGCCCTCATATTTAGGGTAGGCTTGCGACCCAACAATGGGGACATAAACTGGTTGTTAAAAAAAAAATTGTGTATTTAAAGTTTCATTTGCAATGCGAAAAAATGGTCAATCACTTCAGCTCGTAACTTAAAGTTTTTGTTAAGCAACGTGTTTAGGATGAGTATGCATTTTTTTTACTTTACAATTTAACTATAAGTCTGTGGTATGACTTACGTGTTAGCTTACACATTAAATATGAAAATATAGAATGACATCTATGTCGAACTTGACTACGTCTACGCAGCTTAAGAGTAGCTCGGGCCCATTGTAAACAAACTCTGAAGCGCTTCTAGTAGTTCCGGGTTAGGATACAGTTTCACACCAGATTGCGTGGTTTAATTTTTTTTTGTATTCATAATATTAAATTAAATTTTCTAAACTGAAATCTGAAGGATGGGGATCCATTTGAAAGAATCTCATTGGTGTAGAGTGACGCGGTTATTCGCCTGCACGCGTGCTCAACGCGGCTCGCGCTGCCTGTCTGCCTGTTTGCCTGAATGCGAAGTGTTTCAAAAGCTTTTCATTATCATATCGCTTTAGTAATTTTATATCGTACATTTTTTTTAACGAAGTCACCCTGAGATTAAAACGGCTGCACTCCAAACTCTGTTGCTAGCGAGGGTTTTTTGTTTAGTATGCATAGTTAGTGCACCGTATGCTTATATTATGCGAGTAAAGTATAAGATGGTCATAAAAGATTAATTAGTTTTATTTACGCTAAAACTCTCAGTCATTTGTTTGATTTCGTAGACACAGAGTTTTAATTGGTAGTTGATCTGTGTGGAGACCGTCTAGATACTGCGCAAACATTACTACTGTGTTCCAATTTGAAAGGCGTTGTGACTAATGAAATTACTGGAATAACGACACTTAGCGACTTATATGTCAAGGCGACGAGCACAATATAGCTCTGTGCATATCATCTGAACTACCGCTACATTGTTATGGACAGACGTATTATTTACCATCTAGTGAACGTCTCGCCCGTCGCATCGTCAAATAAAATAAACTATAGGAAGTAGAATTTGTGTAATGGTAAGTTTAGAACTGTCCTCGATTACTACCATCCGCATACTGACTGGTCGCCATTATGACATAAAAGCATGTTAAAAGCGGTACAAACACTATCCCATTGTAAGAAGATAAAGCTACGTTTTAGATGACATGAAATTGAGAAAAAAGCAAATAAACTCTTAATGTTTTTTTTTCTTTAATTTTAACATTGATTACCTTTACTTCTTGTTTAACCAATCGGAAAGAAATCAGTTAAATCGTGATTTACTGATAAGAGCAAAGTGATGTTAACTAGTCATCCCTAGTTCTTTGATGTTACAGGTAGTCGCATCGCGTTACCACCAGTTGATTGTTGTTGTGATGTATATGAAAGAAACTTAAGAAAACCTATTCTTCTCGAAGCTACGTGTAACAAACAAGTAAAATAAGTATTGCCAGTTTTCGCAATCGCTCGTGGCGTAAATAATTTAACGTGGGCTTACCGCTTGACGTAACCGCGTGCGACTTTCACCGACAATTTCAGTTTTTCTGAAACACCCACACCACTTGGAATAATCACCAGCAACGACGGCGACAACTTTATCTTTACACGAGCGCACAATGCCGCCACTGCCGGCGCCTAATTTATCGTAAGCAGCCAACAATAAATAATAACATTACGTTAAATCTTGATAACAACAATTCGTTACCTAGCAACCGTATACCGTATCAGCGCCGCTTATTCGTCGTCGTTAGATAAAGTTAACCTTATCATTAAAGTGGGAACAACTCGTATTGTTCCCGCCATAGTGTAAATGATACTTCGTCATGATTAATACGTGAACCGTTTATAAGTTTCGCGATGTTTCTGTATCTTTATCACTAAAGAAGAATCTAGCGCGCACCCTGATGGATATGTTAATTAACATATGAAAACACCGTAATAACAAAGGCATCAAAGTCGAGATAAAATTATTATCATGAACGGTTCAGTAGTGTGAAAGAACAAACTAACCTACATCTTAACAATGTTGTACAAGAAAATAAGTTTCCAGGGAAGTAGTCACTTTAAAAAATTATATTTTTTTTATATTAGGGTAATATAGTGGTATACTGAATGTAAAAACTACAAAACGAGCTTAAAAAAAAAGACAAGTGAAAAGTCTACTTGAGAACAAACGTAGTATTAACAAAAATTTTGAGATTAAAGTCCAATAAACGATTCATCCTTTCCATCTACTACTAGCCGGAAGATGCTTGCCGGCATACAGACCTCAAGCACCTGCACACTGTTCAGAAGCCTTAATTTACAAAAGTTAATTATAACAATGATTTATAATGTTCATTATGTTATTATTCATTATTTATACCCGCGTATTTCCTTGTCTCAATACGATCTAAGACAACTTCCTTGGTACGTCGGTTCAGGCTCAAAAAATAGTTAATTGTAAATATCATCAGAATATTACCAAATGGTCAAGATATAAATTATTCCGGAGATCATTATCAGAGTATGTAAGAAGAATACTTTTTTTATTCGACGCGACGAGTACGATTTCACTTTATACAATGAAGCGACGAAACGACCAGGGCGTTCATCTGATAGTAAGTTATACCCTTACTCGTAACAGCATGGAGGTAGTTAAGATTATAACTGCACCACATTGTGCTCGTCATCTTGAGACAAGATTTTCAGTCTCGTTACACCGGAACACAGTAATGTTTGCCGCGATAGTACTGTTTGTCGGCTGCAATAGGAGCTGCGGTGGTAGCTACGTAGACGATCTCCGGCAGCAGGAACCTTGTAATAAAATAGTAATTTCTTGTACCGTTACGGTTCCTGTTGTTCAATTGAAGGTGTCCTTGATGGAGTTCAATTATTTGCGTTGAATTTGATTTACGAGGTGAGCGCGGCGGCGGCCCCGCGCCCGTCGACTGTCGACTCGCACTTTACTTCATGCTTGTTTATTGTTTCATCGAGCCGAAGTGAAGTGTGGACAAATAGATGTTAGTTTCATTCTGACGTCTCATAAACTGGAAGCCTTTTGATCGTTGATCGATTCCGACTTCTCTTGCTCCGATATATATTCGTATATCATATATGAAAGTCCTCTGAAGACTAAATATCTAAAGGTGTATTATGAAGTGAGTCATAGATATAAATAAAATATTTAACTATTATTCAACCCGGTGAGTATCGTCGTAATGTTGGTGCGATTCATTTGTGAAAAGGATGTGGTATCCTCCAATTTACACTGCCTTACTTTCTTTATCATCGTTTCAATGATTCGATGTTAGATTTAGCTGAGATTAATCTACTGAACTAAAAAACAGACGCTAAAGTGATAAAAGCGTTAATCATATACAGCCGACTGTTCTGGCAATCTTCACCAAATCGTCGGATCACTTGGTGGGGGGCCTGCCAACACTACGTCTTCCGGTACGCAGTCGCCATTCGAGGACCTTAGTGCCCCATCGGTTGTCAGCCCTTCGAGCGATGTGTTCTGACCATTGCCACTTGAGGCTAGAAATCTTTTCGACTATGTCGGTGAGCTTAGTTCTTCTGCGGATCTCCTCATTTCTGATTCGATCACGCAGGGAAACCCTGAGCATAGCGCTTTCCACTGCTCTCTGTGCGACTTTTCGCCTTTTCACGCGGCCCACTGCAAGTCATCACTGCCAACACGAACGAATTAAAGACCTTTGTTAATATTCTTAGGTAAGAGAAAATTTAATATTATAATCCATCGAAAAGAGAGCGTTTATTAGATAAGAAATGGGCACAATAGTTATATGAAATACCATTGGAATTCCTAGTAATTACAACTAATCAGTACTCTATTCGTGGTATTGTTGAATAACAACACTTCTCTTTGAAGCTTCGATACGAAAATAACTTTTGTTTAAACCGTAATAACCGACTGCTATTCTTCTTTTGGGTTCTGTTGTCGGGTAAAGTAGTACTTACGGGGTTTTTAATGTATTATCATATCGCAATTTATCCCCTTTTTATTTAATGATTAATTAATGCTATTCTATGATTACAATACTTATTGCTTCAAGCGAGTTAAACATCTGCTTTGTATTACGAAGTAAACGTACTTATTTGAAGCTAGCTGCTAGTTTGTACACGCCGATGAGTATTGTTGATGGTCATTTTAAAATTCATAGAAATTATACCTTCTCGTGGTGCACCCTGCTAATCAACAAACGAGGCTCTGGCTTCCACCAACCCGCATTGGGCCAGGGTGGTGGGAAATGGCTCAAATCCCCCTATATAACGCCTACAAATAACAGCTCTAGTACTCAGCGGTACCGGAGGCCATGCTGACTGTTGAAGATCGCGGCAAATATTGGATGTTGGCAGTGCAGGACCGATCGATGCGGAGATCTTAGGAGTAAGCCTGTGTTAGTGGTAGTGTATCGGCTTAAGATATGATAATGATTAATTGATTGTACAAGTTGTATGTGATACGATGGCAACTTTAAATATCTTAGTATAGGTGTAAGCAAGTGCGAAGTTTCAAGCGGACAATCTCGATTAGCACTATCCAATAGAAATTGGAGTTAAAGTTTATTTACGATCTAGAGGTGAAGACTAAAGTTTTGAGTAAAATGCCCTTTTGTCATGACTTCATGACATCCTTAACCGGAGAGATTGTTGCTTAAAATTGCAATTAACAATATTCAATTGTGAAACTTTAAACGTAGAAAATTGTTCAGTAGTTATTTGCGTATTATAAAATGCAGTTTTTGTGGCGATATCGGCAAAAAAGTATACTCGCTTAAAAATCTAAGTTTCAATACATATTACGGATTTAGTTTGGCCAATTGTTTATAGGAAACATTCCCAGGGCGTGAGTGGTGACAGCAGTCGTGAACAGAATCTAAATGCTTTAAGTTTCTATATAAAGCACAAAACAATGCTTCCGTCATTTTCCGAGAGTTCTTATGATTTCACCGTGAATGTTATCAAGGTTCCCGAGCGTGTTGCCTAACGGTGACCTCACAGTACAGGCTCCACTGTCCGCCGCGGAGATAAAGCGGCGCGGGGCGGCGCGGGTCGCACACACCCGATACGAGCCGAATGAAGCGGCAACACTGTCCGTCGCCGGGCTATTGAGGGTAATGGCTGAGTTTCATAAACATTTTTAATTAGGTAAATTAGTCGCCGTCCTTATTCTAATTCGGGCCGTGTGTAATGATCAGTGCGCGCGCTCCTGCGGCGGAGGCTGTGTGCGTCCGACGACGCAGCCGTTGTAAAGGGCTAACGAGGGATTTGAGCGCACGGGGGGAACAAAGGGCGCGCCGGTCGTCGAGAGGAGTGCTCCGAGAGCTGCTGGGGCACTGCCGCGCCGCTCTGTGCAGACGCGACCTGTTCATGCCAGGTTTATGCAAGTCTGCCACCGCATAGCAGCGCTTTTAATGAGATACATTGTAACGCGTGTACTTTAATTAACCCCACAACGCGAACGAGCTGACTATACAACGGTGGTATCTTTGATACTGTAGCTCTTGAGAGCTGAATCCATTTTAATCAGCTTTGCTGTTTTTTTAATACAAATGTGAGTCTTCAACGACGGTCTTAGTTCAATATACTATTTTAGCAGTTTCAACATATTTCTACATTTGCGACATTAAAAAATTATAATCTAAAGATATACTTCAAGGAGATATTCCCGTATGTTTTCTTATTTTTATTGTTGATTTACACAACGCATAAATGAGTTTAAGGTCTTACTCTTGAGTTTAATATATTGATAACAAAATTTACAAGTCGTACGTAATATACAGAAAAGAAGAAGTTCCGTATGTATGTGTTTGCGAATAACTTAATAATATATCATTGAAATAAGTTCAGTAAGTAAAATTACATAAAATGCGGTATTTGACTTGTTCTATCAAGTGTAGCTCTTTGAGTGAATCCAATTATAATGAAAGGTGCTCATAAATAATTTTAACTACAAAATCCTAGTGACCGTCGCTTTTGCGTTAGTTAACTTGAAACGAAGTAAACTAAATTAGAAGCGGTGATGGCTTAGTTTGTATGTGTAATGGTGCGGAGTCCGCGCAGCAAGGAGCCGTTTATTATTATTGATTATCATAGCCTGAAATACATAATTGCATAGCTCGTTATTCCATTAATATATCTTGCTGAATTACTTGGAACAAGAGGACGTTTCGATGGTCCTCTCACAAATGTCTTCAGCACATTGTGGAGTCATCAATAAACACTACTAGGCACTACTTGTTATCCACAATGGAGTAACTTACCTACAATTTTATAAGACGAAGCGACTACGAAGCCATAGATGGTGATGCTCCCTCGCCTTACTTCATAATAATTAAGTTCGCCGAGTTTGTTAATGTAACTGCTAATAGGATCAGCTCAAAATTAATCGTTGTAATCGTTTCTAAAGGTATTCATTGCAAATTTATCCGGCTTTATGCGGCTTTTTAGTCCTCATTACAATTTATGTATAACAAGAATCCAATTGATTGATTCTAAACAGTTTATAACTATAATTAACTGTGTATATAAATAAGTTTTCGTGATTTTGTGGAATTGAAAATCATTAGAGAGATGGACCATTGGAATTCGGCAGTGGACGGTCGCCGTTTAATGGCCGCCTATCAAATATTAACGAATGATAATTAGGTACCGCCGCGCCGCGCCGCGCCGCACCGCACCGCGCCGCGCGCCCAGTATTTTCATTTATCGACTATGAGCCCCGGCGTACTGCAGCCCCCGGCCCGCACGGCCCGCACCGTCCGCGCCGGCTCCAATGCACAAAACCCATTCGGTTTTATCTTCTTAAATTTGACCATCGACGTATTTTAAACCCTGCCATAACAGCTTTTAAGTCCAAAATTAAAAATATTCGAACTTCTATTTTGTTTGCAACGCCGATTGTAGCGGAACGCCGCGGGCGAATTTCAATTGTATTTCTTTATACGAGAGTTGAAAATCGTTTGGACAAAGGTTTGAAGGGACGCTCGGGCGCAGTGCAATGTACTATAGACCGTATGGATTATATGAATAAGACTCGTTTTGAAATGTGCGGTTGACGTTGATGTAATTTTTTACGGTGTTCGAGCAATCAGCTGTTCGGGCACGCAGCGGCCCCCTGGGAGCGTGACGTCACACGCTCCCTACATCGGCGACGCGTAGAAGTCACTTAAATGCTTTAAAAGCTTACAACCAGTATTTTCTTTTGTTTGATAAATAAAGTTAAATCATGTATCATCAATACTCAGATATAATAATCAATTTTAATTATGCAATATAAGTGTTATTGAATATAAAACTTATATGTTCCAGTTATGAACTGCATTTAATGGCAAATTATCTATAAAATAAACAATTCAAATATAACTTCTCCATACAATTACATCTGTGATTTACAATACACAAGACTCAATTCTCCATTGGGTCTACATAACCCGTGAGGTAAGGCTGCAGCGCGACTCCGTAATCAGAACCAACCTCCAGCACTATATGTATACAGATTCTAGTTACTATCTAATATATATATTGCTTTGTTTTCGTGTGAAGATTATCATGAAAGTCTGAGTCCAGAGAATAGTTATAGACCGGCTGGTGGTGATATTGCCGCTCATTATTTTGTTTATATATAAAAAAAACACTGCAGTCGTATAAATTGTTTAATGTTTAGTGAAAATACACTAGTTTATTTTTATAGCGGAAATTGTTATTTTAGTATATGACAAAATGATGGTAAGTACGAGATAAATACAGCAATACGAAGCGATACGTAAAGTTCACACACAACGTATTCGAGACGGCCAGAACTGTTGGGTTGGCCCGCACACAATGGCCGTGTAATTACAATGTGTAAACTGGTCGCCAGTAATAGTTAATCAGCGGTTCAATGTACAGCGGTAAAAGTACGCTCGCCCTTGACTGCATTTATTAAAACTGCTAACTTATACTTTCAGAAAGTCAACACTTACAACAATTTAAGTCTCAAGGCGAGGGCACAATGTGCCATGTCGTTAAGGGCTGCCGTATCACTTGCCATCAGGTGAACGTCTCTGGTCTCGTTGTTTCTCTTATTGTAATATGTTATAAGATGGCCCTGAAGCATTTCATCTTCTACTATTATTGGTTATGTAGGTAACAATAATTTAATATATATACACTAAACTGACAGTCACTGACTTTTTTACTGTTTAGTAGGGATATTTTAATGTAACCGAACATTTTAAAAGTAAAGTTGTTGTGTATATGCATTAACGTTTCACCAGCACGCCCTGTTTTTCCCTAACTAGGATATAAAGCATTCATAACTATTTTCTTTTCTCAGCTAGTGCACAGCGGTGCAGTGTAAACACTTTAATTAGTAATTCATTGTTATGTTCATATACATAAAATGTCAAAACAGTACCGGTAGCACTTTAATATACAGTGAATGAAATAGTTATGGCAGTGTTAGTCAGAAAAACGATCTCTGACAATAGTTAATCTATACAATGTTTAAACCTAAACGTTTTTTATACCATCGCTGTTTATGAAATGTTATTCAGTTTTTCATATCAAGATTAAAAATGGGTTCAGTGTCATTGTAAAATTTTGAACGTCACTAAAATCCGTCATTTATGAATGGTACATTTGAGTTCAAGTTGGTATACCGGTGTGCGATTCTGAACTTTATCGCGACGGTATTAACTTGATGCAGAGTGACGGACGGACACTGCGGGATTTATTCCGCGACGCGCCTACCTAACCCCGACTTCCTGCGAGATAAGGTCCTGATGGATCACTTCCTACGGATAAGGGATGACGCTTCGATACCCGGCGCGGCGGGCCGGCTAACCGGAATCGTTGAGCTCTCTCAACTATTAATACATCAGTCGACCGGCGCCTGTGAACAGGGCATGCAATAATACGTGAGCGATCATCTCAAATTTTAGAAGAAATCAGATAGAAACGTATTTAATTATCTATTTAACTTAAATGCATATACCGAGGTGTTGAAAACGGAAAGTTAAAAAAGCCGACTCCAACACCATATCGGATAATGAACTAGGAAGAAAGCGGGAGAGCTTAGATCTAGGTGTTGCAAAAAAGACAATATTTAGCGGCATTCTCTTCTGATAATTATCGAGGAATAAAGAAAAGTTGACAAGTATATTTTGCTGTAAGAGAATATTGTTTTCCACTTGGAACGAATGGTGATTGAAATAATTAATATACATATATCTGAAATATTTAATACATATATATGCCAGGCGCGTGCACACAACTTGCGTGTAGGATATGAACACTGCACTCGAAATTTCTTTGGCTATCTATATTTAAATATAAACTTGATACATTAAATTCATCAAAGTTATGTATCTTTTGAGTCAGTTGGGAGATTGTTATTTAGATAGATTTAGGGAGCTAGGATTTGCGCTGCTTTATTGCCTGTAGGGAGGAAAGCATGCCTCTGATATATGTCTAAAGTCACGGAGAAACATTCACTTACAATGTTAAAAATTAAGTTGTTAACGGTACGTACGAGTATACATAAGTATGTTCGTAAAATCAATCTGAAATTGAATACGCAATATTAATCTAGGGCAAATATTTTGAGCTGATCCAGTAAATTGTTTTCGACCTAAATTGTCGACATGTATTAAATCTATAGAATTTTGCTGACGCATTAAAGCGAAATGCTGTATATTGACATTATTGCACAAACTACAAGAAAACTTAAACGTTGCTATTTAAATTAGGCTACCACTAAGTTAAAGCGTTTCATCACAAAGACTACGTCACTACTTGGGTACAGTCTAGATAAAATATTTTATTTATTATGATATTATCAATAGTAACTTGGTATCGTAATGTATAAAATTTGTAATAATCGCTATGAGACGGATGTTCGTTTAAATTATAATTAGATGATCAAATAGAAGTAGCTCGCTGGTGTAATGGTTACAGCGTGCGGCCTTCATTGCGCAGGTCGCGGGTTCTAACCTCGGCATGTACCGATGACTTTAATATTTAAGTTATGTACATTTGTGAACTTTAGTTACAACAGCGAAATGGAAACGGTGAAGGGAAACAGCGCGAGGAAACCTGCGCGTGAATTAGGATTTATTCTAAGGTGTGTGTGAAGTCAACAATCCGCATTGGGCCCGCGTGGTGACTGTGGCCCATTATATTGAGATTAGGCCTGTGCCCCAACAGTGAGGAGGTAAATTGGCTGTTATGAAGATGATCAAGTATCGGCGATGAAAGTATTCTATCACGTTCGTTCCGCTTGCTTGTACATAGACAATAATCACGCTGTTAAATAGCTTTTGTCTTGTTCTATTATCTCACACTAAATCAGCACTAAAGTGAAGCAGCCCACGCTTCCCATGGGTGCGCGCGCACCCACTCATTTATCCAGCGCCATAATTATAATATATTGTTAACACAAAACAAAATGGTCATTATAAAAGCGTTCGGTTGTTCAATGCTAATCGCGGATGACGTAGTTCCGGTGGAAGTAGCAACGGGCGCGCTTTTTCTCCTCGCGTAAGCAATTTATTCGTTAGCTGAGTCACTCGTGTTTCGTCGCCTGCCGCTTACCTCATTTATTAGGACCGCTCTAAGGTTCAAATTTGTCCAGAAAAATGACCATGTTATTGAACATGTCGTTCAGACAAACTGCGTCCTATTTTCGCAATACGAGTTTATCGTGCAAAATGATTTGGCTTTACGATTAATCACGTGTCAGCAGTGCACCTATTTCTTTTTTGAAACAATGGGCCAATAATTTACCTCCATTTTACATGTGGTTAAGTTACAATAAAGCAGAAGATAAATTGTGCTTCAAAAGAATACCCTGATCGAGGGGGAACACAGCTGAGTTGTTATAGAGGCAGATTTAAATAATAAATATGATAGATAACCAGATAGCTAAAAAAAATGCAATCTAAATATATGGCTACGGAATGAAACAAGGAGGCTGTAAAAATCTTGTTTATGGTATAAGCAAATAATAACGATTTCCTATACTGAGTTCATCAGGTTATCATTTACCACCAAGTGTTTATCGTCTGATCAATTGCGTTTGTTGTTGAAAACTCAGTAGAGGACATATTGGAATACAAACTTATGTCGAAGTTTTTTTTTATAACAAGTTTAATTTTCGTAGATAAATCCTAGATAATCCATACAATTCTCCACGCAACTGTACTTGTTATATCAGCCACAGTGCGGAGTAGACTGGTGAATAATTGTCATCTGGAAATATGGTTTTTACTGATGATTAATAACACGCCTTTCCATAAAAATGTGGTGCTGCAACAGTACTGGATTGCGCTGGTCTTATAAACCGGTACACAGATGTTTATGTGATTAAATTATCACCTACCACGTCTCACCTCACCGAAAGTTGGCTGGTAGGAATGCCACCAGGCACTGCGGCCCGCCTTTGGTATACCTCATACTAAGTTTTTACAATAGAAAAAAACGTTCGCATACTATATGGAATAATTTTGTTATTATCAACATGTTCTTTTTACGAGCAATTAAATTTTAAAGGTTTTTGTGGCAATTTAATTTTTTTTAGTTACTACAGTGCGAGGTAGGTGGTAATGAATGTATATAGTTTAAGCGGGACACGAGTCGATATATATCTACTACTCTTAATAGTAAAATTATATGTAGTCTATTAGTGTTTAGAGATGGTGACTATAATCATATCGCATGTGGCATTTTAACATTAAAGTCTTCAACATCTGCTGACCTCGATTGCGTTAATGGTGCGAGTTTTATGGGTTCTTTAAGGAGGACAGACAAAAATTCTCGTAATAGTATGTGTTTATCAGTGATACTCTTGTATTAGACCCACACAGAGTAAATAATCTAACTCAAAGATCTTCCAAAAGATTTATTGAAATGAATGTAACTCAGGTTGAGTCACACGCGCGTTACCTCTTGAAGAAGCGGGGTATGAACTTATACTTCTGGTTAAGGAAGACTTTGTAAAGAAACCTGCAAATTTCAAGGACAGCACGTGGACATGTGACCTTTATGAACCCAGCAATAAGCCACAGTGGTAGATAAATGGCCTCGACTGTTTCCTTGTATAATAAGAGGCCGAGTGTTTGTGTCGGGTAGACTATGCTGTTTATATAAGGAGATTAATGAATTTTTCTGTTCGGTTATAGTGGTAGTGGTAGTGGTTTATTGTTGAAGTTCCTGTGTGCGGTCCCTTTATAAATTCGTTGTCTGCGAGCCGGTGGGCAGCGCGACGCTGATGCGGGCGCGGCCGAGGTCGCGGGCCCTTGCTCTTGCTCGCAGTCAGAGCCACGAGAGACTTGCGTGTCTATTCGTTCATGGAGACAGTGTGGACACAGTTCTTGATCATATCGCCCTCTAATTTAAAATTTCTGATAGCAACTAGAAAGTTTGTATGACATTATTAATAATTATATATCTTTCACATAACGTTATGCATATAGAAATAACTTTATTATTTTCAAAGCACATTGTGTGCACGGCGTAGAGTTAATATGGAGGCAAGATCAAATAATTTTTATTACTATGTGTAGTATAATCATTATCATCATCAGCCGATAGACGTCCACTGCTGGATGTAGGCCTCCCACAAAGTGCTCTACATTGATTGGTCTTGCGACGCGTTGCATAATATAATATTTGTTACAAATTAATAAAACAAAATACTTAACACGGTAATAAATAAGTTGAAATAAAGGGTTCATATATGAAATGAAGACTTTTGTCTTCAGACACTGCGGAAGACAATAATAGTCTTCAACTCGTCCATTTTGCCAGTGGCTACTTACTATCGGCCTTATTAAAAGGCTCAAAGTCACCCAAAGAGCAATGGAGAGAGGGCTATGGTCGGTGTTTCTACGCGATCGAATCAGAAATGTGGAGAACCGCAGTGTAACTAAGCTCACCGGTATAGCCCAAAAGATTGCTAAACTTAAGTGCCAGTGGGCAGGGCACATTGCTCGAAGGACCGATGAGGCAGTAAAGCCCTCGAGTGACGCCCGCGTAGCGGTAGACATAGTATTGGGAAGCCTCCCAAAAGGTGAACCGAAGATCTGGTGAGAGTTGCGGGAACCCACTGGATGCGAGCAACGTGGGACCGAGCGATGTGGAGATCTTTGAGGGATGCCTATGTTCAGCAGTGGACCTCTATCGGCGGATGATGATGATGTTCATATGAAGTAAAAGTAACAAATAAACCTTGGAAACAAAAATATTTAAAAGTAGCGGTTGCGGTTTTGGTCCGCTTTATACTAATATCATAAAAAACTTTCGTAGATTTATTTAGATGACAACTGGTTGTATACATTTTTAAGTTCAAGTTTAATTTACTGCTAATGAATTATCAATAAAGAAAATTAAATTTTCCCTATAATACTTAAGGTCTAAGTTAAAATATTTCGTTGCTATCGAATCAGACTTATACGTAAACGCTAGCGCTTATGCTTTACGTCATAGTAAAAATTAAATGACTTTAAAGTCCCGACGGGCTGTAATAAAAAGCTAAGCTGTAAAAATGCTCATACCGCCGCTCGGGATCCCGCATTGGCTGTCGAGTGATTTGCATATTCAGCTAATATACACAACGTATATAACGACAGTTAGCCCACCGCTGGTACAATGCTCCACGAGGGACTCGTACTACGCGGTATCGTATGTAGGCGACCGCTTCAAACCCGAAATGGTTTTAGTACCGTTCCCAATGTAACCGTGTGAGAATGAGGAAAACAGCAATTACTCTTAATGGAAATTGTTATCAGCTGCAAGCACATCTTCTACTTCTTACATACGTTATCAGTTGGATAAAGCCCACTGCTGATAAGCTCCTTCAAAGATCTCCACGCCGGCGAGTTCTACGCTGCCGCATCTATCTACTTCTCGAGACTTTCATCAGCTCGTTGGTCTATCTAATGGTCCTTCTTATAGATGATCATCTCAATCACGTTTTCTTTTTTTTTTAATAAAGTAACCTTAACAGAAGGATTCGAACCGGTTAATAGGTCCGTGGATCCGGGTCCACAAACCGAGTGTTAGATAAACTGTAAGAGTCGCATTGATTTGAAGCTCTAACATCATTACGAATCTAGAGCGAACCGATCGCGCTGGAATACAGATCCAACATCCAACAACAATTACAGACTGAAAAATTTATTTTGATAAAAAAAATTTATTCTACCAAGTGACGAGACAAGCGGGACGTTTACCTGGTAGTAAGTGATACTTCTGCTCATAACAACGTGGCGCTAATTAGGATGATATACACTGCATCACATTGTGCTTGTCGTCTTGAGATATAAGACTTTAAATCTCATTACCCCAGTAATTTCGCTAGCTACAGCGCCGTTCGAACCGGATTACAGTAATGTTTGCACACTTTTATTTTGATACTACGCTGATATTCGTAACACAAGATCGCCATGCCGGATATCGTAAACTTGAACCGAGTATTTCCGTGTGTCATTTCACTTAAGATCACTGCAAAATATCTAATATCCAAATACGACGATTCCAGCCTTCAAATGCTAACCGCGTGACATGTGACAGGTTAAGGTTAGTTAGCATTGCTAAGCTCGAGGGGTCTTCTTACTCAGAAACTAGTTCTATAAAGGGTTAATTAGCATATTATTAATAGATAACAAAACTAAATAAGTTCATCATCATTATCATCATCAGCCGATAGACGTCTACTGCTGGACATAGGCCTCCACCAAAGATCTTCCACGTTAGTAGGGGTCATATGGATCATATGGATATGGGCCATTTCCCAACACGCTGGCCCAATGCGGGTTGGTGGGAGCCAGAGCCTCGTTTGTTGATTAGCCAGGTGCAGCACGAGCAGGTGAGGTAGGTAGGCTTGGGTCCTTTGAGTTGTTGCGAGGGAACTTGTTCATGGTTCAAAAATAAGTTCAGCCATTTAAATGCAAATGAGCAGTTACCCGTTGTTTAAATATTTAGTGTTTGTTTTAAAGTTGCGTGTTATATTTAATTATCGTCGCGCGGTCTATTGTTTGCGAAGTAGTACTAAGAAGAACGATAAGAGCATAGAAAAACATTACATCGTGTCAATACACTTCACCATCCACGACCTCGTACACCTAAAACAACAAGTGGAATTGCAGTTCTCTGTTGCTAGGTCTAGTAAGGATCAGCCCTTTAGTCGCGGGCTAGGAAGAATAAAACTAAGGTAATCCCTGCCTGTCATAGAATACGACTAAAAAGGGTTTAGGAGTTTCGCGGGCCTTCAGGGTGAGAGCCCTTATCGTGCAACAAGCGAACCTGGGTCGGCCGGTGTATGGCTCTGCGCTGGGCCCTAGGCGGTTTGGGCTCGTCCTCAGAGACGTATAACACAAAGCGTTGAGGACACTCGGTGCGTTCTATAAGAGATCCCTACGCCTCCGAATGTACTGATGCAGACCGCCGATGCGGTTTTAGCGAGTAAGAATCTCACATAACTCTGACTTCTCCCTAGAAGCAAGGTATCTTTCGAAGATTTCCCTCGAAACCAAAAACAAGTGTAGGTAGAATATTGTCTAGTTATGTACCACTGCAGCTCTTACTTTTGCCGCTATACAATTGTGTGTTCAAACATTACTCTGTTCCGGTTTAAAAGACGTTAAATAGTATGTATCAAAGCGACGATCACAATATAGTGTAGTATGTATACCACACTAACTAGCATATTTACTATCAGGTGAAAGCCTCGCCTCTCTCGTCGATTAGCCAAATTAAAAAAGTAACAGTTTTTAGATCATCATTATTATCACCATTATCAGCCGACAGACGTCCACTGCTGGACATAAGCCTCACCAAAGATCTCCACATCGATTGATCCTGTCCGCATCCAGCTGCTTCCCGCAACCTTCACCAGATCGTCGGACCACCTGGTGAGGGGCCTGCCAACACTACGTCTTCCAGTAAGCGGTCGCCTTTCGAGAACTTTAGTGCCCCATCGGCTGTCAGTCCTTCGAGCGATGTGTCCTGCCCATTGTCACTTGAGGCCAGCAATCTTTAGGACTATGTCGGTGATCTTAGTTCTCCTGCGGATCTCTGCATTTCTGATTCGATCACGCAGAGCAGGGCATTTTTACATCAGCTTATTCAAATATCGCTGTAGACAAAGGGTTTACCTGGCAACATTTAACAAAATTAAGATTTTTTGCCAATCGTCTATGCACTGTTGATCACAGGACTTACCTGCATGTAACATATCGTTGCTATCCTACACCAGGTCGCCGGGACCAGCCGCAGACCTTTTACTACGTCAGTCCTATCATTGCCTATTCAGCTCACTGACCATTAATCATGATTCGATTTGTTCGAAGAGATGATTTAATAGTCCCGGCCAGTAGACCGCGACGTGACACTGTCCCGTTTGTCATCCCGTCGACTCACCATTCAAGTGTCATCTCGGCGACGGCTGCATATTACGAGATGTTTCCATACAAACACAACATTATCTTGATTGTTGTCAAATATTGTAATCTGATGTAAATGCCGATTCGTGTTACCGCTGTTACACCCACCAGCAATATAACTGCCGAGATGAATATGTACATATACAACACTATGACATAAACGGTAACGGCACAAGTGTTACATATGTTCATAGCTGTTCCCCATCCGCTTTACCCCCCGTAATAGAAAATTAGATTTGAAATTTTCACTTGAACTTTGTCAGAAACATTCCCGTTTGATGGCACCATGAACCTCACCTTCGTAGGGTCCTTCCTGTCATAATCGTCCTCGAAATACCTTTTGTGACTGACATTTCATAAAACCTATACTTAGCTTATCTATACTTGGCAAAAAGTATATTCCTTCTAAATTTCAAGTCTCCTGATCTTATAGTTTCAGAGTTATCGTGATGACTTTACATGGGTGGAAATCTTATATATATTTATCATCATCATCATCATCAGCCGATAGACGTCCACTGCTGAACATACACCTCCCCCAAAGATCTCCACCCTCCATCGGTCCCGCGTTGCTCACATCCAATGAGTTCCCGCGACTCTCACCAGATCGTCGGTCCACCTTGTGGGAGGCCTCCCAACACTACGTCCACGGGTATGGGGGCGCCATTCGAGGCCTTACTGCCCCACAAAGTGTATGTATATGTGTATGTGTTATGGTTACCTTCTATAAGTCATCTCGTTGCTAGTGATTAGCTATTTCGTAAATTTTATTACTATCATAACTTCAGTCGTAAGCCGATATATAAAAGTTCAAAAAAATACAAAGGTAAAAAACTTGTTATTATTTGAAAAATTGTTGGTGTAAATGTTCCTCCATCCTCCTAACTCACGGGTTCCCAGCTAACTTCTCCTGCTCGTGGTGCACCCTGCTAATCAACAAACGGGGCTACCGCTCCCACCAACCCGCATTGAATATCTATACCACAAATGAATCCTTATCCGATCGATGTGGGAACCTTTGGGGAAGGCCTATGTCCAGCCGTGCACGTCTATCGGCTGATGATGGTGATGATGATTTGAAATAATACTTTAGTTAGTGCAGACAGTAACTGTTGTCATTACTGTTTTCGCGTATGTAAATTTAAACTATTTAAAATCCGTTATTGAGATGACGCACCTAGTTTGAAATTGTGAAAAAATCACTAGAATGTTCAGTTATACTTTTATGGAAATATAATTAATGTGGGAGGGGTTATTACTAATGCACCACAATTTACAACAATATATTGAATAGGTAAACAAACAAAATACTTCTTTATGTTACACTGTATGTATGTATTCTGTGCTTAGTAGACACAGATCTTGTTAAAAAAATTAAAAACGAAGTGTATGTATGTATCCAGTCTTTCTGTCGACGTGTATAAGCTCTGGCCTCCGAAAAAGTTTAAATCCCCGAGGTTGGTCCTCATCAGCCTGGCTTATCATACGAGTCAATGTAAATTGCCAATGATTTACTTTCACCGTTTTGTAATTGTTGTAGCGTTGTATTTCGAGACGTCAAGTTACACAGATCCTCGCTAGACACGGGGCAGGGAGAGTATCTAGCCGTATCGTTATATCGTTACGTCCAGAGGGGTGTCTCCCTGGGGGATAATAACTGATATAGCAGGCGTCGTTGGGTATCTCTTACATTTAACTCAATTCCGCGCCGTAAGTTATGGTGCTGTTGCTCCCTTAATCATTCCCACGTCTGGATCTTCCTATTTCGGTAACATGTGATCAGTTACGTCGAAGATCCTTAAGCGCCGTGCTGTGGTGGCGCGGGTCACAGTGACCGCCGTTGGTGATTTTAATGGTGGAAGCGACTAAGACAATATAATGTGGCGCTAGTTAGTACGATATACGCAACGAATGCTTTCCGACTTAAGACATCAATTCGTTACCCCAGTAATTTCACTAGCCAAACACCTTGCAAACCGAAACACGACAGGGTTTGCACACTACTATTTGTTGGCATAATTAGATATGGCGTTGGTACTTAAAAGGTCTCCGTCAACAGAGGCCTACCACTATTAGCAATAACTGCCTAACTATAAGTATAAGAATTAGTTTTCGCTCATTAAAAGACTTAAGATTGCTAGAGGCAGTGGGCAGGGCACATAGCTCAAAGGACTGTCGACTGATAGGGCAGTAAGGTCCTCCAGTGGCGCCCGTGTACCGGTAGACGGTAATGTTGGGAGGCCTCCCACAGTGTGGACTGACGATCTGGTGAGAATCGCGGGAACCCACTGCATGTGAGCAACACGGGACAGATCGATGCGGAGATCTTTGGGGGAGGTGTATGTCCAGCTGTGGACGTGTCTCGGCTGATGACGCAAAGAGAATCCATATTTCCGAGTTATATGTAAAATGCATATAGACAAACTTGAAATAGTATTGTGCCGGTGCAGAGTGCGGGTTCATTAGTATTGGTGGCGCGGCCGCGCTGGCTGGTGTTATATGCAAATCCATCGCCGCTGATGGTGAAAACAATAAGTTTAACGAAGTTCTTATTGGACCTACTAACTATAAATATATCTACACGTAATCTATGCAGTATTTAAATTATCCTTCATTGTCATCAATAAACCGTAGGAGACCAGAATGATGATCAGATTTTAAGAAGTTTAAGTAACTTATTAATAGTTTTATTTTCAACAAGCGACATGCTGTATATTGAAAACTTAAAGTATTACAACTTTAATATATCTTAGATTCTATTGTATTGCATGTTTATATTTATATATATGTATTAGATGTGTAGACGTGGAGTAGTTTCTTCTGATGGCAGGTTCTGTTGCCGGACACCGACTAGAGAGGCATCACCGCAACGTCTACTGCAGCTGACAAATAGTACTTCTGCAAACATTACTGTATTCCAGTTAAAAGAGCCTTTTAGCTGGTGTAATTACTGGGGTAAAGAGACTCAATATCTTATATCTCAAGGCGACGAGCGCAATACGATGCTGTCTTTATCATCATAACGTGGCGCAACCTTGTTATGGGTAGGCGTATCACTTATCATCAGGTGAGCATCCCGCTCGTCCCGTTGCTTCGTATAATAATAAAAGAATTTATATTAAAATTTAATAATTTATTATGTATACATATAACTTTGTATTGTATACTAGCTGTTCCCCGTCGAGCTTTGCTTGACGGCTATAATATAAAATTAGACCACAAATTACTTTCTACAGTAACCGTTACTATAGCAACCGTGTAAATAATACGAAATGAAAATGTTTATAAAAGTCAATTATAAATAAAATAATGAAGTATCTATGGAATTCAAAAAGATAACAGCCTGTAACCATTTACAAATCATTCCGCGTCGAATGCTCATGTTCACTTATTCAATACGTTCACTAGATTTCACGTGATTGACGAATAAAGAGAACCCATTTTCATTATATATAGATATATGTTGTAGATGTGGAGACCAAAGACCTTTTGTATTGCGTAACTTATACTCTTGTCTTGTTTACTTTGTTTTTTAAATGTTATCCATATTTGACGAGAATTATGACAAGTCCTGACTGGTCGTGGTGCCAACTGGTCCAATGTTGGTGTACATGTACATATAATAATACATATTGTGTTATCAGTCTTTTATGAGTATTTATTTCGTTGATGTTAGTATGAGTTTTATATATTTAAGTGGGTATGTTAGTTCCGGTGAACTCAAAGTAAGTAGTGTCGTGCGTATAAAGTTAGATGATGTGCTTCGGTCGCGTCACTAGCCTGACTCGGCAGTATTGTGCACAGCGCTGAGGCTTCCATCACTATCAGGCCGGTGGCCGGGTCGGCTCGCGCTTTGCTCCGGCCGGCCATTGTATGGAGATTACATGGCAAAGAGTACTGATGCCGGAGCAGACAGCGCGTTTACGTGACGCGAATTCAGTTGATACTATTTCAAAATAATACTTACACCACCTTTAACTATGATTCAAACAATTTCCAATGTAACGGCAGGCTTTACTTTTTATTGTTATTATATCAGCTGTTCCTCATACTTCATTGTTATAAGGATCACTTGTAAAGATTAAGTTGAGCAACTTTTTTTTTCTCGTGGGTTAGAACGAACGTGTTCCCGTGTTTCCGCTGTAAAGCGATGAAGGTGGGGATCGTCGTGGGGTTCGGTCAGATATCTTGTCTTTGATCATGCGTAGAACATTTTTATAAGCAATATAGCGAGACGAACAGAACATTCATTAGATTATCACCAGCACCACAATATTGGTTGTCCGTATTGTTATTCCACGTTACTCACAGGCATCAGAAATGAGTCCTACATTATCCTATCTAGACGTTCTCCAGCGATAGAAATCAACCAACAACCAAAGATTTATTGATCTATCCTAATAAAAAATAGGTATAACCGGCAACTAACATCATCATCTGCCTATAGACGTTCACTGCTCGATATAGGCCTCCCCCAAACACCACCACATCGTTCGATCCAGCGTTGCTCGCATCCAGTAGGTTCCCGCGATTGGGTAGAGCACATTGCTCTAGGGCTGACGACCGATGGGGCAATATGGTCCTCGAGTTGCGCCCGCATACCGGTAGACGTAGTGTTCGGACCGATGATCTGGTGAGAATCGCAACTAATATGCTTATAAATATGTTATAGTTACTAAAGAAATGAGATTTACATGAAGGACCATTTGGTCCCATCTTACTGTTAACATGGCAACAATCCTAAAGAAATTATTTAAAAGTATTATGATATTAGCATCATTGGAACAGGTCCATAGAGAATTAGCATATTATATAAGGATTCGTTTTAGGCCTTTCATTTAAAGCAATAGCTGAGGCTACGTTAATAACGTAAATAAACTTTAAACTTACGATTTATTGCGATCTGTTTCACTTTCCACTAATTATATCAGTAAGTGGATAGAATCCGGCGAGCAGTGCGGAGCCGGCCTCTGTAATCTTTAGTTACAGTGGAAAGTAGTCGACCCTCAACCGTCTTGATATGTGCGCCTTGAACTGTATCCGAGCTGGTGGTTTCGGGCTTAGTTAAATATATACCTAAAGCCTCCATTGTATTATCCTGTCTAAAATGCTCTGTTAAAAATAACTTGGAATTGGATAAAATAACCCTTAAATTAGATATTATGGATGATTACAACTACCGAGAAACTTCGGAGCCATCAGCTGATGGTAAGTGGTACGCCCGCCCATAACAATGTGGCGTTAGTTAGGATGATATACACTGCACCACATTGCGCTTATCTCCTTGAGACATAAGATGTTACCCTCTTAGTTCACTAGCTACAACGCCCTTGAAACCGGAACAAAATAATGTTTGCACACAGCAGAAATAGGCGATGCGATGGTACATACGTTGACAGTCTCCGGGAACAAAGTACCTGCCAATAAATTTCATCTTGCACAAAAGGCTCGATTATTTTCAGAGTTAAGACAGATCCTGAGGCTATGAAGGGATAAACTGATTTCAGACGGGTATTTATATATATAAAAAAAAATATCTAATATACACTACTGGTTAGAACATGGTTCATGCCATCGGAATAGCATGCAATGCGCAGTCATAATTCTCCGCCATGCCATCATCATTGTATAAACAACGCGCTGTGCATTCTGTTCTCGCTGGGTGTGTGCGCGTGGGCAGTGCGTTAGATATCCGCCAGCGATATCGCTGAGGTCACAGTTTCGCGGTGACGTCACCGCGCGGAGGTCCGGACCCGCACCGTACGTACCGTTCCTAACCGACCTAACTTAAAATATAACTTCGAAGAGTATTATTAAAATACAACATACTTTACACAGATACTCGTGTTACATACAAGTTATAGATTATCGATTTTTTTTATCGACTGAATATCCTGTAGTTGATTAGCTAACGATTCCTCTTGTCTCATCGGTTACAGCTCAGTTATAAATCAACTACTAGAAATGCTTGATATACGAATATAAATAAGCGTGGGTTCGATTCACAACATTAAGTTTCTGGTGAGGATAAACGTCAGGAGGGAAATATCGACCCAGATTTTTGATTTAGCAACACCAGTTTCCAAATACAGTTTATTACTCCTACCAATCCGCATTGCGCCAGCGTGATGAAAAATGGCCCCAATCCCCCATGTGTTTCCATAGAAACGACGGATTCTAGTGCCCGTCGAAGCGGGCAGCGCAGGATGGATCTTTAATGGAGGCCTATGTTCAGCAGTAGATATCTATCGGCTGATGATGCTGATGTCTCTATTGCCATAGGTATACGTAGTTACGTACCACTGCAGTTCCAACTGCAGCTGACAAATAGTACTGTGCAAACATTAGCGTGTTCCAATTTGAAATGGCGCTGTAGCTAGTGTACTAGAGTAACAAGACTTAACATCGTATGTCTAAAGACGACGAGCATAGTGTGGTGCTGTGTATACCAGCTTAACTATTGCCATGTTATTATGGGCAGGTGTACCACTTACCATCCAGTGAACATCCCGGTCAGTATGGTGTATTACAGTTTTATCTCTTGCCATGTAAAAACCATCTCGGAATCCCTACTGTGGTGATAAAATCGCTTGGTTTTACATATTAATTAGTTTAGTAATAGGCTTGGTGTTATGTACCATAGGAGATATCATCAACACTTAATATAAGGTGAAATTTAAGTTAATCACTGTTGTAAATTTGATGAGAAAATGTGTTAATTAGGGACTGAGGTATTCCTTATCATATCTCTATATCGTAATAATTGTGGCAACGCTTCCCCCATCCCTTGAAGCATTAAAATGTAATTGAGAACGAACAAACGATATTTGAATATCCATAAAGTCAAAACAAACACGATACTACAAAAACCTTATGAAGTTTTGGCGGAGCGTAACTTAATACGGAACCCGTGGCGTATAATTTCCGACGTTTCACTAGTGCGCTTAAGTTTCCCTCATATTGGATATTCATCTTAAACAGAGACCGTTACGGGCTAAGTAGCTTGTGTAAATTATTCTACTAGCCGAGTATACATCGGTAATTGACGCGGAATAACTATTACTGGGAATGTTTATTCTATACTTGATACCTCGTGAGTTGTCTAGATCAATGATCTCATTGGTCTTCTATATTAGCCTATTAGATACACTGGTAGTTTTTCGACATCCGTTTAGATTGTCGATGAAAAATTTTGTTTCAGATAAACACACAAATATTGGTGTCATACTGGTGCACTGGTGGTAAGCCTCTGTTGCCGGATACCGTCTGGGTAGGTACTTGCTACCGTAGCTCCTATTACTGCCGATAAACGGTCGTGTGTAAAAATTACTATGTTCCAATTAGAAGTGCGTCAAATTAATAAAATTACTGCGGTAACGAGACTAGATAGACGAAAGATAGGTCGCTTATCACTCTACTTAAATATTATTAAACTCTGTTTACACGATTTACAGCAGGGTTTTACTAAACTTTTTTCCTGTCCGTACCCCTAAATAAAACTTTTCATTCTCACTCTCTTAAACAAGTCTCGTTTCTCTTGAAGTCAATCTACTGTCAATCTTAACCTTGAAATATACTCCGTCTCGCTCTGTATTCTTTACCACTTTGTTATGTTATCAGTTATAAAATTAATTTTGAACTACATATAATACATATAAATATTAAGTTAACTGTTTTAGTTTAGCTTATTAGTATATTACCAACATAATTTCCGCAAATGGCTAATGGAACCATGCGTGTATCCTCAGGGGAACTTACCACATGTTGGTAATCGCTGATTTAGAGCATATGATTTCTAGGATGTGGATGATCATTTTACGACTATCTATTTATTTATTTTATGTAGATAGAGTAACTGTATGGTATTTACAGAGTAGTGACTACGTGGACAATTGGTTTTGTATGAGCGGATGTGAAACCTTTGTACGGCGCCGGGCATTTACTTAACAAAGTTGTACTTAAGCTCGTATACGCGGAGGTCATATTTATATACAAATAGTAAAAAACCTCGGCACCACACGTATAAAACATAAAAAAAAATCGGCCTCATATAATTTTGACAACATAGTAATTAATGTGACTGGACATTATGCAATGAGATTATCCAATCGGCCCACATAGGACAAGGCAGTACTGTAGGCGCTTGTTACTCTTAAACTGATAACTTTGTTTACTTGAAGTAATAATATTTTAGATAAAATATAAAACAACTGTACTTAAATTAACATAATTACTACATTTTTAAAGTCGTCTGTACAGTAGTTGGATACTACGGTTAGCATTAATTAGTACAGATAAGATTTGCTATGAAAATGTAACTAAATATAACATAGCAAGGTAAGTAAACAAATACATATAGATATAGTTAACGTAATAGGATCAATAGATACGTAGAAATGCGTTATATTTAAAATCTGTTAAGAATCTGCACTCTGTTAAGAATATAATAATTAACAAATTCATCAATAATAATCATATAGTTCATTAAAATGCCTAGCAAGGCGTTTAGCGGAACTACCGTTAGTTATACTGGTGGTAGGTAGCTCTCTGTTGAAGTACGCCGTCTAGGTATGTCCCCCTAAACGCGTGTTGCAGCCGGCAAACAGCAGTGTATGTCATCCTAACTAGCGCCACATTGTTACTTACTGTAAGATGAACGTCCCGCTCGGTCACGCCGCTTTCTTAAATAATATATGTATGTATATTTACATATAATATATATGAATGACACTTCATCCACGGAATGAATTTATTTAAATTCACATACCTTACGAAGTTGGAATAGTAAAGGGTGAGACCAAGAGATGAAAGGTTGCGACTTCAAAGAATATGGTGTTCGGTATAAAGCGAAATCGAAATGTAGAAATAGAAAGGCCGAGCTTTTCTTAAAACGGGACAAATGCTAAGAAGAAGTTAAACGTAAAGAGTTACTACATGAGGCAAGCCAATTAACCGTCAAGCGCATGTGATGAAAACCAAATTAGTTCTCTTTTGCTCCAGGTTACTGAGATTAAAACGTTAACCGATAATCTATATATAAAATGTCAACATGTATCCGTTGACATTTTATATTACCTGCGTCAGTTGTGATGAATCTTCAACTTTTTAATTCGTCGAAACGTCAATACGAGCTATACTTTCATCTGATTGTAGTCACACTCCTGCCCATAACAACAGCACCACGACGTGCCCGTCGCTTTGAAAAATACGATGTCAAGTCTCGACACCCCAGTAACTTTACCTACAGTGTCCGTCAATCCATAACACAGTAATACTTGCACAGTACTGTTTTTCGGTTGCAATAGGAACCCCGTGTGGGAGACGGGTTAGAATATCCCCACCGCTATACCACATTTTTGTGTCGTAAAAGGCAACTAAATAAGGAATAATCCAGTTAAAGATCAGCATAAAGTTACTGCGACCATTACTAGCATACCCTGTCAGTGGGTTTATCTGCCTGATGAATACGGGTTTGCGCCCCCGAAGACCACAACTATTCTTCCCTAACAATATCCAAATAGTGAAATTCTACATTATCCGTTATTCCAGTGTATTTCGCAACATTCCTCTCAAAAGTCTGCATTCATCCCACACCTCTCTATCCCTAGCAATACCTTACAGTCCCCGACCCACGTGCTCAGCGCGGTGACTTACGAGCAATACTACCCAATGGAAAGACAGTGGAAGGGCTATATCCCACAATGCATATACAAAAGCTGATGATGAATGAATACATAGGAGCCTTGATGATACCTACCTAGACGGTTTCCGGTTCGCGACGGCTGGTAACTTTCTAAGTGCTATAGAACCGCTAGTCCTCATATAAGTCCGTGTCACCGGTAAGTTCAGGGCTCCGTGGTTTGTCTGCGAGTGTCCATCGACACTAACACGTATCATTGCAGGAATCTGCAAAAACCTTAATCATTGGGGGTCTCTTTTCACTCCTGATTATGTTTGTGTTTGTATTTTGCTTATAGACAATTTAGTTTAATTTACACTACCTTCCATTATGACATATAAAGCGCACATTGTTCACAGGAGATTTTTCATCGTCTCTCGGTCACCATTGACCCTCGTGGTATTTAAAGTGTTAAAATCGACTTTCCAATTTGAATATTAATTATTAGATAAATCAATGCTTTTCTGCTGTCATACAATAAACAAAAAAATTACTCTGCTTCGGTTTGAAGTGTGCTGTATAGTATAATGACACTATTGATATAACGAGATCGTTGAGGTGTTGTCGTCCCTCAGTCATATAAAAATTTAACAAACATTTTTTTCTATTTATGTGATAATGCTATAATCAGATATAGTTTGTAGTTATTTTGACCTATATAGGAGTCTAGTAAATCGTTAGTCGGTGTCGCCAGCGGGCTGTTCGCTTCGTGAAGGTTTGGTTTGAGAGGTTGAGAAACGAGCTGCCAAGTTCACAAAGCGTTTGCGCACGCAATGCAACATTAACTCGTGTAATTTGTACGTTTCAAAACTAAACAACCTTTTATGTTTACCGCTTCGATGGCGTTACATTGCCTAATACTCACAGATCAGGTCACATACAGCTTAAATGTTACTGCTAATAGAAATGTAGAAGATTGTAGAGTACTCAACCTACTCTTGCATTTAAGAGATCGCACAGTTTCCCACAATATAATTGGTAAGAACTTTTGAATGATTTTACTTTATAAAAGTTTCTATTTTCAGGCGCGTGTACAGAGATTTCATGTAGGGTATGCTTATATCATACCTATGGCTGGTAAGCTTATTTGCATATGTGAAGCGGCATACCCTCGCCTAATTTCAACTTTAAAAAATATTTGAAAGAACTAAAATAAAGGGTTTTAAAGAAGTAAAATATTATCGGACAATTTTATATATAATTGTGAGTATAATATTAAAAAAAATAATTAAGGGTACTATTACGGCAGTACGGTCGGTTACGTGACAAAAGTAGAATATTGATTGATAAAGAGAAAAACTTAGTTTCCTTCAGTATTACTTACAATTGGAGGACAACACTTTTCTGTTTTCTAAAGCCAAACACTCGATTGTTACGTGCTGTTTACAAAAAAAAAGGACAGTACATCAAATCGAAAACGGGTACCATGACAAATTAAAAAAAAAACCACGAGCTGCTGAACGTGGACGACAAAAAAACTAGCCAGTTGAATAGGAGGGCATGGAGGTTCAATTACAGAGCAAACCAGAACAGCGGCGGCGTATCAATGCCGATGTCGACGATAACACGCTGCGAGCAAAAAGGCTAGACGTCAGGCGTGACGCGCCAGTGTCACTCGCACGCGGTATCGCGGGTTTTCATTTTCCGACCGACATTGATATACAAAATACAAAAAAAATACGTATTTTCTCGTAATACGTAAAACAACACAAACTATTGTCAAAGCTGTAATACTCTCAGTTAGGTGATAGAACAGAGATCGGTAGAGTCGTGGTCCGCATGGAGAGTCCGCTGGTAAAGTTATGTTTCAAGATGCATGGAAACGTCATTGTTTAGGTTATTTTGTTTTATTGATAAAGCATCTTTAATTTGGTCCGTGAGCTCAAAGTGTACAGTGTATTAGTAAATTGAACTGGCTAGGTTAGCTACTTAACGCGAAGATCGAACGGTGACGACGCTGGATCCGTGTGCGGACCAGGTATTAGCAAGAGTTGCTTTGAAGCCTGCCACTTGGAGTTACCGTGTGATGAAGTCCGAAGGGGAAATGATCGGTAAGAGAAACATTCCGTAGTAACTGATAAACAATAATAACTTAAGTGATGATAAATAATAATGTTCTTTCTTTAGTATATGTCCAATAAATAAGAACATATATCATCATCATTATCATCAGACGATAGATGTCCACGTGTGTATGTGTTGTATAGAAACTGTTGTCTTTAATGTATAGTAAGGCAATTTTTTTATATTATATACTGAGTATTGTTACCAGTAATTTATGGAAATATTCTTAAATATCTACACATGTGATTGCTTCCAAGTTTTTCCAGTATATTCAATATATAATGATGTTAGTGTTGCGTTAAGATATTGATATATATATATATATATATATGGGAGAAAATTGCCAATGCTTTAGTATTATCAGGTTGTTGTAATGTTTTGTTATCCTCTGTTGGTTCTCCCGGCTTCTTTATTTACACCTCAGAAATCCTTTTTTTTCATGTTTGGTCTATACATGAAACACTTTTTTTATAAAGTAAAATTTTGTGTCTGTACTGTTATAAAAATTTATAGTTTTTTTTTCTAAAGCTATCAGCAATACAGTTCCAGTCCTTGGCATCTGTCGCATTAAAACTTCAATTAAACTCCGGATAATCCGGAGCCGAATTTTAAAGCTCTGGTTCTATTAATTTTCTTGTTAGTCTGTTTTATGTTTTGAAAAAGACTATATGATATGTTTTCTGCTAGTAATTGTAGATAGAATATATATTTTTTTTATTAATTATAGCGCTGTTCATTTAACTATTATCATGAGATAAAGTTTGCGCGACCAGATAGATATCTGATTGCCGAGAGAAATGGTGAGCTCTAAGCAGAACAGTCTCGCCAGCTCACTTGCACTTTCGATACATTCAAGTTTAGTGCACGCTGCCGCCGGCACAGCGGGTACCGTCGCCGCGCGCCGCACCGCGCCGCACCGCACCGCACCGCACCGCGCCCGCCGCTCGCTGCCGCCGACCTGCTGCAGACGACTGCCTTTGTTCACCAAATGGAATTACGTTCATTATCGCATACACCCGCCGGCAGGCAGCGATAGATGCGCGCATTTGCAATTTGAGCACACCGTCACAATACCAAACAGCCACTTATCTGAATTTTGCATGCCGCATCAACGAAGGGTTGAACAAATCGTGTTTACGGCTTCAATAATACAATAATCAATCTTAACTACTAAATAATAAAAGTTATTTTCTCACGGCCCGAGCTTGTTCCCTCGCAAATGTCGTGGGTGTCGCTCGGCGCTTTCTGCGCATGCGCTTTGAACCCGGCGGAGCACCTGCGACCTTCGCCACGTCACGTCAGTTCCCTTTCTACTCCGGAGAGGAGACTAGGTCTCGCTCCGACAAATCGGAAAGGAAAGAGAGCGAGCATGAGCGTCGAAGTTCTCGCCAGGGCCATATTTTTGATTGCCGGAGGTCTGCCTACTAAACACTAATTAATGCATTCGTTAAATTTGAATAATTAAAGTAGTCGTTAATGCGGACGTTGTAAAGTTGATACTGGTGGTTTATTAACTAAATTGGTACGCAAATTACCAAATAAAAGAAAAAGCTTACTTTTTACCTTAATTTGATATGGAGATTAGTTAGGCGCGTTTAAAGTATTGAAAGGGAATACGAATTTCAATAACGTATCTTATACACCAAACTAGACAAGAGCTATGTCCAGCAGTGGACGTCTGTCGGTTGAAATGTTGATGATGATTTTATACACCTGAATGTAAATAATTTCCAAACAAAGGTTTAAATACTGTTAGACAAGTATTTAATCCGTAGCCATAGAGAATGGGAATAATTGTATAATGTAGTAACTGACTAAGTAAGACCGCCGATTTATTACCAACTGGTAATAAGGCTTTATAGGGATTTTATTGATTTTAAATATGTTCAACTTTTTGAAAATGTTCCGTAATGTAACCCGCGGCGAAGAGTGCGATAACTGCTCGAACGTCGCCATGGTGATAAGTATTCTCCTGTTCCCGTCCCCATTCGCCTTCACGTAGCGGTGCCCAATAAGCCATCGGACTCAGTCAAAAGGGAACGTTCCAACGGCCTTCTATTTACTCCGCCTAGCTACATTCAAAGGTGGGAGTTCAGCTCGGCCTCATCTCAATATTTGGATGTTTTCACATTTTATTCGGAAACCGAAATTAAATTCCTAATTTGTGGAGTACGTGAATCAAGATAAATTTTTTTTTTTTGGTTTTTAAATCTATCATCCAAATAATTACTTGGACTTGTAGCAATAAATTTTAATTCGATCGTGATCTATGATAATGACCATTATAAATAATATGAATTAACTAATTTGTGTGTGAAATCACACGGATATATTGCATTTGTGCTATAAGCTGTTTCTCTAGCTTAGCTAATGAGCTGCATATATATAGTATAATGGCGCTTGATATAAACGATTGAGATATCTACTTCATTATAGATATAGATTCATGCTATTGTACCTTTGGAAATTTCAATTTAATATTTATTTTTTATTTTAATTTAAGAACTTAAGGTAATGGTACAGTGTACAGACTTCACAGAGGCAGCACGACATAATCAATACTTTGTTTACCGCGTAATCATATCAGCTGTTTGTGGATAGAACTGGTGACATCTGTCAAAGCGAGTTGATGTATTGATTGATCAAAATATATTTGATTGATTTATTGTCTTTGTGTAAATATTTGTCCTATTTAACCCTCTGAGCACGATCCCACGATCACAAAGGTGCATTCAAACATCGTTCCCCGGTATCGAAGTTTGTTAATTAGTCCCGTTTCACCGCATTCGTAGCAAAGCTGATCACCTTGGTGCCGATAGCTATCTGTATAGATCCGTAGCGGCGACTGTACATTCAGTTGTATGTGAAGTGGCCGGTGGCGGGGCGCGGGCGCAGGCGCGGGCGCGGGCGAGATTTATTGTTGATTAACATTTTATTCAAATAGACACGGTGGATGTCAGCCTGACTCTATTATTTATGACGTCCTGCGAGCGGCGCCTCCTCGAGCCCGAACCCACAATAAATGATCCAACAGTTATTTTTTTTATATTATGCAAAAGGTGACCTCACCACACGTTAAGTGGAAGGTGAATACGGTGAAGCGAGTATGTAAACAGATATTTAGCTATAATAAGTTTCAATATGCCAGCGATTGCTTAGTAGACTTTCAGATATCCTACCACCATCGAAACTACTACTTATTTGACATAAAGCCTGACGACAATTCAGAGACTGATAACAAATTGCCGTATTCGATCTTTGTCGTTTTATTTTGTTGTATAAAGCATTAAAAATTATTTCAGTATAATACTTCACTGTAAAAAGCGTTAGAAAAAATCAATAAAAATCACTTATTACCCATATTTGTTTTGGAATTATACGTTGATTAGGAAAACTGTTTTAGACTTAGACTCTTGGCTAGAGTTCGTTTGTAAGATAAATATTCTTTAAAAGAATTGAGTTTGTTTTTGTTATCACTCCAAATCAAATAAACAACGCGATAACATAGTCATTTAGCAACAAATTTAACTTGCTACCCCTAAGACTAGTGCGCTTTACCACCGCCGAGACTACATCTCCACTTTCAATCAAGTGAGGTCGCAGTCAAGCGCTATTCTATATTTCTTTAAAAAAGGAAATTGGATATGACGTGAATCCAATAGCACGTTCAGTCAGACGAGAAAAGACGCAGCCCATAGCGAGTACCACCTGATAAAAAACACTATTCGTATCGAATTTCGTTTAAAATGGTATTATCTCGGTCCTGTCAAGAGATTCGAGATTATTATAAACCCGTAGGAGTCCGATTTTTCGGGCAACAAAAAATAATCAATAACTGACATAGTTAAAATTTTTTCTACCCTCGCTCGAGTTACCGCGAGCCCCAATCGCTTACGCATCCCCACGCATACGTCGCCAGATAAAATTCAACGCATATTGGTATTAGATTTAAAAAAAAGCAAAAACTATGCACTCGCTGAGACCGAGGGAAAGCGACGGCTGCTGCCTGTCTCACTCACCCTCGTTTGGGCCCATTTGACCGATGAGTAACGCCGCGTTATCCCATACCCGATGAGTGTCCCAAGACCCCGGTACATTACAAGCTACAGGCATACGGAGAAAATGAAGATAATGCTTAAATCGAATAATAGGGAGTTATGGCTTCTACTCTTCATTAATATGCAAAAAACTTTTAAACTAAGCAATATAGAGACCATAAGGAACAAGTATCAATATCCTGTAACTCCTGAAAGAATATGAAAAGAACAAAAAGTTAGATCACAACAGGTAATATTTAGGCTACGAAACTACACACGTGAAATAAAATTATAACATCCCTATGATTTTATTGAGGACGTGTTTCCACTCAATTTCAGAAGATGTCATGTGTCAATGAGGTCGTGAATAGTGACTTGCTCAGGCCCCGGAATAGTCTAACTTATATGTTGACCACTGGAACACAGTGATATTATAGCGGCAAGAAAACTCTACCTCTTTCTAAACACTAAAACATATGACCCTTGATACGCCCACAGCGCCGCGGGGGTTAATAAAAATGAGATGCTGTAACAAAACATCTTTATGTAGGAATCTATTACTTATCGAACTCTCTTTCATGTTGTTAAGGTCTTTTAACAACAAAAAGAATATTAACTTCTTTCTAGTTAATACTATAGTATATCTTGGTTAAAATTGTGACAAGTTTTTTTTATAAGTGCAGTGGTGATGATACCATCATACGAAGTGAAAAGTCCGTATTGTCTTGCAATATAAGGGTTCCCGCACAACGACTCACGGGACCCAAGCCAACCTCACCTGCTTATGGTGCACCCTGCTAATCAACAAATGGGGCTCTAGCTCTCACCAACCCCAATTGGGGCAGCGTGGTGGGAAATGGCTCAAATCTCTCCATAAGAGTCCCTACGCAATCGATGTAGAAATCTTTTGGGGAGGCCTATGTTCAGCTGTGGACGTCTATCGGCTGATGATGATGATGATGATATTCTGCAGAAACAACGATGGGGAAGTTTGTTTATAACATAATTTGTATACAGTTTCGATACCATGAAGATATATAAAAAAATCTTAAGCTAGTGGTGGGCAAGTAATATTCCTTCATTTTATTTTCTACTCCTCAGTTCTCCAATCCAAATCTCTAAATCTTGACAGAAAGAGAGCTCACTTTACTATTCCACTTAAGTCTGATTTATGAATGCTGCATACGAAATTGATTTTTTTATCGATAATGGGATAACAACTCTCCGCTATTGTACGCAATATTAAGTGACAGAGAGGCTTAAGATAGTAGCTGGACCGGAGAGCAATGACATTATAGCGGCAGCTTCGCTATGTTACGGTGGTAACTAGTCAGACAGCTTTGAAAGAATTTCTTGTACCAAGCAGATACGACATTTCTTCTCTTGTTTATAGTAACATTAACTTTTACTACATTTTTTAACCAAGTTGGTTTAACCATATTTTATGTCATTTACGTATTAATTTATAATAGCATATTATTTTTATGATGTACGTGATCAGTGAATGCCTCTTATGCGTTAACAGTAGTTCTTGTGAGAAGACGCTGTAAGTGCTTTACTTGCGCCTGCGGCGGGCGGCGGTGGCCACTACAGGAATGATTGCGGTGCTTAAGGCGAATGGTGTGAACGAAAGTGGACGATGTGTCGCCTCTCATGCACATATATCGCTTCTAGTTTTACTTGTACCCCGTGCCTCTTGCCTCTTGCCGCTTGTCACTTGTCACTTAATTACCGACGCAGCATTGAACGTCTACGATCCAAATTTCTATGCAATAAGTTGTAATGTAGTTTTTGTTACGTTCAATACTGTTTTTAATATATTTATATTATACTTTTATCAACGTACTGTAATAAATATTTAATTTTAATACAAATAATTAAGTATGTAATTCCCGACACTACGATCCAAATGTTTATATTAAATAATATGAGTAGCATGCACAAGTTCAATCAGACTAGGTGCAGTTACCCAAGCAACAAACACTTATTTAAATGAGCACTGTGGGGCTCCGTTTTAACAAATGATTTCATAGATCATAGTTACGATAACCCTCTGTGGCATCTCAAATGAATGCATTTTCTAAATCAAAATATTTTTATGGTTTCCCCTATCAGATTCGGATCAAATTTACCCCTTTGGCGCACATGTTATCTCCCAATTATGCGAATTCAAGTAAATCTAAAATTTGTTATGCTGAACTTGTACATTTCACTTATAGTACGACTTCCATGTTAACGGAAATCATCGAGTTGCCATCAGGAACTTCACTCGTGGTAGTCATAATTCCTAATGTATTCTAACGGCCGCACAGTATAATTGTATGCACAAATGTTGAAAAAAATTCCAAGGTATTAGGTCGAGAATAGTTCGCCGTTGGGGACGGTCCCCGGTGCCTGGTCGCCGCGCGGTCGGTCGGGACGGTCTATTATCGTCGTGCAAAAAACAAACTGGCTGCCATGCGAACATGTGGCAAATTCAATTACACACATTAAGTCTCCATTATTTATTTTTGAACTGAGGCGCCGGCCGCCATGGCGGGCGCTGCCAATAAAGGAACAATTTAAAGTGACGCCATCTTGGCCGGCCCTCTCCTCCTCGCTACATGGGGCAATAGGCCGTCATAAAGCCAGCTCTGTATTACTGCTACGTTTCAACTAATTAGCGCTCAAAGGAGGGGCTTTATCAAGAAACATTAGAAAATTGTTCAACCGAACATAATATATTCCATATGTTACGTATTAGAATGACACATACACAAACACTATTGCACACTATAAAGTACGTGTAGTCAATTGATTTAAACTTAACTAAACTTATAACTAAATGTGGGCAAGGGCGGCCTTGTAGTTATAAGTGATCTCGTCTAGGCAACCCTAAATGATGCAGTTTATAATTGATCTACCTAGCGCTATCCTGCCCGTTTTGCTGGCCGTGAACCTTCCGAAACTTCCTCTGAATAAGAAATTTCGTACGAGCGATTCTTAGCTGATATAGGTCAGCAAAGATCGTATTTGGCAAACGGAATATTCCTACTAAAATTGAAGTCTCTAAACCTCATGGTTCCAGAGATATGGTGATGGGTCTCTGTATAGGGGGAAATATCTAATGTATATACATATAAAACGGAGAACCAGCGACAGAATATTTTGTTAATTTTACTAAAGTATGTCATAACAGCATCGTACCTGCGATCCTAAACGGTACCTCGGACAATAATCAGATTGAGGGTTGTACTTTGAGGGGCAATGCCATGACTCGACACCGCAAATGGATAAGCTTTACAGAGATACGACGTCTTCCCAAATAATCGACATATTTGATTATTTAGCAGTCGTCATAACAGCTTCCATTTGTTGTTTGTCGTAGAAGATAGAATGTGGGTAGGAATGTATCGGCATTAGGTTCTTTTGGTCTAGACAACTTTTCTATTAGTGATTACATTTTTTGCTTATATTCGCAGATCCTTTATAAGAGATGACGATGCAATACTTACACTAAAAACTAATGTAAATAGTATGGAAATTTTTATTTTTGTTGGCTTGCCGACTTTGCTGTACTTTTTACATAAAATTTGATATACATTTCTTTCTAAGAAAAGACTACTTCTCATTATCCCCACTCATGACACTAACCAACTCTCCCATCCATTACTATCTCTTCTTACTTAGTTGCACTTACTACGCAACAACCCAGTGAGTCTTAGCCTCTGACACAAGAGAGCGCCAGCGTTGTCCGACTTAAATATCTCATATCCCCTAAGTGAAATTATATATATATGTGTATCTGTTTTATAATTTTATTCAGCTCGCGGATTCCGGATCCATAAGCATCAAGTCCGATATACATATAAAGGTCGTTAAGTAGACTAACAGTATGAACATTAATGGAAAAAAATTAGTTAATTGAGAAAGACTGATATGAGTGTTTTTATTTATTAGTAGCAGATCTCTCTTTGGTTACTCTTTGTGAAACTCAAAACGACGTATATATCTGCTGTCAAACAGCGATTTCCATTTAAAGTGTGATGTAGGCAGTAAAAGTACTACTGGAAAAATGCTTACAGGCGATGAATGTAATTTGAAATCGGGTAACAACGTCGTGACACATCTAGCTTACCGCGCGTACCTCCTGCTTGTCCTCTCGCTTTGACCTTCCAATAACATGGTCACTCGCTCGGTGCTGTGTTCCATAGACGTGTTAATGAAGGCTCGCGATGTGGCTCGCGAGGGTGCCGCCGCGGGATGCGAGCGGCGCGGCTGAGTCACCGGCGCCGCCGCCTCATTGTTCGCGCTGAATCACCTCTTGTGCAACGCCAACAACGCGTAACATCTATTTTGCTTCATTCCTATGCGAAACATTCTTTTTTCATTATTGTACACACAAGAGTACAAAATATACATACATAGCTAAAAGTGAAAGTACATCAGCGAGCATAAACCCATTTTCTTCGGTGGAAATCTCCAAGATATACCCTGCTTCTATGGACATCTTCACGGTATGCATGCATCATATAATGCCTCGGGATACTTTACGAAATGCGCCCTTATTTTATGGTGAAGGTTTATTAACAGGTTCATCAGACTCAGGGCTCGCGGATCTGGTATCCGCAAGCTATAAATGCATCTAACACCCCAACTTAGTTACGACAAATATGAGATCACCTCCTACTTGTCGTCCACGCAGGACTCGCTTAGTGGCGATGAAAACCCGAATTTCAAATCCCGCGAATCTGACAACACTTCTAGTCATCTTATACGACAAATAGGCCTTACCTTACCTTGCAATATATTTAATATCCTGACGTTACAAGACAAAAGCAAATCTAATCGTAAAGTTCCCTTTCAGTAGAGTTAAAGGAAGTAAATTAATTAAAAAAAAAATTGAAGTAAAGACATAAATTGGGAAATACTAGATTCCATAAAAGTGTAGGTCGTAAGCAAACATTTAATTACATGATCAATGTAAATTTTGAATATAAGATCAGCTACTGCACGAGTATGCAGCAAACGGACGTTGCCTATATAAACCACAATGTTCTTTGTCCCCCCGTTATGTCATTCTTAGGTCCTTGGTGACGTACTCGTGCTAGGAGTGGGTGGGCGAAGTCGCGACGAGCGCGAAGTGACGTAATGTGATCATTCTAAGTAGCGGCATCTTCATCTGCAGCTCTTATCACTGATCGATAGTAGTATAGAAGGTTAGGTCATGGAATCCGAGTCCTGGTATCCAAAGTGCTGTAAAAGTCGGTCAAATGACTAACAACACTACAATTCAATGGAAAATAGAAGTGGTACAGAGCTGACCTGTTTTATAACATAAATAACTTCGGATTGCTACACTACAACTATTGAATGTAGGCTTTTTTAATATAGATTACACTTACCCTCAATTTCACATGATCTTAAGTGACAATGAGCCTCTAGATGGTGAAGTTTGCTCACTTATGACCAGCATTTTTTCAATATGAGGTTAGCAAAGTGGGTTTTAAAAACCTGTGTATATTATACTGCAATAGATCTCGGAATCGAACTAGGGATTTCTCTGTTCTGTCTGGTATTCGATTTAGTATCGTTACGTCGTGTTATCGGGGGTGTAAGGGTTCCCACAAAACAACTTGAGCAAATCTCACCTGTTCGTGGTGCATCCTGCTAGTTAACAAACAAGGCTCTGGCTCGCACCAACTCGCATGTGGACAAGCATGGTGGGAAATGGCCCAAATCCTTCCATACAAACGTGATGATCTTTGTGGGAGGCCTATGTCCAGCTGCGTACGTATATCAGCTGATGATGATGATCGTAACCGCAACCCTAATTTGTATGATTTTCTCAATTAAAATAATTTGTATTCAAAACAGTTACGCTATCAAATTAGTACCAACAATCATACGGATAACATATCGGGCTGTTCTTGCTATTCCTCCAATCTATCGATATGTTCAAAGGAAATCCTGTTTGTGAATGCATTTTTTATAAATTCGTTGAATTGTTATTGTAATTGTATATTTAGATACAGTGCAAAGGCATGCCGACCACTGCGCGCGCGCTATCAATCGATGCTAGCGATAACTGTGCGATGTGTGTGTCAGATTGTGTTTAAACTAATGAAGGATATCTAGCCGGAGTTATGTTACAACGTGTCCACTGAGTCACCGGCGCGTTCCTACTGATGTGTGGTGGTAATATGATCACGGGTTTATTGAATGGACACAGGAAGGCAATACCAAAGACGGCCAGTCCATTTCTGTACAATATTAAGATCAATGGATAAAGTGATACTTTTTTTTTTTCAACAGCCAATTTATGTCCCCACTATTGGGGCATAGGTCTACCATCGAAATAAGGGCGATGGGCCATAGTCACCACGCGGGCCCAATGCGGATTGGTGACTTCACACACACCTTACAATAAATTCTAATTCACGTGCAGGTTTCCTCGCGATGTTTCCCTTCACCGTTTGTATTTCGCTGTTGTTACTAAAGTACACAAATGTACATAACTTAAATATTAAAGTCATCGCTACATGCCGAGATTCGTACCCGCGACCTTCGCAATGAAGGTCGCACACTCTAACCATTAGGCTAACGCTACTTACAGGCAGATAATAGGTAGGTACACTAGCAAATTTCCACGACTGTCACCAGATCGGAGATCCACCTTGTGGAGACTCATCCAGCTAACATCTACTAGTATAAGGACGCCATTCTAGAAATTTCCTGCCGCACCGGCCGTCAGTATTCGAAGCAATGTGCTCTGCCCATGGTTAGTTAAGTATATATCAACATATGAGAGTCATTGTTCAGAGCGAGCTGTACCATCCACAGGAGTACTAAGGAGGTTCAGTTTTAGCCCAAGTAGATGAGAAAGAGTAAAGGCATAAAATCAATAAAGGTATCGATAAGATTAATCGTTAATAATCGCTTTTTAAGGGTCGTATCGGTAATCTACAACCGGTTGGGCGTGGGGCTCGCGCGTGTCCTCATCCCACCACCACAAAACCGGTACAATTATTGCGTAAATTTCGTGTTACCTGTTTTTATTACTTGTGTCCCTTGTAATATTGTTGTAACTCTTCATCGCTGATACATGGTAATAAGAAAGACTAGGAATTTGAGGATTGTCTCTTTAGCCTTGGACTGTCTAGGTAGGTACCACAGCATCCTATATTTCTGTTGCGGAACAATACCGTGCAAACATTATCGTGTTCCGGTTTGAAGGGCGCTGTATCTAGTGAAATTACTGAAGAAACGACATTTAACATCTCACATCTTAATGCGACGAGCACGATGTGATGCTACGTATCATCCTAAGTATCGCTTTATTATAACGGATAATCGTATAAAGGAAACGTCTAACTTGGTTCTTAACTTTGTTGGATAAGCAAAAATTAATACTCTTATTTAATATACTTTTCTCTGTACAACTTTCTCATTGGGTTCAAATTTGCCACCGGATACGTAACATTTACTGATAAATTTTGATTAATATCGATAAATAACATTATATTTGTGTTATGTATACATACAATAAGATTTCTTATATTTACGGAATTAACACATTTTTAACATAAATAAAATTTTAGGTATTTTGTCGTGCTTACTATACGTGCTTATGCTAGCTGTTCCCTGCCTCCTTTGGGGAAGGAATTTTGTGAAATCCGTTCTCAGCAGACCTCTAAACGGCAGAAGCAATATCTCCACAGTGTTATGAGCTTTTACGACTAACAGTTTCGGAGATCTCGTGATAAGTTAATGAATCTCTGGATATCTCTATATAAATAGATTTATTACGTCATTTGAATTACTTTTCATTAGCCGTAGTCACCGGATAAGTATGTTGATGAATGTCCAGATTTTATAGTTATCCTGAACTACCCCACAGCTTTTAATGATGAGGTAATAAAGAGTTAAAAGCACTAAAAAAAATAATTAAAAGCTAAACTTAATTTTATGCATTAATAAATTTCCCTCACCATAGTAATTTATATAGAACTGTTTGAAATGATCACCGCGACTAATTAAAATTTTATTTATTACAGGTAACAGACAAAGGGGACGCACGGTTGAGTATATAGCTCACGATGTTTTCATTCCACATTACTGTTTAGTTATTTGCATATTAAAAACGATACTAGTCACGATTATAACCAACAGATTAACTGATAATACTAACTTAATATATGTACATACGAATACGACGCGTACAGGATGAGTTTAAACTTGGATAATGGTACAACAAGTCCTGCAGCCTGATTTGTAGCGTTTAGTCTTACGTTCAATGCGTTATAATATTAAGAAGCTGCAATTGATATATTATCACCTCGCGAATACCTTGAAGTATCAAGACGAAAGTCATTGAAACCAGTGCGGCCTCCCCAACCTTACTTACGGCGCAGAGACATGGCACCTAACCATCGGGCTGGTCGCAGCGATTCAAACTAGCACAGCGAGCCCCAGAGAGAGCTATTCTTGGCATTTCTCTAAGGAATGAAATGCGGAACGAAGAAATTCCACAAAGAAATAAAGTTGTCGAAGTAGCTCTCGAAATCTGCAAGCTGAAGTAGCAGTGGGCCGGCTATGTCTGTCGTGTCAGTGAAGGCCGACGGGGGAGGAAAATCTTGGAGTACAGGACGCAGAAATGTGGAATGCCCTCCCTCCAGATAGACCGACGACATCATTAGGGCGGTCGGAGTGGATGGATGCGAGAAGCTAAAGATCGCATTTGGTGGAAGATATTGGGGAAGGATTATATACAGCAATGGATAAAAAAAAGCTGATAAAGATGATGATGATATTATCAAAAATAATTTGTAAATAATAGTTAAATCATCATCATCATCATTATCTGAACCGATGCACGTACATTACTGGAAATAGGTCTCTTGTTAAGTATTCCTCTAAACATGTTCTTGTGCTATTTGAATCCAATGGCTCACAAAGATTCTTAAAATATCTATGCAATGGTTAAATGTAATTATTATTATAATATCATCATCATGATCATCAGCTGTTAAACGTCCATTAATGGATACAAACCTCCTCAAAAGAATTCCACACCTGATCGGTTCTGCGGTACCGGCATCTAGCAGTATCTCCCTACCTTTACCACATCGTAGGTCCGGCTTATACTATGTCTACCGGTACGGGACTGCCACTCGAGATCCTTGCTGCCCCATCCTTCTAGCAATGTGCCCTGCGCATTGCCTCTCAAGACTCGCAATCCTTTGGGCTAATGTATATGGAATGAGTTCTAGTTATATCTTTATTTCTGATACAGCGCAGGCATACTCCAATTCCTTTGGGTGATTTTTAGTATTCATCATGCCCAAATATTAGAAATGAATTAAGAAGCTTGATGACTTTGAGAAGCTGTGGAGATTTTTTTTAATTCTTGGTAAAAATTCTTAATATCGATCTATTCTCTTTGTTTGTAATAACTAAAACCTATGTTTAAAATAATTCAACTAATTGATAGGTAGTCATCGTTCGATATTCTATCGAAAATCCTTATTCTGTGTATATAGTAGTGTATGTTCTATTCGGCGAGGTCACGAGGCACAAGTCTTTCACCTGATGGCAAATGACACACCTGCCCATAACAACGTGGCGCCTGTTAGGACTATATACATAGCTCATTGTGCTCGTCGCCTTGGGACATAAAATGTTAAGTCTCGTTAACCCAGTAATTTCATTAATTATCGAGTTGTTCAGTTTACTGTTCGGCAGCAGACATAAGCGTGGTTCTTGCCTAGATATTTTAATTTTCTCCACTTAAGATTGCATTAACCTTTAGTATATCTATCGTATTTTATTTTAACATCCTTTCGTAGTTTAATTTTAACGTTTATTATGGGTCATTAATGATTATAAAACATCATTATCAGTAGATAGACATCCACTGATGGACATACGCCTTCCTCAAAGATCATCACGTTTGTAATGGTTCATATCGGGGGGATTTGAGTCATTTCCCACCACGAGCAGGCGAGGTTGGCTCGAGTCCTGCGAGTTGTTGTGCGAGACCCGTTACACCCCGATTACCCATTACACCCCGATTATAAAATAGTGTAAATAATTCACCCTGTACAGTGAGTACTCGCGCAGGTCGGCCGGGGCTGCGCCGGCGGGCGGATGCGTCGCCCGACACGCCGTTGAATTTGTAATGTTCATTTATTGCATATAGACATACTAAAGCGGCATATATCTATTTATATCCGGACACTGCAGCACTACCCTAACATAGCTTAAGGCTTATAAATACTATTTTTTACACGTTATTTAACTTCAGAGCTAACCTAAATTAGCAGGCGTTAAAAATTTTAAAAGTTAAATATAACTATGACGACATTTTAATCAATGCCATCACAACAGCTTCAAAACGGTTAAACCGATTTTAGTTTCTTATGTTATTTAGAGATAACTTATCTCAGCAGTTCAATGATTTCTATTTTTTAGGTTCAACCTTCAAGTGTTTTTCCTTGTCATAGATTGTTTCTCTCTAGGTGGAGTTGTATCCAGTACTCCGATAATATTGTTGAGCGAATTAAACAAGGGGGTTGTAAAGGGTCTCGCATAACAACTCACGGGATCCAACAAGCCAACCTCACCTGCTCATAGTGCACACTGCCAGGCCAGCGCGGTGTGAAATGGCTTAAATCCCCCAATATGAATCACTACAAACGTGGTAATCTTTGGGGTAGTTCTAGCAGCAGCAGTGGACGTCTATTGGCTGGTGATGATGATCGTTACCGCAACCCTAATTTGTATGATTTTCTCTGACATGATTCAATTAAAATTCTTTGTTTTCAAAACAGTTACGCTATGAAATTAGTACCAACAATCATACGGATAACATATCGGGCTGTTGTGGAAACGGCCGGAATGTCTGCTCCCCCCCCCCCCCACGAACCCCTAGAAACAACGGCCCTTAGTGCTCGACGGTGCTGAAGGTCACGTTGACAGTCTGATGAAGGTCGTAGAAAGTCCCTGGGTGCAGGCAGCGCAAGACTGATGCTGGACATAGGCCTCCAAAAATTTCTACCGATTTCCGAGTGAGGCGTAAATCCAGTAGTGGGCTTCTATCGGCTGATGATTGACCGATTGATTGAAATTACACAAAATTTGACATGTTAACGTTGCGCAAAATACTTAGTATTACTATAAATAAATGATGGGGTTTTAACTGGGGTTTAATATATATCTATCGTCGTAATTGGCTCATTGGATTGAGTCCAGCGGTTTTCGCGCGATGCGAACTCTTACTGATAAAAATACCAAAAAAAAGTTTGACAGAGGAGTATATTTTTATCAGTCAGTTTTTTCAAATTCCATGTTTTATACTCAGTGCAGTTAAAACTGATGATAGAATTATATTTTCAGCTGGCAGGTATTCAATCTTTGTAGTAATATGTTATATAATGGTTTTATTTATACATTTATAAATGATCGTGGTACAAAGTGAGGGTGCATGGCTTGGTGCTAAAATAGAAATATCTGTTAGTCAACCCGGGTAGGCAAGGGTCAACAACAGTAAAACGTACCGGTCTCTATAAAGTTTAGATTAAGTTTTGTACATCTTTCTACTTAAATATATAGGTCTCATAAAGTTATCATTACCATCATCTCAACCAATGGACGTCTACTGGTAGACATAGGTCATCTCATCTCTTGTTGAGTTATATATAAATGTTATTATATTTATTTACCTTTTAATTGAGAATTTTTTATGTTTACGATGTCGTCAGGTAGACATAAGGTTAATTTTTACTATTATTGTTAGTATTGTAGGTATTCTAATGTTGATGGCTATAGCGACGCGGTGTACGCGGGCCCGCGTCTACAGGCCGTGGATCCGGGTCCACGAGCTCGAGCACGGGTCCAGATGAGCTGTAAGAGTCAATGACTTTCAAGCGCTTAACATCATCAGCAAACAGAAGAGCCTTCGTCTGTCCGTCCTCGAATACATCGGTGGCCACGTCTACTCGCGAGTAGATAAAAAGTCTAGCGCCGTCGCATTGAGCTGTCGGCCGCGCTTGCGTCACGCTACCGAAGCGCCGCCGCTCCGCTAACCGCTCGTGAGTCATGCTCGCCTGGTACCGAGGAAACCGACCCGCCTTGAACCCGGTCCTCGCATTTGTACCGCTCGCGCAAGGCCCTCCCTCCTTTTACCGGGAAAACTAACCGCCGCCGTCACCGACGCAAGCGAACACAACTAAACTAAACATTGTACGGTCTAATCGATTTGATGATCATCATGATGATAAATAGAAAAAAATATATCTAAATTAAATTTTCTTTTTTAATAATAAATAATCCAGTTTCAGTAGCGCACCCGGTTGTACTTTCAGTTCTAAAGTTTTACATACGACAAAAGAAATCCTCTTTTGTTGGTTATAACAATTGTTGCATTTTCCCTAACTATTATCCCGTAGAGAAACTGCCAACGTTATGACTTTACTGAACGTTTTAACTATATCGTTATTCTACTATGTTATATTCATGTACCGCCATTAAATGTAATATTGAAGTTATTACACTAATTTGTTATTAAAACTTTGTTAACTTATGTTCTGAGCCATAAATAGTTATGGAGAGGCAGATAAACAAGTGCATTCGTCTTTTATGTCTGCAGAATACGAAAATCCCTAAAACTCCTATATATTTGACATAGATAGTTTCTCAGGTCGGCCGCGGCTGCGCGGCTCATGAATAAATCCCATTTTTTCCCCTTGCAAGCAAGAAAGATTCTTCGTCAACAAACAAGTACTTACTTTGTTTGGAAACTGAAGGTTCGCATGCATATTTTAAACATCAACGAGAGCGCTGCTGACTCGACAACTTGGAAATTCAACTACTTTCTGGACAAACTTACTCTTTCGCGGACTTCACGGTGTCCGGCACCAACAACTTGTTCCCATCTATTGTGCCTTTTGTCATATAACTGTAACTTTAAATCGGAGTAATGTGAAATAACATGCGTGAATTTTAATTTTTGAGAGGCGAGATGAGCGAGTCATTAGCCTGATGGTAAGTGATACACTTGTCCATAATACTATTGCTAGTTAGGATGATGTACACAGCAGCAAATTGTGCTCGTCGCCCTGACACATAAGCCGATCACATTACCCCAATAATTTCACTAGCTACACCACAGTAGTGTTTGCACACTACTGTTTGGCGACGAGATATAGCTGTGGTTGTGTCTACCTGACCATCTTCGGCAACAGAGTTCTACCTCCAATATCACCGACCAATATCAATCTACTTCTACAGTGGTGATAAATACTTTCCGTTATTAAGGATGAGAAAATCGTTAACTACTGTGAAGTTTTAAATATTTTGTACTACGTCGGTAGTTATCAGAAAAAGGTCCTGGGCTGGCTTATCACTTTGCACGGCAAAGTCCATAAGCAAGCAGCATCACATACAAATGTGGTAGATTAAAATAACTATATAGTTAAACAATTCAACGCTAACGATGCAATCGCACAGTCAATTATACAATGGCCACACAAAGCTGATCGGGTTGCTTCCGTCCGCTGCATAATAATTTATATGGCGGGCACACCGGCGCACACCAGCCGCCGGTGCGGACACCCATCTTACATATTTTTGAAGGTACTTGACACATCTTAAATATAAACAATATGGATAAGAACAACAGAGTTATTCAAGATCATCCACTGAAGTGGAGACCACCGGAAATTACATGAAACGAATCATCAGGAGCCATTGGACTCGATCAGTGCAAGACCGTTTATTGTAGAGACCTATGTCCAGTAGTGGACATTCCTCGGTTCCCCTTTTAGTGTGGATTGCCATAAGAATCAAAATAATCCTTGTCCTCCACTGTCCGCGAAAAGCTGTTGTTTTTGGAACGTATTAGTGTCCTTATCATTTTTACTTTTACCGGAATCTCGAGCTTAGTGAGGTTCAAACCCGCGCCTCTTAGAGACCTATAACTTGAACTGCTGCCTCACAAACTGAACTAACACGGCTTTAAATAATTAACATAAAACGTTTATTATTGTAGGTCTCCATTGCCGCCCACGTCTTCCGCCAGGCAGTAGTGTAAATCCAATATTCTAATTAGTGTAGGTCACTAATGTGAATGTACCCTTTATCTTTTGGATTCGGTGGGGAAATCTTCAAAAAGATATTCTGTCTTCTGGGAAGAAGTCAGTTAAGTGGAGATTTTTACCCACTAAAACCCCAACGGTAGCCAACTTCGGCGTTTGTACCGGTCGCGGGAACTCCGTTCGGAACACAACCTGCGGCCTCGCTGACGCTATGCTGGGATAGCCCGTCCTGGGGTCTGCTTTACGCGGCCTCTACCAGCCTCGTGAGCACTTCAATGACCGGAGACCACGTCCAGCCATTGTCATCGTAGTGTGAACCTAATGCGTTAACGGGATTTATTCATATGCCATGAACGTAAACTAGTGCTTAATAGAGTTTCCTGTTAGCCTAACTATTACATCATTACTATCTGCAGAACTATTATTTAGCATTAAGTTAACTTCATGCTTGTCACAAAGACGCTTCATAAAAAGTAAGTTCTAACATATCACTTCTTTTTCTTATTCTACAAAGTGACGAGACGAGAGAGATGTACACCTGATGGTAAGTGGTACGCGTTTTGGGCAGTATAAAATAATTTAAATTGACTTTTCCTCCACTTTACTTTAGCTGAACCGTATTCCTGCAACAATACAAATTTCATAAAAATTTTACGATGAAAGGTGATATGACGCATGAAAGAGTCCTTTAATAACTAAAAAAGGATGATGGTAAACCCTTCATCCATAATAATAATAGAAGTTGTAATTTATTGCCCATAAGATGCATACGTCAATGGGAACAACCTCAATCTTTCTAATTATATATGTATATATGTATACTAGCTGTTTCCCGTATGCTTTACTGTCCGTAATATAAAATTGAACCACAAATGAACTTTCTATAGCAACCGTTACTATAGCAACCGCATAAATATTATGAAATTAAATAAAATGAAGGATCTATGAAATAAAAAAAAATGTTCTATAACCATCTAGAAATCATGCTAATGTAATTACTGGGGTAACGAGATTCGACAACATGTCTCAGACGACGAGCGCAATGTGGTGCAGTGTATACTATTCTAATTAGCGCCACGTTGTTATGGTTAGGCGTATAACTTACCATCAGGTGAACGTACCGCTCGTCTCGTCGCTTAATTACATAAAAAAAATCTTACGTTCTCACGTGATGACGTCAGTTAAGAATGAATTTTGCAAAATTCCTTCTCCAAAGGGAGTTGCAGGGGTGTTACGGGCAGCAAAGCGGTCGGGGACGAGCTGGTGAGCATATATGTTACTCTTGTCTTTTTCAATTGCAGAAGTGTCTGCCATTGATAATCTTACAGGAAGTACATAAGGAATTCTCACTATGAACAAACAATTTTGTTATTAAAAATATTTATTTTTTTCGAAAGAAATATTGATTATTTTGTAAAGAAATGTTCTCTAAGAACAAAGTCAGCACAGTATTAAAAAAATTTCTTTATCGGCTGAATTTTAAGAGGAATCCTTCATTGTTGAAGACGACGATACCATTGTCGCTGCGCCTCTTTGTATTCAGAGATCGTCCGCCCTTAATACTCCGTACCGGGGAGTGATCTACCGCGGTGACGTCTCTCCTTTTGTTTACCTTTTGCCCTATTATAATGAAAAAGAGAAAATCTGTTTCGATAGACTCATATCGACTAGACTCCACTCTCCATATCCGTCGTGATAAATACCGCCAGGTATGAAATACTTTACCACCAATATAAGTTTTTTCAGTTCAGCAAAAACTCGTTTCCCGTTTCCTTTGTTTTTATACTTATATAAAATTATATAGGGCAAAATTTTTTTTTCTCCTACGTTATTTGCTAAATGTGAATTTTTTTTTTGTGACCTAGATAGTCATGTTAAACGACACAAAAAACTAGCTTTTCGTTTTCAGTAATAAAAGGCAAATGTACACTGAACGCTATGACGTGCCTATAAAGCTTTCAAACGTAGCAACCTTCAGCCCGGGATGAGGTTTCGCTTATTATTCCATATTTTGCTTTTTTTTCTGATAATCGCAACAATTAGATGTTTAAAACCTTCATCATTATCGTCATAACCGATGGACGTCTACTGCTGGACTTAGGTCTCTTGTAACGTATTTTACTATTATCGTTTTCATGTCTTGCACTGTTTGAGTCCAGTATCACCCATCGATTCTTCTAACAGGAAGTTGCACTAATTTTATATGGTACGCATGCCATTAACAACGCAGAGTCAAATAGTGCATCATATTCTGCTCGTAATCTTAAACCTTATCTCTCCAGTAATTACATTACGTGGCCCCTTACTATCGGCCTTATAAAAAGGCTGAAAGTCATCTAAAGGGCAATGGAGAGGGCTATGCTTAAAGATTCTCTGCGCGATCGAATCAGAAGTGTGGACATCCGCAGTATGACTAAGTACGACGATATAGCACAAAAGATTGCTAGACTTAAGTAGCAGTGGGCAGAGCGCTTTACTCGAAGGACCAATGATAAATAGGATAGTAAGGTCCTCGAGTGACACCCGCGTACAGGTAGACGTGGTGTTGGGAGGCCTCCTACAAGGTGGACCGACGATCTGGTGAGAATCGCAAGAACCCACTGAATGCGAGCAACGCAGGACCGATCGACGTGGAGATCTTTAGGGGTGGCCTTTGTCCAGCTGTAGACATCATTACGGCTGATGATAATGAATTACATTAACTAAAGCGCATTTAAATAATGTTTGAATAAGTATGGTGTGTTGTGACCAGAAATAGGAGTTTTCGTAAATGCTCTACAGTCATCAGTTCTGGAGGCACTGACGATTATTGAGAATATCCACAGGAGTAACAACACGTGGATCTAAAAATCCAGTATATTAATGGCGTCCATAACCATATTCACAATACGTGAGTGACCGCCGAAAATGTTACAGCACAATTAGATCATAGCTAAATGAGATGACCCCACCCACCATGATATCTAGCTACGAAGACTGAGTGGTTTAATTTGTAACGCGCGTTAACTTTTTTCTTTTTAATACTTGTAATTAAAAACTTGTTAATGAGTTATAAAATTACAGTTTTCATTGTGTGGTTTTACGTTACTATTACATTGTCTTTACACACAAACTGTTGGTTAGTTTCCGTGGTCAGGAGTGGGCCGAGTGTCGCCTCGGGCCTCGAGCTCGCCTTTAATCCAACACCCCTGTACTTCCGGCAACGTGTTGCACGGGGGATGTGACAACCTGCTCCATTTATTTTGCAAGCGCGACCCTAATACCACATTTTATGCACTATAACCTACTATTAATAGAAAGTATAATGTAAACAAAATTTTAATCGAAGTTTTTGTTTCTGTGTTTCTGTTTAGTAATGCTGATTAAAGAGGACCAATGAATATTTAAGATAAATCGTAGTGGTTCCAGTGCTGTAAATAATCTAGTGTTTAGTTAAATATTGGGAATGGATTACTAATGTACGGCTTTTATTAATATTGTAAGTTGTAGGAAGATCGAAACTGCGATAGTCAAGTGTTGCTGCTAAGTATAGAAAATAATATATATATATATGTGTGAAAGGAGAAAAGTAGTAAGAGCTGAGCCGGTCACAAGACCGGATCAACCTCATAAGATTATTAATAGCGTATTTGTAGAAACAGTGTAATTTGTAATTAATGTTTATAATTAAAATCATTAATGTGCACTAATTAAACAATCAAGTTGCATTGCAGCGTCAGGGAGCGTGCGCATGCGCATAACGCGTTTGTGCGATGCTTCCCCACAGCGATCGTATCGCAAACGGCGCGCTGCGTTTACGCTCGGAGCGTTATTATAGTCCGACGAAGTTTTATTAACGGATTATAGATACACTGCCAGCTGAGAGCGACTGATAAGAGTCTTTTTTTAATAAAAGAGCTGCATCATCAGTATTAACCGATAGACGTCCACTGCTGAACATAGACTTCCCCCAAAGATCTCCATCGATCGGTCCCGCGTTGCTCGCATCCAGTGGGTTGCGACGACTCTGAACAGACCGTCGATACACTTCGTGGGAGGCTTCCCAACACCGCGTCTACCAGTACGCGACCGCCACTCTAAAACCTTACTGCCCCATCAGCCATCAGTCCTTCGAGCAATGTGCCCTGTTACTGCCACTGATGTCTAACAATATTTTGGTTTATATCAATGACCTAACAAATATACCTTACTGCTATATAAACCTAGTTTAATGCGCCACCAGCTGGATGTATAAATCCGAAGATCAGACCAAGGATTTATGCAATTGGCACGAATTGTATGTGTCATAGCCGAGCGTCATGTTTTAGATCTAATACCAGTAATTATTTTTTTACGTTCAGCTTTTGGTAAGTGATACACCCGCCCGTAACAACGTAGCGCTTGTACGTTATACACTGCACGACGTGGCGCTCGACCGAGATGAAGGTTGTCGAGTCCCGTTACCGTAGTTTTTACATTGGCTATAACGTCATTCAAACGAGAACACACTAACATTAACACGGTATTGTCTATCGATTGCACTAAGCACTGCAGCGGTATCAACCTAGACAGCCTCCGCCAACAAAGACCTACCATCAGTAGAACAACAACAACAACAATATAATAACATTAAAGGCAAAGTGAGAATCTAGTTGTTTTATATAGAGAAGTTAGTTCACCTAAACATCTCAAGCGGGAACAGCTCGTAGGGCCGGGATCAGTCCGTGGCTGCGAGTGTTGACTCACAAAATTTGTAGCGATTTAATTATCGGCGTCTGTGAGGTAACCGAGGCGACGGGCGCGGGTGTCGGCGCTTCCCGGAACCGCCTACCTACGGCCAGGTAGCGCCGCGCCAACCGAGACCCACGGCACCAGTGACGTGACGCGACAATCGATGTACACGTATATTAAACATTGTTGTACTACCTCTGTATGTAAATATACATAATATGTAGACAGCCTAGCTTGGTCTATTGGATACACCTTTACTCTTGGTAGGTCTCTTGCCGGAGACCGTCCGAGTAGGTATCATCGCAGTTCTTATTTCTGCCACCATACAGTACTGTTCAAACATTCATCATCATCAGCCGATAGATTTCCATTGCTAGACATAAGTCACCCCCAAAGATCTCCACATAAAGTCAGCATGGCCTCCAGTACCGCTAGCACTAAGGACTGTCATATGTAGGTGTTCGTTTGTTGAAATTGGGGTCATTTCCCACCACGATGGCCCAATGCGGGTTGGCTGGAACCAGAGAATCGTTTTTTGCTTAACAGGGTGCACCACGAGCAGGTGAGAGTTGGCTTGGGTCTCGTGAGTTGTTGTGCGGGGCCCCTCACACCCCTGTGCAAACATTACTTTGTTCAAGTTTGAAATGCCCTGTATCCAGTGAAATTACACGAGTAATGATACTGAACATCTTAAGCCAGACGACGAGTACATAATGCAAATGCTGTGTATGAATGTCCTAACCAGCGCCACATTTATTATGAGCAGGCGTATCATTTACTATTAAGGAAACGTTTCACTCATCTTGTCCCTTCGTCGGTTGAAAAAAAAACTCTAAAAGATCTCTGCACCATCGGATCCTGCGTTGCACGCTCTCATCGGTATCCCGCGGCCTTCACCAGATCATCATCCCATTTTCTTAGTTGTAGATTTTCTTGTTATGTCTTTCGGTACACGACATCTACTGTATTATGATACCTTACTGCATCGGACCTGATGATTGTGATTACCATCAACATGCCTGTTTCCCACCCAATAATCGCCTTTATTCGTAATTCATGAATGTTGGAAATATTTACGCAGCCTTCAATTACATATGTCTATAATTGTATTTAATAACTATTACATTTGAGTTATTTTTTAAAAATAGCCTAAAAAAGGATGCGTTAGAGATCTCGCTCTAGAGGTTCCTCGATCATCCTTACAACTTTTAATCAATACGCAATAAAATATATACACGAACGTCCTCGCTTTTCTATGGCTAGTACCAGAATGACTCGAAACCGAATACATTCAGATGTTCATTCAATGTTGCCGTATACCAAATGTTGCCAATTTATAATAAACCAAAATAGTGATACCAACATAAAATATAATATATCTTATTATTTTTTGATAATGCTAAAAAATATAATTGATAAATACAGGAGCAGGAGGTTAGCGTGGTAAGGGCATGTTATGCGGAGGGATAACGAAGAAAGTAATGAGAATGAACGTGGATGGTTACAAGGGTAGGGGAAGACTGAAGAAAGTGTGGATGGATTGTGTGAAAGATGTCATGTGTAAGAAGAGTGTGAATTCAGATATGACGGCTGATAGAGAGATATGGAAGAGAAGTACATACTGTGCTGACAGCATATAGCTGGGAAAAGGGCAGGAGAAATAAGAAAAATGCTAATAAATATAATGTTTAAATCTCTCGATAAGTGTCCACATCTCGCTGGTGTACAACACCCGGCGCGCTGTGGATTATTTTTTTCTTAAATTTTTTCTCGTCCCACGCGTTGTTGTGTTTTTTGTGTAAGCGCGCGGGGTCGCGCTATCGCTCACCGCTCACCGCTCACCGCTCACCCCGAGCTTGCTGACACCCGACAGGCCCGCAGCTCGCAGCCTCGCGCCCCGGCCGCATCTAATCAGTCCTTATTATATTGAAGCTAACGAACTCGCACAACTGTAAAACTGACGGAACCTATATCCTTATTCTCATCAAACTAAACATTCATAAGGTTCAATATTTTTTTTATTCAACGACACTTATCAGATATTCTTACTTACTAATTTACTGGTGGTAGGCCTCTGTCGGCGAAGACCGTTCGAGTAAGTACCGACGCAGCTCCTATTGCAGCCAGCAAACGTTACTGTGTTCCGGTGTGAAGGGCGCTGTAGCTAGTAAAATTACCGGGGTAACGGGACTAAATATTTTAAATCTCGAGGCGACAAGCGCAATGTGGTGTTAGTGTATGCCATCCTAACTGGCACCACGTCGTTATGGACAGGCTTGTCATTTATCATCAGGCGAACATCAAGCTCGTCTTATCGTTTCGTGGAATAAAGTAAAATTTAACCAGAGCTTTAACATATACTTCACATAATATCCACTATATACTTTTTTAATAGTTTTAAATGCGAATAATAAACTTTTTCACCAACAAACTTCACTGATAACGCTGAATTGTTTGTGCTTCCAGAACAAGTAGGTAGGCGCTCATTGGGCTCGTGTTTCTTTCTTAAGTTACACATTACTTGCACTTAATATTTAGCGATTGTAAAAGAAATACTAATTACACCTGCTATCCCATCCCACTGCTAATGAATGTTTGAAAGCATGAACTTAAAGTTTTATCTGTAATGTTAAGCGTTAGTAATGCTGCTCATGTAACTCAAATTCTTATTATTAGTGCATATTTATAAACTAGCTGCTCTCCCACCCCACTGCTGCTTTACTTGCCGTTATATAGATTTAAAGTTTCTCATAAATATTCCCGCCGGCCCCCGGATACCTTCTTTTTATGGAAAACACTCCTGCATCCGTTTTGGGAGTAACATTTCGTACAATCCGTTCTTAGATTATCTATGCTCGGACAAGGGAATATTTCTACCAAATCCGGGGTCTGTAGGTCTTTTGCAATCAGAGAGATCATGATGGATCACTACATAGGTGGAAATTTCTGGTACATATATGTATAAAGATTAAATTATTACAACATTGAAAATAACTAAAACAGTAATTTTATAGTATAACAAAATTTATCTATTTCAGCAAACTTGAAAATAATTGTTGATTTTAATATTAACAATGTCCCTGATTATACTTTTAATTAATAATCTTAAAGGATATTAAGCATCCAGAATTAGTTTCTATCACATGGTGGAGAAATAGTTAAATGTGTTGGCGGTTCAACCTGCGAACCCTGAACAACTAGCAGTAACTTATCTCTTAACTATTGTCCACTAACAAAAAAAATTACTAATGCTATAGAAAATTAGAAAAAAAACCCAGAAAAGCTCCTCACAAGTCAGCTGTAGTTGCATGTTACTGCACTAGAAGTTTCTAGGTTTTAATCACGGTAATGATGACTATACAGTACTTTTGACATTATCGTGAAACACTTAGCTATTTAATGTTACATCGCCTGTTATTTTCGTAGTGACAATAATTGGATTGTTACATCAAAAGAAAAAAATTACTTAACGACGTCCCAGGGCCCCTCGTCCCCTACTTCCACCCTAATTTGATTAATTCGTCGGTGCGTACGCAGACAATTTATGTCCAGCGTTTTGGTAATCGCGAATGTTTTGAGTGCTTACGGTACATATGTTAGTATGAGAACTAATCTCACCGAATTCTTCATAATTTTTTTTTATTTAAATGAACGATGAGACGTGCGACACGTTCCGTTCACCTGATGGTAATAGGTACGCCTGTTCATAACAACGTGCCGCTCGTTGGGCTGATGTACACAGCAACACATTGTGCTCGTCACCTTGACACATAAGATGTCGAATGTCCTTACTCCAGTAATTTCACTAGGTACAACGACGTTCAATCCGGAACGCAGTAAAGTTAGCACAGTGCTGTTTGTCAGGTGCAATAGCAGCTGCAAAAGAGTTATAATAGTTATGTCAACTGTGGGTAGTTTTATATTCACATGGCTACCGGTTTTCGTAATTGTAATTTTTTTTTTGTATTTCGCGAGGAGAAATTAGAGAATCCAAATTGCATTGGATTCTAATAGGAGCTTTAGGGTTTTGTAACAAGTAAAGGGTGTTAACGCACAGTGAGAACATATTTCTAAAAATATATGGAAAATGTTTTGAAAACATCTTACCATTGGAATTAATGGTTATTATAGAACTATTGATAAAACATTATAAATTTATATAGTTCAGGATTTTATTGTAAAATTGAGTTAAATATAAATAGGTCTTCGGTAAATACAGACATACCACAACATGGTCCAATGATCTGATGAAAGTCGTTGGAAACCGATAGGGCAGGGTAGGACTGATCGACGTGAAGATCTTTTGGTAAGGCATATGTCCAGCAGCGTATACCCATCGCATGATGATGATGATTATATAATTTATAGGGATGTAAGAAAAGTTTGGAAATTGAAGATATTTGTATTCTCAACTAATTTATATTCTAGAAATGATATTACCTAGTGTACCTGAATTATTTCGACAAAACACGCTTCTTGTGCGCGATGTGTACAATTTTTATATCGTCTGTAAATTTGTAATAAAAACTGTTTTTTTTTATTAAGCCGAATATTTCTGGACGTCTTCCGCACAAAAATTTTACATAAAATATAGCACTTCCGCTCTTTTGCTACAACATAATGAACTTTAGTGTTGGAGTGTCTAAACGTCAATTCAAAGTGTTACGGTATGTATTATGTAGTGCAGTACGGTGGTATCCACCCAGACGGGCCCCAGCAACAGAGAGCTGCCACAAACCTATAATACAAACCAATCAATATTTAATCTATGATCACATTCTCAAAACGTTAATAAAGCTAAACTTCTGTTTCTTAAGGACGGAGAACGATTCAATTAAAATGATTAATGATGAGGACTACTTGAAAACACCCACGTCGTATTTGGACGGGAACACCGACGCCGGCAGTTTGTCCAACTCCTTTGCTGTTCTCATGAAGAAAGAGGAATTGAACCTCTTTGTTCGTAAGCTGGGGATGTCCACAACATAAGGATAGAGGGATGCTCGCCGTGCGTTGATCGTCCGGCGGTGAAAAGACGATGGAGGAATTATTTCGTGTAATTCCATCGCACATTCTCCAAAGTGTATACTATAGAACACCACGAGGCTGGCCACATGGTGCCCGTGTTCAAGACTGTCAAGCGTAGTTGTGACAAGTTCTAGATCACTAACAAGCACAGACAACAGTACTCCACGCATGTTCGGACCTGCGTTTTATGTAGAGCTATAAGCTGTCTCGGTGAGAAGAATTCTGGCGATGACCAGCGTATTTCCAAGATCCATAAAAATGAAGATATGGAAACCGATGGTTGAATTAGCGTCTCATGTAATAAAATTAAATGAAAATTATTCATTAATATGAAAATTATGAATAATTTATCCTCAAGTGTTTCAAATGGGCGTTGAGCGGTCATTTGGAGAATAGTTTTCCGATCCTATACCATTATTTTACTCGAAGTTATATTTAAGTTATTTATAGGGTTTCCAACGTTAGGGAACAAAATATTTCTTTTCATAGATTCCTTTCAGGCGTATGATTAAAAAAAACCTGGACCCTATAGATGTTCTTGTCAAACAATAATCATGTATTACAGTACAAGTAGGTAGTATACTAATGAGGTCTGCGTTGCCGGAGACCATCTAGGTAAGTACAACCGCAGCGCCTATTGCAGCCGACATACATCACCGGGTTCCGGTTCCGGTTTGAAGAGCGCCGTAGCAAGTGAAATTACTGGGGTAACCAGACTCAACATCTTACATCGCAGGCGATGAGCGCAATATTAGGCAGTATATATCATTCTTACTAGCGCCACTTTGTTACGGGCGTGCGTATCACTTACCAGTTACACTTAAGTGAATTTCTCTCGTCTCGTCGCTTTATTGAATAAAAAAAAGACAGTATATTTTACTTATGGTAGAATCAACTATTTCTGCCGCTAGTCAGTACTTTGTAAAGGTTACTGTGTTCCGTTTCGAATGGTGCTAAGTAATTTTACTAGGTAATAAAATTTCTGAAGTAACAATAAACACAATGTAGTGCTGTGTGGTGTATATCATCCTAATTAGCGGAAAATTGTTATGGGCAGGCGTATCACTTTCCATCAGGTGACTTTTACAATAAAACATACCAACTTGTCTGTTCGTTGTTTCTTGATTCGGTAAAAGTATGGAAAACCTTATCTAGAGAATTCGTTTGGTCGTCGATAGCAGTAAAACTTAGCGCGCTTCCTCAATTGTGGATATAAGAGATACTGTAAGGTACTTTCGGATGCTCCACAAGTTATAATTCCCGTATTCGATGGATTCAAATAAATAAAAAACAAAGGGTGTGATGTGCGGTTGTTGCGAGAAGAGGGAGTTGCTCGTGTTGCGATAAACTTGCCCGGAAGAAAGCGTCGCGGCCGCGCAAGTTTTATTTCAATGTCGAGGGGGAGAGATGCGGACTTTGTGACAACTTAGCGAAACTTAAATTATAAGTTGCATTTCTTTTCTATAGTTTCTATTTAAATAAAGCTTTGATATGTCATATATTAAATATATGGTTTTTTTACCAATTTTTATAACTGATAACTTTTTTTTTGTTTAAGGCTATGAAATTATTTGTGGGGAAAATAAAGTTATTTGGAATTTTTACGCAGTAAAATATCCTCGATGGTTATCCTCAGTGCGTCGCGGAAGGCCCGGAATCTCCTATGGTACGCACCAGTACCTCCCGTTACTATGCCTAAAGCACCACTCAGGGAGGGCTGTAGCCCTCCTGGACACCATCGTTTCGGTACGACAAGAACTAAATCTCCTGATATTTGTTGTTCATGGCGGGTTCGTTTAGTGGACAATCGTGGCCCCGACCTTCAAAGTCCATGAACTCGAAAACACTTATAGTCGCCTTCCACGCCAGGTATCTTAGTGATCTTTTCAGCTCTTTACAGATCTTTACAACTATTAGTATAGTTGCCAACATTATTTCAAACTATATTCTTGTTATTTTTTTAACGATCAGGGCATTGTTCGGTGCACCGATTTGTGCTGCAAAGTCCCTCACAAGATGGACTGATGCGAGAATCAAAAGGTGATAAAAGTTGAGATAATATATGTCCAGCTGTAAACGTCTATAGCAGATGATAACGTTCTATTAAAAGATATATTTCTATGACAACCGATTGAATACGAAACGATTGAGCATTTGAGGCGGTCGTCATAAGTGTAAACAGATAATGCTGCTTGCGGTGTTGTCATAAATGCAGTGATAGTTTCCAAGTGGAGGAACTGGTTCCGGCGGCAATGCGCACACGCGGTGCAAGCGGCGGCTGCGGGCTGACCGCGGAGAGATAACGCTATCGCCCGCCGTCGCCGATAACAGTAATTGCACAGCGGTGTCACCACAACACGCCGTGCTCCTTGGATACTGCACAAACCACCAGTTATAATTACAGCCCTAACGAGACCGCGAGGTGACGAGTTTTAGCGAAATTATTTACAATAGGAACATATATATATATATATATATATATATAGAATTCTCATTTTACACAATAGAATGTCCCCAAGAAATTCTGATGCGCGACGCAGCGAGCGGGGCGGTCACCTGATGTTGAGTGATGCGCCTGCTCATAATAACGTGGCGCATGTTTTGATACACTGCACCATGTTATGTTCGTTGATTTGAGACAAGGTATTGAGTCTAATTACTCAAGTAATTATACTAGCTATGGCGTCCATCAATCCGGAACACAGTAATGTCTGCATAGTGCTATTTGTCGTCTGCCATAGACGTAAAGTGGGTGTAAACTGCCACAACAACTCACGGGACTCATGTCAACCTGACCTATTCGTGGTGCACTCTGTTAATAAACAAATGAGCTTGACTCCTACCAATCCGCATGGGCCAGCGTGGTGGGAAGTGGTTCAAATCCCCCATATGAACTGCTTCATATGCAATGCTCAGCGTAGGTCGCGAGGAGGCGCGGGGTTCGGGCAGCGCAGAATCAATCTATATGGATATTCTTGGTGGATGCCTATGTCTAGCAGTGGACATCTATCGGGTGATGATTATAGGCGCTTCGGTGGTACCTATTTAACGGTCTCCGGCAACAGGAACTTACCACTAGTGAATGCTTCATATAGCGCGCGTATATTATGACTTGCACCTTTATCACAAACTTAAAGCTAAAATGTTCTTGTTCTACCAATAACTTATATATGATAATAAATACGAAAACAGAACAAGAACCTAACCTTTTTTCCTTACCTAGATTTTTCACGAATCCTCAGTAAGTTATATTTGTTCCGGGACCGCTCACAGTATGAGATCGCAAGGAAGACGAAAAAGTAGCCACCATTATCTGCGGCGAGAGATTTATTGCTTGGATTTTAAGGGTTGTTTATTCATTCCATATACGCACTTGAAGAGACGCAAGGGTTAAAAAAAACCAGGCAAAGAAGATACACTTATCCTATACTACAGGATTTCCGAAACTAAAATATGCTATGAACAACTTTCCTAATTTAATAAACTCTTACTGGTGGTAGGTCTCTGTTACTCTGTTCCGGCTTGAAAGGCGCTGTAGCTATTGAAATTACTGGGGTGAGGAGACTCAACATGTTATATCTCAATGCGACGAGTAAAATGTGCTACAGTGTATATCATCCTAACGACCGCCACATTAATTTGGGCAGGCGTATCACTTACCATCAGGTGGTAAGTTCCATTCGTTTCGTCGCTTCTTTGAATACAAAAAAAAAACATGGTATGTCAACGAGTACAAAACGGGGCAGTGTATATCATCCTTATTAGAGCCACGTTGTTCTGGGCTGATGTACCATCAGAGGAATGTCCTTTACGTCTCTTCTTCAAAAAAACCTAATATCTCAATTAGTTTTATAATAAAAGACCAATTGTGTATCATAATGGAAAAAAAGATAAACGCCACTCTGGTCAGCTCTAAAGCACTCCCTCGTTCGATTTTAACCACTTAATTCACACTTCAGCTCCAATTGTTCGTTAGATACAATTACTTAATTGCAGCGGTGAGGGCTGGTGGGGTACCCCTGTCTACCATCAACCGCTGCACCCGGATCTTATCTATATTGACATTGCAACAGTTATCTGCATTTACACACCGGATATACCACGTTGTACTATTGGAATGGAGGAGTGATCAAATAAAATTTTATTGCAATAATGTGATCACAAAATTAAGTAATAATCATCATTATCATTAGCTGATAGACATCCACTGTTGGACATAGGACAAGTAATAATAAAGGCACATTTTGTTTCTACTACGATGCGACGAGGCAAGTAGGACGTTCACCTGATGGCAAGTGATACGCCCGCCCGTAACAACGTGGCGCTAGCTAGAATACTATACACTGCACCACATTACGCTCGTCGCCTGAGACATAAGGTGTTGTCGAATCTCGTTACTCCAGTAAATTCTCAAACCGGGGCACAGTAATGTTTGAACAGTACTGTTTGTCGGCTGCAATAGAAGCTACGGCGGTGTCATAGACAATTTAACCACGTTTACCACGAGTATAACATGTAGTTATACTATGCAAATATTTCATTATATACTTTTAAGTACATTTTATATAAATAAATATCATATAAAGACCAAATAACAATGTCAGGGGTTTTGTCCAAAATCTTACGGAGCCCATGTCAACCTCGACTGCACGCGGTGCACCCTGCTGAATAACAGACGAGACTGTCCAACCACCAACTCGTACTGGACCAGCGTGATGGGGTACGGCCCAATCCCCCTCAATGAACTCCAACAAGGGACAGCCCTAAGTGCCCGGCGGAACCGGTGTGAAGATCATCGGGGGGCCTAAGTTCAGCAGTGGAAGTCTGTCGGCTGATAATGAATGAATATATAAATCTGATACTACTACAATATATATATTTACTGATGGTTGGTTCCTGTTGTATAAGACCGCAGCGCAGCGCCTATTGCAGTCGACAAACAGCACTGTGTGAACATAACTGTGTTCCGGTTTGAAGGCAGTTGTAGCTGACGAAATTACTGGAGTAACGAGACTGAATATCCTATGTTTCAAGACGGGTAACACAATGTGGTGCTGTGTATGTCATCTTAACTAGGGCCACTTTGTTATGGGCAGGCGTAACACCATCAGATATTGCTCGTCGCGTCACTTTGTTGTATAAACAAAAATCATGTAAAACTACATTCCTTTGTATCTTATTATTATTTACATTATTAGTTATTTCTTAAATGAACAGTTGCTTTCTTCTTAAACTAAGATAAAACAAAATAAACCTTTCGCATAAATAATACTTTTTTTTTCAAAACGTACTGAATACAGAAACGGTGAACACAAAAGTTTCAACTGAAATTGAAACGGATATAAAGTTTTTTTTTCATGCTTTTAGATTGAATCACTTTTTCAAAAACCCATAGGTATAAAGGAAATAAATATTTAAACCCGAAACGCTTTTAAATAAGTGATTTAGTGCTTAAATGAAATATACAGGAGTTTACACTTAAGTATAAGAATTATAGTTAAAGTGCTGTACAAGTTTTTTCTTTGGCGATAATGTAAATATTCCTGGAGGTACTGTAATGTTAGTAACATGGCAATATAAAGTAAGGGGGCGGCAGGGGGCGAACGCCATCCTGCATACGCAGACATGAATTCGCTTTCAATTCCGTGTCGATATTGAAAATATCTTAACAATGATAAAAATTATTAATATAACACTAGTGCACTAAAGTTTGAATAAGTACTAAGTATGAAACGTGTACTTACTGTATCTTACATTATACTATTTTTAATCAACTTATAAATTAAAAGCCCGTATGGGAGATGAGTTAGAATATCTCCACCGCTATACTACCTTTGGCGTTTCCTAAAAGGCGACTAAAAAAGGAAAAATCTAGGAAAAGGTCAGCATAATATTTCTGCGGTCATTACTAGCATACCCTGTCAGTGGATTCATCTGTCCGATCAATACAGGTACGCCCCCGGAGACCACAGCTGTTACTATTCTCACAACAATATTCCCAATAGTAACATCCTACATTACTCGTTATTCCTGTGTATTACGCAACATTCCTAAGTCTACAAAAAGTCTACATCCTTCCGTACATCTCCCTATCCCTACCAATGCCTTACAGTCGCCAACCCGTAAGCCCAGCGTAGTGACTTATTACGTTCTTCCAGCAAAACCTGGTAATGGAACAACATATATAATAAAATATATTAGTGTACCGTGCACCAGTATCAACAAATACAAACAAGGAAAAAAATATTAAAACAATATATGTAATCATATATATATATATATAATGTACTGTATATAACATGGAACTTATTTGTAAAGTACAAATCATCAACTTCAAGGTCATTGGTGTTAAAGAATTGAACACTAGCAGAATTCATTTAAGTGAAGTCATTAAGCATAAGGATGATGAATACATGCACCTAGTACAGAGCACAAGAAATGGTTTGAGGACGTAAACAAATGGACCAGGTTTAAATACCATCAGTTGGAAAGAACAGCGGTGGATCGAATTGGTTCTCTCAATCTGATCGCTAGACTTTAGTTTGAAGAGGGCACCTGATGATGATGATGATGATAAATAGCTAATGTGTTACAATAGTGATTATAATATTGTAAATTTCACTTTATTCGCAGTTTATTGAGCGCCCGTTTCCTATATCTATTGTTTTGACGAGTTCTCGATGCCATCCACACAAGTCTATAAATATTTAACTCTTCTTAAAGTGCCATCTCTCCAAGGTCGATGACAATGAAATCAATCTGTACCATGGATACCGTGTCTGTGAAGAGCGAACAGAAGCTCCTTCTGAACAACTGGCGTAGGATCTTTAGTCAGGACATTGTACAGGTCACACTTCGCTTTCCTCAAACCTTGCCATAAACAATGAGCTGCAGTTGTGGACAGCTCAGTAGTATCATTCAGTATTCCCAACTAATCTTCTGTATCTAATTTAGGTCTCTAGTTTATTTCTGGATACAGTAAAAATACACAATCGTGGCTGGCTCCGTTTTATCATCATTATCAACCTTTGTTTATTCAATGCTGAATATAGGTCTTCGCCATTGTGCATCCACCAAATGCGATCCTCAGCTTGTCGCGTTCAATCACTTCCGACCGCCCTGATGATGTCGTCGGTCCATATGGATGGAGGGCGTCCTACACTTCTGCGAGCTATACGCGGCCTCCACTCAAATATTTTTCTCCCCGTTCGGCTGTCAGTAACACGTCAGATGTTTCCGGTCCACTCCCACTTCAGCTTGCAGATTTTGAGAGCTACGTCGACAACTTCAGTTCTCCGTCAAATTTCTTCGTTTCGGATTTTGTCTGCTAGAGAAATACCAAGCGTAGTGCTCTCCAGCGCTTGCAACGCTACTTTAGCTCCGTTTGTTCTCGTTCAATCTCATACGTATGTTATTGAGTAATTATTGGTCAATTGTATAGGGGGTGCGAGTCCGGCGCGTACAGCAAACGCAGCCTTAACGATGGCGAGCCTGAAAAAAATGGAGTAAAGTTTTATTCGTTTCCATTTGGGCCGGCGTCGAATTCCCCGAAGGCCCTAATCCCGTTTACAACTCGCGCCTAAAAACTTTTGAAATGGGTTAACGTAATTTATTCTCAACATCTCTCACTCGTTAATGGCACGCGGAACAATATAATTTTTTTTTCGTCTGCCTGTCTGGTCCCGTCGGGCCGCCTACATGCAGCGCAGCCGCCCCTTCGATTGTGCACCCTGCGCTGCATGCAATTCGGTGCAGGTCAGCTCGCGGTGCACGCGACGCGCCATATGTTTTTTCATACGCTCGTCTCAACGGTTATTAGATTTTACCGAGACGTTTAAGCGCTAATCGTAACCGAGTCAAACTTATTATAACTTGACCTCTGCACAGCCCCAAGCTGTCATTCCCACTTTATAATTTTTGATTTTTAGTGCCTATAATACATTTTTAACTATAACGTAATTTTAAGTCGACTATAATATTTCCTCCGCCTGTTGACAACATAATGAAGTTTATTCAAGTTTATACTTTACTGCAAACGGGAATCTTCTATCAAGTAACATTTACAATGCACTAAACCAGTCAAAGTACAACAAAGTAAGAAAATAACGAATTTACTTACTTTGTTGTATGTTATTATACACTTAATTTACTTCAAAATGATGTATCAGTATTTAAAACATTATAACTGTAAATCTCTGTGCTGGTATATATCGCAGATCCGCTCTTAAATAACTTAGCTAAATTATTCAACTGACATCAGACCAGCTTTTATTAGACCACCTGAAGCAGACCCCGTGCAAAATGTACAAATAGAAATGTCTGAAACTAACTTAGTTAATAGCGGCATTGGTTTAAATAGAACTGTCTGGTTAATTATTGAAAGGATTTATTTTGTAGGGGTATTGTGATTTTTGAACATCCCTCGTGCGGCTTAGTGTGTGCTTTCAATATGTGGCGGCGCCGTGCTGCTGCAGCGCATTGATTGAAGGAAATACAACGCGCTGGCTAAAAGCTTTTGCTTGTAGCGTCGGTGATAAGCTGCACTTTATAATTTGCGGTCTACATGAAATATGATGTTACACCAGGGATGCGTGAACCGGCCGACCTGGCATCGCTTCTGGCTAAATTTTACTATTAAACGGTATTTCTCATTTATCCAGGAATATCTAAATGCCATATTAGATGCGGCTGCACTTGATGGGTTCGAATCATACGTTTGACTATTTTCATGAACTAACTGGCAAATAAACGGAAGTGATCATTGCAACAACAATTTAGACCGTCCTAAAACCTACCCCGCGGGTTTCCTATTCAATATTCTAATTGCGGTAATGTGAGGCAGGCAGCGTCGGTTGCAGCCACTACAGTTCTTTTATAGCCCCGCACTCGAGGTGCTGAGGGTTTGAGAACGTGGAGCCGACGGGCTCGGTTGTCGCTAAATGGCAATGGCACGATATGGGCGGTTAAGTTGCCAGTAGGTTGGCCAGTAACCTGCCTCCGCCAATCCGGACCCGTGTCCTGCGCCCGCACCCTTCGCCCCCGTTCGCGCGCTACTTTTTGCCCCCTTTGGTTTGTTATGAAAATATGTAATTTTAAACGTTTATTTCGTGCTATGTTCTAATAAAACATTAATCACTCACTGAACACCATATTTGGGAGTTTCTTTTTGTAATAAACAACTTTTGAAATGTCCTTATAATTTCAATAAAGGAACAAAGGGTAACAAGATTTTTGTTTAATATTTAACTTGTTTGGTACCTTTTTGTTTATATATAATATACCTGTTCGTCAACGTAACACTATTATTATTTAAAAGACATTAAAAACTTTTTGTTTACCCACAACAAAATATTGAAAACAACAATGGTCTGTTAACTACATCTATATACACTACTTGCTACGTTTACGATGTGTTGGGGTGATGGTTACAAGGGAAAGTGTGGATAGATTATATGTTATATATATATGTTACAAGTTATATATATGTTACAAGGGAAAGTGTGGATAGATTATAGATTATATGATATTACACCGAAGAAAGTGTGGATAGATTGTGTGAAAGATGACATGTGTTTGAAGAGTGTGAATTCAGATGTGAGGGCTGATAAAGAGTGTGGAAGAGAAGTACATACTGTGCTGACTCCACATAGCTTGGAGAAGGGGAAGAGTAAGACAGTGTGCTTGAGTGGATCTGTTAAAAATAATAATATAACATATTTTAAGGGCAGAAAATCATCATTTTGTATCGAAAGCACCCCGAACGGTAGCTGTAGGTCAGTGTTTCACCCTTAGTAGGCGAATAATCGATGGGTGTGAAAGTTATCCGATGTGTAAAAAAATGTTTATGTGTGTGTATGCGTGTGTGTTCTATTTAATTACAATACGCGCTTTTTCAAAATATCTACCCTATTTATTGATGTCGATGAGAAATCTTCTGAAATTTTGATGCTTCCAGCTTCTGGGAGAAAGTCAGTTTGTTTCAAAAGTTTCAGTGTGTTAAGGAGGCAGCGGAATCTTTTTTTTATAACATTGAGCGACGAGACGCCCTCTAGTTACACGCACTTCAAAAATAAAGCTCTCTTTAGTACCCTCGAAATTCCACAGCAAATACAAGATCAACTCCGCTTATCGAGCTATGATGACCGATACGTTTAAGGTTCATGCACTTGAAAACCCTTTAGTCGCTTTATAGAACAGACTAGACTTACTTTAGTCCTATTCCTACTAGCCCAAGAATATAGGGCTGATGTTTATCTACCAAATTAACATTAAAATCATAAAAATATTCTCATTATGAAATGATTGCAATTTGTCGAACAGTTTTGGTGCTCGTTGTAAGGTATACATGTTTATTGACGCTTTGGTGTCCGCAGGTGGTGAGGTGGTGCCGCGGTGGTGCGATGCTGGGCGGGCCGGCGGGGGGCGCCCGCTCCCGCCCGCCCGCTGACCTGCAGCAAGGTACGCCGCCCCTACAACCCCCACCCTGCCCCGCTCTATTTTATACGAAGCCCGCTTCCAATTTTGTTAGCTCAAAACCAATTTCCCTTCGCGTCTTTTAGTTACTAGCTAGCCTAGATGGGATGACCTATATAACTAGATTTATTTTTAACTTTAGCAACATCGTGTTTTAATTGATTTCGTTTAGAAAATGCAAAGTGCCTACATATAGAATAACAGCACCTTCATTATATATTCAAATTCGTTATCATGTATCTTTATAGGCATAGAGATCAACAATGTAGTGATAACGATGATTGTGAGAAAAATACATATACATATATATACTCGTGTATATATGCGATTGAATGCCACTGGGTGTGAGCAACGCGGGACCGTCCGATGTCTTTGGGGGAGGCCTATTTCCAACAGTGGATGTCTATCAGTTGATAATGATTATATATATATAGTCTGTTGCCGAAGACCGTCTAGGTAGGTACCAACGCAGCGCTTATTGCAACCGACAAACAGCAGTGTGTAAACGTTACTGTGTTTCCGGTTGAAGGGCGCTTTAGCTAATAGTCACTGAAGTAATGACACTTAACATCTTATGTTTCAAGGCGACGAGCACATTGTGTTGTAACATGTATCATCTTGGCTGACATCACGTTTTTAAAAGCAGGCGTATTACTTACTATGAACAGAACGCCTCGCTCGTCTCGTCGCTTCATAGAATGAAATAAGTGAATTTTGCCTTATCCAAAACGGTTGCACTGGTGGTAGGTCTTTATCTAATGCTGGTAAGTCTCTGTCACCGGAACCGTCTATCCCCACTGCAGTGTCTGATTCTGCCACTAAACATTAATGTGCGCCAAATTGAAAAGCGTACAACGCTGGGCTAAAGAGACAATATATTATATGATGATGACAAGCACAATGTGGTGCTGTATGTATAGACCCACATTGTTATGGGCACGCGGATCACACTTGCTATCGGGTGAACGCCCCGCTATTGTTGTCGCTTTGTTATATATGAAAAAATGGTTAAGGTATAGAAAGAACTTGTTGTCAGGTGTGAGCCGGTACCCGCTGTACTCGCTGTTCCACGCGCTGGGCGGCCACCGGCCCGCTGAACATAAAGGTGGGTCCAAATACAAATAAAGTCGTACACAAATATAAAACTCTATATTACTTTATTAATACAGATCGATCGCTGGCCTAATGGTTTTAACGCGCGGCCTTCATTTCGAAGGTCGCGGGTTCGAATCTCGATATGTATCAATGACTTTATATTTAAGTTATGTACATTTGTGAACTTTAGTAATAACAGCGAAATACAAACGGTGAAGGGAAACATCGCGAGGATACCTGCACGTGAATTGGAATTTATTCTAAGGTGTGTGTGAAGTCACCGATCCGCATTGGGCCATCGCTCTCATATTGAGGCCCAAGTCTGTGTCCCAACAGTGGGGATGTAAATTGGCTGTTGAGTAACAGATCCGGTGTGACCTCAAAAGAGAAGTTTAAAAAATGATTAGTCTTAAAAGCATCACTATATATAAGGACTATGAAACTACATAAATTAATTAATCATATATATATACGGTTAGCAGTTTATACTAAGTAGTCGTAACTTGTTTCTTTTTACATACATAACTTACCTTCTCTAATATAATAACATAACGTTAAGTTAAAGGAGATTTGAAGTGATTAAAAAAAATGATTTTTTGTTTTTAACTACACTGTATATGTAGTACCCTTATAGTATCCGGTAACAACATACCCTATTGGTGTTGCTACTAAATTCGTGGCTGAGTGTCGGTGAACATAGGGGCCAACTGTTTGCACGCCGGTTATTCCCGGGTGGGGACCGGCACCAATATCGGCGTCGGCAGCCAAAGATCACGTCTACGTTGCAGGTCTATTATCGAATCTAGTTGTGTATAAGTTTTTTTACATTGTGAATTTTGAATAAGCAAACCATGGATTCTATATATCGGGTACATGTGTACCAAAGATTCTGTTTAATTAATAGTTTTACGTGTTCGTCACTGATATATATACAGGAGATATCCACCTATGTGGAGGCTCATCACGACATCTCTGGAACCATAAGGCTTATAAACTTGAAGTTTGATAGGAATATTCCTTTTAGCGAGTATAGGGCAGTTAAGAAAGGATTTAACAAAATTCCTTCCCCAAAGGGAGTTGTTACAGTGTAATGGCTAGTAAAGCGGGCACAGAACAGCTAGTTCTGTTTTATAATACACTATCTGTTCCTAATTCGGCTCCCTAGCCGTAACACCTCCACGACCCTTTTTTAAGGGTAACATTTCGTAAAATCCGTTCATACCTGACCAATACTTGATCAAACGAATACTCCTACTAAATATCAAATCTTTGTGCCTTATTGTTGCAGAGATATATTGATGAGTCTCTGCCTTATAGGAAATATATATATATATAGTAATATCATAGTAACAGAGCATCTGAAAAAGTTGCAAACTCACGCGTTATTATTTATTACTGTTGTAAATAACCAGCGTCGGTGGTTTACATACTAAACTTAGTTAAATCACCGTCTGGATGAAATTAGATTTACTTCCAGCAACCCTGCGACGTCGTTTGATCTTTCCCGCTTGATATATATGTTGATATCTATGTTGGGGTAAGAAGAATGCAAATATTACTCCTTCACAATTTAAAGGGGCTGAATATAACGAGATTTAAAGAAGTAATATGCTTTTTTTTCTGATTCGCGAGGTTCTTCGAAAAGATGCTATGACTTCTAAGAGAGGTTAGGATTACCACTAAAACATCCTTGGTGATCATCCTCATCATATAAAGAGGTTCACATATAATGTGAATATCCTGCTTATCTTTTCGTTATGTCGTCTCATTGTATAAAATATATGAATATTTAGCAACAAACCTAGGATATACCATTATTATTTTTTTATTACGATAATATTATAACTTTCCCGTTATATATGAACAAATATAGATTTATAAAACATTCGCTTTAATTATAGCATCCGAATCCAACGTGAGTTAGCGCCCCCGGGCGTCCCGAATCCGACATCCGTATGATTATCCGCAGCGTAAACAATGACCGGGCGCAGTCACGCCGAAGCTCAAATCAAATATAACTATAACCGAATGCCTTGCCATATAACCGGGTTCCAACGACTGCCGCTGTCGAGACCGGCAATGACAGCCACAGACACCCCCAGCATCCGTCTCGTCGCGTTGGCCCCGGCGCAACTGATGACATTTTCGACAATCCGCTTTTTTGTACATTAACATGTTTGACTTGGTGATAACCTACTAGACTTCTAACGTAGCAAGTGTTGGTTAGATTTTGATCTGACCAGTGGTAATTTGCTTGGTGGTAATGTTTCTATTTAGAGGAAGAGAAGAATATTATACATCATAGCATAGGCGTAAAGTTATTTTGTGCTTGTCTTTAACTTCTTAGCTCTATTGATCGTACATGTATTGCCAAATATATATATATATACATCACCATAAGCCGATACGTCCACTGCTGGACATAGACCTCTCCCGAAGATCTCCATACCAATCGGTCTTTCGTCGCCCGCATCCAGCGGCTTCCCGTGACCTTAACCAGACAGTCCATCCATCTTGTGAGGGACTTCCCAGATTACACACACACGCAAATTTTGGTTTTTCGCAGATATTGCTTTCGTCATTTAGAGATCAGCTAAGAATGAATTTTCCAAAACTTCTTCCCCAAAGGGAGTCGCGGGGGTGTTACGGTCGGCAAAGTGGACGGAGAACAGTTAGCAGTTAATATTTTAAAAATGCAATACTTAGTTATTTTTAATGTGTACCTTAACAGCCAATTTATGTCCTCACTGTTGGGGCACGGGCCTACGCTCAATATGAGGGCGATGGGCCATAGTCACCACGCGGGCCCAATGCGGATTGGTGACTTCACACACACCTTAGAATAAATCCTAATTCACGTGCAGGTTTCCTCGCGATGTTTCCCTTCACCGTTTGTATTTCGCTGTTGTTACTAAAGTTCACAAATGTACATAACTTAAACATTAAAGTCATCGCTACATGCCGAGATTCGAACCCGCGACCTTCGCAATGAAGGCCGCACGCTCTAACCGTTAGACTAGAGAGCTACCTATATATATATCAATTTTTAATGTGTAATGACTACTATTTATTTCTAATATCATTTACTTTAAAATCTGAATCTTAATGTCGTCTGACATACAGTACATACTCTGCGACACTATTACACAAGATTAGATTTCCAACCCTTCTAAATTTGTCTGTGATAATTTTCGCCGCATTCGCCTGGGGGTCAAACTTAAAGGGGTATATATTGCAATTTCAAAATACATTTCCAGTACGTAATTCCTTCTACACACCCCTACACATTAATTTGCAATATTTCTTACTATACGTATTTAATATAGCTAATATAATGTTTGTTAACTGATATATACCTTAAGTACTTCTTTCATTCAAGGAAGTGACAAGATGCTACTTGAGACGATATACACTGCACTACGTGGTGTTCGCCTTCAGACATAACATTGAGTCTCGTTACTAGTATTTTTTTTATATTTGTTCTCCGAGTATTTGTGGGTCTGGGCTTCAGTTCTTTCTTTCTGTTACAAATTTTTGCTTTGTTACCTCCTTTCTTTCTCTTCTTTGATTTTCATTTATTCTACATTCTATTTCCTTCTTTCATGCTTCGTACTTAAAATATTACTAGTGTTTGTACTAGCTGCAACCCCTTCTGAATCGTAACACAGTAATGTCTGTCGGCGGAAATAGGTGTTGCGGTTGTAATTGTCTAGACGGTCTTCGGGAACAGAGGCCTGCAATTAATCAATCAACTCTTCAATTAAAAGTTTCGTGACAACAATCTTACAGTGGATTCGAACCTACAAACCCAGACACAAAGAATACCTAACAATTATGATTTTTTTTTAATTAGAAATAAGTTTGAATTAGTAGTAGTTAAGTAGATATACTACTTCTCGACTTAAAAAGTCCTAGCAAAGCTTACATGAGACGAGCTTTAGAAATATTCTCTTTCCTGTCTGATCTATGTTAGTCAGAATAGTGTATGAATTGATTTCTCGAAAGGCACGCTGTATCACGTGTTCACGTGCCATGAGAACATGACCCTCTTACACATGCTCCTTTGATGTGTTTAGGTTTGCGGTGCCCGCTCGGGCTCCGTGAAAACGCAGCAATACGCGCCGCCGGCCGCACCACCACTTTGTGCTGATTACCAAGCCGAGTGCACGGGCACCCTCCACCCGCCTTACTCCTTTTGATCACCGTAAAAAGCTTTAATTCGCAACGGGGAGACAGTTTCAATGACCTGATTCAACGCACATATGCTACACTGTTCAATAGTTACATATGCGTGTGTTCCTATTCATCATATCCAAGAATGTTTAGGTATTAAATTAGATACTTAATCTTCATGAAAATAGTTACAAGTCTTTTGATCAATCATTATCATAGACCTATCAGCTCATCGTTTACAGCGGAACTAGATCCACCCAATCGATTTCCACCTTAAATAATAAATAAGATCACTTTCATCTTAGCAACATAGTGCAAACCAATTGTTTTTTTTTTAAATAATTAATCGACGAGACGTGCGGGACGATCACCTGGTGGTAATTGACACGCCCGCCCATAACAACGTGGCGTTAGTTAAAATGGTACGCATTGCAGCACATCGCGTTTATCGCCCGGGACATAAGATGTTGAGTCTCGTTACCCCAGTGCTGCAGCGCCCTTCAAACAGGAACACAATAACATTTGCACACTACTGTTTGGCGGTAGTAATAGGCGCTGCAGCAGTACCTACCTAGACAATCTCCGGCAACAGAGACCTACCACCAGTGACTGTTGTGTTACCAAGTAAAAAAATAGTAATAACCACTAAAGCCAATGATGTTGTTTAAAAAATCATTGACAGGATAACATTATTTTATAAAACAATGTTGCTGTATATATATCCTAAGAGTGATCACTATTAACAGAGGCGATTTGTTTAATCTAAAAACATCTAAATACTTCCATCATTATCAGCCGATAGAACTCCACTGCTGGACATAGGCCTCACCCAATTATCTCCACATCGATCGCCCACGATCCTTATCTGTCTGTGACGTCTAAGTATCAAAACGGTTCGATCCATCTTGAACCTTTTTTTGTTTGAGTAATGACCTATCGAGTGTCTTCTACTTACTTTTCAAGTTTGACTTAAATATGTTTCAATGTTGTTCAGTGCCTAAAATGTATATATAAGTTGCTACTTAACACGTAACTGAATAATATGTACGTGTGTTTATATATATCTCTGTTGTATGTGTATGTGTATGTGTGTGTGTGTGTGTGTGTCAGTATCGATTGTCAGCGCGGTAACGCATCTGCACTCCCTCGCCCTTATTCCGCCTCAATCGATATCCATTGCGATCGGAGCAGGGAACTGATGCAGCCCTCCGATGACGGTGACTACCTACAGTAGATTGCTACTACTGATTAACACTTCAGAGGGCTCCGCAATTATCTCTAGTATAAATGAAAATCTTTATTTTATAATAACTTATCTTAAAATTTTCCTAACAAACATATGTTATATATATATATTAAAAACAAAATGACATTGTCCAGTAGTGGACATCCATCGGTTAAAATGATGATGATGACGTATGTTACTGAGAACTTTGATATACAGTAAATATTATGATATATAGTTATATAGCTATATGATATATAGTTGCAACAAATAAAAGCCTTAAGTATTATCCTTATCGCTTCTATATTCTTAAACAGATAATGAATATTATGTGTAGGTGGTAAACGTTAATAAATAGAAAAACTGCTAGATTAATACTTAAACTTGCCTTGAATATGGGGCGGGTTGTTAGGTAGTTCATTGTTTCTGGGACGCAGTTAAGTTACGAGCTCTACTCCTCTTAAAAAACGACAACATAATAAAGATAACTAAATTATCATCTACCTGTCTGTAAATGACTTAATAATAAAACGATGTGTCGGGGCAGTGTCATCATCGTCATTTATTACCAGCCGATAGATGTCCACTGCTGGACATAGGCCTCCCTCAAACATCCCACTAACGGGTAGGGATTCGTATGGGGGAATTTGGGCCGTTTCGTATCCCGCCGGCCCAACTCGGGTTGGTGGCAGCCAGAGACTCGTTTGTTGATTAGCAGTGTGCACGAGCAGGTGAGGTTGGCTTGGGTCCCCCGAGTTATTGTGCGGGGACCCTTACACCCCTGGTGCAGTGTATATCATCCTAACTACATACTACATACCATGAAGTGATCGTTAAACTTGTTTCGTCGCTTCGACTTCACACGTTATCAACATCCACTTGCTCCACAGTATGAATATAGCGTTTTATGCTTTGCTTTGCTTTTTCTTTCTGACTCTTTCTCTGTCTTTTTCTAGTAGCAATTTTGTTAGATAGTTCTATAACTCTTATTTATCATACTGCCATTTAACATACAGTTTCAAACGTTATCACCTGCTACGACTAGCCATGTTTCTGTTGGTGTAGACTGGAGACCTAGGTAGGTACCACCAACAGCCTTGCAGTCTTGAGCTAATAAGAATAAGAATAAGGTAAGCCCTGCCTGTCGTACAAGGCGAAGGGTTTCGCGGGCTTTAAGGTTGGGAGACCCTTATTGCTCACCGAGCGAACCGACTTGGGATAGCCTATTCATGTTGCCGTAGCTCAGCAATGGTGCCTAGGAGGGTTTGACTATTCCTTAGAGACGTGCGACCACAAAGTGTAGAGGAGCGCTGCTGCGTTCTATAAGAGATCCTGGTGATAACGAGACCTAACATCTTATGTCTTAAGGCAATGAGCGCAATGTGGTGCTGCGTATAAAATCCTAACTAGCTCCACGTTGTAATGGGCGGGCGTATCACTTACTATCAGGTGAACGACCAGCTCCTCTCGTCGCTTCGTAGAGTAAAAAATGTAGGTCTGAACCGTATCGCCACCTGTGAGTGTGGACGTGTAGATGACGTGAGGTATATGTTTGCCGGCAGTGCCTCACACGCTGGGCGCGCCGACGCCGCCGCCGCGCTCGCCGCTACCGGAACTGCTCGCCTGCTCGCAGCGCCAGCACAACGGCAAGCCAGTACCACGGTACACTACCTCCCTGTAGACTAGTACAGTTATTCCCAAGTCACTGGTCGAAGATCTCTGTTGCTAGAGACCGTTTAACTACCACCGCAACGCCTATTGCTATCGTCTAACATTAGTATCCAAACATTACTGAGTTCCGGTTTGAAGGTCGCTGGGGATAGTGAAATAACTGCGACAATGGGACTTAGCATCTTATGTCTCAAGTCGACTTAAGAATGAAGAATACTTTGCAGTGTATGTCACACTAACTAGCACCACAGGCGGGTGTTAACCAATCAGGTGAACATCACGCTAGTTTTATTTTTTCGACTTAAAATCCTGTGTCTCACAGCGACGAGCTCGAAGCGGTGCAGTGTTTATCATCCTAGCTAGCGCCAAATTGTCATGAGCAAAGTTACTTTCACTTTCAAATAAACGTCCTGCTCATCTAGTCGCTGTCATAAAAAAAATATATTCAGATTTTTTTAATAATGACAGTGATGAAGTTAAAGTGGATAAGAAACCCAGAGCGATTATCACAGTTTAAGTATGACTGTTAACCTCCTTTAATAGTTAATAGATCAATAAGGACAGCGATGATTAATAAGTAAGTAACCTTAAGTTCCTTTTACTCTCCATCAGTTATTTACCCCCGGTTCGACTCATGCAATCAATTGCATATTTCATTCCGCTTTGATAAGTGCTAAGTCAAATTTTGATACTTGAAATAACTTGAAAATTACTGAGGATAATCATCATCATCATCGGCTGATTGAAGTCGACTGGGCTCGACATAGGCCTCCCCAACAATCTCCACATCGATCGGTCCCGTGTTGCACACATTCTCACCAGATCCACCTCTTAGGAAGCCTCTCCAAAACGACGTCTATAGAGCATAATAAACATGTGGAAATGCGTCTTGTTGCAAATGCGGTTGTGACGTCACTATACATATCGATAAGCGTCGTCCGCTTTCTCGGTATCACGTTATCAGCGAGTGTTCCATCGCGTCGCGTGCACCAGAACACTGTCGGCAGCAACAAGTAGCAGCCGGCGTCCGAGTGTGTCGTCCCGGAAATACATCTAGGTATCTAGGCTATGCTTGGCCAGGCCATTTTCTAACGCATACGTACAGGTTTATAACTGTGAACGAACATCAACTAGTTAGAATTCCGTGTTTGTTAAATTACTTACCACTTCACTCGATTTAATGTATAAATTCTTTTTTCTGCGTAACAGGGTGCCAAAAGACATGGAAGAGGCTAAGCTCGGAAAAACCTGTATACCCGAGTCCCTCTGCTGCTCCAGCGAACAACGCCAACTGTTAGAAAACATTGGAATCATGCAGCCTCTCACGATTAAAACGGAGCAGGCTAAACGCACCTGCAACACCTGTCTCACCAATTCGCCGAAAAAGGTAGAGAACACATTTTAAAAAAAAACTCACTTTCTGAATTTATTGCTCCGTAACTTCGCCAACCCACACTTGGCCAGTGTTGTGGTTAATATTATTGTATACACAAAGCCTTACCTCCAAAATGGCCCCGCTGATTCTGAACATGTCCTGTGTATATTTAATCAGTACACTGGGTGGTTATGACATCAAATGATTGATTTGCGTAGGTGGTGCAACCGGAAGGCGGTTGCAGCCGCACGAACCCGGTGACGTGGCTGGGCGTGGGGCAGAACGTGCACGTGCAGGTGAAGCGCGAACCGCAGCACATGCACATGTCGGAGCTAGTCGCCGTCAAACTGGAGCAGGCCTCGCCCGGGAACAAACCTGACCAGCCCGCTATACCCGCCTCGATCAACAACGGTAATATGACCCACAATAAATATCGCGATGACAATGACTAATAATATAACTGAACTTTTATTTTTAATAATCTCATATATAAAATAAGAAAAGAAAATCTTGGTTAGAATTATCGTGATTAATAAGTCTCATAGTGTTCGGCGCAGGTTCGATCCCCGTGGGGATAGCGGTGGCCCGGCAGCGCGTGGGAGACGCTGGCCTCCTGGCCGCACTCTCGCAGAAAGACAACCAACGGCTACACGACATCGGTGAGTTGAATAACATCTATAACATTCAATATGTTTGCATATATGTGCATATGCATACGTAAATAACATTTACTGTATTTAAAATGTAATAACTTATTATTCTAATTCTGCAACTCATGGCTCTAAAAGCGATCGCCTTTGTCTTCAAAATCATCATTTCTGCATAAAGACCACCCCAAATAAAAAGGACTTCCTTACTGACCTCACTTGACTTCCACCTTAATGAGCGCAGATTGATGAACAAGGAAAGTTTCTCCGTTTTCCTTCTTAGTGACTTATTTAAGCTACGCCGGTATTAGATGTTGAATTATAATGTGCTAATTCATCTGGGTGCCGTCGTTTGTAGGGGTTATATTTGGGGTTTGGACCATTTCCCACCGCCCTGACCCAATGCGGGGTTGGTTCGTTTCGGTTAAGATATGTTAATATCTTTTATTTATATCTTCTATATAAATGTAACAAATTCGCAAAAAATGGAAGAACTTCTTATATCGATCAGTGTTGTTGTTATTCATTATGCGCATCTGATTTACTTGCGAACGCCGTCCCACTACTTGCTCGGCGCGCTTGTGCGGCGGGCAACGCCGCTAAACCGGACTCTCTGTCGCGTCTGCTAGCCTGGTACTATTATGTATTCACCACTACTATACGGCAGCTGGAAAAAGCACAAACTGGTTCAAACAAAACAAACCGGCCAAATGACAAACAAGATCATCGATCGTTAACTAATTTCGTCCGTCGCGCCTACTAAGTAAGTTAGTTAGTTGGTTGATGAACTTTTATGTATTGTTCCGTTTCCGGAGGCCGTTTAGACAGGTATATCTGCATCGCTTATTTCTACCGTCGAACAGTAGTGTGCAAACATTACCGTGATCGAGTTTGAAGAGCGCTGTGACGACTAATGAATTTATTGGATTAACGAGACTGCGAGCGCGTTGGCTCGCCCGGTCCCACTATAAATGAACTCTTTAACAACTTTTTTATTTAATTGTATAATAAATGTAATTGTTTTCAGTTTCAGTAATAGGTAAACGTCAAAAGTAACTTGTGCAGTTGTTAAATAATGCGAAAACGGAAACACTCAATGGATGTTAAATGCAAATGTTATTATGCGCATAAAAATGTGTGTGGTGGCGGTGCGCGTGCGCGTGCGCCGATGCATCGCTCAGCACCAAATAACGCGACTCCACCTGCCGCCGGGTAAACAGTCTATAAGACATTAAAACCGGCTACAAGTCCCTTCAATTAACTACAATTTACTTTATAATCTATTGACGCAACAAAGTAGTTTTTTTACGTTTCGGTTTAATGAGGTAACGCAGGACAGGAAACGGTTACGGCGTTGATTGGTGCGTTCGTGACGAAGCGGATATAAAATACATTATAATATATTATTTATGCCACATTAAAAACCGGTTCGTTTATGGTTATTGTTTATTTAACCAAATTATTTAACTTAAGCAAGTTTATTTCTATTGGTTTGTAAGCTGGCCGGGCCTGCCTCTCCTAATGAGCGACGCAGCAGATAACCAACCGCCAACCAATCAACACAACAAACAACAACAACAACAACTTTTAATTTTTACGCTATTGAGCGATGTATATAGACAAATAATATTCTACTAGGCGCACAGAAATTAAACGGAGTTGTTAGTTTACTTTTTTTTATAGAGGCTAACGAACCGACTAACGAACTAACTGCTGAAGTTGGCGAGCGCTTGGGAAAACAGTACGAACGCATTCAGCTCCCCGTTATGCACTGAACATGAAAATTGTTCAGGTCATATTCATTTCAATACGCAGTTACAAAAGCACTACTGATATTACATAATTAAGCGTTTCAGATAATATATACATAGGATTACTGAGCACTATACTACCACTACACTAAAATGCAATCAGGGTACTTTCACATTATTTCCTTTAAGACACGAGACAAATACTGGTGGTAGGTCTCTGTTGCCGGAGACTGTCTAGGCAGGTACCGCAGCGCCGATTCCACCCGGCAGACAGGAGATAGTCACAAGGGCGCTGTAGCTAGTCATTACTGGGATAACGAGACTTAACGTCTTGTCACAAAGCGACATGCGCAATGTGGTGCGGTGTATACCATCCTAACTAGCGCCACATTATCATGGGCAGACCTAGCTCTTACCATAATTATAATTTCACGTGATCGTAAGCAATACGCTTCCATATAACAATGTAGCGATTATTAGAATTCTTCTGCCGCACTTCTGTATTATCCTGGATGATGATGACTGGTCTCTTCTAGGCAAATACCATCGCAGTTCCCCTTTTTGTTATGTTATGTTATGTTTAGTTTAGTTATGTTTAAATATACCGTCTTCCGGTGTGAAATTACTGAGTGTAATGAGACATTGGTATCTCATGTCTTAAGACGACGAGAATTAAAAGATGCTGTGTATATTATTATAACTGTTGTCACCACGTTATGAGCCGGCGTTTACCATACTCGACTTCGCACTGTTCGGCCGAATAAAAAATATACGTTCAGCCCTTTGTGATATGAAATGTCTTATTACCATAGTAATTTCTTCATCGGCACTGCTTGTCCAACCTGAACATAGGTGTTACGGTATATCCAACCGAGAGCTCCGATAAGAGTGATCAGTTACTTTATCCGAGTGTAACGAACTAAACATCTAATGTATATAAATTAACTGTTTATTTGTCAGTTTGTGTATATATCCTAATGAGGAAATCGGTGTTTTAAGGTAAGATATTTACCATTTCATACAAATAAAATATCAGAAAATATGCTTCACGATGCGTGTACAACGCCGCGTAAAGTTTCTACGGCGCACTGTTACCAAATAGAGATGGAACTCGATAAACAAGGAGCGATTTGGTTTTATGTACGTAAGTTATAAGTCGGAACTAACAAACTTCCGGTGTGTAACGCTCACGGCACTCCCACACACACCTATACAGTCTCCGAGGAGACCTCGTGTGGAGATACGAATCACGGCAAATAGAATCCCATGATAGAATAGGATGTATACAATAGTCGCCTAAGCAGGCGTTCCGTCAGCAGTTTAGATGATCGTCTAGGTAAGATTATTATCACCATCGTCATTATCAACCTTTGCTTATCCACTGCTGGATATAGGCCTTCCCCAATGTCTGCCACTAAATGCGATCCTCAGCTGCTCGCATCCGCCCACCTGCGCCCGTCCTGATGATGTCGTCGGTTCATCTAGAGAGAGGGCGTCCTACACTTCTCGGTTCTGTACGCGGCCTCCACTCCAAGTGTTTCCTCCCCCATCGGCCGTCACTGACACTTCAGATTGCAGATTTTGAAAGCTACGTCGACAACTTTTTTACTTCTCCATCAAATTTGTTCGTTCTGGATTTAGTCCCTTAGAGAAATGTCAAGCATAAGTCTCACCATCGCTCGCTGTGCTACTTTGAAACGGTGAACTAGCCTGATGGTCAGGTGCCATGTTTCAATTCATTAGCTGCCAGCGATTCTTTTTATGTCCTCAGTCCATCTAGTGGTGGGTCTGCCAACGCTGCGCTTTCTACTGGGGTCGCCACTCCAGCACTTTAAGACCTCAACGTCCATCTGTTGTATGAGCTACACTACACCACCATTTCTGAATTTGATTAACATTCGGTACGAAAGCTACTAGGGATGTAAAGTGTCCCGCACTATAACTCACGAGACCCAAACCAATCTCACCTGCTCGTGGTGCACCCTGGTAATTAACAAACGATGCTCTGGCTCCCACCGACCCGCATTGGGCCAGCTTGATGGGAAATAGCTCAAATTCCCCCACACTAACCCCTATAAACGCGATCTTCGTAGAAGGCCTATGTCTACCAGTGGACGTCTATCGCCTGATGATGATGATGACGAAAGCTACTTATAAATACTAGGTAATGCACGCGTCATGCGTCGTGAAGCTCATACACTGCGCGCCGGCCAATTACATACTAATCAGTATACACAATTACCGCTATCAATCTTTTTTTTTCAACTTTACTGCTGCGCGGGTACTCTTCATGACACACAGACACGCAAACTTTCCAGTAGCGAATCTAATTGATTATATTTTAAACTGTACTGATTTGTTTATTATACAACATCCGAGATAATTTTATGTTTAAAAGTTATTCTTGATACTTTAAAAGAGCCACGTATCAAAGAGGCCAAGTCTTTGTTTTGAGGATTATAATACAATACTGTAGACGTATATCGGTTGGGATGAGAAATACCATGATGTAATTGGATTGATGTAATTGGAAGACAGTTTCCATCTCCGAGATATCAATTACGAGTTGTCATGCAGGTTGCTTACATATAAATTTTGTACATATATGTATATATGTCTGAAAGATGCGCCAGTGACAGAGAAGTTGAGGAGCAAGAGGTTAGCGTGGTACGGGCATGTTATGTGGAGGGATGAAGGACGTATAACAAAGGAAGTAATGAGAATGAATGTGGATGGTTATATGGGTAGGGGAAGACCAAGGAAAGTGTGGATGGATAGTGTGAAAGTTGTCATTTGTAAGAAGAGTGTGAATTCAGATATGACGGCTGATAGAGAGATATGGAAGAGAAGTACATACTGTGCCAACCCCACGTAGCTGGGAAAAGGACAGCAGGAAGAAGAAGAGAAGATCTATATATTTCTATGGACCGACCAGGCGAGCGAGACTTTCATCTGAGGCTAAGTTGCACACTGCATTATACTCATCGCCTTAAAACATAAGATGTTGTCTCGTTACCCCAGTAATTACATTAGCTACAATTCCTTTCTAACCGGAATACAGTAATGTTTGTAATGCTGTCTGTAGAAATAATGAGGTGCGGCACGCTACCACTGCATACCTAGACTTCGGCAATAGAGACCTGACGCCAGTACATAGAAAGATGTAGATAAACGATATAAATGTGAACAGGTTGCTATTGGAGAGAGATACAAGCTTGTCCAAAAAGAACTGAAAAATGGAAAAAAACCCGTGATAGCTCAGTTAATTCGTATGGCGGTCGTACACACTATGTGTATTTAGAAGCGCTAGTTCGGTTCCTTACTGACCTTAAATTCCAATGACGGCGTCTTTTCTTCAGTTTGTCATCCCCACCGTCACTCTTTCTCTGTAAGAGAAGGCCATCAGTCCCAATTGTGGGATCATTAAGTAGTCTCTTTTTAATATATATTTTATATGAATAAAATAATGATGGACAATGATTATAAAGAAACAATAATACAGGTGAGTCTGTGTTCCGGTTGGACGGGCACTGTAGCTAGTCTGATTACTGGAGTAATGAGACAACATCTTGTCTCTAAGCGACAAGCGCAACGTGGTGCAATGTATATCATCGTAGTTAGCGCCACATTATTATGCGTAAGCCCCTATCACTTACTATCCGGTGAACGTTTTAATCGCATTGTTGCTTCGTTGAATAAAACAAATTGGGACCCGTACAAAATATATAAGTTAAAATGGCTTCTGATAACGAAATATTAAAAAGTGCCGTAGCCACTTCAAGTATAAATAATAATAATGATAATCATCATCAGCAGCCGATAGACGTCCTCTGCTGGACATAGACCTCACCCAAAGATCTCGACATCATTCAGTCTTGCGCTGTCCGCATCTGGCGGTTTCACGCGACCTTCATATGTAGGGATCGTGTGGGGGGATTTGGGCCATTTCCCACCACGCTGGCCATATGCGGGTAGATGGGAGCCAGAGCCCCGTTTGTCGATTAGCAGGGTGCACGAATACAAGTAAAAATAATAGACAGCACAAGCTGTTGATAAGGCAGACATCGGAGCACATGTGGACGCTCACAGCTTCGGTGATAAGAATCAGAAATTAGAAGCGGCTGTGTCTCCACACAAACCAAAAATCGATAATAATATGTCGCGGCGGCCGGCGACCCTCATCGTGCTCCATGCTCCATGCTCCGTACTCCAACGCGTCAATAAACACATACTTACACCCTCCATACGGAAAAATGCACTCTCTGTCTACCGGAATAAAGTCGACTATCTACCACAGCCATATAAATTAGAGAACTATTCAATGTTGCCTAATTAAAGCACGGCGCACACGTATTGGAAGGTTTTAAGCGGAAATAGATGTTGTGTGTATATGAATAGAGACTAATATACCTTGTACCTTATGGTACACAATAAATATGGTACATTAGTGCCGCAGCAAGTGGTCCACAATTTTAGGGGAATGCTACGACAAAGTATAATCATTTCAGATTTCTATAACATCGATGCAGTAATGCTAAATGTAAAAAAAATACTATTATGCGTCGCAAGTTGTATGAAGTTGGTTAGTTTTGAATAGCAGGTTAAGTAATTACTTTGTATCGAGCCTTGTTAATACATATATATTGCAATTAAAAGTTAAATAGCTAATGCATAAAACAGTTGTATCTTAATCAAACTTTGGTTTAACTTTAAACTCCAGCATTACCAAGGATTTAACATTAAGAATATATTACTGTCATTTTTAAATTTCCTGATAATGCTGCGATTGCAAAGAGGATTAAGAAATTAACTTAAAAAAACATTAAGTTCTAACATTTACGCTGGTGCTTTCTCTGTTCCCGGAGGCCGTCTATGTCAAGTACCACCACAGCTACCATCTCTGCCGCTAGACAGTATTGTGCAAACATTACTATGTTCCGGTTTGAAGGATGCTGTAGTTAATGTATTCACTAGAGTAGGGAGACTACGTCTTATGTCTCAAGACGACGAGCGCAATGTGGTGCTTTGTATATCTAAACTATCGCCATGTTTTTATGGGCACGCGTATCACTTACCATCAGGAATTCTTCATGAACCTCCTGTTTGTTACGTCACATCTTTGAATAAACAAATCTAGGTCTAGTGCGACATAGTTGTAAGACTTGTCCCAAAAAAAAATTTTGGGATTTTTGGGACCTTAGAATCTTCCTTCACTCACATTACACCCGACAATTATAAGAGTAAATGTAAACCTACGTCAATTGATTTGTCTATTCGGAATCTAAGTGAATAACTTATTCCTTTTATATTAAAATATAAATGTCGGCTAACGCAGCGGTTGAAACATCCAATATACTACTTTACTACTATACAGTTAAGGCTCATTCTAGGTCGTCGAGCCGTCCGTGGCAATGCGAGTCTGGACCTAACGAACTATGTTAAAATTGAAGTATGACGATGATTGACGAGCCCTGCAACCATTTACACAGCACACGAAAGCTCTGCCACTAACTGCAACTGCCACAGTTTATGTACGCTCCTGCTCATAAATTAATTATGTTATTATTTTTTTTATTTAATCATCGACGTGCTGAGCGGGACGGGTGGGACGTTCACTTGGTACGTGGCGGCAGTTAGGATGGTGTATACTGCACCATTTCGTGCTCGTCGCCTTGAGACGTAGGATGTTGAGTCTCGCTACCCCAGTAATTACACCAGCTACAGCGCCCTTCAAACCGGAACACTGTGATGTTTGACCTACTTAGCCTGCCACCGGCAAAGTTTTCACTGAACCGGTTAAGCGGCCATTCTAATGAATATATTAATAATAAACTTTAACGTATTCATTTTTAACCTCAAACAGAAAAGAGAGGTGCGCTGGTCCTCTATGAGCACGTGCGGTATATGTCCGTGTAGCTTGAAAGGTGACGCTGTCGAAGGAGTTCTCTTTTATATCTCGTTTTAAGTTATTAGCGGAGGTTTATATTATCTATGCGCAACCCCCGCGATGTTTGGTGGTGCGTCTGGCGGGGTGGGGGTGCGACTGATCCGAACCCGCGTATATCTAATGAGTCGAAGCGACGGCCGCTCGCCCGCCGCTCACATAGCGGACGTAACGAGCTGGTGTAGTCCCATAGTCCGGTAGCGGGGTAGAGCGGAGTAGAGCGGCGGTAGAGCGGGAGTAGAGCGGGGGTAGAGCGGGGCGGCAGCGGCGGCGTAGTATTTCTAATCACGTCCCGCCAATTCTACGTCTCGTTCCCGGCTGGCTGCCCGTTGCAAACATTTGGCGCTCCTCTCGCATGTTCAGGGCTGCCACATATGCACGGCATTAAGGTTTAATTTTATTTTGTATTTATTTATTATGGTTGGTTGCATGTATTTACTTCATCGCATATAAATATTAAATAATTGAAACAATAGACAACGTGTAGTTTCAACTACATACAAACAGTGTATATGTTGAGTAAAGGTGCATAAACCTTAACTGGCACTACCACTTTTTATCCCATCTGATGGTCAGCGGCATTGTAGTGTTTGATAGTAAAACGCTTTAGTCTAGAAGTGTCTAGAAAGAAACATCGGCATATTGTTCCAATTCCTCGTTGTTCTGTTGGTCGAAATGAAATACTTTGCCCAAATGTGACTGTGAAACAAAGAGATGACTGCATTCGGAGTGTACATGCGTCTGATGGATGGAACACAGCAACGGCTAACATAGTCTGGACTAGTGGAACACCATAGACAATGTTTTATCAGTTTTTTTACATATAATTATTGAGCAAATTTGGTGATCGGAACTTTATGTATCGCAGCGTGATCTACTAGCAAGTTACAAGTTGACAACAAACCAACCTTTACAAAGATCATGTATGATCAGACCTTTACGATGATCTTTTCAATAATCTGTGGAGATTTTTTTTATTTTTTATGTAATTAATGTGACAGTAGAATAGATTTCAGGTTCAACATCATTTGCGCTAAATGAATTGCGCTAAATGAAACAAAGTTTATATATTTTTTGATGCATGTTTATGTTAACAAAAATTCAAATCAGTTTACTTCCTACAAACCTGTGACCAAAAAAAGAGGTTTAATAATAATAAAACTTTTATTTGCTACAACTTAAAATAAATAACAAGCACATGTGGCTGGAGTCACCTTATAAGCAAACAGGTACTTTAAAAATCTATTAACAAAATATGTATAATTTTTATATATATATATATAAGGAGGATGAGAGCGTGCGCGCGCGCGTTTATGTGTAGCTGCTTTCTGAATGTACATATTTGATTTTTTATTTTGAGCGCGTTATGCGTTTTTTATTTTTGTTAGTTCAATGCGTATGACGAAGTGTCAGTCTACTGTGTATCTTATTGGAGATAATGTAAAATCAAATTATATCTATTAATTTCTATAAAATAAGCGCGCCAACCCTAAACGGGTGGACATACAAGACAAAATTCTCCCCCGGGCGGCGCGACGACCCTCGGCTAGCGGAGGGTCGAGGGAATTGCACGCATACCGCTCGCCGGCGCTGCTCCCCTGGTACATGCCTTGATGTTTCTATTGGGCTTTTCAATTTGAATTTTTTTGTGAAATTCGATGGAAGAGGTGGCTCTCACTAGTTGGTTTCAAACTTTACATACATTTATTGTTATTATTTTATTTATTTAATAATATAATAATGAGGTTCGGTTCCGTATATATATTTGATTAGCACTCAGTCGCCGGTAGTGCAACAGACGCGCGAGTCTCTCTCTCTCTCTCTCTCCGCGTAATTTGAAAGCGCGCCGCGCCGTGTGTAATCTTGTATCGTTACTCTCAATCGGAGATCTGTCGTTAATGCCGATACACCTCGCCCACCGCCCGCTCTAAATATATACAAAGCGCTATTTGAGACAGTCGCCGGTGGGAATTACACTTGATATAACCTTCAGCTTTAAATCACGGCTTAGAATAAAACTTAATTCCGGTTTTTAAACGTGTAGTTCTGAGTTGAAATTGCGCTGTTAAATCAGTTATTAAACCCATTCACAGAATCATTTCACGTTCTTTGGATACGTAGCGGTAGCGCAGGGGCTGACAAGCTTGTCTTGGAACACGAGGTTCCCGGTTCGGGTCCGAAGCTCCGTGTGGAGTTTAATTGGCAGTCGTTACCATTTTCGACTGTCAAGACATAAGACACTAAGCCGGTCTATACGACAACGCTTCACCATCCAAAATCTAGTAAATTATATCAATTGTATACGGATAATTTAAAATGGTAGTTACCATGTACATTTTGCTGGTGGTACGTCTCTGTTACTACTTATACTGCTTATGTAGGTAGGTACCAGCGCAACGTCTATCGCAGCTGCTAAATAGTACTGACTAAACACTGCTGTGGTCCGGTTTGAAGGGCGCTGTGGTTAGTAAATTTACCGGAAAAACGAGACTATATTGTGTCTGAAGGCGATATGCATAATCTGGTGCAGTGTATACCATCCTATCAAGCGGCGTGGTTGTTATGGGTAGGCGTATCATTTACCATCGGTTGAACGTCCAGCTCTTCGTAAAATAAAAATGTAAAAGGGTGTCTGTTAGAAAACACGTGTGCAAATCTTTGCGTTGCAATAAAATGCGAATAGCATTTTATTTATTTGCAAAGGGTGCACATAACACGGGGTGGTCGCCATTTTTCATATGTCGAGGCACTTTCACGTTTTCACGCTGGAAATTTGCACCGCCGTAAACTTTTCAATTTGCCAAATGCACACCCAAAATTTGGGAATGTGTGCCACCAACACCCCCACCCCCACCCCCACACCCTCGCCGACCGTCACGGCCGAATGTAATCTTTAATTGTATACATGTTAAGGTTTAGTTTGAGCTATAGTGTAAAGTGCACGGCGCGGGGGTCCCGCAAGGGTCCGCCCGCTGTCCTCCCGCTCCCTCCGTAGCTTCCGTTTGCATAAAAATACCTTTCGCTGAACTCTGCTGTTACTCGAATGGCATTCCGGTAATCGCAATTACTAGATTGCGATCAATTTATTCACTTTACTCTTGGTGCATTCACCGCTATCCGGTGCATTGTCGTTTTTGTGTTTGTGTATAATATTTACATTTTAATTCAAGTTACAAACGGTGTAATTTTAATCAAGTTAACAATTTATTATCAGCTTTGAAAACCGTTCATTCACAATGTGGACACACCCGCACCACTATTCGTTCTACTTTATTTTGTTCGAGTGTATACACAACCATGCCGTGCTTTATACTTTATTACTTAAGTTATTCTTTAATTGATCAAAGCAGGTCTTTTATAATATTGTAGGGTAAGAAAAGATATTTTTTCGTTTCGTTTAATCACGTTTAAGTAAAATGTCAATCAGCGGTCGTCCGCCGTCGAGTGCAGGCTGGCCCCCGCGCACACCCGCGTCAACTCCGCGACACCCCGCGACACCCCGCGCCACTCCGCGCGCCTGCCGCCTCTATATTTACGCTGGTGCTGCTCACCGCACCCCGCGCGTCGCATGCCGCTTCTATTCCAGGATACGCGTCTGTCTGACCCACATTATCAATATTCAAAATAACAAAACTTTAATTTGCTGTGTATACATATATATATGTATATATGTATATATGAGACAAATAAATAAACCGATATAACCGATAAGGAACGCAACGGGCCGGCGGAGCGACTGCCTCGCCCGTCTATCGCGCTCCACAAAACATCGGCGAGCTTTTTTTCTGTTTGTTATTAAAATGTGACGGAAAACTAGCAGCGTTGGAAAATGCTAGGGGGTGGGCACACCGGCGGTCGTTCGGCGTCGGATAAACCCTTTTCTTCAGCGCGCGTGATACCAGGCGAGCAGAGTCCACGCGGAGTCGCCGCGAAACATTACGGCGCGGCGCACGACAAGTGCGAGCGGGACGCACGCACGCTTGGAATGCAACCGACAGAACCAAGTTGCGGTGAAGGTCAACTGATACGCGCACCGCGCACCGCGCACCGCGCACAGAGCAGCTATAACCAGATAACCAACCGAACTAAATATCACAATGTATTTTGTTATTGTTACAGTTTATATGTTATGTAAGATCTAGTTTAGCAAATAAATCTTTAATTATTTATTTATTATATTACTTTAGTTAATAATAATAAACAATTCTCTTTATGATCTTACTAGTGGGCATCGGGGCTCACAGGCAGACAGTCAAGGCACAAATAGTATATTTCAGATAATAACGTTACTGGCAAATATTTTATATAAATTTACATCCTTGGTATTTGTTATTGTGTAGCGAAGCTTAGGTGCGCAAAGTAACAAAACATTTATATTAAACACATCGTCTGGTTTTTAATACTCTGTACTACTGTTACGAAGAATATAGAGAGAGACGAGGCGACACGTGCGAGCGGGACAGTGTCACGAGCACGTGCTTATGTTTCGTGCCGTAATAGTTTTGCCGGGCAGAGCGCGCGTCAACGTGCCCGCGTTGTGGGAATTTGTTTCGCCGGTAAAGAGAGGAAGGATTTCAGTTTCATACAAAATTTGCTTGTTTTTAGCATTTACAGGGAAAGATGAATTTTAATGAAAAATTAATTAAAATTTTTGTATATCAAGAGTTTTATAAAATTCAACAAAACAAACACTATATAGTGTAGTAGTGTACATACCCTAGCTAGTTATAAAGAGCGTACAGATTCCCTTCAAGTGATCTTACTCGTCTTGACACTACGTGCAATACAAAATAATAATAATAATTTACATAAGATAGTTATTTTGAACTCGACACGTCCTTGACCACGGAATATGGTAGACAGGCTGATAATGTCAGTTAGTTCCAGAGCTATATATATGTATGAAGTTTGTTTCCTGTCTCAGTCTCTGTTATGAAAGAGACACGAGCACAAGTACTAGGATCGCATAGAACGCAGCGGGCTCGCAGTGAGAGCGGAGCGCGCGGCGGGACCGAGGCGCCGCACCGCCGCCGGCCGCGCCGCGCCGCGCCGCGCGTACGTGCCCGCGTGACCGCGTGCGCCGGAACTCGAACCGGTCGGCGGCGCGACGCGACCGGGCCGCGGCTGCCGCTGCGCCGGCGGGCACGTAATTACGCGTTTACCCGGACCGCCGCGCCGCGCCCCACCCCACCCCGCTCCGCTCCACTCCGCGCCCAACTCTACTAATCGTTACTAATCAAATTTTAAGTATGAAAATATTAATATATTTATAATTAAACAAAAGCCATATAAAATATGATTTATAAGCAAAAAATTAGGGTTCATGCTAATAAGAGGCTCTCGAAAATTCATTAATTCTGTATTTGACGGAGAAAAACGTTATTAACTCATCGGTTAGGCTTCGTAAAAGTTTGTTTATATCTACACTTATAGCATAATTTGTACTTTGACGGAACATGTATAGAAAGTCAAACTTAGCTTTAAAACTATTAACCAATAAATGTCCTTTTCAAAATTCTGTCTTAATTGCATACGATTTGACTTACTCGTTAACTTGAAACATATTTCAATGTACATTTTGATATATTTCAGAGTCCTTGTCTATTTTTCATAGTGATAAAGTTTTCTTGAAAGGTAAAGCAGGATTGTCCAGACTACTATGGCTAAAGCGGCAAAAATTTGACAAAAAACCTTTGTCGATAGTCAATAGGGATAGGATATGAACAAAATAAAGTAAAGAAGAAGAGGTTTTTCTTTCAAGATGTTTATGAAGCGATTATAGTTTTTCTAGAAAAAAAAGATACTATAACATGTTATTAAAGTTGCGCATATAACTATATGAGTTCCCAACGTTGATCCTGGAGGGCAATATTCCTGGAAAACGTGCACCTGGTAGACAGCGTAAGAAATGGTTTGATGACATAAAGGAATGGATCGGGTTTAGATACCATCAGTTAAAAAGAATAGCTGAGCATCGAATTGGTTTTCTCAATACGATCGTCGGACTACGGTTTGAAGAGGGCACCTAATGATGATGAGGATGATATCACTACTGTATCCTAAAAACTGCCAGATTCATAGAAAAAGGTATAGCAATTGTTAATAGCGAATTATTTATCTGATTTGCCTACATAAGGCAGATAATTCCTTTTATTAGTAATTAAAAAACATTTATTCTTCAGTTAAAACTAATCGGTGACTTATATTCCGATACAATTGTTATATATCAAAATACAATTAGTTCTATTCTTTTAAAAACAATATTTTTGATGACGGCTTTAAAATTAACTTCTTCGTTAGTAAGGTTTTCTGTGCCAAATTTGAATTATAATGGTATTTTTAATCCGCTACTTTAATTTTTTTTATATCTTTGATATAGTAAAGGGTAATCAAAATTACGACAGGATTGATACGCCCCAAGAAAAATAAATCTATTTTATTTAAATTATTTCTCTTAGATTTAATCAGTACTTAAAGTTACATAATTATTGTTCCCTTTTCCTATTAAGTAAGGAACGATTTGTTATTTTAATCAAATCCATCAGAGAATCCCATGAGGTAGTATTTGTTTTATTATAGGAATATATATTGTTGTAATGTAGATGATGTGAGAATGCTTAGGCGCATTGCAGAATTGGAATAATGTTATGTTTAATTTAATTGATTTGTTTATAAGGTAAATGTTTATAGGAGTAAGTCGTCATGCAGCGCAGTAGGTAACACTGACACGTGCGACACATTGCAGGCGCCACGTCATTCTGTTCTCACATCGCAGACGCGGCGCAGGCGGCCATGACGGTCGGCGTGGCCAACGTGCTGTGCGACGAGAGACCCGCCCCGATGGCGTGGCCGGCGCCCGCCCCCGCGCCGCCCGCACCGCTCTGGCAGTACCCCGGTAAGCCCCACCCGATGTATGCGAGCCTGGTAGCTGCGCGCCAACTGCGCACCGGCCGACGCTCTTACGGCCGCGCTCGCCATGCGAACAGCGCCGCGCGCTTATGTCGCTCTGGTGTTCGCATTGCAACTCGGCGCGCTCGGCGTCGCTGATACTTTTCAGTAGTCACTTTTTTTAGTGTCAATGTTTTTTTTTTATTTTAATGGTGCTGCCATTGACAACACGCGAACCAGCAATAATGATGTTTTGAATTTGTCTAAAAAGTTTTTACTTTTTAATCTTTATCGTTGTCCTAGAAATTTTTTCTCTACTATTATTAATTATTCCTTAGTATGGGATGCTTTATGTGAACATCCTTAAAATCGGATATTCAATGTAACCAATAATGCGTATAATATGCAAAAAGTTATTATTAAATATTGTTGTAAATAAACCAAAGGGAAGAAGACAAGATGGCGAAGCGCTCCTTCGTATTATTAGTTCTATTTACAGCTCGCAGTTAAAACGAGCGTTAGTTACATAGTTAGTTACGTTGAAATTATCGATAGCCAAAAATAATTTCAACATATAACAAACATTCGCTTTCATACGAGACGTTCGGGAGCTTATCTAACGCTGGTGCTCAAACGTTAACGTATAAAAATCCAATGAAAAATGATCTGTTATTAAGTTCACAGTAGCAATCTAGGAAGATAATTTTAAACTGGTGTATCGCATAAAACTACATTAAACCGAGGTAACGAGAGCCGCGCCGTGCCTCACGGCCGGCGTGATGTAATTACGATGCAACGAGCAAGCGGGCCCGGGTCCCGTTCGCCGGACCCCGGCGACCTTGCCCGCGTCACGACGGCTCCGTTTGTTTGAGGTCTGTGAAACTGGTTGATAAAGCGGCTCTTCGTTTATTTTCACAAACGTATATTCGTCTTGATTCATTTACTACATTGACATTCCGTATAACAGATGTACAACAATACAACACAACACAACACAATCGTCATTTAATCTATAACCGTATTTGAAGAAAACAGTAAATATCCCATTGACAATATTACCGTTACCTTAGCTACCGTCAGTCCTTTAAGACAGAGGGGCGGAGGAGGAGAGAGTGTGATACACTGCACCTCATTGTGCTCATTGCTTCAGTTATTAATTAACTGCAACGTCTTTCTGACTGGAACACAGTAATGTTGTGGCACAGTGCTGTTCAGTAGGAGATAGACAGGTTACAGTTGTACCTACCTAGCTCATGGCCCACAACAGAGATTTTATCAGCAAAGTATTATTTATTGTGTGTATGATGTATGTATGTATGTATGTATGGGGTTGGTTGGTTGACTTAGCCTGCCCTCCCTCGTACACTGAATGTGAAAGCGTGCAGAGCTCCCGGTACCAGGTTAGCATAAACATAGAGATCCTCTTGCTCTCCTAACCGTTCCAGTTAACAGTACTTACAAACTTTACGAATACTCCTCGCAATAATTAAGTTGTGAATCTTTGTATTACTGATATGTTATCGAATTTAACATCTCTAAGAGCAGTGCTAAGTAAGAGAAGTTAAGAGGAGCCAATAATTGTTAAGATAGAATGATATATCTAGATCTTCTTAAGTCGATCTACGCAATATGACGTAGTGTAAATGTTCTATCAGTCTTTCGTCATATTAAATGGTTTAAGAGATGTTAGAATTTTTATTAATATAAATTTAAATGAAGCGGGGATCTACTGATAGTTCATCATCATTATCAATCTATTGATACTTATTTAGTTAAAATAAATAAAGAAGCAAGCGAGGATCTACTGATACCTCTACTTCAAGTCAAGGCGTTGTGTAAATAGCCTATCATTTCTTTGTGAAATTTATGGTCGTAGAGTTTTAATTATTTTAAAATAAGCACATTAAGCAGATTTATTACTTGAGTGCCATTTGAATCTGTAAAAGTAGCCAATATTTGATCTTTAGTTCGAATGTGATACTGTATTACTTTTATCAAGATCGCCGTGGTGAAGTTATTGATAGAAAAAATTTGGTTATTTCTTACGACATCATCAGGGCAGTCGGAAGTGCGTGGATGCGAGAAGCTGAGGTTGAAGGTTGATAATGATGATGATGAGGTTATTTCTTGTATAATTGTACGGCGGGATTAAAAAGTACATTAGGTGATGACAATCCATGTTCGTATTGTATCGCGTTAAGATGTCGACACTGCACCTCATTCTCATTACCTTGTGGGATAATTCTTATGTGCAAATAAATAATGTTTACATATCGATCTAGACGACAACTTCAGACATTCGTACAAAAAGACAACACTTAAACTTGTATAGGAAAGAATATATGCGGGATGTAGACGCTCGATTTGATGACCACCAATGTGATGCAGCAGTATCTTTTAGTTAATAATTTGTAGTAGTGAAAACATGTGATAAATAAACTGTCAAATATCATACCGTGCTGATGTTATATGTAGTGTATCAACTTCTATAATATTTAGAGCTACTAGATTAGATATACTTAACATCCATTTACAAATAACAAGTTTACATTAACAAGTGTGCAGTGTATCGGCAATATTAGTTAAATAATAATTAACCTGAGAAAAATCATTAATCAAAGGTTAAACTTTATAAGACGTAACGTACAAAAGTAACGCAACAAAATTTCCTAAACGTAATGCAATATAGAAATATTAACTAATATACTGTTTCATCACATCCGCCGATAGACGTCCACTGCTGGGCATAGGCCTCTCCCAAAGATCGCCACGTCGATTGGTCCCGAATTGCTCACATCCAGTTGGTTCTTGCGATTCTCATCAGACCGTCGGTCCATCTAGTAGGAGGCCTCCCAACGCTACGTCTACCGGTACGCGGCCATATTGTTTAAAAGTAACGAAAACAATGCGATATTGTTTCGTTTCATCGCATCGAACTGGTATTGAAGCGGAGCACTGAAAACGAAACAGTCACCACCATCTCGTGTTTGTTGCTTCATAATCCGATAAAATAAATATATCGCGATATGTATACAAATTGGCGGTGATGAATGGTGGAAAAAGTAGCATTTAAATTAATGAGAAGAATTTAACAGAGGAGGAAAGTCTTAGCTACATTTTTGAGCAGTTAAAGAGTCAATTACATCTAACTAAAAAAAACGTATAATGAAATTCTCTTTCGAATCTGTACATAAAAATCAAAGTATTTCAATGAAATCTAATTGCTGTATAATTAATTATGGTGTACGTAATTTTTTTATCATATAACTCACAAATTACAACTTTATGGATGTTTTTTTTTTGTTTTTATCGTTACGCTTTTAGAAATAGCACTTTCCGGATTAACAACCATGTTATAGCACTTGTATCCAAGATCATACATTAAAATACTTCACACGAACTCTACAACTAGCTTCCCACACGCGCAGCGGATCTTGTGTCACTCCCATAAATTATCCATCATCCAAAATAAAAAACCGTAAAAAAAAAAATCATAAAACTCATTTACCGATAACTTAACCAGCTGGGCATCCCTACTCATCGACCTCCGCCTATTATGCTCCGCCTACTTGACTCCACCCACTCAAACTTACAACCAATCAGATCTTGCTGTTCGTATTCAGATGGACAAATAAACTCCGCCCCTCGCTTTTAGTGTTGTGAATTAGTTTTTGCATTATTTTTTTTTCACCGATTACTCGCTCTTAACGGTTTACGGTTATGAATTTGACACCTCACGCGATAGTTGCTAGGTTGGGGAAAAAATCGAAATGTTGCTGTTTAACAACGCAGTGTGCACGATTTAGGTTCTTTGTATGTGCAGAGTAATTGATCATTCATTAACTTTGTTGGACTCGCCTTGTACGCACACGCGATGTATGAATAGTCGTTAAAATTAAAAACAAGCTGTTGTTCTGATTGTAAAACTTAAATTCTTGAGTTCGAATCTAAATTTGGCTATCATACTAAAGTGAATTACGAAAACGTCTCTATTTCATTACATATTGTATAATTCTTCGAAAGTTCAAGTTTTTTAATACCTACATTTTAATAAGACTGATGAATATCCCAAAAGTATTAGGCTTTTTTACTTTAATGTGGATAAAGCGATTTTACAAAGAAAATTTGAATGTATGTGTTTTAATACTTTAAAATAAAATCTGAGCAACATACAATTGCGCTACATTACGTAACGTGCACAAAATCATTAGTATAATAATTACGCTACAGCTACAGAAAGCTTTAAATTCCCACAGTAATATTTGAAACCACTATTTGGCTGCCGAAATTAGCACCGCGGTATTGTTTAATTATGCACTTTGTGTATTATGTTTTTTTTACGTGGGGGGAAAGGCTTGCACATACCTGGCCCTCACGGGGGTAAACGCAGGTTACGTCGGATTTGCATCGACTAAAATCCCCATGGTGTTCTACCTCTTTGCCTTACGGCAGGGTCATGGGAACTTTTCCGCACACATCCGCGACCCTATCAGCGCCGGCTGCTTCATGCAGCCGCATCTCGGGAGGGAAGGAAGAACCCTTCCTTTCCACCTCTGTAAGGGCACGCCGCAATACACAGCGCACTCGCTCTCCGGCATCTTGCAGTCCCTTGGGCAACGGTTTCCTCCGAATCCAGAAGCCATGGGAACCAAGAGAGAAAACTCTCCCGACTCTCTGCGGCGGATCCAATCTTGGGTTCCGTCCACCTATTATACGGCGGCGGAGGATAGGGAGAGCGGCGGATCGCAATACCGACACTTCTCTTTCCCCACGGCCCCACCGATACGCATCCGAGGTGAGCTCACTTTAATAGGAGCTCTAACCTGGGGCGGCCGCCTCGGGCCGGCCGGGTACGTTCCTCTTCGCTTCACCGTGGGTGACCAAGTCACGGCTACACTGAGCCCTACCGCCACGACAAAGCGGGAACCTGTTCGGGGGTTGTATATTATGATACCCAAGCTATATTACTTAATCTAGAATATTCAAAACAAAAAGTACTATTACAAGAAAGTTATTTTTAAAGATAAAAGATTAATTTTAACACTGAAGTAAAAATTTTACCAAATGCTTATTGTTTATTGTATGTTATGTTTACCATATTTAGATAAAGTTATAAATAATATACGGTTAAAGAAAACCCGTTAACGTAACTATCTATCATCAGCCTCCTATAAATACTTGCACAAAGAACCGCGAATTGAAAATAAATAAATAATAAAGAAAACTGGTTCATTGTTTCGTATCATATTCGCACTTAACTATGAAGATGAATTAAGTAATTAAATAAGCAAAAGAAATCGTTAATAAGTGTAATTAATAACTTATTGTGTACATAAAAACTTTGATTCTTGACGAAATAAATATTTTTTCTTGACAAAGCGGCCCATGACAATGCGGCGCTAGTTAGTATGATATATACAACATCAAATTGTGCTCTCTCCGAGACGTAACATGTCGAGTCTCGTTACCCAAGTAATTACACTAGCCACAGCGTCCTTCACATCGGAAAAGAGTAATATTTGCACACTGCTGTTTGTCGATTGCACTAGGCGTTGCCGTGGTACCTACCTAGATGGTCTCCGGCAACAGAGACTTACCACCTTGAGCATTAATAATGATATTAAAAATATTAGATCTTCATATATATACACGGTTAGGTATTGTATTTGTATTATTAGGTTAGAGGGGGTGTAAGGATTCCAGCAAAACAGCTCAAGGAAACTAAGCCAACGTTACCTGCTCGTGGTGCACCCTGGTAATTATTAAAGGAGGCTCTGGCTCCCGCCTACCTACATTGGGTCAGCGTGATGGGAAATAGTCCAAATCCTCCCGTATGAATTCATACATACGATAGCTCCTAGTGCCCAGCGGTATTGGAGGCCATGCTGGTTGTATTTGGAGATCTTTGGGGAGGCCTATGTCCAGCAGTTGATTTCTACAGCTGATGATGATGGATGATGATGAATGTTTTGGTATATAACTATGTAACATATATAACCGATACGTATTTGTTGCGTACCTACTACGGTGCATGCGTCAGTATTACATTGCAGCGCTTTAAACACCTCGTCAGTAGCAGTAGCAGTTACCGTAATACTGTGTTTTAACTATTTCAAGTTATCTTTATGTATATGTTGTTCTGTTTAAGGATGTATTAACGTAAATTAAATCAAATTGACTTAAACGAAACTTCGTATTTCGTCGTGTTTCTGTTTACCGACAGGCATTTTAAGAGTCGTTCTTATTTTGTGTGTACCCACAACATATGATATTTAATACGACAAGTTAAAACTTGGACCTTCATCTTATAATACTTGAACTTGTATTTACATATATAATTAAATAAAACATTGAGAGCTAGTAGGTTAATATTATAACTTTCTCAAAGGTTTTTTAATTAATAATCGAAGTAAAACATCACTTCAAGTCTTAACACATACAAACAGTAGTGTTTCGGTTGGAATGGCGCTGTAGCTAGTGTAATTACTGGGGTAACGATACTTTCTAAAGGCGACCAGCGCAATGTGGTGCAGTGTATAATATTTTAAGTAGCGCTATGTTGTTATAGTCTCACTTAACATCAGATAAAAGTGTGGGACATTCCTTTCATCGCTTCGTAGATTAAAAAGTTACTATCTAGTTCTATCTGTAACATGTTATTACCTAGTAATAGAAGAAGTAATATTATATAATGCATTAACCGTTAGTTACTTAACTAAAGCTCCAACTCGTCTAACCTTCTTATGGTTAATGTTTGGTTATCTAGATTTAGGTATTACTCGTCCATTGGGTCACATGTACCCAACTTGTAATCAAATTAAACAAGAATGCGGTTTTTTTTATTCCCATAAGGCCTGCTCGGCATTCCCGCCGACCGCGCCGACCGGAAGCGACACAGATAGCATACAAAATGCGCCCGTATTAAACAGCCGTAATGCCACTTGTTACCAGGAACTAGTAACCGGCATGGCGGTCCGGACACCTCTCATTACACCAACATGCACCGCAGGCTGATTAGCATTGGGTTCACATTGGAATGGTGATGTGGTGATATCGATTGCTGCTAATGAATCATTCATTAACAACTTTGAATGTCGCGCGTTGGCGTTTCTTTTGGTGCCGCAACGCATTTTAAGTGGTGCTCTTAATTTGTACAGATGTACGATGTAATCGTGCATGTCACCTAATACCAGCTTCACATAGTCCAGAAAAGTCTGTAGTTAAGTTCTTTTTTGTCGAGAAGAAAACCTTCAAAAGACGTCATGCTTGTTAGGGGGTAGCCAGGGTTATGTGGAATTTGTACCCAATACAACCATCTTGGTGGATATCATCAGTGCATTGCAAGAGGCCCTGGGATCACCTACGGAAAACACCGGTGCTTTTCTCCGCTGCCTTTAAGGACGTCCTGGAGAAATCCGTAACCCTCCCCAGCACCCTCTCTTTGCTACGACATGCACGAGACCGCTTAGTACTTGTCGTCCGTCCCGGGTTCCATAAACCATCCATAACAGTCAATTTATGTCACACACGTCACAATAGTAACCACGCGGGCCCAATGCGGATTGGTGACTTCACACACACCTTAGAATGAATTCCAATTCACGTGCAGGTTTCCTCGCGATGTTTCCCTTCACCGTTTGTATTTCGCTGTTGTTACTTAAGTTCACAAATGTACATAACTTAAATATTAAAGTCATCGGTACATGCCGAGATTCGAACCCGCGACCTTCATTTCTAAGAACGCTCTAACCATCAGATCAACGAGCTACTTCGGCTAACTGGCTAACTGCTAACAGCGGCCCGGGTTCGTTTAATGGCAATGAGGACTCTCACCTTCGAAGCCTACGAACCAGAAACGCCTTTAGTCGCCTTCTATGACAGTTAGGGCTTACCTTGTTGTTAGATCTTAAGTTACTACTTTATGATACCAGCTTTATGAATAGACCACTGTAATAATTTCATAATGCACTAAAAAATTATTATTTCTGGGATATACCCAAGTTTTTTTACTGTACATCATCATTCGTCGATAGACGTCGACTGCTGGGATATACAGAGCTTTGTATTAAAAAGCAAATTTTTTATTCTACGAAAGGACGAGGCGAAGGAGTCGATTATCTTAAGGAACCGCCTGCCCAAAACCTGGCGCTGGTTAAGATGATATACACTACACTACACTATGCTCGTCGTTTTAATACATGAGATATTAAGTGTCATTACGCCAGTTGTTTCACTAGCTACCGCGCCCTTCAAACCGGGACACACTAATATTTGCAGACTATTTTTGGCAGCAGAAATAGAAGCTGGGTTGGTATCTAGACGGTCTCGGTAAGAAACCTACCACCAGTAAACCTTTTAACACTTTCATCATTAATAAAGATTAGCACCGAGAAAGTATGGCCATACAATTCATCTGGTAATATTCCAGTTTCTAGGTAAAACGTCCAATGAAACTAAACCGGAATTAATTAGTATCCAAATATTACCTAGTTCAGGTTTTAAAGGAACATAGTACTTTATTGCTACCAACACCTAAATTGATGACCACGACCACTCTGTCAAGAGTGTTACCAACGAAGAAGAAGAAGTACTTTATGGATGATTAGATGTAATATTTCTAATGGCGGTAAAAGCAGTGCAGTAGTAGTCTGGGCGACAACTTAGTTCCATTCGGTTATAAACTTAACCGTTACATGCTTGCTCCATCTTTGCTGTGTGGAACAAAATTAATGTGGTTTATACTCTGTATTGTCGTTTTGATAACAATCTATTATGGTGATCATCATCTACATCATTTTCTAGTAACAGTGTTCAATACCTATCCCCTAGCCCGATAAATTATTTTAAAACGATATATAGTTTATATGTTAACTAGTTTTTTCTTTTACGTTTCAGCTCAAGTGTCAATGGAGAGCATGATGGTCGGCGGAGTGGGCGTAGGGGGAGTTGGTTCGGTCGGAGGTGGCGTCTCCACAGTCGGCGGGTACCAACTCGTCAGGGAACCGACGTCCGGAGCTCTTTTGTTACTTCCAGCGCCTCCTGATTTACCCCACACAGTCGTATGGGGTGGTGTTCCTTATCCTCCTACACCATTGCTCCTACCCCCAGCTCCTCACCCATCTCACCATCTCCAACTACTACCCGGCGAACTCCTGGCCTCTACCGCAACCTTACAACATACGCATACACACTCAACGAGGCTAGTTACTCTAGCTCCAGCTCCTGCACCACAACCACACCCGACTCACACTGTTGACAAAAGAAAACCAATCATACAGCCACTTATAACACCACATGCTTTAATAAAGATCGAACCGGAGCCTCCACAGGAGAAACCACCACCAACTTTCGCGCCGGAACCTGTCCAACAACCAATATTAACACACCTTTATTATCAACCCGAATTTCCTGAACAGGTGTGCAGGAGTCAAGCTACGTCTCCTGCCGCCCCGTCCACTCCCCCTCCTGATGCTCCAGAGGGCGTAGCACATAAAGACGCTTCCAATCAAACTGATCACATAGACGACGATGATGATTCTCCTAACCATGCAGACGAGGACGAAAGAGAAGTTGCTTGTGTTGGTGTAGCACATTTTCCTGAAGAAGTTTCAGTTTTACAACTGCAACAATTACAACCACCTCCTATAGACAGTACGGAGGAGTCCTCTTCAGAAGGCTTAGCAACTTCCACCGTAGCGGGAGCTGTCGAGAAGGCAATAGATGCGATAGAAAGAGACGATTCGATGGATAACTCTAGTAGCGGAGGTTCTCACGATTTGGTTATAGATACCTCAAGGAATTCGCCGATACCACAACCGCCGGTACATTCATCTCGGCCTATAGTTGATGTTAGTGGGCTGGAGCTGCTCTCGAATAGTATCGAACAGTTCGAAAGAACTACCCCAGGCACCAGCATGCCGTCCATTGAACCAATACCGTTAACAATCGATACAAGGACGACGACAAAACTAAATATTATGATTAAGACTTCTCCCAAATCGCCTCCAAATACCGACGCGGAGCCTCAGAGGAGATTTGAATTCCCATCGACGGAAGTAGTAACATCTGAAAGAACTAAACCCTCTTTAGATGGATTAGATATCCTTTGCGCATTAGCCGAGCAAAGGTTTATGGAAGAAGTAGTTGAAAGTCCTCCGGCAGTTTTACCATTAACAACTCGGCCGTTCATCAAAACAGAGCCTCTTTTAAGTCCACCAGACATAGAAAAATCTACAGAATTAGTGAAGAAGGAGAGGCATAGACATAGAGATGACTCTTCAAGTGAGAGAAGAAGAAAAAGGAGTAGAGACAGGGAAGAAAGGTTAAGACATAAGTTGGAAAAAGTGCGTCGTCATAAGCGAGATAAAGATAGAAACGAAGGAAGAAATAGTGGCGGGGAATTGGAAGCCAGTTTGAGGCGTGTAACAGTCTGTTCATGTGGATCGATGGCGTGTACACATTCCCCGGCGGTACCTTCTGCTCAGGCTCTGGTCAATGCCATGGAGAAAGATATGCGAGAACGCTTACAAGAACTCCAAAGGCAATGTGACGAAAAGAGAGCCCAACTAAACGCTTTAACGCCGCCATTGCCTGCTTTGTCAACACCACCCACCCCATCTACACCTGCACTCTCCCCTAATTCAGATAGAGGATCGTCGAAGAAACGCAAAGTGGGCAGACCGCGTAAAGTTTCGAGCCCCGATTCTACAGAGACGATCGTCGCAAAAAAACCCAAATCAAAAAGCAGTTTAGTTGGCTTTTTATTAGCTAAAGGGAAGCTAAAAGGCGGCATATTGTGCACCAGGGGTGAACCATCCAGAGATGAAATGCACAGAACAAGTAAAGTCCGACCAAAATTAAAAGCGGAACCGATACTTAAAGTATATTCAGAAGAAGAAGAGGCAGAGGGCGTACTCAATAGATCTGCTAGTTCTTCAATGGAGAGTCTCAATGAAGTGCGGCAGAAGAACAGAGAGAAAGTAGATCGTCTTGTCCGAAAACATTCTAGAGATGATCTGCCAGAGTTGGAGTTGGCTATTCGCAGAGCGAGCGCCTCCAGTGAAAGTGATAAAGAAAGGCGTCGAGCAAAGAAGAGACGAAAGAGCCTTAAGCCAAAAGAGCGTCCTGCTGAAGGGTGTAAGGAGGAATCTCCCCAAACGCAACCCGTTTCAAAATGCACACTCACTGAGGGCAAACTAGATTCGTCCCCGAGGGTGCTAACTGCTATGGGTGGGCTGTTTTACGCAGGCAAGCTCAGCGCAGTGCAGGCACCCGATGTCTACGCGATCACTTTAGACGGGGAGAGAGGTAACAAGCCGCATATCTTGTCCAGAGAAGAGACTTTAAGAGATGCTGTAAGTAACATACGTAACCTTAATTCTTGTATCCATTAATTCCCATGATTTTCTCAGACAAGATGAAAAGGAATTGGACACGTAACGTACGTTGAATGTTTTGTTTGAATCTTTAAAATGCAATAGTCGTTTAAAGTAACTTCGTACTGAAACGTACAAACTTTCGTTGATAGTATTGATGGATGTTAAAATCCTTGAGAAAGGCCTATGCCCAGTAGCGGGCATCGTTTGGCTGATAATGATGATTCGACATGTCGACAGTAAACATTGCGTTTTTAGTGTACAAAAATGATACTAAGGTTTATTTTATCTCTTTACTTAGATCCTGGAGGTGAGCCCGACCTCGGTGTCAGAGCTGAGGCCAGGAACACGCGTGTGTGCGTACTGGTCGCAGCAGTACCGCTGCCTATACCCCGGCACCGTGGCACTTTCGTCGCCAGACCCTAGGCACGACAACTTTGTCGCCGTCGAGTTTGACGACGGGGACTCTGGGAGAATCGCCATTGAAGACATTAGGTTCTTGGAGCCTAATTATCCCATTGTGGGTAAGTAAAACAAGGACATGAAACTCGGTCTAATGTCTATTTTAGGGCAAAAAGACCAGAGATTCTTATTTGTATCTACACCTTGCAGTCTGCATAGTGTATCTTACGAAATTATTATTATTCGTTAAATGATTTATGTGTGGTATGTGGTGTATTGTATGTTTTACAGAATATGAGAATACGTTGTTCACTCTCGGCAAGCGAAGAAGGAACACAAGCGTCACAGAAGATAAAAAAGCTGCCACATCGACAAGTACAGAAATTAAAACTGAAACCGCGCCACAAACGCAGGCGCAAACGCAGCAGAATACAGAGGAAACGGACAGGCATAGGGACCGGAAGAAGCTGAAGAAGCACCGTAAAGAGAAACTGAAGCGTCTGCAATCAAGCGAGGACGACCCCAACGCAGAATACGTCAAGAAAAAAAAGAAGAAACACAAGTGTTGCGAAGAACACTGTAAGCATCGCAGACACCACAAGAAGCATCACAGGAAGCACAAGAAGCGGCACCATTCCAGTTGCAAGGAACATTCGAGCTCCTCAGGCGACGACCACAGGCGGAAATCTTCCACGGACTACATAGACTCAAACAAATCCAACGAAGACTCTGGGGACTCCAACGATAGGTTGTCCACTCTAATAGCGGTTGAAAAGTCACCAGACGAGAAGATGAAGACTGTCATCAAGAAGGCTGTTTTGTCAAAGAAGAGTCTCGTGAAAAACTCTATCTTAGATTTTAGCAATTTGGGAAAGATTGCCTTGAAAAAGGACGAGGAGTTCAAAGATAACCTGAAGGATAGTGGAATCGGGCTGGACCCAGAAACACCGTCCACCTCTGCGGCTGATGCTCCAAAAAAGGTATATTTCTTTCAGTTTTTAGTTAAAAGAAACTTTATTGGGTCAAATTCAATTCAACGTTTCTATTTTGGACCTTCATCATTGCGCAGAAGACGAAGAAGCGGACGGTGTCGTCGACGTCCACGGACAGCGCCGTGTGCGGCGGCGTCAGCAAGATGGCCGCGTTCCTGCCGGGCGGCGCGCTGTGGCGCTGGCACGGGCCCGCGTACCGGCGCACCGCGCGCCCGCGCCACCGCAAGCTGTTCTACCGCGCGATACAGCGCGGCGAGGAGACGCTGCACGTGAGTTTCTATTACTTTATGGACTCCTGCTAGATACCTGACACGATACGCTCATGGTCAATCAAACGAACAACATTATTCGGATGACAAGAGATTTCTTGTTTTCTTCCTGTGCTCTTGTGTTAAAAAGTAAAACAATACTTTCGGGGCTGCATGCAGTAAGGCACCGTAGAGTCAAGTATGGTTGCGTGCGCGTGCAGGTGGGCGAGGCGGCGGTGTTCCTGTCGACAGGGCGCGCCGACCGGCCGTACATCGGGCGCATCGTAGCGCTGTGGGAGGCGCGCGGCGCGATGGCCGTACGCGTCGAGTGGTTCTACCACCCTGAGGAGACCGTCGGCTGTCGGGGCCCACTGCATTACCCGGTGACTTACTAACTCTGCACTAGTTTCTCCTAGCACAAACCATATATTTTCGATGCAATCACCAATGTTCTAAAGTAGAGTTATCTCTGAAACCATTTTGGACTTTAAATGCGCCTTACCTGTATTTCTTTTTCATTAACTAATTTAAATACTTGTTTTTTATTTATTCTTCATCAGTGTAGTTAGTTGTACTAATGGGCAAACCATGAATAGCTTCAAATTGCACCTTGTTTATTTGGGTAATTAGTTCAAAGTAAATAATTGATGATTGATTACATAATTTCCAGGGAGGTCTGTTCGAATCGCCGCACACGGACGAGAACGACGTGCAGACGATCTCGCACAAGTGCGAGGTGCTGCCGCTCGCGCAGTACAAGGAGCGCATGGGCGACGACCCGGCCAGGTACAGCACCGTGTACGACAACAACGACGTGTACTACCTGGCCGGCCGGTACGACCCCACGCAGCAGACGCTCACCATGGAGCCGGACATACCGTTGGCCAACAAGCCGACCGCTTAGCCCGCCATGCGCTCCTGGTGCACACGAACAAAATATTTTATATTTAAAAAAAATGCTTACAGATTCAGATTTTCTCTATCTACGTTGGCGATTAGTAGAGTCTACATTACTGATAACTTGCCTTAGTTGGTTTAAATTACTGGTAACTCCCTAGTTGGTCCTGGACAGTTTGTGATTTAATATAACTATAGTACATTGTTCACGTGCTCGATAAGTACATTTAAGCTTCAGTGTGCACGCACACCTGTTCCGTGCGGGAGTTGGAGGGGCGGGCGCGGGCGCGCGGCGTGCTCGCGCACTGTTCCTGCAGCGTCCCGCGCGGGCGTTACACGTAGCGTAGAGAGAGATCCGCGTGTAGTCTTGGGTTCCCACATACAGGTTTTGAAAGTACAATTGTAGTTTGTGAGGCTCAATGTCGCAGAGGCACAGTGTAGTTAGTTACCCTTGCTGCGCGGCGGGCGGGGCCACGTGGCCCGGTCACTCGTTCTCGTGTATAGGTTACTTCTATTTAGGTTATCTAGACTTCGCGTACGTACAGGTTCGTCTAAATCTGCAATACTGTTTCAGTAGTACTAGTCCGTCGCCACGTACTAAATTCGGCAGTACGCGCGCACGCCTCGTGTCGTGTATACCGTGTCCGCACCAGGTCACGGCGAATGGAAACAATGTACGGAGCTGTTTTGTTATATTATTGTTTATCCGATAATTCTTTTTATATTATTTGTTTGGTAATATTATGTTGTTCGAAGTATACATTATATCGAAATGGTGCTAGACGCTTCATACTACTCCTTTATTTTGCCGTAGTTAAGGTTGTACATAATTTTAAATGTAGTTGGTAGATCAGCCTCACTCTGCTCCTCTCCCTCGCCCATCTCCCCCTATCCCCGCGTTATCCCCACGTTACCCCCTCGAGTCCCGCCCGCAGTGCGCTGCCTCCTTCCATTATTCCAACTGGTATTGTTTCCACGTGCGTAGCTTGTAGTGTACAGGGTACCGCTGCCCGCTGCCCGCGGCCCGCTACCCGCGGCCCGCAGCCCGCGACGGCGACGCATTCATATCGGCGTGTATATAGGATGAACTGAAAAGACAGGGATGTAAGTAGGGTCGACATAGAGGGTAGGCAGTAGGTAGGTTTTGTACGAAGCGTTGCCAAAAGTGTCTCTCGGATAACTTCCGGATCCACTCGGCCGGTTACTGAGGTGCAAAAGGAGGAAAGTGCGAAGTGATTGGCGCTGTGAACGGTTAACCCCTCGACTGCTGCGGTGCATCATTACGTTCACGTACCTGGGGCTGGCGGAGTTGCATCGCCGCCGCCACCCGCAGCGGCCGAAGGGTCAGCAGCGCAGCAGCCGCCGACTTACACTGGTTCGTTAGGTGTCCCGCGTTGTTAGAACGCTTTTTAACCTTTTTGTTATCTTTATGTACATTACAGTACAGTTAAGTTCAATAAGTTGTAGTTGTAAGACCCTTTAAATTTTATATACGAAGAATATATATAATATATATCAAAACTATGAATCTTGGAAAACTATATATATATTGTGTGTAAAAGCATCACAAAAAAATTTTCTTAATAATATTGAGAGAGCGGTATTTTTATATGAAGCGCGAGCGTTTGTATTGAAACGGGGTGCGACGCGGCCGGAAGTACAAATGTTGTGCGTCGCGCGCGGCGCGGCTCGGCTCGACCCGGCTCGGCTCGGCTCGGCCCGGCTCGGCTCGGCCCGGCTCGGCTCGGCTCGGCTCGGCCCGGAAGCGAACCGGCGCGGTGGGGTGGCCGATAACGGAAAGCCATAAAAATAATTATTAGATTTAAAGATTAATAATATATCGAGCATTGATAAAGATTATAAAATACGCTTAAATAAAAAATATTTTTGGCTGAATAAACTGGGCCTTTCATTTCGCGCCAAGTCCTCAGACACTCGACGAGCGCGGTGGTGCGGTGGTGCGGTGCTCACGCTGAAAGGGCTCACCGGTTCGATTCCGACATTTGTTAAGTATGGGGTCGTGGCTCCGTAATCGAACCAGTGACCTTCGTGTTACAAGTATCTCCGTTACCTTTAACTTTATCTTACCAACGTTATGCCTTCCCTACCACTCTGCCCTTGACCAGCCCAGCCTCCGCTACTTGTTACCAATAGCACCACCTCCTAAAAGGCCTTCCGCACCTTCCCCATTCCCAATACGCTCGAGTACCAAGACATCATAAATATCTTTATGACATGAAATAAAACAATACAAGTATATATAAAATTGTATATTTAGAATAAGTGATTCGCACAATTTTCCCTAGGACTTAAGTAACAAAATATTTAATACCTGAAGTGACTTTAACATCCAACCTATATACTAAACCTCCAAATTTAGTCGACTAATTATAGACATTTCGTCGCATAACAGCTGTCGAATTGGTGATTTCAATGCTTTTTAAATTTTTTTTTATAAGCTCAATTTTTTTTTAATAAACTACATTGAATATTTATGTATTAAGTGCCAACTCTAAAGTGCAACTCTCAAATCTACCTTGTCTATATGTCTCTCTGGTACTTACAAGGAACTTGGACAACTTAACGAATAAAAAAAAATGAGAGAGTTTTTTTTCTTATTGCAGCTTAAAGTCTACTTTAACACGTTTTTATCTCTCCCTGATACTTATTAGAACCACGCGATTTTTTAGAAGAGAATTTAAAAAAAAGAGATTTTTTTTATATTGATTTTCTTGCGAAAACATTCAAAAGGCGGCATGGACCACGGGCCACTAGTTTTAACAGATCCCTGGACATTTGACTTAATTCTACAACAGGCTTGCAACCTGGTAAATATGCACTTCCCGTTTAAGGTCAACAAAGAACTTCCCTGGTGCCGTTGGCTACGATCTCGTACCTTTCGTCATCGATGATCTTGTAGACGTCGTCGCGGTAGTGGCGCAGGTTGTGCAGGAAGCGGTAGGTGCTCTCCTCGCGGATCTTCGTGACCACGGGCGCCAGGTTCTGGGTGCCGGCTTCGGACGCCAGCGAGAAGTAGTAGCGTTCCTGGAACAAGCGATATATGGTGTGTTTACACTGCAGCACTTTGAGCTCATCAATGTCGGACAACGTCGAAGTTTGGTGAATACCATCAGGGGAACGTTATGTGTATACAATTAAGTAACAAGTTGACTACGAAACCAGGTCCAAAACACCTTGTACATGATTTACTAAGAAAAGCATACATTTCTGTTATACGGACGGAAACTTGAACGTCACAGGGTCTAACAAGCCCTGTACAGCCACAACCGCCTGGTGACGCAACAATGGAAAGAATAAATAAAATTTATTAATAGTGAAACCCTCACAACTTTTTAAGTTATCTATTCCTTTTTTTTTGGTTTCGGGGGAGGGGGGAGATCTAAAGATACCCTGCTTCTGGGGGGAGTCAGAGTTATGTGAGATTAATACTCACTAAAACCCACTTGGTGGTCTGCATTAGTGCATTTGGAGAGGCTCCGGAATCTCTTATAGAACATACCGGTGCCCCTCTACACTGTGTTACATGTGTCTGAGGAGGGGCCTAACCCTCCTAGGCACCGTCGCTGAGCCAGACACTGTCCCACGCAGGTTCGCTTGTACCTGTAGTCTGCTTCTACGACAGGCAGGACTTCTTACCTTAGGTCTATTCTTACTAGCCCGAGGCTACATGGCTGACGGGCTGGTGCGTCCATTCAAGTTATCTACCGTAACAATCTAGTTATAAGGTGTTTAACTTAATTAAGCAGTTGGGATTAAAGCGGTTAGTTCTTTAATTAACGTATATTAAAATGAGGCCCTAAAATGTTTAATTATTGCTATTAACACATGAGCTCCGATAAGTCATCTAAGTTTTCGTCTATTGTCGAACAATGGGTTGGGCATGAAGGAAAGCAAACCCGATTAAGTGACCCCTTACGTAAGTATTAAGAGGTGGACAGTGCGACCAGCGGGGGGCGCCGCGCACTATCAGGAATGTCATCGCGCCGCCTCAAGGCTAGACGCAGCCAGATAAGGCTCCGCTCGCCGGAAGCCGCACCGCGCTGCTCGTGCCAGTGTCCCCGCCGCAGTATACCGCGTGCCGGCGCTCGCGCGAGCAGCGTATTATCATCAACCGATAGACGTCCACTGCTGGACATAGGGCTTCCTCAAAGATCTCCACATCGATCGGTCGTGCTCTGTCCTTACAGTCAGCATGGCCTCCGGTACCGCCAGACATCAAAGAGTCGTCGTTTGTAGGAGTTCATATAAGGATATTTCGACGATTTCCCATCACTGGTCCAATGCGGGTTCATGGAAGCCAGAGCCTCGTTTGTTGATTAGCAGGGTGCACCACGCGCAGGTAAGGTTGGCTTGGGTCCGGTGGGTTGTTGTGCGGGACCACATACACCCATGTGCCACGTATGTGCTACTACTAAATACACAGACTTGTGACACTTTTTCTTAAATAAATTAGTTCTTTTTTGTGTTTTATTTTTCGCAATGATGAAATAACTGCTTCGTTACTTGTGCGAGGATATGTACCTCCACTTGAGGTCTTTGTACGTGTACGCGTACGCAGGTATCTTATAAAGAAATAACGTTAAGTAACTAATATAAATATAGAATATACACAAACAAATCTTAAGCGATACATAAGTTAGGTATAGTGTTATTCACAATGAATATACCGATTTATATTTAAAACGAAGTAAAATATTACTTTATGATTAGTCAAGGGAATTATATATATATATATATATATATATATACATAATATCTTTTACATACACTATATTTAACAACATTTTCATATTAAATAAATAATAAAAATTGATCTAAGTTGATAAAGATCGTTTGGTCTCGTCTAAAACAAAATCTAAGTATACTCATAAATAATTACCTATTTCAGCGAGCCAATTAAATTAGTATTAAAAGTAGTAACACAAAAAAAAGTATTTACCAAGAATATTGCAATAGCTGAAACTGAATAAATTTTTATTAAAAAAAAAATCTGTAAAATAAAATCAAACTGTGATATACTTAATATTAAATCTTATACTTAAGTGTATATGAACCATTGACTCATCCCGATATCTCCGAAACTATTAGACGTAACACTCAAAATTTGGTGGTCAATACAGAATAGTAGATGTTGCTTCTGTTATTTAATACATTTTACAAAATTTCTTCCCCGCAGAGGGTTGCGGGGGTGTTAATGCCAATATACAAATAAAGTATACATTTATCAGTGACAGCGTGTAGTATGTGGACGATTAGAACGCAATGATACGGAAAAGGTCATATCGGTCATATAAACAGGATCTACTGTGAAAATGACTAAGGTCATCATCTTCACTACAGATTGATGTTCACTACTGAACAATTGCTTCCCCAATGTGGTAACAACCACGTTTGGAGTGAAGAAGTCGCCGGAAGTACTACTGTTTGTGAAATATTTCACCCTTAGTGATGTATTACGAAACGCCGAGAAAAAAGAGATGATATTCTATCCCATCTGAGATTTTTCTATTCGAGGTGAGAACAAACATTAACCTGCAGAGTTTTAGAAACCAACGATGCTTAGATGGTGACCGCGTACCAGAAGACTTATTGTTGGCAGGCCCCCTAATAGGTGGTCCGACATTCCGGGGAAGGTCGCGGGGAGCAGCTGGAAGCAGGCAGAGAGCAGAACCGATTCATGTGGAGATCTTTGGGAGAGGCCTATGTCCAGCAATGGACGTTTATCGGCTGATGACGATGATGATGATGATGGTCCTAGAAGCCTTGTAAAGTGATCTACTCTTGACAACGGTAAACGATATATTGTTAATGTTCATGGCGATTAGATAAAAAATTTAAATTACTATATTTTACAAATAAATTCATAAAACATGGATTATTATATAGATGCTTTTTAGACGAACTGAACTTACTTAACTTGATTGTTAAGTAAGATTTAAGTGAGGTAAAAAATAAAGTATCCTTTAACTGCTAACCTACCGCACAGTTCACTTAATGTTAAAGTAGTATCTGTCATATAAATTATTAGAATGATTGTATCTGTTTCCCGATTGGGTAAATTTAATTATTATAAAAAAAAACTCTTTATAGTCTGCGAGGAAAGTTCAAGGAAAACTTGAAGGTCTTTAATGCATTTACAGGTTCCTCCAGTGCCATTTATATTTAAGAGTGACACGTGGTCATGTGCTTTCAAATTATTTCTTAAATCCGATGTTTATAAACACAAATCTAAAAAAAATAAAGATTTTTATTCCCACACTATCATATAAATTATATACAATAAGAAATAAACTAATTAAAATCGCAAAAAACAATACGAGACATTATAAAGTTATAAGGTGATAGTTGCAATAAAACATTAAATGACGTCATGAAAGAATAACTGGAAACCGCACAGTGTACATTTTTAAAGCCGTTCACATATTTTTAAGGAAGTTATTTTGTATATTAATTAGTTTTTGTAGAAGTACTTGGAAGATCTGTGACGAGAGCACAGATAGTAATCACTGGAAAATAGACACAAAATTACATGGAACAGATTTGCTATTTAAATTTCACAGGCGCTTTATGTTTGAATTATGTATGTAATTTTTTAGAATGATTATATTTAAAATTATTTATTATGATATTATTAAATATTCCATATAGAGTATATAACAAATCTCTGCTTTAGTGGTGGAATAGACTTTACATACAGTACCTTCATAAATTAGTACAATATGAGTATTTACAACTTATTGCGGGATGCGTTGGCAAGTGAAATTGTAATCGTCGATCAAGTAATATTTCTCGTCCCGGCAGCTTGTTAGGTTGTTGAGGAACTTGTGGCTGCTGTCGTTGTGTACGGAGGCGAGCACGGGGGGGAGAGGCCTGATGCCGGACTCCTCCGCGAGACTCACGTAATATCCCTCCTAGCGCGAAATACGAGCAATGGCGTAAAAGTCAACACAAATTGTATACCTAGTATTGTACTCACGTTAGATGGATTTACGAAGCCAGATGCGTTGGTGCTGTTTGAGGTGGTAACGAGCATTATTATTACTATCTCGAAGGTTCATTATGTTTGTTCAGTACCGGAGACTAATGTGATATGACGGACGTATCACTACCAAATAATCTAACCCATGAAAAGTTAGATCTCCTAAAAAATATGAAAATGCCCGTTTTTTTCCTAACAAAAAGATTACGAAGAGTGTGTTGCGAAAAACTTCTTTACGCGATTTGTCAGCTCAATTTAAATATCTACTTAACCTAATATGAAAGGCTGTCTAATAAGTTTTACCTAGCTTGACATAATGTTCATCCCTTCTTGCTGATCTTCGATGGTAACTTAATAAAATTCTGTGTTCCTTCATACAAAAGCAACTTTTTTTAGTTAAAAAAGTCACTTTAGTTTTGTAAACACATGAAAACTTCTAGAAGTTTTAACCGATTAATAAAAATTTATGTTATTACCTATTATGTATAAATGTTTAAATAACTAACAAAACATACTAATTTAGGTGATACAGGTTAAGTTATAGTTTTTCATTTATAATGTTAACCACTCGATCGCAATCTCACGTGATCTAAGTCGAAATGGAGGCAGTTTTACAAAATAAGGGTACAACGGGGTTGAATTAAAGAACGATTTGTTATAAGGCAAGTGCTTAGCCACTGCGTCACAGGGGTAGTGTTTTTAACTATAAAACTAATTTTCATGTGTCCACGCAAAAACCGGATTTATTTATAAGGGACCTTTGTAAAGGAATACGGAAGTGCCGCGTGTACTACACACTGGCGGCTTCCTGCGTTACGAAGAACCTTTAAAGGTTTTTCTTGTCATTGACATCGCCTTCCTATTTGTTCTTTTGTTTGTTGCATTGCTTCAGTCCAATGATAAGAAAGTCAGCAGCCGGTGCATACGGTTCGTCCATTCAATCCAGAAAATTCAATACCATCAAACTGTTTTATTTATGATGGTATTTGTTTTGGTATGGTGTAGTGGAAGTGGATGTCTTTCGTGTATAAACATATGTAATGAATATATATTTACCCAGTAGTATGTATTTACTTAGAGACCTTAAATCCCAAGACGACAAGAACAATGTGGTGCAGTGTACATCGTCCTAAAAAACGCCACGTTCTTACCGGCAGGTGTATCACTTATGATCATGTGAACGTAAAATAAATTACGTTGTTATGGTCTCACCTGGTCGGGGCCCATCATGTGCGCCTGACGCCTGGTGTATCCCCGCGCAGCGCGCTCTTCTTTCTCCTGCTCCCAGTGGCGCAGCATGACCTCACCCGTAGGCAGCGAGAACCCGCCGTTCATCAGCCGCACGTAATAACGAACCTGCGTGGAAACAACCAGCTACAGTCGAAGATTTTGTACGAAAGTTAGTGAAGAATTAAGATGTAATTTGATAGCGAATATGCTATTTGAATTATATCTATCAGTAGAAATATTCCTGCATCTCACCTGAAGATCGAACATGGAGAAGGCGCATACGAAGTACGGAACTCCTATCAGGCACATGGTGGGGTGGCGGATGTTAACGAGGTGCTTGTACAGCGGCTCCACGCAGTTCTCCTCCACCGCGATGCCGCACGACTCGTGCAGGAACGGGAAGTTGTACAGGTACCCTGCACGCAATGTTTCAGTTTAACAAACAACAAAGGTACTGGTGGTCATAAGATAGGACAAATGATTAGAAGAAGAATATAAGCGCTACTGGTGGTGAAGGTACTCTGCTCTCGACACCATCACCAGCTACTTAACACTCACGCTCTGATATTTTAATATGGACTGATTCAATGTTAACGATCAAAAAATGTTTAACTACATTTTTTTATCTGTATGACTGTTTTACTCCTCACCGGTACAAAGGAAGACGACATCCACCTCATCTTCAGTGTCGTCCTTGAAATATGCCGTGTACCCGTCGAGGCGCACTACGTCGGGCTTCTGCGCCAGGTTGTCCGGGAATACGGTCCGCGGTTTCTCCCTCAGGTGGTGGCTGAGCAGCACCCGTGTCGCCGCGTTGCTGATTTCCAGTGCTATATCCATGCCGGACGGACCCGCCCCGACAACTAGCACTCGTTTCCCGCTAAATATTTCCGGCACACGGTAGTCGTGGCTGTGCAGCACGTCGCCTGTGGACATTTAAGATAATATTTCATAAGTGACCTTTTCACCGCCTTTGCCGTGACAATTACAAAACGGTTGAACCGTTCTAGAAATATTTCAGATTTTAACTCGAACTACATTACCTTTGAACTCCTTAAGTCCAGGAATGTTGGGTATGAAGGGAGTGCTATAGTGTCCATTACAAATAAACACGTAGTCGTACTCCCTGGTGACCGACACGCCGCTGCTCAGGTCCTTGTAGCTGATGTCCCACAGCTCACCTTTGGGCCCCTCCTTCGGTTTCACCAGCTGCACGTGGTGACTAAACTGCGAAAACAAATACCAGTGCTATATTCAGTGAAGCTTTGTATTACTGTCGCAGTATCTTTTCATCACACGGGTGTCAGAGTCGATTGCGGGTCCACATGTGGAGTGTTGATTAATGATAAGGTTTATTCAAGCGCGACTATAAGAGCTCGTGTTATCGATTGGGAGTATTCTGTGTGAGTACGCTTTACCATCACCGTCGTACATCAAGCCCACTTTAAACTAAAATTATATTATGTAATTGGACAATGAAAACGTACTTTGATGTGAGGAGTGACGCCGTGCTTGTCCGAGTACAGCTGCAGGAATGCCAGCATGTCCTTGCCGGGCAGGTACGATTTCTCGTTGTCCGGGACGGGGAAGTCCGGGAAGCCCATGATCTCCTTCGGTAGGTTGGTCCTGAAATATATTATAAATTCGTTTAGGAATTTTGACTTAAATAACTGCTAATATAGAAACTGGCTCTGAATTAGATTGTTAGATCTAAATATATTTATTCTAATCATGATCAACAGAGCTGTCCACTAGTGGACTAGCCGTTATCATCAATCAGATCCGACAGGACTGATCTGAGACAAATAAGCGTTGGTCACATCCAGCACATCGCGGTCTTTCTCTTTGAGCTTGAATAAGCGTCAGTGTTTCTTTACTTAGGATTTGAATAAGAACTAGACTGCTTTCTAGTTTTTTTAGCCACCTGCTGATGTTCCCTCTCGCCAGAACCGGATGGAATATGGCGAACTGAGCTCCAACCTGCGCTAGTCGGAGAGGCACCTTATGAAGAATAAGAAGAAGAATTGAAATTCAGAGATTGATTGATGGAGAAAGATTGACCCGAAGTGAAATTCAGTTATTATAACGGACGGAATACCAGAGAACTGCGGCAGGATGTTAGTGCATATTTATAATGGAGGAACTGTTTTAGGTCCGTCTAGAAATTCCACTTTACCAGGAAACGCTCGTGTAAATGGTGCATTATATAAATTATTTCCGGATAACCTTTTCCCAATCACGGCGATATTATCACGCCGTTCTTCACGTAGGATTGGTTTCTTGGATGCGGTCGGATCTATCACCATAACAGTTTGCACATGGCTCCTTAGTTTCCTTTATGGTAAATATTTATTTATATATATATAGACTTCGTTATATCTACATATATGTTTTATATACATAATGAAAATCAGTTTTTTTTGTTCGCGAATCACGTGAAAACTAGTGAACGTATCGACATGGGAACTTGAGCATTCGTCGCGGAAAGATTTATAGATAGTTTTATTTCTTATTCACTTTTATAAATATTCTAATTTAGTATTATTTGTGCGGTTACTATAGTAACGGTTGCTATAGAAATAATTCTATATTACATCCAACAAACTGGGCAAAGAACAGCTTTGCGTTCCGAATAATATTTAATTGATTTTTATCATCGTAGTACATTGTTATATTTATTTTTAATCTGTAATATGTCTAGACTTAGTCACAATTTAACATGACGTTAAGTTTACAATAGAATCATGGATGATTGCATCAGACTACTCTCTCTCATACGTTGATGGCCGGAACACAACCACAACGAAACTCTAAAACCCGTGGCACCGGAAACGAACCAGTGACCACCGTGTTACAAAGCAGTTAAAATAGAAGCAGGTGTATTAGTTTTGTAGAAAAATAATAAGCCCACTGCTGGACATAGGTCTCTTTTAATGTGTTCCACAAAGTACGGTCTTGTGCTGTTTGTGCGCAATGGCTCCGTGCGATTCTTTTCACGTTATGTCGTCTGTCTATCAGGGGTGGGGGAGGGTATAGGGATTAGGGGCGAGGGTCTAAAATTACTGTATTTTACAGAAATAAATAAATAATAAATAGGAGTCATACGTAAAAAATCAGCGAATATAAAATATAACAAACGTAATCGCCAGTTTCGCTGTCCAATATTAGAGTAAGTATTAGGTATCGGTATTAGGTAACAAAATACTTTTGTAATAACAATAAAATACTTGAGTTGTTACGGTGATTGTGTTTTAAAACGCTTTCATGATTTTTTCTTTATCTGTGTTTATATTACATTGCTAGGTCACATCGTGTACCAGGATATCATAGTTTACTAGCAGTATCCATTGGTATATTGAAGGTCAATGTCGCGAGCTCGTCGCGTACTTACGTTATCATTTATTACACGTATATATGTGCAATGTAATGTAATAATATAGAAACACACGTTCCCGCCTAATTATTGACGCGCACTGATGTAATTTACATTAGTATTAGAAAAACTTATAATAACACTGCTCATAACTAGAACTGTAACAGGACGTTCGGAGGACTCGCTTCCGTGTGCCCTAACTGGTAAATACTATGTAAGAATGCGCAGTTTCTCCAAGAGTACCTATCTAGAAAGGAACGAGAAAAAGTCATCCCTAGATCATGCGATTGTTTACACAACATACAAGAGCCTTGCGGCTCCGCTATAAAGTGGAAGATGGAACATAGTGACTGACCAAAGGTCAATAGTAAAACGTTACTGACCTCAGACTTTTGTACATGCTCGTGTGTATCGGCAATCCAAAGTCGTCATAACCAACTTTCTCGGTGTAGACCCAAGTGCCGCCGAGTTGTGCCGCCTGCTCCAGTATATCCACTTGGGCCACGCACGGCTCCGCCAGGAGATGGCGAGCAGCGCAGAGACCCGCTGCGCCGGCGCCGATCACACAAACTCGTGCCATTTCTGTTGAAGAGTGATACCTTCATGTTAACAATAACCAGGTACTAAAGTAAGAAGGTTTGTGTTTAGACATAGTATTTCCTACAACCACTGAGCGTTTTGCACGGCTTGTCAGACTGAGGCCCTGCACTGCGAGAGTATAAGGGCCTCGGAGTTGCACACCGATACCCGAGCCTATCATTCAGAGAGTCACTGGTCCTCATCCGTCTTCAAGGCTAAAATCGGTGTGGTTATGCTTATATATTTCTCTTCCTACGTTAGTATACTTATTTAGGTTATCTACGCTCATAGTTAGTGATCTATAAATCATCATATTCAAACAGGTTCCTGAATGCATGAAGGAGAGTTAGCGGACTGTTGCTTTCAGTCCGTCGTCTGCTGCATCAATTCTGGTGATGAGGAGCACCCTGACACCGTCTTTGTTCAAAGATTTTGTATATACTTCAGCTTCGACAAATAAATTACTTAGTTTATATTTCTCATTATACAAAAAATTAAAAAATGGTATTTTTGATCCAAGAAGGTTCCGGTTTGAAAGGTTCTGTAGCTAGTAAATTTGCTGGGGTAATGAAACTTGTTATCTTGTCTCAAGGCGGCCAGAACAATGAGGTGTTTATACCATCCCAACTAGCGCCACGTACTGATATACAGGTGTATCATCAACCAACAGGTGAATGTATTGATCGTCGAGTTGTGGTGTTAATAAGAATACTTTCGGTCATTTATGGATCGCTACGGATCCATAATCGATTGTGTCGTTACCCAATTAAAAATATCGATTATGTTAAGTCGATAAGCATGCGTGCGCATGACTGTGCGAGTATATAGGTTACATCTGCGCGGGCGCAGCTCGATAACCTGCCACCGGGAACACTCTTTACATAATTAGAAATTTCTAGGCAATTATAAGTTTATTTTGTTTTTAATTAAACTAAGCGACGAGACGGGCGGGACGTTCAGCTGATGGTAATACGCCTGTCCATAGTAACATGGCGCTAGTCAGGGTGGTATACATTGCACTCATCGCCTGAGACATAAAATGTTGAGCCTACTTACTCCAGTGATTAGATTAACTACAGCGCCTTTCAAACCAGAACACAGTAATGTTTGTACAGTATTGTCTGTCGGCTGCAATAGGCGCTGCGGTGGTAGCTACCTAGACGGTCTCCGGCAGCAGAGCTAGCTAGCAGCAGTAAATGCAAACTATATATATGTATGTATATGTAATATTTTAGATACATCTAATTACTACTAACTGCTTAATTCTTAATTTTTATAATAACTAGACATTCCCACCTATGTAAACTCATCACTATATCTCTTCAACTGTAAGGCCTGGAGACTCAAAATTTGGTAGGAATATTCTTTTTTCTTTGATTTTACGAATTGGTACCCCCTAAAAAGTGTCGCCACGTAGGAACTGTCTGTCGGGAGGGGTCTTTCATATCCTTCGCCGAGGGAGCCCATTCGATCTGCGCGGCGATCGAGGTTTGCGGAAAAACTGCTCGATGTTATCCCGTGACCCTCGTGCATACTATCGGAAGTGATTGGGATACCGTGTGAAGCTTTTTAGTCGGTTGGAGTCCGACACTACCCCGTTGCCGGTCCTTGGTTACAGGGTGTGCCTGCCGTTAGTATTTTATTACACACGTACATATAAAAAAAACCCTAAAAGGGGTAGCGGTATTATTACCGCCAGCAAAGCGGGAAGGGAACAGCTAGTCTCTAAATATGTATGGGATAACCAGAAATTCATTGACTGATCACTACATCTCCGAAACTATGACACGTAAACACTTAAAATTTGATAGAGACCCTGCTTCTGTTATTTAAAGGTCAACTATCAGAATTTGTGGTCATATTTAAATAAACGATTTCCTGGTCCAGAGACATCGGTGCACCAGGAAACGATTGCGACCAATTTACAAAAACGTATTGATGTAATGAAGGTAAAGATTTTCCCGTCAGCTCAATTTCTCGGTTCATAAAACAAGTACCATATGACGGTGTACCACCAGGTCACGCTGGGTCACGTAACTAACACAACAATTGATCCGCAGCGCGAACGCGGTCAGCTTTGGTGATAAATGCGGTGGAAACATCCAACTGTTTGTTAACAGCATCGTACCAATCGAGATGAACCTTTTTTTTACCAAAGACGAAATCTTCGGAACATGCCTCGCTTTTGTGGAACATTCAGGGTTATGTGGGATTCCTATCCGATTAAAACTCCCTCGACAGCGTTCTATAGAGCATTGGGACAGATTCCGGTGCCTGCCACGGAACCCAATGGTGCTTCTAAGCACTGTGGCTATGTCTCAAGGAAGGGCAAAGCTTTCCGTAGTCCTTTCGCTATGTTGCGGCAAATGTAAGACCACCTTCGTTGTGTCGTTCTATTAGAGGCTTTTCGAGCTGTGATAGCCCCCACGCCCAAGGGTCGTGAATCTGGAGACCGGGGCTGTAGGTCTGAATCGGGTTAGACCTGGTGGTGGTATAAGATCCATGATTAATAGAGCAGAAAGAAAGTACTATTTAAGATAACTGTACTTCAAAAAAATTAGAAGAGATTAAAAGTGTTCTCAACTTTTTTTTTGGGGAGTGTAAGGAGCCCCTACATAACAGCTTAACGGGACTCACGTTAACCTCTCCTGCTCGCGGTGTACTCTGATAATCAACAAACGAGGAAATGGTTTAATTTCCCCCATATGATGAACCCTTACAAATGACAGCCCCTAGTGCCCGGCGTTGCCGGAGGCCATGCTGACCGACGTAGAAATTTTTGAGGGAGACCTATGTCCAACAGTGGACGTCGGTTGATGATACACCATAGCATAAACAAAAAAAATGTTTACTATGTAACTTGTAATTAGTATATTATTGCGGATGTCGGAATAAAAAAAGACTAATACTATATTAAGACACATACCGACATTGTCCAGATGTTTGTGTTTAAACATACCACACATAGACGTGACCGTAAGTTTCAAAAGGTCAGTGGTTCAGTTCATCGATTCAAATGTCTTCAACTCGTACGTGTTGACGGGTGTCGACATACGGAACCGACACGTGGCCCCTTCCTGTCGGCCTTATAGACAGGCTCAAACTCACCCAAAGGGCAATGAAGAAGGCTGTGCTCGGAGTTTCCCTGCGCGATCGAATCAGAAATGTGGAGATCCACAGAAGAACTAAGGTCATCGAAATAGCCCAAAAGATTACTAGACTTAACTGGCAGGCGGCAGGCACATTGCTGGAAGGCCGACGGCCGATTGAATAGTAAGATCCTAGAGTGACGCCCGCGTACCGGTGGATGTAGCGTTGGGAGGCCTCCCACAAGGTAGAAGCCACGGGATGCGAGCAACGCAGGATGGATCGAAGTGGAGATCTACTGCGGAAACCTTTGCCAGCAATGAATGTCTATCGACTGATGATGATGAATTCACAATACTAGTGATAAATGGTTATAGCGGTGGCCGGTCTCTGTTGTCGGAGACCGTCTAGGTAGATACCACCACAGCGCCTACTTCTACCGTCAAACAATACTGTGCTCTTCAATCAATCTTAATTAACGCCACGTCGTTATGGGCGACCATCAGATGAACGTCAGCCGCACCCCTCGCTTCGTAGAAAAAAAAAGAATAGAAAATTAAGTTTAGTTTCATTATAGAATGCACGTTCGTCGCATTATTGTAAAATGTGCATCCTTTACTAAACGGTTACTAAACGGGTATCGAACTCGCGTCGTTCAGGGCTAACGGTCCACAACCCTGACATTCATGCCCCTTCATTATCAACGATAAATACATATGTTTGTGTAGTGTTTATTTCCATCCGCTGAAACTGAACTATAAATATTTGCATTTACGTTCACTAATTGAGTACTAATTGAGTACTAATTGAGTAATGATGAGGGACCAGGACATCATTATAATCATTTTTTATAATACAACAGGTCCTACTTATATCCGTATTATTATGTAATCCAGTTATGTACTTGGGCCACAATGCAGGTAGAGACAAGCGGGACGTTCACTTGATAGTAAGTGATAGGCCTGCCCGTAACAACGTGACGCTAGTTACGATGTACGACATTATGCCCGTCGCTTAGAAACATAATACCTTAAGCATCGTTAGCCCACAGTAATTCGATAGCTGCAGCGCCCTTCAAACCCGAACACAGTAATGTTTGGAATACTGTTTGTCAGCTGCAATAGTCGGTGGTACCTACCACCAATATATATAATGTTCCTTTTAGTCTCACACTTGAAATATACGTAGACCATCTATCATAAAGTCCGTTGAAGCTCATAATTCAAGTTATGTACGTTATATAATAAAAAAAATAAACTTAATACATGGCTATACCTTAACTATACTTATTATAATACACATCCGCATCCTCAGTAAATAACAAAGCAGTTAACCTTTTACTGGTAAAACGAATACAAATGAAACCTATTGTTTGTTATTAATATCACGCTCAATCCAGTACAAAGTGGATGCTGTTGTTGATTAACCCCGCCACCAAAGGGAGGGTTGTTATAACTTTAACGTTATTCACTAATTAATGAATATATTCCAATCTAGTGTTCCTAGTTTATACTCGAAGATGTTCTTCATAATTATCGTCAGTAAATGTGATTTTCAGAAATGTTTTAGAAAGATAACTAAAAGGTTAAATTTTATCTGACGAGAAAGAGAAGTTTATTGAAGAGATGCGAAACGTTAAGAGTTATTACTTTTTTTTTTGTCTTCTATAAGTTTTAATTTTGAGTACTTTTAATAATGAAGATATTTTATTGTTGATTATGTAAGTATTCGTTTTTAATTTAGTTGATAATTATTTGTTGGAGAAATAGTTCTTTAATATATTACAAATTTCGTGTGTTCATCATCATTCTATCAAATGACGAGAGGAGCGAGTCGTTCACCTGATGGTGAGTGATAGGCCTGCCTGCAAGAATATTGTGCTCGTCGCCTTGAGATTTAAGCCTCGTTACCCACAGTAAATAAATAGCTACATCGCCCTTCAAACCGGAAAACAGTACTGTTTCTCGTCTGCATTAGCCGCTGCGGTGGTACCGGGCGCTGTCTGAGTAGACTGTCTCCAGCAATAGAGATCTACCCCCAGTTAAATTCAACCCTTAATTAAACCTCCTAATACACTTGGTTATAATTTATACTGAATCTTTATAAGATTTAGTTTTAACTATCATCAGTTAAACCTAATCGAATACTCGAGAGTTACCGGAAAAAAAAAGCTTAACGAGTAGAATAACTTAACAAACTCTTAAGTATTCGACAAATGTATTAAAGAAGCTTCCAGATTTTTAATATAAAAGCGAGGTGAACTTTGATCGCGGGGAGCTGGTGAATATGTGACTGATAAAGGGACGTGGTTCGAGATTATGTTCAGGCCGGTGGTGGTGCGTGTTGGGTGACCACCGCACGGGGTCGTTGACACGTTGCCAAAGCAGAAATCGTGGCTTAGATAAACTTTATCTTGTCCGTAAAAAGTAACAATTTTCAACGCTTAATCAAATTTTTAATGACTTTATTAAAACTTATTCTTAATCTATTTATTTTATATTCAACTAAGCGTCGAGACTGGTGGAACATCACCTGATGATGAGTGATACGCCTGCCCATAACGGTACCGCTTTGTCGCGGAGGGTAGGGAGAGCGGCGAATCGCAATACCGACATTCCTCTCCCTCCGCGACTCCACATCGGTTGTGAAGGGCAGTACAAACCTACCCACTCAGCCTACCAGCACACATTCCAGGTGGAGCAGCCACCTCGGGCCGACTCTACCTCTCGGCCCGGCCGGGTAGGTTCCTCTTAGTTTCATCGTAGATGACTAAAGCCACGGCTGCATAGTCCCACCGCCGCGACAAGGCGGGATGGAACCTGTTCTGGGGGAGCTGCGGTGGTAACTAGGTGGTCTCCGGTAATAGAACCCACCACTAGTCTTTTATAACATTAATTGTATGTAAAATTTTCATCATTATTTTATACTTTCACTTCAACTCATATTTTAATACATCATGATGAAATAGATACGCGGAATTGCTGTATGAGTTTTCATGTCTAATGCATTTCAGATTAACGAACGAAGCTGTAGCAATAATCAGTAGATATGGAGGCGGTATTACTATATGATAAAATTAAAAAAAAATAATAGTAATGAAGGGAAATAGTAAAGATTGTCCTGATCATAATTATGGTCGAATTCCAGTTTCTTTCAATCGTGGCTTCAATATTTTCGAAAGAGTAGCAGTTTTTGTTGATTGCTATTTTAGATAGTTTATTTTGGTAAAAAAAAAATAATGTCATCGTATCTAATAAACACGTAACTAACAAAAATTGGAGTATCTTAAGTGAAAAAAGTTATAAATGAAACACTATAGCCATTCAAATCGGTTACAAAGTTCGTTACAGATGAAAATAGGCAAAGTGGAAACTTACCCTTAAAAATGTTAATCCCTTTAAAGTGTATTATAATAAAATGCACTTCACTGCACAATAACGCTGTTGTTTCAATAATATATGTAATATACTATGTTCTGATATATATGGTTTTTGTATTGTATCAAGTGGTCTCCTGTTCACTTGGCGGACGGCTCGTAAATGCCGCGAAGTTTCTTCATGCACTGGTTTTATGTCTCCCGCAGCACGCTCGCTCTGTTGTTTCCTTTTAATTTACAATTTATTATGATCATACTCGGTGGTAAACTACCATCACAACAAATATCAATAAATACCAAAAATATAAATTTTATTGAAATATCACTGTTGAAGATATTATCAGGTATAAATCCTATTGTAACATTTCTCTTCCTAATCCTATTGTAGACCTTCATAATGCGATTATAGAAGGATTGGAACAACTTCCATCATCGGTGTTTCTCTGCTGCTTCTCTCCCTTATTTTTTGTTTACTGCGGTACCATCAGGAAGAAAGTATGTTTTAATAATATATTGATCATAGTCTTTTCCATATTATTCCACGTTACATATTAAGTTAAGACGCACATTCTCATGTTAAAATTGTTTTGGCAAAATAATGAAATGTACTTGCCTTTGCATTCAATATGTTATAATATACTACTAAAGATAAATTGCGTTGTCTGTCTCAATGATTTCTATGAATTATTATAACATCCAAATAGACTGAAGTTGAAGACTAAGTACTTAAAATATGTCGACCAGTATGACTTAACATAGGCAACTTTATAAATTTCGCAAGACGTTGTTTACGTTGTCCTAGATATTGTCTTGCTTATTACGATATTGCTGTAACAAGTTTCCATTGAGACCTGAAAATATAAAAGGTTGATAATTGAGTTCGAATGGAAACGTGTATACGGGGATCAATTTATGCTGGCCGAAACGCATGATGAAACCTCACCGGCGATTTACGTTAATGCTTCCGATCCGAGAGAGGTTGATAGCAACATAAACAAACAACTAGCGTCTGTCATTGATGTTCAGCGAGTAGACCTTTTGTTGCAGGTTTCATTCTTCTAATAAGGTTAGGTATTTTCTCTAGCTCATGAAAACATGGACTCTAGATGATAGGCTTTATTTCGGTATCATGGAAAAACTTACAGAACACAAATACGGGATTCGAATACAAGGAGTAAGCAGCCTTAAATAAAACACCTCTTTTTATTACACTGTATCCCAAAAAATTATGGTGGTATGTTTTGTATCATACACTCACATAACCGAGCATCTTTCTAAATAATATTTGACCTCAGCATCGAGGTGATCTTCTTTGAAAATTTTTAAACCAAATCCTTCCAACGTTAGACATACACACGCGGGCAGTAGAAAGGTCGCGTAGTGTAAAGCGGTAACTTATTGCATCATTCAGAGCTTAACTGTTACTAATCTACGTAACACGAGGATATTTAGTGCATTCGTTACTATGTTTCTGATGTGTCTTCAAACGTTCAAATAAAGATACAAAGTACATTGATATCGGTTTCACATTTTCACCAAACGGTTTTCTTCGCTTAAAATATATCATAACCCTTTGATTACTTTATAACCTGAGTTTAAAGATTTCGTATCTGTTTCCTTCGCTGTCAGGTGTAGTAAATAGGACATACATTGCATTAGTTGCTTATAGGGAACACGGTTAGTACAGGTATTGTAAATATAATAGAAATGTAAATGGAGAAATGTTTGTAGGTCTCCGTTGTAGTCTCCATCAGGTATAACCGCAGCGCCCCTATTGCAGCCGACAAACAGTACACTGCAAACATTACTATGTTCTAGTTTTGAAGGGCTGTAGTTAGTGCAATTACTGGGGTAACGGTTCATAACATTCTATGCCTCAACGCGACGCGATATGGTCCTATATCCTATTGTGTTTCATCCTAACTAGCGCCACGTTGTTATGGGCAGACGCATCACTTGCCAACGCTCGACTCGTCGTTTCAATGAATAAAAAAAAAACATAGCACAACGTTTTGTTTACTATATAACCTGTGTAAACAGACTTTTGTGTGTTTCATTTAATGTCGGTTGTAGTAAATATATTATACATTGCGTCAGTTGCTTATCGGGAACACGGCTAGTAATATGCTGGTATTAAAACACTAATTAACCTGTAACGTTCAATTTTGCTCTTTTTCTCTGTATGATGAGAGGTCTGGTTAGTTTCAGTGAAAAAACTTTATTTCCGCGCCTTCTGACGCATTTAGAAAAATGTAATAGACTATTGGAAATTTACCATGATGGAATTGGAAAGGACCTACAGGCAGCCGCGGCGGAACGCGTAAAGATTAACTAACTTATTAAAAACACGTATAATAGGGATATGATGAAATTTACTAATGTACTTGCAACAAAATTACTTAAATGCTTAAACACGCAAATGTGTAAACAATAAGTAATGTAAAGCATCAGAATATTTGAAAGTTATATCTCACTTGTCAATGCTTACATTGTTAATGGTTTATTTTGCGAAGTACCAGCACTGGGCCAGTTCCACCAAGCTGTCCTGCTGCCTCTTAATTTAAAGGGCGAAGCATTTTATGATATTACTAAGGCAATGAAACATCTCATGTATATCATGTAAACATCAAATTTTTATTACTGGTGGGCTTTAGAACTTTATTTAGGAAGGGTGGGCAAACGAGCTAAGAACTTACCTGATCTCATTGCTACATAGAACATAAATAATCATGTCAAATATATAATCAATAAAGTATTTCATCATCATCATTATCAGACTTTGTTTATCCACTGCTGGATATAAGCCTTCCCCAATGTCTTCCACCAAATGCGATCCTCAGCTGCTCCCATCCACTCAATTTCGACCATTTTGATGAAGTCCTCGGAGGGTGTCCTACGCTTCTGTGACCTGTACGCGGCCTCCACTCTAAGACTTTCCTCCCTCATCAACCATCACTGAGACGACAGACATGGCCGGTCCACTGCCACTTCAGCTTGCAGATTTTGAGAGCTACATCTACAAGTTTAGTTCTCCGTCGAATTTCTTCCTTCGGATTTTGCCTTTTAGAGAAATGTCGAGCACAGCCCTCTCCATCGCTTGCTGTGCTGGATGGATTACTGGACAGGACTTTAGTCTTATCCAAAGTCTTAAATACGTCTTCCAGCGCAGTTGTGAACAGTTTCGGGGATATTACATCCCCCTGTCTCACCCCTCGCTGCAAATGGATAAGCTTGGACTGCTGTCCTTGGATTCATACGGTCATCGTGGAATCGCTGTAAGGACTCCAGAACTGACCAGGTCTCAATGGAGTCGAAGGCCTTTTCGTAATCCACGAAGGCCACACAAAGCGGCATATTATATTCCGTTGATTTTTGTATAACCTGCCGCAGTGTATGGATGTGGTCCATGTTGCAGTAGCCTTTACGAAACCCGACCTGTTCCGGCGGCTGGTATTCATCTAGCCTTCGGGAGAGACGGTTCGTAATAATCCTAGAAAACAGCTTGTAGACATGGGACAGGTGTGCGATCGGCCCATAGTTCTTCAATAAGAGTTTATCACCTCTCTTGAAGAACAAGACAACCACGCTTTTGAACCACGACGAGGGTGTGATACCTTTATGGATTATTGAGTTAAACAGGTGCTGCAGCTCTTTAAGGACTAAGGTCCCACCAGCCCTCAGCCTTTCTGTTGTAATTGCGTCCTCTCCAAGATATATATATCTAATAAACTATTTACTAAAACAGATTAAGACTTATTTTAGGTACTTACACAAATTTTTATTTCATACTCATACATAAAATAATCCTCAAGTTATCTTTGTCGTTGCTTAAAATCAATAATAACTTAGCATTGAGTTGGAATATAGTTTTCGATATTTTTAATCTAATTTATTTATTAAAAGTATACAAAATTAGTATTGTATTATAGTACTTAGAGATTGAATAGATCATATATTCTTGACGTCAGTGACGTGTAGTCACAATACCCCGTGATGACGTCTGTTTTTATCACAAATTACGTTATACTTATACACTTAAGTATAAGTACAACTACAATATACTTAAGTACGAGTACTCTACTTACTAAATTCAAATGATCTTAAATAGTCATGCGCGTTATCATATATTAAACAGAATTACAAATGAAAATGTTAATCGTAGTTGTATTTAAACGCAATAAAATTGTTATGTTTTGCATATATTTTATTTTTATTATGTAACTACTCCGTGTTGGATACCGGTTCCAATATTCCCTTGTCCTCAAGACTAATGGGCGTGTGCGCCAAATATTCTATGGGAAAGCGAATGTAGTTAGACCAAAATTAAAATTATGATAATACACTAATGTAAAATAGTATTAAGGACCAAGACATTACTATTAAAAAAAATGATAAGGATATTCACCTTACAATGAGTGTTATATCAGACTATAGTCCATGTGCCTATTAAAAAACCGAGCAGCAATGTATACACTATATATACTATAGCTCGATTTCAAAAAAATTATAAATATAAAGTAAATTTTTATATATCATATAATTATCATCCATTTTCCTAATGGTTACTTATCATATGGACCTTTACTATCCAAGTTAAATAATTAACAACAATGTTGCAATATTATCTTAATTTTTTTAACATTACTGTGTCAATGCATAAAATACAGATAATAACACGTTATTATATAATTGATAGCAGTTTCTTTGGTATGTCTAGGTTAATAATTAGCATATAAAATAAATACCAAAAAAGTTGTAAAATTCCTTTAATCTTGTTGGTAAACCTTCAGTGAAAATGTTTGCTTACTTTTATATTCTAACTACTTGGCTTTCTAACAATACACTTTCTTCTAATGAGAAAGAATCGAGTAAGCGGTATATGTTATTGTGGTTGAATTATCAAAAACAGTGTACTTTATTAAAATATATGAAAATGGTTAAGAGATAGGATATTGGATATAATTTATAGGAAATATTTTATATATAAAGTAGCCAAACATAATGATGGCGTCATTAACTTTTAAATATATTTACGTATATTGTTTGTATTAGTGTGGTTTTAAAATATTTATAAAGTTTTTCTACAATAATATAAAATCTCCAACATTATCTATATTTTATGTTTGAGTACAACATATGCAAACAATTTTATATGAAAAGATATAACCAATATACCGGAGCTAATCGAAACCGCCCTGCACTGATTTATGACAAAGGTTATCTGTCACGCAGTGTACCTTAGGTTTGGAGTTGGCCCAGTTAAAGATCATTCGCTTGTTCAATAATTAATTATCACTTTTAACTATCTACGCTAATAACATTCTTTATAATGATTATATAAAATATTTCCTGTACATTAATCTATTATAAATTAAATATTCATATTATTATTTACTATTTATTATTTAGATAAATTGTTTCTAAATAATATGTGTACGGCTTTATTTAATATTAATGGTTACTTTTTTTTATTAAAACTTAAATAAAACACTATATCGAATTATAAGCAATATGTATATTGCTTATAATTCGATATAGTGTTTTTTAAAAAGTAGAACGTGCAAGTTCTTTATAAAAAAAAATCTAATTTAACTTTTGACAAGATGACAATGAGTTTAATAGAAAGAAATAGACATCAGGAAATGGACAATTATTATTCTATTATTATTGTAATAAAGTTATCGATTGAATAGGCTTTAATTACACTAAAGCATAAAATTTTGTTCAGACTAGGCTGTATTATCACTGATGTTTGCCTTTTTAGAATGAAGTCGGAAAAACAAATACATACAAGATGACAGTGACAATTAAAGATGACATAACAGTGATATTGTTTTCATAATTTAAATAAACCGCGCAAACTTGATAAGAACAAAGTAGTTTAATATGATTGTAATGTTTTTAAGTTCTAATACAACGCAATGCACTACTTCGATAGTACAGTGTGTCGGACAATGAATCTGTTTGTACAACAGGCTAGCTAAAGACATGGAGAGCGATGATCCACGAAGACCTCTTCTGGGTATGTTATGAATATTGTTCTTAATTCATTAATATACAGATGGTCACTAATAAAAGTAATTATTTTTTTGCACGTTTATTAAATTGATAAATATTATGTTATAATAGCGAGTTTGTTAAATGAAATGCGTTTGTTAATTTTCAACTATATGAAGAGTACATAAGCTGGTAATTGTTTTAATAAATGCAAGGTTACTTTGTTTCACAACTTATAATGCATGCCCTAAATATTGCAAAGGTGTATTTACTGTCCTCAAACATTACCTAGTGTTTGGTAGGTGTTATCCAAGATTCAATTAACTTTAAGCAATAAATTTTTGCCATAATAGAATACATAATTATAAACTTATGTCTGCACACAAGCTCTGGTATAAATAAAATTTATTATCAATTTTGTGCACAGTGGTGTTCATTGTATTCCATTGTCTTTAATGATTTTTACTGAGACTGCCCCTTTTATAATGAATTACCAAAGATTAACAATACATATGCAAATTGCGATGTCCTACTTACACTCAACACATGTTATTGATAAATAAATTTGGTGTATATTTAAATGAAATTGGGAATGATTTGAATAAAAAAGTTGCTATGCTCTTACAAAAATATAATTTTATTTATTATTCCCTTTCTGTTTGAAAATTGTGTATCATTAATTTGTTTAATTTTTAATGGTAATGGTCATATTTGAAATACAAAATTTTAGTGTTAAGTTGATTCTCTCTAGATAGTACTACATCTATTGCCTTCCAAACATTGTGTAAATATTAAAGGCAAGTATTAACAGATGATCTTTAAATACATATTTCAAGATGTATATTATAGACAATAGGTGAATTTGGCTATATAAATGTAGCCAAATTCCATAGTTTAGTTTTGCAACAAAATTACCCAAACATAATACTAACGTACAATGCATTTATTTATCTAGCATCTACTGTTATTTAAAATATGTGCAGATGCAATTGTTTATGTTGATAAATAGTCACATGATTTGTGAATGATGCATCATAAACTGTAGTTGTAGGTCTTGCATGATTTCTCTAATTTTTTATTTTTTCATTTAGAAAATTTTGTAAGTAGGCGATTGTTAAAACAAATTATAAATGTGGTTAACACATTATTTTTATTTATACTATTAAATATTGTTTACTTGTTTTTTAAATGCATTAAGTTGAATTATTTATTGAAATAAATATCCTAAAATATGTTAGAATGCACAAAAAGTCTTGGTGATAATAAAGTTTCTTATATATTACATAAACTCATGACCTCTTATATGTAGTTAACTAAAGGTCTGTTGTAAAGTTCATTGACCCCTGTTTTGGTCAAGCTTGTCTGTTGATATAAAATTTAATTTTCATTTTTTTTATATTAATTATTCTCCAATTTAATAAATTGTGTGTAAGTAGAAAGTTTTGGTACCATATGAAAATTTGTCTCTATTAATATCTACAGGTAGTGCTGTATGTGGTGAAAAAAATTGTATTAACTTGTAATTAATTTTATTTTCGCTAATTAAATTGTAATGTTAAGTAGTGAAAATATATGTTAACTTTCACATGAGTATTATACTATAACTAAAGCATACACACGTTTATATGGTCATTCTTAATGATTGAGTATATTTCTTTTAAAGACAAATGACACTGAAATAATCAGCAATTTTCAAAAGTGACACAGAAATATACCATTAGTCGTTTATTGTTTTTACTTTTTACTGTAGTTTTTCGTCGTTATGACAGTGAATATTTTACTGTGGAGTAGTAGTGTGGTAAAGATAGTCTTCTGGTTTGCAATTGGATTGGGAAATTATGGGGTTAATGGTGGCCATCACTTTGGGTTTTTTTTGTTAACGGGGGAAAGGGTTTTGATGGATAGTTGGTCTCCTTAACGAAGGTCCAGGATATGACCTAATAATAGGACCATGAATAAGGGTACCTCGCTGGTCTAACGGTTAGAGCGTGCGGCCTTCATTCCGAAGGTCACAGGTTCGAATTTCGGCATGTAGTGATGACTTTAATATTTAAGTTATGTACATTTGTGAAGTTTAGTAACCTGAGGAAACCTGCACATGAATTAGAATTTATTCTAAGGTGTATGTGAAGTCACCAATCCGCATTGGGCCCGCGTGGTGACTGGTGGCACACACCACTCATATTGAGAGTAGGCCTCGGCCCCAACAGTTGGGACGTAAATTAGCTGTTGAAGAATAATAATAAGACCATGACAGTAATCCGACCGTCGAGTTTAAGTTGCACGTTAAATGCACGTATATAAAGATTCTTGTAATAAAGGTCAAGAAGGAATTCAGCATCATTTTTGTCTGTCTGTATATATCTGTTTAACGTTCATGATAAGCCGAACGCTGTGTGTAGTTTTAACCGCATTAAAGTATAACGGCTTACCAGTCTCATTATACGAAAAAAAAGTTTCATCACATTTTATCATTGTACAATCTCTGTATTTTGTAAATCTCGCTCATTTATCTATTTGTGCTGTATCATTTTAACCTCATTCTCCAGTAATGAAGTGAGACGCTTTACTTCATGTAATGCTTCTGATATTAATTAATTTATATTCTGTCTAATTGACATATGATACAATAGTAATTGACAATATTTTTTTTTTTCTTGAAAATTAAACGACAGTCAATATTCACTGGGGTGTAAAGGAGTTAACCGGCTCGTGGTGCACACTGCTAATCAATAAACGAGGCTTTGGCTCGCACCAACCCGCTTTGGGCCAGTTTGGCGAGAAATGGCTTAAATGCCCCCATATGAACTTCTACAAACGACTGGGTGGCGGTACCGGAGGTCATGTTGACTAAGACTGACGATCTGGTGAAGATCGTGGGAAGCCGCTGGATACGGGCAGCGTAGACCCAATCGATGTGGAGATCTTTGGGATAGGCCTATGTCCAGCATTGGACGTCTATCGGCTGCTGATTGATAATATTCAGCGCTCCTCTTGTAGACTGTCGTTGCTGCAGTTTTTTTTTTAAAACAGCAGTCATTGCAATAAACTAAACACTTAGTTCATTGTAACAGAAAAAAAAACAATCAATAGGGTATTTCTTTATTTAAGAAAGGGAATCGATTACAAACAATATGACATGAGAAAGTCGTGGTATTGTCTGACTACAAAGTATAATTAAATGTATTTAAAAAATTTATGTGTATAAATAGTACATATAAAAAAAAATATTGAAAAATAAAAAAAGTTATGGCGAAATACTAAGTAGCTGCAAACTTATGTCCTGGTTTAGTTTAAAGAGTCTATTCCAGATATTGATCGTTTGAATAATTTTTTAACTCGCACATTTTATGCGATTCCTATTCATCGGAAAAAAATGCCTTGAACCTTTTGAAAAATCTTTTGATTACTATGTATAACCACACAAGTATATATATTATCTATATTGCACAAATATTATCTAATTAAAAAAATATGCATATTAATTTTTTTTATATTTTTAACAACATCACTTCTTTTAAAATTCTTATGTCAGCGATTATATTGTAAAGGAAATCGGTTCCCGAAATACATGTATCATTACTCTATGTTTTTTTTTATTCAACGAAGCGACGAGACGAACGGGACGTTCACCTGATGGTAAGTTATACTCATGCCCATAGCAAGTTAGAATAGTATACACGTCACTACATTGCGCTCGTGATCTTAACACAAGGTGTTAAGTCACGTTACCTCAGTAATTTAACCAGCTACAGCGCCTTTCAAATCGGAACACAGTAATGTTTGCACACTGTTGCGTGTCGGCTGCAATAGGAGCTGCGATGGTACTTACTTAGACGATCTCCGGCAACGAGAAAATAAATAAGTAAATACAACTTCAGGTTTCTGACCCTGAAAGGTTTTGACTAGAAAAAAATGATTAATAATTTTGTAATATTGTTTAACTTTTTATGGAACTTCTTCAGCATTTGAAGTATTAGTATCAAGTATCAATAACATATGTACATAGTATGTGCTTTGGTCAGCTGACATAGATTTCATAAAAACAATCGGTCGTCTCGAATATCGCTTAGCTTTCAGTGTGCGAATACCTAACATGTATCATTGGCATTCCACGTGTAAGCATGTGATTGTAGTACGAGTTAAATACTGTTACTCCACTGTTGTCCACATCCTAGACCAATCAGGCGAGACGTACAGATGGGAGACAGGAACGGTAAATATCCTTTTTTATACAAGTATAGCAAGTAGAGTATAATGTTCTTTACACAACTACCCATTGATAGGCGGACAATGACGTCTCTGTTGCTGGAGACCATCTAGGTAGGTAACTAGATTCATTTTTACCTATATGAAAATCATGTTTTAAGTGATTTTATTTAGATAATGCAATGTGCCTGAATATTGAATAGTTGCATCATTACTGAAGGTTTAATCTAGTTACCATGAATTTTTCAACACAAATAAATGAACAAGATAGCGATAACGATGATTATGACAAAAGGCTGTATATAATAATGAAGCTGGTTGTACCACGTTAACTCCTCCTCCAGCTGCCAAACAGTCGAGTGCAAACATTATTGTGTTTCGGTTTAAAGGACGTTGCAGCTAGTGAAATTGTTGAAGTAAGGAGACTTAGTGTATATAACATCTTGATTACCACCGCGTTATGGACAGGCGTATAACTTACCGTAATGTGAACGTCGCGCTCGTCTCGTTGCTTGGCAGAAAAAAAAACACCAAGTTTACAGCATCAGGTAACAAGTGTTTGGCTTCAAACATGCTGATGACCCATGAACGTCATCTGCGATTGTTAATAACGGCTTTTACATGGCTTCATCGCGTCGCACCTTCAGCTATCTGCGTTCGTGAATAAACATGATGGTGAAAAGATTAGTTCAGGCTTCTTTGTTTAAAGTTCATACGCTCAGAGCTAAATTTTTAATAAAAATTAAAAAAATCTCCGGTTCTATGATAATTTATAATATATCGCCACAAATACTTTGGAAACAACTGTAATAATAATTAACTGATAGAACAACGTTTGAGATCAAATATAGTAGACATCGATGGATCTACGAGATGAGCTAGACGTTGATCTGATGGTAACCGTTACGTCTTCCCATAGCAACTTCCCGCTAGTTAAGATGATATACATTATGCCACATGGCTCGTCGCTTTAAGACATAAGATATTGAGACTCGTTACCTCAGTAATTTCACTAGCTTCAGTGCACATTAATGCCTGCACATTACTATCTGGGGAGCAGAAATTCGAGCAGGAGCTGCGGTGGTACCTGCACGTGGTCAGCAACAAAAAGCTACCAGCAGTGAATTAAATATTATTACTGCAAGCCAAATCCAGTGCATATTTTCCATAATATAAGTCTAGTGTTATTTTACAAATTGATATCTATTGATTTCATTGTAAAATATTTGCTTTGTTACCGCCATCGCTAGAACATAGTAATGTGTTCTGATTTTAGCTGATGCTGCGAGTGCGGAGATCAATGTCCCAACATTATAAATTAAAAGAAAGGTGGAAATAATATTGTTTATCAATCCTTTACGTCCATTACAATATAACTTAGTACCGCGGTCTGCTTCCTTACAGTAATGCTAACTGTGCCCCCGTCATTGCTCGTATCACTTTGGATTTACTAAGCCAAAGCACTGAGGGGCACCAGTCACTTTTGTGAAATCTCAAAGTCCCTCATAACACACTCAAGGAAACCTCCGACAAGGTCCCAGTGAGTATAAATCCCACATATTTTAAATTTCTACTTACAAGCAAGGTATCTTTGAAACCTCACCCCCTCTGGCCTTCACACTAAAAAAGCAGATCATAAATCCATACAAAATTCCTCTTCCTATTTTACCTCATAGCTTTTTTGGTCCAGTTACAAAATCTTTCCAATGTTAGTCACACATTTTTAATACAAGCGACGAGATGAACTATCATCAGTCGATAGACGTCCACTTCTGGATATAGGCCTCGTCCAAAAGATCTCCACATACAGTCAGCGTGGCCTACGGTACCGCTGGGCAGTAGGGGCTGTCGTATATAGGGGTTCCTATGGGAGGTATGAGCCATTTCCCACCACGCTGGCCTAATTCGGGTTGGTGAGAGCCTGGTTTGTTGATTAGAAGAATGCACCACGAGTAGCTAAAGTTGGCTTCGGTCCCGTGAGTTGATGATGAGCGGGATCGCTTATACACATTAAATTGTTGTTAAAGTTCGAATATCTACACAGCATGATATTGTGGTGGTTAATTGAAATGTTTGCTGTTGGTAAGTCTCCGAGATGACCGTCTAGGTAGGTAACACACACGAGTTGAAGAGATGAGAGTTGGAAGCAGATTGTTCGAAACCGCAACTCTAGCACCGATCACGATCCTCAAGCATGAGGGAACGACCCTTGAGAGAGATTTCAAGTAGACGAATATGTGTAAATTCTTTCTTATCGAACATTTCCATATCTCGTTTATCCCAGTTCGTCGATTCGACCTTGACATCATCAGTGATGTCAGGAACTCAGCGTTTTCCTTATCAAGTTTAATTCTGTTAAGATTGTCATTAAACTGATATTGTTTACATTTAACTAAAAATTCATTTATTCATCGACGAACAACATTCTGCAAACATTACTGTGTTCTGGTTTGAAGGGGGGTTGTAGCTAGAGACATTATTAGAGTAACTAGACTTCTGTCTCAAGACGACAAGCGCTATATGGTGCTATCATCCTAACAAGCGCCACGTTGTTATAGGCACTTACCATCAGGTGAACGTCTTGCTCGTCTCGTCGTATATAATAAGAAGAAAACCATGGTGCAGTTTTCTGATTTATAAGTAAATTTTTAATTAGTCTTCGGTTTTTTTTATGATACCGCGTGTTAAATGTTTGTGATGAAATTGTTTGTCATCTAAACATACGTCAACTGGAGCAAGCGTTACACAAGTTTTTCATCAGACGGTAACGCTGGCCACACTAGTGTCAGTCGCTTCTTGGCTTCACCACGTGCGACACGCTTAACGAGTGTTTTGTGTGGTGAAAAAAAAATTAATGTGCAACGTTAAGCAAAAACAGATGTTATAGAAGCATATGGCAATGTTATCTATCGGTGGGAACGAAATAATTATAATTGATAAAAATCCAATATCTACAATAAATGTTATGAGATGGCATGCTGATGATCAGCAGGATAACATCATATTGATTTGCGACGATCGCTTGGTGGTGAGTGGTGTGTCCTGTGATAATGTCGTTCAGGATTTATACGCACCAGGTACATGAGAAAATAGTATGTAGTTTAAAGCACTATGTAGTCTAAAGCACTATGTAGTAGCGAGTTAGAAAAGCAAGAGTAGTATAAGAAATCTTCACGAAAATTGTATCCAATCCGGTCAATACTTTGGTGATCTGATCTGATCTGCTGAATAACTATAGTGATTAACGATCACATATATAAATAGTGACACATAATATTTGTATATATATTATCGGCTAATGTTGTTGCTTTGCCAGGTCGTACACGGGAGAGCCGGCTGAGATGCAGGGCGAGACGGATGTGCAGCGTGGAGGCGTGGAGGCGGCGGTTTCCGATCAGCATCTGGTTGCCGAGTTACAGTTTCGAGCATTTGTTCCGGGACGCGATCGCCGGTGAGGACTGAATGATTTCAATCGTCACCAATTGTTCTTGATTAACGGACTATTGACAGTCCAAGTAGGTGTCAATTTTCAAAAATACTTTGGTATGATACATACATATATAGTATAACGACTATAAAGAAGTACTTTGCTGATCATGGCCTTTCCCAACTTTTGGATAATGACTGTATTTACCTCATTTCGCTTGAGCGTTGACAGGCGCAGTACTTTGTTAACTCTTCAGGAAATACTGTGGGATTTCTCTTAGAGTTCCATTTTGTCGCTTCTTAATTCCTGTGGAGGATTGAGTGGCGGTGGGGATATTCTACTTGGTTTCCTTCACCTCCAGGTTCTCACCTCCATACATTCATAAATGTATGACGGGAATATTCCAACTCGTCTCCCACAAGGGTAATCTGGAGGCTCATAAATATGAATGTAATTCCTCGTCTCATGACAACTTATAATACTAAAAGCCACCGTAACGCAGCGGTTAACTATTTGAAACATTGTGATCCCTGATTCGATTTCCGGACAGTATTTCCTGTTTGGAGAGTGGTGGAATATTTTCGAAGTAATCAGCTACAACTCAAATGGAAATTGGCTGCCGTAACAGCTTTGCTTTATGAGAGGAAAATATTTCTAACAAGAAGTTATTTATTTTTATAACGGCGGATACTTCTTAACTGGATATATCTTATCAGAGATCTTTTAACCTCTTCAATTAAATCATGAAACGTAACGTTTGTGCTTATCGTGCTTAATATTTTATTGATAATAAGTAATAATGAGTTGAAGATGGATTTAACTTCAGAAGTTCACTACAAGGGTATATTATTATGACAACTTATTGGTTCATATTAAAATATTGGTTAAAATAATAAGGTTTTATATTGAAGGGGTATAAGGGGTCTCGCATAACAACTCATGGTACCCAAGCCAACCTCACCTGCTTGTGGTGCACCCTGCTAACCAAACAAACGAGGTTCTGGCGCCCACCAACTCGCATTGGTCCAGCGTGGTGAGAAATGGCCCAAATCCCTCCCATATGAACCACTACACCACGGCGCCTGGTGCCCGGCGATGCGGAGACCGCAGGATCGATCAATAGGGGGATCTTTTGAGGAGACCTATGTCCAGCAGTAGACATCTATTAGCTGATGATATTGAACAATGTTTGTAAATAAAATACGCAAATTATCGCTTACATCTGAACTATCAAGATCAGTTGTAAATACAAGTCCGTGCTCTACTCGTACTACCCAAGGTTTGATTCTTAAGGTTTGGGTGAAGGAGTCGGAATGTACCTGAAGAACAGTTTTAGAGAACATGCGGTGATAACCAACCGGCAATGGCCACCTTTTAAGGTGTCCACTCTTTATGAGAATGGATCCCAAGTTTCAGCAGTGGGAAATTATGGACTGTCTAGGTTAATACTAAGTGATAATATTTAAGCCGAATAAAATTTTTAGTTTATATTCAAATACAAAATATTTAAGTTGTTATTTTTAGTATTTTTAACTTAAGCAAGTTGAAGTAATACGAAAACTGAGTGATTAAAAAAGTTATATCACCTTTAGAGAATTACATGCTTAAGATATTATGAGAATTTTATCAATGAAAGTCAAACTATTAAGTCGACTATTATTTACATTCTGGATTTTATCAGTTTATTGTCCCAGTGAAAGTCACCTTGAAAGTAATTAAATTATTTAATTCTGATCAGTGGCCAAACAAATTTATAGTTTTAGTTCGGCTTTTTATATCTTTATATAGGATCTTATCACCTATTGATGCAGGTGATGATGATTCAGACATTATTAGTTAAGAATGTATGTCTAAATATTAAACCTAGGTTTTTTGCAATTTTGAGAAAAAGTAGTATTTATCATGAGCTGTATACAAACCGTCGTCCACGGACGACCGATGGATTCAATGGAAATTATGATGATGATGATGATATACAATCAAATTACACAACAATAAAAATAAGGTATTTTTTCAGTTAATGCTTCTTCAGCTTTAATTTAACCAATGCTCAACCTTACCCTTTTTTTGTCGGGGGATATTTTTAAACAATAGTCTATTAGCGAAGTCGATTGTCGAAGTAGTTCGCTGGTCTAACGGTTAGAGCGTGCGGCCTTCATTCCGAAGGTCGCGGGTTTGTATCTCGCATGTAGCGATGACTTTAATATTTAAGTTACGTACATTTGTGTACTTTAGTAACAACAGCGAAATACAAACGGTGAAGGGAAACATCGCAAGGAAACCTGGACATGAATTGGAATTTATTATAAGGTGTGTGTGAAGTCATCAATTCGCATTGGGCCCGCGTGGTGACTATGGCCCCATCACTCTCGTATTGAGGGTAGGCCTGTGCATTAACAGTGGGGACGTAAATGGCTGTTATGGCGTCGATTTTCCCCCAAAAATCTCCACACAGATCATCAGTCCCGCGTTGCTCGCCTCCAGTGGGTTATCGCGATTTTCATCAGATCTTCGTCTTTGGGGGAGGCCTATGTCCAGCAGTGGACGTGATATTGGCCGATGACGATGATGATGATGAGTCGATTTTTAAGAGGACAAGCCGAGGGAAAAGCAGGAACTAATTTTGATCTGATTATTTCGCTTGAAAATTAACTGGGAGTAATTAGTAACTCTTTTTTATAGCTTGATAGATTATTTTAAAATTATTGATAAGTTGTATATTTCTCGATCTTTTAAGGAATAACTGTTGGCTTGACGTCCATACCGCAAGGTATAGCTTACGCCATTGTTGCCGGTTTACCGCCACAGGTATGTGTTATACTCGTAAATTCAACCTTTTGAAAGCTGTATACTTGGAGACATTATAGAATTGAATTTGATTTCAGGTGGGACTGTATTCAAGTATATTCCCGGGGTTCGTCTACGTACTGTTCGGCAGCTGTAAGGATGTGACGGTCGGCCCCACGGCCATACTGGCCGCGCTGTTGGCGAAGTACGTAGCGCTCTCCGAGGACTTCGCCTACCTAGCCACCTTCCTCTCCGGGTGCTTGATCATGCTGCTCGGCGTGTTTCAGTTGGGTGAGTTTGTTTTACATTCGCGTTTGTTATCAGCCCATAACGATCCCCTGTTGGACGTGGGCGGATGAAGGGTATACTGTTATGAATATTATTGTAGTATTTTGTTTAGAAATAGGCATCAAAAAACCCTGCCTTATCTTCACTTTTTAACCATTTCACGAATTTTCTATCTCCAGGGTTCCTGCTGGACTTCATTTCTAAACCGGTCATCAGCGGGTTCACGACGGCGGCAGCGTTGCAGATATCCGCTTCCCAGTTCAAATCTTTGTTTGGAGTGACAGGTATGATGACTGTAGCATTTTTAACCGACAACCGTATATCGTTCCAGTAATTATTTAGCTCTCATGATTCGAAGTTTGTCCAGCTTGGTACATATCTCAGGTTTGTTGATAATAAAGGATGCATGAACTATCCTTCAGGTGAAGAGCGTAGGAAATCGTTGCATGCAGATAGCATTTGACTGGCTGCGCTGGAAATCTATTGCGGAGCCGTACATTCAGCAGTGAACAATATTTGTTGTTGTTCTGAAATACAATGATGTCTCAAAAATACACACTAAAGATACTTTGATACCTTTTCTCCCTTGATTTCACCTTTGTCTCCACATTCTTGCAGGATCGTCAGGAAGTACGTTCATCAAGGCTTTAATCAATTTCTTCAAGAACATCAAGACGGTGCAGTTGTGGGACAGCTTATTAGGCATCTCTTCAATAGTATTCCTCCTGTTGTTAAAGGTAACAAGTTACCTCAAGATGTAAGAGTTCATTGTACTTGAATTCTGGCTAGTAAACTTGCTGCTTAACATCAGATTTCTATAGCCAAAAGTGCCGGAGAGAGCTGACGGTAAATGTACCATTCGTACCATTGCAAAAAGTTAAGATATTCATCTTTGAATGATACTCTGCTGGGGGAAATTAAGGTTACGTGAGATTCTTACTCACTAAAAACCCCTTCAGTAGTCTACCTCAGTGCATTCGGAGAAAGCACCGGTGAGCTTAACCCTCGTAGGCACCATCGCGAGCCATACGCTGTCCACGCAGGTTCGCTTGTTGAGCGATAAGGCCCCCACCCTCAACGCCCGCGAAACTCTTAGACCCATTTAGTCACGTCCTACGACAGGCAGGGCTTACCTTAGTCCTATTCTTACTAACCCGAGACTACAGGGCTTCCAGCAACAGGTATCTAACATCCATAAAGTGTGGCAGTTAAAAGTTAATAATCATAACTGTGACTGTGTCAACTTTAGGGATGCTTTGTGGGTTCGTAATGTTATTTTTAATTGGATTGATAATTATTGTCCCAAATGTTTCGTGTGCTTGTAGCGCGTGCGGTCGGACGGCGCGCTGGCTGCGGCGTGCCGGTACACGGTGCGCGCGCGCAACGCGCTGCTCGTCGCGCTCGCGTCCGTGCTCGCGTACGCGCTGAGCCGCGCCGGTGACGCACCTTTCAAACTAACCGGTAACAGCCATTCCTCTTAATTTAGACATTAGGAATATTGAAACCTTATGTGCAAAGATAAGGATCATCATCTCTGAAAATCAAAGTAATTTTTATCTGATAGGATGGCGGATGCTTTTGTTTCTAAAGGTTTCTCAAAATATTTTCTTTTTTATTTTATTATGGTGTTTGGATTTGCACCCTTCAGCAGATATATGGTTCCGCGCGAAGTCACAATTATGGAGTATTGGCTCTTGGTGAATCCTTTCACTGCGTTAAAGGGGGGCCCCGGGCCAAGACCTCTGCCCTCTTGTAGTGTTAAGGCAAATGTGAGACTACTTCACTATTGCCACTCCCTTTGGTCCAGTTCGCTTATAAACCGATTATGGAACCATGTTCTAGGGTCAGGAACCTGGAAACCTATTTATTCGCCTAATACAACTAGCAAGGCTTACTTAAGTCCTGGTCTTACTGGACTGTGACATTTGAACAGTTGGGTTTCCCCTGGACGTGCAGTGATAATTTGTATATTTTCAGGAAAGATCAATGGCGGACTGCCACGATTTGGGCCACCGCCATTTAGCACGGTGGTCGGTAACCAGACTGTCAATTTCGCCGGCATGTTGGAAGTGTTTGGCGCCGAGGGTTTCGTCATGCCGCTAGTAGCCATCTTGGAAAGCGTTGCTATAGCTAAGGCATTTGGTGAATAATTTATATTTTATTACTGTTACTAAATGCTATTCAGAAGTAATGGTATCTATAATAGTTATAGTATTAGCTATATTTTACGTTGCTTCCGTCTTATTTATGGGAGTTGTGGTGTTGTGGACGGTGGAGGTAACACAAACTATTGCTAGTGACAATGACGGTGATTGCCGAATATGGTCAAGAGTGATCGCGTAAAATAGTCCGGCTCTCAAATCTCAACGGTTAATTGACAAATTAACAAGTATCAAGTGGTAGCTAAACAAAAAAATCTGACACTCATTTAACTTCAACAGTTGACGTGGTCCAGAATGAACCAAGAAATATCCGTATTATACAATAAAACAAGGGGTTAGTTGTGGCGCCACGAAGGCCGATATTTTTTTATTTATATATAAATGCCCACTTTCTCGTCCTTCGATCAAAACTTAACCTTACCATGTACTCTTAGCTGGCAGTAAACCAGTAGACGGCAGCCAAGAGATGCTCGCTATCGGCGCCTGCAACCTGCTGGCTTCCTTCGCGCAGAGTATGCCCGCTACCGGTTCCTTCACACGCACCGCGCTCAACCACGCGTGCGGCGTCTTGTCGCCGGCCGGTTCTTTCTTCAAAGGTATAAAATTCTTTCAAGGACTCTATATAAGCTCATAACAACATTTTTGTGACCAAGCAGCAGTGAGCACAGCCTAACTGAAGTAACATCTGCCAAATCGTAGTGCAGGTGTTGTTGATATGTGACATCGTTAACGGAAAAATTTGCAAACAAAGCGGAAGAACTAAAGCGACGAAGATAACCCTGCATCGAGAACTTCACTCATAACAAATCTATGATATAAATTATGATTTTCCTTAAGTTTTAAGCTGTAATTTAACAATTGTTCAGTAACTTCAAAATGATTGGTGTTGTCATAGAAGTAATTTTCGTTTTTATTCTCAACATTAAATACAGAAATATCTTTTTACATATGTTCGCAGCGTGTTTAGTGTTGCTGGCGGTGACGCTGCTCGCGGACGCATTCTACTTCATCCCGCGCGCGACCCTCGCGGCCGTAATAACAGTTGCTATGATGTCCATCATTGACTTCATCATCGTGAAGGCGTTGTGGATTAACAGTAGTCCGTACTACTTAATTTATATTAAAGTATTAGTGCAATAAGTAAAGTTTACAATATAACTCATGTGATGGTGAGTGATGTGCCTTTTGGATAATAATCATGAAATGATTATATCAAAACTAAACGTATCATCATCATTATCATTATCAGCCGACAGACGTGCACCACTGGACATAGGCCTCCCCGTAAGACCTCCACATCGATCGATCCTGCGCTGCCCGCATCTAGCTACATCCCGCAACCTTCACCAGATCGTCGGTCCACCTGGGGGATCCTGTTAACCGTGTGTCTTCCGGTACTCGCCATTCGAGGACCTTAGTGATCTCTCGGCTGTCAGTCTTTCGAGCGATGTGTCCTGCCCATTGCCACTTGAGGCTAGCAATCTTTTGGGCTATGTTGATGATCTTAATGTCTCCTGCGGATCTCCTTATTTTTAATCCGATCACGCAGATCAAAAACTAAACGTATGGGTACTATAAAATGATATGTTAATACAAGCAATGTAGTAGACATGGTGGTGTGTTACGTTACATTTGCGTCGCGTAGAGTGCGAGGCGTGCGTGTGGGCGGCGACGTTGTGCGCGGGCGCATGCGCGGGACTCGAGTACGGCATCGCAGTGGGCGCGGCAGGCGACGCGCTTCGTGTGCTAGCGCACGCCGCGCGTCCCCGCCTCCGCGATCAGCCTTGCAAGGTGACTAATCCATATATCTTTACGTAAATAAATGAAATGACTTTATGTATAGTTATGATAATTGCATATTAATATTGATTTTTCTTTATTAAATGGCAATATTTGCTAATCAACTTTGTCACTAATAAAGAATGCCATTCATTCTTAATGTAAATATATTATAAAGTAATAATTGTTCCATGTTGCGGTATTCAGCTGGGTGCCCACGTGTGCGCACGGGTGGTGCTGCCGGAGCGGCTGCAGTACTGTGGCAGCGCACGCGCGGCGCAGCAGCTGCGCGAATGCTCTGCGCGCGTCATTCTGCTCGACGCGGCCGAAGTGCGGCACATCGACACAGGCGCGGCTGAGGTGCGCGTGCGCTTGATTACAATTTATTATGAAATTGTATGTGTTGTCAGTTATTAAATTTGCGATATAAAGATACTGACTACACTATTGTAATTTTTTTGTATTTTATTCTATTATCACGCACAGCTAAAACGTCATTCGTTCACAGGACCTGATAACTGTGATACTAGACATAAAGAGGCAGGGCCGCAAGGTGGTGCTGTGGAACTTCAGCGCGAAGCACCAGCGGTTAATGGAGCAGCTGAACACTGACGTGCGCGGCAGGTTCTTCAACGGGATCGCAATTGAGCAGTACATCATAGGTAATTCATAAAGAGATCGTTCAACTGTCGCTTGATATATTTATATTATAATTTTGATAATAAATCTGCTTTACTCCATTTATCTAAATTACGTTTGATTGAGATACACGAAACCTTATAGAATTGTGTAATGGTTAAAACGCATTGATACCGGATACCCTTTATGTTTTCTTTCTTATTCAAAACGAGATAATGTTCACTTTATGATAAATGATAAACGCGGCCAAAACAATATAGTGCTAGAATTATATATTTTGCTCCTCTCATTAAGACGCGAGACCTAGAAGGTCTAGCTATAGAGACCTAACATCATTAATTTATTCACTTGTAACATTTTCCAATTTCAGATGACGAGAATGACCGAGTTAACATTAACTTCTAAGCAAAAAGAAATTACCCTTCAAAGTAATCATCTTACACGGATGAAGATTTTTATTCGGCTACTAGAAATTCGTTTACTATTGGAACGTGTTTCCGGTCCTTCGGTCTTATAAGAGGTGGTTAGGTTGGTTGTGAGGTTTTTCTGCCGCCATAACAACATCGCCATGTTCCAGCTGTCGGCTTATGATCGCCGGAGTAATAGTGCGAGCATTCTTCACCATCTACGACCTCATCCGATAAAGAAAATCTTTTATGTCTTCCTTACAATATTTATACCGCCGAGCTGGTGGAGGAACAGGCCGTTCTTATGTTTTATCGGTGTTAATGCAACTTCGGATAGATAATAACAATTAACAATTATAATTTATAAGTAAATAATGACCATATATAACATCATATTAAACATATATGTACCCCTCATGGCATAGTAAGACGGTATACGTGCTATACTCGAAGAGATGCGGATTTTATTCCCAGTGCATTGAACTTCCGTTAAAGGAAATCATTATGAGTAAGCAGACATGTTTAAAGAACAATAGTTTTTGTTGTTATTTTTCAATTGCCATGAACTTAGTATCGTGGATGTACGGCGTCGACTCTCTCCAAGTGAGAAACATTTGAGTCCCAGTTGTGGGAGCCTGAAAAAGACTATTGTTTTTAATAATTATTTCGGTTACATTAAGAACATAATTGAAGTATTAAATAGATTAATTTGTGTCTGTATTACGCCGATGTGGCTCAATATAAAAATTTTAAAACACCCTCTATCGTTATAACATTAACCGCTGTGGTAAGCGCCATCTATTTACTACTTTTTAATTATAAGAAATAGATTTTATAGTAAGAATAAATAAAAATATTTTATATTAGTCTCTGTTGCCGGAGATCGTCTATGTAGACGATCTGCTATCTATATCGTTGCTTATGTATTTTGTTACACAAAAAAATTATGTTCAGGTTTGAAAGGCATTGTAGGTAGTCAAGTTATTGTAATAATATAAGTTAATACATTATTTCTCCGACGATGAAGACAACGTGTTGCAGTTGCAGTGTATATCATCCTAACTAGCGCTACATTGTTATGAACGGGTCAGTTACTTACAAAAAAAAGAGTAAGTCTTGCTCGTCTCTCTATAAAATAATAAAAGGTTATAAACCTTAAAAAGTCTTGTTAAAATTTACAAAGATAAGGTACTACAGTACATACAAACTTTTTATTATTTCCAATTATTCCATAGTTTTGTTTTAAATAATAAATAAAATAAGAAATGTTTCAATTTGTATTATTTGATAACATTTACTGGAGATGATTTTTCGTATAGAAGGTGATCAGACAAGAAGATACTCGGAATATACACATGATATAAAAATGAAATCAATGTTTTTTTTCATGTACATATATACATATATCATACGAAAAATAAAAAACAGTATATATGACACATGTACACGAGAAGTAGATATATATACAAATGTGCATGCGGTCGTGGCCTACCATCCCCTGACAAGCTATATTTAATACTAAAATACAGCAATAGATCGCATCATCATTAACATTCATAAATTGTAAAACGTGAATAAGCCGAATTAAGTAGAAACACTGTACTTGAACATCATTTGGATCTAAATACGACAATTTGGCTTGTAAAAACTGATCTGAACAACAAAAATGGCTCCGAATAAATGTGCATATTTTATGCATAACCACATTTCGTAACAAAAACTATGTTCCGGTTCCCTTTCGGAGATTCCACACGGCTACAAGTTTAGTTTGTTTTCTTTTTGTAGATATACATATATAAATAGCATCCTCAGTGCCTCACTAGATGGCAGTACGTATAGTGTTATTAGTGTTCTTACTGATGCCATCTATTCGAAAATCGAAGGGGAAAAAATAGCCAGTTGTATAGCCAGTATTAGAATGATATCATTTGCTTGTATTATGTGCGGTGAAATAAGAAGTGATCTCTTCTGAATTCTGGAGTAAGAAGAACATCAAGAATAAAATGTCATTTTCCAAGAACAATAATTTCAGAGAAGATATATTTGTATATGGGAGGCCACTGTTGTGAACTTTGACCTGGGCTTTATACTTGTGAGGGGGGGCGGAGGTTGTAGGGTATTTATTTCTCGTCTTTTTTAAGCAATACCTGATTGCACAAGCTGTTATTATACTGTAACTAGTTGCCTCCGTCGGCTTTGCTGGCTGTAATGTAGAATTAGATTTGGAACTTATCAGAAATATTCCCGACCAACGGATCCCTCTCCGTTATTCAAAGTCAAAATTTTTGTAAAACATACGAACATTTGATCACTCATTGAACGTCAATCTCTAACAGCCATTGGTAAAAGACATGCCTTGGACCTGAAGAATAAAAAATTAACCCTCGTGCAATTAGGGGTAATATTTCGTAAAATCCGTTCTTAACTGACGTATACTCGGCAATAAGAATGTTGCTATCAAATTTCATGTCTCCGGGCCTTATGGTTCTTGAGATATCATGATGAGTCTCTACTTAGGTGCCAATCTGTTATATATACATGTTAGTGAACTGCTGAAAAAAAAGTATTTTCTATTCAGTCCCGAAAGAGCGCGGGGAATTTACAGCGAGCACACTCTGAGTATTCTCATGTAACTGCATACCTTAATTTCTTTTACGTGCCTCTGGCTGCGAGCGGCAAATGTAAAAATGCATTCGCATGCGATAAAACGTACACAGAATAGTCCCCCGCGACGGGACACCGGGATAGCGAGATAAGCCCCGTGTTTATTTCGAACACGTGAGAAACGTAAAAATGGGTGTTGCATACAGAATAAGAAGTTGTTTTCTTAAAAAGGTCAATGCATTGAATATACATGGAGCATTGACTGCATGCTTCTGTCCTTTGCATGTCAATTACTGTTGGTGGACTCTAGCTAGGTACCACTGCTTTTTTTTTTCGTCGGCCGGGGGAAATCCTCGTGGATAGCCATGGGCCCAGGCCTTATGGTATGCACTTTGCTCAGTAGCCTACGGAATAAAATGCGCTTCCGTTTTCTTTTCTATCCTCTTTGGAACCGCTTGTGCATTACTCCAGGGAGGCTTTTGCCTTTTATCTTATAGCTTCTTGTCTATGCCTTTCATCTTTTTCCTTTAAGCATTTCCGCATATTTGTCCCATCCTTCTTTACTTTTCGTCATTCTTTCGATCACGGTTTCCGCTCCTACTTTTCCATCGTTTCCTTCTGTTTTCTCTCACCCCTGCAAATTTGATGCATTCGAACAGAGCATGCTCTGGTGAGTCTATATGTTCGCACGTATCACTGCTGCGCTTATTTAATATTACTGTGTCCTGATAAGAATGCACGAGGTTAATGCTCTTTACTACTACAGACCACATCACTACTTAACACTGGATGGGATCGTGGTCATGCACTAACCTTTACAATTAAAAATAATATTTTTACACAAAGTATGTTCATTTGGTGCTCAATTAATACCTCGGCATAATGAAGACAAGAATGACGAGTGGAGGTAGTCACTGACCTTCAGACATGAGGAGTACGATTTGAAGATCATAATGAGTTTCCTCGAGTCTTATGATAGTATATTTCTCTACCCAAGTAATTCGTCATCTGAATTGGAATACAGAATGCGGTAATGCTTACTTACAAATATCCTGCACGAGAGGCTGTGATTGCAGCCGACACGCAGTCCTGTGCAAACGTTGCTATGTTCCGGTTTGAAGGGCGTCGTAGCCGTTGAAATTACTGGGGTAATGAGACAATATCTTATATCCTAAGGTGACGAGTGGGATGTGGTGTAGGATGCATCCTAACTAGCGCCACGTTGTTATGGGCGGGCGTATAACTTACCATCAGATCGTCTCGCCGCTTTGTTATATAAAAAAAAAGAAAGTTGTTCATGATAAACATTTGTAATAAAGCAGTTGTAGTATATTTTTGTCTGGTGGTGAACGTTATCCGTAACAGCAGCCGCCCCGGTTCCGCAGCGAGCACATATAAATTGCGTTAGTCCAGTGCAAACTGTTCGCGCGCCGGGTTGTTTTTTATTTCGAAGCCAATTCTCTGAACTAGTTTTTTTTTTTTACGCAGCTTCGCAACGCAATGAAAATGAACCCGAAGCTAGTGCGCTCACCGACAATGTTTGTTGGTTAAAATTCATGATTTGATCAAATTTTTTTTTGGTTTGATTAGTCACAGATTATTTATAATCCATAAGTGTTTTACATTTATGAGTGCAGCTCGTGCTGTACTGAAACAAATTTAATGTGATATTTCTCTCTGTTATTCAGCCTTAAATATACTTAATGATAACTTCAGTTTTATTACTCTCTTTTCCATTATCCTCTTTCATCCTTCATTTTCTTTCCGATCTCACATTTTTTTTTGGCTTCGCTATCATTCTCCACCCCAATTCTTTCTAGCAAGCATCTTTCATAAATAAGGACGAGGTAGGTCTCTACCGGAGACTGTCTTGATAGGCACCACGGAAGCTCCTACTGCAGCCGACAGACAATACTACGATCCGGTTTGAAGGACCAATAGTTATCACCGTTGGTAGGTCTCTGTTGCCGGAGACCGTCTAGGTAGATACCACCGCAGCTCCTACTGCAGCCGACAGACAGCACTGTGCAGACATTACTCTGTTCCATTTTGAAGCTAATGATATTACTGGGGTAACGAGACGTAATTTGGTGCAGTGTATACCATCCTAACTAGCGCTACTTTGTTACGGACAGGCGTATCATTTACCATCAAGTGACAAATCGTTCGTTAGTCGCTTCGTTAAATAAAAAAAAACTTAAATTGATGAAAACACTGCGTTAGATAAAAACATCGCAGATGAAGGGTAGAAACTATCTAACATTTTTTGCATTAACATTTTACTTAGGTTAATAATTATTAACTTAATTATATTGTTAGTACATAAAATTGTAATGTAAATGTTCTGAAAGCAATGTACGTAAGCAAATAAATTTTAATTGCTATGTTTAATTTACTTTGAAATATCATTATAGTTGGTAAATAAATAATTAATAACATACCGAAATACTAGTATCCAAAGGTTTATTTATTTATAAGGTGTATTTATAGTGTACAATATGAAATAATGATAACAAAAAAAAACTTAGCTAAATCTAATGTATAATAGGAAATATACACAACATTAAAAAAATAATAACGTACATACAAAAATAAAAAGTCAGTACAAAGAACACAACTAAGAAGAAATAAAATAAGGTTTTTATATGCATATAATGAAATGAGACGAGAAAACACTTGTTACATGGAAGCCTGTAACGTCATGATCATCAGCTGATAGACGTTCACAGCTAGACATGGGCCTTGCACAGATATTTCCACATCATCGAGCTTTTTTTTTATTTTTGTTTTCAAGGGAAATCTTCGAAAGATACCCTACTTCTGGAGGTATGTCAGAGTTATGCGAGATTCTTACTCACTAAAACCTCTTCGGTGGTCTGCATCAGTGCATTTGGAAAGGCTTCGGGATATATTCTATAACGCTCCGGTGCCCTCTACACTTTGTGTTAAACGTCTCTGAGGAGGAGCCTAATACTCCTAGGCACCATCGCTGAGCCATACGGTGTCCCTCGTTGGTTCGTTTGTTGAGCGATAAGGGTCCCCACCCTCAAGGTCCGAGAAACTTCTAGACCATTTTAATCGCCTTCTACGACAGGCAGGACTACATCGATCGGTCCTGTGCTGTGCGCCGGGCACTAAAGTCCGTCGTTTGTTGTGTTTCATATGGGGTGAGTTTGGCCATAACCCTATACTTATTACCTTCTTGATTGTAGCATTGAGGTTCTAGTTAAGATAGTTATACAGCAGGTTTCGATCATCGTCTTGGCAGGGATGTTAAGTATCATTACCAAGGGTTATTGCTATGTGCAGCACCCTAAATGGAAAGAAGTAACGTATCTTTCAATCTAACCTAATAATAATTAGTCGTATCGTAAATTATAACAACAATATGTATACTATCTAAGGGTGTAAGGGTCCCTGCACAACAACTCATGAGACCCAAACCAATCTCACCAGCTCAAGGTGGACCCTGCTAATCAACAAATGAGACTTTGGCTCCCACAAACCCGCATAGGGCCAGCGTGGTGGGAAGTTACCTAAATCCTCTCATATAAACTCCTACAAACGACGACCTCTGGTACCCGGCGGTACCGGAGACCCTGCTGACTGTAATGGACGTTGGCAAGGTGCTGGAGGACAGCGCTGGATCGATCGATGTGGACATCTTTAAGGTAGGCCTATATCCAGCAGTGGACGTGTATCGGCTGATGATGATGAGGATGTATAGTATCTAAGCAATTACATAAAAATGAAAAATAGTAATGTCTGATGATCAGGTTGTAATCAAATCCTGTTTAAGGCGGTATACGAAAACAATTTCCGTATGTAGACCTCGTATGATTGGCTTCATAAATTAGGACGAGATGGAATTTCGCAATAACCATTTGCCGGTGCTTTGCGATACGGACCGTGTGGGGGTTGTGGGGATGAGGGAGAGGAGGAGTGCTCAGCTGGCGCCGAACGATCAGCCTTGCACCGAACCTGCCGATCTTATATCACGTGCACATGTATACTTGCCAGTGGTAATGTTTTTTCTAACTTAACAAAGCGATAAAACGTTCATCTGAAGGTAAGTGATACGCCTGCTTATAACAAAGTCAGGGTGATGTACACTGCACCAAATTGCGCTGGTCACCTTGACACATAAGATGTAGCCTCATTAGCCCAGTAGTTTTACTAGCTATAACCCTTTTGAATACAGTAATGTTTGCATACTAATGTTTGAGGGTAGAAATAGGAGCAGCTGTGGTACCTAGCTAGACGGTCTCCGGCAACAAAGACCTGCCGTCTATGAACTGTAAGAAGGTTGTGAGTGGTCTGATCTCCATTACTGGAGACCGTAGATGTAAACTCACCGCAATTTTTTTTCTCTATTGACTATAATATAACAATATGCAACTTTTGATTGTAGTTTTTTTTTCCTCTACATTTGAGCAGATCTTTAGAGGCAGAAAGCGGACTGACTAGTAGTGGTAAACGTTCACTGTGAAGCGTGAACAGATCCAACAAATTCAGAGCAGAGTGACCCTGGATACCATTGATAATACACACCCAATAAAACAGATTGGGGCCTACTCAGCCGGGGCGCACTTCCGCCGTAGGTGGGTGCGACCGCCCCGTAAATACGCAGCGACGTGTGCGGACTGACAAACCCCCGCAACGCGACCGACTCCGAACTATTTCACTTCCGGCGGAACCAAATTTCAAAGATTCGCTTGTAAATGGCGCGCTCCGTTCGATTTCCCGAAGCGATTCGGCTCTTAGCGATTTGTCGGTACATTATTCTATTATTTTATCTCGCATTGTAAAGAGAGTTTGTTATTGCTGATAATTCAGGAAAATATTGGATAAAGAGACACAGGAACACGACGAATATTCTCGTACTTGCTGAAAAACCTACGGCAAAGTTTTCACAACACTACGCCTCCATTTCTAGCAACCTTCATTTCAATGCATACAAAAAAGAAGAAAAGACTACTTTTATTATACACCACCACAGGTCCTGTTTCAGATCTAAACAGTAGTGTGAAACATTTCTGTGATCGGGTTTGAAGGGCGCTGTAACTAGTGTAATTACTGAGGTAAGGAGACTCATCATCTTACATACACACAATATATAGAGCGCAATGCGATGCGCTGTATAACATCCTAACTAGTGCTACATAGTTATCGCAGGCGTATGTCTTACCATCAGGTGAACATCCTGCTAGTCTCGTCACTTCCTTGTATATAAAAAATAATGTTTTGTTAACATTTCTTAGATAAGTATTGGAATTACTTGGGTAATGAGGCTTAACATCTTGTTTCAAAGCGATGAGCGCAATAGGGTACAGAGTATACAATGGTAACTTTCGCCACGTTGTTATGGGCAGGCGTATCACTTATACGCTCGTCTAGTGGCTTCATTGTATATAAAAAAAATATGTCTACTAGGGCATCCTTTAAAAGTATTACTTCCTACGTTTTCATCAAGTATTTATTACAAAAGTAGTTTTGAATTTCAACTACTGATTAAACTGACGAAACAAACCTTGAGAGGGATATAACTTCCACTCTTAGCATTATACTATAGGGGTAAGCTGTTGATTGGTGGAAGGTTATTCTTACTTGTTGTGGACATCCTTGGAGAAGGATCCCATAATCCCACTGCTAGGGATTTATGGGGCTGATAAAGTCAATAGCGCATTTTAGGTTGTTGCATCAGAGTAAGTAAATAAGATAATGATAATGATGATTAAGTTGTCGCAATGTTATTTTTTTAAATTTCACCCTTGTAACTTTACTGAAGTGATAACAACGGAAGCATCATTAGTCTTACAAAAAGTTAGCCGATAGTTTTTTAAAAGTAATGACTTGCTCTGTAATATACTTTGATCGGCTATCTAAGTGTCATGCGAAAGAGGCAAAAAGTGGTTGACATGGTTTATCTGATATCGGCGAAGATGAAGCGACGCCGGGGGTGGGTGGAGGAGCCCAGGACAAAACATCCGGCGACGTGGCGTTTGATATATTTATCAACGCGCTGGCTCTGCGCTGAGGTTTAAATTTATTAAACAACACGTCCACGAGTAAAACTATTTTGAAGTACAAAACATTATTATTAATTCACTTAATAGGAAAAAAAAAATTAATAATTAACCTACAAATGAATTGAAAAGCTTGTCCTTAATCATATTTTTAATAAAATCATAGTTTCATGTATCATATAAGATTATATTAAACAATACATATACTGTACAGGTGTATGTATTGGTAGTTAAATATATGGTGAATATGTTTAATAGAGAATATAAATAATATATATATATATGTAAAAATTGAAATTTATTTATTTGTTGACGACATGAATAGAGTATGACAAAATTCAGTTGCGATTTTTCAATACTGTGGAATCTTCTTAAGATGCCTCTCCGACTAGTGGAGGCTGGCGGTCAGTTCACCGTATTGAATACCATTGTTGAATAGATTTCAATTGTGATGTAGTAAATATGATAAAATTCTAGAAAGTATTGTAATGTAACGTTGAGGCAAAATACTCGGACGGAGTGTTGCTGATGCGTTCGTAGTCCTCACTTAGTAGAAGCAGCTTGTACAAAATGAAGACTTCCAACGAAGTTAAATGGTTCGTAAAAGTTAGATGTTACCGTGTGGCCATGAGGAGCGGAAGTGGAACCTTTATCGTCCACAATAAGCTAACAGTTGATTTCATAATAAGTGACAGTTTCCTTGTTTCTGACCATTTCCGTGTTCTCATGCGCTGCCGTAGCTGGTATAACTTAAACTTCTAGCTCTGTTCATAATGCGGTGTAACTGTGATCGTAAAAAGTTGTACACCTCATCGACCTAGTAATTAAACTGGTTACACTGCTCTTGAAACTAGAGCTGCAGCAGTGTTTTATAGCAGAATAAAAGCGGAAAATATTGAATTATTTCTACTTTTATGCTGAACAATATTTCTTTAATGATATCGCCTTTTATTAGCGAATGCCTCCCAGATCTAGATTAGCCTTTTAATTCACTAACTGCACGCGAAACAACTTAAGTAGACGGACTGGAGATTGGGAGCGGCTTGTTAAGCTTACGATCGTCGATAATGAGTGTAAATACAGGAGAAAAATTCAAGAGGCTCATCAATATCTCCGTCGCACATTGAGTAATCATTAGCCCCCGTAACTGATGAAGTTTGAAAAATGTTAAGCAAGTTTCGAATCTATCTAACATTCTGATGTGAACCAGAGTAACGGGTGAGAAATTAAAGTGAGATAGTTTAGTTCTAACATATAATTTCGTTATTTAGTATTTTCGTGGCTCAACATACGAGGTTATTTAGCACATAGCCGGTTAACGTAGTTACCAGTTCGCGATTGTGGATCGTGAGGCAGCGATGGACACCGCTGTTCCCGCCTAGTTAATATTATCTTGTTCGTTAATTGATGCCTAACTTTAATCTTCCTAACTTTCATTCTAAGAATTGAATTTAGGTTAGAAAGAGAATAAAGCTATTTGGTAGGACTAGATGATCATAAGTTACGAGTAAAGCTATACATAATGGAAAATGGAAGCTTTAACTCCTATACTATATTAATCAGGACGATTGTATGTAATATACTTTATTGTTGACTTTTCCAATCACATAAAATGTTTCATTACCACTTTATCAGATTATTGGCACCTCTCGTTACCCCAGTAAAATAACAGCATGCACGCTTGGTGGCAGAAGTAGACTGCTGCGGGGGTATTTATTTTGTAGTTCTCTGTTGAAAGCGAACAGATACAACCCGGTACAATAACGAATGTTATACTAGTCGCGAATCATTTATTTATTTGTTTCAGCATTTCTATAACAAATAAATAAATAAAATGTGACATTAATGATAACAGATTCTGATACATGTTTAGTGAAATGGAAAGCGAAAAAGTATTTGCAAGATAAAATGAAAGGTAGGAAACACGAAACAAAGCTCGTTAGGGCAGGGCAGGCTCCACGCTCTGAACAAAATGGCGGCGCGGGCTCCGCCTGTCGCGGGATGTTATTGAAAATAAAATCTACCGAGCGATGTACCCGCATCTAAATACGAATGAGGTTTGAAGGATTCTGCAAAAGCTTAGAAGAATTATTATATAAAGAGACAGTGTGATCACGATGTCTATCTGTAAGAAAATACGGTACAAAAAAAGTAGTACTGGTGTAATTAGTATACTGGTAGCACCGCAGCGCCTGTTGCAGCCGATAAACATTACTGTTATGATTTGAAGGGTGTTGTAGTTATTAAAATTACTGTGGTAACGAGATTTAAAATCTTATGTCTTAAGACGAACAGCGTAATGAGGTGTAGTGTATAGCATCTTAACTAGCGCCACGTTATTATGAATTGGCGTTTCGCTTACCATCAGGTGAACGTCGGATGTTTACACAACCTTTTCATTTTAAATCATATATTGTTAAGTTGTATTTATTCAATAAATTAATCACGTGGGTATAACTGATGTTTTAACTGAAGATGCGCTATATATCCGCTGCAAGGACTCCAGACTGAAATTATAGAGTTAACACAAATGCAACAAGTAGTATCCAAGATAAGTAAAATCAAATAGGCTTTGTTAGGGGTTGTAGGTGTGTATTACTGATAGATCAACGTTGGAGGAAACCGACTAGGTATATATTATCACAAGTAGCTGATGGCCTTAACATTCCTTCTGCGAGAATATATAGATAGAATATATAATAGTTGTGGGAATTTTGTTTATTTATGTGTTTTTGGTAAGTTAATTATTCATTGCAATTAAATTATGTGCACTTTTGAACAGACAATATGATTGACAACTTTGACAAACCAAAAATTAAAAATTAATCTACAAAAGAGTGTATATATGTAAAAATAACTACATCCACTCGTCCCCCAGAGCTGACGCTGAACAAAAGTGTGGAATATGAACCTTGCGCCTCTAACGAGTCACAGATATACAGGTTGGTGATTCCGGGAAAGCCGATGGAGACAGTGATACAAACGAGATGTAAACAGGCTCAAGGCGGTTTATTTATCCGGTGAGGGTTTTTCCGTTTAATAAGATTTTGATAATGTCTCCTCGGCTAATGACCCTGTAAGAGCCAGAATAGGAGAGTTGTAGCGAACCACGCGTTGAATCTTTGTGTTTGTTTTCACCATCAGATCATATCTTGGATTATTGTAATAATAACTAATATTTAGTATATTTAATAATTTATCGTATAACACTATATTTATGTGGTTATTTCCGTAGGTTTAACGGCAATAATGTAACGTTTGACGGCGGACCGCCGCGCCGTCGTGTCGCGCGTCATCTGTTCATGTTGGTAAACCGACCGGAAGCCGCTTTGATGGATGATGGAGTCGTGAATGATCGTTAATTATGTTATATCGCTTATTTATAGTGCCCCAAATTAGTTTAGTTTTATTTTAACTAAACTAGATCTCTTTGAGCTGCTAGTGGATAGTAATTAACACTGTAATTGGGATGACGAGTAGTTAAATTTAACCGGAGTATTTATCACAGATATCGACTTTGTTAATCTAGACTAGTCTAAGCTGAAATGATAAACATAATTAGATTTGTTTTCTAGTTATTAACAACTTTTATTGCTTTTCAGTGTCTTTTTTAATATGGTAACTTAGTTTGAACTCCATGTTGAATATAATGAATATTTATAACCAGATCTGGCGCACCTTAATTTCTTTTACGTGATATCCAGCTGGCGGGACTGCGACGTCTGTGCTTAGCCCAGGACGTACGCGATCAAGTTACACGAGAGATACGCTATTGACTTTAATTAACATTTTAAGCACAAGTTCTTACCGCCAATAAAAAAGAGGTATGTTAAATGACAGGAAGTATTTGTGTGGCTATCTGTGGAATCTTAGCTTCCTGTAGAGTGAACCGATCTATGCTATGTTCAAGAATGTTTTTTACTATAGAAAATATTAAGTAAAATTCTTACCCATTTCATAGTCTGTTCTAGCCTGGTCTTTGAATTATCTGATGATGCTAATGTAGAATAGTTGGATATAAAAATTTAAATATTTAGTCACAAAATGAGCTTTTGGATAATTTTTTATATGACAAAAATCTTAATCTTTATTAGTATAAAGGGAATCAAGTGGATGAGGCATTTCATAACTTTATGAATAGCCGTAACGTATCACAGAGAGCGCGACTGGCTGTGCATGGAGGCGTGTCGATCCCCAGCCTGATGTATGGCAGCGAATGCTGGGTATGGCAGAAGAAACATGAAAGTAGGATTAATGCTGTGGAGATGAGAAGCCTGAGAAGTGCAACTGGAGTGAAGCTGATGGACAAAGTGAGGAATAGTCTGTCACTCGGTGCGGCGTGGTTGAAGATGTAGTGAGAAAGATAGAGAAAGGGATGCTTAGATGGTTCGGCCATGTAGAAAGAATGAATGAAAGAAGATTAACGAAAGAGGTATACAAGGTAAGAATGATTGGACAAATCGGTGCAGGTCGACCTAGGCGGACATATCCCGATCAAATCGAAGATGTCCACAAGAAAGGCCGAGTCAAGAGTACTCGCAGCCGACGAAGCATGCATGAAGACGCTCATGAAAGTGGAGCAAGCGGGAGAGGTGTGCCAGGATCGTAGCAAGTGGAGAGAGGTGGTGTCTGCGTACTCCATTGGGAACGAGGCGTGATAAATATGTATATGTATTGAGGTTTCTACCATTTGCAAGTAGCAAAGTAGTCGACCAAAGAAACTAGGCATTTTCCTTCTCTATCTCAAAAATCTTTTCAGCATCACATAATAGCATCCACTCACTTTAAAAATGAACAGTTTCAGCTGAAATGTTACCAAAACCGGTATTAAACAGGAAATGAGATTGTTTCCGCGTGCTGTCCGCCCGCGCCGTATTTATTAAGCTTTTTAATACTATTATAATTCTCTATAGATATTGCGCGGCGCCGCGCGTGGACCTCACTCGGTGCAAATAAATTGTGCCAGTTGAACGCCACGCTGTATGCCAAACGACTGTGGCGTGTTCCTGGCACAGTATTGTTGGCCACTGAAAGACCTAAAAGGACTAAAAAATAGCAACACGCAGTAAACTTCAGTTAGGACAACACGATTGTTGTAGATATAGGCTTTCCACGAGATACTTTATCTTACTGTGATCTTGTGTTGACCATGAGCTTGTTGTTTCTTCCTACTGTTTAAATTTCGTTCATATATATTATTCAACTTATTGTATAATTCATTCAATGAATATTTAATGTCCACTTGAATTATTTAATTAAAATTGACATATGTATGTTTAGGTTCATCACCAACCTTGATGGAATTGTTGTATGTATTTTTCTACATTGTAGTTTATAAACAACTTAACTGCTTTTGTCCAGAAGGTGACTTAAAAGACAATTATTGGGGCACAGTGATTATCGTAACTGTATCGCAATAGAACGTATCTACTGTACTCCATGAAAATGTTAATTTGCCGGAAATGAATGCATATATTCTTAGTTGCAGATAATGTAAATTGTTGTTTACTAGCGTATACCCGGAAGCGTTTCCCACTGTATGAAATAAAATAATGTAAAATCGCTATACGTAAACTTTTTAGTCCGAACACGTTGGTTGGAATTTACGAGGCGGTTGTGCGGGAAGCGGGCCGGAAGTGCGGCTCGCCGGCAGCGGGAGCGGGGGCGACAGCGGGCTACACCGACGTTTATTTTTGTATACGAAGCGCAAAGAAACCCGGATATAAAATGCTGATGCGAGCAAAATAGTTGTGATGTCATGTAATCAATATAATAAAAGTATTCGTTCTCTATCGAGTTTACTTCTTTGGTATAAAATTTCCTGTGAAACCTAAACAGCGGCTCGCTATACATTTGTGATGTAAATGCGGAAGTGCAACTGGCTGAGCTTTCAACAGAAAGTTTACTTAGGATACTTTTTGTTATATCTATCCAGATTAAGTTATATCTTATAAATTATATGCTTTTAATGTAGTATTGTTATGTTATTGTACAGAATGTCGAGACGATCGTCATATCAGCTGATGGAAAGTGACATGCCTGCCTATAGCAGCGTGGCGCTGGTTAGGATGATGATGATGATAACACTTTTCGACACATTTTATCATGAGACAATATGTTAAGTCTCCTTACACCAGTACTTCATTAGTTACAGTGCCCTACAAACCGGAAGACAATATTTTTTGTCAGCTGCAATAAGCGCTCCGGTGAGACGGCTTCTTTAGCAACAGATACCTACCATCACTAAGAGTATATACACAAACCTAATTTTATCTCTGACTTCATCATCATCATCAGCCGATAGACGTCCACTACTGGACGTCGGCCTTCCTCAAAGACTACCACATTGATCGATCCCGCGTTGCTCGAATCCATTGGGTTCCCGCGATTCTCATCAGATCGTCGGTACACTTTGTGGGAGGGAGGCCCCCAAACACTATCTACCGGTACGTGACTACCACTCGAGGACCTTACTGCCCCATCGGTCGTCGGTATTTGAGCAATGTGCTCTGCCCACTAGCAGTTAAGTCTAGTAATCTTTTGGGCTATATCGGTGACCTTAGTTCTTCGGCGGGTCTCCACATTTCTGACTCGATCGCGCAGAGAAACTCCGAGCACAGCCCTCTCCATTGCCCTTTGGGTGACCTTGAGCCTGTCTATAAGGCCGACAGTAAGGGGCCGCGTGTCAGTTCCGTATGTCGACACCGTCAACACGCACCAGTTGAAGACATCTTCAGACAGTGCGGTATCCGAGTCGACAAAACGACCTCCGACTTACCCAAGGCGATACGTCTGTAGTAATAAAAAAAAGTCCCGGTCGATTTAAAAAATATGAATAAAATATTATCTTTCAACTCTAAACTTCGGATTAAGGAGAGTTTATGCGGTCTGGAGATAAAACTGGAGGTGATGCTGGTACTTTTACGATCGAAAAACCGCTGGGGACAGTTTTGGGGAAGTAATTCTAAATTATTCACGAAGATAGCGTCGGCTGTAAACAGGGGTCGTGTTGTGAACGGCGGCTTCGGTGACCCGGTATCTTGATATTTTAATATACGGCTCCAACGAGCTGAACATGGACATTAATTTACTCCATTCCTTACTAGCTTATCTATTTATAAAACGCCTTTTCTAGTACTAGTTCTAGTTCCTAGTCTAGTATTTATTCGAGATAGTAACAGCCACAGCGCTAGTAGCTAAACAAGTATAATTGATATCATAGGGTTGTTTTTGTGCTTAAATAAAATAAATAACTCGTTTTAGTATAATTTTTCGAAGACCTGGTGAGAGTTGCGAGGGGTCCTGGATGGGGGCAATGCCGGATCGATCAACGTGAAGATTTTTGGGGAAAGCTTATGTCCAACAGGCTATCGGCTGATTGTGATGAGTTAAATTTTGTATGTAGATGTCTGAAGTTAACTTATTTTTTATATTTATGAAGTTAAATGGGGTTTAAGGGTTCCCGCACAACAACTCACGAAATCCAATCGTGTGGGAATCTTTGGAGGAGGTCTATGTCCAACAGTGGACGTCTCTCGGCTGATATAGATATAATTAAATTATCTATCTATTATTATAGCTTGTAGTAGACAAGAATCAAAATAATCTAAGTGATCAAGTTATGAGTCTAGTCACTTTTTTTAAGTATATATATATTTTTTAATAATATAGAAAAAAACTTACTTCATGTGAGTGTGCTGGAGTTCATTCTGTATGTCTGATGGAGATTGAATACACAAAAATGCATTCCGGTCACGGGAGTACGCAAGGGGAATATTAAAGAGAGGGGATAAGCTGGGAGTTTATTGCAGGGGCGTGAGGTTGGTGGTGACGAAGTACGACACACGAACAAAGACGCCTTTTAAGAGAAAATTGGCGTAGTGTACTTATTTCAAGATACTCATCCATCCATTCTTTTCTGCTCTGCAAGGCTCGACCTTCTATAGTTGCTATCAGTTAACTGCGTCTGTTGTTATTTATTATCGGGTTACGACAACAGATTGGAGAAAAGTAATAGGTAATAAACTTTTTTAATTTTCTATTCATTCCTAAAGGGCTCGCCGCTGCAATAGGATCGCGGTGAAGCTGCGGCGCTCCTCGGAGAGTTATCTCCCACGATCTGCGCGGACCTCAATAAAAGTTAGAACTGCTGTTGAGATTAACGGGCAGTTAATCTTACATCTTAAATGCTAGACGTCTGATAGACGAAATTAGACTTTAAAGTCCAAACAATATCGACGCATTCTATCTCCTCGTACATTTAAAAAAATAATGAACTTACCTCGTATGCTTGGTCAGGAACACTTTACTGGTGGCAGGTCTCTGCTGCCGGAGATCGTCTAGGTAGGTATCACCGCATCGCCTAATACAGCCGACAAAGAGTACTGCGCAGACATTGCTATGTTCTGGAGTGAAGGGCGCTGAAGCTAGTAAAATTATTAGGGTAATGAGACATGACAACCTATGTTTTAGGGCGGCGAGGTGCTGTGTATACCATCCTAATAATACCAACGTCGGTAAGGGCAGGCATATCACTCATCTCGTGCTGCGTTGAATAAAAAAAAGTTTAATATTGTAGTTGTCGGGGTGTGCCACGTAGTTGTAGTGAGGCATTCATCAGAGGGCCGGGCGCGCGGAAGTGACGTCAGAGGGGCGGTAAATTCGTACGTAGCCAGCGCGAACATCCTGCATGAGGACTCGCCCCAAGTTGGGCCGGTCACCCGCCAGGAATAACGACTGTGAAAGTTCAAAGTATGATAAAATATTTCTTATTAAATAATAATGAATATCCGATACGAGCCCAACCCAAATCCCAAACCAAACCGCATTGTGCCAGCGTGGTGGAAAATGGCCCAAATCGTTCCATGTCGATCCCTACCCTATCGATGTGAGAATCCTTGGGATGTCTATCGACTGATGATGATATAAATATTTATACCATTTCATGGGAGCAGATATAGACTTTTAACGATGAAGTGACGGGACGAGACTGGTACCCCACTGGTTCGGTTAATATATACTGTACCATATTACGCTCCTCATCTTGAGACACAACAGGGTTGTCTCGTTACTACAGTAATTTAACTAGCTACAGCTCCCTTCAAACCGTAACACAGTACTGTTTCTCGGCCGCAATATAAGCTGCGGTGATACTTACTACTACCCTCAGTAAACACCGCTCTGTTTCCTACTTCAAGACTTATTTAACGAAGGGTAAATTAAACTATTTCAAAATAGCGCAACTTATATACATTTAAAAATACTACTTACTGGTCTATTTTATTTTATTTCTGAACCTCATTTCGACCATTAAATATCAACTATTGGACATATACCCCTCAATAGTTGACAGAACAAATTGTATATTCGCTATCTCCCACAGTGCTGATCTTAACTAAAATCTATTTAAAATATATGTATTAAAATTATTAACACCCTTGAATTTTCTTACTTTTTTAATGAGCCCGCCAGTCGCGTAGCACAGGACTAATCAGTAAGGAGATCCTTGGGACAGACCTATACACAGTAGCTGGTAGAGCAATGATGATTATAATGATGGTAGGATAAATGATCAGTTATCTTATACTAGCTGTTCCCCGTCCGACGCCCTACGATTTATTGATTGAAATATAGAATTAGATTTGAAATTTAGACTTGAAATTTGTCAGAATTATTTCCCGCCCATCAACCTGCCACCACGGGTCCTTTCCCATTATTAATACCTCCACGACCCCTTTGGGAAAGAATTTTGTAAAATCCGTTCTTAGCTAACCTATGCTCGGCAAAAGGAATATTCGTACCAAATTTCAAGTCTCTTGGCTTTACGGTTCCAGAGATATTGTGATGAGTCTGTTTATAGGTTAAGAATCTGTTGTAAATATATAGATTAACCGCAGTCTAACCTTCAAATGATTCATTTATCTGAAATAAATAAAATTATAAGTTGATACGAGCGTTACAAATAATGGTAGAAAATAATTAAATCCATGTTTCAAGCCAAAACGAGTCGCCCCGCATACGTACAACGACGGGCAAATATTTAAACTATTCAATACAAAATCATTAAATGCTTTTTATATTTCAATTATTCCATGCAATAACGAGCGCAGCTTTTAAAATAAAGCTTTAAACACGTGCCATGTCAAATAAGCTTTTAAAATGATTGTGTAAATTTGTATGCAACAAGCTTTTATCGAAGGATAAGCTTTTATTAAAATTCGCGTTACTCCTATTGCACTATTGAAGTAATATTCAAATGTTTTTATTTTACATTTATTGTAGTTTTATTTTAATATTTGGGTGAGTGTGTTTAACCCTCCTTTTGAGGGAAAGAGGGGGTTCTGAATTTCTACCAACTAAACTCTATAGGTTGTTAGAACATTACAAAGGGTTCTACAATGACCTATGAATATATCTGCACTGTGCATAGATGATGTAGGGAAGGTCATAGACCTCTCCAGATGTCTATGTACCTGCTAAAATGATTCTTGGACTTCTGGAATCAGTGCCTACCTAACTTTTTTTATCGCGTGAAAAATCTTCTTAAATGATACCTTGCTTCTGGGGGAAAGACAAGGTTATGTGGGGTTATTATCCTATCTCCGATCCCCCCGGCCGACTCCCTCAGTGCAGTAGGAGGGACTCTCCTACGGAACGGATCAGTGCCCTGCACTCTGAAGAAAACATTTCACGGAAGGGCAAAGTTCTCCTTAGCATCTACGCTGTGCTATGGCAAATATAAGACCACTATGCATTTGTCGTCCCCCTAAGGCTAGCTTATTGAGTTCTGAGGGCCTCTACTCTCAAGGCTCACGAACCCGAGGACCCTTTTAGTGGCTTTGTATGATAGGCAGAGAATACCTTACTCCTATACTTAGTAGCCCGAGACTGTAGAGCAGAGTATCCCCACCTATATATAATTTGCTTTATCGGTAAATAAAAATAAAATCATTATAGGATTAGTGTCGTACACTCTTGCAACGTTGAATTTATCCGAACTTGAAAAAACTGAAGCCTCCAGATTATTCGTCTTTAGAAAATCTGAAAAACTCTTTCTTGATATTAATCTGTGTCGTCTAAGGAACATAATCATTGCGGACGGCGTCGGGCGCGCTCTCAGCCAGCGCAAAGATGGGATTACCAACGTCAAAGAACTCTTTAGTATGGAAATAACTAAAAAAAAAAAAATATTTTTAATAATTTGTTATTAATACTGAAATGATATTTTAAGTCGTTATTACATAATTATAATAATTAAACAAATTTAATCAATCTTGTTACACTACTAGTGTGAGCTGCTAGTATAGCAGGTGTTTCACTAACCGAAGTGTATTTTGAAATGTGGTTTTTTTTTATATTTTTATAACGTTTTTGTTTAATAATTATCATCAAATAAAATAAAACGATGATTTACCAGAACATGGTGCAAACGTTATTATAACAGGTCGTTGAACGCACAAACACATTCAGCTCACATGTCGTGTGCACATAATTAAGTGGAATTAAATTTAAACTTAATTCATTACTATGCCTTTAAAATTTTTTACCTTACCTAAGAAATGTTAAAAAAAATTTTTTTCATACAACGAAGCGACTAGAGTAGTAGAATGATGTGATGGTAAGAGATATGTGAGATATGATATACAGCGTATCGCTTTGTGCACTATATATTATGTAAGATGTTGAGTTTCGTTACACCAGTAATTACGCTAATTACAGCACCTTTTAAACCGGAACACAGTAATGTTTGGACACTAATGTTTAGCGCTAGAAATAGGCACTTCATCTTCATCTGCTGACAGACGTCCGCTACTGGACACATGCGTCCCCCAAAGATCTCCACCGTAGAGTTCATTGAGGGGTATTATAGGCACTTCGGTGGTACCTATCTAGACGGCCTACGGACACAGGACCAGCCAGCAATACATTGTTGTAATAGTATACCCTGCACAAATCATAACGGTATATGGAAAATAAATATTACTTACAAACTTAAAACGCTACGTAAGTTTTCCCAAGTAATTTAAAACACAATGTTATAATCAAAATGAATAATGGTGGTAGGTCTCTGTAACCGGAGACCGTCAAGGTAAGTACCACCGCAATGCCTGTTGCAGCGGACAAACCGTACCGTGCAAACATTGCTATGTTCTGGTTTGAAGGGCGCCGTAACTAATATAATTACTGGAGTAACGAGACAACATCCTATACCTCAAGGCGGTGAGTAGAATGCGGTACAATGTGTAACATCTTAACTAGCGTCACTTTGTTATAAGCGGGCGTATCACTTACCATTAGGTGAACGTATCGCTAGTCTAGTCGCTTCGTAACTTAAAATAACATAATTGTAAGCTGCAAGTTACATGTACTGTTTGTATTCCTGTTAACATTAACATTGAGCGTTGTGTGCGGTTAGACAACATATTGAATATTAAGTCATTCCGTGCATTGGGAGCGTGGAGCCGTTCGAGCGTAGCGCGCGGTTACAAGCGCACACTGCTACGCCGTAGCTGAGTAAATCCGGAGCAACGTAGCAACGTACCGCCGTAGGGTCCTCCACTGCCACTTTCTATTGTTTATGACCAAAATTCCACTCCAATATTCCAACTTGACTCCTGAACTAGTTTGTAAATATATATTTACGATCTCTAATTTATATTATTTATAATCAAATTAATAATTAATAACTTTTTAATTAGACTAACATTATTGTGATAATTATAATGTTACAGTATTAATACTGTATAATTTAACATGATACACTTAATATTACCTTTACAATCACATTATTTAAATATTAACTGAACTATATACACAGGTGAGTATTCGTGTATTGAAAATCATAATAGAGAAAAACAGTTAATACTTAGAATGAAAAGAGCATATTAAGATCTGTACTAAGTTTACGTAATTGCTTTGCTGATCTCTGTTACTCCAGTATAATTAAATAAAAACAAAATCAATTAATTTCAGTAATACACCTCTTCATTCTTCTTTACCAACACTGAGTTTCTTGTATGGTAGGATATATATAAGGTATATATGGGGTGTAAGAGGTACCGCAAATCAACTTACGAGACTCACGCCAACCTCTCTTGCTTGTGGTGTATCTTGCTATTCACTAAACGAGGCTCTGGCTTCGTCGTGTTGAGAAATAGCCCAAAATCCCCCCAAATGAACCTTTATAAACAACGGTCTGTTGTGGTCAACGGTACCGGAGTCAATGCTGACTGTAAGGTCCCAGGAAGCCGATAGATGTGGGCAACGCAGAGCCGATCGATATGGAGATTTATTTATTTTTGGGGGGAGGGGGCTCTATGTCCAGCAGTAGACGTCTATCAGCTGGTTATTGATTTATTTATAGGACATATCCTGAGTGCATTGGCTTATCACCACTCAAAATTTGTTAGAGATGTTACTTCCGTTATTTAAAAGTCAGCTAACAATAGAATTTCCAAAATTCCTTCCCCAAAGGGAATAGCGATAGTTATAATAAGGGGCCTTCGGGGTGTCGTGTTGGCATTGAACTGGAGTATTTCTGACAAATTTCAGGTCTAAATCTATATCAGGGTCAGCAAAGCGAGCGGGTAAGGAGAACAGGTAGTTACTATACAGGCTGTTTAAAAATCTCAAAAGGAAATCGATCGTTGTCTCTGCGATACTTTACATATTCCACAAAACAAATATTATATAGTTTTCACTATTTTAGTGTTCATTAGTAAAACGTCGTTTCACAACAAACAACGCGCTAGTCCAATTTCAGTTTCAGTCTTTGTAAACTTCGTAAGAAACAAACGGAAGCACATCAAATATGGCGGAATTAGCGCCAAAACTCGTTTCAGCCAGTTTCCGTAGTAATTATTTTAAAATGTAATCGCTCTGCAGCCTTCGAGTAGCCTCCTTGAGCAGGAAAATGATTATATGCCTTTTTATTAACGTTGCCTTGGGTCCCACCAGTTAAAATTGAGAACCTGTTTGGGGCCCCGCACAACAACTAACGGGACCCAATCCAACTTCACCTGCTCGTGGTGCAGCTTGCTAAACAACAAACGAGCCTTTTGTTCTCACCAACCAGCATTGGGTCAGTGAGGTGGTAGATGGCCCAAATCCTCCCATATGAACTAGACGGCGTCTGGTGGTACCGGAGGCCATGTTGAATGTGAGGTCACGGGAAGCTGCTGGATGCGTGCAGCGCAGGGCCGATCAATATGGAAATCTTTGAGGAAGGCTTATGTCCAGCAGTGGACGTCTATTAGTTAATGGTGATGGTGGTGATGATGATGATGATCCGTTAGGATGTTTACACATTGCACTAGTCGATTCTCAATATATAAGTTATAGAGTATCATTAAGTAGTTTTATTCTGCGAAGTGAGGAGACGAGCAAGATCTTCACCTGGTAATAAGCGATAAATTTGCCCATTACAATGTGGTGCTGTTTAGAATATTATACATTGTACTACACTGCGCTCGTCACCTTGACGTAAGATGTTGTCTCATTACCCCAGTAATTTCACTGCTTGAATCCGGAACACAGTAATGTTGTACAGTGCTGATGTCGGCAATAGCAGCTGCGGTGGTTCTTACCAAGACGGTCTCCGGCAACAGAGACCTATCACCAATGTTGTGATTGGGTCCAACAAAACTTACCGTTATTTCAAGATACTCATCATCATCAGCAGCTACACGTCCACTGCTGGACATAGGCCTCACCCAAAGATTTCCACATCGATTGATCTTGCGCCAGGCACTAGGAGTCGTTTGTACCGGTAGATGTTGGTGGGATTTGGGCTTTTTCTCACCACGTCAACCCAATACGGGTTGGTGGAAACCAGAGCCTCGTTTGTTGATAAGCAGTGTGCACCACGAGCTGGTGAGGTTGTCTTGTGTCCCTTGAGGTATTATGCGGGACCTCTTACACTACTATTTCAAGACATATGAAATAGTATATCTCCATAATAAACAAGTTATCAATATAATGTTAAATGATAGTTTAAGCTACGTCGCCAGAATGTAAGTTAATATCCGCCCGGGGTCTATCGCAGACTTGGTAGTGACACGTGACGTCACCCGCCGCTATTTGATAGCCGCCATATTGAAGGAGCTCAATTACCGCTCAAGTGGACATCCTGATATGTTAAGTTAACAGTAATATTACTAGCTTCGAATATTCTTAAGACATTACATCACTTAAGTATATAATCTAGGACCTCGCTGGCCTAATGGTTTAAACGCGCGGCCTTTATTCCGAAGGTCGCGGGTTATAATCTCGGCATGTACCGATGACTTTAATATTTAAGTTATGTACATTTGTGAACTTAAGTAACAACAGCGAAATACAAACGGTGAAGGAAAACATCGCGAGGAAACCTGCACGTGAATTAGGATTTATTTTAAGGTGTGTGTGAAGTCACCAATCCGCATTGGGCCCGCGTGGTGACTGTGGCCCATCGCCCTCATATTGAGGGTAGGCCTATGCCCCAACAGTGGGGACGTGAATGGCTGTTATGGAGCCGATTTTCCCCCAAAGATATCCACATGGATCATCAGTCACGCGTTGCTCGCATCCAGTAGGTTACCGCGATTTTCACCAGATCGTCATCTTTGGGGGAGGCTTATGTCCAGCTACAGTGTTTTTAAACTAGAACATTTTTTAAATTCAATTGAACGATTAGAAGAGCGTATATCTGATGGTGAATCGCCAACACATAACAACCTGGAGCATAGTAATGTTTGCACATTACTATTCGGCGGCAGAAAGAGGTTTTGAGGTACTCACCAGCACAGACACCTATCCTCAGTAAATAACCACAATAATGTTCACTGTATATACCATTCAGTGGGAGGAATAGCTGCTGCAGTGGTAATTAGCAAGAGGCCAAGACCTACCACCAATAAGCGATTTGTAATAACTTTATCTTCACAATTTCTCAAGGATATTTTCGAGGCAGTATGGCACTAAGGGCCATAATGAAATCTCTCATTGTTGGGGTTCAAGATGAAAATGCAAAAAAAAAATTGGCTTTATAAGTAAATGATCATAAAACTGTATCGAATCAAACTGTATATAAAACTTCTACTTGTGTGAATTTCGTCGGCGGCTTCACGTACGAGCCGCGCACCAGCCCCATAAACTATTAATCATGTTATCCCTCAACTTTGCGTCTGCTTCTTGTTGAGTGGGTCCATAAAACTTGCGACAGGGGGGCATTAAAAGCGACACGTGATTGTCGCCCTCATGACTAAAACACCATTTGTAGATTTCTTTTCGAAGTATAGCCGTCACAATGATACAGCGGTTCATAAAGCGGAAGGTTTCTAAATGCGGATATTGTACAATCGTCTAGTATATATACTGTCGAGGGTGAGGGGAGGAATGGTGTGGTATATTATTTTATGTGAAAAAGCGACGATTATATTTTGGGCTTATTTTATGTATACCCACAGATAGAAAGAAAGAAAGAAATATTTTATTTGTCCATATACTATTATATACTAAGTAAACATTGTTAACTTATTTATAAATTGTGGGAATCGAAGCTTAAATGGAACCTTAAATGGAAACCAGATTAAAATGGCGCTTACTTTTTTTTTATCATGAGGATTGATAGTTTTTTAATTTTATTACGATATTTCAATGGAGCAAATGTTATGTACTCTCACTAAAATGGAGATCAGTCTACTATAAACCCACTGACCAATCTCATGGAGATGTTTATAAAAGAATGGCTAATTTGGAAGAAGAGCTGCGAACTTCAACTTTTCCTAGCACCAAATCTCTGCACAATAAGCATCTTTTAAGAAATGTATAGTCCAATGTTTCACCAGCATCCAACAACGAGATATGTGTTCCCAAAGATAAAGATCATATGTATGTCAGTAGCAGAAGAAAGATGTTACTAATGCATGGTGATCGAGATATAACCAATGAAAATATAGAAGCAGTTCTCATTACAGTACTAAGCGAAGAGTTTAATATTAAAAAGCGTTCTTCTAGTAATATGAAGAGTTGTAACTGGAGGGGTCGTGAGGTACCCCCACCAACCCCCGCCCGGTCATTGTTAAATTGCGTATTGCTTCGAGTGGTATTAGAAAAATAAATAGTATCTATGACAACTATAAATGAAACGGAGCTGATCTCATATCACGCAGCACATTAAAAACATCCTGTTTATTTTAAATTAAAAATATTTCCTTTAATAAAATTTACATGTACTGATTGTAATAATCCGTGGAATAAGAATAATTAAAAGCTCGCAGACTCCCTGAAGAATTAAGAGCCTGAGAATCAACGCGAAGTAAAACAAAGATGAAATAACTCACAAGTTCAACGGTATGAACCTTCCATCTGGAATACGAAAGGATTTGCAACAAAGTATGACGTTTAGTAGCAATCCCTTGGTAGCAGCCAGGGTTAGATTTATAGCTTTAAGCTATATTAAGTTACACTAGCTACTCGAAGATTAAATATCAGCTATAATTAAACCTGTTCATTGAACTTGAGATTTCTGTGGTGCATAACATAAATAGGTTTTAGACCCTTGAGCATATTTAGTTAAAAATAGATAATTTATTGCTCACTTTAATATAGGTGTTAATTGACTAGAATTAAATTAATAATCTAAATGAGAGCAAGTGCGGCCTTAATGCTTTAACTTATCTTTTCCAAGTAATCCTGTAGGACAGGAGAGGTAAAGTAAATAGCAGGGTAACAAGGAAAGTCTACCTATAGTAAGATATAATCACTAAATGTAAGCCATGTTTAGATGTAGAAGAAAATCACCGTTTATGATGATTATGATACTTTAGTGTTACGGTAGGGGTGTAAGGGGTTCCGCGGAATATCTAACGGAGCTAGTAATCTCACCTGCACGCGGTGCACCCTGCTGAATAACAAACGAGGCTTTGACCACCAAACAAGCCGCACTGAGGCAGTATAGTGTGGTTAAGGCCCCCCTCAATGAAGATCCTGGAGAGAGCCTATGCCCAGTAGTTGGGGTTATCCGGCTGATAGGAGTGTTACAGTAACTACGTGTATTATTTCCCGATTAACGCTATATATTATATGTATACTTGTTTCTAGTGTGAACAGAATGAAAACGATGTTAAAAGTATTAAATTTTAATATCGTCTGATGTATATAGAGACGTAATAGCGGAATCCGACATCCACCTCCGGTCGTATTTTGGCAGCGCGACGGGGTGCGGGTCCGCGACCAGCCCCTCATTTGTTTTAAATCTCAAATACGACTCGCGGGTTGTGTCTTTGTGCCTCGTTTACATTTTAATTGGTAAGAATAAGATATTTATTAACTCTAAATTATTAAGATAATAAGCCAAAATTCTTTAAAGGATTGTCAAGATTATTGGAGACTGGCGAAAGATGTACAACTTGAAAGTGTTGAACTTATTTATATTATTATTCGTCTAAAAGAAATCTTAAATATTGCTATGTTATTAAGTAGCTGAAATCTTTAATATCATTTGTAAATTACTGACCATCAAGATTAGACGGCCTCACCAAAGGTTTATGGTGGAAGAAGCTTTCAAGTGAAAATGCTTAAGCATCGTTAGTTTTGTGTTTTTAGAAATCAATTCTTACAAAAATAAAAAAAAAATCTTTATAACTCATTTAACTTATTACATGTGAAAATAATTGTAACTTAATATTTTAAACGGAACTGCTAAAATTTTTACTTATATCGGAGTCTATTCGCGCAAGCAACTCGCCACATCAAAACACACCCCCACATTAAACCTCGGTTAAAATTCAACGAGTTAAGCCCGGCTGAGTAATGGGCGCGCGGCTCAATGCGACGTCTGCTGTGTCTCGCAAACAAACCCCATAAATAAACGACAATTTGCGAGTTCCGAACTGCGCACCCCCCGCGCCGCAGCGCGCGTGCACCCCTGAGCAATCCGTGGGGGTAACTCAGCGCGTATTGTTCACACGGTCAATGTATTAGGAGTCTAATATTTTTTAAAAATAAAGAAATGCAGATGAGGCGTTAGTGACGATTTACAAACCCCACAGTGCAATTTTTTTTATGTAAAAAAGGGATTGTAAGGTTCTGTGAATGGTCTTTACTCTCATAAACATAACGATAAAATTGGAACAGAAAGAAAATCTTTCAATAGAAATTAACAGGAACTGAATGTATTCGTGTCCCTTATAAAAAGGTTCAAAGTCACTCAAAGGGAAATGGAGAGGGCTATGCTCGGAGTTTCTCTGCACGATCTAATCAGAAATGTGGAGTTCCGCAGAAAAACTAAGGTCGATCGACGTAGCCTTAAAGATTGCTAGACTCAAGTAACAGTGAGCAGGGCACATTGCTCGAAAGACCAACGGCCGATGGGGCAGTAAGGTCCTTGAGTGACGCCCGTGTACCGGCAGACGTAGGGATGGGAGGCCTTCCCTAAGGTGCACCGACGATCTGGTGAGAATTGCGGGAACCCACTGGATGCGAGCAACGCGGCACCGATCGATGTGGAGATTTTTGGGAGAGGCCCATGTATGTATGATGTATTCGTGTTATGTTGTTTTGCGACTTCCGGTATTAATTCTGAATCTACAATAGGATGTCGTGACACGCAAAATAAACATCCCCAAGAAATATTCAATTACACAACTTGTCCAATAAACAGAGAAACTTTCGCGGCGCTCGCGATGGATTTTCCATTTTGTATTCTGAACGGATATCAGTGGCGGGGAAAGAATACTTGTTGGCGTTGTTTCAGCTAGGTATCCGGCAGACTTCCGGCGAGCTTACTGCTACTCATTTTTATTGTTAATTTCTTACATAAAGTTAACGATAGCGATATTAACGAAGTTTTTATAGATTTAACAAAGATTCCAAATAGCCTCTGATGTACAGAAACCTATATAAAAGTTGCAAAACCATTTCATCTTAATAGGATTACGATATGCTTTTAATTATCACCATTATCCTATAATTACATAGTTTTTATCTATAGAGGCAGAGAAATGCCGTTTGTAGACTATACAGAGATCGATCCACTCTCCTCTTCACTTATCAGCTAAATAAATTAAAGGTTTTTAAAGTTTTAAACTAAGTAAACTGTTAGTTACTTAGATCGTACAGATTCGCATATGCGGAGAAAATCATTGAAATTTTTAAACTTTTTTTTGTACATTTAAATCATAATTTCAACTTGTAATATTTCCTTATACCGTCGTGTTTGGAGTAGCCTCGTATCCTCCTCTTTTTTAATCACGTATACCGCCGAGGGGAGGTAAGCTATTGAAGGACTAGTGGTCCACGGAAAGGTAAAGGGTACCAGGCCACGAGGAAGAACGTCTATGAGATGGACTGATCAGATAAATGCGGCAGTAAACTTTCATCATCGTTACCATTATTTGAGTGCACTGGGAATGGCGACGTGTTGTTAAACTTGCGACCAACATTTAAAGTGAAGACCGCGACCTCTGTTAAGAGTGGTACCGACGAAGAAGATGAGGTATGATGGCGACGAGCATATCTCCAAAAGCTTCCTATTATCTATAAGTTTTTTATTCTGCATTGATACGTCGAATGTCTCCGATCCGTAGAAATTAAACGCCTGGCTTGTTATACGAAGTCTTCGGTTCCCATCCCGGGTCATACATGACGGTGATTGGAAGGTGATAGAATTTTTTGATCTTGATATATACTCGTAATATAATTTTTATATAATTGTTATATGTTACAGAAGATAGGTCATATCTAGCCTGATTGTTACTTAACATGACTTTAAGTTGAGATTCCATGTTTTCTTAATATTATATTTAAAAGAAATTCTAGTTCTGTCCTCTCATACAATTGTGTCGCTTCATCATCATCATCATCAGCCACTAGACGTCCACAGTTGGACATAGTTCTCTCCCAAAGATCTTCAGGTCGATTGATCGCGTGCTGTCCGCAAAACTGGCAGGCACCAAGAGTAGTCATCTGTGGAGGCATATTGGGAGGTCTGGGCCTTTTTCATCACACTGTTCCAATGCGGGTTGGTGGGAGCCAGAGTCTCGTTTGTTGATTAGCAGGGTGCACCACGAGCAAGTGAGGTTGGCTTGGGTCCGGTGAGTTGTTGTGCGGGACCCCTTACACCCCTCCGTCGCGTCGCTTGTCAACAGTAATTAGGTTCTAGCGATTCTCGCGCGAACGTGAAATTGCATTAATGCTCCAATAAAACGCGCAACGACTGTGTGCCGTAATTAGTGAATAAATTATGCGAAGTACGTGATGGTGGTGCTGATGAAGAGATCATTCTATGGTGGTCAGAGATCACTATAATACTATACTAAAGTATATATGTATGTATATAATAAAAAGGCTCAAACTCACCCTAAGAATGAAGGACTGTATTATTGGAGTATAGTAAACTGATTTACAGGTAATAAATTAATAGATATAATAAGAATTCATTCATTATTATATCTAAATATTAAATATAATGTTGTTGTGTATATATCTTAATATGTTCCAAATTATTATCGGTGGACCTAGAACAATTACATGACTTGACATACCCCACGAGCATATAAATGTCTTCTTCGATATATCTTATTGATAAAGTAGTATTAACAACTTGAATAATAATATTTAATTAACGCGCTATAATTATTTAAAACATAGTTAAGTAGTGTAAAGATCTTTACTTGTGGACAGAAGACTATACCAAAAGATCAACGCCCGGCATACCTTTTTACTTATAAGAAGAAAAAGAACTTTGTATTGTTAAAAAAGGTATGACTTGAATTATCTTGACTCTAATTAAAAAGAACTAACTTCCGGTTCAAGGCGAAGACTTTCCAACAAGTATTCCTGTTCCGCAGCCGATATTCTCTCCGAATACAGATCCCTACTCCGGCATTATAAAGTTTTTCTGTTTATTGAAAGAATTATGAAGCTGAATGTTCCTGTTCATTGTTTCGCTTAATTTGAATACTGTAGGGTTTTATTTACATTATCAATAATATAAGGAAAATATAGTAAACAGTAACAACCAACGACGGACCGATGACATCATCGGAGCGGAAGTCGGTGGATGCGAGAATTTGAGGATCGTATTTGGTGGAAGACATTAAGGAAGGTCTATATCCAGCAGTGGATAAACAAAGGCTGATAATGATGATGAATGATGACTTCAAACAATTAACTTTTGTTAATGTGATTCCTGACATAATTTTTCAGGTGTTATAAGTTCATTTTGAAATATTCGATTTCAGGTACATAAGTAAAAAGTTAAGCTAAGAGTCGAGATATTTAACAGGTTCATCACGACTACATATTTACAATTCTAACTGGGCATTTAATTGGTACGAAATACGTAATCTGGGGCTCAGCTGAATCCACAAAATCTGTAAGGGATCCCGTGTAAGGCCGACTGACGACAGCAGACCCTTTATTAATTCTAAAGCAATTAACAAAACGGTTAAGCCGCTCGGGAATAATGATCCGCGTTCAAATCCAAGCGAACGAGTTAATTCAATCGCTGTAAGTTTTGCTTAAAATAAACTGTACGTCGACCTGGACCATCCACATCCATAGTAATTGTTTTGGTATTAAGTTATAATGTTAGGAAACTTACAACTTCAATATTAAACCTAAAATTAGAAGAGAGATAGTAGTTTTCGAGTTGCATAGTTGTGAACACAACAGCATCAAGCAGCGTTTATCATCTTTGGTACAGTCTCGTATCATCACCTTCTTTGGCCACGCATGTCGTTGAGGAGTGGTAGCTATTGAGTGACTTCTCGTCTAGGGAAAAGGTCAGAGTACCAGGCCATGACGAAGAACGCCTATGAGATGGACTGACCAGATAAAGCTTGGCAATAAATGGATCATCATGATTGCCGCTATATGAAGGCACTGGGAAGGCAGACATCGGAGAGGAATGGCGACTTGTCAACATCTAAAGTGATGATCACTGTCACTCTGTCCGGAGTGATACCGACTAAGAAGAAAGTTGTGAACACTGTCTATAGAGTTAAATTTTAACAAATAAACCGTTTATTAAACAGATAGCGTACCTCTCTTTTGTGTCAATGGTTAAAATAATCAGCGTAACTACTTCTTTGTTACCAGTAATAGATAGCTGTACATTTAATTTATTTTCTAGTTGTAGTTTCAAATAGAAGAGAGGGACATGCCATTTCCATGTATCCGCAATCAACAAGGATGTTAAGCAGTGTTGTGGTGGATGGATGTCCATCGAAAAATTTACGTCCGACATCAAGTTCATAGATCGGTGGAGTTGGTGTAATGATCCAAGGCACATTACCTGCCATTGTTGAGCGGTGGTCGTAAAGCGCGAAGATAGCTCTGCGTGGATTCACCGCTTTACTGACCCTCTCTCTCTAGGCTCGTTCTCTTATATCGTGAGGATCGTAATCAGTGCTAAAATTTGAACCTATTAATTCTACTTTTTGTAAGGGGTTTTTTTTTTTTTTTTTTTATGGCATAGATAAGGCAAACGAGCAAGACGGGTCACCTGATGGTAAGTGATTCACCGCCGCCCACGTCACCAGCGACGCCAGTGCGTTGCCTATCCTTCAGGTAAGAATATGCTCTTCTCTTGAACAACCCAATGTCGCAGTTGTCGGGGAAGACCGCACAATAACTCATGGGATCCAAGCCAATCTCACCTGCTCGTGGTGCACCCTGCTAATCAACAAACGAGGCTCTGGCTTCCACCAACCCGCTTTCAGCCAGCATGGTAGGAAGTGGCTTAAATACCCCCACATAAATCTACCCGATCGATGTGGGAATCTTTGCGAGAAGTCTATGTCAAGCAGTGGACGTCTATCGGTTGATAATGTTATTTTGGATCTGGTGGTAAATATGACCTGATATCCTTTAGGTTAGTAATATCGTAGGGTTTATTTATTTTATAGTACGTCATGCTGTAATAAACAATTAATATAGGCCTAATACATTGAACGTGTGAACAATACGCGGTGAGTTACCCCCACGGATTGCTCAGGGGTGCACGCGCGCTGCGGCGCGGGGGGTGCGCAGTTCGGAACTCGCAAATTGTCGTTTATTTATGGGGTTTGTTTGCGAGACACAGCAGACGTCGCATTGAGCCGCGCGCCCATTACTCAGCCGGGCTTAACTCGTTGAATTTTAACCGAGGTTTAATGTGGGGGTGTGTTTTAATGTGTTAAATTGCTCGAACGAATGCTCACAATTAACCAAATTAGATTATGTAATTAACAACAGTATTTTTTCGAGATTTTAACGAACCATAGTATGTTAAGGAGAACAGACAAGTTATTAAAGTAACAATACAGACAAGACGTGCAAGACCTTCACCTGATTGTAAGTGATACGATTTTTTTTTGTTTCGGGTAATAAATCTTCGAAAAGATGCTCTGTCTTCTGGGGAGAAGTCAGAGTTATTTGGAATTATTTTTTCACCAAAACCACCCTCGGCGGTCACCATCAGCGTTTGGACAGGTCACAGGATCTTCATTTGGAACACAACCGTGGCCTCGCTAATACTACGTTGGGATAGTCCGTCCCGGGAGCCTGCTTTAAGCAGACCACGTCCAGCTATCGACCTTCTTAGGGTCGTTTAGAAAGCAATGAGAACTCCCATCCTTACCGCCAACGACCCCAAAGGCCTTATTAAACTAGAGGAACACCATTCACCAGTGCGTCGTGATGCCGCACGTTAGCCCCAAGGCGGCTTCGTTTCCGAATGGGATCTATCACCTCTCGATGCCGCTCAGCAGCCTCCTTCTATACTATTACAGTTTCACAAAAGGATGCTACGGCTCTCCATGCAATATCTCCTCTTAGCATCACCGACACGATTACTGGCAGGGGGAGGCTTCGTCCATACCGACGCCAACGTGGTACCAACGTGGCGCTAATTAGGATGATATATGAATATAACACCACATTGCGCTCGTCGCCTTCATCCCAAGATATTAAGTCTCGCTATCCTAGTATTTTTATTAACTGCAGCGCTGTTTGAACTAGAATACAGTAAGAACTAAGATATTACTGGTAGTAGATCTCCAGCAACAGAGACCTACCACCAGTAATCAACATCAAACGTGAGATGACATGAACTGTTAGTTTAACCACTAATATAATTAAACCGTTAAATAACAGTAAAAGAGTAATGCAATATTACTGATTCGTTTAAGTATTAAATGCGGATAACAAGCAAAAAAAAATTGCAATTTCTTCAAGTGTTTTAATATATTAATGAAAGCTTAATATAAAGCAAAATTTACATTGACTTTGAAAGCTTAAACGCGACTTAAAGATAAAATCCTCGAGGCGCATTAATGAATCCAAAACAAACGAGGGGATCGACGAAATTAAACAGAACGAAACTCCTTCTCTCTAGTACGTATACAAGAAGACGAAGCAGGGGTTGCTTTATATATTTATAAATACATATATATATACCATATTAATACATAACATATAATATATATATATATATGTGTGGGGTGCAAATGAGTCCGCCGAACACCTTACCCTGCTGAATAACAGATGAGGCTCTGTCCACCCACCAACTCGCACTGTGCTACCGTGGTGGGTTACGTTCCAATTGCCCTCAATGAACTTGAAATAAGAAACGAGGAGATCCGCGGGAGAATTAAGCTAACCGACATAGTCTAAAAGATTGATAGCCTCAAGTAGCAATGGACAGGACACGTCGCTCGAAGGACTGACAGCCGATGGGGCACCAAGGTCTACTGGATGCGGGCAGCACGGGATCAATTGATATGGAGATCTTTGGGGCAGTCGTGTCTAGCGGTGGACGTCTGTTGGCTGATAATGATGATGATGGTGATAATATAAATGTATTATTATTTTTTTTTGATTTAAGATGTGCCTTTCTATGGAGCATGTTTTAAATCTATATATAATGAAAATGGGTTTCGTTTGTCGCCATTCACGTGAAAACTAGTGACTGTATCGAAACGGGGACATGAACATTCAACGCGCAGTGATTTGTAGATGGTTATAGTCTAGTCACAACACATTAGGTTCCGCAGTCCACGATGCTCTCCAAGTAGCTGGAGATAGAACGAGATGGAGAAACATCATGAAGATAAGAGTGCTGGGTGGAGGTTGTCCGACCCTCAGATATGACGAATACGATTTGAGGAAGAGATAGGCTATTTATTTTCGAATTTCATAGACCCTTCATCATTTTATTTCTATTTATCTTTTGTAAACATTTTCAGTTTTTATTATCTATGCGGTTGCTATAGTAACGGTTGGTATAGGAAGTTATTTGCGGTTACGGTTGCTCTCAAATCTAATTTTATAACAGGGCCTGCAGAGCGGCCAGGGAACAGCTAGTGTATCATAAATAGGAATTAAATTTACAAAATATTAAGGGTTAAGTAAGAAAATCCAAGGGGTTCAAGTTTTTAAATGTCATTATCATCAGCCGATAGATGCCCATTGCTGAACACAGGCCTCTTCCAAGGATCCCCGCATCGAGCGGTCTTTTGCAGCTGGCATCCAGCGGCTTCTCGTGACTTTACAATCAGTATAACTTCCGGCACCCTTGAGCACCAGGGGCCGTCGCTTTTAGTAGTCCATATGGGGAGATTTAGGCCATTTCCCACCACGCTGGCCCAATGCGGGTTCATGGGAGCCAGAGCCTCGTTTGTTGATTAACAGGGTGCTTCACGAGCAGATAAGGTTGGTTTGGGTTCCGTGAGAATTTGCGCGGTACCCCTTACACCCCTTTTAAATATATAAATCATTAAATAGTACTTTAGTTGTAAATAAACACATCATTATATAATGTCATATATACTACCTAATTATTAATAATAATTAATTTAAGTTCAAGTATTAAGTTTAACTTATTATTTATTATGTACTCTAATTTTTGTGTTATCTTTAAAACATTCTCAACAAATTTGATTGTGACGATTAAGGGATTTTTCTTCCTATCTACTACCCTTACTCTCTGTTTCTCTTACCTTTGGGAGTGTTTTAAAGTTTTAAAGCTCAAAGCTTTAAAGCCTCATTAAAATGACGATTTGAATGAAAATTCAGTATCGGTGAATTTTAATTAGTTCTAGATATCAGTCCCTTGCAAAAGGCAGACCTGAGGAATAAAACGTCCGCCATCAGCCGACAGTTTGACAATGATTAAATAACTTTCAAGTCGGTCAGTAATCAACCCTTCAGTCAGATATCCAGTCTGGCTTTTGAACGTTAAGGAGCTTCAGTATCTTTGAACTTTTTAATTAAACACTACCTGTTATACAATTCTTCTATTAGTTTGCAAATATTTAAAGGATATATTTCGCAGTAGTAATATTACAGTAATTTAGAAACCGGAAGTGACTATTTTTCGATTAAATTTAGTCATTAAAAATAAAATCTTTTTAGGAGTTATTCTATATCGGTAAAGAATGAGGCAAAACAGAAAGGTTACCATGGTGATGGTGAAATTTTTTTCTACGAAACGAGCAGGACGTTCACCTGATGGTAAATGCTACGCAAGCTCATAACTATGTGACGCTGGTTAGGATGTTATACACAATCACATTATGCGCGTCGCTTGAAACATAAGACATTAGCTCTCATTACCCCGGTAATGACAATGGTTACAGCGTCGTTCAAACCGGAACACAGTAATGTTTACACAAAACACTGTTTGTCGGCTGCAATAGGGGCTGCTGTGGAACTTACCTAGGTCACCGGAAACAGAGGTCTACCACCAGTAAATGATTCATATGTTTTTAACAATAAGAAGAAGGCATTAACTGCACCCTTATTATCGAGACACAGTAAATATACAAATTACTGCTTTGATTGGAGCGAGTAAAGAATTCCAGTAAGTAAGATTAACTTCAAGTACTTCGGTTATATCAAATCTATGATATGTTTAATTAAGTATGAGATGAAGAGGGATGTTCAACTGATAGTAAGTAACATAGATAACTTAACAAATTTGCATTATCTAAATTGTGTACACCAGGTGGTGTAGTATATACTCGTCGTCTTGACACTTAAGATGTTGTCTTGTTACCCTGGTAATCACACAGGAAACAGTAATATTTTATTTATTTATTTTAATGTTTGCCTATTACTGTTTGAAAATAGAAATAAGCGCTTATATAGTATCAACGTATAATATAGATTAAAGTCTGTTACCAGTAATTAGGTTAGTAGTTCATAATTAAATAAAATTTAAGTAATTAAATTAAATATTAATCCCGAAAAAGTTATCGGCTTCGTGAAGTATTAATAACCAGCAGGCGGTAAGCTACGTTATTAAGCGTCACCGCCGACTCTAAGCCGGGATAGAACATATCAAGATGCTCGCCACCCCATCGGTTCTCCACTGCCACCACCCTCAAATGTACCTTTATTTTTAATTCCTTTAAAAAAACCGCGATAGATAAAACAATCCGCAATGAAATACTAAAACTCTTATCAACTATTGATATATTCATAACGTAGTAATTGTTTTTGATTACATTTATCCTTCGGGGTCAATGACTTTTTTCGTCCCTTTTTATTAAACGATTTACCGGTTGTGTAAATGTCAACTTTTTTTTGTTATTTTGGGGGGAATCTTCCAAAGATACCCTACTTCTGACGGGATTTAGGGTTATATGAGATTCTTACTCACTAAAACCCCGTCGATAGTCTGCATCAGTGCATCTGGAGAGGCTGCGGGATCTCTTACAGAATGCACCAGTGCCCCTCTGCACACGTCTCTGAGGAGGAGCCTAACCCTCCTAGGCACCATCGCTGAGCCACACGCTGTCCCACGCAGGTTCGCTTGTTGAGTTATAAGGACCCCAATCCCCAAGGCGCGGTACCCCTAGACCCTTTTAGTCGCCTTCGACTACAGGCAGGGCTTACCTTAGTCGTATTCTTACTGACCCGAGAGTACGATGCAAATGTCATCTATTGTAAATACTTAAGCATTCTGTTTTCATTCAAGTTAAAAAAAATTGTTACTTATTAAAAAATTAGACATTGTTTTATATTTTACGAAGCGACGAAACGAGTGAGATGTTCACCTAATGGTGAGTGATATGCCTGCCCGCAACAACGCGGCTCTACTTGGAATGATATACAGTACATTAAATTGCGCTCGTCACTTTGAGGCATAAGGTACCTTGAGGGATCTCATTACTGTGGTAATTACACTAGCAACAACGCCGTTCAAACCGGAACAGGGTAATGTTTGCACACGACTGTTTGGTGACGGAAGGCGCTGCGGTGGTACTTACCTAGACCTATCAGCATTAAATTAAGTTAGATTTTCTTCCGATATAATGTGATTATCGTTTACCATTCCGCTTACCGCTACCGCTTGTTACGTGGCCACGGATAACGGCGAACGTCGAAAACTCGAGTGTAATGCGATTAAATGGTTAATGCCTTGGGAATGTGACGCGCTGATGAGTTGGGGAACTTTATTGCGACCTTTATTACAGGCACATTTCCCGGGGTCAATGTGACTCCAAATTTTGACGAGGCCACTGGCGAAGATCTGATGGTAAACAATATATTGCGCATTGGTTCTATTTTATTTACAACTAGTTATTGAAGTGTGTTTTTTTTCTTCTTAGTAATTTCTTGAATATTTATTCAGCTCCTAATATAAATTTTATACTATTCTATAGAATATTATTCTAGAAATTTCCAGAGAATTTGTTTCTCGGGTGCAATAGCAACTAATTATGAACGATGACTCATCGTCTATTGTACTCTTCGTCAGACACCTGACTGTCGGCGCATCGCTCCCTTTATTATTCTAGAATGTTCTAGTGATATATCCTATAGCTATGATTTTTGTATTAATACGTCTTATAAATAACACTGGTGGTAGCTCTCTGCTGCCGGAGATTGCCTAGGTGAGTACCACCACAGCGCCCACCTCTGCCGCCAAATAATACTATGCAAATATCACTGTGTTCCGGTTTGAAGAGCGCTGTACCTAATGTAATTACTAGGGTAACGAGACTTAATAACGTATGCTAAGGCGACGAGCGCAATGTGGTGCAGTGTATACCATCGTAACTACGCCACGTTGTTATGGGCGGGCGTATCATTTACAATCAGGTGAACGTTCCGCTTGTCTCGTTGCCTTATTAGATAAATAATAATTTCTTTAGAGAGCCATAATCTCAAGGTTATGCCTCTGTTTCAGGAATTAGAAATTCAGGAGCTGTTAACTAGTACACGCCGTGGTGACGCAGCGCGCGTCTAACTTCAGCACTAATTCGTAAAGAGGGAGCTTTAAACTTCAGCTGTGAGCGAAACTTGCGACTTCATAATTTAGAGTCACCAGTGGCCACTGACCCCGAAAAGTGACCTAAGTAATTTTTGCTAGTGTCTGCATGATAAGACAGGACCATTTTAAAAATACCATTTTATCAATAGATTGAACTATATGCATATATATATATATATAAACATAATACCTAGTATTTATTTTGGGATAACTATATTAATAGTACATATATACATAAAAAAGATAGCTAGACTTAAGCGGCAGTAGACAGGGCACATTGCTCGAAGGGCCGACGGCCTTGGAGCAGTAAGGTCCTCGAGTGGCGCCCGTGTACCAGCAGAACTAGTGTTTGGAGACCTCCCATAAGTTCCACCGACGATATGGTGAGAATCGCGGGTACCCTCTGGATGCGAGCAACATGGGACCGATCGATGTGGAGATCTTTGGGGGAGGTCTATGTCTAGCTGTGGATGTCTATCGTCTGATGATGGCTCCTGTCCGGCGGCAAGCCGCCGTTCCATAGGCCTCTTCCCTTTATTAACATCCCTGCAACATCGTTCTGGGGAAAAAATTGGGTAAACCCAATCTTGCCTGACCTCTAAATGGCAGACGATTAAATCTTTCAATTTCAGATCTCTATGATGATCTCTGATCTCTCGTGATAAGTTAATAAATCTTTGAATATCTCATTAGATACAAATTATATATATATATATATATATCCTTTTTAATTCAATCTGAATTCTCTTGTTATATTTTATTAGTCATTATTGCTCTGTAGATTTAAACTAAGTAGGTATTTAGTACATAAGAAACGCCTATATAAAATTAAGTTGAACGACGTAGAAATTTGTATACTACAACACCTAGAATTCAGTGAAATATTAATAACAGACGATCAAGTACTATTTATTGGGCAATTTAATATTATTAGGATATTCTACGAAATATTAGATCTCTTTGATGTGCCCAGTATAGATTTAGACCGGCCGAGGCTTCCTGCTAACCTTTATATTATTATATTGCTTTAGTTATGAAATTTTAATGAAGAAACGGATTAAGCCGGCTAAGCAGCTTCACAGATAAAAAATATCTTAATAAGTTTTATTACTAGATTAAGCAAACTCGCTTAGTTCTTTATTAATGTAGTGTTAAAGGAAACTTAATAATAACCTTTCCAAGATTTTCTTGCGAGATTTCTTATTTTGCATAACATTGTCATTAGCATTAGCGTTTGTGTTTCAGCTAAAACTATTAACTAAAAATCTTTTCAGGATTGAGATGAAAATTTATAAAGACAATTAAAACTTCATTTAGACTTTTATAGTTATGTTTTATAAAATGACAAAAAGCTAAGTAAGTATATCGCTGTGCAGCTTAACTATTTTGTAGATTATAGGTGGAGAAAGAAAAATGAAATAAACTATTACTTTGGTTGTTACACACAGGAAGTTAAATATTATTTATTTTTAAATTTATTATTAAATTTTATTTATTTGTGATTTTACAACTTGAACTACAATCTTTTTTTTATTTAATTAAGCGACGAGCCGAGCGAGACGAAGGGTCCCGTACAACAACTCACGGGACCCAAGCCAAGGTCACCTGCTCGTGGTGCACCCTGCTAACCAACAAATGAGGCTCCCGCCAACGCGCACGGAACAGCTTGGTGGGAAATGGCTCAAATGTCTCCATACGAACCTAGAGAGAATACAACAGCTTTTAGAGCCCGGCGGTACCGGCAGCACATGCTGACTGTATTTGGAGAACTTTGGGAGAGGCCTATGTCTAGCACTGGAAGCCTTTTCATTGCTAGCAGCCAGGTCTCGGTGCCATGCCATCACTGGCAACACGCACGAATTGAACACGTTTGTCTTTGGACCCTGCGGTAGTTGGTACAAGAATATGCTGCATAGCGCCCCGAACGCTGCTCAGCCGAGTTGGAATTGTCGATTAACCTCATTCTGGAAGTTGGACTGACCAAGCTGAACTATTTGTGCCAGGTAAATATATTCATCAACAACTTTCTGTGTAGACCCTGCAATCACAACTGGCGTGAGTACAATATCGGCATTGGACATAATTTTTTTCTTCTCCATATCGATATTAAGACCTATGCGTTGAGATGGTTTATATAGGTCATCGAACATTTTGCCAAGATCTTTCAAGGTCTCAATCACGACTACGATATCATCGGCGAAACGAAGGTAAGTCATGTACTCGCCGTTCATATTGATGCCAAGTCCTTCCCAGTCCAAAAGCTTGAACACGTCTTCCAGCTCAGCTGTGAATAGTTTCGGCGATATGACGTCGGCTTGCTTGATACCTCACTGCAGCTGGGTCGGTTTCGAGAAAGAGTTTCCCTTCAAACCGGAACACAGTAATGTGTGCACAGTACTGTTTGCAGGCTGCACTAGGCGCTGCGATGGTACTTACCTAGACGGTTTCCGGCAGCAGAGAACTACCATCAGTGAATACGCTATACTACAATGAAAATGAAAAGGTAGTAGCTCTTAGCAATTTTTGGAATATTTCTACAAACGATCCAGTCCAGACGATCATGTGCAGGATATACTGAAAATGTCAGCTTTAATTAAATATATTTCAGTGGTACACATTTTGAAGTGTCGCCTCAGGCGTTTAAATCAATTTAAGTGCTGCGTCAGCTGATAATGGAGGGACGCGATAATTGCATCCAATTAATGAAATTGGAACTTCAAATTTAATATATAACCTGCATAGGGAATACTCGGAAATTCTTCTCGTATATACCCTGGCACTGCCACTTCAGCTTGCAGATTTTGGCCATGTCTGTCGTGCCAGTGACGGCCGATGAGGGACAAAAGTCTAGGAGTTTAGGCCGCGTATAGGTTGCGGAGGTGTAAGACGCCCTCCCTTCAGATGGATCGACGACATCATCAGGGTGGTCAGAAGTAGATGGATTCGAAAAAATGAGTATCGCATTTGGTGGAAGATATTGGGGAAGGAAGAAGGAGTTCACAATTGTATTTATTCCCATATTTAGTATTAGAGACATGTATGATCTATAACGTCTAAGGAATTTTTCAATGATTTAATATCTCCTTCAACTATCCATATTAAGATGCGAAGGTAATTTAGGATATAACAGGAAGTATAGTGTTTGTAGAATTCATCGAAAGATGTGTTATCCGTAAGTACTTAAATTTTAATGACTAATCTCAAAGTTTCATATAAAAATAGAAGAAATTTACGTAGCTTGACAAAATAAACCAAACATTTTTTTACTTACTTTGTTAAGCTGTTAAAGAGGACACATTTCAGAGGAGCTGTGGTAGCTAAGCTAGCTGTAAGGTAGTCGTACTCGCCGTACGTCTCTAAGGACGGATTCGATCCCCACATTACTTGCGCTTCCGGTACAGGAAAACAGCGTGAAACAAGCTACTCGTTCCATAGAATATAACTTTCGTATACATACCACATCTATCAACCCGCGATAGGTCAAACCGGTGAAGTAGAGTACTGAAGTACGAGTTAAGTGTATGGTATTTGTAAAGTTTTGCTTGATAAGTCTTACTGGGTATGTTAAGTACCGTGTATGAACAGGCGATGCAGTACGTCAATAACTTGAATCGCAAAATTGATAACGAAGCCAGCGATGGATGAAAGCGACGTGCAATCGCGCTGACGACTCGTCAGTTGCGACTGACAGCGGCGACGCAATGCGCGGCGCGGCGAGGTGGGGTGTTCGATTTCATCCCCCGTGTAATAAAGGGATTTTGTTTAAGGAGAAGTCGATTCGTAGTTATGAAAATAATTTTTTTATACAATATTTTTTTCTTGTCCATTGGGAAGTATTGCCCATAAGTCACCACGCTGCGCTTGCGGGTTGGCGACTGTAAGGTATTGGTAGGGATAGGTAGACGTGGGAGGAGTGCAGACTTTTAAGAGGAATGTTGCGAAATACATATAAATAAGAGGAGTAATATGTAATATACGCAGTATATATATAGTATACACATAAATATTTTTTTTGCACTTCATTCATTTCACACTTGACCAAATCTTGTATGCATAAGCATATAGTTATTCAGCACCGCACATACTCATCTCCAAGAAATTTATGACAGTACATTAAGTTATCCTCGTAAGCTTAAATTACGGATCACTTAATTTTTATATTTAGATCATAAGCAACCAACGACTTGCTTTTCAATAAACCTTTCCCTTCAAGTCTCCGTGTATTCTTCTTAATTAATCCAAAACTCCTTTTCCTTTCCGGTGGTCCGCTTATGGAACTCTTTACTGATACTTAAGTAACAACTATCATAAAGTTTAAATTATACATTCTGTCCCATCACGCTGGCCGAGTGCGGGATGGTGGGTGGTCAGTCTCGTTTGTTATTCAGCACGGTGCACTGCGTGCAGGTGAACTTGACTTGGGCTCCGGTTGCTGGGTGGAATCTTTTACACCCCTTTAGTACATCGATACCTATTAGAAATAACGTATGTAAATTTTGCTGAAGTAAAGAAATGGATCATTAAGTAGGTCCTAACCTGCGAGTGCAGCATGAGCCTTAACCGATACTTTACAGCTCGGCGCTGGACGTAACGACGCGGCCGCGTGTGCCAGGATAATAAACTTATAGCATGCAATCGGATATTGGATTCTCAAATCAACTCGATATTCATGTCTTCTACCCGGTGGAAAATATTTAACTTGTTCACTTAACACAACGGATGCTGCAGTGGTAATATTACTATTGTCCATACTACCTACTTGTAAGTAAGTACGAGAGGTACGGTCACCAGACAGTATACACTTGTTCAAAATAATACCCTTTTTTTTAAAAAAAATCGTGGTACGATTCGAGCGGTACGTTCCCTGATGGTAAGTGATACGCTCGTCCACAACACCGTGCTAGTTAGCATTGTATACACTGCACTAGATTGCGCTCGTCGCTTGAGATATAAGATGTTTTGTCTCATTACGTCAGTAACTTCACTAGCTATAGCGCCCTTCAAACCGGCACACGGTTGGTACCTACGCGCTAGACGTAGTAGTCTCTGGGGGTGTAATGGAATCCTTTTATATCTGAAAATCTCATAGCTGGCACATTGTGGCGTTATTCAATTTTGACATTCCACAATCTCTCACCAGTGGCTCCAAGTAGCTGTACCGGGCTAAACCTGGTTGAGGCGGATCTTGCCGCTTCGACGGTGAGGTCTAATAGCGGTTCCTTCCCGCTGAATGCACGTAAGTCTAGACCGGCAGAATCGGCAATCCATCGCAGATATGCAGCGGAAATGGGGTGCCTGGCGGATAGCAAAGCAACGTAGATGACTTAGGGCTACGATAGAAGGCGTATCGTTATCTTCAGGTAGATACAACATCCCAACTCCTCTCCGGTTATATCGGTTTTCCCCTCCACTGGGGTCAGAGGAGTAAAGACCAGTGGTTGCACATGCGTTTGCGGTTACATTTGCGCACCTTAATATATGGCTTCGAGGACACACACACTAGTAAATAAGTACGATGTTTATACGTCACCAAATTGGTGCTATTAAAGCTGCGTGCGGCCTTCATTCCGAAGATCGCGGGTTCGAATCTCTGCGTCGACCGATGACTTTAATATTTAAGTTATGTACATTTGTGTACTTTGGTAACAACGAGCGAAATACAAACGGTGAAGGGAAACATCGCGAGGAAACCTGCACGTGAATTAGGATTCAGGTGTGTGAAGTCACCAATCCGCAATGGGCCCGCGTGGTGACTGTGGCCCATCGCCCACATATTGAGGGTAGGCCTGTGTACTAGTACTGGGAACATAAATTGTGTGTAGGAAAAAAATTAATAATTTTCGTTACTAGAATGCCTCTAAAGATTAAGTATGCAAGTTTGCTTGCAAAGACAGTATGATTTCATCTATTTTAACAGCATCAAATAAGAGCATGCAACCAGCGTTTCATCTGAATTTTATTGCCATAATAACTTCAGATCACATATGATTATTAACAAATCTTTAACCATTTAAATCAGATATCAGTAATTGTGATTCTGTGATAACTTTCTTAAGCCTTAAATATACATATCAATAATATCAAGCAACATCAATCAAATTAGCTGTGACGTGGAATATTCTTTTCTCGTTTTAAAAGAGAAAAAAATATGAGTTTCAGATGAATGGCAACATCTTTTTCTGTGACCGTTACACCACACCATGCTCCCCAACTGATCTCCTAAGTGTGTTTATAGTACAGAAGTCATTACCTTTAAGATAATTGACTTTAGAAAGCTGATGTAATGGTAATATTGACTGAATTGCTGTAAAACTGAATAATAGTTATAAGGTAAGCATAATAGGTGCCTACAGGATAAGCTTGCTCAGGGCCATGTCTGCTGGCGGCAGTTTCCGGCTGTATATGATGAGATGGTCTTTAAAAAAGTAAGCTTCATATAGAACAGTACGATATGCCATCGCACATCTCTATTTACCATTAGATGAGAAGAGAAAAAATTATTGTGACTAATAACAATTTGAAGAAGCCGCAGCCGGAGTAATCAGCGCGCTGGTTAAGTTGGTGAACGTTTTTCACGGGCCATCGATCCGGAGCTCGAGCAGCGATCGCACTCCATCAAACGGAAACTAAATCAATTGCGGATACATTGATAAATAAACGATAAAACATAATTAACGAGCGGCCGCGGCTCCGCCATCCATCAATCGTCTTCCGCTCGCTTTGCTGGGTCAGATGACGCGGCGAATGCGGCGCCCGTCAGCGGCACATCGTTACAGATGATGGAGTCAAGTTTTACCCCTCTTTAACACTAAGTCACTGCTGCTATCTAGATCGGGCTCAGCGCGTGGGTGTGGACATCCGTTATAGCTTTCAGTTTTACCTCTTTATTTATATATTATGGCCGGAGTCATAGTGACAATATTATTTGCTACCTACGACCCATTCTCTGACTTCTTCTTGTGCCCCTCCAAATAATAAAGATTGCGAGCTAGGTGCATTAGCTGCGCGGTGCACTTGATCTTGGTCCACTCCTTGATGTCATCCAGCCATGCCTTGTTTCTGCGACCGATCGTTTTCTTTTCGGCTACTTTCCCCATTGTTTCTACCTGTGGAAGACTGTATTTAGCATTTCGAACCACACGTCCTAGTTATGCTGTCTTCAGGTTTTTTTTATGTTTAGAGAAGAAGCTGCTATTCCACTTTCACTCGCTGCAGAATTTCCTCATTAGTCACCTTCTGTACTCAGCTGATTTGAATCTGCTTGCGAAGGTCTTTAACTACCCAAGCCTCTACTCTGGTTGCTAATTTCTATCACGACTGTGATAAAATTGTTTATAACATTAAAGCGTCAATTAGGAAGTTTATACAGCATCCAATTGCTTCGGGATATAAAGCGGTTCGTCTGGTTTGATAATAATTATTTGCTAAACCAGGCGAACAAGGGGTGTGTTTGTTATTTTGATATTACAAACGGGTAGTTAAATTTTATTTAAATGCTTAATCTCATTCATTTAAGAGGAATTTGTCGTAAATTATGTCATTTAGTATACAAGAGAATTTCAAGCACGAAATCATTATTCTTAGAGGATGTAGACTTTTTATCTTTCAATATTATACCTTTGAGATTTTCTTCAGAGTTCACAGGACTACATAGTCCTTTTTACAGTTGTAACTAACGAGTAGGAAATAGAAGGTCAATTACATGGATCAAGAAGTATCTACTTACACACGGTTTTTTTAAGTGTCACGGAGATTTTGTAGCCGATAGGAGCTAGCTAACGAGATCCGCTACAATCCATCAAACTGCTCTCCCCCGGCGCCCGCTCACATCATCCCCTCTCGCCAACTTAATCAGATGACTGGCAACATGGCGTCGCGGTGTCCTGTTCCGGATGTCTGGCAACCCGACGCTGTCCCGACGTACTTTACGTCGTACGATAATTCATCAAGTTTATTTAATTAATACAAGTGAAAAAGTAAGTTATTACATTACAATAGGTATGTAATAAATCTCAATTCCTGTTGCAGCCGACAAACGGTACCATGATCCGGTTTGAAGGACCAATTACTATTACCGGTGTTAGATCTCTGCTGCCGGAGACCATCTAGGTAGGTACCACCGTAGCAACTATTGCAGCCGACAGGCAGTTCTGTGATCCGGCTTGAAGGGCGTCGTAGCTAGTGAAATTACTGGGGTATCGAGACAACATCGCATGTGTATGTGTATGGCTCAAGGCGATTAGCATAATTTGGTGCAGTGTATCACTTAAGAGCTAACTCAGGTGAACGACCTGCTCGTCTTATCGCTACGTAGAACATAGAATAGGTTTCTCTTCCAATTTTGCAGGTGATGTAAATTAGATTTTCATTCGATTAAGTCAACGTTTAAGATGGACGGTGGCCGGCTAATCACTGGCCTATTAGTGTTGATATTCGCATCGGATGCAATCAGTCCATGGGATCTGTTGGGGGCGTGCTGATTGCATTGGATCCATGAATTGCTTCAAACAAATATTGACGCACCGCTCCGGCTACTTTCAAATTAGTCTGTCCGTGTTTACACACGCTCTAAAAGTATTTAAAAAATTCAGCTATATGAAAAAGGCAATTTACATATTCGACGGTATTTTTTTTTAAATCTTACCAATTGATTCATTATCATCATCATCAGCCGTCATAGACGTCCACTGCTGGACATAGGCCTGCCCCAACGATTTCCACATTGATCGGTTACGCGTTGCTCGTATCCAGTAGGTTCCCGCGATTCTTATCATCATCATCTCACCTTGTGGGAGGCTTCCTAACACTGTACCAGACTAATTGATTAACGGAGGAAATTTAAAAATTAACGCTTTAAGTCACACATTTTAAGATCTCACGAAAAAACCTTAGCCTTCTTCTCCATCTGCTTCTTGATTGACCTAAGACTGATTGTTGATCTATATAATGTGTGTATGAACTAAATTAGTCATATTTTACATATATTTAATCTTCAACACTACATATCAAGCGGATAACGCCCACTGCTGGGCATAGGCTTCCCTTAAGGATCTCCTCGCCGATCGGTCTTGCGTTGTCCACATCCAGCGGCTTCCAGCGACCTGATCGTCAGTCTACCCAGTTCGGTGGCCTGCTAACACTGCGTCTTTCGGTACGCGGTCGCTCATTCAAGAGCCTTACTGCCCTATTGGCCTTCAGTACTTCGAGCGGTGTGCCGAATCTTCGATAACTATTTTTTTTAATAATCCACGAGAAGTATTGAATACACCAAAAATTACGATTACGAAGACTTGCTGGACGTAGCTGGATAAAGATATAACTTTTTATAACTCGCTAATGAAAACAGAGGTCGGTTAAAAGGTAGTTAGGGTAACTCGAGGTACGATTATAGAGTAGATATTACATTTTTTTAAGTTAAATATTATCGGTACTTAACTTGAATTTAAAAGGTAACAGTAAAAAGGAGGAGCAGTAGAAAAGGTTGCGAGCAATTTTCACACACAGCAAAAATAAAAGTGTACACACATACATATACATATATATATCATGCCTCGTTTCCAATGAGGTAGGCAGAGACCACCTCTCTCCATTTGCTACGATCCTGGCACACCTTTCTCCCTTCCTCCACTTCCATGAGCCTCTTCATGCATGCCCGTCGGCTGCGAGTACTTTTGACCCGGCTTTTCCTTAGGACATCTTCGATTTGATCGGAATATGTCCGCCTAGGTCGACCAGCACCAATTTGTCCAATCATTCTTACCTTGTATACCTCTTTCGTTAATCTTCTTTCATCCATTCTTTCATGGTCGAACCGTCTAAGCATCTCTTTCTCTATCTTTATCACTACATCTTCAAATACAAGTGTGTTTTTTCTTATTGTCGTTTTACTTAATCAGAGGCAAAAGCTGTGTTCTATGGCGCTGATCCATAACTTACTATTTTTTTATGTAATTAAGCAACATGTTGTTGTTCACTTGATGGTGAGTGATACGCCGGCCTAAAACAACGTGGCTCTAGTTAGGAAGGTATGCAGCGCACCACATTGTGCTCGTCGTCTGAGATAAGATGTTGAGTCTCGTTACTCCAGTAATTACACTAGCTACAGCGCCCTTCAAACCGGAACACAGTAATGTTTGCACAGTACTGTCGTTTGTAATTCGTGCTGCGGTGGTACTCACCTAGACGATCTCCGACAGCAGAGACCTACCACCAATGACCATATGAGCACTAATCATATCGATTCAATTAGTTTTAAAAAGCTTAAAGCTCAGAGTCTCCATTGCGTTATGTTTATGGATTTTTTTTGTGTGATAATAGCACTGTTCTTATTATATATATATATATAAATAAATATTTTTTAACATTTATTGTATTATTATATCTACTTGTTTTTTTTAAATTACGGATTCTAAATTTTATACGGTAGTATAATGTTATGTAACCTTTTTACTTTTTTAGTTGTCAGTGGCACCAGCTGAAAATCACCGTTGTAGCTTTTATCTGAAGCATGTAGCTGAGCTGGATGCAATTTGGTGTGATCTTAATATGTAATCTACAGAATAAAAGTTTTTCTTTCTTTAAAGCTTAGCAAAGGGTTCAATATTTCAGGTATACAGTTCTTTTTATAATGAACTAAAGAAGATTTATTGCCGCCGTTTCCTATCGAGTCTTTCCTTTTAGTTTGTGGGAAGAGTCTATATTTATAAAGTTAGATTAATATGCGGAGACACGGACCGCGTCGGAAGTCTACAGAGTGCAGTGAGGACCTTAAAGAGAAACTCTAATACCATCCTCATTTTCTCATCACGCCAGATATGAACTTATATATAGCATGTTTGTGTAACAACCATATTGTTCATGAACAGCCCTCGGCTGGTTTTCATTAAAGTGGAGAAACTGTCGCTAAATTCTTTCTTGATAAATTATCCATAGTATAGCTAAGAAAAATCTTTAAATGATTTATTCCTAAAAGTATAAAGGCGTGAACTTGGGGTGGAGAGATGAGATAAGAAAATGTTTTTTCTCTGTTTAAAATCAGGAATGAGATAGTATTTGTTAATGTTCCACTGGTTTTGATATATATAATCTCAGGCCTCCCGCTAACCCGCATTGGGCTAGCGTCGATGGGAAATGGCCCAAATTCTCCCATATGAACCCCTACACACGCCACCCCTAATGGCCAGCGGTACTGGAGGCCATGCAGACTGTATGTGGAGACGTCTAGCAATGAAAGTCTATCGGCCGATGATGATGATGAATCTCATGCCACATTACATAATGACGTATATGAAGTAACTTCGTTTAATGTAATAAGGAAAGTACTTTCATGTGCGCCTCATTTAAGTAATTAATAATGATACTGAGGTCTTCATTATCATCATCAACATCAGTCGACAGACATCCACTGCTGGACATAGGTTTCCCGCAACAATCTCTACATAAATCAGTCACGCGTTGCTTGCATCCAGTGGGTTCACGCGATTCTCACCAGATCGTCGGCCCACCTTGTGGAAGGACATCTAACACTATGTCTACCGGCACGCGGGCGTACTCGATGACCTTATTACTCCATCGTCTGTCGATCCTTCGAGCAATGTGCCCTGCCCACTGCTACTTAAATATAGCAATCTTTTGGGTTATGTCGGTGACCGTAGTTCTTTTGCCGATCTCCACCTTTTATGACTCGATGGCGCAGAGAAACTCCGGGCATAGCCCTCTCCATTGCCCTTTGGCTGACTTTGATTCTTTCTACAAGGTCGACAGTAAAGGATCTCGGTTCCGTATGTTAACACTGGCAACACGCACGAGTCGTGACGGCTTAGGTCTTACTAAATATAAAAGAAACTTAGTATTATAATTTGAATACGTTACATAATTACGATTTAAATCCGTCTGCAGTTTTCCTTCTACACAAACGTTCTTTCCACTTAGCTCGGCCCGCGTGAAATATATACAAGGTAAAGCTACACTACACTGAGCTACGGAGGAGGGTATTTTCAAAAAATAATTACTCTAAAGTATTTTTTTTTATCTAAAGTAATCCGATACCTCTGCAATAAATCGACGCCGCGCCGCTATCGCACGGCGGCGGGCCCGTGACCGCGCATACTAATGCAACCCCCGGGTGCTCACCTGAAAAAAAGGACTTTATAGATAATATTAAACGGCCAGAATATCTAAGTGGGTAAATCTAAGAAAAAAGTCTTTAATACTTAATCAGCTTCTATTAAACTTTATGTATAATATAACGGTAGTAGGTCACTTGGGAGATACCGACTAGGTACGTAACACCGCCCTAATTTCTGTTGCCCAATAGAAGTGTGCAAACATCACTGTGTTCCAGTTTGGAAGATGTTGTAGCTAATGAAATTACTGGAGTAACGAGACTTGAGATATTTCTCAAAGCGACGAGTATAATGTGATGCAACATGTTTAAAATTTTGCTATGAGCTGGCGCATTACGGGTAAACGTTCTACTCGTCACATCGCTTCGTAGAAGACAGAAGAACAAGTATCATTTATATGTATAGAAAAATATTACTGAATTCCAGTTTGAAACTGTTATCAACATCATCCGTCGCAGGACGTCAATAAAAACATCCTTTCTCTCCAATCTACAGTTTGCTGGAAGGATACCCGCTGCTCTATGTGTTTATATGTTATCAGTAATGTTCATCTGTCATTTTGTACATATGAAAAATAAATATATACACCAGTAAATTCTTATTTTATCTAGTCTATTATATACTTTTCTTATTATACCTTTATTTTAATTAATAAAAAAAACTGCTATCTATTGTCGCACCAAAAAAACTAAAGAGTTACTTAGGTCTGGTTTTCTCGGACGAGGCAATTTGTAAACAGATCTATGTTAGAGAAAAATTGTAAGGAATTATCCTTTTTCATAAATAATGTTTTCGCTGAACAAATAAATTTAAATATATATGAAAACTATCAAGTTATTGTTTTTATTAACAATCGTATAAAGTAAATGACATTTGAAACTTTAAAAGAAACCAGATTATCACCAAAAGATCTAACACGGTATATAATATCTTTCAGACAATCTTTGGGTGGTAGGAAACTGTAAGTATTAAGGAGAGGTTTGACTATTTGCAGAATTTTGATAGAAAATAATAATAATAGATAATAATATTAAGAAAACACAGCACTTTATTGTTTCTATGTACCTTTGGCCATCGTTCAACATTTTATTTACAAGTGATATTTACATATAAGTGTAGAAGTAAATAATAAATAGTGTACGATGTAAACGAAAGAGATTTTATATATCCGGACACAAGCTAACGTTTCAATAACCGGCATCTGCGAATACATCTGCCGCTATATGAAACTTGTACATTTCCGGGTTCAGTGCACACCGCGTCGCCGTCTCCGCATAAGTTACCCTGCGAAACTTTTCGCGGAAGTGTGATATTAGCTTTATACAAAATAATTCTGTGACGTAGTATAAAATTCCTAACAATATACATTTGCGTAAATATCTTTATCGTATATTTTAAGGTTTCCTGGAGAACAACTCGCGGGATCCAAGTCAACCTCATCTGCTCACGATGCACTCTGCTATTCGAAACTCTGGCTTTCACTAACCCGCATTGAGACAGCGTGGTGGGTAAAGGCCTAAATGCTTCCATTTAAATCCATACCCGATCGTGTGGGAATCTTTGGGGGAGGTTTTAGAAAAACTGACTAACTTAACTGCTGCAATAACTTCATCATCAAAATTAGCTGTTAATATTATCTCAGATAACAAAGGAGTTGTGTAATGAGTTCCGCCCGACATCTTACAGGGCCTGGATCAACTTCGCCTGCACGCGGTACACCCTGCTGAGTAACAGACTAGGGTCTGACCACTCACCAACCCGCATTTGGCCAGCGTGGTGGGCCTACAGCTCAATTTCCCTCAATGAACTCCAATTAAACATGGCCCTGAATGCTTGGCGGGACCGGTGGCCGTGACGATCATGACGAAAGTCTTCGTGGCGTTGGTACCAGAGGTGCGATAAGGGGCACTGAGGTCCTCGAGAGGCGACCGCATCCCGGAAGACGTAGTGTAGGCAGGCCCCCCAACAAGTGCTCCGACGATCTGGTGAAGCTTGCGGGAAGCAGCTCAGAGAGGCCTATGTCCAGCAGTGGACATCTGTCGGCTGATAACGATGATGATAATTATGAACAAAAGACTTTAAATTATTGTAAATTATATTTTTGTACTGACTCAAAAACCAGAATATACGTTTTTAATATGTAACAGTTAAGTTTAAACTTAACCTGCATTAAGTTGCAGCGCATGATATGTCGGTATAAGCTGGAATAATTACTCAGTATGTTCATGCCGATGTTTGGTTTGAGGACTGAGGCGGATATATTAAGTTTAATAGTGGCGCTTAGCTTACAGCGGAGCTTTGAAGAGTTTCAAACTAAAGCTGAAGTTGTAACGTTAAGTTATGGTATATGTTACAGGATTTAGTACTTTTATGTTTTATATTTTATAGCACGGAGTACCGTCCAATATCATACGGAGCCCAAGTCCACCTCAGCTGCACGCGGTGCACCCTGCTGAATAACAGACGAGGCTCTGATCGCACACTAGCCCGCACTGGGCCGTCGTGGTGGGTTGTTGCCCAATTTCCCTCAATGAATTCTAACAAACGACGTGGAGATCTTTGGGGGAGGCCGATGTCCAGTAGTGGACGTCTGTCTGCTGATGCTGAATTTATCGCAAATACCAATAGTATACAAGTTTTCAATACTGTAGTAGCTGTTAGTAGATATAGTAAATAGAAAAGCTTTATTGCAATGATTACTACTCCCAAGCAGTAGTGTGCAAATTTTACCGTATTCCAGTTAAAAATGCACTGTTTTGATGATGAATGTTAATATTAAAATCAAGTTCATCATTCATCATCACCATTATCAGGCGTTTGTTTAACCAGTGCTGGATATAAGACTTCCCCAATGTCTTCCACCAAATGCGAACCTCAGCTTCCCGTCGATGATGTCGCCGGTCCATCTTGAGGTCTATCAATTGGACAATCTAGACACATTTAATTAAAAAAATAATCAAGTTACATAACATTTTATAAGTATAGGTAAGTAGCTTCATAATCATTCAAAATGCGATGGAGCTGGAAGTGCTTAGTTTCTCTGCGCGATGACCTAGAAATGAGGAGATCCGCAGGGAAGCTAAGGGTACCGACATAGTTCAAAGACCGATTGATGGCGGATGAGGTAGTGAGGTCTTCGACTGACAGCCGCGTACAGGTAGAACTAAAGCTAGAAGACCCTGCATAAGATGGATCGATAGTCAATATCCGATCGAAGGGGAAATCTTTGGTAAAGCTTATCCCCAGGAATGGACTATTCGCTAATGATATTATCAATATTACCAACTTATTATGAAAAAAATCTAGACCAGACTCAGTTAAACCCTTTATGAGTTTTTTATTTAATAAAGCAACGAGACAAGCGGAACGTTCACCCGATTGTAAGTGATACGTCAGCCCATAACAAGGTGGTGCTAGTTAGAATAATATACAAAGCACCAAGTGTGCTCGTTGCCTTGATATAAGATGTCGAGTCTCGTTATCCTAGTAATTAAACTAGCTATAGGGCTCTTCAAGCTGCAACACAGTAATATTCACACACTTCTATTGTTTGTCGGCTGCAATGGGCGACGTGGTGGTACTTATGAAGACGGTCTTCGTCAGCAGAGACCTGTCTCCAGAAATGCCATGGAGAGATACTGTTTACATTGGACTTCTATTTTTCTCTTTATATAAGGTTTTCATTAACAAACACCTGATTGAAGTGATCATTAATAATGATGGTGGAAGTGAAGGTGTACTGTCGCGTGTGCTGCGTCAGCCCGTCGTCACGCCGCCGTCACGCCGCCGGGACATAATTGGGGGGTTGGCGCGTGGCGGTGTCACGGCGGCGTGACTCAATTGTAAATCGCTACGGAGCAGGAAGCGCCGGGCGTGACTGCGCTCTTAGGGTCTTGTACGTTTAGTGGCGGTGGTTACGAAAATACCTTCTTACATGAATTTCCGGTATTCCGGTTTGAACGTCGCCGTAGTAATTATTAGTGTATTGGGATTTAAAATGTTGTATCCCAAGGCTTCAAGCATAATGTGTATCACTCACGAACTTCCGGTTTGGAGGACGCTATAGCCAGTGGAAGTTATAGTGTATCGAGACTCGGCCCTGTAATCTCCGGTTAGTAAGAGTAGTATTAAGCTAAGCCCTGGTTGTCGTAAAGGGTCTAGGAGTTGCGCGAGCCTTGAGGGTGGGGGCCCTTATCGCTCAACAAGCAAACCTGGGTGGAACTGCGTATAGCTGAACCATGGTACGGAGGAGGGTTAGGCTCCTCGTCAGACACTGTAACACAAAGTGAAGTTAGAGGGGCATAAAAAAATCGAGACTGAACGTCTTATGTCTGAAGGCGACCAGCACAACGTGGTGTGGTATATGTCATCCTAATTACATTGTTAATGGCGTCTCGCTTCTTCGATCAAAAAAACTTTAGTATCAATTTTTCAGGTTCAATCTAGATTACAGACTTTTAGGTTCACAAATTACTTTTTTACTGGTTGTATGTTCTTGTCTGTTGCCAGAGCCCGTCTAGGTAGGTACCACCGCAGCGCCTGTTGCAGCCGACAAATACTACCGTGTTAAAGGTTACTATATTCCGGTTCTAAGGACGCTCTAGCTAGTGTAATTATTGGGGTAATGAGACTCAGGCAGTATATACCATGCGAACTGGCACAAGCAGTTGCTGCAGGCCAGGCTCACCATTAGGTGAACATCCCACTCGTCTCGTCGCTTACTTAAATAAAAAGATAAACGCATATTCCTTTCCAAAAACAGATTTTACAAAATCTTACCCCCAAACAAAGTTGCGGGGGTGTTACGATCAGAAAAGCGGGCTAGGAACAGTTAGTAATAAAAGAAATTTTTTATAAATATTAATAAATATACAAATAGGATAAATATTAACTTAAGGGTGGTTTTTATTTACTGTTGTGCATTAAACCCGGTTCACTTTTCAACCCCATTGTTTTCTCAGTGATATGAAACTCGACATGATACGTCGAATCGTATTTCCGTGTTTGTGTACATTCATAATGTTGTTGGTTCTTATATCGAGTTACAAAAAATCACGGTATTACCTACCCCCATTTTAGGAGGGTGGGGAGCTCTCATTCCTTCGAGATAAACTTGTTAGATAATAAAGTATATAACTTTACCTGGAGTTCCTAGTTAGAGTGATTAGTGTATGTCTGGCAACAATTTTCCGGTGATAGATGTGATGGAGTTTAGATGGTAAAAGAGTTTTTGTAATTCTACTTAATTGATGACTACCCTCAATTTGTAAATATGTTCTCGTCGTAAAATTATGGTTGTGATTAAGATTTGGACTGTACTTACGCTACTAATGTACAAGAGCTAGCTCCTCTACCATCTCCGGCGTCGTTGTGTATTAACATCGTATAAAAAAGAATCGATTGTTTAGCCGTTAAAAAAAGGTAAATATAAATGTAGTTATCTTATTTATATGCAGCATAAAGCTTATTGGGTTCTTGCTTAACAGTGCCAGCCAATTATATTCAGCTTTAGTGTGTGTCAGTTTGTCGCCGAAAGCTTAGGTTCTTGCTTAAGAGTGCCAGCCAATCACATGCAGCTTAAGTGTGTGTCAGTTTGTCGCCGAAAGCTTAGGTTTTTGCGTAACAGTGCCAGCCAATCAAATGCAGCTTAAGTGTGTGTCAGTTTTTCGCTGAAAGCTTATTGGGTTCTTGCGTAACAGTGCCAGCCAATTATATTCAGCTTAAGTGTGTGTCAGTTTGTCGCCGAAAGCTTATTGGGTTCTTGCGTAACAGTGTCAGCCAATGATATTCAGCTTAAGTGTGTGTTAGTTTGTCGCCGAAAGCTTATTGGGTTCTTGCGTAACAGTGCCAGCCAATGATATTCAGCTTAAGTGTGTGTCAGTTTGTCGCCGAAAGCTTATTGGGTTCTTGCGTAACAGTGTCAGCCAATTATATTCAGTTTAAGTGTGTGTTAGTTTGTCGCCGAAAGCTTATTAGGTTCTTGCGTAACAGTGCCAGCCAATTATATTCAGCTTAAGTGTGTGTCAGTTTGTCGACGAAAGCTCAGGTTCTTGCGTAACAGTGCCAGTCAATCAAATGCAGCTTAAGTGTGTGTCAGTTTTTCGCTGAAAGCTTATTGGGTTCTTGCGTAACAGTGCCAGCCAATTATATTCAGCTTAAGTGTGTGTCAGTTTGTCGCCGAAAGCTTATTGGGTTCTTGCGTAACAGTGTCAGCCAATGGAGTGAAGCTGCCAGTCAATTAAAATTGTCCATATACACTAATACTATGCATACAATTATCATTGTTAAACTCAATTTCCATAATAATTATACGTTGATAATAATTAGATTTTAATGTAAAATAGCTGTTCATATACACACATACATTTTCACTGATTTCCACAACAATTAGTATTGTTAATAAACAAAATATTCACTGATTTAATTAAATTTCCACCACAGATAATACTAGAATAGCTGTCAATTCTGTTCACTGCCGGGCTTTTACTAGTTATACTATATTAGTAGTAGTTATATTATGTGTAAATTAGTACCAGGAGGGATCCACAAGTAGTAAAAATAAGATAGAATATAATGACTATTTATAACTTAATAATCTATTTTTCTACATAGTCTCCGAGTCTCCCTGCACACCGAGTCCAGCGCTTTTCCAAGGGTTTGATCGCTTTTTTTTAAAAAGTTTTCTCTTGGTCCTGCAAAAACCTGTCCACAGCATCCATCACCTCGTTATCGTCTTCGTACCTGTTTCCCCTCAAGTATTCTTTCAATTTGGGGAATAGATAAAAGTCCCTAGGTGCCCGATCCGGTTATAAGGGGGGTGGGGGTGGTCAACCAATTCGAAGCCAGTTTGTTGAATGGCAGCCATCGCAATTGCCGACCTGTGCGCGGGCGCGTTGTCGTGATGAAATAGCACGCCCATTCGAAGTTTTCCTCTGCTTTTTTCTTTGATAGCATTCCTCAACTTGGGAATTAAAGCTGCATAACATTGGCCTGTAATAGTGTTTCCACGCACCAGGTAACCAATCAACAATGTCTCTTCTGAGTCCCAAATTATAGATGCCGTAACCTTGGCAGCCGATGCCACGGCACGAAACTTCATCCGGGTCGGTGATGATGGCCGTTTCTATTGCAAAGTTTGCTGTTTTGTCTCGGGATCAAAATGATAGAACCATGTTTCGTCCATTGTTATGAAACAAGACATAAAGTTTTCAGAATCTTCTTGAAACTTGTCCAGCAATATCTTTCAAATGTCAAGTCGTCGTCGTGTTTTGTTTCTGAGTGCCGGTTAACATTCTCGGCTCTCATCTTGCGGAGACTTTTCTCATATTCAAAGATTGTTTCAATATGGATTGAATACTTCCATATGAAATGTCCGTTTCTTCGATCGCTCAATACAATTTTTCTCGAATTTCGCAACATTTTCTTGGATGACTAAAGTCGATGGGCGGCCACAACGATGTTCGTTTTCCGTGCTCGTTCTCCCCACTCGAAATTGAGAAGCCTACCCTGTGACGGTGGGATACGGAGGAGCTGACTCTCCTAATGTTGCCTTCAGATCGCAATGAATCTCTTGCGCCGTTTACTTTTTTAAATAGAGCTATTTAATAACGGCTCGCACTTCGTTTCTCTCCATTTCTGAGAACACGTTCCGACACGAAGCAAATAAATGATTACGTAGAGAGAAAAACAAAAGAGAATCGAATTTTTTTTTTATCAATATTACAAATGAATACCAAGGAGTATATATATATATATATAGAGTATATAACACCAAGGAGTATATATATATATATAGAGTATATAACACCAAGGAGTATATATGTCGTTCTCATTACTTTTTGATCCCTCCTCGTACATCATTTAGAATGCAGGGCGGTCAGAGTAGGATAGTTCATTTATTACAGACATACTTTGTAACAATTTTTATTATAGAGGGGTTTGTATGGAAGTGTCTATTATTCTTGTTAGATAGTCTAAATAAGTAAGAATTTATCTGAAATAGTCGCCGCGGCGAACCCGTACGGTATGTCTGCGACAACGCGCCTAGCGACCGACGGCTGACGGCTGTACTCCACCCTTCCACCTCTTACCCCTGCGCACCCGTCCGTATCGCTTGGAATTTTTAAGATACCCTCCGGTGCGAGGCGCAAATAAAATTCTGTTTATTCTACCCTACCCCGAACAATATTAAACAGATATATATAGTATTACTGTGAAACTGTCAATTTGTTGTACGTCTCATAGTCACGGCTTGTTTTTTTTAAAAAAAGTTTCTTGTGTTTTTTTAACCGTTCCTTCCGGTTTGTGTTGGGCCCGAATATCTCTTTCATTTCTTTATTTATATTCTTTCTTTTTCTTCTTTCATGCATCACCTCTCAGACTTCAATCGCCGCTTATTATAATTTACTTACAACTTTCTGTTTTCTTTCTATATTTCATCTTGTATGTAACATTTTGATACATAACATTGAAGGAAGCGATGAAATTATTTTCGAATAATTCTCAGAATCACTACCAAGTATCCGGAAGGACAAATCTGCGGTGAAGAGCTTCGGTATTTCAGTTCCGTTCGCTTCCTTAATATGATTTTATGACAGTTATTCTTTGCTGAGTGTTCTTAGCGAATAGAGTACCTGTAAGTATCTGTGTGTAGTGTACGATGTTTCTATATTTAGCTAAAATCATATTAAGTTATATACTTGAAGCTCCAGGTCTTTTATCTGCTAATAAATAGGTTTATTTATTTTCTGTCGTGTAATATCGTGCTAGTAGCAATTATACTAAGATAAGCCTTGTCTGTCTTAGGAATTGATTAAACATGATGGGAGTCACGGAGTGCCCCTGAAGAAAACCACCGAGAAGTTTTCATTATTATCATCAACAGCTTGCGGCAGCCCGCTGCTGGACATAGACGTTTCCCAAGGAACGCCACGCCAATAGATTTTATCGGGTATAAAACTCGCATAACCCCTCTTTGTTTCAGGAGCAATGTGTCTTTTGTAGATTTCTTCTTTTTTTTTTATTTAATTTATATACGTAATAATATAGCATTCTTTCTATGAAGCCTTACGACGATCACCTAGTGGTAAGTGATAAGCCATAATAACGTGGCGCTAGTTAGGATGGTGTGTATCATCATCAGATTCCGCTTGTTGCTTTTAAAAAAGACGTAAATCTCCTTACTACATTAATTTCATTACTTGCAGCGCCCTTCGAACTGGAACACAGTAATGGGAGCTGCGGTGGTACCAACCATAACGGTCTCTGGCGACAGAGACCAACCACCAATAAAGGCTTTTGTATATATATAATGAAAATAGCTTTATTGGTATACAAATTAAACCGACATTTGATAATAAGTTAATGCATAATAATTATATACTGAATGACAAAGGTTAACCAAAATCTAATAATTTCATTCAGGAAACTATTGTTTAAGCTTTCCATGTATAGTAAAGTAACTGTAAGACAGTATAAAATACAATAAGTTTTATTTGATGGCATATAAAATGGATACTATGAATATAATACTAAGAAAATAAATATTATGCAGCAAATACATATAATAGTACAATTTTTCTATGCAATGAAACGGTTTGTTAAAGGTTATCTGCTTTAAACACATTTTTAACTAATCTGTTAATATTCGGTTGTTTTAATTGCAATTAATTTTTATAGACTTTCTTGTAATATTTTTTTCTTTTATAGTAAATATAATTATAGCTTATTAAAAGTTTCCTAAATCATTCAACAGTATCTCATATTTGTATTCTTAGTAGCCGGGGGTGTAACTCAGTGGTAGAGTGTCTGCTTCGCATGCTGAAAGTCCTGGGTTCAAATCCCAGCACCTCCACACTTTTTATGCCTTTGCTCTGTGTAGACGACGGTAATTGTTTGTAAGTTTTTTTTGGTGTCATTTAAACATGCTATTACTTATTAGTTTTTGTAAAGGATTATTTTAATCATTTTAAATTAACTATAGCGCCATCTATGTAATGTTTGCGTAAAGTTTTATAATATGTCCTTGATGGAGTTTCCATCTGATGTGAAATAACTTTTTTCGGGATTTTTTCTCTCTAAGAGGTTAGTGACAACTATAACTATTTAATGAAAACTTATTACTTAAGCCGCTTTACGTTTTATTTAAAAGCTCTCTCTTTCACAGCCGGAAGCACTGGATTACAATTTAATGTTTTTCACACACTAGTGCTGGATCCGACTCTCGGTATAAGATCGTTATTTTTTATAGATGGTAAAAACCATTGTAATATATTATAATAATTGAAGTTAACTTTCAAATGTCCATCCTGTGTATTTTAACTGACGAAAGGGAGGAAATTCTCAATTCTACATGTGGCTTTTTTATTATTCGCGTATTGAAGATTTCGACTTTTAGCTTTAATTCTATATGTAAGATGAATATATTAACGTAATGAGAAAATAGATAATCTAGTGTACAGTTTTCCAGTTATATTAATATATAGGAGCGAGATATACACTTTATAGTAAAAAAAATCTACTTGTTAAATAGTTCATATGAATTCATTGAGTGTAATAATAAGTTAACTAAAGTTGTTTATAATATTTTGAAACCTTCTTACGTTAAGTTAAAGCAAGTGTTTATCATTTTAACACATTTGTACTTTCATTATAATATTTCGCCCTTAATAAAATATTTCATCATCATTATCAGCCGATAGACGTCCACTGCTGGACATAGGTCTAAATTATTTGCTAGTTACTTGAAGTACTAAAAACGATTTCCGAAAAATTTTTGTTTCACCTTATATTTTATGAAGCGGAGGTCATCATTGATGGCAGGTCTAGGTGGGTTCCACTACAGCTAATATTTATGACGTCCAACAGTAATGTGCTAACATTACTGTGTTCCGTTTGTAGGATGCTGTACCTAGTATAATTACCGGGGTAATGAGAATCACCAACTTCGTATAAGGCGAGGAGCTTAGTGCGGTGCTGAGTATATAATCCTAAACAGCGTTATGATGTTATACGCATGCGTATCACTTTGTCCGGAAGTACCGGTATGTTCTATAGGAGATCCCAGGGTCTCACGCAACCCATTGAGAATTTGGAACGGATTGGAACACGATCTAGGGCGTTTTAGTGGTTAAAGATCCCATGTAACCTTATCTTCCCCTAAGAAGCAGATTATCTTTTAGACGATTTTCTTGATATTGTGGGTGGATCCTTTAAGTTTCCTTGGGTTCCAAAAATAATATATATAAAGATAAAGTAAATAAACAGCGACAGTATGTCTACCGGATAGATCTATTCAGTGTTGTGTGAACGCGCTTGGTCGCTTTTCCAATAATATTTTGCTTTCATCTTATTCGGGATTTAATCAAGATGTATTTGTTTGGAGATATGTTACGTGAGACAACAGTCGGTTGTATATAAATTATGAGATAAATCTGCAAATAACTTTACATACGTAATGCAGATTTGATAGAATCATAAATAAGTAGAATCTGTAAGAGAAATCATATGCTTGACGACTGTCCGTTTTCTTTGATTTATTTAAGGGTCTCACCAAACTGTTAAGCAGTTTGTTGCCGAATTATATATATATATATATATATATATATATATATATATATTTATGTTATCACTAACTTACAAGCAAGCAACTATAATGTATATTATATAATCCATAACGGATAATCCTTTACTATCGGCCTTATAAAAAGGCTCAAAGTCGTCCAAAGGGCAATGAAGAGGGCTATGCGTCGGAGTCTCTCTGCGCAAACGAATCTGAAATGAGGAGATCCGCAGGAGAACTAAGATCATCGACATAGACCAAAAGATTGCTAGCCTCAAGTGGCAATGGGCAGGACACACCACTCGTACTGACAGCCGATGGGGTACTAAGGGTGCTTGAGTTGCGACCCCGTACCGAAGACTCAGTGTTTGCAGACCCCTCACGAGGTCGTCCGACTATCTGACGAAGGTTGCGGGAAGCAGCTGGATGCGGGCAGCGGAGGATCGATCGATGTGGAGACCATTGGGAGGCCTATGCTCCAGCAGTGGATGTCTGTCGGCCGATAATGATGATGATGACTTCTCCTTGCTAAACATTTTCCTCCTTTTCTCTCATAGCGATTATTATATTATTTCCACGTGAACATTTGTTGAAAAATCTACTTGCGAACACGACACACGACGCGGAGTGATTTAGAAATAGTTATTGGATATTTATTTTTTAAATTTCTTAGATTCTTCTTATTTTAGTAACACTTTTATTGCTTATTATTGATGCGGTTGCTATGGTAACGGTTGCTATATAAAGTCTAAATTTATATTACGGTTAGCAAAGCGGGCGAGAAACAGCTATAATAATAATCATTTATTTCCACATAATAATAAAAAAAATACACAGAAAAAAAAGATTTAAAATAAAACAAAACATTATCTTTGGATCATGTGGGAAAGGAACTCACTCAGGTAATGTTCCAGCCTATAAAGACCGCAACCCTGATTTTCAGTGGAGCCTAAAGGATAAAAAATTAAAAAAACTTTATCAGCTCGAAAAGTATACAAACACATTTCCCATAAACAATTTTCTACAAAAAATGTAATCATAACGAAAATACAAATATGACTATAACTATATTTATTTAAAATAATAAAAAGATAAATACAGATATTACAATAATGAAAAGTTCAGATAAATACAGATTAAAAATAGAAGAAAAAGGAAAACACATAACATACATGTATAATACAATGCGACAATGGCGCGGCGCATGCGCGGTATCGTTCTGTCGCTGCGTGGAAAAGAAACTACGAGTTCATTGGTAAGCATTACGAATTAGGTACAAAGTAGCATTTTCTCTTTGTACATTCAACAGAAATAGTTTCAATTTAACTTTAAAATTATAACGCGGCCTTATATCTCTTATAAGGGGGGGAAGAGGCAAGTTGTTCCAGCATTTTGTAGCGTTGTACCTAAAACTACTCCTGATAGCGGATGTCTTAAAGCGAGGGAGCACTAACTGCAATCTCGTGCTTGTTGTATCACGTGTTGTAAGATCAGGCAGCCATTTTAGTTTGTTTAGAGATATGACGGTTGATGATATTTAACTATCCCAAATAGAAGAGTTGGTAAATAAAGTTCGCGTCTTGCATTCATTTTTAAGACGCTGACATCATATGAAAATGTGGTGAGATGGACGCGAAGGGGCACGGAGAAACAGAATCTCGCGTAGGCATTTTGTACACGTTGAATAAGCCTTTTCGTATTAGCCAACTAAACTGTGAACCCAGATATACAAATTCTTCCACTTGATCCACTTTTTGTCCCTCAATCACAATCTCACAGTTTGTCAACATTCTTCTCTTTCAAAAACTGTTACTTTCGTTTTACATACATTTACTTTCATTCCTTCGGTTGTTAAAACATCATGCACCATGTCTACCATATTTTGCAACTTCGTCTCAGATGATGATAATAAAACTTGATCATCCGAGTATAGGAGGCCTTTGACAGACAACTCATTCATTCTTAGTCCATACTCACTATCTTTCAAATCTTACAAACGATTGTCTATAATAAGAGTTAACATCCACGGCGAAGCCATGCATCCCTGCTAACACTTTTCTAGATGCTAAACCACTCTGAGTAAACCCCGTTTATGCTGACACAAGCACTGGAACTCTCATAAAGTTATTTCTCAGCGTGCTGTTTACCCCATAAACAGACAATATGGACCACAATTCATTCCTCCCCACTCTGTCATAGGCCTTTTCCAAATCTACGAAAACGCAATAGACCTTTTGGCTGTGTCAAACATTTTTCGGTTATGTTACGTAAGTAAAGGACCTGGTCCAGGAGTGAACTAAGGATAATTTTTTTGTTTTACAAAGAATGATTTAAGTGGTGCATGAATATCAAATAGCTGTAGTGTGTAAGTGGTAAACATATTAACCGTGGAATTAACGTCTGATAAGATCAAAATACTTTCCCAGTCGAATGCGTTAAGTTCGTCCACGAATATTTCCATATTAATATCCTTCAGTGGTCTGCTGTAGACTCTAGAGTACTTTATATTAAAGAGATGTAATAAATACATGCTGATTGAGCTCTGGTAAATAATCTACAGAGACCTCACACACTTTTGAGTCAGTATACACGTTGTCAATCAACGTACTATTGTTTTCAGAAAAATTTGTTGGCTCGCTAACTACTTGTTCCAGAGATGTATATATATTTTATAATTTGAGAGATTCGTATTAAGAAAATCTATACTAAAATCTCCCATGAGTACCATATGATCACGTCTGGAAAAAGAAGACACACTGCAAGTGAATGCATCCAAAAAGTATCCACTTTCACCCATTGCGGTCTATATGCAGTACCTGACACTAATTTGACACCATTAAAGTTTAATGATAGCCACATTTGTTCAACAGGCGTGGGGACAGGATGGGATAGTTGTCGTACTGTTATCCCTTTCTTTTATATAAAAGCCTACCCCACCACCACAAGTCCGTCATCCAGGTGGACGCGGCATATATGTAAATCTGTGATCCAGCACTGAAGGAGTTCATTTTGACCCTCTTTAAGCCATTAATAAACATAATACCAAAATTGTGGCTCGCCATGGCTGCAATAAACCTAAGTTTAGCTTGTTACTAATCAAGTATATAAGTATAAGAAACTTATATACTTGTTCAGTAACTAGCTTTTTAGTATAAGTAATACTTAAAAAATCTAGATTTTAATGTAATTTCGTACCTGCGAGCCCTTTAATCAATTTAAACAATTACTCACGGCCGGCAGAGTGAGGATGGTGGGATTTTAATAAGATTTGTTACAAATTTGAATGACGGTAATGGATTTCGAGGGTCAGTTGCAACCCCGCGTAATGGAATCACAGACTCATTTTTATCTTATTTAATACGATTACACGTGCGTGGTTAATCGAAATAAATTATCTATAGTATAGAAAATTCAATATAATGATATACGAGCACTTAGCCTCTTTCTAATTCTAGAAGAGAGATAATAAAATATCACAGGCAAACTTTCTAGGTCGTATAATATTGACCTTTTACCACATTTTAACTTAGCTTGTTACTCTAATACTAACTATAACTAGTCTATCTGCTATTACATAACTACGCAGTAAAAAAGCTGTAAGATAAGTTTTATACTTATATATTTATTTTAACTTTATACACCTCGTGTAAAGTTAAAATAAATATATGAGTAATACTTAATGCCGTTGGCGTTATCTTCCAGTCTACCTTGGGTAATGCAGAGAGGATGAGGTAGGTGCATCAAATAAATACAATATACACATACAAAAACACTTATAAACATAGGTCTTACTTTAAACTTATTTATATGTATGACTCTAGAAACAGTAATGATAGTTAGTAATTAAGATTGTTATCAATGCCTAGTTTTAGAAATTTATTTATTTAATGTACAAGGCGGAGTACGATCTGGTGAGAATCGCGGGAACCCACCGGATGCGAGCAACGCGGGATCGATCGATGTGGAGATTTTAGGAGAGGCTTATGTTCAGCAATGGACGGCTATCGGATGACGATGATACAAAAATGTATAAAGTAAGTAACTTTTCAATCGATCAATCGGAACACGAGCTTGGTTTTAGGAGGAGGTAATAAAATGGTGGGAGAAATACTGCTTGGTACGATGATCGCCTCATTCCCGACAGTCGGTTGGCGGCGGTTGAAGTGGATGGCTGTCTACAAAAATTTTTTTTTTTTGTGAAACAAGTGTGCGTTCTTTTTGACAATAATTATGCAATGTGAGTACTACCCCAAGATACTTTTATTTCAATGGCGGAAGGAACATAAAGGTTTTTTCCAACACAGTTACAGTGGTAAGTTGTTTAGTTAGGTTCAGACAAACTCCATTACCCTCTAAATCTAAGCACTCACATTGCTTCAGAATTGAAGCAGACACATCCGTTTTATATGTGACTGTAAATTACTTTTTGCATTCACGCAGATAAATGTTATAAAAAAAAGAGATTAATTGTACGTAACTTTGAGTGAACCAAACGATACTAATATAAATTCGCCGCCGCAGCACTTAATACGTCCGATATTCAACTCGTTACGGTTAACAATATGAACGGTAGGGGGGTTAGGTGCGGATTTAGCTTTCAATGGAGCCGGCTGATTGACGTCATTACATATCGTCTGCGGATCCCCAATCCTGTCCGCATTATGCGGGGGTAGATGGATTCCGATTCGTAATTACCCTCATTTGAACTTACTGCTCGGAAATCAACTTTTTTTATGAATAAATTTAGTAATGTAGTCTACATCAGTAAACTTCTATAGATGGTTGTAAAGTTTCACTTGTGGTTGGTACTGTGTTCCGGTTTAAAGGGCGCTGTAGCTAGTGAAATTACTGGGGTAAACAGACTTAAAATCTTGTGCCTGGAGCGACGAATGCAATGTGTTGATGTGTAGATCGTCCTAATTAGATTCACGTTGCTATGGACAGGCGCATTCACTTACCATTACGTGAATGAAAGAAATCATCAGAAGTAATAACCTAAGGTTCATTTTAAAGCATCAGTTCCTAACTTCAAGCTATGGTGTTAGTACTTTTTTAATACGCCTTCTCCTCAGTTATGTGAGGCTGGGGCCTTGTATACTTTATTCTTTATCTCTCTTTATTAGTTTATCATTTTCTTATCTTATTCCTCGTTCTCTTCATTCTCTCCTCTTTCTATGACACCTTACTTTACAATGTTAGTACTAAGCAATATGCGCTGATATAATGAAAATATATGAAATAGCTTCTTGCAATTAATTTTCATGAGCTCGCTCATGCAACAGTGGAATTTCGGCACATTCATATACAACGCTCTCGTACCAGTCCTCATGCATTTATTCATACAAACGTTCCTCTACACGCGACAAATTGTTAATTAGATTTACGCGAACAGGATATTTATCTACACACGTAACGATTGCGTTGTTATATGTTTATTTTGTATCAGACTCCATATTCATTTACTGCTGATGTAACATCCTTTCTTTCCAGTACAGGTGGACCGATGACATCATCAAAGCGGTAGGTAGTGGATTGATGCGTGAAGTTGATGATCGCATTATGGTGGAAGACATCGGGAAAGGCTTATATCTGGCAATGGATAAACAAAGGCTGATAGTGATGTTGATCATTTATGATATTTTTCTCTCTGCAACTGTCTTTGGGGAAGGAATTTAATAAAATCCGTCTCGTATCTGACCTATACTCCGCAAAAGGAATAGTCCTACCAAATTTCAAGTCTGGTAGGCCTTACAGTTTCATAATCATCTTGAGTGTCTACATAGGTGGAAGTCTCATATTTATAGAATAAATAATAGCGGTAGATCTCTGTTGCTGAAGGCCTTCAAAGAACAGTAACCCTGTCTATTGTAGAAGGCTACTAAAAGGATTTTCAGATTCGTGGACTTTGAAGGCGAAGGAAGCAATCTTTGAAAATAATCCTTCCCCCCATTAAGTGAGGTGTAGTAGTGTGTAAATATTTCTTATTGTGTTCAGATTTCAAAGATGTACTAGTGTAATGTTTTTTTTTATACATTTAAGAGAACGGGACGTTTACTTGATGATAAATGATACTTCCGCCCATAACAATGTGGCACAGGTTATCCTAGCAATTTTATTATCTACAGCGCTCTTCAAACTGGAACACGGTAATGTTTGCAGACTACTCTATTATTGTTCTTCATGTGACAATTCAATGTGGAGATCTTTGGGGGAGTCCTATCAGCAGTGGATGTTTAACGGCTGATGATGATGATACGAAAATTCTAAATTCTATTTACAATTACCTTACCTTATTAGCGAACAAAGTATCGAGTAATTAATTATCAACGTGGGTTGTGATACAGGACACGTGTACATCGTGTCCTCGGCTGCGACACCCCGGCAGCACGTACATCCTGTCACTCCGTAATACATGAGCATACAGGCTGTGTTTGGTCGCCGACTGTTACGAAGTTATATTAATTCCATGCAGCAATGGTTGCAAGTTTTGAGAAACTAGCGCGCAAGTTATCAAATTTAATTTAAGTTACACGCTTTGGGATATACTGTGTTTATTTGGTTAGGGGTATGTTTACACTATTTAGTAGTAGTGTTTTTTTATTATAAGTACACTTTGCTCATTAGCAATCGCTGATTTGATTTGAACGGTGTTTTAGGGATACTGTGTGATTTTATTCTTGTAGTGAACACTAGGGTGAATTAAGTCAATATTACAGTTTACATTAATAACAATCTATATATGTATAGGAGATATCCAGAGATTCATTAATTAATCACGAGATCTCTGAAACTATTACAAGTAAACATTAAAAATTTGGTAAAGATATCGCTTGTAACATTAAGAGGTCCGCAAGGAATTGATTTTACAGAATTCTTTACTCAAAAGGAGATGCGGGGGTGTGTAATAATTTTCAAATGTAATTCTATATTACATCTAGTAAAGGAACCAACAATTTTAATACGTAAAATCAGAATAGTGTGCTAATTTCGATATTAACAAAGATTATGAGATGATTGATGAGTAAGTCTATGACGTTTAATGTTCTATAAATAAAGACTGTTTACCAAGTTTATTACAATAATTATGACAAAATATTAATATAGTCGTATTTCCGGTCATTAGTATTAGTTTTACAATTGAACGAGTTCAATTTCATTTCTCATACAATAAGGTAATGAGAAGAGTTGTTACGTATACAAGCTAAAGTCTTGGTAGCTGAAGTTCTTATTTAAAAATACCTGATTTATTATATAAAGAGATTATAAATATTAGGGAACTATTTCCAAGTCAATAGTAAAAGATTTTATAGGTTCTATTATATAGTAAAACGGTAGACAGATTTGAACGATGCTTGACCGCGTCTAAATCAAGAGGCAATCGGCGTTTAGATATTCATTACATTCAAATTGCTACGGCGTAGCGCTTTCGAGTCTAGCTACGCCGTAGCCATGGCGCCTCTGGCTGCGCTACAAACATTTATGGATCAATTCACTACCGACCGAATAATATATTATATTCATGCTACGTAATAGACTAACCTTTCAGAGAAGTGTAACTTGGAATGGAGATGGTCGCACAGTTCTCGATTAGCAGCTGAACACGGTAGAGCTTGTTACTTATATGCTTAGTGTGGATCAGCTCGATGGGCGATAGATTACCACATCCGATTCACAATAATTTCCAGCAAGTTCCACAGAGCTTACTCGGCAATAAAGATAGCATATAAAGTTGTAAACTGTACCCTGATATTATTTCTTTCACGTATGTACATACAAATGTTTTTTCACGTGATTAAAATGAATGAAAAGTTAACAGCGAATATTTAAAATAACAGAATTGTTTATTCGTTTATTTATATGCATACATACACAGCAATGAAACAAAAAGTTTTCTATCATCAAACTGAAAAGATAATAAAAGTTCAATCGAAAATAGTTCAAGATATACATATGTTATATATATATATATATACATAAAGTAATCTAATAATCTCCTAAATATAAGTATAGAGAGGATTGACACGGAGATCAAAAGCATTCCGATCCATCTTTGTCGTAACGTTGGAAGGAAATAGATCTCACATAGTATGAAAGTTTCGTGAAGAGCTTATTATACAAATAATTCTACTAAGTAAGGTCTTAGATGTGAAGGTACGTCGGGAGGAAAGTAATAGAGAAGGAAAAGAACATGTAGTTTTAGAGGTCTTAAAATGGCCCTTACATGCATAATATACATCATCAAATACACTTCATAGAAATATAAATCGAAGTTACTGATGTTAACATAACTTAAAATTTTGTTTAGTTAACAAAACGGCGAGTTTCGAACAAATACTTAAGTTACTTTTGCAAAGTACAAAAGCAACTTAAGTTTTGTGCATTAAATAAATTAGTAAGCGATAGGTTGCATCAAAATACAGTTATCCGTTGATACGATTATGTTTAACCGCTGTCGCCATTCAAATTGTGGTAATAGAGGAAGTAAGCGATAAATATCGTCCTAGTTGAGGCATTACCTGCTTTATTAACTTTATATTAAACGGTTAAAATGTTGGAAACTTTAACTGTGAAATGCCTACATTTTCAATGAGACGGTTTAATGGAAAATTATTAGTTATATTAGTTAACAGAAAATAGTTTCGGTATCCTGTTCACTACACCGCAAGTTAGCAAAGACAGTATGTTGATAAAGGTCACAGGAAAAGCTGCTGCCTTCTTTCAGGAATTATTTTAAAACTATTTTACGACACTTACAATCGGGTGTCGCTGGTTACGTTATAATTCTCTTCTCAGAAAATCCTATAAATAGCTGTCCTCCGTCCTCGCCGCTGGCAGTAACCCTACGCAACGCTATCGGGGGTAACTTTTCGTAAAATCGTCGTTCTTCGCTGACCTCTACTCGGCCAGTTATCGGCTTTATGGTTCCGGAGATATCGTGATGAGTCAGTGAAGTCCTCGAGTGGCGCCCGCGTACCGGTAGACGTAGTGTTGGGAGGCCTCCCACATGGTGGACCGATGATCTGGTAAGAATCGCGGGAAGCTACTGGATGCGAGCAACGCGGGACCTATAGATGTGGAGATTTTCGAGAGAGGCCTATGCCCAACAGTGGACGTCTATCGGATGATAATGAAACATAGAAACATCAAAATATTAAATATAAATTCCAATATATATATATATTTTAATTTTTCAACCCTGTAGTACAATATAAAAATTGCTTACTTAAACCTTGTCAAATTTATACCGTACCATTTCCGCTTTCTAATCTCGGTTTTGACGGAGCCCTGAAAACATATGAATGGAAAGTTGATTGCGCCTTCACTGCTACACCTAGCTTACTACCCACAAGTAACATCATTCATCTTTTATTAAAAAGGCTACTTTGGATTTATGTTTTGCTACAACAGCTGTTATATACTGTATAACAGTTAATATATTCAAGCATAACAAAATGTTATATTCGTTTGTACCGCTGTTAACAATTTTTTTGTTTATTACAGTTAATATGATAAAATTAACAAAAAGTTCATCTGATGGGGTTCATCATCATCATCATCAGCCGATAGACGTCCACTGCTGGACATAGGCCTCCCCTAAGATCTCAACATCGATTTGTCCCGTGTTGCTCGCATCCAGTGGGTTCCCGCAATTCTCATCAGGTCGTCGCGTCATTCTCACCTGATGGGATTACCGTTGTACAATGATATACAGTTTCTTGATTTATCAAAAGCTAAAAAAACTACATGTATTTATAAAAGACCTCTGTATTTTTGAGTTGTTTCCGCAGTACAGAGGGCTGCAACTCATATATGATATAACCTGCTTTCCGTTCAGTGCTTCCGTTAAAGTGTCTAAAGCTTCATCCGCCAGCTTGGTCTTCATAGATTGTTATAAATAAATGCAATTATTTCCTCTTCTAAAAATTTAATCAATCTAAAGGGTGCATTTAAGCTGTTTTTAGTTCCGTTTACATAACGTTTAATACATTACAGGAATGTAAATATCCGGTACAGTATTTCCGAGTAAGAGAACAGACGTATGCCAATAACAGATGTCGGAATACTTTACGATATACGAAATACTGAGATAAAAATTTTTACGCATGAACAAAGTAGAAATTCTGTATCCATCTCGTACATCGATCAATTTGTATTTTAATAATCGTAGCAATTTTCGTATCCGGATGTCAAGTTTTTTTTTTGTTAAATATTGTATAACTCGATGAGATATTGATATTGTCAAAATGTTTATCTTCAGGGATATGTGCAAATGTATATATTCGTTATTAGCCAATGTTCGCTATATAAACTTTCCTTAATCATAAGAGAATACAAAAAAAATATCATATTTACTTCCGCTTCTTTTTTTCGTAAACAGGTATTATTATAAGTTAATATAACAGGTATATTACTTATTAAATATTATTTCGTTTATATTTAAAAGGGCATGTTTATTTGTAAAGTGAAATATATGTAATCAATGAAAATAACAAGAATCAGTAAAAACTCTTTCTTCTTCTTAAAGTGCCTCTCCAACTGGTGAAGGTTGGCGATCAGCGTGGTGCAGATCTTTCTGTCTCTGGTTCGGCGGAACAATTCTGACGCCTAGGATATGCCAGTCCATAAAACCCTTTCATTGCGCCTGATATAACTACAATGATATAATATATACAGTTCGATTGGGGTAGCTTAAATATATACCTTCGGATAAGTAATTCAAACAGCAATAAGAAAGAAGCAATAGGTAAAGCTGGAGAAATATCTTAAAAGGGTAATTCCATTTGTCTTCAAAGTATCTAATTGAAGCGAGGACCGGAAGAATTCTTCCGTCCTCTTGCTACGTAAAACAATTTCTTATATTTGTTTTGCATTTTCCTACCACCCCTTGTTTTGCTTTCCGGGTGTCTGTTACGCGGCGTTCATTAATACGCTACCGAGCACTAGAATATCCTGAACTTCTGAATCCTTCCTGAATGAGAAGTATGTAGACGGTGAGCATTTTGTGATCTTATTTACTATAACTCTAGACAGTCTTGGTCACCTATTTTGCGAGATGGAATCGCTTGTCACTTTCCTTCTTCTTTCACGAATTCGTGCACGTGTCTACCGTGATTTGACTGGATCTGTTCTGATCTCATCATCTCACAACTGTCTAATTTCTGACATTAATTTCATATTAAAATAACCCCTGTTCTCATATTAATGACAACCAAAATATAACGGTAAGTTTCCAATAGGTTTGTACTATACAATATACGGCATTGGATTAGGGGTACATATCCGTCTTATACTGAATACGGTTAATAAAATCCGGTTAGCTTTTTTTCCTCTTTATCGTAAAAGCTTTTAATGAGGCATATAAAGTACGAGCTTAATTCCTGTAGGCATTCTCATCCTGCCAACTTCGGAGGGATGTTGTTGGTGGTGATATTTTAATACAATCTTAGACTAAATACATATCTCATATAAACAGGGCAGACTTAATGCTGTAATAGAATTCTCTGCCAGTCAACCCTGAGAGATAAAAGATCTTGTGGGTAAGTCCAAAAATAATACAAGTATAATATAGAACATATGAAACATATTACACATTCGATAATCAAAGAAACAAAAAAAAACCAAACAATCAAAGATTTTCGCAAACTGTCGACGGTTGCAAGTTTAACTGGATACTCCTAATCTCCAGTCCGTCGACGTGGTGGTAAAGTGGTTTCGCATGCAGCATTAAAAGTTTAATCTAGATTTAGGAAGCTCAGCGTTCGGTTACCAATCTGTAGATAAGTAAGATTTCATTAAAAAAAAAATTATCATGATTTCGTTTGGCCTGATTTAATTTACTTTTGTATAAACATTAACGTAAACGTCTATCGGCTGATGATGAGGCTTCTCCGATGGGGACTGGTACGATTGTCAACAATGTGAAGAGACGAGACGAGCGGATGTTCACCTGATGGTGAGTGATACGCCTATTGATAACAACGTGGCGTTAGCTACGATGTTGTACACAGCACCACGTAGCGCCTGTCGCCTCGATACATACGATGTTGAGTCTCTAGCTACAGCGTCCTTCAATTCGGAACACAGTAGTGCAACAGCCGCTGCGGTGGTACCTACTAGGATGGTCTCCGCAAATAGAGACCTACCAATTCGAGTTTCTATTTAGTAGTAAATATTGAAATATATTCCTCTGACAGTAACCGACATGGGTCTACTTTTTCACATATGGTAAAAAAGGATTAACCACAGTTTTGTTGGCGTCAGTCAGATCGCAGTTTAACGAACGCCGAATGAAATATGATAGGGGGGCCATTTAACTTCACCGAAAAACCGCTTTTTAACTGGGTACCTATCAAACTGTATTTTTTACTACAAAGCAGTAACCTTTCACGTACATTACAAATAGAGAAAGATCGCCGCAAAACCTAGTATACTTTTCCCTACTACAATTGACTTACAACTTAAAAGTATGTATATATGTATACCTAAAGTTAGATTTTTTTTATTCCAGGAAACGACTAGAAGAGCGAGATGTTGACCTGACGGTGAGTGATCCATCAGGTCAGTGAACAACGTGGCGCTAGTTGGAGTAGTACATAGCGCCATATTGCGCTCATCGCCTTGAGACATGTGATGTAGACTATCATTAGCCCCGTAAATTACTTCAGCTACAGCACCCTTCAAACCGGAATTCAGTCATGTTTGCACAGTACTGTTTGTCGGTTGCAATAGGCGCTGCGACGGTACTTACCTAGAGGGTCACCACCAACAGAAACCTACTGCCAGTAAATGATGACCTTTCTTACATTTAAGTTATTAAATGAAATAAACACTTTTACTGATGGTAGGCTTCTATTGCCGGAGACCGTGAAGGTAAATACCGCAGCAGCCCCTATTTCTGCTGTCAAATAGTAGTATTCAAACGTCACTGTGTTCCGGTTTGAAGGGTGCTGTAGCTAATAAAATTACTGGAATAACGGGACTCAATATCTCACGTCTCAGGCGACGAGCGCAATGCGGTGCAGTGTCATCCTAACTAGCGCAACGTTGTTGTGGGCAGGCGTATCACTTAACATCTGGTGAACGTTTAGTTTGTCTCCTCGCTGAATAATAAATATAAAAATATATTAATATTAAATTTCCATATTCGTTTACACCATTATTCTTTTCGCAATAGGTATAGCAAGGCAGTGTTCCTACATCTTTTGTCCAGTTGTAACCATTGTAAAGGGACCGTTAGTGCCCTTTACCCCACGATCTGCTATCAATCTTTGGACCGCATGTATAAGTAGCTTTACTGACCTTGCCATTGAAAACCCTATTCCGGAGGGTAGACCCTTTACTATCAATTCGTAGAGAAATCTTCGCAGAAAGTTAAAGACGATATCTTTATCATCAGCCGATGGACGTCAACTGCTGGACATAGACCTCCTCAAAAAATCTCAACATCGATCGGTCAAGCGCTGCATTCAGCATGGCTTCCGGCAACGCCGGATGTTAAGGACTGTCGTTTGTAGGACTCCATATGGAGGGGATTTGAGCCATTACCCACCACGCTGGTCCAACGTGAGTTCCAACACTTCTCATTTGTTTTTATTAACCAAAATATTTTCTTTTCGACGTCATTATTGTCTATAAAGTACTTGATATGTACTTCGTGATCTGGCGAACGTCTCTTTCGTCCCGTCAGTGACATCACATAGTAAACACTACTGCGTTTGCGTGTTTCTTAGATCTATATAGTAAATTAAATATGCTGTAACGTCAAGGGATAATATTTAATGAGAGCAGCCGTATTTTAATACATAACTAGGGCCATTAAACTATATGACGGGGAGTCGCGTCGCTAGGCGGCGCGGATTTACGGCGTCGCGTAATGGAGTTCGCTTAAAACAATGAGTAGGATTTACATTTCGGTGCTGCGTAGTTAATGAAGCTTACATCGGTAATTTATGTTTCGGCTCATGACTCCCTTCATTATAACTTTAACGATCACTACTCCACCAGATAAATGTGATAAAAATTACTCCCTCCCGAATGTAGGCTGAAGGAGCCCTGTTGCAACCATGCAAATATTGTATATAATATTACACGCAAAACGCCCACTGTTGAAGCCGTTACTCCGCTGCCTGCTTCCAGCTGTTCCGCCCGACCTTGACAAGTTCACCGGTTCGCCTTGTGGAGTGCCTGTCAGGACTGCGCCTACGGGAGATAAGTTTTCCGTCGAAGCTTCGTCCGGTAAAGAGTAATGTGCGATCATTATCAAGTTGTATTTTGAAAGGTAGCTAGTAAGTGAATAGAGAGCTTTTCCTAACCATCAAAAGGCAGAAGGCAGTGTATCTAGAATATACAGACCCTCATTCACTCTTAAATACCCGTGATACCAGGACGGAAACACTGACGCAGGCAGACTGTACCAATCTTTCGCTGGTCGCATGAAGTTGGCGCAATTATTTTTATAATAATATTTTTTTTTTATAGCTTTTATATTACAATACGGATGCTGTCCAAACGTAATCGGAGCATATTTCCACCCTATGAAATATTTACAATGTAGCAATACAAAGGATCTGCCCGTCGGCGCTTGCGCAGTAACGATTATGAATCGAAACTGCGAGAAAATGGAATTTAATTAAGAGCTTTCAGTGTCGCTGAAACGTTTGGTCAAGGTGTGAAGGTTTAAATGGACGTTAATAATAAAAAAAACCTTTAACATTTTTTTCGTACTTATCCATCCCTTACTGTACACCAATTACAACATATAGAATTCATTATATATGTACATATATGTACAGTGGGAGGTGATAATACTCAGAAAGCAATTTCTTTCAGACAACCCATTGTAAAGGAAGACATGAACTAAGAGCAAAGAAAAGATAGTGATGCAGTAAATTATTAAAAATTAAAGCATTTGTTGAAAGAAGCAAGCAATAGCATAATTAGAAAGGATTAATTACTTTATCTTTATGATAGTATTTATTTGTCTTTTGAAAGAAAATAGATATTTGCAGATAAGAATATGGTGAAATAGAAAGAATATGAGTATTCCTGCGACGTGGGATTGGATCTACTTATAATCTTGCGTATCTCGCTGGCTTAACGGTTAGTGGGTGCGGCCTTCATTGCGCAGGTGGCGGGTTCGAATCTCGACATGTACCGATGACTTTAATATTTAAGTTGTGTACATTTGTGAACTTAAGTAAAAACAGCGAAATACAAACGGTGAAGGGAAACAGCGCGAGGAAACCTGCACGTGAATTAGGATTTATTGTAAGGTATGTGTGAAGTCACCAATCCGCATTGGGCCCGCGTGGTGACTGTGGCCCATCGCACTCATATTGAGGGTAGGCATGTACACTAACAGTGGAGACATAGATTAGCTGTTGATAATAACCTTAAACTAAAGATAAAGACAAGTTGACGCATTTCGCGTATGTATTTTGCTGATAGTATGTCTCTGTGTTGGATACCGTCTAAATAAGTATCACCGTGCCCTTATTGAACCCGACTAGCAGTAAACAAACATTATTGTTGTCCGGTTTGAAAGATGCTTTAAGTCAGTGTAATTACTGGGGTAACGAGACTCAACATCTTATGTCGACGACGAGCGCAATATGCTGCTGTATAATTGTAACTAGCGCCCCGTTGTTCTGGGCGGGCGTATCACTTACCATCAGGTGAACGATCAGCTCGTCTCGTCACTTCGATATAATGAAAAAAATTATTCATCACATATATAACTTCTTTGCAGTTTGATGCGGACAGCGCAATATAGATCGATGTGGAGATGTTTGGGGGGGGCCTATGTCCAGCGGTGGACGTCTTGTCGGCTGATAATGATTCATCGTGAGCTCATAGACGTTCACTGCTGGACAAAGGCTTCCCCTAAAGATTTTTACGGGATTCTTAGGGATTCATACGGTGGGATTTGAGCCATTTCCCACCACGATGACCCAATGGGGATGGTGGGAGACAGTCTCATTTGTTGATTAGCAGGCTGCACCACGAGCAGGTAAGGTTGGCTTGGACCTCGTGAGTTGGTGAGCAAGAACCCTTATATGATGATATAACTTGTCAGATGTTACTAATAACTAAATATTTATCATTGCACTAACTTATACTTTAACTATTGAAAATTTTATAACTAAATTAAGTTTATAATTAACTTTATTAAAATATGCGTCTGGCGAGATGAAACGCGACGGGGTTAATAAAGTTCACTTTTAATAACACCTCATATTTATATTCCAAACAAAACCTGAACTAGTTATATTTTTAATAAAGAAAACCGTTAACTATTTAACCCGCTTATCTATCTATGTATATGCAGGAGTTATTCAAAGATTCGTCGATTAATCACGAGATCACCGAAACTATTAAAATTGAACACTCAAAATTTGGTAAAGATATTGCTTCTGACGTTTGAAGGTCAGCTAAGAAAGGATTTTACAAAATCCCTTTCCATAAGTTAGTTAAGGGTGTGTTACGGAGGGGGAAGAGGCAGTTGTTAAATAAAGGAGTACGATGACTGATTGTTCCGCCGAATCAGAGACAGGAAGGACTGTACCACGCTGATCGCCAATCTTCACTAGTTGGAGAGGCACTTTAAGAAGATGATTGAAAACAGATTATATATTTAATTTTAAAAATCATTTAAAAGGATTTTTGATGATTTTCTTCGTAATTATTCAAGAATTTCAGACGTTGGCAAGAATATCTTCATTTGACGCTCACCGAAATATCACAGTCGCCAGTTAATATTTGAGAAGTTTTAATTGGCCGCCGTTTGCACTTCCGGTTCCGACAAGCCTTCGCAATCTGAGCTGAATGTGTAGCGAACTAATTAACTAAATATGATTATATGCACATATAAGTTTCGTCCTTTATAACGCGAACAGTAATTAAATAGTCTGCGGACATGTCAGCCACATCCGGTGAGCTCATGGTGAAAGGCTTGTTTCTATAAAAGAAATACTATTTACTAGATAGGTACCACCGCTGCTCCTATTTCTGCCGTCAGACAGTAGCGTGCAAAGAATGCCGTGTTCCGGTTTTATGGGCGCTGTAGCTAGTGTAATTACTGGGTTTGACATGTTATGTGTGAAGGCGACGAGCGCAATGTGGTGCCGTGAATACCATTCTAGCTACCATGAGGTGAATGACCCGCTCGTCTCGTCGCTTCAATAAATAAAAAAAAAACTTTTTCAGCTGCTTCTCGCTACCTTCACCACATCATCGGACCACCGGATGGTAGGCCTGCCAACATTTCTTCCGGTACGCGGTCGCCATTCGAGGACCTTAGTCCTCATTGGCTGTCAGTCCTTCAAGCGATGTGTCCTGCCCATTGCCACTTGGGGATAGTAATCTTTTCGTCTATGTCCGTGACTTTAGTTCTGCTGCAGATCTCCTCATTTCTGATTCGATCACAAAGAGAAACCCTAAGCATAGCTCTATCCATTGCTCTCTGTGCGACTTGAGGTATTTTCACAAGGCCTACTGTAAGCGATCAGTTATCTATGTAAACGGCCTCCGGCTACAGAGGCCTACCCCCAGTACATACAAATGCTACCCCCGACAAAAATGCCGAGGGTTAAGCCGTTCATACATATACATTAACACGTATATTAACAGATAAATGTGCGTCACCTCTCTTTTCGACGGCGGTTAAAAATAGAAAGCCGATTAAAATTTACTGCGAGTGAGAGTGATCGTGATTTGTGGCAGCTCGCCGGACGTCCGGCGGCCATTTGCCAAATGGAGCGGGCGCTTGAAACATTTTATTGCGCCGCGTTGTTGCCAGATTAAAACGGAATCGGGGACCGTGCGAATTTATTGCAGTACACCTGATTGTGCTGAAACTGTCTCCATGGAGCAGATGTTGAGCCGCTTGCCTGGTTAAACGGCCGCCGGCACGATTCCGCGGTCACGTGCAGTATTTGCAATGTGGCAAGAATTTTCTAAAAAACATATAGCTAGTATCTCTCGCATTATTATATATATACAATGGGTTAGCTCGTTCTCCAATCACGTAAAAACTAGTGAACGTATCCACACGGGAACACGAGCATTCAACGCGGAATAATCTGTAGCTGGTTACAGGCTATTTATCTTTTCAATTTCATTGATCAAGAAAACAGCCAATCGCAAGAGAACAGACGCGTTTGAAATGTGGTGCTGGAGACAGATGCTGAACGTATCCTGGACAGAGCATAGGATCTACGTCTCCATCTTAATACAGTTACATATCCAAATGCGCCTTTCAACCGTCTGTCTGCGACTTGGAAAACTTGCCATTACTGGAAAGATTGGTGGAAGGAGACCATTGAAACACCTGTATACAGAAAGAATCAAATAGAAGCAACTGGCGTAACATCGTTAAGAACAGGTTATCGACAAGGAGTCACGACCCTCGGCATTGGGGAACCGACTTAAATAGAGAGAGAACATTCATATTTCCGATTAACTTTTGTAAACATTTTCATTCCGTATTATTTATGCGATTGGTATAGAAAGTCATTTCCGGTTGCGGTTGCTATCAAAGAATATTTGTCATTGACAACAATATTGACAAATTGCAAATATAATTTTATATTACGGTCAGTGAAGCTGCTATGGAACAGCTGGTATATATACACTACCTGTTCCACTATAGTATATATATGAATCCTGTGTATTACCGAATCCGTTTCCACATTTCAAGCCTTATTTTCAGATAACTTTAGATAAATCTAAAATAAAATTATTATAAACAAAAAAAGTTATTTATAAAAACCTTAATAATAATGTTTTTTTTTTATATTATGATTAATGTATTTAAAGATATATTTTTATAATAATATATAAAATCTTTGGACTGATTATCTTAAAGTTATCATCACGTAATCATTCTTGATACTTGCTATTTTAATATTTATTATTCACAATTTCGGTCTACTCTAAAGTGACTCTAAAGTGAAGCCGACGGAGGAGGAGTCTTGGAGTGGAGGCCGCGTACAGGACGCAGAAGAGTAGGACCCCTTCCCTCCAGATAGACCGACGACATCATCAATGTGGTCGGAAGTGGGTGGATGCGAGAAGCTGAGAAATTCTCTATTCTCGTTCGACTGGTTCAAATACTAGCATACCGGTATACGCTTGAATATCCTCGCGCGTCTCTAAATGTTATTTATGTATATAATCAAATGTCGTCGTTTCCTTTAAACAAGATCCGATTGAAACGTTGGCCTATTTCCAAACGGAGACTGCGTCAGCAGGAGCGAACCTTCAAGTAAGTTCCACTAACAACTCCGGTGCAGTTCAATGAATATTAAAAACGTATGAATAAATTTATGAGGTCAACTGCAACAGAGATATTTTTGCTGAGCCAAATTAAAAAAAAAAAGAAAACATTCCATCGACGTTCCCAACAGTATCTTAACAAGTCAGTTTATTGTATTTACATGAAAAAAAAGGCTTTAAATAATTATATACTTTATTATATTTAGTTTGCTGCGGTGTGGCAAATTTTGTCAGTACATTACTACTTGTAGTAGGTCTTTAGAGACCGTCTAAGTAGGCACCACTGTAGCTTCTACTTTTGTCGACAACTTGTGTGCAAACATGCTGCCTTCCGATTTGAAGGGGGTTGCAGCTAATAGAATTATAAGGGTAGTAGTGAAAATTCACATCTTATGTCTCAAATTGACGAGCGCATTGTAGTGTTATGTGTATAATTCTAATTAAAAAATCATTGATATTGGCAGGCGTATCACTTACTATCAGGTGAATGTGTCACTTGTGCTATGGTTTTATCGCATAAAAAAATACTTTAATACGTTAAACGAAGCAGGAATAAAAGACTATTTTTTATAAAAATGTAAGTATATTTTTATTTAAGCATAAAATAAAATTTTATTTATAAAAAACACGTATAAAGCACATAAATAAGTTTATGACTTCAACACCTATCCGACAGGTTATAAGAAAGTACATAAAATTTTAAAATTTAGGAAAAAAATACGCTTGTAATAAAACCAAGTACCATGAAATACCAAACTGTAGAGACTCACAATAGTACACGCCGCGCCGGCCCTTAACATGACCCTTTTGTTGTTGTTGTAACACGCGCGGGATTATTGTTGTCGTTATAGATACTGAGTTCGGGGTAACAGTTTAAAGTAACAATTAATTTAAATTTTCCCCAAACGGCACAGTTCCTAATACAAGCACTAAGCCGTTTTCTTAAGTCAGATCGAGTAACACCCTGTGAGCTGTTCTCTTATTCTGTCAGCAGCGACGATGATGCGTGACTTTAAATCTTCTAACGAGATAATTGTTGTTGGTACAATAAAGATTACATGTGACGTATAAGTAATAATCGCAAGGTGTTAAATCAGGACACCTTGCGGGCCGCGCTGTTGGTCCACCTCAGCCAATCCATCGCTGAGTGCTGAGGGAAAGTAGTGTCTAACCACTGTCTGACGCCGAGGCAAAAATACGCGGGACAACCGTCATGCTGGAACACCATTTCTCTTCTGATTTCCAATGGTATATCCTCTAGATAATTAAAAAAATGATTTCGAAGAAAATTTTAGTACTTCTTTCCATTTAAATTGTTGGGCAAGAAGACAGTGCCTAGTCTACTGCGAGGAAAAGTCTACTGCGAAAAACTTTACTAGTGGTACAAGTGTTTTTTTCCTAAATTTTAAAACTTTATCTACTTTCAAAAATTTGTCGGATAGGTATTGAAGTCAGGTACTTATTTATGTACTTTATACGTATTTTTTATAAAAAAAAATTAATTTTAAGATTAAATTAAAATATAAATATGACGCCTTATTTGTTACTGTCACGACTTTCAAAGAACCTATTTTAAAAGTTCTGTCCTCTAAGTGATGATTATTAACTTAATTTAATAAAACAGTGATTAAACAACAATTATTATATTAAAATTTGTGTAGAAATAGGTAAGAAATAAAATTATCGAATTTTTTCCTAGAAAATCGAAAAATTTTTGAAAAATATTTAAAATTTAATAACTCATAATAAAAGCATTGTTTTTAGATGGGGTAGTCTATACATAGATAGATAGGCTACACTTTAGTCCCTCTAGGTCTTGTAGACCTATTACCTTTCACCGTATATATACACTACGGTCCACGAGGTTGAAATAGGCACTGTACTGATACATCAATATATATATTTTTTTAATTTTTGTTGGAAAATATTGTGTAGAATTTCACTTCCGTTAGCGCAGTGTAGGGTTGTTATAGCAATGTAGTCGTTAGCCTGCCGGTATTGCCCTCGTTTGTTCTCATCGCGCCCCGTCCGGTTATTTTAATGAAACTCATTATAAATTTTCAAATTAACTTTATAACAGCCATTGTAATATATCGTTTAAGGGAAACGGAAATATTACCCCGCTGGTCAACACGGCTTTGGCGCGATTTTCGCGAATTTACGTAATCGTTTACAGATTATATTTGGTTCAAGTTTTTTTGTTAATAATGAGTAAATTAATAAGTTATTGTTTTTATAACGTGAAAAAATTATATAAATATACTTTATTAAGGGGTGTAAGGAGTGCTGCAGAACAACTCACGGGACCCAAGCGAACGTCACCTGCTCGTGGTGCACCCAGCTAATCCACAAACAAGGCTCTGGCTCTCACCAACTCGCATTGGGTATGCGTGGTGAGAAATGTCCCAAACTCCCTCCCATATTAACCTCTATAGACATAATTTCTGGCGATGCCGGAGGATATGCTGATTGCAGCGCAGGACCGATCGATATGGAGATTTCTGAGATGTCCAGCAGTAGAAAGAAATCGGCTGATGATGATAATAATACCTTATTGTTATAACTACTTATTTTTTATACTTTTAATTATTTTATTATTCTGTGTAACATTATAGAAGACATAACTAACAACTCGCAGTTGAGGTACTTTCGTTAATGTGTTAGGAAATGGTTTCTATGAATGAGGGAAACTTCCGCTTAAATGATACTCATTCCGAAGTCTACAAAAAGTTTTTAACTTATCATTAGTATGTATTTTGACTGACCTTTACGATCGTAAAAAAACATCGTCGTGATTACGATGCAGAAACAGGCGATACAAAATTCTAATGAAACTTACATATATTATATTACCAGCTGCTCCTCGTCCGCTTTGCTGGCTGTAACACCCTCGCAACTCCCTTGGGGAATTTTATAAATACCATTCGTAGATGATCTCTAAACGGCTGAAGCAATATTCCTCTCAAATTTTGGGTATAGTTGAGTGTTTACCTCTAATAGTTTCGGAGATCTCATAATAAGTTAATGAATCTATAGATATCTTCTATATATATAGATTACTATATAAATTATATGTCACAATTTTTTTTTATTTCAGGTATACGGAAAGCTCCGGGGTGAATGAATCTGTTCCGCTGAAGAAACTTTGTCATAGTAACTGTAAGCCAATTAAGAGTTTGCAATAATGAAATCACACCTACAACCCCTCGAGCTCGTTCATGCAGGTTTTCGACTTCTTTTCAAACCTAACTTTTTATATCGTATAAATATTTTTAATATAAATTGTATGAGAAAATAAATACTCTTAATAGTAGAAAGACGACTACTAATCGGTCTTATAAAAGGCTGAAAGTTATCTAAAGGGCAATGGAGAGGGCTATGCTTAAAGTTTCTCTGCGTGATCGAATCAGAAGTGTGGACATCCGCAGTATAACTAAGTTCGACGACATAGCACAAAAGATTGCTAGACTTAAGTAGCAGTGGGCAAGGCACATTGCTCGAAGGCTCGACGGCCGATGAGGCAGTAAGGTCCTCGAGTGGCGCCCCTGTACCGGTAAACGTAGTGTTGGGAGGTCTCCCACAAGACGGATTGACGATCTGGTAAAAATCGCAGGGACCCAGTGGATGCGAGCAAAGCGGGACCGATCAACGTGGAGATATTTGGGAGAGGTCTATGTCCAGCAGTGGACGTCTATTGGTTGATAATGTATAAAGTTCAACGATACAACTACTGATAATCTAGAATCAAAGAAAATTTAATATATAGATAGACGTATATATATATATATATTAAACTTATATACTCGTATATTTAGTAGGCATTAAATATAAACTAGGGGGAAGATAAACGTGGAGATTTTTGGGGGAGACCTATGTCCAGCTGTAGACATCTAACGGCTGATGATGATGAAATAGAAAGATTAGAAGAATTAAAATTTTTGTATTACACAAGAATAAACCGTTAATTTGATTAAAAAAAAACATATAAACTAGATTTAGAATAATAACAATTTGTATACTATATTGTTATTAACAGTAGTTTTTAGAGTTAAGCAAAATAACGATTGTTTTGTTTGCGAAGGGTTCCGCACATTGAAATATCGCCGGACGTCGCCCGGGCCGGCGGACGTATTTGATTTGTTCATACATATCTTCCTCTATCTGATTGCGGACTGTCCCTCAATAATTTGGACCCTTGTTATCCCACGTCACTCCACTACAGTTGCATGTACTATACAGTATATGTAGCAGAGCATATATAGTGTTATTTTAGATATATATATATTTAATTCCATCAGTTAATATGGGAGGGAACGACGGATCTTTTTGGAACCTAACCCTCACAGGCACCATCGCTGAGGCATACGCTGTCCCACGCAGGTTCGCTTGATGAGGCGATAATGACCCCAAAGCCCCAAAGCGTGCGAAACATCTGGACCATTTTAGTGGCGACCTACGACAGGCAGGGCTTACCTCAGTCCTATTCTTACTAGCCCGAGACTACAGGGCTGAACTTATACTAAGAACTTTAAGTTATCAAATGTTCAATAACGAGCTTTTGAAAATTTAATTTCGAACAGAGTGAAGGTGTTTGTAAAACAAAAAAAAGTGGATAAATGATATTGATAGACATTGACGGCCCCCCACTGGCTGCCAACTCACGCCCGCAAATTGGCCCACACAGGGGTCCGCTATCTCTAATTTTCGCCGGATCCGTGTCATCGTTTCCTGCTCCCTTTTTCCGCATTTCCGTCGACTAATGTTTGCTGAGCGGCAACACGGAATTTTTCGCGTCGCCCGTGATTTGTTAGGGGCTGGAGCGCGGCGGCTTTGTATTAGGGTTGTTCAGCTCGTGCCGTATTTAATGTACGAATTTATTGCACAGTTCACCAAGCCAACAAATGATTCATTAATATTCATTTAGTATGTAAGTAAGAACTAATTGCAACCGCACGCTGATGACAACCGTCAGGCAAAGAAAGGTTGCATCTTTCGGACACCTTCAAAGAGGATCGCTTTGTGAGTTCCCAAGGTTGATCCTGGAGGGAAAAATTCTTGGAAAACGTGCTCCGGGTTTAAATACCATCAGTTACAAAAAATAGTTTAGAATCGAATTGGTTTTCTCAGGACATCTGATGATGATGAAATAGAACTACTTAATTTTGTTATAGTACTATACAGGATGTTAATAAAATCAAAATATCGTTAAAACAGGAACTGTCGTTATTTATACTAGGTTTACAACTTTGATAAAGGAATATGATATCAGTGTTGTTCGCCGTCAGTTCTGTGATTTTTATCAACTAAGGGTTTTTTTTTTAAATTATACCATTTCATATTTCATTCTCGCCACAGTAACCCGCAGTATGGTGATGCTGTGTACAGTTATCCTAACAACGCTGTGACATTTATTTTGATTACCGTTTCACGGCTGGGGCATTCCGTCGGGTTTTTTTCATTTATATCCGTACTCCGTACAATAGCATTTTTTTTTCGTATCCGCTTGGTCTAGCGATCCGGTGTTATAAATCAGTAAATTTAGAAAACGGATGAAAAATATTTTGTGATGTTGTTTCCATGACGTCAGATAGTGTTTTGGCTTGATGTCAATTATATCCTCTTGAAAAACAATCTTTGGGGGAAGCCTGTGTCTATCTGCTGCTGATGATTGTACTTATCATAGTTCACCGAGTTTAACACGACTTTCAGCATCCCATGTGAAGTAGCAGCAACTAACCAATGCTTCAATCTCTAAGCATAAAAAAGATCAGGTAAGTTATCAGCTTTAATCAAATCGTTATTTTTAAATATATATATACTTACTGTGTTATTTGTAATATGGTAAAGTTATTTTGCAAAATACTAGTAATGCTGTTTTGAAACGATTTCAGCTCGAATTGCAAAGGCTTGTCGGAACCGGAAAGTGCAAACGGCGGCCAATTAAAACTTCTCAATAATTAACTATTGACTGTGACATTTCGGTTCGCGTCGCGCCATTTCGTTCGATAAACTCTGAATCCTTTATTTATAAGTAACTTATAAGTTAACTTAGAATAGCTCTGGAACAATGAAAGCGACAGAAACTTCACTGTTTATTATATATAGGTGCAAAAATTACTGATTTTCAGTTCGCTAATACATTTATTAGAGTATTTTTTTAGCATCCCTTGCGTGTCGCAGGTCAGGGCGTTTTCTCTTAATTTTTGCTTCTCTTAATTAGAATCTTTTTACTTCTATATTACTCTTTTCTCATTTATACTCCTCATTATCTTCAATACCGATTTTCTCTTTACATCTCTTTGTTCCTCTTTGTCTATACATCACCTCTCGGTCTTGATTTTTACATATTTATATATTGTATTCATTTAAAATATCATCATGTTTGTTCACATTGATGTTTCTTTCTCTTTCTTTGCTTTTATTTCAATTTTACTTTAATTTCTTTAGTTTTTGTACATTTTGTCTTTATCTTTTTTCAGTTCTTTAATTATTATTTCTTTTTCTCTCTATTATGTTGGCTATCACTTCATCAGAGAGGCAATGCTACCTTCATTTATTTCATTTCGTAGTTCCATCTCACACACCTTTTACTCCCACATAAGGGACAGGAAGCGATTATCTGTACCACGGCCTGCCCCCCGCTGGGTCACAAAGACATGAGGGACTCTCCTTGAGTTTAAACCTGTGAAGGTACTCTGAGAATCCCTGTTATTACTAGAGTATTAACATATTGTATCTTAAGGAAGAGACGTAATATTAAAAAAACCATAAATTCAGTCTGGTAACGAAAGCTAATATAGGATTTAGGGTAGTGTATGCAAAACACACCCCAAATCTCTGTGCTTATCTATACTTAAAAATAAACTTAACAATTTACTAATAGTCAAGGCACAGTTGGGAACCCTTCGAGTAATCTGAGAGATTATTATTTAGACAGGTTTAGGGAGCGAGGGGATGCAGTGCTTATTTGCTTTTGTGCAGCGCACGCCCCCGTGATGAAAACACAACTAGAGAAAAAAAAATTGTTGTTTTTTTTTATAAATCAAAGCTAAAAGTACGTCGCACAAAATAGCGGGACGCGAATAAAACGTCACTTCCGCTAATTATTTAAAACTTTTAATTGGCAGCCGTTCGCAGTTCTCAAACTCTTGACGGGATCAAAAGATGCGGCGGTGAGCGGGAACTGCAGCAGCGTGTATTGAGATAACTTAGAAGTATAGGTAAGTAGAAAAGTTTTGAGGGCAGTTATGTGTTTTAAGGGATGTATATTTTCCGCCCCCGCGAGTTATTAATTTTTATAACATACTACAAAGTTGACTTTGAACGAAACAAACGACGAATTGAGAATGACTGCTGGTGTGTGATTGGTGCAGTGTTCTCATAAGGATATGGACCTCCCTGGCTGGAAGTAGAAATAAGTGCTATAGTGGTATCTATCAAGGCTCTTACCATCGAGAAGTCTACCAGGTAAGAATAACAGCTGGAAAGTAAAAAGTAAGAAAAAAGTTGACACATAGTTTTGACTTGAATTTATTTTTAGGTTCTAGTTCTTCTTCATCGGTATCACTCCTGACAGAGCGGTCGTGGTCATCACTGCAGATGCCAATCCCAAGCTTAACACCACGTCGCCATTCCTCTCTGATGGCCGCTTTCCTAGTGTGTTCGTATAGCGGTAACGATGATGATCCATTTACTGCCGCCTTTATCTAGTCAGTCTATCTCATAGACGTTCTTCCTCGTGGCTTGGTACCCTCAACCTTTCCCGGAACCACGAGTCGCTCAATAGCTACCTTCCCTCGGCGGCATACGTGGCCAAAGAAGGTGAGGATACGAGACTACCAAATATGATGAGGTCGTACTTAAGAAAATAGAAATTTGAACAAATGTAGACTTCAATTTCCAATCGGTGGTGATGGTATTGTTTACTTGGTGGTGAATTAACATGTTTACAGAACAGCATTACACTCGCTGCTTTAAGTCGTTAAAACTGGTTAAGTACGAGTAAGTACCACTTGCCGCCAAACAGTACTGTGCAAACATTACTATATTCCGGTTTGAAGGGTGCTTTAGCTAGTGAAATTACTAGTGTAATGTGACTTGACATCTTATGTATCAATGCGATGAGCAAAATGTGTTCTTGTGTTTTTTTTTCAACAGCCAATTTATGTCCCTACTGTTGGTGCACAGGCCTACCCTCAACATGAGGGTGATGGGCCATAGTCTCCACGTGGGCACAATGCGGATTGGTGACTTCACACACACCTTACAATATATTCCAATTCACGTGCAGGTTTCCTCGCGATGTTTCCCTTCATCGTTTGTATTTCGCTGTTGTTACTAAAGTTCACAAATGTACATAACTTAAATATCAAAGTCATCGGTAGACGCAGAGATTCGAACCAGCGACCTTCGCAATGAAGGTCTCTAACCGCTAGGCCAAGTTACTTCATGACATGACATGCAGCGATGATTTATCATTGCTATGTATAAATTTGTCCGCCTGTTTCTCAATCAAGTCATGTCACATATAACACATATGTGGTCCTACCACCAGGAATTGCTTCCACTCTGTAAATCATTTCGGGCTTCCTTTGACGTGGCCGCTTTGATGGAATCATGGCCAATGACAATTTAATAGTCGGCCATGGAATTAGGAAGCGCTTTGTGGCAAGTGGCAAGTGGCGAGCAAACAGTTTGCTGTATGTCCGTTATCAGACTAACACCGCCCCGCTGTGACGATGAGAGCATATTTAATAAGGGTGTCAAGGTTTACGAATTGTGGCGAGGGAATGAAGGTAATAATGGCGGAGATTTTTTTGTGAAAGGATAAAGACAATTCATCATCATTGTCAGCCGACAGAATTTCACTGCTGGACATAAGCCTCTCTCAAAAATCTCCACATCGATCGATCCTGCGCTGCCCGCATCCAGTTGATTCCCGCAACCTTCACCAGATCGTCGGTCCACTTTGTGGGGAGCCTGCCCACATAACGTCCTTCGGTACACGGTCATCAATCGAGGACTTTGGAGCCCCATCGGCTGTCAGTCCTTCGTGCAATGTGACAGCCCATTGCCACTTGAAATTAGCAATCTTTTGATCTATGTCGGTGACCTTAGTTCTCCTGCGAATTTCCTCATTTCTGATTGGCATCACGCAGAGAAACCCTGAGCATAGCGCTTTCCATTGCTCTCAGTGCGACTTGACGCCCTTTCACGCGGCCCACTGCAAATGTCCACGTCTCGGTGCCGGAAGTCATCACTGCCAACACGAACGAATCAAAGACCTTTGTCTTATTTTTTTTTAAAGATAATTAATAAACTTTAACAGTCGTACTTAAACGTAGTTGATTCTTTGTAAAGTTATTTTTGATATCAGTAAGGAATAGATGACGTATTATTTGTACGTCTTCTTCTCTCGGTGCAAGATCATGGTAATACTTATTTCTGACTCCAAACAGTTGTGTGCGATTTTCTTTATTTACAATGTCTTTAACTAATTAGTAAAACCTGCAGATTTATAATGTGATTGGGGTCATTAGGTTTTATTAATATCGATGATGTGCACTCTCAGAATTAAACTGTAGACTTGGGTGTTACTAGGCCCCCGGTAAGCCACTGCTCCTTTGCAATTAATTACTATGTATATGAATTCATTAGTAGTATAACTATAATTAATATTTCGATACTTCTAAGCTAAAAGGATAAGAATATAATTTTTTTCTTTATTACTAATTCTAGTCTTAGGTCTTACTAGAAGACCCATTTTTTATTTCATATGATCCTGCTTTCAACGCGAAGACACTTTTTGGCTGAGTTTTAGATATTTATCAACAAAAATTCAAAAAAAAATTAACTAAACATTTATCATAAATGTTATAAAAAGGTTTTAATAGAAATTTCATTTCTAGTATTATAATTTTTTTTAAAAAAATATACAATGTTTCCCCGCTGTAAACAAACCCGTTTAACCCCTTTAACCGCTTTAAAGCAAATAACGTACAGGTCCAATAGAGTTTTAGGAAATTTTGTCCAATGTAATTTTTTTATATATCAGTATAAAAACAAAAATGATATTTCAGGAAAGGTATTTTTCTTCTTCTTTATCTTCATTGGTATTACTCTTGACAGAGTGGTCGTGATCATCACTTTAGGTGTTATTATTAAGCTTAACAACACGTCGCCATTGCTCTCAGATGACCGCCTTTCTAGTGATATTAAAGTTTTTTATTATCGTTTTTGCTTTACTGAAAAAACGTTTTTACCTGGTTACGCTTTTTGAGCCTATAGTAGGGTTTACGAGTCTGCCTCTTCCACTCTCTCTTAATTCGGACCTTCATAATTTTTTCACGAATCAACCAACTCATTCGTTGCCGCAAACGTTGAGATAAATTTAAAGAAACTCTCTTCCTCGTGTATGAGAATTTTAAGAGGAAAGGTTTTGTTTTTATTTTAAATGCTTAATAAATATATTTTGATAAAAATTTCATATATTAATTATGTCTCCAAAATTATCTTCATTCTTATCTTTTTCTTCACAACTACTTCCTCATCAATCCCCAACCTAGAGGGTATACATCTTGTCTCTAAGTAACGAGCATGATGTAGTGTCGTATACATGACCTAACAAGTGACACCATATAGGCTCAATCACCTGTTCGTTGTGACATTTCCGTTGTTATATTAAAAAAAATATGATGTAGATTTGAAATCCTTGAGAATTAAAATAAAAAGGACATGTCCATCAGGAATTGCATTCGTTACAATTCGTCTGCTGTAGTGGTACGCACACGGCTACGTGATTTCATTACTGCTGTATCCTCATTAAAATTCATCGGGTGTTACATACAGAATAACATGAAAAGAGAAATATTCTGGAAACCATTAAGAGCCTGCGATGTTTTTTTTTTATCTGGAGCGCAGCCGCCGGCGCGGGTAACAAGTATAAAATCGCTGGAGATTTTTATTTAATAATGCGCGCTCTGCAAATCCTTCGGATGCAACTTCATTTTGTGGTTCATCGGGAATTCCCTTTATCGACATTTTCATATGGACGGAATGTTGGAATCTAGGTTAACCGGATGCGGTGCGCTGTTCAGTTGGAAAGAAAAAAATAAAGCTACTTACCTACACTTTTTTTCTAGAAGCATCGAGATGAGCGAAACCTGCACTTAAAAGTAAATGATTCGTCTGCTCATAACGTGGCGCAAGTAACCGCCCAATTTAAAAAAAAAACAATATTCACCTATTAGTAAGTGATACGCCTGCCCATAACAACGTGGCGCTAATTAGAATGATATACACTGCACTACATTGCGCTCGCCGACTTCAGTCATAAGATGTTATGTCTCATTAATTACATTAACTACAACGCCCTTCAAACCCGAACAGTGTAATGTTTGCACAGTACTGTCTGTCGGCTCCAATAAGAGCTGCGGTTTACGGTCTCCGATAACAGAGACCTGCCACAAATAACTCTTTCATACTACTCATAATTTATAATTCTAGATGTTATTCTAGTTCTTGTTCTTTAAGGACCTAAAGGAAGTCTAGTCTTCGGTCGAACTGTTCGCGTATTCGGATGGTTTAATATATTCCTTATTTCCAATATTCCCACATAAATTCACCAAAGAGGGAGCGGTATTTGTAACGTTGAGGCTAAGCGTGAACGCTGCACGTCCCAGCAGTTCAGTTTATACTGGTGTACTAGAAAGCAGGACTTGTCTAGACATTTTAGAATGTCCACAACAGCTTCAGTGGTCCAGCGATCCCGACACGCATTCACAATTAACAAATACAATCAAAGGTTTGCTATGGCATCATTTCCGTCTGCTGTTTTATTTCTTTGGTATACCATCAGCCTAACATATTATATATCATGATCTAGGTATATTGTAAGCACTAAATATGTATGCCTATATTTAGTATTATTATTTGAATAAATCTCAGATTTCAAACAATTGACTGGCAGAAGTATAAGACGCTCTTCCTCCGAATGGATCGACATTATCACAGCTGTCGGATGTGGGTGGATGCGAGAAGCTGAGGATCGCATTTAGTGGAAGACATTGGAGAATGCTTATATCCTGTAGCCGATGAATAAAGGCTGATAATAATGATGATGATGAACATGCAGGTGTATCATGTTGTGTACATTCAATGCAGTGATATCGCGTAAAGTTGATATAAGTTTGATAATGTGGGATGCTGGGAGGAAGCTGCATGGAGGGTCGCAGCCTCCTTTTGTCAAACTGTTATGGTATAAAAGGAGGTTGCTGAGCAGGATCGAGAGAGGACAGATCTCGATCGGAGACGAAGCTGTCCGGGACGAGTCTCTGGCTCGCACCAACCCGCATTAAGCCAGCGTGGTAGGAAATGGCCCAAATGCCTCTACCCGGCGATGCGGGCAGCGCAGGACCGATCGATGTGGGGACCTTTGGGGAAGGCCTATGTCCAGCAGTGGACGTCTATCGGCTGATGGTGACGATGACGATATCTTCATAATTAGGGCCATATTCAACGTCGCGCTCGTCTCGTCGCTGCGTAGAATGAAAAGACGAAAGGATATTCCAAATCCCTGCTTACTTCTACCATAAGCCGATCGGATTTTTTTTTACTCTGCAAATGTGTGAGAATGAAGAAAATTTTGCGGAAACAAAAAATTTATCACATCCGCCGATAGTTTAGATCCGGCGCAAACTCTATTTCTGCGGGATTATCGCAAATCCGTTTGCGTTATCGTCCGATGCTCGCGTCCGTCGTCACGGTTATATCCCGTGAATGTTTCCGGTTGAAACTGTTGTACCGTTTCCTTTTCTTCCTTTCCTTTATTTCACGCAATTTACGGTGTCGTCCGCAGGAAATCTTATCACTCATATAGACAAAATTTTAAGTGTGAATTAATTGTTCAATTGGTTTAAACAATTGTATTAAACATGTACATCTCTGTATCCTTGTAGATCCTTGTCGATTGTTATATTGCTGATAAGTTTTTTTTTATCCAAAATTGAGGATTTTTCCCTATAAATAAAAAAATCCTATTCTGTATAAGAAATACGAAATAAATTAGAAAACGAGAAGCGTGTTATATATGTTTGATGGTACAAGTTTTTTTAATCTACGAACTGACAACACAAGTGAGACATTCACCTGATGGTAAGTGATACGCCTGCCTACGTACTAGTAAGAAGTAAGTGTCGTTACTCCAAAAATTTCACTACGTACAACGCCTTTCTAACTGAAGTACAGTAATATTTGGACACTACTGTTTGTTGACTGCAATAGGAGCTGCGGTGATACTTGACGGTAGCTCGCAATAAAGACCTAAAACCAGTATCATCATCAGCCGTTAGACATCCACTGGTGGGCGTAGGCCTTCTTCAAAGATATCTACATCGATCGGTCCTGCGCTGCCCGCTTCGCCGGCCACCAGCGACCATCGTTTTTAGGGGTTCACAAGGAGGGATTTGAGCCATTCTCCTCCACGCTTCCCCAATGCTAGTTAGTGGGAGCCAGAACCTCGTTTGTTGATTAGCAGCGTGGCTTAGGTTCTGTGAGTTGTAGTGCGGGACCCTCTACACCCCTTTGAACCCTTATATTTATTATAATAGATATTCCAAATGTACTTAAAAAAATGCTGGTCATCAAAAGCACAAAGTATATTTTGAACGTCGATCAATCCGGCACTCTATTTACAACTAAATTTATTATTCCTTCTATGATGCAGCAAACTGGACCACCGGAAGCGGGTTATCAAACATTCATAAACATGTTGACGCTTCCAGCACGATGACATATTGATCTAATGTCCAGCAGCATACAGAATACCATAAAATCTAAAATTTACGATTTTTTTTTATTTTTCAAATAAATATTACAATTGGTAGAAAGGAAATGAGTAAGTAGTGATTGTGTCTTAAGGATCTTGTTCTCCGATAATGGCCGCTGGCCATTGGTTCCGTTCCTCAATAGGCTCCTTTGAACTCCATGATGTTTTACCTTTAAATATCCTTTATTTTAAACATGCTTTTACAGCTAAGTTCGTAACAATACATTGGGAAAAACAAGATGCTATTAAACTGTATTCGTAGCATTCAAATAGATCTCGTTGAACTTAATGATAACTTAAAAGCTGAATGTAGTATTATCTATTCCGTCATCAGCGATATGATACTGCAGCTAATTATAATGGGTAGTTAAGTTTCTGGAAAACGGAAGGTAGGGAGAAAGAAAAAGTCATGATTGAGGAATATCAGGGAATGGACTGGCAGATCTGTGACGTCGGAATTGTTTCGCCGAATCAGAGACAGAAAGGACTGTACCACGCTGATCGTCAACCTTCACTAGTTGGAGAGGCACTTTAAGAAGAAGAAGAAGAATAAGTAGTATCCTTTCCGGTACACATTATAAGGAACGTTTTTGTGAATGATATTGAGTTTCTCATGAGGAAATTGTGTGTTATATTTTCAGCTGAAATATTTCCAGAGATAAGCGGCGATGGTGGACTAAGCCACTAGGCGCTGACGTCACAGGATTTGCGGTAATCCCGTGGAATCTTCGGGGCTCGTGTTGAATTTAAACAAAGTCGCGGTAGGTTTCCCGGTAACGTGGTGATTTAAGTACAACATATAACTTTCGTTTAATAACTACCGATTAAAGTACGAGTACATTGGAAACTTAGGATTTGAAGTGCAGGTATGAAACGACCACTTGATTTCAGGTTTCTCTTTCAGGGAATCTTCTGTATAAGTTCAGTGTTTGCTGAAAGTTACCGTCGCTTCTAAATAGAGTGTGATAAAGTAAAGTTAAGTGGCATTTAATAACGTATAGTGAACTTACTTGAGTGACAATGCTGTCTGTAAGTCATGAATATAATATTTTGGGAGACATTCATCTCGAGACGTTCGTACACTTTACACAAATTTCAGAAGTTCACACGGATTTAACCGCCCGGTCTTCTAAATCACTTTGAGATGATCTATATCTATATAATATAATTTAAACTTATTTTTTTGATCATTTGCTGACTATAAAAAAATCTAGATCTGCAGATAAACAAGTCTAAATGATGTCCTCTTTTATATTATAAAACGAAAGTTATCATTGACAAGTGTCTATACAGCCTTAAAGAGGATAACTTGTACGTCGGTTAAATATTATTTACTTCTAGGTTAAACCAGTTAAGTTAAACAAAGTGTTGTAATTTTAAATTAAGCAGCAGATGTTTAAAATAATTAGAAATAAAATTTAAAATTAAAATGTACTGTTGGTATTCTAATAGATTCATTTGCAATGGTAATTAAATCAAATTGATGAACTTATATATATATATATATATATATCGTAATTATTGTAAGCTTTCAAAAAGTTCTTCAAGCTTTTATTGTTGTTTGTGAATTTTATTTTTTGTTTATTTAATTCGGAAATATGTTAAAACTCAATATTTTTATTCAAAAATTCAACTGACAAAAACACCATCAATCATCATTAGAATTAATTGTGACGAATGGGTTCCGCAGGCAGCGGGGGATTGAGGAAAAAATAAAAGGGAGGGAGCTATGGTGTTGTACCTTCTAATAATAGCGTTAAAGGGATGCAAAAAAATTATTTGCTTATTGGAGTTTGCGTTCCTCCTCTTTAAATTTCATTACGCATCTAACAGGGGAAGGAAATTCAACTTAATTTAATTTTGAAACATTTAACACAGGTTTAATGTTTCGAGAATAATATTTTTTGTATTTGGACTCAATTACACACGAAGTTAAGTGACAATACAGTCGGTAGACCATGAAGATTCGCCAAGACTACTTACAAGACTGATATATATGTTCACAGTCGGTAAATATACAATATGCTCCGGCGAGACAGGTATCTAAAATTCTACTATCGCAATAAGAGTCCCCATGTATAGAAGGCATTCGCTCTACTGTTATTTTATTTTGTTAAGATGAAAAAAAAATTAAGTTACTGAACAGCCCCCGAGTGTACTGACCACCGCAAAAATCCACATCTGTGCAGGTATTACTCAATCGAATCAATTAATTTACTCGGGCAATATAAATTCCAGCGACTAATTTCGGCAATGGAAACTTCCAGAAGAATCTAATCCACTTCAGATTTTCAGCAGCGGCAACTTTTCTCCGCGAGCTATTGACAACATTCCCGGAATTTCCTCGGTTATAAAGTTTGAGCTTTGAAGCGGAGAGCGCGAGTTAAAGTATCGTTAAAATGTTTCCGGCGGCGGCTGGAATTCCGGTCCGCGTGGTCATTGTCCTGGAAGAAAAACTTACTCATTTCCCACTGAGTTTCCTTTTCTCTGCAGATAAAAAGTTTCGTCCTGCTACTACACAACTACTTATTTAATTAAAAACACTTACTTAAACTTAAGGTTGCAAGGCATGTTTAAACAAATGAGGATAAAGGCTCTAAGTAATTAGTATATGTATCATATAAATAGCAGAAGAACTAAGGTCTATAGCTCATAGGATTGCTAGACTTGAGTGGCAGTGGGCAGGGCACATTGCTCGAAGAACCGACGGCTGATGAGGCAGTAAGGTCCTCGAGCGTTGTTCTAGTAGTAGTCTTGCAAAAAAACTATGCTTATGTAGTCGTCTAAAATTTTAAGGTTAGGTTAGGTTAGGTTATTTTTAGGTTCAAATATGAACCTTTGTTTATAATAAATATTTCGTGCATATAAAATCCGACTAATATTGCACCTACTTTATTGTTGGAATCAGATTTGATTTAGTTGCCACTTTCTGATATCTCATCATCAGCTGATAGAAGTCCACAGATGGCCATACGCCTCTCGCAAAGATCTCGACATCGTCGGTCCACCTTGTGAGAGGTCTCCCAACACCACGTCTACCGGTACGCGGACGCCACTCGAGGACCTTACTGCACCATCGGCAGTCGGTCCTTTGAGTAATATGCCCTGCCCACTGCCACTTAAATCTAGCAATATATTAGGGCTATGTCGGTGATCTTGGTTCTTCTGCCGATCTCCACATTTTTGATTCCATTGCGCAGATTGTTTGAGTTAGATATGAATATATGAAAAAGTAAGAATAAGTTTAGGCCTTTAAAGATTACGTGTTATTTTTTAGTTTTTTAGTGTTTAATAACTGCTAGACTTATATCTGATAGCTTAGACGGTTCGGCCATGTAGAAAGAATGAATGAAAGAAGATTAACGAAAGAGGTAAGAATGATTGGACAAATCGGTGCAGGTCGACCTAGGCGGACATATTCCGATCAAATGGAAGATGTCCTAAAGAAAGGCCGGGTCAAAAGTACTCGCAGCCGACGAGCATGTATGAAGACGTTAATAGAAGTGGAGGAAGCGAGAGAGCTATGCCAGGATCGTAGCAAGTGGAGAAAGCTGGTCTCCGCCTACCCCACTGGGAACGAAGCGTGATATATATGTATGTAATAACTGCCATGCTTTGAAATATACAAAGAAATATAATCAGCGGTCTCTTTTATGTAAAGTCAAGTTGAAGTGGCCTCCGTTAAGTTTGTGGAGCAGTGAACGCAGCAGGGCGATAAATTCCAACTTATCATTGCGGTTAACACTCGCTCTTAGCCACCGGGAACTATTTTAACGTCCGAAGTCAATTTCACTCGCGCGACCGGGAGCCGGTTATCCCAAGTTGGGCTACAGTTGAACTTTGTTCAAGTTATTCGTTTAGCTACGGTGATATGACCTCGGGAGTTTGATCTCTATCTCTTACAATAAACTTTTTGTATAATTTATTTATACAGTGGTTCCGCTTCAGTGGAAATAAATCAGTCTTCTATTGACTAAATCATCATTGAACATCAGGGGAGATTCCGATTATAGAAGATTAAGCACTAACATAGTACATGAATTCAAAATTCATCATAGTATCTTCATCAAGTACTTGTTAGAACTATATTTTACTTCTATTTTTCTTATGATATAATAAATAGGTAATTTAGTATAATATATAAAGAGAAGATAACTGGTGATTCGTTGACTTATCACGAGATCTATGTAAGCACTCAAAATTTGGAAGAGATATTGCTTCTGCCACCTAGAGGTCAGGTAATGATAGACTACAAAATTCTTTAATGAAACGGGGTTGCGGGGGTGTTACAGCTGGCGGTGAACAAATAGTATACCTTTTGTGAATCGCAGGGGAAATCTTAAAAGATATCTTGCTTCTGGGGGGAGAACATGGTTATGTTGGGCTTCTACCCGCTAAAACCTCCTCGGTGGTCTCCGTCAGCGCAGGAGCTCCGGGTTCTCCTACGGAACGCACCGATGCCTCCCTGCACTCTGGTTAAAACATCCTACAGACGGTCCAAGCCCTCCTTAGATAAGCTGTGCTGCGGCAAATACAAGGTCACCATCCATTTGCCGTCCTCCTAAGGCTCGCTTATTGAGTTTTGGGGGCCCTCACCCTCAAGACTCACGAACTTGAGCACCCTTTTAGTCGCCTTGTACAGGCAGGGATGCGTTAGGCCTATTCTTAATAGCCTGAGACTGAAATAGTTATATACCTAGCAATGCTAGTCCGCAGGTACATTCAATAAACAGCCGTGTTTATGTTCCTTTAACTGGAAATTGCGGCCTTAAATTAATTGTTATAAGACCATGTACACCATGTTGACCATGATGAGATGGTAAATAGAAATGGCCTTTATCAGTGATGTAAAATAACATTTTTATTTATCAATTTCATCACATGTATCACGGTTTAAAACTATAACTCTGGCAAACGTCAGCCAGGTAACATCCGCGGGTAGTTTCGAATGATTTCCGTCGCGTATCCTGTTTGAGCGGAAACAACGAAATATTTTATATGAAAGCAAAGCCGATGATTGAACGGTTAAACCGTAAATTTATGGCTACTATGAATCCCCGTTTTTTAATACAAATAGATTTATATAAACGTAAATTGTGTGTAAGAGAACATAATCATTTGTTAGGAATGTTTACATCAATCATGTTAAGAGATATTATATTATGATAGTAAAAGCCCGGAAGTCAACAGAATTGACCGGTTTTAGTTAAATTAAAATCTAATTATTATCCGTGTTTAATTGTTATGGGAATTAAGTTTAACAATGATAATTGCATGCATGGTATCAGTGTATATGGATAAAAATTATGCTGGCTGTATGGGCAAAATTATGCTGTTTTTAATCATATTTCTTCATTTACAGCATCATCATCAGCGAATAGACGTCCACTGCTGGACATAGGTCTGCTCATAAGATTCTCACATCGATCGGTCCTGCGCTGCCCGCATCGCCGGGTACCAGGGGTCATCGTTTGTAGGGGTCTATATGAGAGGACTTGGGGCATTTGACACTGCGCTGGCCCAATGCAGGTTGGCGGGAGCTAGAGCCTCGTTCGTTAAGTAGCAGGGTGCATCACGAGCATGAGGTTGGCTTGGGACCCGCGAGTTGTTGTGCGGGATCACTTACACCCGTCAATTTATATCATTCGTCATCAACACGTAGCAGTAGTGGCTACATTAGGGCACTTAGCAGCGTCACCACACCTTCGCTGTTTTCTTACCGGAACCGTCAAATGTTTCAACATTTTCCGGTTATATTACGGAAGGGGAGTGAGAATAAAATGCACAAGGAGCGACAGTTACCAGCACGTTACTGGAGCCTTAATAAAATAAAAATAAGGAACATTACGCAGCGGAGATATCTCGACGGCGGAGCTGTAATCAAAACAAACGGCACCAGGCCAGCACCATGGAACGCCTTGGGGTATAACCGCGCTGACTGCCCACAATTGTATGAAAACCTTGTACTTTTCTAGTATATTAATTTAACGTGATATTCCTTTGATAGAAGCCATGATAGCCTCCTTGCTTTCTCTACTTTTACTTCCGCCTTCCTTTCAGTATTTGTGGGTCGGGCTAATTTGATTAGTTACTACGAAAAATTTAACGCTTTCAGATTTTTTATATATAAGATTAGATTAATATAAGAAGATATGAGAAGAGAAGATTGATATAAGATTATAAGATTTTTAATGATAAATTACACTCAATGTGGATCCTTTGACCTTGGTTTATGTGGAACTGGTGCTGAAACGTCGAGTAGACTTCGACGTTATCTATATCCGGATGTTATATTTTAATGTTTTATTATGTTAACAAAGTTAACATGTTCAAGTGTTTTATATGGCTATAAGTTAGCTAATAATATTAATAATACTGAATGGTTTTAACTAAAACTAAGAACATTCCCGATTGAATTACTGCGAATATGAAAAACACTAGTTTTATACGAAGTAGTCTAGGATTTGTCTAACAGATACTAGGATGCCGATGTTTTATCAGAGAATAATAATAATAAGACCAGAAAGACGAAATAGCTTAAATTTGGAAATTCAACAGCTTTATTACAGTCACTAGTGTTTTATCAGCTACAGGGGTAACACTTAAGTAGATACAACCTGAAATAGATATTTTATCCCTCTCTCCAACAATTTATATTTTGGTACAGAGAGCTATGATTCCCAACATCTGCAGCATAGTCCAAAAATTTTACAGACTAAGGTACGCTTAGCTTAGGCCCTTGCATCTCATTACTCCGTATATCTTCAAAATGCTGAGAACTTTAACAAATAAAGATATTAATATTAAATCATTTATTTGCGATAACTATGTATATGATCCATATTAAGTTAGTAATAGTTATATTATACTTAAAAGCGGTAATAGTAATAATCAAAGAAAAGTTATTACGTTACATGTCTACAACGTTCATGCCACGCGATGAGACAACGATGCCCAGCATGATCATCATCAGCCGAAGACGTCTATTCCTGGACATAGGCCTCTCCCAAAGATCTCTAAATACAGCCGCCATGCCCGTACTGCTGGGCACTGGAGGGTGACGATTGTAGGGGTTGATATGGGGGGATAGGGCCATTTTCCACCACGCCGGCCCAATGCGGGTTGGTGTGAGCCAGAGCCTCGTTTGTTAATTAGCAGGGTGCACCACGAGCAGGGGAGATTGACTTAGGCACCGTGGGTTATGCGCGACAACACACCCATAAGTGAATAGTATAAGAGTTTATAAAGGTAATTTTTAATATGACGTAAGCTATAGTAACTTAGCCACATATTTAAGGTAATTTTACGGGGATCCAGTTTAGATCCTCGTTTGCGGATCGCGCGCGGTCAGCGTGCTGCAACAAAGAGTTCATTAATGCGGCTCCATTTCACGCCGTATTGGAAATTTCTCCTGTCGGTCCGCCGACGCGACCGGAATATTCTGGACTAGTTAAGCGGCTGCTACTGATCAATCCTCCTAGTTAAACCGTTGAAATAAACCCTCTCTCATTTCTACGCGAGGATATCGAGTTTAGAAATGATCATCGCGCTTGCTACAGCTTTTGTGACAAATAATAATCGATGCTAAAAAAAAATTTTAACGTTGCAATATTAATAATAATTATACCTGTCAATAATTAAAACATTTTATCTAATTGTAATATTAAGGATATAAAAAAAAAAAAAATTAATACTATCTTGTAGTAGCACTTAACCTATGTAAGCCCCACCTCTTCACTGTGAAGTATTGATGTTTTGGTAGTTGAACAGCATCTTTTATCTATCACCAACCAGCTATTGGTGATAGATAGAAGCCACCAATGCTATATTTGGTGGACGTACTACTTGGGGGTTACCATTATTTAGAACTGTTATTCCGCAACTCGATGATATGGTGAACTCTAATCCTGATTACCATCTTATTCACATGGGCTGGCAAAACGCCTACTCATCGCTTTAATTAATAAAGAAACTAATTATTTAGGTATTTACACGGCAGCATATATATTAATAAAGGAAATAAAATTAAATCAGATGTATACTACACTATATCACTCAACATAGAGTGTCAACAGAAAACACAAAGAGCTTTTAAATTCAAATATGGAAATAGAAGTGCTTTAGAGTAAGGACTGCAAATTTGTCGCGCTCGCAGCGGAGGCGGTGGCGCGGAGGCTCCTGAGGGACCTTCGCCACAAGTCACTCCCACTGCTGGCTGTAGATGTGTGTGAGATATGAACAGATAGTGTGTGTCAACTTTACACAGATAAATAACTTTTCTGCGGCATAATGCAGCAGAGGTCGGCATTAAGTTGTAACTGCCTCATTAAAGCAATGTTTGATTAACTTACAAAGGTTCTTCTTCGAGTCCGAGGCTACATAAATGTTTAACTTGATATATTCCAGTCTTCATCATATTGCTGTGTTCAGGGTCCTTATTGGTGTAAAGTCTTACTCCCTAATGTGGCCCTGGTGGAACGCCAGGAGTCCACTGGAGACTCGATGAGTGTCTACGTTGGCTCTAATTTTCCAGGTAGGAAGGAATATAATAGGTCTCTGCTGCCGGAGATCATCTAGGTAGGTACCACCGTAGCGCCTATTGCAGTCGACAGACAGTACCGTGTAAACATTACGGTATTCCGGTTTGAAGGGCGTTGTAGCTAGTGAAACTATGGGCGCAATGTAGTGCAGTGTATACCAATCAAACTAATTCCCCGTTGTCATGGGCAAGCATATTACTTACCATTAAGTGAATGTCCTGCTCGTCTTGTCGCTTAATAGCATAAAAAATGAAGAAATGTAGCTGCAGAAGGTCCATGGGAACCAGCTAGATTTTGAAAGTGGTCTTATTAGGAAAAAAGTCTGAGTAACTGTGGTGTAGATCATCCACCAGTTAACGTTAAGGGTTAAATAATGTGATAAAGCTTTCTCCCGAATAAATACATATTTACAAGTTTTAATAAAAAATCCAAGTTACGAACGTACCATTATAACAAAGTAATGATAAAACTAACATAAACTTAAGCGATATCTAATATATCTCCGAACGATATTCTTTTGAACTGATTTAAGATTCCTCTGCCGTATCAGATCTGACGATATTATATTTTCGATCATACTTTGAAATTACCGAGGGAGATAAAAGTTTGTTTATTGAATATATAAAGAAAACACGTCTTTGTGAGTTTGCTGTGTGTTGGCTTTGATAATTACATGAGTTATTATTTAAAAAAAATATGTTTAAACCTTTCATGAATTAAGTATGGTTTAAGTTACAAAGCGACGAGACACTTTATAATAATATGGAGATAGAATTATATACACTGCATCGCATTATGTAGCTTAAACACATTAACGGGGTGTAAAGGGGTGTAAGGGGTCCTACGAAACAACTCACGAGATCCAAGCCAACTTCACCTGCTTTTGGTGTAACCTGTTAATCAACAAACGAAGCTCCAGCTCCCACCAACCCGCATTGTTCCAGCGTGGTAGGAAATGGCATACATCCCCTCATATGAACCCCTATAAACGGCAGCTCCTAGTGCTCGGCGATGCAGGCAGCGCAGGTCCGATCGATGTAGGCATCTTTGGGGTGGTGATCACTGAATTTCATGGTGATTCATGGTGAATAGTACCTTCGTATAATTCTATAAACAATCGTTCAAAACAGTTACCACCATATAACTATCCACCCATAATAAACCCTCTCAATGTTGAGGTTGCTGGGATTAAGGGTATTCTCTCACAAGCAACGATGGTCAAGTGCGAGTTGTAATAAAGAAATTCGTTCAATAAAACCAATCTTTTAAGTTGATTACAGATCCGATGTTGAGAAGAATCCTCTCCATCGCAGACTCTTAACATATAAAGCTTTTGCTCGCAAACCATTCGAAACGGTTCCGAAAGTTTACACTGAAATGAAAATGGAGCTTTGACCATCAGAGCAAAGATGTACCATTAAAACAACTTTCACAAAAAGCGGAAATCTTACTTGTTACCAAAACTTCCGGAAGTTGTGTTTAAAGCTCAGCTTCTTTATATTCTCGTTATTGCTTTGAACCTCGTTGTTCGAGGGTTAGTTTCTAGTTGAGTAAAATATTTTTAGGTTTACTCCATTAACCCACTGTACCGCTAAGTAGTAAGCATATGTCAATAGTTCCACTTTCTATCACCAGGCTATAATGTGCAGACCTTACTATCTTCCAGTCTGCAGGATGTAGCTAGTGGACTTACTAAGGTTTTTTATTCGACGGAGCGACGATACCAACGAGATGTTCACCTGATGGAAACTACATAACAACGTGGCGCTAGTTATGATGGTAATGTTTCGTTACCTCAGTAATTTTACTAGCTACAACGCCCTTCAAGCTGCAATACAGTGATGTTTGCATACTACTGTTTGGTAGCAGGAATAGAAGCTGCGGTAAAGGATGAGACCTACCATCGGTACCTTTTGAAGTAATGTCTGTAGGAGATGAATTCAATTTCTAATGCTGTTTTTTTTTAAGTTGGATCTTGGATGAGTTCTAGAGTCTACTCTAAGATATGTCTATAGGGAAACGTAGCACGGGACGCCCACTGACCAGATAGAGCCACAGAACTGTGCAAGGCGGCTGGCAGCAAGCAAATGCTGTTCTTTGGAGAGGTCCGTGGATTGGCGCGAGCTGTTGATGATTCCCACTCCGATTCATCATCAGCCGATATACGTCCACAGCTGGACATGGCGTCCCCCAAAGATCTCCACATACAATCGTCATAGCTACCGCCACCGCTGGACGCTAGAGTCGTCGTTTGTTCATATAGGGGTGGTTTGGGCCGTATCCCACCAGGCTGGCTTAATGTGGATCGGTGGCAGCCAGAGCTTTGTTTGTTGCTTAGCAGGGTGCACCACGAGCAGGTGAGGTTGTCTTGGATGCCTTGAGTGTTGTGTACGATTCAAAATATAATCTGTGCACGAACAGAACATAAGAAAGCAACTCACGGTTGATACAGATTTTCTCCGTGCAGGTATACACGTATATACTTTAACTGTGACATGTATCATTTTTATGACGAATTTAAGATGTAATCTGTGCACGTACAACGGGGAAAAAAGTATAATGCGGCTAATGAAGATAACTGTGGTACAGTAATGAATACGCATGATCATCGCGTCGGCGGGATAACGCGGCGCAGAATTACCGCGCACGCAGTTACGTATAACGGCTCATAAGGGATTGTTACGTCTAATTTTTTTTTTTTTAACAAAGCGACGAAAGAAGCGTGTAATCACCTGATGGTAAGTGATACTCCCGCCAGTAACACTAGCGCTAGTTAATATAATATACAACATCACCACATTGCGACATGTTGAGTCTCGTTACCCCAGTAATTCCACTAGCTTTAGCGCCCTTCAAATCGGATCACAGTAATGTAAGCAATAGTTATATTGTTTTTTTATCTGGTGTAATAAATATTTACGTATGCTTCATCATCAGCCGATGGACGTCCACTGATGGTTATAGGCCTCCTCCAAAGATTCTCACATCGTTGGGATAGGGATTAATATCAGAGGATTTGGGCCATTTCCCACAACACTGGCCCAATGCGAAATGGTGGGAGCCAGATCCTCGTTTGTTGATTAGCAGGGTCCATCACGAGCAGGTGAGATTTACTTAGGTTCCACTGTAGCTTCTATTGCAACCGACAAACAGTAGTGTCCAAACATTACTATGTTCCGGTTTGAAGGGTGTTGTAGCTAGTCTATATATAATAGTAATATAGTATAACGGTTCTGTTTACACTTATTCCTTAATATAAAAGGGATTTAAGTGTAAAGGATAGCTCGGGTAGCAGGATAGCATATCCTGTCACTGTGGTTATAAGGTGGCATGAGGTCCTGGCGCTCTTAAGCCATTTGTTTCAATATTACCGTAACACCTCAGCGTACTGATAACCAAGGTTTTTTTTTATAGAAATCTTTTTTTTTACAATCTACAAAGAAGTATGTATACTTGTGTCCTTGTTGTTGCTATTCAGTCTATTGTTGTCCACCGCTGCTTATAGGCCGCTTTAATTTATGTCCAGCAAGACTGGTCCGGAAGGTTTCTTTGCGATCCTCATCAGATCGTCCACCGCTGCTTATCTGGTCTTCTCTTAAAGACCTTTCTGCACCATCGTCCGTCCGATCTTCGTGCTGTGTGGTGTTTAAACCTTTATCTAACCGCTGGTAGTTCACGACTTTGATATAACGTTTTCATAAGGAACGAGAAGGTTCTTGGCTATATGTTAAAAAAATCGGTTAAGCCGTTTTAAGATAATGACGAAGTGTTACGAAATTCCTTACCCAAAGGGTCTCGCAGGGGTTACATCCAGCAAAGCTGGCGGGGAACAGTTAGTACATATATTAAAAAAAGACGAGCTTCATCTGGTGGAGACGTGGCTCCTCTTGATGACTTGACATACATTTCCTTTGATGATGAAGACGTAAACTCATCCTTCAGTAATTTCACCTACAATTATTTTTTGTCAGAAGCGATAACATTTTAACGACGAAAGATTAAAACTTGAGAGGCACGAAAAGATCAGCGTTAACAAAGAGGAGAGCGCCGAGTGGAGGTGGTCGAGGCTTCAGAGCGACCGGTTAATTGTTCAGAACTCCTAATTGGCCACAAGTTGCCGCTTTCAGCCGCTGCATCGGTCCAACATTTTCAAAGGGTAAAAAATGATAAAAGCAAAAATTAGGTTCGAATTTGGATACCAGTTGGAAAAATGGGGTGGAACCTGAAACGAATGTTACTACTGTGTGAAAGCTTGAGGCTGGATACTGAAAGTGTTAACGAACCTTTATTACAATAGACCTGTGTTAATGGTTTCATCATTCATCATTGTCATCATCATTTTTGTTGGTGGCAAGGTGGTTTTCTAAATTCTTCCACTCCTTTGCTGTACTCTTGTCTCCCTATCTTATCAAGAATAACCTGAACCTCTATCTTTGCAAACGGGTTGATCATTGTACTATGAAGGTATTTGTAAAATAAAGCTAGCAAAATTACTGTGATGACGAGTCTTACTTCCTAGGTCTCATGGTGACGAGCACAATATGGTGCAGTGTATACCATTTTATCTAGCACCACGTTGCTGTGGAACCTTTCTCTTATTACCAGCAGAACGTCGCGATAGTCTCGTCGCTTCATTGAATAAAAAAAAATAGTATGGGAACTAACCGTCGTCGTCTGGTGTTGAAAAAGAGATGATAGAATTGTATCATAGGACTCATCATCATCATCATTAGGTGCCCTCTTCAAACTGAACAACCACCTGATGGTAAGTAGCCTGCCTACAACATTGTGGCGGTAGTTAGGATGTTATACACTGCACGACACTGTGTTCGTCGCTTTGAGACATGAGCTTAAGCCTTATCACCTCAGTCATTTCACTAGCTACAGCGCCCTTCAAACCAGAACACAGTAGTTATTGCAATATATAATAAAAGCGGCTGCGGTGGTACATATCTAGACAGTCAACAGAGACCTATCAAATACCTTCCTACCTAGAATATTAGAGCCAACGTAGACCCTCATCGAGTCTCCCATGGACACTTCAGGGTCCACCAGGGCCATTTAAGGCTTTACAACAATAAGGACCGCGAACACGGCCAATATGATTAAGACTGGAGACCTACCGCTAAGAAATGTATAATATATTGTAATAGTATAAAAATCCTTCGGGAATTATAATAAGAGGAAATCCTTTGTATTAATAAACAGGATCGTTCCTGACTTCAAAGGGATCTGGAGAAACAATTTCCTCGCCGTACACGCACATTTAAGGGTCCTTTTAGGGGAAAACACAAAACCGTTTGCGATTTGTCACGTAACAAATTGATTTTTTTTTATTACTCCTATTGGCAACATTGGGGCGGGGTTGACAAGAAATAATTGGCGTACAAGATATTTGAGATTTTATATTTGTTTCCTCTCTGGAGAGATGAGACGAGCAAGACCTTCACCTGATGGTAAGTGATACGCTTGTCGATAACAATGTGGCGCTAGTCAGGATGGTATACACAGCACATTGTGCTCATAGTCTTGAGACATTAGATGCTGTCTCCAGGAATTTCACTGGATATAGCGCCCTTTAAACCGGAACATAGTCATGTTTACACATTACTGTCTGTCGGCTGCAATCGGAGCTGCGGTGGTACCTACACGATCTCACCACCAGTTATTACTGATATCTAGTTTGTCTTAGTTTTATATACTTTAATTAATTAAAACTTACCAACATTTTGGCGGAGGATGTTGGGGAAGGTCTATATCCGGAAGTAGATAAACAATTAATGATGATGATGATCAAGAATTCCATGATGTTAAATTACGAGGAGAACGTAGACGACGAACTCGTTCAGGATACTTCGGCTCTTATATATTGATAGCCTCAACACGGCGATGTTGTTGTCGCCGCAGATTTACTATATGAGGGTGGTAGCTAAGGGTGTGAGTTCACAAAAATCCTACCACCGAATAAACTCCACATGTTGCGCCAAATTTAAACCAGGAACAACGTTACAAGGAACTTTTAGCTGTTGTGAAGCGACGAGACGGGAAAGGATTTCACCTGATGGTAATTGATACGCCTGCCGCAACAATGAGACGCTAGTTAGGATGATATACACTGTACCACATTTCGCTCATCGCATGAGACATAGAATTCTAGGTCTCATTACTCCCCTCTAGAAGTAGACCGCGCGGTAGTTCCGCCTAGTTCCTGCCACCTCGAGTAGCAGCCTCATCAAGGTCTCTTGCTGTCGCAAACAAGGTTGTCTGCGACAGCGTTCTCGTGGTTTCTGCTAATAGCTTAGGGAGGTACACCGTGGGGTGATAGCCGGCAAGAGTCCGGCATAACCCCTCTGTTGCCCCCACAGCAGAAGGGTTTTCCCACAAAAAGATTTAATAACCCCAGTTTTTTTTTCTGGTTTACTGTTTGGGCGTGGCAAGGACTGCACCAGACACGTTAAAAGAAGAAAATCGTGAGTACACAGTTATCAAGGTTCCTGCATAACAAATCTCAGCAGGTACACAGAAGCTACTAAGAGGTAAAAAAAAATTAAGTAATGTTTCCACACTATTGTGTGTCGGCGGAAGTAAGTGCTGCAGTGATGCCTACGAGACGTCTGACAACAGAGACCTACCACCAGTGGAGTGGCGGTCGATTGGATATTATCTGATACGGAGCAGTATCAGTTTTAACTGTAGTTAATTCTCCTAACAATAAACTATTCAGTTTATTCCGTTGTGTTTATTGTGTTGATTAGAATTATTCTGATGGTGGAGACTGTTTTTCCATTATCGGAGCCCAGATACAGCTGCGATTGGAATTAACTGACGATGAATGGACGGACAGCAATGGAAACCTATACAGCAGATCTCTGGATAACGAATACAATGCTATTTGTTCGCAGCTCTTGTTTTAATTATTTTTATAAATGAAAATCGAACAAGATTTTAATTACTTGCTTATTAACCTTTTCTAATCATCATCATCAGGTGAAAGACGTCCGTTGCTGGACATAAGCCTCCCCGAAAGATCTCTACGTTTGTAGAGGTTCAAGTGAGAGGATTTGAGCTGTTTCCCACCACTCTGGCCCAATGCTGGTTGGTAGGCGCCAGAGCCTCGTTTGTTGGTTAGCAGAGTGCATCACGAGCCAGGTGTGATTGACTTGGGTTGCGCAAGATGTTGTGCAGAACCCTGTACATCCATCCTTTTCTAATATAGTACAAATTTAATTCCAACTGTTAGCATTCGTACTCATGTGTATTATAAGTAGAGTTCATGTTATTATTTAGCTTACTAAGTGCAGATAATCTTTTTGAAATCTATGAGCTTTCACAAGACATTTTATAGAAACCTAAATCTAGTAGAGATCGAATCTAGGCTTCTTTGAGCCTGCAAGCGCGTAGTTCCATCTATAACTATACTAAGACTAATACAATATTCATGTTTGCCACCCCCCAAATAATTTAATTAGCTACATTACTCTTCAATCTAACACAGTAAAGTATGCACACTACTGTTTGGTGGCAGCCATAGGCGCTACGATGGTTCCTACCTACATGGTTTCCGGCAACAGAATCAAAGTATCATTATTCTTACATAAATACTTTTAAAATCCTGGTTTTGATTATTAGTTCTTTTCATTATTTGCTATAGTTGTCTATAAAAATTATTATAGCTAACATTCCTTTATCTATCTTACTATTTATTATGCAGCATCACAAATCGTGGGAAATTCATTTATGTTATAAAATTAAAAAAAGATGGTTTCCGAGCGACTTGAGATTTCCTCTGAAATAACTTTTCTCCTCGCCCTATTGACAACATTCTTGGAAATTCCATTGTAATAAAGTTGGGGCTTTGATCGTTGAAGCGGATGGAAAGGTATCATTAAAATATATTGTACAATGGACGGAAATCGGATTTGCTTAGTCGTTGCCCCCTTTCCCATTTACAGACTTTAAAACGGAATTTCGTTTATTAATTATTATGAACAATTCTACTGTTGCAACATCTATAATATTTTCGTTGCTCTAAATTGAACTAACATAATTTTATTTGTATGACTATCGGGAAATAAAAAGGTGGATAGTATAATGGCATTATATATAATCCCCCCCCTCCTTTATTTACGGCGCAGAGACATGGCACCTGATCATCGGGCTGGTACACCCATTCAAGGCAGCACAGCAAGCGAAGGAGAGAGCTATGCTTAGCATTTCTCTAGAGAACAAAATCCGGAACGGGAGAAATTCAATGGAGAACTACAGTAATTGACATAGTTCTCAAAATCTGCAAACTGAAGTGGCAGTGGACCGGCCATGTCTGTCGTTTCAGTGACGGCCGATGGGGGAGAAAAGTCTTGGAGTGGAGGCCAACAGGTCACAGAAGTGTAGGACGCTCTCCTTCCAGAAGAACCGACGACAACATCGGGGCGGTCGTAATCGTGCGTGGATGCATGAAGCTGAGGATCGCATTTAGTGGAAGATATTGGGGAAGGTCTATATCCAGCAGTGGATAAACAAAAGTTGATAATGATGATGATGATAATGGCAGTAGATTCCTATAATAATGGTTGTGGCTAGTCAAGAGTTGATTTAAAAAATTCTTCCTGCTTTTCATAACTTCTCCCATGTGAGCCTCTATTATCACGTATGTTACGAATCAATTGCTTCTAACCGAACTAATTCGTCAGGATTTAGCTCGCAGCCAAACTAAACTTCAACAAGGAGATCAATAGACGCATCCAGCTCGGTTGGGAAACGTTTGAGAAATTCCGCTAAACCATCTCCTAAATTCCCCAATATCTTAAAACAAAAGTCTATCAAACAGTGCATTCTCCCCACCCTCACCTGCGGCGCAGACATATGGCATTTGTCCACCGATTCAAAGTCATACAGCGAGCTATGGACAGAGCCATGCTTGGCGTTTATGTCAAGGCCAAGACCCAGACCGTAGAAATTCGACCATGTCTGTAGTGTCAGTGATGGTTCGAGAATAGTGTAGGACGCCCCCTCTCGAGATCGACCGACAGCATCGTAAAAGCGGTCGGAAGTGGGTGGATGTGAAAAGCTGAGAATGTATCTGGTGAAAGACGTTAAGGAAGGCATATATTCAGTAGTGGCATAAAAATGGTTGATGATGATGAACTAATACGTATTATCTATCAGCAGCAATCCTCACATCAGTTATAATGAAGTTCTCGATTTTGAATATCCGCAAATTTCATATTATAAACACCTTAAGTTTTTTGTCCCATAAATAATTTTGTGTTGTATCTCTTTGAGGTAATGGAGCTGCCTTATCCCTGAGTGGTAACATCCCCAAAAAAGGGATATTAAAAAAAATGTAGAAGTCGTATCGTGAGATGCAGGGAGCAGAGAGACTGATACTTAGAAAAATAGTAGTCCCTCTCATAGTATTAAGGAAATCCACTACTATATAATCTATAATGATTCGTTGGCCGAATGCCTGGCATCACGTTATTATAGGCAGGAGTGTTATTTTTACCATCAGATGAACGTCCTGCTAAAGTAAAGAAAAAAAAAATTGTTTACCAAGGGCCATCACCCTTACACAAATATGCACGATCCTTATAAAGATTTGCTCTATGATAAACGATAGCGTGATCTATTGTTCACGGTGGCGCCATCTGTTGGGTTGTATAAAAACCTTTTTGTTACAAGTTCATGTAAAATTCTATACAATAACAAAAGAAGAGTATTGTAATGAGATCCAATTAAGACGTCTCAAATGCCAATCGTATCATAAAGCCGTTCATGATATTTAATGATAGCCATTGTTTCGTTCGGCTCAATGAAGTACTTGTTACAGAATTGTATCTGAAGAAGACAGTATTAACAATTCTCTCAAAAACGAAATATTTTAAATTGTGACAATGTAAGCTAAAAGCCTTTCGATTATACCAGATTTATCACAATTACATTAACTTAGATTGTTAAGTGTAATGACATAATACAATGAAAATAAATCCACGTGCGAGATGAGGAAATATCTCCTCGGCCATTCTTCACTAGTCATGTCGTAAAAGGGTTTTAAGAATGGAAAATTTTCAGGTCAACAAAAGCAGGTCTCTCTATGTCCATTCCAGCAAACTGCCCTGCTCCAGCAGCTTACGATATGTGAAGAATATGGCAATAATACTGAAGGTGTGCGTCTCTCACTAGACGCCGTCGAGGTAGATACCACAGCAGCTCCTATTTCTACCGCCAAACAGCAGTGTAATTTAGTGTGGTCCGATTTAAAGGGCGTTGTGGTTAGTGAAATCACTCGGGTAACGAGTTTTAATATTTATCGTTTCCAGGTGATGAGCAGTGAGGCTGTGTATGTCATAAATTTTAGTGACAAGTAGTTATGGACATTTGTATTATTTCATGATCATTATTAATGTTATTATTGGCCGTAGATGTTCGTTGCTGGACACCGCCCTCTCTAAAAGATCCCCACTCCAATTGGTCTCACGCTTACGTTCCCACAGGATGGCTTCTGCTACCGCCCGGTACAATGGGCTATCATTTATAGACGTTCACATAGGATTTGGGGTCATTTCCCATGACCACGTGTGTGTCATTTCATCATCAGCCGTTAGACGTCCATTGCTGGACATAGGCCTCCCCCATAGGTTTACAGTCATCATAGCCTCTGGTATTGCCGGGCACTAGGAGCCGCTGTTTGTAGGGGTTTGGGCCTTTTCCCACCACGCCGGCCCAATGCGTGTGAGCCAGAGCTTCATTTGTTGATTAGTGGGCTGCACCACGAGTAGATGAGGTTGGCATTGACCCCGTGAGTTGTTGTGTGGGACTCCTTACACCCCATTGTAGAATATCATATATATGTTCACTTGTGAATATAATAGTTTCAAAATAATTAAACATGGATATTTTTATATAGAGAAGAACATTATTAAAAGATAAAAAAAATTATTAATATACATAATAAATATTAGTATCGATAATAAATTAAATAGACTTAATCCATTTTGATATACATCACTATGAACATAACATGATTTTTATAATAGATACTAAGCGAGACTGAGATAAATTGAATAGACTACTTCTAGACTAGATGCGTTAAAGCCTACATCGCATCTCCTTATGGGATGGGATTATAGTCAAGGGCTAGTGTGTATAATAAAAAAGTTTATTTAATCTTAAATTTATATTATACATAAACTCAACGTTTATATATGTAAGAAGTGAACACCCCCGCATCGCGAAACTGTAATCAAAACGTACTGCGGGAGCGCTAACAGGATAATGGGTCACAAAATGACCACCCGGGGAGTTAAGCGCCGTGTGCTCGGCTAAGTAAATGATTACAACCCTCGCAATGATACAGCGGCACAGCCATGTTCCAACGCGAACTAATTTTAAAACCACACCGGATGTGTAGCGTGTGCTGACAGGCTCAGCCATACTATCACGATTGCTGAAGACAGTCCAAAGAAAGGTTTATCGAGCCCGCTCTTTATAGCTGCTACCCTTAGTATCTTCATTCGACGAAGCAAGCATTAACACCACAGACCACATCATCATCAGACACTTAACTTCAGGAGGGATTGCAGCCAAGCACTATACTTTTCATTAAAAAAAAGGTAATTGCGAGACGTTCATCAAAGGTTAAGTGATACCATTGCCCATAAGTGGCGTTAGGATGATATACACTGCACCACATTACGCTCGTCGCTTTAGAACGTAAGGTATTAAGTACCTATATCCTGGTAATTTTAATAGCTACAACGCCTTTCGAGCTGCAACGTGAATGCTTGCATGCTGCTGTTCCTATGCAGATACAGAGGCTGCGGTGGTATCCAGACGGTCTCCAGCAACAGAGACCTACCACCAGAATTAATTGTAGATATACCTCTATAGCAGCCGTCAACATATGAGAGCCGGAGTGTACCTGATGACCACTTCCCAATATCTATCGCCTCATTGTTACTTAACACCATGTGAAATTGAGGACAAACCCAAAGCAGACCAATTAAGTAGACCTGGAATGGCTTAACTCAGATTTTTGCCTGAAACCAGCCGATGGAGAGATATGTACCTTAATGACACGACCACGTTTAAATTAATGCAGTTGAATTATTAATTAGTTAAGTATTTTTCTATTTAACGACCCAACGATACGACAGGGACACCTAATATTAAGTGATAGGTCTGCCCGTGACAATGTGGTGCTAGTTAATATGGTATACGCAGCAGCGTGTCGTGCTCGTCGCCTTCATCATCATCAGCCAATACATGTCCACAGCTGGACGTAGGCCCCCTACCCCAAAGATTTCCACGTTTGTAGGAGTTCAAATGGCGGGATTTGGGCCATTTTCCACCACGCTGGCCAGGTGCGGATTGGTGGGAGCCAGAGGCTCGTCTGTTGTTTGACAGGGTGCACCACGAGCAGCCGAGGTTGACTTCGAGTCACGTGAGTTGTTGTGTGGGTCCCCTTAAACCCCTTTAGACATAAAATCTGAAAACTCCTTACGCAGTAATTTAGCTAAGTACAGCGCCATTCAAACCGGAGCATAGTAATATTTGCAGCTGGATGCGGGCAGCGCAGGATCAATCGATTTGGAGATACTTTGGGGAGGCCTCTGGCCAGCAGTGGACATCTGTCGGCTGATAATGATGATGATGATGATTTGTCGGCTGCAATAGAAGCTGCGGTCTCCGGCAACAGATATCCATCACCAGCATAAAGTAACGTTAGAATGATAATGTAGCGGTAGTGCTTTCATAATAATGATATGTGGCCAGGAGTTTATATTAATTTGAGGAGTCGCCGCCGCGGGGGTGTCCCGAGGTGGGGGTGGCCGGCGCTTTAATAAACATAAAACACACACACAACGCACAAAGCTGGTAATGTACCTGGCGAGAGGATAACGGAGATGTTATCCCGGCGCTGCTGTGTCATATGTTTTGATTACTCCGCAGCATCTGCAGTCCGCTGTAATGTTGTATACTTAGTGTAAAAGTTTCAAGTATTACCGGCGGCAGGCTTCTGCTCTCGGAGACTGTCTATGTAGGTACCACCGCTGCGCCAATTGGCGACAAACAGCGGTGATAAAATATTACTGTGATCAGGTTTGATGGGGGCTGTAGCTAGTGAAATTACTGGGGTAACGAGACTTGATAACCTTATATCGACGATTGTCGCCTTAAGACATAAGATATAAGGCCTCTTTAGCGGAGTTATTGCTCAAGCGCATAGAAATACTAACTGTGATGGTAGCTATCTTGACCGTCTGCGGCAACAGTGACCTACCACCAGTGTGGCATATGTTGTAGTAACTTAAAGTTATCCGCACCACATTGTGCTCATCGCCTTAAGACACAAGATTTTGAGTCTCACTACTCCTGTAATTACAATAGCTGCAGCGCCTTTCAAACTGGAGCCCAGTAATATTGGCATAGTGCTTCTAATACCTTCCTAGATGGCCTCCGGCAACAGAGACCTTATCATCATCAGTTGACAGACGTCCACTGCTGGACATAGGCCTCCTCCAAAGATCTCCACGTCGATCGGTCCTGCATTGCTCGCATCCAGTGGGTCCTCGCGACTCTCACGAGATCGTCGGTCTACCTTGTGGAAGGCCTCCCAGCACTACTTCTACCAGACCTACCACCAGTAAAATGGCTAGTGTTTTTTATAGTTTAAACTTTTTATGAAAAATAATCAAGCTCATAGCTTTATTAATGATAGCCTCTGCATCTCAATCGCTGGTTTAATCTTGTTTCGATGACAAAGATACTACGCGTTAGAAACCGTTGCTATGTTACCTATTTATGATATTAAGGTAGCACTGAAATAATTAAGTTTCAGGCGGAGCTTCGCGTCAGTCGCTGAAAGTAAAGCGTGTGGTTTCCGCTCAGCCGCAGACATTTCATTACTGCGGCGCCGCTTCGTGTCTCTTTAGGTCACCACAATCAACGCTTCCACGTGAGTACAATACCTGCATTGTATGTTATGACAATCCTTGTACGTTATATGTGATGTGTGTTATCGTTATCAACAGCTGATAGATGTCTAGTGCTGGACGTAGACCTCCTCCGAAGATCTTTAAACAGATCGGTCTCAGGCTATCCGTCGAAATATTCAATAGTAATATTTAAGTGTTCTCTATAAGGGGCGTGAGGGGTCCCGCGTAACTCACGTAACCCAAGACAACCTCACCTGCTCGTGGTGCACCCCGTTAACCAACAAACCATGCTCTGGGTCAGACCTGCATGGAGCCAGCGTGGGAAATGGCCTCATATCCCTTCATATGAACTTCTACAAACGTGTAGATCTTATCGGTAGGCCTATGTCCAGCAGTGTTACGTCAATCAGCTGATGATATGTTATCTGTAAATTATATAACAGTTTTGCATCATATTCAGATATTTATATATGATACTTTATAATCAATATATATATATATATTTTTTCTCTGTATGTTCCGGATGATTTTGGAGATGGACTAGACTGAAACTTGTTCAAGATTCACAAGCAGATAGTTAGATAAAAAAAAATCTTAAGGTAATTATGAAAAGCTCTCAAACTATGAGGAACTTTTAAGACAATTTGATTATAAGAGGATTTTTTTTTCTTGACATTTGTAAGATACAGATTTGTTATCTTTTAGTACTGATAGTATAATGTAAATGAAATAACCGTTCAAAGGTAATACAACGCGGACGCGGTTCAACTAGTTTAGGTTTGTAGTAAAAAAAAAAAAAGTTAATAGTTTACCGTCGCTCAGTCAATGAGGTCAACTGGTAAGATTTTTTGTTTTATTTCATCGACAGGCCAGTAGACTGTTCGTCTGATGATAAACGTTTCCTCACCACAACCGAAATGATTTGATATTTACTCAGCATCAATATCTGCTGTGTGTAGGTAGTATGATATAAACCCTTTAAGATAAGTATATATTGGTACAAGCAACTTAAGTATTAATAATATATCAAAATAATTATTTAATCAAATTAAATATGATATTATTTTCGAATTTTGATATTTAATTAATTATTTTAGTAAAACCTTCTCAAGTAAAAATTTAGGGTAGCGAGTCATATGGATGTCTCATTTTACACAGGAGGAAAATGTTTTTATAGTTTTTACTAATTAAAACTAATTTTAATTGTTTTTTATTTATTCTAATATGTTATTAGTAAAGTTATTGTTTTGTGACATAAAAGTATTTAAACAAAAGTTTTTTTTTTAAATAATAATTATCTTTATTGTAAGCTGGAAGTCAACACTGTGCCATAACGTCTTAACAAGTGTTTATGTACATATAAAGAATTTTAGAAATGTATTCTTCTTAGTATTTAGAAAAAGTAATTTTATCTCTTAATTGTTTTCATGTTATTAAGGGTTAAAAACACCACCAAGTATAACCAAGTAACAACAGAAATGTAGATTTAAAACATCGATTCCACTCGTCCGAAATAAAGTAACACTGAGATGCATAAGTTGAGATGATAGACTTATTTTTTATAATGCCGTTGTTGTTCTCAAATAATTCGCTGCTTATCGAAGACTAGAGAAGTTAGACACATAATAGCCTGGCCTGGAGCCCTAGGCGTTCCTCTGATTCCGCTTTACGATACGATTGCGAAATGAAGAGAGACGCCGGCGGTAACTGCCCGAGCTCCCGCCCGACGTCTGATTTCATATTACTTTTACGACAAACACTTTGTCGAGTAATGTTCTAATAAAATAAAAATAAAAGGATATTTTTTGATTTTGCACAACTTAGTAACGAGTGCTGTAATAAGTTATTGTATGTAAAATTCAAAAATAAACAAGTACACGCGTCCTGATGTAAACATACTTCTGCCCATCCATGGCAGATGTTACGCCTAGTAACAAAATTATCTATTACTGCCATAAGTTATAATATACCTAAATACTTGAAAGTGATAGTAATATACTAAATATTAATTTAACCCCAACCCTGTTATTCTAAATATTGTAGGTTATGTTTATGAAAGAGGCAAGTGTAAGTGGAATTTAATAAATATCCCCCCTGCGCAAGATCTGAACTGTCGCCGACGATCGTAAATAATATACAGAAGGAGAATTATTAAATACCTGAGTCTTAACGTCGACATGTAACTTCACTCCCCCATTCCATCCCCGTGCACCCCCTTTGTTGTAATTTCTTTTACCTGCGACGCAGGGGTATTCATAGTGTAGTCACGCGCCCGGGCCCCCAAAGTGTCTCCGATACAGATTTATCTCGTTACAAAGAATAACAGTTGTGTAATATCAATACGCGATATTAAATATAATGGTCTATGAAATATTATCACGTAATTATCTGGTGGTAGGTCTCTGGTACCGCCGCAGCTTCTGTTGCAGCTGACAAACAGTGCTATGCAAACATTACTGTGTTCCAGAATTAAGTATGGGTAAGTTACTATTTGATAAGTATATATAACTTAACGAACAAAACTAATATTTAGATTAGAAAAGGCATCTATATGTATTATCTAAATAAAGCAGGATAATGGGAAGAGAAAGGGGTGTAAGGGGTACAATAACTCACGGGACCCAAGTCAACCTTACCTGCTCGTGGTGTAGCTTGCTAATCAACAAACGAGGCTCTGGCTCCCACCAACCCGCATTGGGCCGGCGTGGTGAGAAATAGCTCAAGTCCTCCCATATGAACCCCTACAAACGATGGAATCTGGTGCCCGGCTATGCAAGCAGCGCAGGGCCCATCGATGTGGGGATGTTTAAGAGAGGCCTATGTCCAGCGGTGGACGTCTATCGGCTGGCGATGATGAAGCGTTATCAAATTACTTCACTGTTGGTAGGTGTCTCTTGCCGGAGAACGTCTAGGTAGGTACCACCGCAGCGCCTATCTAGAAATTTACTGTGTTCCGGATTGATGGGCACTGTACATGCTGAAATTACTGGGGTAACGAAACTTAATATGCTGTGTCTCATCCGGTCTATACAATCATCTATACACCTCAACCGGTAATAAGGATAATTTCTTCATCATGATTTTTTAATTAATGGTAATTCCGCAGCGGCTACTTCTGCCAGCAAACAGGAGTGTGGTAATATTACTGTGTTACTAATAGAAGACCGCTATAGCTAGTGAAATTACTGGGGTAACGAGACTATACATGTTATATCTCATAGCGATAAGTGCAGTTTGATGCTATGAATACCATCTTAACTAGCGCCACATTTTTATGGGCAGGCGTATCACTTACCATCAGGTGAACGTCGAGCTCGCCTCGTCACCTGTCTCCTGCTTAAAATCATATCTCAATTTTCTATGAGTGGGACTCTGTCAGGATAGGATGAGTTGTTCCCTCCGCGCCATTTCATGCTAGTTAGTTTTAGATTTGTTGTCAGTTCAAGGGTTTATATGTAGGACTTGTGTGATCATCATCATCAGCCGAGAGACGTCCAGTGCTGGAGATTTGCCTCTCCCAAAGATCTACACATCGATCGGTCCCGCGTTGCTTGCATCCGTTGCATTGTATCAATAAATAATATCTCCTTCAAGATCAGAAGATAAGCCGTTTCTTAAACAGGTCAAGATTTTATTTAAATCCGCAAACGTCCCACCGCACCCTTAAGTCCGGACGCTTGGCAGATTCCCTTTTACGATATGAAGTGCTCCGAGCCGGCCCCGTTCGGCTGCGATCTCAAAAAGGCGACTATTTGACGTTTTTTTACGACGCACCATCAAAGAAACCTAGTTTCTTTGAACTCGACGATGAAATCGTGCGATTTCGTCGTATTCGGTACAGATTTCTTTTATTTCTGTGTAATATAACCTCAAAAATAAATAACTTCTCAACTGAGAGGGAAACTAGCCAGAATAACGACGTCTGATCAGAATCAGGCATTTGTGTAATTAAGCGACGAGACGAGCTGGACGTTCCTCTGATGGTAGGTGATACTCTCGCCCTTAACAACGTGGCGCTAGTTAAGATGGTATTTACTGGGCGATATTGCGTTCAACGCCTGAGACATATGTTGAGTCTCGTTACTCTAGTAATTACACTAGCTGCAGCGCCCTTCAAACCGGAACACAGTACTGTTTGACGGCAGAAACAGGCGCTGCGCTGGTATCATATAGACGATCACCAGCAACACACCTACCACCAGAGGATCATGTCCAGTGGCCCTATGAATGAACCACGGACCACGGTGTAACTAAACCACGTAAAGTTCACGGTAAGGTGAGAATCAGCTAAATATCTTTCTAATCTGACTGCTTTGTTATATAAAAGCATTGTCATCATCATCCGATAGACGTCTACTGCTGGAGACAGGCCTCCCCCAAAGACCTCCACATCATTTGGTCTTGCGCTGTCATCTAGCAGTTTCTCGCGACCTACAACCTCACCTGCTCGTGCTGAATCCTGCTAATTAACAAATGAGGCTCTGGCTCACACCAGCTCACATTGGATTGGAGCGGTGGAAAAAGGCTCATATCCCTTCCATATGAATCGCCTACAAATGACGGCTCCTTGTGCCTTGGTAAGTAACATTCAGAAATCTAAAACGAGGCTTTGATTATGCTTGAAACGACACCGGCTGTGTTTTCTCGACAGTTCAGCACGGCCAGAGAATTCTGCAACAGGAAGCTTATCATCATCGCCATTATCAGCCGACAGACGTCCACTACTGGACATAGGCCTCACTCAATGATCTCCACATCGATCGATCCCGCGCTTCCCGCATCCAGCTGCTTCTCGCAATCTTCACCCGATCGTCGGACCACCTGGTGAGGGGCCTGCTTACTACGTCTTCCGCTACGCCATTCGAGGACCTTAGTGCCCCATCGGCTGTCAGTCCTACGTGTATTCATTAAACGACATTTTTTTATTTGATTAAGCTACCAAACAAAGTTCATAACGTGGACCTAGTTAGGAGGATATACAGGAATAAGGATATAGGATAATAGGAAACAAGATATTAAGTCTCGGTAAATTAAACTGGATCACAGTAATACTTGCACACTACTGTTTAGTGGTGGAAGATGGAGCTGGGGTAGCACCTACCTAGACGGTCTCCGGCAGCAGAGACCTGCAACCGGTAATGGCTATTGGTCCTTCAAACCGGATCATAGTACTATCTCTCGGCTGCAGTAGGAGCTGCGGTGGTACCTACCTAGACAGTCTCCAGCAACAGAGACCATTGAACTCTATCTGTATTGATCATGATCAGCCGATAGATGTCTTCACATCGATCGGTCCTGCGCTGCCCGCATCCAGCGACTTCCGGCGACCTTACAGTCGGCACGGCCTCTGATGCCATCGGACACAAGGGACCGTCATTAGAAGGTGTTCCTATGGTGGGATTCGCGCCATTTCTCACCACGCCGGCCCAATGCGGATTGGTGGAAGATCTAAATTCCTTATGAATATATGAATAATAATAATTGCTCGATACATTTCCTTGACAATCGGAAGTGTTTGATCACACGAGAGCCTCTCCAGCGTCCGACACCGAAAGCGGGGTGGAAAAATCTGAAATTGTAATTTGCGGCTTCGTCGGGACGGGGTGGGGGTGGGGGAGGGACATTTGTCAAGCCGGGCGCGGACGTTTGAAATATTCCGAGCGAAATGAAACGCCCCGGTTGAAAGGTTAAATTTGAACCGGCGCGGATCATGACGTTATCTTTAACGGACAATATTCGAACTGACATTCTTTTTTAACTCGACTTAGATTAATTGTTTTTATGAGCAATTGCCTTTTAACAAACAATTTAACTGTTAACATCCAATCTCCTGAAATTAACTAGGTTTAATTAAAATATACACTAAACTAAACATTCGCTACTCTGTCCAGCACTGAAGGACCTTGATAAAATTAGTAATATGAGGAATTATTTCAAAGAAATTAGTGTTTACGCTATTCTTAGTAATCCATTGCAAATACTCAGGTAGCTAGCTGGCCTAACGGTTAGTGCGTGCGGCCTTCATTGCGCAGGTCGCGGGTTCGTATCTCGGTATGTACCGATGACTTTAATATTTAAGTTATGTACATTTGTGAACTTTAGTAACGACAGCGAAATACAAACGGTGAAGGGAAACATCGCGAGGAAACCTGCACGTGAGTTGGAATTCATTGTAAGGTGTGTGTGAAGTCACCAATCCGCATTGGGCCCGCGTGGTGACTATGGACCATCGCCCTCATATTGAGGGTAGGCCTGTGCCCCAAAAATGAGGATGTAATTTGGCGGTTGAAAAAATTGCAAATAGTAAATATATAATAGTTTTACTACAAACCAGTTCGTAAAGGATAATGTCATTGCTTTCATAGCGCAGTAGTGAAGCACTTCTTTATAGATGTCCACCGCTGGATATAGGCCTTTCCCAAAGATCTCCACATCGATCGGTGTTGCGCTGCCCGCATCCAGCGGCTTCCCGCGACCTTCACACTCAGCATGGGCTCCGGTACTGACGGGCACTAGGGGCCTGCGTTTGTAGGGTTTCATATGGGAGGATTTGTGTCCCTTCTCACCTCGCTGGACGAATGTGAGTTAGCCGGATCCTGAGCAGGTGAGATTGGCTTGGATCCTTGAGGTGTTGCGCGGGACCCCATATGCCCCCTATAAAATCTGTCTCCACAAATTTCTATAGATGCGGTTAAACGAGAGAAACAATTTGAAAGTACCGAGCACTGTAGTTTTTTGAATTAGTTGAAGTGTACCGTTTGTTTTTTTATTCTACGAAGCGACAACACAAACAGGACGTTCATGTGTATCACTTACCACCAGGCATGGTAAGTGTTAGGCCTGCCCATAATAACATGACGTTAGTTAGAGATTATATACACTACCACATTGCGTTCGTCGCCTTGAGACATGGTCAAATCCTTTTGCACATTACTGTATAGTGGTACAAACAGGTGCTGCGGCAGTGCTTACTTAGACGGTCTCCTGCAACAAGGACCTACCATCAGTAAAAGTCTAGGGCAACTTTTAACTGAGATTGTTTTTTTTCTTTAGGTAAGATATCACAAGTCGCCGTGTAATTTTATAACGCCGCAGTATCAAGATAAATCACTTAATAATCTCATACATAAAGCGACGACGCGGTGCCGTGACTCGACTGCAAATATTTACACGTTCGGGGATAAGATAGACGAAGATAAAAGCCTTAAAGGGATGATCATGAAAAAAAATCAAAGTTAACTTTATCATGAAAACAGTTAAAGGTAACGTATGGAAGTGAAACAATCTTTGTATTATCTCCGCTTTTGATCCAACGTAGTAGATATCGGATCAACGTTAAGTACGTTTTATTTCCTTTAAATGCGCTTTCAAGTTTTAAGTTTATGGTTAACTTATTAACTACTTGAAGGGTAACAAAGTCCGTTAAATGTCCTTTTTTTTGTTACATTACCACATATCATTTTATATCTCGGTCTGATTCCTCTGACCTTTTGTAGATGTATCGATTGTATTACAAAGTTTGTGGTACAAATATTTTAATATAAAACAGGTCCAGGGGTCAAAATATTTCTTCTTCTTCTTAAAGTGCCTCTCCAACTAGTGAAGGTTGTTCATCAGCGTGGTACAGTCCTTACTGTCTTTGGTGTAGCGGAACAATATGGGCGCCCCAGATATGTCAGTCCATTCCCTGATATTCCTAAACCTTGACTTTTTCCTTCTCCCCACCTTTCGTTGTCCAGAAACTTTTCCTACTATAACAACCTTCATAATATTTCTTACTTTTAAAGTTATAAGAGAATTTGTTTTTTTTTTTAAATATAATCGCGTAGGTCATAAGGTTAAAAACTTTACAGGTAGGTCTCTGTAGCTGGATACCATTTAGACAGGTACCAAAGCGGCTCCTATTACAGCCGACACACTGTTCCAACATTACTGTGTTCCGGTTTGAAGGACGATATAGCTAGTGAAATTAAAGAGGTAATGAGATTTGACAACTTATGTGTAGACGAGATCTATGTTATGCAATGTGTATCATACTACCAAGCTCTTGGTTTGGGCGCGTCCCATCAGGTCAACGTTGGTCGTCAGTATATATATATATATATATATATAGAACATGAGATTTCTTCCGGTTTTTAATATAATACTACATCCTGCCTTGATATAATGATGTGTTCAGAATATTAAGTCATTACTTAATTATAATGAATACATCATTTATCATTATGTTACTGCAGAAATTAATTTATAATACGTCAGCAACAATGTCAACTCATTAAAATATTAAAACGATGAAGTTAATGAATTTAATTAAGTGATATTTTCAAATGAATGTGGAGCAAGTTTAACTTATGTGTTAAGTTCGGAATTGAATGGAAAGTCTCCGTTCATAATAAGATGAACGGGATCCCGAGGTGTGGAGGCGGCGTTAACTGACCCGGTTTCTGTAACGCGAACAAAGTTAAGTTACTAAGCTCACCGATATAGACACCAAGAGATTGCTAGCCTCAAGTGGCAATGGACAGGACAAATCGCTCGAAGGACTGACAGCTGGTGGGGATCAAGGTCCTCGGATGGCGACCGCGTATCTCAAGACGTAGTGTTCGCAAGGCTCCCACCAGGTAATCCGATGATTGGGTGAAGGTTGCGAGAAGCAGTTGGATGCGGACCGCGCAGGTTCGATCGATGTGGAGATCTTTGGGGGAGGCTTATGTCCAGCAGCGGACGTCTATCGGCTGATGATGATGATCAAACTGATGAGTATTATCGCTGTTGGATATTGTTTAAAAGTTTTAAAGACTAACCTGGCGCTAGTTATGATGATATGAACTGTACCATATCGTGCTCGTTGCCTTTTGATACGGGGATCTTTGGGGGAGGCCTACGTCCAGCTGTGGACGTGTGATGATGATATCGATACTAGTGCCGATTATTAACTATATAAGAAAGGTGTTACCTTATCTGGCATAGGCGGTGCTCCAATCGAATCTCACCAAAGCCTCACTCCTGTAGCAAACATTGATGATATATAGTCTAGGAGTCAGAATACATAGCTGATGATATAAGGACGCAATTTGACATAATCATCTGATTTATATCCCGTCTCAGTGTAGCTAAAACAAAGTATAGTAAAAATATTTTAGCTGAACCACGTCACGCTCGTCGCCTGAGACATAAGATGTTGAGTATCGTTACCTGTTTAATTCCATTAACTACAGCGCCCTTTAAACCGGAAATGTTTGCATAGTACTATTTGTCTAACTGCCTAGACGGTTTCCGGTAATAAAGACCTACAATCAGTAAAATTTTACATGATACTGTGACGTTCAAATGCTCCTGTCATATGCCGGTTTCTATGTATATCATCATCATCATCAACCAATAGACGTCCACTACTGGACATGGACCTTCCGCAAAGATTCCCGAATCAATTGGGAAGGGATTCGTATGGGAGAGATTTGGGACATTTCACGTCACGCTGGTCTAATGCGGGTTGGTGGGAGCCAGAGTCTCCTCTGTCCATTAGTAGGGTGCACCACGAGCTGGTGAGGTTGGCTTGGGTCCTGTGAACTGTGTGCAGGTACCTTTACATGTACATGTATGGGGCCATTTAAATGGTTGCGCTATAATTGAAGTGGACAGTAGTGGTCGCCGGTTCTTGGTAAAGTTTTAGCGCGATGAAACACAACAGCGCTGGAGACGAGCTCATGAATTTATTCATACGCTCAACGTAGCTGTTCCGATGCACCGCAATCGCTGGGAGACGCTGCTGTAATTTCAGGAGGTATTAAATATCTCGCCGCCGTATTTGCTTTTTGTTTGCGAAATTCGAGTCATGTTAGTCTCATGTTTGTGATTGGAGGATTTTGTTTTTTTTTTAATATACAATGAAGCTATGAGACGAGCTGGACGTTCTCCTGATGGTAAGTGATACGCCCGCCCATAACAACGTGGCGTTAATTAGGATGATACATACCGCACCGCATTAGGCACGTCGCTTTAAGATAAGATGTAGTCTCGTTGCCCCAGTATTTCACTAGCCACAAATCCCTTCAATCCGGAACACAGTATAATGTTTGCACACTACCTGTTAGTCGGGTGGTGGTTAGGCGCTGCGGTGGTACCTGGGCGGTCTCTGCCAACAGTGACCAGTAATGTTCTTCCTACATTTTAGTATATTTAAGTAATGTGTCTTTTTATTTGCAATAACCTAATACTCGACCCCAAATTCACGTGATGTTAAGTAACAATCAGGCTGAAGATGGTAAAGTTTGCCTATGAAGAATACTTCTGACCCTCGTCGAGATTACTGAAATGAGAGAGGTGAATGCTTGGTGCTTTTAACAATGAACTATTTTTTTATTATCTAGGTAAATCTTTTAAAAAGATAAGCTACTTCTGGGGGAAGACAACGTAAAAGGGATTTCTACTCACTGAAACCCTCCTCGGTGGTCATTCACAGTGCCTTGCAGGAGGCGCCGGGAACTCCTACGGAACGCATTAGTGCCTCCAGATACTACACCTAAAAGCACATTCCAGGGCGGACAGTAACTCCTCGTCTTCATTTTGGTACGACAAGCACGACACTTCGCCTCGTACCTTTCAATTCCACGAATCCGAAAACCCTTTTAGTCGCCTTCTTCGACAGGCAGGGCTTCTTACCTTAGTCCTCTTTTTAGTAGCCCTAGACTATTGTTCAAATAGTACTGTTCTTGTTTGGAAGGTCAAGTTGCTAGTGAAGTTAATGTAGTAGCGAGACTTCAGTGCTTATTGTGTCAAGGCGACGGACACAATGAAGTGCAGTGTGATCATCCTAACACCACGTTATTGTGGACAGGCGCTTACCATCAGCTAGTTGTCTCGACTCCTTTTAGAAAAATTAACACAGTCTTTTAAAAGCTATCATTGTACCACTACCGCTGCCGGTGCTTTCAAGATACACAATGACCTCGATGACCACTGTATTGTTCTGCATCCTTATCGTTCGGCAGTAGAAATAAAAGTCCAAGTAATATCTAAAGCATTTACCCTAATTTTTCGTTTATAGACCACTGTCTAAATTATCTTAGAATCGGTCCCACTGATGAATGGTAGAGTGGGAATTTAGCGTGAGAGCACGGCGACATCGAGACGTCCCAATAGAATAAAATAGAGCCTTAAAGCTAAAACCGGGTATACCCCCGAGGTGTGCAATCCTTGTCCTAAAAACTTGATAACCATGAATAAGCGTCTCCAGTCTCTCGAGGCGCGAGTTAGGGGCGATAAGGCTTTCCCAGACCTTTGTCACGAACGTCCGGCCACAATATGCGGCGATGGTACAACCTGAATTTGATTCGGAAACCGCTTTTAAAAGCTTTCGAGATTTCAGGTTTGTCTTCAGGTTAGAAACCATTAAACCTAACCGAAATATTTAATCTCTTTATTTTCTTACCTTCAATTTGAACTGAAAATTTAAAGGTCATCTGAAACGTATGTATTTATTCCACAGGTACCGCTTGAAGTAAATATTCATACTTCTGTATCCTCATCTTATGGTTGGCTATGTACCATCTATAGACAGAACCGATTTTATTTTATTTTGATTCTTTATCAAAGTTAAGGCTTGTTTTTTTTTTTATTTAAATAGATTCGTTGTTTTCTAGTTTAACTATTGGATTTTTTACAACTTTAATACTAAACCGATTACTTTCAGATTTGCGAGCTTTATCTGCAGAACCCGCATTGCTTTTTAAAAATATATCAATCCTGATGATAGCTTGGATAAAATAAAAAAAAAATTGATACGCAACCGTTGATTAACTTATAACGAAGTAAATGAATTATGTGGATTGTTTGTATCCAGCGGATAACGACGTTATAATACTAAACTTTATTACTTCACGGAGGTTTAGAATTACCGGTATCGGATAACAGGTGATCAACAAAGTTGTATTATTAATAATATAAAGTAGGGGTCTATTACCAAGTTGCTGTTTGAAGGACAAGTCGTCCGTACACAATTATTAACTTTTGGTCGATCTTTATAGGAGGCGTAATTGTCGGTGTCTGCTTCGAGCAGTTACAAAAAACCTTTGAACGTCGATTTCTATTATACACCTTAAACGTAAGTGGATACAGTTGAGTTTCCTTTGATTCATTTTGCTATAATAAAAACAGCGATAGCTCTTTGATATGCAGCGCGGATATAAAACGTCGGTCATTAATGTTTATTTTTACGGAACGTCGGACAATGTACGAGTGAAAACATTAAAAGAATTTAAAAGTATGGTAAAACATCGATAAAAGATATCTTACAACAGTTAGGTAGGCGATATATTTATTTTAATATTTATTATATACCACATAAGGAATACGAACAAGAGCGATATCTTTCAAACAACTAATTCATAATTTAACTTATTAATTGGATATGTGCCCCACTGCTTCCACCAATCTGTATTGGTCCAGCGTGGTGAGAAATGGCCCAAATCCCCCACATACAACAGCCGCCAAGCTTTGCTGATGATGATTGGTAATATCGTTTAGTGTTATACTAAATAAAAAAAAATTAAAGCGAGTATAGACAATGCTACGCAATTGACTTTTACAAGTGTCGAGGCACAGATATTTCGAACATTGAGCCAATTGACTAGCAAGTCATAACCAAAGTCAAACGGATCGCCAAGGCACAAGCTGTAGCGTTATTAATTTTATTAAGATGCTAATTTAGAAATAATTTTTAATATATATATACTCTAGTTTATGTTTTGTTTAGCCATGCAACATCTTGAATGATAAATCATCGTTTGAGCTTTTAGTTCATCTGAATAGGGTAGGTAGGTAAGCAACGGAAAGAGTCTTTAACCCCAAAAGTGCTTCCACGTTGAAACAGCTAAGCCCTTGCCCTACACCACTGTCCTTGAATAGTTTCACAAGTGATTCAGACCAGCAGCCATTATATTGAGAACCTGCTACCATTTAAAATAGCAGTCAAGCTGAAGGAAGACATGATCATGACTTTGCTATTGTTAAATGATTCTATTTATAGATCGTTGTGGTTGAACATTTTGATTCTATATCGTTTCTCTGTGAATGTTATTTATCATTTAGTTCGTGGATCTGACATTGGACTGACTTAGAAGGCAATGTCCCGCTATCTTCTACAGCTTACAAACATTATATCAATATGAACAGCAGTTTCGTTTCTGGTGCATAGTTTGTAACATTACCCCACCAACCGTCGGAGAGCAAGGGCCTATCGCAATGATCGCGGAGATTTTGATATTCATTTTAACTACTTTAGTCGGTTACTGTGTTTACGTTCACAAACGTATACAGGCCAACTTCCGGGAGCGCGGTCTGAAGTTCAATCCCGGCGTACCGATATTCGGCAATGCGTTGCGCAGTAGTTTCCGCCAGGCGCATTTTTACGATGACATCGACGCTATATACCGGCAGTTCCCTAACGAAAAGTGAGTGACACTTTTAGTTTATTTATTAAAAAAAAAAAACTTAATTAGTTTAAGATTATTAGTAAAGAAATCTGTAATCTTTTGCAATTTAAACCACAAAAACCACTAGACTTTTTAGTTGGTCGCTGTTACTGGAGACCGTCTAGGTAAGAACAACGACAGCGCCTATTACAACCGACAAATAGTACTGTGCGAACATTACTATGTTCCGGTTTGAAGAGCGCTTTAGCTGAAGCAAATTACTGGGGTAACGAGGCTTAACATCTATATGTATTAAGGCGACGAGCGCAATGTGATGCATTGTATAACATCTTAACTAGGCGCTAGTAATGCGCTTGTTTAAATAAAAAACAAAGTTTCAGGGCTATATTGATGTAAATATAGATCTCTTCCTGAGCTCTAGATTTTTTCCAGATAACTATAATATAATTTATCTTTGTTGTATAATATTATACGTAGTATTCACAATATCGTCGTTATTTTAATAATAATAAGAAGAACAACGTTTAAAAAAGATAGTGCCAATATTTCTAGTTTAACCTCTAAAGAGTCGAATAGCAGATATTTAGATAATTTGATTAACAAGCGGCAGTTAAGACCAATCAGACCCCAAGGCAAAAGCTGTCTTCTTCGACGGTATCACTTTAGATAGAGTAGTGCATGGTCATCACTCCAGATGTTGGTCACAAGCTTAACCACACGTCGCCATTTCTCTCTGATGGCCGCCTTCTTAGTGCATTCGTACAGTGGTAACGATGATGAGCCATTTACTGCCGCCTTTGTCTCGTCAGTCCATCTCATAGGCGTTCTTCCTCGTAGCCTGGTACCCTCAACCTTTCCCTGAACCATAAGTCGTTTAATAGCTACTTCCCCTCGTCGGTATACGTGACCAAAAAAGGTGAGGATACGAGGCTGTGCCAAAGATGATGAACGCTGCTTGATGCCGAGTTCTCAAAGTATCGACTTGTTGGTACGAAATTCAGTTCGCAATACTCCGGGCATTCACCACATCACTAGAGCGTCTATTCTTCTTCTCTACTTCTCGCAAGGTCCGCGTCTCTGCGGGCTACAAGAATATGTGGAATACAAGCGCCCGAGCTGGCTGGATTTTTGTGGCTTCATGTTGCGATTCTTGCAGATTTTCCTTAGCTTGTCCATTGCAGATCTAGAATCTGCCATACGTCTGCGGAAGCTGTAGCTTTACTAATTTTTATTTACGGGATTTGATTACCTAATGTTAATCGCTGTATAAATTGACGAGATCAATTATTTGAAGCTGAGCTCTTCAGAAAATAATGCTTAGTATTATAAGTCGGTACAGAACGTCCATCGGCTGATGATGATGATTTTAATCATTAATCATTGATCCAATTATCGTACATGTTTTTAAGTGATATGTGTTACTAGTAGTGTCGGATCGAAGCATCATAAAATTGATCTAATCTTGAGAAGTACATACATTTTGTATATTTATTAAATACAGCTTTGTTTAGAGTTTACTTTTATGGTATGATCTACGGCATGGCCTTCGTAATCATAATTATACCAGTTACCAAAGATCATACGCCGTTGACCTCTTTGTTAATAGACCAGACCGCAACCATTCACCTTGAGATAAAATTACGAACATTTGTCATGTCATATCTATCTTGGATGTTTCTTCTTCTAGAGATTACTTTAAGTCAATTACCTCGCAACACGATGTTAATTTTGAAATAATGATAATGATGAAAACTGGGTGTAAGGGGACAACTGACAGGACTTACCTGCTCGTGGTGCAGGCTGCTAGTAAATAAACACATTGGGCCATTCCTCACATGAATCACTACAAACGGCAGCATCTGGCATTCGGGCAGCGCAGGACCGATCGGTGTGGGGATATTTTCAGGGGGAGGCTTAAGTCCATCTGTAGACGTCTATCGGCTGATTATGATGAAAACTGATGAGTATCATCGCTGTTGAATATTGTTTAAAAGTTTTATAAACTAACCTGACGCTAGTTAGGATGATATGAACTGCACCACGTTGTACCCGTTGCTTTGTGATGAAGGAATTTAAGTCTTGTTACATCGGTAATTTCACTATATGAAAAGCCCTTCCAGAACACAGTAATGTTGGCACACGACACTCGGTTTGTCTGCTGCAATGGGAGCGGTGCCGGTACCTAGATGGTCTCCGGCAAGAGACCTAACACAAGTAACAAACTTTACTTTGTTCTGTTTGGAAAATCATTGTATCTATTTAATTTTCATCATCGTCATCAGCCGATAGACGTCCACTGTTGGATATAGCCAGCCCCCAAAGATCCTCACATCGATCGGTCACGTGTTGCTTGCATCCAGCGGGTTCCCGCGACTCGGTTCAACTTGTGGGAGGCCGTCCAACACTACGTCTGCCGGTACAGGGGCGCCATTCGAGGACCTTTCTGCCCCATCGGCAGTCGGTTCTTCGAGCAATGTGCCGTGCCCACTGCCACTTATGTTTAGCAATCTTTTGATCTATGTCAGTGACTTAAGTTCTTCCGCGGATCTCTTCATTTCTGACTCGTCCGCGCAAGGAAACTCCAAGCACAGCCCTCTCCATTTCCCTTTGGGTGACTTGGAGCTTTTCTTTAAAGCCGATGGTAAGGAGCTATGTCTCGGTTACTTATGTCACTGGCCCCACGCGCGAGTTGAAGACTTTTGTCTCCTGATTCATGAAAATCATCTGTTGAACACACAACATCAAGTGAGCACATATACTGTTACGTTAACTCATACGCAAATGAAAACCTCATTTAGTTCACTCGCTGTGAATAACAGTTTAAATCATTAAACGGTTGAACCGAACCGGCATATATCAGAAATGGATATTAATTAAGGAATAATGTTGAATCAATGAACCATGTATTCAGTGGCTCTGAAAGTGCTGAACCGATTTTTGTTCAATTCACATGGGCCTATGTAACAGGAAGTCTCAGTGTCATTGTTTATACATAAAATAGGCTATTTATACTATCCAGTTCCTGTCGTCTTATCATCATCTCAACCGACGGACGTCCACTGCTGGACATGGGTCACTGTAATGTGTTCCATAAAACTCGATCTTGCGCTGATTGAGTTCAATGTCTCCTAGAGATTCTTTAAATGTCGTTTGTACTTGTCGTCTTATATTAATATCGTTATGCAATCATTATCATCATTACCAGCCTATAGACATCCACTGCTGGACATAGGCCCCTCACAAAGACTCCCACACAGACATGGATTCATATGGGGGTGAATTTAGACTATTTCTCACCACGCTGGCCCAAAGCGGGTTGGTAGGAGTCAGAGCCTCATCCTTTGAGCTGTTGTGCGGGACCCCTTACACAATTATTATTATGCAAAGAAATTGTTTATTTTAGATACTTCACGGAAACTTTTTTTTGTGAAATTTTACTCAATTTCATGGTGGTGATGATGGTGAAACGAACCCTTATATAATATTATATCTTATATGTTTTGATAACTGGACTACAGTAATGCTGTTATGGAGGTAGATTTATAATATATATACAGCTGAATCATAGCCCGGCTTTTTTTAGGGATAAAAGTTTCGATATCATTACCATCCTATTTTTCTTCTACCCCAAAACCGATCTTGGACATTTTCGATTGTATTAATAATTAAGATAACAATAGCCTTTACTGCTAACTCATTAGAGACTTGAGATTATTAATCTATAGTTTTCATTTACTGATTAATAAATCTAAGTCTTTTTTTTCTATTTCTACTATCTAGCTTGTCTACTGGCATAGGCCTTCGCTAACTTCCACCAGATTAATATTAGTCAAGAGTATATCAACAGGCGTAAAATGTAAATATATTATACATAGAACTAAATTCTTTTTTAGGTATGTTGGCTACATTGAAGGTACATCCTCTATATTACTCATAAGGGACCCGGAAATAATTAAACAGATAACGGTGAAAGATTTCGACCATTTTTTAAATCACAAGCAGTTTATTGGTGAGGAAGTGGATCCGTTGTTCGGCGGAACCCTGCTCATGATGCGCGGTATGCTTTCAAATCATTGGTTATAAAGATTTAGATATAATTTTCTATAACTTACTTTAAAATCCTTCCAACTGATAGTCTTCTTAAAGTAGACCATATGCAGCTGCTACTGAATTTCCCTTTGAAGATGTATTCATTTAATTAGCTAGTAAAGTTTTAATAAAAAATCATTTTTTTTTGATTTTGAAAATATATCTGTTACCTTTAAATTTCTTATGTTATTGATATACAAATATGTTTCTGTAATGAGTTATTGGAAATCAGATGAGAAATGGCGCGATATGAGAACTATGCTAAGTCCAGCGTTCACGGGCTCTAAGATGAGACATATGATGCCGTTCATGACAGAAAGCAGTAACAACATTGTGGAATATTTAAAAGGTGGGTCAAGGTCAAGCAAAAATTTAATATATGAAGTATAATAAAGTCGGCGTTGTCACGGCAACAGGCTATAGCGAGTGCGATACATATAGGCAAAGAAAGCACTGTACACCCTAATTACGTATACTTTCTACATAATAATTTTTAAAGTCATTTAAAAGTAAGTAATTATGCCGATTTGAAATTGGTAAGTTCATTTTTAAGTACAGATAAACAGATAAAGATTATCGTATACGATATGCATACCCTGCACGAAATGTCTGCGATGCCCTGTGCATTTGTAGGGTTGAAAACAGCATCTCATGATCATGTTTTTAATGACCCTCTTATGTGATGTAATAAGACTATTGATTGATTGAAGACATATACTATAGAAATCTATTTAGCTAGCGCATTATTATTAGGCCAGAATCATTGTTCATCCGATCCCAGTCCTGCCAATTGCAACAGCCTTACGATTAGAAGAAATGGGATAATAAATTCCAGAATCCCCTCTGGAACTAATTTTATAATCGGATTAGTAATTAGACTGCTTTTTTGCAGATCATTTGTCAGAAGACATTGACGTATGCGATTTGATTCAACGTTACACAAACGACGTCATCGCCACCTCAGCATTCGGATGTCAAGTGAACTCTGTGAAGGATAGAGACAACGAATTTTTCGTAACTGGCCAAGAGCTTTTCGTGAAGTCGTTCGAGAAGACAACTAAGTTAATGTTAAATATGTATTTTCCCGCACTTGCAAAGGTACTGTCCGACGTTACAGAAGCTAAAATCACAAATGCTCAATCTCCGTAATTTTTCTGCAAATAATATATCTTTATGATCTATTTTAAATTTTCCTTTTGCAGCTTTTCGGTCTCGAAATATTTTCTGATAAATACATGAAATTCTTTGAAAATTTAATTATTGTCACCATGGAACACAGAGAGAAACACAACATAGAGAGACCTGATATGATGCAACTTGTATTACAAGCGTCTAAAGGTATGTACCGTATTAAATTACATCTGTGATAAAACTTCATGAAATTCTTACCACAAGTGTTACCAGTAGTGAAAACAGTTACCATAGTATCTTAGGTAATTTTCCAATAGTAAAAATTTTAGGATTACTACATTTTATGGAAGTGATTATTAGTTTTTTTTATTGGTAATAATAATATCAACATTATTAATAATTTTATTAACATTTTCAAATTTTTTAATGCTTCGCAATAACATTCCATGCAACGCAGGAGGATGTGATGCGGGTAAGTGTTTATTACTGCTAATACTAATTACGTGTATGTTGTTGGTATTTTCATTGTGAACAGCAATTGGTTAAAGGTTTATTAAATAAAAATACTTGATAAATGTATGAAATTCTCAGGCACTTTAAAAACAGAAGAAGCTGATAAGAAAGACGATGTTATTGTTATTGCGGAAAGGCTGCAGAAACACGGAGCAGTAAGGAGTAAGTAAACTTCTTTAAAATTTGATGGTTAGATCATTGCTGAATAGAAACTTACTTGATTTATTACAAAGCTCTTTTATCAGTCTATATTGTAGGAATCTCTATTTTTTGTGTATGTTTATTAGTCTATGTCTAGCTGTATTTAGATCTCTAGAACAGAGATGTCGTAAATATTTTCAGAATGGTCACAGAGAGATTTGGCATGCCAACTGTTTGCATTCTTTTTCGCCGGTTTTGATACATCATCCACCGTTTTAATCATGTGCTTACACGAACTTGCGAATAATCCAAAGGTCCAGGACAGACTGTACGAAGAAGTGAAAACTTATAAAGAAAATAATGGCGATATTGCTTACGAGAATCTCAATGAACTGAAGTACTTAGAGTGTGTTATTCACGGTAAACCTTTCTTTTATATTCTAATGCCACCTACTGATTGGGATAATGAAATGTATGAACACTATAAATATGCTTATGGAAGTCGACGATTGACAAAAGGTTGTAGATTTCAATTAAGAAAAATGTATATATTATATGTTCCATGAATATATTCTATAAAAATTTAATCTACAAATAAGGTAGTATGGATTCATTCATAATATCAATCTGCCACTGTAATATTATCAGGCTTACATGACAGGAGAGATAAAGAATTTCGAGTGAGCGTTACTATTTTTGGCTTCATTGATATTTAATATGTTCCGTAACTGTTATTTTAAATAAACTCGAAACTCTATAAAAATCCAAAAAGTCGATAAATGTGCATCTCGTAACTATTTCAGAAACAATGCGCAAGTGGACTCCCGCTTTGATAATGGATAGAGTTTGCACGAAGTCATACGAATTGCCACCGCCACATGAAAGCGGTAAACCAGTCAAAGTAAGTTAAGGGTAACTTACGTAAGTATACAGGGATGCATACAAATAAAGACGAGTAGAACGAGAGATTAGGCATGGTCAGCTTAATAATTGCATAAGCTACAATGCACTTCGAACATTGTTGGTATCTGTTTGAACAACTCCCAACAGAAATGTTTTGCCACAATTCTCGAATTTAACTTCTATTACAGTTGAAACCTGGCGATGTAGTCTACAATGTTGTGAACTCGATCCAGTCTGATCCTAAGTACTATCCAGAGCCAGATGTATTTGACCCAGATAGATTTTCAGATGAACGAAAACACGGTGTCAAACCTTTCACATTTATGCCATTCGGAATCGGTCCGAGAAGTTGCATAGGTGAGTTCGGTCACAAATTTGACCTCAATGGAAACCAAATTTAACCTGTTTGCAACTATGTGAAAGATAATTTTGAATATTCTCCAAAATCTTTTTTCATTTTCTAGGATCTAGATTTGCCCTGTTGGAAATCAAGGTGTTAATCTATCACTTGATATCGAACTTCAAGATATGCAAGTGCAAGAAGACCACGGATCCTATTGTCCTGAAACCGCACAATTTTAATATTAAAGCAGAGGGAGGCACTTGGGTGCAGTTCGAGAAGAGAGACTAATTTCGAAGGATTTTTTTTATTATAACATCCGGTAGAGAATATACTCTGCAAAAAATGTTTAACTCGATATTGTAATGAGTTTTTTTATATATTTGATGATAATTGTTTGCTTTAGCTAAATATTAATACAATATAACGATTAATTCGTTTTATTTAACTGGAATAACTCCTAGAACGTGTGTCATTTCTAGTGGATTGTTAGGAATGATGATTATGACTTACTTTCATGAAATTTAACTACAAAAAATCGTAGTAATAATAAATCATCATGATTTTGGGAACGATACTTGTAGTTTTTTTAATTGGATAGAGCAATACAATCGAATTTCAGAGCACCAGCGTGTAGTCAAAGCTAGACATAAAATGGTCTCTGAGAGCAACAAAACCTTACGTTGCGATCGTACCACGCGAGACCGTTATTTGGCAATAGACAAAATTCTGGCAAAAAATGGCAATACTGTCAGACGAATGAACAAAATACTTTTGCCAAAATGTAGACTACTATATTTCTGATCACATCCAAACGCTATACCGAATGCAGCTATGTTATTCTGGCTTAGCTAATTAACTCTTATCTAGCGGCATATCTATCTATATATATAACAAGTACCACCTATCTAGCCTCATCACGATATTTCTGGACCTTAAGGCGTACAGACTTAAGATTAGGTAGGAGTATACCTTTTGTCGAGTATAGGTCGGCAAAGAACAGATGTTACGAAATTTCTTCCCTAAAAGCAGTTGCAAGGGTGTTACGGCCAGGAAAGTGGGCGAGGAACAGCTAGTATACTATAAGTGCAGAGATTTTTAGAATAGAAGAGTTTTTATCTTAAGCTGAATAAATGTACTAAAGTAGACTGGGGCTAGTGGAGGTTGTCTAATCACCAATATCCGCCAATAAAGTAGTTTTTGATACAAGGAAGTTTCTTTCATTTATTATTGTCTCGCTATTATTAACGCCGGAGTTATTTGAGTATTGAACTGATCTGTTTAAGTAGAATAGCTTAAAATACTGCTGTGCTTAAATCTATCTTGCCTTACTTTAAGAGAAGTAAATAGCGGATATAATTTACGAATATAACACGACGATCGTTTTTGTCCTAAAAATTAATTGGGCGATACGAGTAATAAAATGTAAGGCGTTATATGGTACAAGCTATAAACTGTCTTCCGGCATTCTAATTAACTAACCAAATCACTATTTCCTTCAGTTTCTGATAATAAAAATAGATCAAAGAGAAAAAAGACTACATTAGATCCAGCTACAGAAGTAATCAGCTTTGTATCTGGATCTAATGTTCCTGATCTAGTACTACATCTGTTAGAACAATAATGTTTTAAGATCTTATTTATTTTATCTATAGTCTAATGGGTTTTTAAAATTAATTAAAAAGGACACTAGATGTAATTAATAATTACATCTTATTATCTTTCCGCAATACAACTATTAGTTTTCACCCAACAGCATTAATCTTTTAGTCTTTAATCGATGTGGAGACCAACCTCAACAGAACACAAGCTTACCTGCTCGTGGTGCACTCTGCTAATCAACAAACGAGGCTTTGGCTCCCACCAACCCGCATTGAGCCAGCATGGTGGGAAATTGTGCCAATCCTTCCAAATGAACCCCTACAAAAATGTCCCCTAGCGCCCGGTGGTAGCGGAGGCCATACTGGCTAGAACTTTGGGGAAGGCCTGTGTCCAGTTGTGGACGTCTGTTGATGATGATGAAACATTATAATTATTAATCGGCTATTTTATTGAGTGTTATTAGACGCTTAAAGGACTTGGAAGATACTTTTTTTGTTAGAAAATGTATCCTTACATATAATCTTACGGAAATTGGAATTATTGCTTGTTACTTATTTGTTTATCTGGATGCAAGTTATTGTGTTTAGATTGTGATCTATGTTATCGTATTACACAAGTGAAGTACACGTTTGAGAGATATTATATATATATAGTTAATATGTACAAGTGTTTATTTATAATATCGCTATCGCTTTTGAATTAAAATTTCGTTGGAGCCAAGCAATTGTGATTTGAGTACCATTCGTACGAGAGCCGCGCTACCGTCCGCGACGTTGCAGCTGTGATAACCAAGATGATTGTAGAAATTCTGATATTCCTTTTGACCACGTTAATCGTTTATTTTATCTACACTCACAAACGTATACATAGATACTTTGAAGAACGCGATCTGAAATACAATCCCGGTGTACCGATATTTGGCAATATATTGCGGAGTACGTTCCTGAAGAAGCATGTCGTCGAAGACATCGACACAGTGTACAGAGAGTTTCCCGATGAAAAGTAAGTTTTTAATAGTACCATTACTTGAATTACTTATCTCACAAGTATTAGAGAAGACATTAGTTTATAACTTACAGTAAACTTGGGAGCCATAAGTTTTCATTAGTTAAAGTTAATAAAAAGATTATGATCATTGAACACTTCAAGAAAATCCAAGGGGTCCCGCATAACAACTCAAGGGCCCCAAGTCAACCTCACCTAATAAAAACCTGCTAATCAACAAACAAGGCTCTGGCTTCCATCAACCCGCATTTGGCCAGCGTGGAGAGAGAAAGCCCAAATCCCCACTCATAAAAATCTTTACAAACGACGACCCCTAGTGCCTAGTGGTTTTGCGAGCAGCATATGATCAATCGATGTGGAGATTTTTGGGAGAGGTCTGTGTCCAGCACTAGACGCCTAGCGGCTGATGATGAACACGACGTCAAGACAATGAGACAGATTAGATACCAACAACATACAGATCACAAAGTTATCTTATTGTTAATAAAAATATACTATTTACGCACTAATGAAATCTATTGGAATAATTAGTAAAAAAACAAAAGTATTTACTAATTTAGTTCATAGATTGTTCTAGGGTCTGTGTCCCTATCCTCCGCAGCCGTATAACGGGTTGGCGGCGGAACCTAAGACCAGATCCTTCGCAGGGAGTCGGGAGAGTTCTCTCTCTTGGCTCCCATGACCACTGGGTTACGGATTCCGAGGGAACCGTTGCCCAAATGACTATAAGAGAACGCGCTGTATGTTCCGGTTCGGCCTTACAGAAGTGGAAAGGAGATGTTCTTCCACACGAAATGAAGCTGCATGGTGCAGCCGACGTCCGTAAAGCGACGAAAGTGGAACATCGTTAGGGTTTTCGTCGGTGCAAGTCGTACATAACCGGTTTTTGTTCCCGCGAGGGTAGGTATGCGAAAGCATTTCCCCCACGTGAAGCAAAAAAAAAACAAAAAAAGGTTGTGATAATGATGTCAGTAATAATGGATAGTGTACAGCGACAAATATATAAGACAATCATTATTTTCAACAGCCAATTTACGTCTCCACTGTTGGGGCACAGGCCCACCCTCAATATGAGAGCGATGAGGCCACAGTCACCACGCGGGCCCAATGCGGATTGGTGACTTCACACACACCTTACAATGAATTCCTAATTCATGTGCAGGTTTCCTCGCGATGTTTCCCTTCACCGTTTGTATTTCGCTGTTGTTACTTAAGTTCACAAATGTACATAACTTAAATATTAAAGTCATCGGTACATGTCGAGATACGAACCCGCGACCTTCGCAATGAAGGCCGCACGCTCTAACCGTTAGGCCAGCGAGCTACTGATTATTATTTATCTGTATAGATATACACTTTAAATATGATTGTATTTCCTTCAACGATATAAAATGATGGACTTCCAAATAGATGTATCTCTCGGATGGATGACAGGATGTACAAATTTGAGATAATGGCTGTCGGGGGGAACGATTACCCATTCTTACCTTTGAAGGGGTCTGTCGTCTATTTATAGACAAAAATCATGATATATAGTATATAACTATATAATGTTATGTTTCATTGAGTTATCATATACGAGATTTGGACAGCTTTTTCTTCTTATTTATGCGGATGCTTCCGCATACCTGCTCTCTAGGGAGGCGAGGATAGAATGTGTCGTAGGGTACGGAAGCTTCCGCCAACTATAGCTCTCATAAACACTCTTCTTCGCAGCTTTATAAAAGTCATGGAAAATCATTCGTACATGTACGCGAACTAGCCAATCCTGGCAGATCTTCGCGACTGGGTCTCAGGGTATACTCCTGTCTTCTTGTTCTGGTATGGCGTGTCAAAACATACAGCGCCTCTTATACTCTCTTGGAATAAAATCTATCTAAATTCGTCCTGCAGAAGCCGCTGGAGCTAAGTCATTTCCGTCATAGACATATTAGAAAGACATTTGTATATATTGTATGTATATTTATCAAAGTGGTATCCAGATCCTTAAATAAATAAATATTTATATTATTATTTATGAATATTTTTATTTATCATCTATTGCTGAGGCAAAAGGCAATGGCTGAGCAGAAGCTGATCGGAACAGCAGCTCCGATCAGCGCTGGTTTTTAGCGTCCTCTTACATCCCCAAATGTTAGGGGGAAGATATGTGACAATGGCATATTAAGTGACATTATATACTTATTACGGAAGTTATATTACTTGTTCATCATCATCATCGGTCTATAGACCTTCACTGCTGGACACAGGGCTCTCCCAAAGATCTCCACGGAGTTCATTGGGGGAATTAGGCTTTAGCCCACCACATTGGCCCTGTGCAGGTAGGTGGGTGATTACTTGTTCATGTTATGTAATTTGATCATGTGAATTCATTCATTCATTATCGGCCGGCAGACGTCCACTGCTGGACATAAGCATCCCCCAAAGATCTCCACATCGATTGATCCTGCGCTTTTCGCATCCAGCTGCTTCTTGTGACCAGCTTGTAACCCAGCGGCTGTTAGTCCTTCAAGTGATGCGTCCTGCCCAATCCCACTTGAGCCTAACAATATTTATTACTCCCGTAATTTTGTATTTTTTTTTAAAAAAAACACGAGTTTTAAATATTTTCAGGTACATAGGTTACATCGAGGGTACGTCACCGATTATACTGATAAGGGATCCTGAGATCATAAAGCAGATCACCGTAAAAGATTTCGACCACTTCGTAAACCATAAGCAGTTCTTTCCTGAGGATATAGAGCCGTTGATCGGAGCCAGCCTCGTAATGATGAGAGGTTTATCAATTAATTATTTAATATAGATATAACGATAGCATTTAAATGATTACTTTTTAACCAATGAAAGGGGTGGGTGTAAGGGGTGCTGCACAACAGCTCGCGGGATTCAAGCCAACCTCACATGTTCATGGTGCACCCTGTTAATCAACAAACGAGAATCATCAACGATATCCTTCCATATGAACCCTTACATACGACAGCCCGTTATGCCCAGCGGCACCAGATTGGTATCCAGCTTGGTAGCTGACTGTATATCGAGATCTCTGGGGGAGGTCCATGTCCAGCAGTGGCCGTCTATCGGCTGAAGATGATGATGAGTAAATGGGGGGTGTCAGCAATTCTAGCTAACACCTTACGGAGCCCAAGTCAACCTAACCTGCACGCGGCGCAGCTCCGCTGAACAGCCGACAAGACCTTAACAACGCGCTAACCCCCACTGGTCTCCAAATCTAGATTTGTTTTATTCATAGCAGGGTGGACATGAGCTAGATGGTCAGAAACGTGGTGGTAGTTAAAATGTTATACTCAAAACCACTTTGAGCTGGTCGCCTTGAGAGATAAGAGTTTAAATCACGCCATTCCAATAATTTCACTAGCTACAGCGTCCTTCAAACAGGAACAGTAATTTTTCCACATTATTGTTTGGCGGCAATAACAGGCGCTGCGGTGGTACCTACTAAGACGCTTTATTTTTTCATTTCTGTACCTACGTATTATAACAGATATATCTCGCTCGGTGCCTTGAGAGATAAGATTTTAAATCTCGCTACTCCAATAACTTCACTAGCTACAACGCCCTTCAAACCAGAACGCAAAAATGAAAAAAAAATAAAGTCTTTGTAGGTACCACCGCGGCGCCTATTGCAGCCGACAGACAGTACTGTGCAAACATTTCTGTGTTCCGGTTTGAAGGGCGCTGTAGCTAATGTAGTTGCTGGGGTAACGAAACTCAACGTCTTATGTCTTAGGCGAAAAGCGGAAAATGGTGCAGTGCATACCGTCTTGACTAGCGCTACGTTGTTATGGGCGGGCGTATCACTTACCATCAGCTGAACGTCTCGCTCGTCTTGTCGCTTAATTGCATAAAAAAAAATTGTCGGCTGTAATAAGAGCTGCGATGGTACCTACTTAGACGGTCTCCGGTAGCAGAGACCTACCCGTAATAGCTATTAGTCCTTCAAACCGGATCACAGTAATGTTTGCACAGTACTGTCTGTCGGCTGTAATACGAGCTGCAGTGGTACCTACCTAGACGGTGTCCGGTAGCAGAGACCTACCCGTAATAGCTATTGGTCCTTCAAACCGGATCACAGTAATGTTTGCACAGTACTGTCTGTCGGCTGTAATACGAGCTGCAGTGGTACCTACCTAGACGGTGTCCGGTAGCAGAGACCTACCCGTAATAGCTATTGGTCCTTCAAACCGGATCACAGTAATGTTTGCACAGTACTGTCTGTCGGCTGTAATACGAGCTGCAGTGTTACCTACCTAGACGGTCTCCGGTAGCAGAGACCTACCCGTAATAGCTATTGGTCCTTCAAACCGGATCACAGTAATGTTTGCACAGTACTGTCTGTCGGCTGTAATACGAGCTGCAGTGGTACCTACCTAGACGGTCTCCGGTAGCAGAGACCTACCCGTAATAGCTATTGGTCCTTCAAACCGGATCACAGTAATGTTTGCACATCACACAGACTACCACCTACCACCTACCACCAGTGCACGTCAGACAGTTGAAATGATAAACTTGTTTACGACAAGCAGCGGCTCGTAAACAAACAATTGCCTACAAGTTGGGTTCAAAGTATTTGTTATCTAATTACATACATACATATATCATATGGAAAAAAAAATTCAACAATCATTGTTTATTCATCAGGTTTTGAACTATCTGCCAATTAAGATAAGCGAAGAGCAGTGATGAGCGTCTACTGTAACAATTGAAAACAAAGTGGACTTGTTGTCAGTTAAACTTAACTAGTACTTGATAAGGAGATATTTTAAGAGGAAACGTAAAGTATTTAAAATATTAAATCTACACTTCGCCGACCTGTTTATATATAACGTAGATAACATGTACCCAGCATCAGTTTAGTACAGAAACCTATCGGACCAAACAGCCAGTGAAACTGCCGGCAGGTCTTTGCTGCCGGCGACCGGCTAAGTAGGTATCGTCAGTAATTTCACCAGTCATGACGCCCTTCAAACCGGGACGTGGAAAAGTCTCAGCCTACTGTTCAGAGGCAGAAATACATTGTACTAGAGATATACTAACAAAGTAGTAGTAGGTTTTCGTATATTGCTCACCAACCCCTAGTTTTTTTTTTTTTTTTGAAGTGACGAAACGAGCCGGAAGTCCACCCGATGTTAAGTAATACTTTCAAAGAAACGTGGTGCTAGATAAAATGGTGCACACTGCACCATATTGTGCTTGTCGCCTTGAGAGATAAGAGTTTAAATCTCGCCATTCCAATAATTTCACTAGCTACAGCGTCCTTCAAACAGGAACAGTAATTTTTCCACATTATTGTTTGGCGGCAATAACAGGCGCTGCGGTGGTACCTACTAAGACGCTTTATTTTTTCATTTCTGCGTTCCGGTTTAAAGGACGTTGTAGCTAGTGAAATTATTGGAATGGCGAGATTTAAACTCTTATCTCTCAAGGCGACAAGCACAATATGGTGCAGTGTGCACCATTTTATCTAGCACCACGTTTCTTTGAAAGTATTACTTAACATCGGGTGGACTTCCGGCTCGTTTCGTCACTTCAAAAAAAAAAAAAAAACTAGGGGTTGGTGAGCAATATACGAAAACCTACTACTACTTTGTTAGTATATCTCTAGTACAATGTATTTCTGCCTCTGAACAGTAGGCTGAGACTTTTCCACGTCCCGGTTTGAAGGGCGTCATGACTGGTGAAATTACTGACGATACCTACTTAGCCGGTCGCCGGCAGCAAAGACCTGCCGGCAGTTTCACTGGCTATTTGGTCCGATAGGTTTCTGTACTATATTGATGCTGGGTACATGTTATCTACGTTATATATAAACAGTTCGGCGAAGCGTAGATTTAATATTTTAAATACTTTACGTTTCCTCTTAAAATATCTCCTTATCAAGTACTAGTTAAGTTTAACTGACAACAAGTCCACTTTGTTTTCAATTGTTACAGTAAACGCTCATCACTGCTCTTGGCTTATCTTAATTGGCAGATAGTTCAAGACCTGATGAATAAACAATGATTGTTGAATTTTTTTTTCCATATGATATATGTATGTATGTAATTAGATAACAAATACTTTGAACCCAACTTGTAGGCAATTGTTTGTTTACGAGCCGCTGCTTGTCGTAAACAAGTTTATCATTTCAGCTGTCTGACGTTCACGGGTGGTAGGTGGTAGGTGGTAGTCTGTGTGATGTGCAAACATTACTGTGATCCGGTTTAAAGGACCAATAGCTATTACTGGTAGGTCTATATTGCCGGAGACCGTCTAGGTAGGTACCACTGCAGCTCGTATTACAGCCGACAGACAGTACTGTGCAAACATTACTGTGATCCGGTTTGAAGGACCAATAGCTATTACGGGTAGGTCTCTGCTACCGGAGACCGTCTAGGTAGGTACCACTGCAGCTCGTATTACAGCCGACAGACAGTACTGTGCAAACATTACTGTGATCCGGTTTGACGGACCAATAGCTATTACGGGTAGGTCTCTGCTACCGGAGACCGTCTAGGTAGGTACCACTGCAGCTCGTATTACAGCCGACAGACAGTAATGTGCAAACATTACTGTGATCCGGTTTGAAGGACAAATAGCTATTACGGGTAGGTCTCTGCTACCGGAGACCGTCTAGGTAGGTAACACTGCAGCTCGTATTACAGCCGACAGACAGTACTGTGCAAACATTACTGTGATCCGGTTTGAAGGACAAATAGCTATTACGGGTAGGTCTCTGCTACCGGAGACCGTCTAGGTAGGTAACACTGCAGCTCGTATTACAGCCGACAGACAGTACTGTGCAAACATTACTGTGATCCGGTTTGAAGGACTAATAGCTATTACGGGTAGGTCTCTGCTACCGGAGACCGTCTAGGTAGGTACCATCGCAGCTCTTATTACAGCCGACAATTTTTTTTTATGCAATTAAGCGACAAGACGAGCGAGACGTTCAGCTGATGGTAAGTGATACGCCCGCCCATAACAACGTAGCGCTAGTCAAGACGGTATGCACTGTACCATTTTCCGCTTTTCGCCTAAGACATAAGACGTTGAGTTTCGTTACCCCAGCAACTACATTAGCTACAGCGCCCTTCAAACCGGAACACAGAAATGTTTGCACAGTACTGTCTGTCGGCTGCAATAGGCGCCGCGGTGGTACCTACAAAGACCTTATTTTTTTTTCATTTTTGCGTTCTGGTTTGAAGGGCGTTGTAGCTAGTGAAGTTATTGGAGTAGCGAGATTTAAAATCTTATCTCTCAAGGCACCGAGCGAGATATATCTGTTATAATACGTAGGTACAGTGTATTTCTGCCGCCAAACAGTAGTGTTAAAACTCTTCCACGTTCCGGTTTGAAGGGCGTTATGGCTGGGGAAATTACTTAATTAACGAGAATTAATATGTTGCCTTAGTGATATGGACTATGAAGGTCAGTATATAGCGTCACATTGTTTTTTGTGGGCTAATCATCTACCATCAGATGATCGTTTATCATCATCATCATCATCAGCCTATAGACGTCCAACGTTAGACATAGGTCAATCATAGAATTTATTAATAGTATTCCATTTTTGAAATAGTTCCGAAGTTCAATGAACTTTGATATGGCAATAGTTTTAATAATGTTTATTTTTAGATGACAAATGGCGCGATATGCGAACCACGCTGAGTCCGGCTTTCACCGGCTCCAAGATGCGACTGATGATGCCATTCATGACCGAAATCAGTCTGAACGTGATACGACATTTGCAGGGTAAGTCGTATGTTAAGGGTGTAATTTTTTTTTAAACAGTAATTACTAAAACTTTAAGTTAAGTGTCAGGTATATTAAAGAAACAGAAGTTATTAATTTCTCGATTGATATTTACGTCAAAAGTTTACGATAAAAATATGTAAAAATAGTAAATGATTATAAATAAGTTTAATAAGTTAATATTATTATCAGCTGATAGATGTCCACCGCTGGAGATAGGTTTTCCCCAAAGATCTAGTTAGAGTTCATTGAGGACAATTGGGCTGTAGCCTACTGCGCATGCCCAGTGCAGGTTGGTGAGTGGTCAAAGCTTAGTTTGTTATTTGGTGGGTGCATCGCGTGCAAGTGGGGTTGACTTGGGTTCCGTAAGATGTTGGGCGGAACCATACTGTGTATAGGTTTTGAAATACAAACTAATCGTTTTGTTTTGGGGATGAGATTGAATACCTTTGGCAAATATATAATATAAGAAATATATATATATATATATATAACACTACTAGTAATGTACTCGTATCTCTTACTGGAGATCCATCTGCTCTCTACCACTATGTAGATGTACATCCATTACTGTGACTAAGTAGTGGTACATCTAGTAAAATTACTAAAGCAAGGAGATATTTTCTGGTGGATCCGGTCGGAGTACAGTTATATGTATTTTAGAGCACATCTCGGAAGAGGTCGATGTCAATGATTTGATGAGACGTTACACCAGCGACGTGATTGCTTCTTCCGCTTTCGGTTTACAAGTGGATTCGGTGAAGGATAAGGGTAATGAATTTTACAAAATGGGACAAACCTTGTTCACCATGACAGTGTGGCAGAGGGTTAAATTCTTCCTGTCCACTCAGTGCCCGGCAGTTCTAAAGGTATACTAATGTTAATCGAGATTAAATTTTTATTTGTACCAACGCGAAGGTATATAGTTGGATGCTGTGGTCTCGGTAGGTATCACCGCAGCGCCTGTTTCTACCGTCAAGCAGTGGTATGCAAACATTACCGTGTTTCGGTTTGAAAGATGCTGCAGCTAGTGTAATTACTGGGGTAACGAGACTGATCACCTTATGTTTCAAGAAGCTGCATATATCATCCTAAGTAGCGCCACATTTTCGTGGGCAGGCATTTTACTTATCATCAGGTGATGGTCTTGCTCCTCTCGTCGCTTCGTTCAATAAAAAATATTTAAACAAATGTTATCTAACAATAATTTTCATAGTTCTTTGGTTTACAAATTTTCGGCGCGAAATATACGAAGTTTTTCGGTGACTTGGTAATGGCCACTATGGAGCACAGGGATAAAAACAACATTGAACGACCGGATATGATCCAACTCCTCATGCAAGCATACAAGGGTAAGTCCTGACTTCTAGTATAAGTCCTTTATTACTTATTTATCAGTGACCTCCTTGTACTCTTCTAAAGTAAAAGCTACAAGCTAAACTGTTTTATCTTAAAGCTTTGTTACTTGTGATAAGGGAACAGGTCCTTATCTTTTATCAAAAACCATATAAACATTGAATGGGTTTTTTGATAACATGGTACATTCTGCAGTAGATGAAACAATAATCTATGGCAAGTAGTTGATAACAAAATAATCTGAATATTCAAAGATCACCCTCAGAGAAAAGTATCTAAAGAAGCCTGTATTAATTTAAAGACTGTTCCGAATTTTTGAAGATCTAAAACAATCTAGAATCTTCTCCGAAAATTATATGTTCTTAGTGCAGGTCGACCTTTTTAAAATTATTATATGTTGTGGTAATGTTAATGACATTTCACCAGGTAATTTGAAAACTGAAGAGAATGATAGAAAAGAGGATACAATAGTTGGCGCTGAAAAGTTTAAACGACAAGGTCCAGCGCATCGTAAGTTGAATATTGATTAATGTATGAGATCAAAGAAAGATAGGTTGGGGGAAGTTTATTAATATGCTTCTGCTACTAATTAAAACGACTAGAAATTTTGTTAATTTTCATACAACTATAAATGTATGAATGTATGTTATGTTCTGTAGTATAAATGTTAGGAAATTTGGTTTAACATTCAACTTCCTATTGCTTGTTACTCTATCGTAAGATTTGCATTGATTATTAGATTTAATTTGACTTATTCTCAGTATTATTAATATATATTTTCTTTTCAGAATGGTCTCAAAGAGAATTAGCAAGTCAGCTGTTTATTTTCTTTATCGCCGGCTTCGAATCTTCAGCGACAGCTCTGGTGATGTGCGTCCACGAATTGGCGGTAAATCCAAAATCTGAGGAAAGGTTGTATCAGGAAATTAAATTGCATGCAGAAAGACACGGCAGCTTAAGTTATGAAAATATCAATGAATTGAAATACCTGGATTGTGTTATAAATGGTGAGGAAGCTTTAAGATGTTACGAAGATGAATTCATTTTAATGCTTTATAAGAAATTAAAATGGTTGTAGCGTTTCTTGGCCTATGTCCAGCAGTGGACTGCCGCTGGCTGTTGATGATAATGAAAACCATTGTGGATAACCAGTTCGTATTTTAGTTTGTCCCTAGTATTTCTATTCTGAATATTTTACTGTCCATATTAATAACGAAAAGTTTTGTTGAAACTTTGAAGAAACCATTTTTTTATATTTGTTAGTTTTACAGCATCTAGAAAGCGGATAATCTATTTGATCACTTACTGTTTAATTCCAGAGACTTTACGGAGGTGGGCGCCGGCTTTGATAATGGATAGAGTTTGCACAAAGAGTTACGAATTGCCTCCGCCGAGAGAAGGAGGAACACCATGCAAAGTAAGGTTAAGAAAAGTTCTGTTTAATTTTACTATTTCTGCAAATTTGTTTAGTTTATAATGTAACATTGCATATTTAGTAATAACATACATATACAAAGAAAAAGGTTATGTCTTTGATCTAATTTTACGGAAGCAAGAGTTCCAAAAAGTTAAGTTTAGTTTCAACGATTTTAATTTTTTCTAAACTGATATATTTTCTGTTAAAACAGTTAAGTCCCGGCGACGTAGTTTATAATATGGTGAACTCATTACATCTGGATCCAAAATACTTTCCAGAACCAGATCTGTTTGACCCCGATAGATTTTCAGATGATAGGAAACATGAAATAAAACCTTTCACTTTCATGCCTTTCGGTATTGGACCACGTAATTGTATCGGTGAGTCTTTTTCATAAATCTCAGTATTATAATGTTCATATATGTTGGCATTAGTTTTAAATCTATCCTATAATTTCCAGGATCCAGGTTTGCCTATTTAGAAATCAAAGTCTTAATGTATCAGCTTTTACTAAACTTTAAGATATTGAAGTGTAAGAAAACATCGGATCCTATTCTACTACAGCCACATGATTTCAATATACAAGCTGTGGGAGGGACATGGGTGAAGCTGGAAAACAGAACTTAACGATGAAGTAATTACTCTCTTTAACATCATCTTTACAAAAAGGAATCGGATTAATAAGAACATATTTACAATTAAGATGATCCTATTGTCATTTATCAATGTTTTTAAATGTATAAATAAACTAATTTTCTGTATAAATTGTTTTAATTTAAGTTATTGGTGGATAGGTTTCCGTGATTCAATATATTATATATAATCCTATGATCCTTAATCAGTAGTCAGATATCAATGATTTTATGGATTTAAGATCTCAGGTATTCAGTATTGTATTTGAATTCTCCTCAAATTTCCCACTTACACACTGGTACGGTCTATTCTTTTATGATGTTTAAATTCCTTTGACTGACTTATACAGCTCATTGGAAACTGGGTTCCCAGCTCCAAAGCCTAGAATAACTTTGATTTTAACTATTTCTATTGTAAGTATCCTTCAATCTTCATTGGAGGATAGTTGCATAGTTTTTTTTATCGCATATTTTACTTGCAATCGGTAAATTTTCTATAAATGTATACGTACCTGCTGGGGCTCTTTTCACCGTTCAGTTTCCGGGCGAAAATACTCGCAGAAGGGACCCAAGCTTGCCTTTCCTAATCATGTGGTGTTGCTATTGCTATAGTATTACAATTATTATCAATTTATCCATTATAAAATCTTTTTATTAAAAAAAAATAAGTAATCATAGTGTTACATTTTATCTTGAACGCATCCATCAAATGTGAAAGGCGAGGCTTTGATTTTCCAAATAAAATGTCACAAGGTGCAATTTTTTAGATTTTACAATTCGAATGTTGATCCGGCTTAAGGGAGAGCGGCGGTACCGCTGGTACAAAGAAAAATTAAGGAAAAAAAAAATGCTGGTTTAAAAATGTCGCGTTTTGGCACGGGAGTTGTTGCATTAAATCAGTTAGGTTGTTAGTACGTAATTTGCGAGTTATTTTATTGTTAATTCATTGCCGAGAGCCGCCCGGCTCGGCGCAGCGCTGCCTCGCTCGCCCGCGCGCCGCACCGCTGGCCTTACCCCGCGCGAGGCACCGCTCACTCCGCGCACCACGCCCCGCTCGCCCCGCGCGCCAAACCCGCTCGCCCGCGCGCCAGCCCGTTCTCCCGCGCGCCGTCCCGCTCGCCCTCTCCGCCCCGCTCGCCCCGCGCGCCGCGCAGCCGCCGACCGCACCGTATAAATCCGCGTTGTCGGCGCTTTGTTGCGGCCACCATTATAATCCCGATTTTAGCTACGAAATATTTCGCTGGCAATGAAGGGAAATTTAGATGAATGTGCTAGATGGGAATAGACAATAAAATAAATTATTTAACTTTAACGCAAATCTATTGTATTCAACTGGTAATAAAATGAATGGTAAATGTTTTTATTTATTTATTACTAGCCGTTCCTCGCCCGCTCTGCTGGTCGTAATATAGAATTATACTAGAAATTTGTTCGAAATATTCCTTGAGAGTAACCGCAACCGTTTCAATAGTAACCAGATAAATACCACGAAATAACAATGTATAAAACGTTAATTAGAAATACAATGACGATAGATCTATGAAATTCAAAAAAATAAATAGCTTATAACCATCTACAAATTACTCCGCTTCGAGTGGGGATATTCCTATTCGTGCAGTAGTATTCACGCGACTGGCAAACAAAGAAAACAAATTTTTCAATACATATATATAATATATATGTATATTTCGTACAGCATTGGATTGCTCTTCCTGAAGGCCCTTTGAGTAGCTACAGAAGAATCTATTTTTACCGCAAAATAGCAGTTTGAAAAATGGATATAATGTATACTATTATTTGGAAATTCTGGGCTACGAGCACTATACGGTTTTACATATACATTGTGAATAGTGATCTTGTTATAGTTAGGATTCATTACTAAATAATCGTATACCTTACCGCTATATGACAAACTACACTGAAACCTCACTAAAAGTTGTCGACGATTTCCTTTACCTAAAACGAACACTCTCAACATATAGAAAGAAGTCAATCAACGAATCCAACTCGGATGGGCAGCGTTGGGTAGGCTACGCAGCATCTTTTCGTCTCAGATACCGCAGTGTCTGTGAGCAAAAGTCTTCAACTCGTGCGTGTTGCCAGTGTTGACATACGGATCCGAGACATGGCCACTTACTGTCGGACTTATAGAAAGGCTCAAACTCACCCAAAGGGCAATGGAGAGGGTTAAGCTCAGAGTTACTCTGCGCGATCGAGCCAGGAATGTGAAGACCCGCCGAAGAACTAAGGTCACCGACATTTTCCAAAACTTTGTTAGACTTAAGTGGCAGTGGGCAGGGCACATTGCTCGAAGGACCAACGGCCAATGAGGCAGTTTAAGTCTTCGAGTAGTGCCTGCGTACCGGTAGACGTAGTGGATGGGAGAGCTCCCACAAGGTGGACTGACAATCTGATGAGAATCGCGAATCCAACTGATCGATGTAGAGATATTTGGAGGAGGCCTATGTCCAGCAGTAGACATCCATTGGCTGATGATGATATCATAAGAAAGTATTTCAAAATACTCCTGTGTAAGGATCGCTCTGTCTTTTATAATGTGTACGGCAAAAGCAGTACACAGTTTTAGTGATTCCTTTTCAATACGTGGCGGAAGCTTTCAAGAAAGCCATAGTTTTATTAACTACACATTTCCTTTATTCAGGAAACTTAGTTTCAAGTTCCAGGCAATAAAACGCATGAAAATATAGTAAAGAGTAAAAGCATAAATAACTGCACAATTGATATTAACATTCAGAGAGGAAGATTGAAAGTTTTTATGTAACTTTACCTTCTTATGCAACTCATACGTTGTAAATATTTCATCATCATCTTCACTATCAGCCTTTCTTTATCCACCGCTTCGCCCAAATACGATCCTCGGTTTCTCGCATCCACCCGCTTCGATGATGTCGTCGGTCCATCAGGAGGTCCATCCAGGTGTAAATATTTACGAAGCAATATTATTCGGCTGAAGTACTTCCATTACGATGATCTGAAAACGTATCGTGCCGTATAACTTGCGCACGATAACATTAGCAAAGGCAACGTAAAAAAAGTTGTTTTCCAAAGTGCCTCCGTCGCGGAGAGGGTGCGGGGAGAGGCGGCGACTCGGAGCAAGTTTGTAAAACTGTAAAATAAAATTTTACGAGGTCAACGGAGTTATCTCGCCTCCAGCTAACGTTTCGAGCGGAAACCTCGCTGGCGGAAGAGGGGGCAAATTGTATTGGTTCTGTTATTATGAAGAAATAGCTTATAAAGGAAGTGGCACGAGCGATTTAATTCCCGCAGTAAAAATTGCTTTATAACCCAACATGAGATAGGCTTTGAGAGGCGGAGATGTGAACCGCTTGGACGGGAGCGAGGCTCCGAAATTAATTGAATACTATTTGAACTCAAATCTAAACTGTGTGTGAAAGAAACTGGTAAACTTAAAGAACCAAATAGATGAAGAGTGGTAATAAGTCTGTACTGGTAGTAGGTCCACCACAAAGCCTATAGCAGCCGACAAACACTAGCGAAAAACGCTGTAATTACTGGGGTAACGAGACAACACCTCATGGTGCAAGCGGCGAGCGCAATATGGTGCAGTATAATCGTCTTAACTAGCGTCACGGTGTTATGAGCAAGAGAGTCACTTACCATCAGGTGAACGTTTTGCTAGTCCCGTCGCTTTGAAGAATAAAAAAAACCTTTAAATTTCACGTAATATCAACAGGTTTCTTAACTATTCAAAAGTTTCTTCATTTAAATAAAATAAAAAAAGTTCTGGTCTCTGTTCCCGGAGAGCGTTTAGTTAAGTGCTGCCGCAGCGCTTACTGCAGCCCAGAAACAGTGGTGTGCAAACATTACGGTGTTCTGGTTTGAAGGTCGTGGCTAGAGAAATTATTGGGGTGACGATAGTTAACGTCTTATGTGGCGGCGCTGCGTTATTATGGGCGTGTGTATCACTTATCATCAGGTGAAGGCCTCGCTCGTCTCTACGTTTTCCTGATCGAAGCCGGTTATACTTTCTAAGTAAAGTAAAAGTAAAAAGTTCCCGCCATGAAATAAACTTTGAACATCTGTGCCCTACATTGGCCGTGTGCCACAGGAACAATCGCCTTTGCTTAATTCTCAAAGTTTTACTGTTTAGTAGAGTAGAGGAAGTTTTTCTTTATTTAATTCCAAGTTTATAAGAAATTAATAACTTAGCACCTTTCGCCAGGAGTACGACACAATTTCTTCATACAAAGTGTGTTAATAGGAACACCATGATTACTTCATTATGATCAATATATATAATAAACGATATTCATATTTAACTTTGCGTTTCTCGTCAACAACCAGGTCATATGGTCATCATCATATAATCATGAAGTACCATCTTCAAAGAGTTCTTCAAGTTTGGTCCGATTAAGCTATTACATAATTTAGTTTATACATATTAATACTAACTTATTTGTTAGAAACTTACCAATAGTAACAACGATTAGCTTATGAAAGAAAAAAACATCTTCACTGGTGGTAGGTCTCTGTTGCCGAAGACCATCTTAGTGGACCGCAGCGCCAACTGCAGCCGAAAACCGTAGTGTGCAAACATTACTGCGTTCCAGTTTGAATGGCGCTATAACTAATGAAATTACTGGGGTAACGAGACTCGACATGCGATGAGCACAGAGTGGTGCTGTATAAAACATTCCGTCGCCACGTTGTTATGGGCAGGCGTATCACTTACCTTCAGATGAACGTCCCCCTCCTCCCGTCGCTTAATTAAATAAAAAAAATTGTCTTATCAAATGTTACTAATTATGAGTTAGCGAACAATCAACATCATTTCTCGGTAAAATAATTGTTTAACTCATATTGGAAATATCTAGTGATTCATTGACTCATCACCAGATCTCCGAAACTATTCAACACAGACACTCCAAATTTGGCAGAGATATTGCTTCTGCCATTTAGAGGTCGGCTAAGCGTCGTGCGACTAAATAATTTGCTCAAGACACCAAATGTATTTACCCAACAGAAAACCCTCTATTTTTTCCTTAATAATATTTTTTTGGCGGTTTATTAAAAATTCTTTAATAGGACACCATAATTCATAAAATTTTCTTCTAATGAGGGAAAGCTTACTCTTTTTTAATTGACGGAGCAACGAGACGAAGGGGACATTCACCTGATGGTAAGTGATCCGTTTGCCCATAATAACGTGATACTTGTTAGGATGGTATACACTGAAGCACATTGCGCTCGTCGCCTTAACACCTATTAACTTTCGCTACCCCAGTAATTTCACTAGCTACAACTACTTTCAATCCGGAACACATCAATGTCTATATGCTACTGTGTTTTCTTTATACAACTAAGCGAGGAGACGAGTGGGACGTACACCTGATGGTAAGGGATACGCCTGTCCATATGAACGTGGCGCTACTTAAGATAGTATTCATAGCAGCGCATTACGCTCGTCGTCCGAGGCATAAGATGTTAAGAGTCGTTATCCGAGTAATTTCACCAGCTACAACTTCAAACTGGAACACAGTAATATTTGCACAGTATTGCCTGTCGGCTGCAATAGGCGTTGCTGTAGTACCTACCTAGACGGTATCCGGCAGCAGAGACTTACCAGCAGTTAACTAACACTAATTACTTTTTTTATAGATGTATTACGCAATTAAGTATAAGCAATAGTAAAGGAATGATAAAATTAAATAAACTTTAATATTTTCTATAGACAAGTTTATTTTAACCTCGATTCTTAACAATGATAACTTCATGAAATCATCACGCAATTGAATTGGAATCTGGGCGATTTCATTGGTAGGTATTATTATAATCCTTTACAAATCATGATTAAGTATTCACATATTCAATTTCTAACTCTACATAAAAGGTTATACTTTTAAGCCTAAATATAATGCGCAATAACGTCACTAAAAAGTACATTAATGTTAAAGTTAATCATAACTTTAATTATCGGACAAAATGAATAACCGAGTTCTTTAAGACATTGTAATTAACGTTTTTTTTTTTTTCTAAAAAGCGACGGGTTGAGCGGGGGACGTTCACCCGATAGTAGGTGTCCATTATCATTGTTATCAGCCTTTGCTTATCCGCTGCTGGATATAGGCCTTCCCAAATATCTTCCACCAAATGCGATCCTCAGCTTCTCGCGTCCAAATGTTACTCCCCCGCCCATAATAACGTGGCGCGAGTTAGGATGTTATACAGCACCAAAACTCGTCCTAATCCCCCCATATCAACATCTACAAACGACTGCCCGTAGTGCCATTTAGAATGTGTAGACCAATAACCTGGTGAAGGTCGCGAGAAGACACTAGATGCGGACAGCGTTGGACCGATGGGTATGGAGATCTTTCGGGGAGGCTTATGTCCAGCGGCAAATGGTTGAGGATTTATTGTCACTGTACCACACTGCGCTAGCTTGAAATATAAAATGTTCATTTCCCCATTATTTACACTAGCTACAACACCCGTGAAACCGGAACACATTACTGTTTGTCGGCTGTAATATGCGCTGCAGTAGTACCTAGCTAGGCGATCTGACATCAGAGACCTTAGCACAAGATTATTCATTGAAGGAAATAGAAAATTAAATTGCTTGTTACCATAGTAATTATAACATTTAAATAGTAACTACATTTATAAAGCTGGTCCTTGAGATCGTGTTGTATAACAAGAAATACAATTCGCCCGCAAACTTTCAGCCTCAGGAAACTTTTAAGCAGAGGAAACATGTCGACCGACATCTTCCGACAGCCGGGAATATATCTTGTCGGAATGTACTCTGAGAGACTCTTACGGTTTCCTTTGGCTTTATTTTCAATTCACCGAGCTCTTTCTACGATATTTATATTGATTTTCCATCACTTCAAAACGCTAATTTTTTTTTTAATCTCTAATTTCGTATATAATGCTTTACCCTCATTCCAGGATTATATCTGTGGCGTATCCATACTATATATTGGGTGTGTCTGCATAATGTGATTGTTATACGAGCGACGCACCATCTGGCGGTCAACTGTTACGCTCGCGGCCCAATACACATCGCTTGTGATTGTTATCCGAGCGATGCGCCATCGGCAGACAGCTGACTGCCTGTTGTTGCGTCGCTCGGATAACAATCACAAGCGATGTGTATTGGGCCGCGAGCGTAACAGTTGACCGCCAGATGGTGCGTCGCTCGTATAACAATCACATTATGCAGACAGATCCAACATATATGGCGTGGATATGCCACAGACGTAATGCTTATACTTTTCAATGGAAAGCTTAAAGAACTCGTCTCTTATTTAACAAAGACACGAGACAGATAAAAGGTTCAGCTGATTGTAGATGGTGTAGTATTACAATAAGAAATTACTAAATAAGCTTAAATAGCATAATAACGCGATCGACATCTTGAAACATTAAAATGATTTTTAACAACAAAACCCTTATAGTTTGCTTTTTTCGTCAAGGTGAGTAAAGGTTATGTAGGATTTGAAGCGTATTAAATTTTCACTTTCAATTCTCTGCGTTGTATAACATGAGTTCCATTGTTCAAAGCCTCTTCAGACTCAACTCTTCGAATTTCACGTCAATATTACTACGACGAAATTAATTTCAACCTAAATCGGAAAAAATGCCAAATTCGTTCCGCACTACCTGAATGATTTATCTTCATCATCAGTATTTCATAATCGAGAGTCTGGAAGACACTAGACGTGTATGGCTGAAGATCGGGCTAAGTGCCGTCTCTAGCAATGAACTTCTCCTTAGTGATGATTATGATGAAGCCTTGGTTACTTTAAGAGACAGAACCAAACCTTTCTCTACTCTTCAGACGATGTGGCTATCTACTCATATGTTCAAATTTGATCTCACACCATTATTTGATCTGCGTGACGTTTCTCTACCTTTCCTTTTACAAGAAGTAAATTAGCACAGTTTTCTTATTCTCATTTATGAAGCTAGAATTTTGTTAGCGATTGGTCTTTATCCTTTGTGTATCTAGCTTAATCTATATTTGTTTCATGAAATATTAAAGTAATAAATAAGTAATTTTCACCTCGGTGTTTGTGCTAATTCAAGAGTTAAAGCAACCTTTACTTAGTCTCGCTGAGCGTTATATAAAATAATTTATTTATTAAAAAAAAAGCTTCTGAAGAAATTTTCAAAGAGCTCTCTACGTTTTACACGTTCTGTAATTTTCTACTTCGTTTAAAATTTTTTTTTCGTTTTTCTCACTCAACAAACGTTTGAAGGAAGTTGTTTAAGTATTTCACTACATTTGAAAATCTCGCTGAAAAGGTTTTATATTATTCTTCGTGAAAGTGGCGCCTTGATGCGAACTCTTTGAAAATGTTGAAATTCTATGAAATTCGATAATTAATGGATTAGCAGTGCAATTTGGTTCCGTGGTAATTAATTTGGTTTCTGCTGCAGGTCTCGGTTGCAAATTACCATCCGTTACATATTATATGGTCTGCAATCTTTGTTCCAGTATGAAGCTGTGTAGTTAATGTATTTACAGGGGTAACGTCATTCATCTTACTTCAAGAGAATAAGCAATGGTGGTTCTGCATAAATGTCTCAAGTGCCTTATTATTATAGACGCATTCCAGCAGTTTGGTGAACTTTCTGCCTTTTTTTGAACAAGTTATTTCTCCAGACATCCTCTAGAATGAACACCTCTGAGAGAGACGAGTTATTATAACGGAACCGTGTTTGACCAACAAGTAAAAGGCGAATAAGGAGGAAAGTCCAGCTTTATATATGACCGTCAATATTTTTCATTTCTTCGTTCTGAACATACAAGTAATTCATTACTTGACGTAATATTATAATGAAATTAGTACAAAGTTTTGATCACTTAACTGAAGATTTGTTTCATTGTTAAATAATAACAAATCCAAACCAACACAACAAATGGCTATTGTTGAATGTTTTATGGATTGGCTTAACTTAGCTAAGTGAGAGTTTAAATAATTCCGTACGGATTGATCGCCACTGGTGAATTACCAGTATATTATTTTATATGAAAACTAAATATACATATACTTTAAAATTTACATATACCACGCCTCGTTCCCAGTACAGGCAGAGACCACCTCTCTCCACTTGTTACCTAGCACACGTCTCTCGCTTCCTCCACTTCCATGAGCGTCTTCATGCATGATCGTCAGCTGCGAGTACTCTTGACCCGGCCTTTCTTAGGACATCTTCGATTCGATCGGAATATGTCCGCCTGAGTCAACCTGCACCGATTTGTCCAATCATTCTTACCTTCTTTCGTTAATGTTATTAATATACTCAATTAGACAAAAAGCTTCCGTTTCCGCAAGGATAGACAACAAAAAAAATCAAACGTCTCTAATCTCCATAATAGATGTTATATTTTAACTGTAGGTCTCTGTTGCCGGGTCCATGTGGGTACCACCGCAGCCCTTATTTCTGCTGTCAAATAGTAATGTGCAAACATTACTGTGTTCCAGTTGAAAGAAGCTGATGCTAATAAAATTGCGACTTATCTTGTGCTTCAAGGCGACGAGTACAATATGGTGCTATGTAAATCATCCTAATTAGCGTTATATTGTTATGAGCTAATTAGGATGTGCAGACGTATCACGTGAACTCTTGTCTCGTCGCTTCGTAAGATAAAAAAAAACCAAGAATATAATATTTTTATAAAGTAATATTTAGTATAAGAATAAGAAAAAGTAAACAAACAGTAACAAAGACATCGGTTGGTTACCAACTCGGTTTGAAGGGCGCTGTAGCTAGTCAAGATAGAACGGAAAGGATGATAAAGAAACGATCATATCTTCACTCTGAATCTTCATTTATCCAATGAAGAAATGTGTTACTGTTGAAGAAGTTAGTTGGAGAGAACGTATTCCGCCTGAAAGGTGGTGGCTGTTGAGCGACTTGTGGTCTAGGTAAAGATCGAGGGTCACGAGAAAGATCGTCATGAGACGGACTGTTCACTACATGAATGGCAACCAGAGCGGATTGGCGGAGTGTTGTGAAGCTTGCCACTAGTATCTGAAGTGATGACCACGACGCTGTGAAGAGTGACACCGGTGAAGAAGAAGAATTGAAGAAAATAACAATTTAGTAGCGTTATAGATATCGATTACGAGCCATTATTATATTAACAATACTACTGCGAATCGATAAGAGAAAGTATGATAAGGATAATATCTTCTTATACTTATCATTGGGCTATTGTCGCCGTGGTATATAGATAATAACTCTATTTCCTGCTAAACTCTATTACTTTGGTAATATACGCCGTAGTGAAATTATTTCGTGTGGATGTATTAAAATAATTATTTCAGCGAGTTAATGCGTATGTCGCGTTACGGAGTTATTTTGGTGCTTAGTTTAATTTTGGGGGTTGAAATTAATTGCGGCAGCCGGCTGCTGCGGACCGCGCCGCGTAAATCTTTGACGTCGGCGCTTTGTCGCGAGCGGCTTTTATGACCTCCGATTTTCTCTTAGAAATCCTATTGTACTTTAAAACTAGACCGTAACAAGATTACTATACATCTATATATATATATATATATAGGTGCTAGGTGTCCCCCACAACGTCTCGCGGGACCCAAACCAACCTCGCCTGCTCGTGGTGCACCCTGCTAATAAACAAACAAGGCTCTGTCTCCCACCAACCCGCATTGGGCCAGAGTGATGGAAAATGGCCCAAATCTCCCGTATGTACCCCTATAAACGTGGAGATCTGTGGAGGAGGCCTGGTGGACGTCTATCGGCTGATGATGATGATAAATATATAATAAGATAACGTGACGGTCACCTTAGAGACGCATTCGAGGATAACATAGCTCCAATTAGATTATATATCCTAAAACGCATTATGCTCATGGATTGCATGAGACGTTAAATTTTCACCTTAGTAATTTCACTAGTTATAAGGCTCTTCAAACCGGAGCACAGTAATATTGAGCTACGTTTGTTATTGCCTGGATGGTCTTTGGTAACAGACTTATCACCATTAACCTGCATCTAAGATGATAATTTTACTTGGAATTTGTATCCAATGAAACTCACTGAATGGTAATCCTCAGAGCGCTACGAAGATCCAGCGATCCACCCTCTGGACCCTCTGCACTACTCCCAAGCATATCTACGAATAAAGACCACCAGTTATAGTCACTACTAGCAAAAATTAAATTATTGCATTCAAGGATTATTGTCCAAGCCATATCAGTTTAAGTATGCTTTAAGTAGTATAAGTACTGGGTTACTACTTACTTATATTCAGTTAATGAAGCCGGTAATATCTGAAACATGGACATTGATAAGGCACGAAACAGCGGGCGATAGCTGGTGATAATGTTTATAAATGTTGCCAAAATTTCGGACTTTTAAAATTCGTGGGCAGCATACCTGCTCCAGGTTGGCGAGAAGCGTGATGTCACTTATCGGCCAGCACGTATCCTCGACATGTCCTGCTGTTGCAGTTTCCTCACCGGTCCTCGCTGCAGATGTAATTGCAAGGCGCGACGGGCACTGAACCATCCAGTGAAACGACCAACTAAGAGAAAAACATTTATTTATTTTTCATAGAAATAACGCGAATTAACGTCTTGATGACATTTTCTGCCTTTTCTTAAGGAAATCCAGCTTTGGATACTTTTATGCTCTGGGGGAAACAGAAGAGTTATGCCGGACTCTGACAGGCTAAAAACCCACGGTTTACCACTTACTGCTTTTGACCGGAACCAAAGGAACGCGTTCGAATACAACCGTAGAATAATTTCTTGGGCTCGTCAGGAAATTGAATCTGGGACCTCTCGAACCCTGTGCGAAAATCATATCCTTACACCAACCGCTCTACCCGTCAATTAAGGGAAACAGAAACCAGATGGAGGTTCCACTGATCTTGCCACTGTAGTTTAAATACCATCATCACAATCAACCGCATATAGATGTTTAATGTTAAACATTAGCTTATCTCAAGAAGAATTTCAGATTCATATATATATATCCTTTTAATAATATAAACAAGCGGTTGACTATGATCTCATGTGATGGTAAGCGGTGATGTAAACTTAAGCAGTAAGGCATGATGATCTAGTAACACCCTAGTCCCTCTTAATGATTCCCAGATCATGCGTGGACGGAAACACTGTCGTAAACTGTTCCAATGCTTCGCATTAAGAAGTTCGAAGCTCCTTTGCTGATCGATCGCATTTGCATAATCATGGTCATTAGTTTCCGTTTCTCCAGCATCATTATTATCATCATTAGACGCATGTTGTCCATTAGCTGAATTCGGAGAGTGAACAATGTCATTGTTCTTCAACGAATTGGCAAAAAGCATAACCTCGTGCTTACGGTTACGAAACGTAAAATCTCCTACCTCAGTCATGGACTCCGTCATCAGCGATCTTCTGCAGTTGATTATATTGAGCAAAGTTTCTGGAAAATGAAAGGTGATGAGAAGGAAAAAATCATGATTGAGGAATATCAGGGAATGGACTGACATATTTGTGGCTTCCGAATTGCTCCGCCGAACGAGGGACAGAAAGGACTGTACCACGCTGATCGCCAACCTTCACTAGTTGGTGAGGCACTGTAAGAAAAGAAGAATTATGATAGCACCTATAGCTTTCTGAATGTTTGTGCTTAATTCTTAGAACTCATCTATTCGTTTCTAGGGTATAGTATAAATAAAATCTTGACAGGGTGGGAGGTGGCTCACTGCACGTTGGGTGTGGAGGGAGCCAGTATTTTTCGCTTATGTTTACTCCCATTTGGGTAGACTGTTGAGCTACGTTACCAGAATATGTAATTTGGTGTCAGGTAGAGTTTCAGCATTATAGCGCAACTTCGAAATACTAAGCAGCTGCGAGTTAGATTAATGCTGAGAAATTTTACTCAAGTTAAATTGTAAAAGAAGAAAAATATATATGAAACTTCTAGAAAACTTTGTTCTCTTGATACTCGAGGATACTTCATAACTGTTACCTTCAAGTCTCGAGCACTGAACTGTGAACTGTTCATAATACATGTGTACTATCTTAATAATACGCTGAAGGTAGTTCTTTATTTTCGGAGGCAGTCTATATAGTTTTTCAACAGTTAATTTACGTCACCACTATTGGGGCACAGGCCCACCTTCAATACGAGGGCGATGGGCCACAGACACCACGCAGGCCCAATGCGGATTGGTGACTTCACACACACCTTAGAATGAATTCTAATTCACGCGCAGGTTTCCTCGCGATGTTTCCCTTCACCGTTTGTATTTCGCTGTTGTTACTAAAGTTCACAAATGTACATAACTTAAATATTAAAGTAATCGCTACATGCCGAGAATCAAACCCGCGACCTGCGCAATGAAGCCCGCACGCTCTAACCGTTAAGCCAGCGAGCTACATATCTATATCGTCTAACCATCGTAAAATCTATTTCTGTCAAATCATTACGTTAAACATTACCAAGTGGCAGTCTGTAGTAGCGTGTGTAATTACTGCGGTAACGAGATATGAAATGTTATATCTTAGCATATTCATTCAACTATTTAAACAATTATTACTTAAGTTATATATGATAATATAAATAACTTTCCTATTATAAATATACATCTCTCTAGGGCTGTTCTTTCAAGTCTGATCGTGGTCTGTGCTAGGATTGCCGTCTCAAGCGGACGATTTGCTTCCACCGGTTACCGTCCAGCGCATCTCATACGTCTGTGTAATATAGATATACACATACGAGTACATATGAACTTGTAAAGAGATGCTTTATATAGATCTCATGAGAACAATACACGAGGGTTACGTCGCTGCAAGTTCGCGCTGAATTCACAATCAGGTCGTATATTTCAAGCAGCTTGTGCTCTCATTAAGAATTTCAATTTACATAAAATCTATTCTCGATATTAAAAAGAGCATCGAATAAATTGTATCGAATGCTCACTGGAGAGCGAGGATCAGACCAGTCGAAGTGGAAAAATGGAGAGGGTCCGCCGCGCCGTGCTGTAAATATTTTTCAAGATGCATTTTCATAAATAAACTGTTTACAGGCAACGGATGTCTTTTTAAGAATTATTTACAACCTCTGTATTGATCATCAGTAAAAGCTCTATGTATTAGTAAGGATATTCATTTTTTTTTATTGTATAGACTAGCGCTTGACTGCGATCCCACCTGATGGTAAGCGTCTTTGGTGGTAAAGGGCAATAGTCTAGAAGTAGCCTATTCACTGTTCTCTTAAAGATCTCCACGTCATACCTGGACGGAAATACTGAAGCCGGCAGACTGTTCTAATCCTTTGCTGTTCGCATTAAGGATATCGAAGGGAAAAACTTCGTCCTAATGCGTGGGATCTCGACAACGTAGGAGTGAATGTCTGCGGTATGTCTGTTTGTCTGGTGGAAGAAGAGCCATGGCGGAACCAAATCGTATTATCTTTCATCAGCTAATAGACGTCCACTGGTGAACACAGGTCTTTCTCAAAGATCTCCGCATACAATCAGCTTGGGCTCCGGTACCGCTGGGTACTAGAGGCTGGCGTATGTAGGAGTTTATATGGGGAGGAATTTGAGCCATTTTCCACCACGCTGGCACAATAAAAAGCTTCTTCGATGCCGAGGCCACACGTTATAGAGTTTGATTGGTTTGTTCGAACCCGTCTCGTTAGCTACAACCCTTATGTAATAAATCTACTGCAACTACATTATCGCTACCTTGTTGCTATCGACACCACAGCCGGAGTACCCTGAACGAATTCGCTTCATCATCTACGTTCTCCTTGTCATTTAATATCATGTAGAATCGTGGTTGTTTTAACTCGTTAATACGTGTTAAAACAACCACGATTATAGGGGTAAGGGTTCCAATGCAATAGCTCATGGAACTCAGGCCAAACTCCTATTATCCTAAATGCCTCCCAGAAGAAGGGTTTCTTTTGAAGATTTCCCTTCGGAAATTAAAGAGAAAAAAGGTTTCTGTTGCCGGTGACCATCTAGACAGATACCCCAGCAGCACTAATTTCTGCCTACAAATGTTACTGCGGTAATGAGACTTAATATCCTGTCTCAAAGCGACGGGCGCAATCTGGTGTAGTATATACCATCTAACTAGTGCTACGTTGTTATGAGGAGGAGCGTCGCTGACTATCAAGTTACCGTCCTCCTCTTCTTTACCCTTCGTTCAATATAAAAATATATAAAACTTGTATTTCGTTAGTGATTTTGGAAGAAAATTGTCTTGCAGTAAGAAAATCTTACAAAAACTGTCACACAGTTATCTGCGCCAAGTCCGAAAGGATTTAACAAGTTGATAAATGACTGTCGACTTGTATCTTCGTTCCGAAAGTTTTAGCACAAAGTATAGTTTAAGTGTAAAAACATAAAATGATAATTTTTTTGTTCACTGTTAAAGTTGTCGCTAGGAATTTACTCCTTTTCGGAACCAATGGATTAACCAAGTCTCCTTTTTTTGCCTTACGTAGGTGAAATACCTTCGCATATCTGCCCAATGACAGGTTATGCCGGAGTTGCACCGACTAAAACCCCTATGATGTTCCACCTTCGTCGTTTTACGACAGGGCCACGGGAACAGTTTCGCACCATCCGCAACCCCGCCAGCGCCGGCTGCACCATGCAGCTCTATGCCGGGGGAGGAACGCTCTCTTTCCACCTCTGTAAGGACGTGTCTTCCTCTTGATCTGTTATAATCATCCAGGCAGTGGATCCCACCAGATCTATCACCGTCGAAAACATAGGAGCCAAGAGAGATAATTTTCCTGACTCCCTGGTCTGGTCTTGGGCTCCACCGCCAACCGTTATACAGCCGCGGATGATAGGGAAATTGGCAAAACGTAATACCAACACTTCTCTTCCTCCGCGACTCCACCTCGGCTGCAAAAGGCAGTATAAGTCTGCCCCCGCAACCCACCGGTACACATCCGAAGTGAATACATGGAGCTCACTTGGAGTAGCTACCTCGGGCCGGCTGGGTAGGTTCCTCTTAGCTTCACCATGGGTGAACTAAGTCGCGGCTGCTGAGCCCCTAACCAAGTCTCCTAGCATAGAGCTTGTTAGTCCAGAACTCTGTTATCCTCAAATGTACATAGTAAGACATAATACCCGGTTGGCAGTAGCTTACATTATAACAAGAAGGATCTTGGTTCTGTTCTGTCAGATACCTCCCAAGTTATATTGGATAGAGTGAAACCGCCTAAATGGTCATTAACTTCAACTTTTCCTATCTACCGTCAAGTAAGCATTAATGTATTTCAGTATACATACACACGGACCTAAAGAATTCAGGACCCTCTACCACCTTTAGCTCCTCATTAAATATTACCTGAAATTTAAGTAGAGTGCTCCAACAATACTGCTGTAAACTTCAAAGGAAAGTACATTACATGTCATGAGGGTAAAGTTCTGGTATTGTAAAAAAAATTCCTAACCTTTGATGTGAACCTTCCTATGGTTAAGGTTCTACATTATCTGCTAAACATGATTATAGTTCTCATCATCATCAGCTACTAGACGTCCACTGCTGGACTCGATTGTTCCTGTGGCGCTCGCTAAGCGCTAAGCATTAGGAGTCGTTGTTTGTAGAGGTCCATATTGAGGCGCTTTGGGCCTTTTCTAACCACGCTGGCCCAATGCGGGGAGGCGGAAGCCGGAGCCTCGTTTGTTGATTAGCAGGGTGCACCACGAGCAGGTGAGGTTAGATCGGTTCCGTTTAGTTGTTACGCAGGACCCCTTACACCCCTTATACTATAGTTATAAAAACTATATTTGGCTATATACGAATGAATATTTCAGAGGGTGCAAGCGTTAAAATATCGAGTGGCGTAGGTTCGTCAGTTCAATATTCTCTCATGGTCCAGGTCCAGAGGACGTTGGCGTCAGTTAAATGCGCAATTTTATGGTTCAAATTTTATTGAATTAATTACATTCTGCGGCCAACCCTTCAGCGATATAATCGAATAAACTCTGTCATGTTGGAGATCAGTGATATCTCTCGTGGTTATAATATGGCTGCAACTCATTATCTAGATTTTGTTATATATATGATGACATATACAATATATCTATATACACTTATGTAGAGACTAATCGCGATGTCTCTGGAACCATAAGACCTAGGGTCATAAAATTTGATAGGAATAATCCTTTTGCCGAGTGTAAGTCAGTTGAAATTGTATTTTACGAAATTATTTCCCCAATGGAAGATGTGGGGGTGTTACATCCAGCAAAGCGAGTAACAGCTAGCATATCTATATATTTATACCTAGTCCGAAGATAAGTTAGTAATATTAAAAATATTTATATTTAAATATTTATTATTCTCAGCAAAAAATACAAAACAATATTCTATTCGCAATGGCCTCCTTTGACAATGTCAATCTGTTTGGTCACGTATCACCAATTTATGGATTTATGCACTGATTCCAAGGGAAATTTCCACCACTGCCGCTGCTTGCTCCAAAGACTTTTTGACAGACTCAATGTCGCCATGTCGTTTAGAGCAGCAGCAGGCCATGTCCTCTAAAATTCACCATAATTTAAGTCTAAAGGGTGGAAGTCTGGGCTAAATGACAGCCAGTCTTCAGTCCGGAACGTTAGTTTCAAGCAGGGCTTGGGTAATTCGTGCCCTGTGACCAGGTGCAGAGTCCTGCTGGAAAGTTCACGGTCTAGCTTCAAAAAGTGTATTGCTGAGAGATTTAATCACATGATCCAAGACTGTATCTTAATACACTTTGGCTGAAGTTTTCATTCCTTTTTCACAAAAATGTAGTTTTGTGACTCCTTCATAAGACACGTCCTACCAAACCATTACAGACGCAGGATGATGACCACGTTGTACCTTTCCGACCACCAGCACTTGAGCAGCTTCTTTAGACCTGTGAGCGTATACTTTATAATTTTGCTTTTTGTAGTGTTCTTCAATTGTGAAGATTTTTTCATCGATAAAGAGGATATTTCTGTGCCTTTCACCTGCCTGTGGTATCGCGGCAGAAGGTTGGTTCGTTATGATCGATCCACTCTATTTAATTGTAAAGATTGGTTTAGGGCATGTCCTGTGTATCGACGATAAGCACCGAGCACCCAGCTTCAGGTCTTCTTTTCTAATACGCGACAGAGTCCTAGCGGAAATTTTTATTTCTCGCGGTAAGACTTTTTGCTTCCTAATGGAGTTTCGTCGAATTCTGGCTTTAACAATAGTAAAGGCTTTTGTAGTTCCAACAGAAAACAGCAAGCGGCCCCACCGATCTTTTCTGGTCTTCTGGATAGAGGAAGTGTTGTTGTATCTGTTGATAGTACAATATACGAACATACGGCTGATAGCAAGCAAGTGTCTGGAATATGTGCGACTGGAGCGGCTCCACTCCCACTTTATGCAAGGCGATCACTACAATCCTATTTTCTTTAACACTCCCCACCCCATTCCATATTGTAATTAGATGATAATGAACACGAAATAATATACGTGTTCTAAATTCAAAATAATTGAAGAGTTGAAAGAAAGACAAGGTTTTATGTAACAGTATTTATGGCCAGACTAGTTATATGTATATATATAGAGAGCAGTGGTTAAATAAAGGCTGATAATGATGGTGATAAATATTATCATTTATAATTAAGAACCATAATGACATATGAAAGCATGAGAGAAATTACATAAAATTAAAGTAAATCTTTAAGAATGATCTAGAAACATTTAACAAAGGAAAGCTTTAATTACTCACTCGAAAATCCAATATCCATCGGTTAAATAAAACTAGGGGAGGATCAAAACATCGCGCCTGACACCGAGTCTATCTTCCGCCGGATATCAAATAGAGACTGCGCTGGGAAATGAAAACCGCCTCTGATAATCTTCGAGCGGCCCGCAACAATAACGCGCCCCGATACTGATCAGCAAACACCACAGAGTATACACACAGCGGTAATGTATAAAAGATTTTTTTTTTAACTAAGTCAGCATTAAGTAATTCGGTTACTTAACGAATTGATTTAGATTTTGATACGGAGGCGAAACATAAGGCAGGCTATTATAAAAAAGTTATTATTTAAGATGTTTACACGACACTATCGGGTATAAGGCATATCGCCTAATGTCTTACCGAGCCTTGGTCAACCTCACCTGCACGCGCTGCACCCTGCTAAACAACCGACGAGGCTTTGACAATCCATCAACCCGCAATGGGCCAGCGTGGTGGGCTAAGGCCCAGTTCCCTTCAATGAACTCTGTGTAGACCCCTGGGGAGGCCTATGCCTAGCAGTGGACGTCTGTCGACTGATAATGATAGTGATGACACAACACCATACATAGGACAAAACCTCGATTCCAGCTATCCCTCGGAGCAGTATTTTCTTCATAATGCGAACAATTAAAAATTAGAACAGTCTTCCTGCGTCGGTCTCCATTCAGGGATGGAGGAATCTTTCAGAGAAGAGCGAGTAGAATTTTTAAAACTAGAAAGCTTTACAATAAAACACTACATTTGTCCTCCATGAGAAGAGATTGTAGTAAAGCGATATACATATATATATATATATACAAATTATGAATAAAGAACTATTTATTCACATGAGGTGGAAGTAAAACATTATAACATGGTTAGCTTGCAAGATAAAGAGATGATACTGAGAGAGAGAGAGAAAAAGAGATAGTGTGGGTAGACGAAAATTATTTTATTGATTGAAGTGGGAAAGGGTTTTCGGTCAACAACTCACGAGGTCCAAGCCAATATCACCTGCTCATGGTGCAGCCTGCTAATCAACAAACCAGGCTCTGGCTCCCACTAACCCGTATTGGGCCAGCGTAGTGGGAATGGCCCAAATATTCCTAATGAATCTCGAAACCTGATCGATGTGACATTTTTTGGCCGAGACCTGTGTCCGGCAGTGGACGTCTATCGGCTGATCATGATGAAGTGGGAAAGAAAGGAAAAGAGAGTAAAGTGAAAAATGTACAATATATTTAATCGGGTGTCCTTTCTCTCTCTCTCTCTGATATAATCATCATGATAAGCAGTCTCCATGGTATGGATAGCATGCTATGTGGAGTAGTAGTACCGAGTATAAAAGAAAAGATGGAGGATACGTAAACTATAGAAATGCATTTTTTTCTCATTTTTAATAGTCTATTAATAAATATATCGGTTTGTTCTCTTCGTTACACATTTTCGTTTCATAAAGTCCAATTTACACTGTCCGAATAAAAGTTTAATAAAAAAAGGGTAAGATGGTCAAAATATGGGTTGTGATGGTACCTACCTTGTAGGAGCTTTACAAATATAATGAGTGCATTATTAATCCAAGAGCGTTGTAGTTACTGAAATTACTGGGGTAACAATATTTAAAGTCTTAGGTCCCGAGATTGTCAACAATTGTAGCATTGATGTGAATCGTAGTTGAACGTTCATCATTATCATAAGCCGATAGACGTCCACAGCTGGACATGGGCTTCCCCAAAGATCTCCATATCGATCGGTCCCGCGCTGCTCACATCCAGTGGGTTCCCGCGATTCTCACCAGATCGTAGTCCAGCTTGTGGGAGACCTCCCAGCAGTACACTAGATGACACTTTACATTTAATAATTAAAAAAAAACTCAATAATATCATTTTTATTGGTCAGTTGCTGGAGAACTTCTGAGTACCACCGCATCTTCTAATTTTGCCGACATTCAGTAGTGTGCAAACGTTACCGTGTTCCGGTTTGGTAGGCGTTGTATGTGAAATTACTGGGGTAACAAGATTTAACATCGTTCGTGAAGACGAGCACAACGAGGCGCTGTGTTGTCACACTAACGAGCACCATATCATTATGGGTAGGCAAAGGCTACACTACTCACGCTTGTTCGTGTAATAAAACGAATGTTTTTTATAATAAAAATTCGTATTAATGATTAATTATTATCCTATTTATATCACAATGGGGGTTAAGCTGTTATTTTAATGGGAAATATGTATTATTCAGGGGCAATGTTCACCCTTTCATTCGTAATTGAAATTTACTTGTGCACCAAAGAGTTCCGCACAATAAAGAGCGTGCCGTTGACAGCTCGAATTAATCGCACGCTAAGTCGCCGAAGCAATTAAATGAATTATTTCACTTCCGGATTTATTGTCTCAAGTAACGCGGACGCTATTCAGATAACACTGCTCAGGTCTACCCCGTAAACTAGTCCGTATCGTTGTTACCTAATTAAATTATTGCGTTTAATGGTGGAGGTCTCTGTTGCTAGAGACCGTAGCTCCTATTACAGCCGATAAACAGTACTGTATAAATATTACGGTGTTCCGGTTTGAAAGGCGCTGTAGCTAGTGCAATTTACTGGGGTAACGGGGCTAATCATCTTGTGTGTTAAAGCGACGAACATGATGTGACGTGGTTTATACCATTCTGACTGGCGTCATTTTCTTATGGGTTGGCGTATCACTTACCATTTTTTGTTTTTTGCGCCATTTCCCGTCACACTGGCCCAATGCGGGTTGGTAGGAACCAGAGCCTCGTTTTTTGATTAGCAGGCTGCATCACGAACAGGTGAGATTGACTTGGGTCCTGTGTTGTTGTGTGGGACACCTTACACCCGAACAACAACATATATTGTTAATGTTTTCACACTACTCCTTTATAGCAGAAATAGAAGACCAGTCATAAATATGATACTTAATCCAAAAGTAATATAATACGGAAACGACAATACCGGAAATTGACGTTTATATTAGAAATATGTGCAATTAATAATTATGCCTCAAGTGGCAAACGGCAGGACACATCACCCGAAGGACTGACAGCTGATGGGACTGTAAGTCCTTGAATAGCGACTGCCTACCGGCGGATAATGATAATGATGATAATATGAAATTAATATACTATTTCAGAATCTATAACTGTTATTGTTTTATACTACTTCCCAATTGAAAGGCGTTGTAGATGTTTTAAGGAGACAACCAATGTGATGCTATAGAAACATCCCGAGATCTTATTACCATGGACTAAAGTATCATCAGCATCATTATGCCGATGACGACGTCCACAGCTGGACATAGGCCTCCCTCAAAGATCTCCACTAAAGTATGGCTTACCGTAATTAGGACGTCATGCTATTATAATCGCTAAAATTAAAGTTTATTGCAGAAAATGAAAGATTTTTTTTGTTATAATAAAGTTTTAGCTATTACTAACATATAGATATATTGATAAACAGGTATATCCTGGAGTCATAGTTATCATAGAGATGAATAGTTTTATCTCAAGACAATAAACACATCCACAGTACTGCGGTGAGTACGTCTCCTTCAGAATTAACGCGTTAAAATTTTTGTTTAATTAATATGTATAAATAGGATAGATATAATAAATTATTATTTAAAGATTTATTATTAACTATTAAATAAGCTGAAGTCTCTGGCAAATCCCGTTATCCGTTTAAAAGCGAGACCACGGGATAAAACAACAGGTTCCGCGACAAAGCGGTGACAAAACGGATTTGCGCGGCGCGGTCGCTCCAGCCAACTGCTGGCTCTGAATGAAACTAGAATTAACTTTAGAAACATCCTCAGCCTTAACATATTAATTTAATTATTTATTACATTAATATAAAATTACTCAGTCATTATGATTCCAATCAGTCCTGATGTGAGACTGAAAAAGATGAAACTGTCAGCGCAGCGGTAAGCGCTTGCATTGTTACTATAATCTCCATTTCGATTCAGGAACCCTTTGTTGTGGAGTTCAGCTGATGGTGTGCTTTTTGAAACCTGCCTGGTTATCTTCTTTATATCATAAATTTGTCGCCATAACATCATCGCTGTGATATATATAATATAGGAGATATTGAGAGATAATAAATCTCAAATTTGGTAGAGATATTGCTTTTGCCATTCAGAGGTCAGCTAAGAATGGATTTCACAAAATTCTTTCCCCAAAGATTGTTCTCTCCTTCTTTAAGCCGGTTCCTCAATGCTGAGGGTCGTGACTCTTTATCGATATCCTGTTCTTAATGATGTTAAGCCAATCAATCACTTATTTGTTGCTTTCTGTATAGCTTCATATACAGGTGTTTCAATGGTCTTCTTCACCTGGTCAGTTCAACATTTTGGGTTTTCAACGTTTTCTTCAGTGTTGGTGAATTTTAAAAAAGGAAAGGGGGCTCAAGAGGATAAAATATTTCTGGAAAATTTCAAGTGAATATATCAAATCTAATTCTATATTACGACCAGCAAAGCGGATCATCATCGCTAACCTTCACTAGTTGAAGAGGCACTTTAAGACGAAGAAGAAGAAAAAGAATATTTTTTCCCGGTGTTGTCCACTGTTGAGAACTTAACTCCCTCCCATCCTTAACGATTTCTAATCCGACTAGTCTACTCACTAGATCGTAGGTCTACGTAGTGTAACTCTCTCCCCCTTTTTAAATAAATTGAATGATAAATAAATCCTTAAACAATATTTAGGATCTCATGTAATCTTATTTGACGCGACCCGGATGATGCATACTATTGTTTTTAATATTATTAATGTTTATTTTTTGACCATTAATTAATTATTATTATTTGTGATCGTCTCGATTAGGAGCTTTGTTCTAGATTGTGTTTATAGTAATATTCAGTTCTTTTAGGTTTATATAGAGGGATGAATATTTGTTAAGATAGTCTGATGCCGTTCGTGTGGTATATTTTATTATTTATAATCCCTTCACGCTTGTAAAGGGCTCCTCACCTTGTTACGGGTTTACAATATTTATTCATTCTTAAAACCCTGATACAAGTGTTAAGTTCGCATCCTCACATTTAAAAAAAAATGTGGGGATGACATACGGCTCCAGTAAACAGACCCCGCCGTATGCGGTGAGCGCCAATCAAATACTGCGCCTCTCCTCCCGAAATATGGTGAGTTTAATTGGCCTCGGAGCGCAGTCCACAGCAAGGTTTACCGGCGTACCAGTAGAAGAGCACTCGGCTCATTGTTAGTGCATAAGCACAAACTGATGAGATTGCGCTTGGCAATGTGAGTAGGCATCTCGCGAGATACAACCGTAACCAGGTGTACAGTGTATGGTAAGCGCACATTCCAAGACACATAATAGATATAAAGGGTATTCTGACCCAGAGATTAGTCCTTGTACGAGCCACCATCTTCACCAGCCAGGTGCACTTGTAGACGCATTGTAAGGTGTTGGAATTGACATCACCACCAACTACGTAGTCAGCACGGATCACAATCCGCGGAGTGCATTCGAGAGCTCATAGCTCACCTCATAGGATGGCAAAACGATTACATCGCAGCCTTGAGAGATCGTACTCCCACCAGCAATCACCATACATGAAGTAAATGCATATCTCCGCCAACCGCTGTAGTGGATGTAGCCAATAAATATCAATATTATTATGAGCCATCAGGCGTAGAGTCTGTCGTTGAGTAAAATGTTGTTTTGATCAAGTTTGTCTCGCCCACCGACAACTTGCCACATATCTTAAAACATGGGGAGCTATTGAGGTCTTCCCTTGCAAAATTAATAAAATAGGGAGGGCAGACAGTCTGCAGCCCCAGTCATCAAGGGACCCGACTTGGAAAAATCTAATAAGATAGAGTGTCAAACCATAACGCGAGACGCAACCTTCAAAGGTGACATTTAACCAAGTGATCGTCGAAGACGTCATATCACTGAACTGCGACAGACATGCAATCGACTATCATCGGCGCACATCATCATAAAAGGCGCACAAGACATCACAGCAGACATCAATATCTTGCAAAAACTCCTCCACCAACCGAATCCGTAAGACGCATCAGTTCAGTAACGGTGCAAACATTACGCTACGACAAGACGCAATATCAATATTTGATAAGGATCGAGGCAGTAGCTCGCATCCGCTTCCGCTACCTCATAATGCATCGACACAGTTCGAGTCGACTTCGGAATAAACAAATGTTATTAAAGACGACGCGTCTTCGCAGCAAGCCACTAAGACGCCGAGCACCCATGTATCATAGAGCGGAAGCTCTAAGACATGGTTCTGGGAATTCCGATATCACCGCAGAGCCATCTAACACTCTTCTCGAACCGGAGTATAATCAAGTAGTTACTTAAATAACCAACAACTACACCCGGCTGGTATCTCATTTTACACGGTTTCGAACCCGTAAACTTTATAAATTTTATTTTTTAAAGATCTTCACACTATTACTTTATCATATTGTATCACAATACATTATTATTTGCATTTTCGTATTTTTCTAGGATTCGAACCGATATATCCTTTATAACTCATCACTACAGACTTTCACACTTTTATACTCTCATAATTTTTCACCATACAATCACATTTGTATTTTTATATTATTTAGGATTTCAATCGGTATACTATACAGTACACCATCCTTATACATCTTCTCAGTATGTACTGGAGGTCAGTAATAATCTCCAATCAATTTGCACGAAGCAAATGTTTTACATTCGACACGTACACAGTACATGTCCGGCGTCCGGAGCCCGTGTGTACGTACGTACGTACGCGAGTATGCGTCTGCGCCGGTCGATACACGAACAGTTCCTTATTACTGTCCTTAGCGCGTTTCGCGAACACCTAACTGTTGGCCTTTAACTTTGTCACTTATTATAATGAATCATTTTCAAATGTAATTTCTTTATATATTTTCGTATTTTAGACACAGAATAAAGTTTGTTTAAAATATTTTTTGATATTTTTGTATAGTTTTATATTTTAGAAACGTCTATTTCACTCTTAACTTTCACTAAATTATATTTTTAATTTTATAAATTTTAATAATTCTTATTTGAGCCATTTAAACACTTATTATTTATTTATTATTATATTATTTAATATTTTTATAGAATTATTAATTTATTTTAAAAAATACATGTATTTCGTTACAGTAGCACTGCGCGTACTAATATGTTGTCTCCGCGTTAGGTTGCGAGAATATTTATGATAAAGTAACATTCATTGTTATCGAAATAATTTTTAACCGACGACCGATTCCACGACGTATTTCCGTTACAGAAATGGACCGAAATTAATAATTGATTCGTTTGACATTTAGCGTTTGGAGCGCGAGCTCTCTGAATAATATAACGATAACAAAGCAATCTTCATACTGACGTCCCGATGATTTCATTATTCAGATTTTATGATTATTTAACGAGATTTTAATAATATTTAAAATGTATTGTGGATGGTTACTGTATTTAACATTATTTTTCCATGTGTTCATTTTCATGATAACAAAAGAAACACTTGTTTCATAAGTTTTTGATTATTTCACATTTTATCTCATTCGTTATATAAAGGTTTACTTATAAGATATACTTGTTCAAGTTAAAATCTTTTAAAATACGAGAGCAATCTTTTACAATTGATAAAGTAACAAAATATCGACTAAAATAATATTTTCTGTATATATATATATCAGATTTCCACCCATGTAGAAACTCATCAGTCATATTTTAACCATAAGGCCACGAGACTAGAAATTAAGTAGAAATATTCGCTTTGCCGAGTTAAGATCAGCTATGAATTTCACAAAATGTTACCCCTAAAACGGGTTGCGTGGGTGTTACACCTGGCAAAGCAGGTGGGGAACAAGCACTATCTGTTACTTGAACTCGGCAATAGGAATATTCCTACCAAATTTCAAGTGTCTAAACCTTACGATTCCAGAGGCACCGTGATGAGTCTACACGAGAAGAAATCTATTATATATATATATAGAGGACATGTTTAGTATAAAGTAATTAGGCGATATTAGTTAGGAGTTATAAGTGTTGTTCTTACAAGCCACTGCTTACAATGATCGTGCAGCATCACATACATCAGCGGTATACTTAAACATACATTCATTATCGCAGTAGATTCACTAGATATAGTGCCCTGATAACTGGACATATATAAGTATTTGCGAACCCATTCTCTATGTTGGTTAACTATACGACCTCTGGTAACCAAAATCAATTACAAGGAGACTAAATAGGCAGCCAATACTTTACTAGTGATAGATCTTTGTTGCCAGAGACCAGCTTGGTAGGTTCCACTGCTGTGCTTATACTGTTATTTGGCTGCAGCCAACTAACAGTACCGTGCAAGCATTACTGTGGTCCGATTTAAAGGTGCTATCATCAACATCATCATCTGCCGATAGTCGTCCTCTGCTGAAGACAGGCCTCGCCCAAAGATGACCACATCGATCGGTTTTGCGCTGCCTGCATCGCCGGGTACGAAGGGGTTCACATGGGGGACTTGGGCCATTTCCGCAATGGGTCGCAATGCGGGTTGATGGGAGCCAGAGCCTCGTTTGTTGATTAGCAGGGTGCACCACGAGCCGGTAAGGTTGGCTTGGGTCCCGTCAGTTGTTGTGCTGATGTAACGAGACTTAACATCTTATGTCCAGCGTAATGTAGTGCACTGTATATCATCCTAACTAACGGTACATTCTAATAGATGAACGTGTAGCTCGTCTCTTCTTATAAAACTAAGAAGAATCCCAATCTTTTTTTGTGATCTGCTGATAAATATATATATAAGAAATTAATTTGTCAACAATGTAAAAAATAAACTAATTTTCAACTTCAAGTAGTACTGGTGTTAGGTCTCTGTTGTCAGCCTTGTACTCTCGGGCTAGTAAGAATAGGACTAAGGTAAGTTCTGCCTGTCGTAGAAGACGACAAAAAGGATCTAGGGGTTTCGCGAGCCTTGAGGGTGGGGCTTTTACCGCTCAACAAGCAAACCTGCGTGGCACAGTCAGCGTATGGCTCAGCGATGGTACCTAGGAGGGTTAGGCTCCTCCTCAGAGACGTGCGACACAAAGTGTAAAGGAACACCGGTGCGTTCTATAAGAGATCCCGGAGCTTCTCCGAATGCACTGATGCAGACCACCGAAGGGGTTTTAGTGAGTAAGGATCTCACATAACCTTGACTTCCTCCCAGAAGCAGAGTATCTTTCTAAGATTTGCCACTCGAAACCAAAAAAAATAGGTCTCTGTTGTCGGAGATCGGGATCTAGGTGGGTACCACCGCAGCGAATATTTCTGCCGACAAATAGTACTGTACAAACATTACAATGTTCCGGTTTGAGGGGCGCCGTAGTTATGGTAATTACTGGGGGTATCGAGACTCACCATCGAACGAGCGCAACGTGGTGCAGTGCATCTTAACTAACGCCTCGTTGTTACGGAAGTATCACTTACAAGATTAACATTAAATAATCGGACATATTCTAAACTTGGCCGTACATAACGGGTAAGTTGGTAACTTGTTCAGTAATATTTAGTAAATCGGGTTTGTAAGTCCCGGAGACACAATTTATCGCGAGGGTTCGCTTTCATGAGAATAATCGGAGACGTTTTAATTTCCGCCCGCGGTTTTCCTTTGATATCCGCCCACTGTTACTCTCAGTATTGTTATAAATATCGTTTTGATTAACTATCTCGCGTTTATTGTGCTTCAAAGCTGGTCACCATCCTTAAAAGTGGTATCTTCATTAAAATAATATTATTATCCGGATGTCAATATATATATTTTTTTAATTACGAGTGCTACAATCATCTGATTATATACTGCACCACATTGCGGTCTTCGCCTTAATAGGTAAGATATTGAGTCTCGTTACCGCAGTAATTACATTACAGCGCCCTTCAGACCGGAACATTGTAATGTGAGCACAGTACTATTTGTCGGCAAAAATAGGCGCTGCCGTGGTACCTGCCTAAACGTTCTCCGGCACCAGAGACCCACTTTGTTTTTGGTTTCGGGGGGGAAAATCTTCGAAGGATACCCTGCTTCTGGGTGCGAGTCAGGTTTATGCGAGATTCTTACGCACTAAAACTCCCACGGTGGTCTGAATCAGAGCATCCGGAAAGCCTCCAGGATCTCTTATAGAACGTAACGGTGCCCTTCTACACTTTGTGTAACACCTCTCCGAGGAGCAGCCTAACCCTCCTGGGCACCATCGCTGAGGCATAAGCTGTCCCACCCTGGTTTGCTTGTTGAGCGATAAGGCCCCCACCCTCAAAGCCCGCGAAACTGTTAGACCCTTTTAGTCCCCTTCTACGACAGGCAGGGATTACCTTAGTCCTATTCTTACTAGCCCGAGACTATGGGGTTGAGCAGAGACTTATCACCAGTGAATAATATAAGAGTCAAAGTATTTACAGGGAGCACGCTTTATTACTTCCGGCCTTATGGTCACTTACTGAATAATAAAATATGCTGCTATCAATTAATTTTGATTTTCATGAAATTTTAATGCAGCACTTTTTCAAATTGGACTTTTTCAGGATCTATATTGTTTACATAACAATTATGATATAAGTTTTTATAATAGGTATTATAAATATAGCTTAGCCCACAAATATGTAGCAACGTAACTTTTATATTTAAGTAAGCGAGAAGAGGAGCAAGTTATTTATCATCGGCCGATAGATGTCCACTGCTGGACCTCCCGCAAAGATTCCCGCACATCGGATAGCGATTCATATGGGGGGGATTTGAGCCATTTCTCACCACGCTCGCTCAATGCGGGTTGGTGAGAGCCAGAGCCTTGTTTGTTCTTTAGCAGGGTGCACCTCGAGTAGGTTGGCTTGGGTTCCGTGAGTTGTTGTGCGGGAACCTTTACACCGTATAGGATGTTACTATTAGAAACATTTTTGGGAGAAGAATAGAAACAGTTGTGGTCTCAGAGAGCGCGAACCTGTATTCATCAGGCAGTAAGAACCCACTGACAGGGTATGCTGGTAAAGGTCGCAGAAATATTATGCTGATCTTTCCTTAGATTTTTCCTCCTTGTCGTAAAAGGCGACTACCTTTTACGACACATGACAGATAGTATAGCAGTGGGGATATTCTAATCCGGCTCCCACACGGGTAGAATAAATAATAAAAAAAATTTCTGCAGAACGTGCATGAAATAGAAGAGCCAATATGGAGTACAATAGAGTCGACTTGGAGGGGCGTTAAAACTCCCACTGTGAATTAATTTTAACGAACTGTTCCTCCTCACTGCCGTTTTGATATTTTGTATCAAATGAAGCGTTAGTAAGGTCTCCGTTTGCAGTGAAAACTTATTTATCTTTTTGCAGTATAGCTAAATAAAATTCAATCTGCTGAATAGCGTAGTAATTGAGTAAATGAAATCCTAGGGCGTCTAAAAGCTGCTTCGAGGAAACCAGTTGGACTGATAACAAGAATTCTTGTTTACAACTTCAGCCCCGCACTTAAGAGCTGAATTGAGAGTTAGTTTACTAAATTAGCTCAATCGAAGAGCTATTGCAACTAAACCTGAAAGTTCTTGATGCAATCAGTTGAAATTCTCGTGATGTTATTGCGTACCTTCGATTAGAATGGATCTGAATACTGATGGTAACGAGACCGTCAAACAATATTATGTAAATATCACTTTAACTATTAAAATTTCTGGGCTTCACGAACACTTTAAGGTGCAGTGTGCATCATCGTAACTAGTTAATTATTGGGTTTTTAATTTTAATATCTAGCTTCAAAGATTTTTCTATCGAAAGCAGGGCATTTATTCGACAAATTTAATTCTGTTCCACGAAATAGTATAGTTATTTATTTCGTTTTCGCTTAACCTTTATCTACCCTCGCTTCTGTTTCTTCGTACGCCTTACTTGTAAACGGTATGGGATATAAACCAGTTTATTGCCCAAACAAAAAGTTCCCCCGACGTGCCGACATAAAAACGCCAACTTTAAGGTTGAATTTATGTTCTCGCATATTTTGTTCGACGGTATACATTGTTTTGCGACACAGACCCTTGACTTTTGCATATCGCCCTCTACCATTATTCCGCTAACAAAAAAAAAATATTTTAGCAGCGATCATTCTTACCATTGATAATTTTCACAGATATCTAAACCTAATATTACATTTTAATAAATAACCAAGTAGAAGGAAGGAAATCAATTAACAAAGTAATTTTAGAGAACCGGAATCTTAAATCACCGGACTTGAGGTTTCTTCGGGAATGCTCCTCGGTCTTATAACTGATATCAAGAATTCCCGTTCAAAACTTCACCACGACTTTGGACTTGAATTACAAGTTGATTTGCGAAATTGGTCCAATTGTGGAACCAACGCAAGCGAACTTAGACGTACTTAACTAATTCAATAGTTAAGCCACTCAGTTTATCCAATTAGACGACACTTTTCATTTCGTTGTATATTTTGATATAGCAAATGATCTACTATCAGGTATAAACGCTGCGCACGTATGACCTGCAACAGAATTCTAGTGCTTTGGGAACGTTGTGCGAACTCTTCGATCAAATATTTGTGTCACACATTGCTATTTGTTTAATCTCAGTTTATTTGTCGATCCCCTCGTTACCACACCGCAAATAGTCGAGTCGTGGTATACCTTAAAAAAAAACCGGACATCATAAATTCATTTCAATGTAACCGGGAATACACCGGTCCGTCGATATAATATGTCAGTTGACGAGAAGAACTGGAGATAAATCGCTGGAATTGGGTTAATTTGACGTTTGATATTCGACTGCCGTTTCCTATAAAAAGATAAGCTAATTTCCGATGCAGAAGCCACCAGGCCAAGGGTAAGGCGGGCTCACTCGAAAACCCGTTTTAACACGCAGTAAAGCTCGACCACTATTATCTCCCACTTTTTTTATCGCTTCTGGCTTTACACGTCTTATATTGCAATGTTACAAAATAGGATGAAATTGTTATCCTTGGAAAACATGTAACGATTTTAGATGAATATATGTTACAGGTTAAGAATAATTAATTAAAATAATTCGTTAGAAACTGAAGTATTTTAACAATGTCTTGTATTACGAAGATCTAGATATCGGATATAACTGTACATGTCATACCATCATAGTCACCTACTGTCTCAAGTGTATGTATGTGCAAAGAATCAGAGAGATCCATTTAACGGATAAAATCATATACTCCGGTAATGACTTATTGACTCAATTTATAGCATTACGAAAATCCAGAGAGATCCAGTTAATAGAAACAATTGCATATTTCTTTATCATCTACTGACCAAGGTCTATGTATACAAAATGTATAATCCTAAAGATTTGCGTTATGGCAAACGATAGCGTGATCTATTATTTGTAGTGGCGCCATCTCTTGACTAATTTGATTACTTCTTGTAACAAACTATAAATAGTACTAAACAATTTACAGTGTACGCTTCATCGCGTTCAAGCTCGTAGTCATTTATTATGAGATGGAATTTAGGCCGAGTATTAGTGAATTTTGAATATGAAAAACTGTAACAATATAAGGAAATACATATACTTTACAACAGAAAAGTATAACGAGCACATTCAGTGAAACGGGAAGGGGTAACGAGCGAATTATCTCGCCGCGGCGTAACGACGCGTAACTTGTTTACAGCGAGCGCTTTGAATCTGCAGGATTATTTACGGCGGGCTACAATGAGCTGCAAGATTGAATTTTAATTGCGGAACTGCAGTGCAGGTAGCCGGAATCCGTGCAACCTTATATTCAACCAGATAAGCTAATCGAAGTCATAAACAGTGAAACGTTTCCACTCGAAAATTGGTGCTGATCGTAAATATATTTAGGAACTTATTTTTGGATAATTGAGAAACGACTTACTGGTATTGATCTAAATATAACTCTTCAAAGGTGGATAGATAATTACGTTTGAACGTCCACTGCTGGCCATAGGCTTCCTTCAAAGATCTCCGTATGGTCCCGCGTTGCTCACATCCAGTAGGTTCCCGCGATTCTTACCAGATCGTCGGTCCACCTTGTGGGAGGCCTCCCAACACTACGTCTACCGGTACGCGGGCGCCACTCAAGGACCTTACTGCCTCACTGTTTGACCATGTACTGTTCAATATTTACAGACCATTTTTTTTATTCTACGAAGCGATCAGACGAGTGGCACGTTCACCTGATAGTAAGTAGTTAGAATGGTATAAATACCATCATATTATACTCGCCTCTTTTAGACACAAGATTTTATGTCTCCTTACTCCATTCATTTCACCTTCAATAGGCGTTGCGGGTACTATACTTACTTAGACTTTCTCCGGAAACAGAACTACCATCAGTAAAAGTTCCGAGACTGGGTAATGGTACTACGTGTTACTTCTTATCTTTAATAAAGAATCTGGTGGTAGTGAGTCACTGTTGCCAGATACCGTCGAGTACCATCCACTCATCCGTTTCAATAAAAAAGTGCTTACTTAATTTTTCAGTTTGTGTAACCTTGAAAGGAATAGCTGAAAGTTTCAGCGGGGTGTCGGGCAAGGAGCGACTTCAGGAAGTTTTAACTGCTTTCATGTCGAATTTATTTCCCTTGTCCCGAACTAAAACAACTCAACTCAACTCTATAGTCCCTTTGTGCTGCTGAAGCCGCCGAGATTATGGTAGAGACGAAGTGGTCCCGCTAAAATAGGTGAACATTGTGTAAAAAACAAAAAATCCGTATTTTTGGAAATATGTATAAGGGATATATAGAAATTTTGTTTTAGTTGAATTTATTTATCCCCCCTTCTCCCCCCTCTGGAATGTATGGGGTCCCCCGCAAAGTAACTCACGGTATTCAAACCTACCTCACCTACTCGTGGTGCACCCTGCTAACCAACAAACAAGGCTCTGGTTCCTACAAAGCGGTATTGGGCCAGAGTGGTCAGAAATGATCAAAGTCCTTTCATGTGAATCCCTACCTGATCGATGTGGGAATCTTTTAATGAGCCCTATGCCCAGCAGTGGACTACTATTAACTGATGATGATGATATTCTATAAAGATCATACGATGAATCTTGTCAACTAACAATAATATGGATTTAATTAAGATGATATACGCCACACTATTTTCTTTCCATATTCATATCTAACTTGAAAGTACTTACATAAAAAAAGTTAACTTGTTATCATGCCGAATGATGATAAAAAAGTATTTAATGAGAACTTTTTCTCCTCAATATGTATACTGTTAGCGAGGCGCCCAATTAACCGAGCAGCTAACTTGTTATTTTTAACTTGAACCAACTTTGAATCGGGTGAAAATATAAAAATATTTTCCCTTGTTACGCACCGAGCCGTTCGCTCAATGAAATAAATACAACAAAAAAAATGAAGGGAAATATTATTTTCTGTAACGTGGGGGATATATTTTTTTTATATTGTATAGACTAGCGCTTGACTACCATCCTCACGAATGGTCGTTGCCAAGCTCGTTTGTCTAGAAATAGCTTGTTCACTCTTAAAGATCCCCACTTCATAGTAAGACGGAAACACTGATGCCGGCAGACTGTTCCATACGTCGCTGACCGCATCACGAAGGTCGAAGCGAAATGAGGCATCCTAATGAAATATACACACACAACAAACGTGAAAAAAAAAATTAAAACCACCTTTATCCCCGGATTCAAACCGGGGACTAGTTTGTTACTAGACAAATGTTTTACTGTAATATATACATATATATATATATATACGATATCTTTGGGAAAGCTAAGGCCTTCTAGATGCTTCCATTGCAGCCGACAAACAGTAATTTTTTTTTATGCTACGAAGCTACGAGACGAGCGGAACGTTCACATGATGGTAAGTAATACGCCCGCCTATAACAACGAGGCGCTAATTAGGACGATATATAATATACATATATATACACCACACCGCACCACCTTGCGCTCGTCGCCTTGAGATATAAGATGTCTCATTACCCCAGTAATTTCACTAATATCAACGCCCTTCATACCGGAATACAGTAACGTTTGCACAGCACTGTCTGTCGGCAGAAATAAGCACTGCGGTGGTACCTACTTAGACGGTCTCTGGTGACAGAGCCCTATCACCAGTAATTTGCATATACTACTGTATTCCAGTTTGAAGGGCCTTGTAGCTAGTGAAATTACTGCGGTAACGAAACTTAACATAGTATGTTACAATGCGACGAGCGTTATATGCCGTGTCTAACTAGCATGTTGTTACTGGCGGGCGTATCACTTAGTTACCAGTGATCGTCTCCGTAGTCTAATAAAAAAATATGTTTATTTTAAAGCAATACGGATGATATATTTTCTTCTCTCATATTTTCTCATAATAAAGTTTTGCCTGTCACCCTTTGGCCTTTTATTTTCGTATTCATGACTGATAGTGGTGTACAAGCCGGGGGTGCGAAAGTCAAAGGTTTGCCGTCAAAAAACAGAGGGGTTGCCGGGCGGAGTGTGCGACGACATAAATTTAACTTCAACTTGGCATTTTTACGTAGGCACCTCCGCCGAAGTTATTGTTTGGGCAATAAACTGTTTTACATCTCGCACTCTGAAATAACACGGATTTCCTGTTCGAGGGTTCACGTCATCATCGTCTACTGAAGGTACTGCATGATTTTTTTTATGTGTCGTAACGACGACACTAACAAGAGATAACGTCATAGAACATTAACACTACACCACATTGTTATCGTAGCCTTGAGATATAGGATGTTAAGTCGTTACCCCAGTAATTACACTAGCTATAGCTGCCTTCAAACCGGAACACAGTAATGTTTGGCGGCAGAACCTCGAGCTGCAGTGGTACCTACCTATACCGTCTCTGGCAAGAGAGACTTACCATCAGTAATACATATGTAAACGTATATGTATATGTACATATATAATATACATATAGATTCCTTTTCTCGTGGAGAACCCTACTAATCAACAAACGAGGCTCCGACTCCCACCAATCCGCATTAGACCAGGTGTGGTGAAAAATGGCCCAAAACCTGCCATATGGACCATCACAAACGGCTACTAGTGCTCGGCGGTACCGGGTTCCATGATGACTGTGACTGACGATTTCGTGAAGGTCGCCGGAAGCTGCTAGATGCAGGCTGCGCAAGACCGATCGATGTGAAGAATTTTTTCGGAATGCGAGCTATGTCCAGCGGTGGACGTCTATCGTCTGATAGAAATTTCCACCAATGTCATCAGGATATCTCTGGAACTATCAGACATGGAGGCTTGAAATTTTCAAGGAATATTCCTGTTGCCGAGTGTAGGGCAGCTAAAAACGGATTTAACAAAGTATTATCTTCAAAAGCATCTAAACGGTCTCCAGCACCAGAGATCTCATCATCAGCCAAAGATTTCCACATCGATCAAGTAGCGATTCATCTGGAAGGATTTGGACAATTTCCTTCCACGCTGTTCCAATGTAGGTTAGTGGGAGCCAGAGCCTCGTTTGTTGATTAGCAGCGTGCACCACGAGCAGGTGAGGTTGGCTTGGGTCCCGTGAATTATTGTCCACCTCTACACCAGAGACCAGCAATCATTAAAATCTTCTTCCAGTAGTAATTTAGTAATAAAATAACAACAAATATACTTATCCTAACATCATTACACAAGAAAGCCGAGAGTCAGATGAAAGGACGAGAGAGTATTTGTTATTAATATTACACAGCACAACATTAAGGGTTAAGTGTTACCAGTAATTAGTAAACAATAGTAAACACGATGTTCTTAATTAAAAAATATCCTCAAGCATACTTTAGTTTTTCATTATGGAAGGAATGTTTTACAAAACGAACACACACCAGCGAACGAAACTTGCCCAACTTCCGCGTCCGGTTTGTTTTATTTCTATCTCAGTTTCCAACTGTAATTCCTGTATCTACAAGTTCAACCCTGGCCGAGCTGGATGCTCTCATTCGCACAACACCACCCCTTTTACTCAACGCTTCAGAGAATTATTTGTTGAATTAAATTATTTTGATAAAGATCACTTCCGTTTTAAATCCATAAAGAATAGAAGAAATTATTGATGATTATTATATACTGTCGTCATGTGTTGCTCGTATCATGGCTTCTCTGTGGGTGGAAGGGGTTCAGCTCATAAAATCACACACATCCTGCTAATCAACAAACGAGGCTCTGGCTCCCGTCAACCCGCATTGGGCCAGCGTGGTGGGAAAAGGCCCAAATCCCTCCATATGAAATCATACCTAAATTGGGAATCTTTGGAGGAGGCCTATCTTCAGCAGTGCACGTCTATCGACTGATGATCATGATGTGGCTTCCCGCGATTCTCACCAGATCGACGGTCCACCTTGTGGGAGGCCTCCCAACACTACGTCTACGGGTACACGGGCGTCACTAGAGGACCTTACCGCCATATAGTCTTTATATCCTGTCATCAGGATAATTTGAACCGTATCTAATCGCATTCTTGGTATTTTATTACAATATGTCAAGTCTCGCTACATCCAGTAGTTTTCTACTCAAAACACCCTTGAAACCGGCACACGGTAACGTTTGCACACTATAGTTTGGCTGTAGAACTAAGTACTGCAGGGGTATATACCTAGACGGTCTGTGACAACAGGGACCTACCATCATTAGATCGAACTTTAGTAGGAAATCCTTGAATTTCATCGTCCTTGTCTAGCAGATCGCCATTTCCGGCTGATAATTAAACTGAAATTATTTCAGTCCCATATTTACAGGTACGGTTTAAGACTTATGCTTACAGAGCTGACTGATGATCAGTAATCTTGTAATATTTTATAAAAGATTAGTTCGTAAAAGTTAAAGGGGGACGTTCATCTGATGGTAAGTGATACGCCTGCCCATAACAACGTAGCGCTAGTTAGAATGGTATAAATTGCGCTCGTCGCCTTGAGACATAGTATGTCGAGTTTTGTTACCTCAGTAATTACACTAGCTACAACGCCCTCCAAACCGGAACATAGTAATGCTTGCGCACATTACTATTTGTCAGCTGTAATAGGCGCTGCACTGGTACTCACCTAGACGGTCCCAGATAACAGAGACCTATGTTTTTTTGTTTTACGTAGGGGAAATGCCTTCGCGTATCTGCCCTTGCGGGAGCAAAGAGAGGTTAAGTTGGGCTTGCACCTACTAAAATCCCCACGACTTTCCACGTTCGTCGCTTTACGGCAGAGCCACCTGAACGCTTTCGCACACCTCCGCGATCCACCCAGCGCCGCCTGCACCGCTCAGCTCCATCTTGGGAAGAAACCTCCCCACTTTTTAGCTCTAAGATCGCGCCGGAATATACAGCGCACCCTTCTCTGGGATTTTTATTGCCACATGAGTTACGGATCTCCCCGAATCTATCATCCAGAGGCCATGGGAGCCAAGAGAAAAAATTCACTCAGTTCCATGCGGCGGACCTGGTCTTGGGCTCCGCCGTCGACCGTAAAATACGGCCACAGAGGATAGGAAGAGCGGCGAAAAGTAATACCGACACTCCTTCCCCCGTCGCCACATCAGCCGTGCCGCACCGCTTAGTCTCAGAGGGTAGAGCTCTATACCTACGACCTGTAGATATCACTGCAGCTCTTATTTTTACCTGAAAACAGTATTATGAAACTTTACTATAACTTGATTCAAAGAGCGTTATTATTAGAAAAATGACTGAGTGAACGAGACAGAGCAACTTGCATCTCAAAGAGACGTCCGCAATATATCATCAGTGAAACATTTATTCCTTTCGTCGCTCCCTTAAATGAATAAAACCAATCCTTGCCCCACAGCAAGGAGGCGTGGGGGCTGTACTTCAAAGAGGCCAGGGTTCGAATCAATTATGTTATTGTTAAAATCGATTCGTTCGCAAAATTACAAATGCCCTCCGAGCCTCCAGGAGTTCATAACGAAGCGGTATAAACACGTTCGGGCCCCGTCCCCATTCAGACCGGCTCGCTGAAGTTGGACAAGTGGACTAACTTTACTAATTTGAAATATTGCCTTAACGGAACTACGGTTAACACACAGTTACGCCGGTGTAACTTGTTAAATAAGTTACAAGTTTAGTTCTAGTTTTAATGTTAAATATTTGTACGGTTAAGTTAAATTTATATACGGACGTGGCGCGTAAACATTAAACCGGTAGTCCGGGTTGCTGTGTGGGGCGCGTCCAGAGAGCTGATAGAATTACCTGGAAACCAGCGATGGCATCTAGACATCAAGTCTACTTTTATCCATTTAAACTGATGTAGAAGTTGAACGGTAACCACCAGTAACACCAGAGGTATCATTTGGAGTGTTGACGACTCCGCAGAAACCTTTTCACGCCTTTTTTGAAGATCTTCATATTGTAGATCCAAGGGAGAACCTCGACAGGCAACTCGTTGCACAATTTGAGTGTCTTCGGGAGAAAACATCTCTGGAACTGGACCGTAGGTGACCACTGCGATTCAAGGGTATGTATGAGGAGGAATTCCCTGCAGATAGCGAGCAGTGCCATTATGAAATTTAACCGTGAACAGTTCATCAGAACATATCCCGTTATAGGATATACCATCACACCTAGCGCCGCGTTGTTATAGGCGGGTGGGTATTACTATCTATCAGGTGAGCGTCTCGTTCTTCTCGTCACTTCATTCTATAGAAAAAGTAGTTAAACATATTCACAAATTACTATATTTTCGTCAGCCTTCAAAATGTATATAAAAAACAATCCAAGCACGAGATTATTAAGTACCAAGTACAAGACTAAGACTAAGACTAAGACTAGAAGTATTTAAGCAAGACCAAGTCCAACGCCAAGTTAGTCCAAGTCTCGGTGTTGTTTTTGCGTAGTTTAATACTTCTTTAGACTTAAACCGGTAGTTCAGTAGTCTCGTTACGCCAGTAATTGCATTAGCTACAGAGCTTCCCAAACCGGAACACAGTAATGTTTGAACATTACCGTATGTAGGCAAAAATTGGAGCTGCGGCGATACCTACCCACACAGTCTCCAGCACCGGTTCCTTAGCAGCCGATAGACGCCCACAGCTGGACATAGGGTCTTCTCCAAAGATTTCCCCATCGATCGATTCTCACCAGATCGTCGGTCCACCTTGTGGGAGGCCCCCCCAACACCACATGTAACACGCAGGCAGCACTCGAGGACCTTACTGCCCCATCGGCCGTTGGTCCTTCGGGCAGTGTGCTCTGCCGTCTGCCACTTAAGTCAAGCAATTTTTTAGGCTATGTCGGCGATCTTGGTTATTATGTGGATCTCCACATTTCTGAATCGACCGCGCAGAGAAACTCCGAGCATAACTCCTTTGGATGCTTAGCACCGGTTATATAAATGTATATCTTCGTGATTACCATCATAGATTAAGAAAATATTCCAAATTGAATTATTGCGTATACTACAGCAGAACAGAGTTTCGTCGCCGCCAGCCTCCTCGCAGCGAATAGCTGAAAGAAACTGTAGAAAATTAATGAAACTCCCAACGTCACTCGTTCGCGTTATCGGGATATTTGTACGTTTAATACAGGGTGTTTATACACTGCGACATTATCGACGACTTGGTTACGTTAACGGAACCTTTAAACATCAAAGACCGAGCTAAAGTCCTACACGCGCAGGCGCAAAGGTAAGCAGTTAATTATTGGAGTTTTTGTAACGTACTTGATTTATGACATAATTAAAAATTTTATTTTAGTATAATTTAAATTATCTTTGAAATTTATTATTTTAGCCCATATATCTATATATATATATATATTACATTTATGTTATTATTTAGTATTTTATCAACAGAGTTTATTAACAAGCTTCATAAGCTTCAAAGTAAGTAGGTACTATTAGTTTTTTCCGTTTGCACGATTTGCAAAACAAAGCTATACATAAATTTTATTTATCAATATATTTAAAAAAATATATATAATTTCTAATGGGTAGATACATATATCTGTAAACGATATATAATTTAAAAATTACGCTGTTGGTGAAGCACACACATAATACTTGTGTATGTCTATATAAGGCAAGTATAGGGCAGCTAAGACTGGATTTTAAAAATTATTGTTCCTAACAGGTGTTGCGGAAGTGTTACACCCAGCAACGCATTTTCTGTTACCTGGACGACCAAAGGAATATTCAAACCAAATTTCAAGTCTTCAGACCTTATGGTTCCATAGATATTGTGACGAGTCTACATGGGAGGAAATCTCTTATATATAGAACATATGTTTAATATAAAGTAGACGATATTAGTTAGGAGTGATTAGTGTTGTTGGGGGTTAATAACGGGAAGGGGCCTGATGGGCGGCAGATTACCACCGGACGAGAATATTTCTTACAAATTTCAAGTATAAATTTCATACATAATTCTATATTACAGCCAGCAAAGAAGGAGGGGGGGACAGCTAGTGTTTTATATGTAAGTGCAATATCTACTTTCTGTTGTATTTGACCGTGTACTAGGTCGTCGGTTTTCCATTTCACATCAATCATTCCATGATGTTTTATTAAAAAATAATATGTATTTTTCTTGTAATTTATACTGAACTGAAATTTCAGTAATTCAGTTATACGTACAGCTGAAATAGTCAATCACAGATACCTATATAACAGTTGAACATACGCTTGACGCGAGCAGCTCGTGGCCGAACCGTCGCCTCCGGGTTCGCCTCCTGTTTTCACGTTCCGTACCGTATGCTGGTGCTGGTAAAATCACGCAACGCCATAACAGATCGCTTGTGAAGGTAAACAGGCCGGGGCTACAACGGATATCCGTTTGGTTTGATTTGTGTAACAGGCTAAATTTAACGGCGCGTAAAAAGTCGTCCCGTGTAAAGGTCTTTATATCGCCGCTATCACTGGAATAAGCTATCCCAATGTCGGAACAACTTATACCATAAATTACATTCGCATGCCGTTTAGTTGCTTTATCGTTGGATATCTGTGATAAGAAAAAATAACAATTTTCATTAACAATACACGAACAAGTAAATATTAGACGGTACAAGTATTTTACCCCTATCCAATACAAAGGCCCTAATTGAAATGTTGACTTGCAATATAACGTTGTTTTTATTGAAACTCATGTAAAACCTACTACGTAATTTAATTAGAAAATTCTACTAATCTTAGTAATAGAATTAAGTAAAGCCTTATTTAAAAAGTTATATGAACATTTTATAATTCCTAAGTAAAATAAATTATCAAGGGACCTGTGCTGTACATAAAAATTCGGCCGAAGTATAGGAATATGTAATAAGATTTCTAATGATGGGAGAAGTAGAACTGGAATAACTGGTTGTAGACCTCTGTTGCCGGAGACCGTCTAGGTAAGTGCCACTGCAGGGCCTGTTACCGTTGTCCGGATTGAAGGGCGGTATATCTAGAGTAATTACTGGGGTAAAGAGAGTCGACGTCTTGTCTCCGACATGTCGCGCTTGGTATTGGCCTATCACTTACCATCAGGTGATCGTCCCGCTCGTCTCGTCACTTAAATAAAAAAAAATCATTCAATACAAACTCATAGTTTAGTATATAGTTACTTGAATAATACAAAGTAAAATAAACAACTGGAAGAGAATGGTCTACAGATGGGGTACTTACGTCTATCCGTGGGTTCATGTGGAGTGGTGATAATAATGCTTCTTTCTTTCTCATACTCAGGAATATCCATCGCGAGGAGTTAGTGAACCCAAGTCCCCGAGGAGTGTGAGCCGCTCCGTTATGAAGCCACCGTGGTAAGGAGACTCGTCAACAGAATATGGCTTTAAAACAAACAATTTGTCAGATATAATGGACTTTCCGTGTTCATATCCATTAAAAGTTAATTCGCAACTTAGTAACAGGGGCGGTAATGGCCGAACACCATTACCAACGCATTAAAACGGAACGGTTTAACCGTCCACCGCATCCATTCACCACAAAGTGCACAGCCGACTGATGCTGATAAAGGATACAGAGGTGTCCCGGATAAAATTCAATAAGCCGATAACATTATTGGTTTTATTCAGCTAAGCGACGACACTAAGGTCACCGATATAATCCAAAAAATTGCTAGACTTAGGTGGCAGTGGGTAGAACACATTGCTCGAAGAGATGACGGCCGATGGGGCATTAAGGTCCTCGATTGGCGCGCGCATACTTGTATACGTGGTGTTGGGAGGCCTCCCACAAGATGGACCGACGATCTGATGAGAATCGTGTGAACCCACTGGATGCAAGCAACGCGGAACGGATCGAAGTGGAGATCTTTGGAGGAGGCCTATATCCAGCAGTGGACGTCTATCAGCTGATGATGAAAGCGACGAGACGAGCAGAACATTCACCTAATGGTAAGTGATATGCCTGCCCTTAACTACGTGGTACTAGAAACGATATACCACCACATCGAGTTCGTCGCCATTAGACGTAAGTTGGCGAGTCTCGTTAACCCAGTAATTATACTAACTGAAACGCCCTTCGATCCGGAACGCATTAGTGTTTGTCTCGTTTCTCATTTCGCTTTTTTCCGTTTTCCATTTATATGTAAATTTAGTTATCAGTAGTTATTAGATATATCATTGCTCTATAACTAGATCAAAGTCCAAAGCCACTTATGAGTTACTAGCTGATCCCAGCCTGCTTTGATGGCCGTAACACCCCAGCAACACCTTTTGAAGGTGGTCTTACCCTTCCAGAGATATCGTGACTAGTCTCTATACAGGCATATACGAGTACAAGCTGTTCCCCGGTCGCTTTTCTGGCCGTAATAAAGAATTAGACCTGAAATTTGTCAGAAATATTCCTTGAGAGCAACCGCAAATGATTTTCAATAGCAACCGTTGTTATAGCAACCGCATGAACAATACGAAAGGAAAGTGTGTTTAATTTAATTAGGAATAAAATGATGACGGATCTGTGAAATTCAATAAATAATTAACCTATTCTTCATCTTCTCTTACATCTACTTCATGACTGAAGGTCGCGTTTGTCCTAAAACGCTCTTAATATTGCGTCAACCAGCCGCCATCACACCGCTCTGTTCTTGGCACCTTGCAGAGAAAAAAATGGCCTATAACCATCTACAAATCATTCCGCGTCGAAGAGTTACATACCCGTGTCAATGCGTTCACTAATTTTCAGGTGATTGGTAAACCTTCATATATATATATATATATATATAATGATGTGTTTCCTTCGCATGCCTATATAGTAGCTCGCTGGCCTTAAGGTGAGAGCGCGTGCGGCTTTCACTCCGAAGGTCGAGGGTTCGAATCTCGGCATGTACCGATGACTTTAATATTTAAGTTATGTACATTTGTGAACTTTAGTAACAACAGCGGAATACAAACGGTGAAGGAGAACATCGCGAGGAAACCTGCACGTGAATTAGGATTCATTCTAAGGTGTGTGTGAAGTCACCAATCCGCATTGGGCCCGCGCGGTGTCTATGGCCCCATCGCTCTCATGTTGAGGGTAGGCCTGTGCCCACACAGTGGGGACGTAAATCTGCTGTTGATGTATATATATATATATATATATATGAAACAAAAAAACTGCGTCAAATTTTACTTACGGTACTCCTTAAAATAAGATTTCTGCTTTAATATGTTAAGTTCAATCATTAAGCTAATGTAAGCGATAATCGGAAAGCTTGTAGTATAAAAGAAAGCTTACTCTACGGTGATGCATAAAGCTTCACATTAAAGTGTTTCCGTCCGGGTACGACGTGGGGATCTAGTAAGTGAAGAATGAATAGGCTACTTCTGTACTAGTGCTCTGGATTGTAGTCAGCACGGGTGCGTTCATTAAGAGATCCTGGAGCCGCTCCTAGTGCACTGGAAGAGACCACCAAGGCGGTTTTAATGGATAAAATCTCTACATAACCTTGTCTTCCTCATAAGCAAGATATATTTTAAGAACATTTCTCCCGAGAAAAAAAAAAGGTGGGATCGTAGTCAAGACTTAGTCTATACAATAAAAAAAATATATTTTATTCTTTTGCCAGTGAGAATGATGTCCTCTGTAGTAATTGCTTCTCTAATCTCATTTATCAAAGGAAATAGGAGGTGAAACTCTTTTCAGTAGTAGTAAAAGCAATGGTGATCCTGACATTGCTACCAGTAGTTTCGTAGCTCCATATATAATCATCGTTGTATCAATCTAAGTTAAAAGGTATCAAAAGTTAATAAAACTTGAAAATAGCATTAGCATAATAAAGAACATTCGTTCTTAAATGATTATGATGTATATATAAGAATAAAAGTGATAAGATGAAGACGGTTTGGTGTGAAAACAATAAAGCCTGATTTTCCAAGTTCCCATGCTGGGTGATAATGACGGGGATGAGAATAACAAATCTGAGAGGGAGGAAATCGCCGGAACGGATGTCCGTTGAAGCGTATTCAATAAGGGAAAAGTCAAGATAGTTATTTCGATTGCCAACAAAGTGTGTTACTTAGAAACTTGAGAAGCATCCTTCCGTAGAAACTAACTTGAAACAGGATATTGCTGTATAAACACTTTTACTGTTATTTCGACCGATTCTTTGTTATGCAACTTTTATAAATTATTTGTTGAAGTCGAAATGTTTTAAATTTATATTTCTATGTATGGTATCTTATTCTAGGGGAGGAGGGAACTAGGATCTTTCCCTACCCTATTGTCAACATCACCTGCACGTATGGCGGCGGGGTGGAGTATATTGTTCCGTGGTGTTCCCTGGTAGACAACAGACGAGACTCTGGCCATCGAGCGAATGGCGGGATAAGGAATCACCTGGATTGGCCGGTTGGAGGAGGCTAAAACGGCCTTGGGATTAAAATAACCTCGAAAAGGCTTTAATGCAGAAGGCAGGGCAAAACACTGCATAACAAATTCCCAAGAGTCATCCTGAAGGTACAGTCAAATACACAGAAGAGTGTGAAGCTTGCCATTAACACGTGAAGTGATGACTACGACCACTCTGTTATGAGTGATACCGACGAAGAAGAAGAATGCATTACTATAAAGTTTGCGGTTAAATTCCAAAAAGATAATACAAAAACGGAAGTTTGACTCGATTCGATGTACGTCTTTGACAGTACATAATATAACAGAATAATAGTCGTTTTGTAAACATTACTATTAAGTAAACAATGTAACAGAGTAATGGATATTTTGCAAATATTAAACTTTGTGAAATCGTATTTCTATATAAACTATAATATCGGCAATATTTGGACTTCCTGCGGAAATTACGCTAAGTCTCAAAGTTAAGTGAGACTTGATCCCGCGTCTATGGTAGGTGTATAACGTGTAATAAGTAGTTAAAGATTTTTTACTTGCCTTTTTCATAGATATGTAGACGCCCACTGCTGGACTTAGGCTTCACCGATCGATCCCCATCGTATTTCTTTTTATGATAATATATAGATAGAGTCAGCTCTGAAACGAGAGAGCGGAAACACCACCACAGCCACCGCCGCCGGCACCGCCGGCACCACCACCACCACCACCACCACCACCGCACCGCTATGAAATTGTTGGTGTATGTTAATAAAGCTTGTTATGAATGCATGAATAGTCTAAGCCAATTATGTTAATGTTCGTCGCCCAGTTTAATCTCCGGCAACTGACAGTTCATTTTCCTTCCCCGCCGCATTGTTGCGTGTTGCACCATTGTTTCACAACACACCCCTTCTCTCTCCACCCCTACCTCCCCCACACCCTCTCTCCAATATACTTTTATAGACCATAATAAAAAGGATAATATAGCCTGCCGACAACGGAACTGAACGCTGTCCCATTGTACCTTCAATGATATGGAAGAGAAAGTGGAGTTTTTATGTCGGTTTCAACTACAACGGTTCAGACCGTTACAGTCACCTTTGGGCATTTAGATGTTTGCATCTAACGTATCATGCAACATCCCAATCTATAATAGTTCCAGTGCTGGGATCCCTTTTTTGGTTTCGAAGGGGATATCTTTGAAAGATACCCTGCTTCTGGAGGGAAGTCAGGGTTATAAGTTTCTTACTCACGGGAATAAAAATCGGTGCATTCGGAGAGGTTCCGGTATCTCTTATAGAGTGCTCCTCTACTATTTCCGATATACGTCTCTGAGAAGGAGCCAAATCCTCCCAGGCACCATCGCCGAGCCACACGCTGTCCCACGCAGGTTCGCTTGTTGAGCGATAAGAGCCCCCCCATCCTTAAGGACCGCAAAACTCCTCGATCCTTTTAGTTGCCTTCTATGACAGGCAGAGGTTACCTTGGTCCTGTCCTATTCTTACTAGCCCGAGACTATAGCGCCGAGTGTCGGCATTCCTAGCCTTCGCTGATAATGATAAAGTCCATTTACCCACCTCGCTGTGGCCAACTGTGACTTGAGGATGGAGACGAGTTACATACTATCTTTTACGAGGTAAAATCAGAATTAATACTGAATGTTTAGAGTACTAAATTATTCAAATATTAATTTAATTATAAACCCCGTGTAGAAGATAGGATAGAATATCCTTGGAGCTACTCCATAGAAAAATAAAGGGGACTTTTGGCCACTGCAGTGTAATCTTCTATTGTTTTGGTCCTCATAAATTCCTCGCTCGAAGAAAAGGCGGACGTTCACGAACCGTGCTAATTCAAATTGTTGCATAAATATTCCCTCATCTAAGAGCACTTCCGGCTACGAACAAATTTATATCGCTTTTACAAACGGGAGCTGAAACAACAAACGTTAAAATGTTGTAACGGTTTAAAAAGCTGAAAAACTACCGCTTTATCCGCTGCAACGAAACTGTTTAGTTTACCGTGAAAGCCTTAAAGCATTTGTAAACCGGCTGTTATTACGGAATCGAGTTAGAGCTTTAAAGTGTTATAAATATAGAAAATGGTATTGTTCAATAAGGTATGCTCTGCAGAGTATATAAAATTATTTCTGATCCTGGAACAGTTTTCGGTAACACTCCTAACGGAAACATTACTGGTAATAATGAATTGTTATTCATATCCTCTTATCTATAATAGATCTAAATTTAGTTTTGTAACAAAAAGTTTTCCAACTACCCAACAGATGGCGCCACCATGAACAATAACTCACGCTATCGTTTATTATATCGCAAATCCTTATAGGATCTTACATCTTGTGTGTATATTTGCTTTGGTCAACAAGTCATTATGAACTATACAATTGTATCCATTTACTGGATCTTTGGTCACTAAGTCGTTACGGAGTATAATACTGTATCCATTAACTGAATCACTGGATCGTTTGTAATACCAGTAATTTAGACAGTAGCCTATCACGATGTAAACTATCTGGATCTATTCTGGATATTGTACTCGGTAACTTGCTCTGCTCATTACCAATATAGTGCCAATATTGCAGCGTGCGTTGTTATTCCCTAGAGGCCTCTCACCACACCTCAATACCTCTACACTTTTTATTATTATTTGTTAAATGGTAATTCGGTAACAGAACAGCAGGTAGACTTTTATCAAATTCTATCTCACAGTCCTTACTGTAACGTTAAGAGCAACAGACGGTACATACAACTAGAATAAAAAGCATTTACTGAAACTTCTACTTTCACAAATTATAAGTAACACACACGTAACAACTCGCGGGACCCAAGCCAACCTCACCTGCTCGTGGTGCACCCTGCTAATCAATAAACGAGGCTCCGACTACCATCAACCAACAGTGGCCGTGTGGTGGGAAATGGCTTAAATTCCCTCATATGAACCCCTACACAAATGTGATCTTTGAGGGAGGCTTATGTCCAGCAATGGATGTCTATCAGGTGATGATGATAAGTAATAAAGCAGAAAACCCAGATGGACCGACGACATCAGGGCGATCGAGCTGAGCATCTCATTTAATTGAAGACATTGGGGAAGGCCTATATTAAATAGTGGATAATCAAACGCTGATAATGATGATGATGAATGATAAAGCAGAACATACTAAGTTTACTACGTGACAGTAAACAAATAATTATTCCCTGTAATTTCAGCTATTCGAAGTTTAGCATTATTCAAATGTTTACCAGCTCGCTATTATATCGATTTGAACTAATGGGATGCTCGGATAATCAAGGTATGGATACGCTGACGGATGCACCGCTCGCAGGAAGCTCATTACGCTCAAAGTTCTCAAAGCCCGTGGGCATTGTAAGCTTTGTTACCTGCCAATGACATCCGGATATAGCAGCTATCCGGAATGAGGATTGAGCCGCAATAGCTAAAACCAGAAATATATACCCCGGTAACGATTTACTCTTTCAATGAAAGGTTGCAGTTATCATCATCATCAGCCGATAGATGTCCACTCTGCTGGACATAGGCCTCTCCCAAAGATCCCCACATCGATCAGTTCTGTGCTGCCTGCACCGCCGGGCAATATAGGCCGTCATTTTTAGAGGTCCATATGGGATTTGGTCCATTTCCACGCTGGCCTAATGCGGGTTGGTGGGAGACAGAGACTCATCTGTTGATTAGAAAGGTGTACCACGAGCAGATGAGGTTGGCTTGCTCCCGTGAGTTGTTGTACGAGACCCCTTACACACCCTACAGTTAAATATTAGGTCCTTACATATGAAATTAGCGTTTTGTAGTACTGACCACTTTGATCTGAAATATCTCCTCTTTCGTTGAGAATTCCAAATTCAAATTTATAAATTTATTTAGCTGCTACATTTGAGTTTTGGAAACGGTCAGAAGAAGGGATTTTAAATGGAATCATTACTTGCGATCAAAACTATGCGATAACCGGAAGCGCTCGTCTCACCGACTGTACCCTGGAGACCCCAGCCAAATTCTGCCCTAAACGAAAATTTACTCAGAAGCGGTTACTTGCGAGCGTTTGGTGGAGTAGCGCCGGTGTCGTTCACTGCAGCTTTATAAAATCTGGCCAAAAGATTACGGCAGATAACTATTGTCAGCAACTTCAAACCATGGAGGAAGAACTAGCTGCTAAACAACCGAGATTGCTCAATCGCTTTAGGCCACTGCTGCTTCAACGCAACACCACCACACTGCACACTGCACAACAAACAACCACTACAATTGGAATGTCTGCGACATCCACCGCACTCCTCGGACCTTGCCCCAACAGATTACCATTTATTCCGGAATTTGGACAACTTCTTACAAGGAAAAAATTCAACTTCGATGCAGCAGTTCAAACCGCTTTCAAAGAGTTTATCGATTCTCGCTCCCCATGGTTGTTTTAGTAAAGAGTTCAATGAACTATTTATGAGATGTTAAAAGTGCATAGATAACAACGGTGCATAGTAATTAAATATATTTACAAAAAAAAAATGACTATATTCCTCCTGTACAAAAGGCCAATTTCATATGTAAGGACCTAATAGTAATGAAATTTTTGCTCTTTCGATTTTTTGAAAATATGGAAAGAATCTGCCGAATATATGAATGTACAGAGATAAAATATATACACAGCATCAGGACACAGTTGGTCGGGTTCAATACTTTGAACATCTCTATAATTCTCAAAACTGATCAGTGTAAGGGGGTGTAAAGAGCTCTGCACAACAACACGGGACCCAAACCAAACACACCTGCTCGTGGTGGTGCATCTTGTTAATCAACAAACGAGGCTCTAGCGGTCCTCAATTCGAATTGGGCCAGCGTGGTGGGAAATGCCCAATTCCCCAAAATGAACATTTACAACCAACGGCCCCTGGAGGTCGGCGGGACCGACGGCAATGCCGTAAGGTCGCGGGAAGCCGCTGGATGCGGACAGCGCAGGGCCCATCGATTTGGAGATATTTGGGGGAGGCTTATGTCCAGCAGTGGACGTCTATCGGCTAATGATGATGAGTGTAAAAATTTGTTCTTACCATCCTCGTACACTGTGGGTATCGTTCACAATAATAATTTTGCAGCGTGACAAGGTATCATCATCTGAACTAATGGACGTCCATTGCTGAAAAAAGGTCTTCATAACTTACTTGACAGTACAGTGTTCCGCTTTTGGATTCTATTGGCTTTCAGCGATTCTTTTGACATTATTTGGCTTCCAGGTCTGTGTCTACAGAGTGCTTTCGGGTACCTAACGTTCATCGGTTCTACGAGCCGTTTGTCTTGCCCATATCTTCTCGAGCCTCACAGTAGCTTTAGCTTGGAGATCTGAAGTATTCCCTTTTATAGGCTATTATTAAATATTGTAATGTTTTAGAGCAAAATGTAATAAAATCTTGCACAGTGCGAGATTTTATTACGAGTTGTTTTGCTACACCATCCGACTCTAGGACTTGGTGAAGGATCCCGTATGATGTACGTTAATTTTATTCATAGTACGAATTTAAATGTACTCCTTATAACATATACAATATAAGAAATATACGAATAAGTAATATAAAACGAATGAGCTGTAATATAGTTTATATTGTATTGTATTTACTTCTATTATATACTATTTAAATACGTACATAATACGTATTAGGTTTTCATTTAAATCATATATGTAATTCTCGTAACTTGTCCTAAAGCTATGACTGAATATGCTACGAGTATAGAAAAGAAAAGAAAAGAGTGAGTGGCTATACGGATGTCTATGCGTGTCCAACTAGGGTAACGAGGCTTAACATCCTATGTCTGAAGGCGATGAGCGTAATATGGTGCTGCGATTACCATCACTATCTAGTGGGAAATGATAGCGTCTTATGGGCGAGCGTATCATTTACCATCAGGTGAACGTCCCGCTCGTCCCATCGTTTCGGTGAATAAAAAAAGGATACGTAGCGTATGTCTTAAAGAGTAGACTAGCTACATGTGGTCCTGTGTATATTATTCTAACTATCGCGTATACGTAGTTATGGGGTGAATGACCTATCTACTATTGCTCTGATAATCGAATGAAAGAACGAGAACCTTTACCTATGAAAGTATAGTATACTGCTGTAGCTGCTGTACTGTACATTGGTATGAATGAATGACACGGTGTGACGTGTCAATTATGTACATGTACAGGATAGATACATTGCGACGGTGTTCATGTACGACATGGTGAAATGCTCTTTGTGAGCAGCGCGCCGCTGCGGCACCGGCCCCTCACAATGCAGACTGGACGGGATGCAATATCTTTGTTCGAAACTACTTTGAATTTCACTGTAATGCTCTGGAAAGCGCTCGTGATCTGAGCACATTTCGAACGAACACTGAAAATAAAGTGTAGTATAAAATTGTTAGAATTATTAATTGCTCACTAAGCGCTTGTCTAAAATTCTCTGGTTCATCTCTTGGTCAAAGTTTTGGAGTTTGGTTATGGATAGCCGTTTCTACCGTCTACTACCTTCTCAATTGTAAAATTGTCGACGTAACAGTACTGCTGTTCTTCATGTCTCATTATATTGCCAGGCTGTTAACATGAGAGTCGGGGTGTTCTAGATGAGTATTCTTCACAGCATCAACACCATATTAAAGGTCAAACGTTAATCCATTTCAGATTAAAGAAATTAATAAGAGAAACATTACTACTTCTTCGTTGGAACGTATGTGTTCTTACTTCTTGAATCCTATTTAAGTGATAGAGAGCAATATACAGAACTTACCCAGATATCTTGCAAATCACGAAAGGAACAGAGCTTTAAATCTGACAAGGTTACTCGGGGGTTCCTCAAGGAAGCCGTCTGGGACCACTTATTTTTATTATACATCAATGACCTGCCTGAACATAAAGTACCCAGTGGTCCTATTTCCTGACGACAGTACTGTCACTGGAATGTAATGATATAAATGAATATGAATATGAAATTAATGAAACTTTGCATTCTGTAATTGACTGGCTTAATGAGAATAATTTGGTAATCAATATAGCAAAAACAATAATATATATCTACCAACGTAAAATACTACTAACAATCAATTGTATCTGTCAGGGAATGAAAATTGAAGGAGTTGATTCCATGAAACTCTTAGGTCTTACTCTTGATAGCGGTCTGTCCTGGAAAATTCACGTGGAGGAAGTGTTAAAGTGAATAGATTTTCCTATGCACTCCACAAATTGACCAAGCAAGTCAACATGCAAGCGGTAATGATTGCATATCATGCCTTTGTGGAGTCAACCTTGAGCTATGCTATTATCTATTGGAGCAACCGAGTCCATAGAGACGTATCTTTTAAAGCCCAAAAGCGATGCATTAGAGCGATGTTGTGGTCCGAGATATACTGAAAGTTGTGCTCCTTACTTCAAGTTTCTAAAATTAATGACTTAGCCCTGCATGTTCATTATGGAGATTGCCATATTTGTATATAATAATTATATGTTGTTTTAGCGGGGAACTGATAAACCTACAGCACAATAACCAACTGCGCATAGTTCACCCGAGCACGGCGACCATGCATCAAACTATATCATGTTTAGATTATAAATAAAAAAAAAGTCCCGTATGATATAAAAAATAATAAAACGGATTTGTTCAAAAGGAAACTAAAGGATTTTTTATAAATAAACGTTATTGTCTCACTTGCAGCATTTATAGATGGCAAATTGAAATAGATACTGATCGACATTGAATTCATTTTAATTATTATCTTACCTTTTACTAATTATTAACTTACCTATATTTCCTGTAAGATATAAGTTATACATCGACAATTTAATTGTGATACCGACGGCATAATTATGCTTTTACTTAATAGCTTTAAATTGTATCTTTTGATTTTGTACGTCGTTTGGTGAAACTTGAGTGTTACGAAAATGTATTATTTGTTCTATTACCGTAATATATCTATATATGTTTACAAATAAAATGATTTTTGACTTTGATATTGACTTCGGTATCACTCTTGACAGAGGTAGTGGTCATTACTTCGGATGTTAATCGCAAGCTTAACAACACGTCGCCATTACTCTTCGATAGCCGCCCCTCTAGAGCCTTGGTATAGTCTTAACGACGATGAGACGTTTACTGCCGCCTTTGTCTGATCAGTCCATCTCATAGCCGTTCTTCCTCGTGGAATGGTACCCTCAACCTTTCCGTGAACTACCAGTCTGATCAATAGCTACCTCCCCTCGCTGGCGAGGCCAAAAAGGCGAGGATAGGAGACTGTACCAAAGACGACAAACTCTGCTTGATGCCGAGTTCTCTAAGTATAGACTCGTTGGTACGAAATTCAGTCCACGATACTCCCGAGCACTGTCGTCCAGCACCGCGCCTCTAGAGCGTCTTTCTTCTACTCTACTTCTCGCAAAGTCCACGTTTTTACGGAGTACAAGAATATGGTGAATACAAAAGCCCGAACTAGCCGGATTATTGTGGCTGTGCCCAGTGCAGAACTAGGAACTGCCAGACGCCTCTTCATTCCGTCTACAGGTGTCTAGGCGTGGTTGTGAACATATGTGTACATAAATGTATAACTTGAAATAAAGATGGAGAGGGTAATAGTAATTTTACTAATACTCTGTGGCCGTATCAGATTATGTTTAGTAGTAAGTAGATCGATATGATAATATTAAGAAGAATAATCATTTCACCTATCATTTAACCATCAGCAGGTAATAAATGTTACCATGTTAGTTAAGGATCCAATTTATAATTATTCATACAAATGAGTACTCTTGCAGGATAAACTCTGTAATAAAGAGCTCGTTATCAATTATTAAAGAATCTACACATAAAATATTTTTGTTAACGAATAAGTAAAATACTTTCAAGAGTTAAATTAATTCATTGGTTGTATTACGAGAAAAATTCGTAGAGCTCGCCTCCTGGTGGCTTTGTTCGGGAATTAATTAACTTTATTGACATAAAATATTCATGGGAAAGTATGCGCATGAAGAAAGTCGACTAATTCATGAAACAATAAATCTTTCTATTAGTTACAACAAAGAAACACCTTTAGCATTAATTATAAATCTTAGATAGATTAAGAAATCTTAATCTGTAAACTTAAGTGCGTCAGTTCGTCGCCGATAGCTTACCAGTGAAGTGCCAGCCAATGGAGTGAAGTTGGTGCGAAGTTCAAATTGTCCATATACAATACCACCATGCAATGTTTGTGTGAAACATACGATTTTGGATGGATCTGGAATGTTATGCATGTTCTACTTTTGAATATCATACTGTAGAGTATATATTTATGATCTACTGGGAAATCGGTTAAAGCATCCACATCGTTATATAATACCGTGTCCAAAGGTTCGTTAAAGCGACTGTTAACATCATACTAACTTAGTCCGTTACCCTTAAAATCGTAGAGGCTTCATCAACTGAAGATATCAATAAGTACACACGGTCGTCTCAATTGTCGTAAGTAAATATGCTTGAACTCTACATTAATATTAAGAAGCGTCGTTCACTCATCATAAGTGATCCGCTTGCCACAATGTGACGCTACCTAAGATGAAATAAAGAGCGCTATATGCTCCTCCCCTTAAGACATGCTAGGTCTCGTCACCCCAGTAATTACACTAGCTACGGCACTCGTAACCGTAGTACAGTAATGTTTGCATAGTACCATTTGGCGGCAGATATAGGCGGTGACACCTATTCGAACCTCGACTTTCTCTGGAGACACAGATCTACCTAAAAGCTAATTAAGTTAAAACTTGCTTACAATATCTTTACAACTTTATGCCAAGTTAGATATTCGTATATTAGGTTAAGTGATATGCCTACCCATAACGTGGAGCTAGTCGAGATGATATACTATTGCGCCCATCACCTCGAGGCATAAGATATTAAGACTTGTTACCGCAGTAACTTTCCTCAACTACACCGTCCGTCAAACCGGAACACAGTAATATTTGCCGAACACTTTGTCGGCTGCGATTGGAGCTACGATGGTACCCAGACTGTACCCAGCAACGGAGACCTAAAACCAGTAATGTGGAACGAGTAAAATATAGTAAGGTAGGTACAGGTACCTAGCTCTGTAGTCTCGGGCTAGTAAGAATAGGACTAAGGTAAGCCCCGCCTGTCGTAGAAGACGACTAAAAGGGTCTGGGAGCTCACGGGCCTTATCACTCAGGTTCACTTGTAACCTGCGTAAGACAGCGTATGGCGCAGCGATGGTGCCTAGAAGGGTTAGGCTCCTCATCAGAGAGGTGTAACAAAGTGTAGAGGGGCACCGATGCGTTCTATAAGAGATCCCCGAGCTTCTCGGAATGCACTGATGCAGACCACCGATGAGGTTTTAGCGAGTAAAAATCTCACATAACCCAGATTTTCTCCCATAAGCAGGGTACTTTTTGAAGAATTCTCCTCGGAACTAAAATGAAAAAGATATAGGTAGCTACTTAACTTAGATATGTTTATATTGGTGGTGGTTCCTATATATATATATATATATATGTATATAAATTCGTTTAATAACAATTTCGAGTCGGTTTATTTCGGGTACGATAATTTTCAAAGAAATTAAACGTTATCAACCGGCCATCACTAATTTGATTTTATGGGACGCCTCCCCGAAATTAAACACTGCGGAAGCCGGCGGATTTATTGAAACATTTATATACGTACTCGTTTTATTCCAGCTGTAGCTAAAATATTAGTGGAGGCTACATTCAGCGAATAAATGTAGCCGGGACAAACTAATAGTTCTTCATTTTTTATCGCGTGGGTAATCTTAAAACATATCTTGCTTCTGGGGGGGAAAGACAGTTATGTGGGGTTTCTACCCACTAAAACTGCCACGGTTATCTTCAGTGCATTAGAAGAGGCTTTGGGATCTCTTACGGAACTCACCGATACCCCCTCTGCACTGTGGCTAAAACATCCCATGAAAGGACAAAGCTCTCTTTAGCACCCACGCTGTGATATGGCAAATACAAAACTACCGTGCATGCCGTCCTCCTAACGGTCGCTTATTGAGATCAGAGGGCTCCCACTTTCAAAACCCAAGAACCCGAGGACCCTCTTAGTCGACTCGTACGACAGGTAGGGACCTTAGTCCTATTCTTAATAGCCCAAGACTGAAACCAATAGATCTAGAGACGATAACGATAACAATCGTCTTCACAATATACAACTGTAGCAGGAAACAAATGCTTTAGAACTATGCTTCTAAATAAAAGCTTGTTGGTAAGTGATGAGCGCACCTGATGGTAAATGATGAGCCTGCCAATATTGTGGCTCTAGTTAAGATAATGTTCACAGCACCACATTGTTCTCATCTCCTTGAGACAACATCTGTAAAGTTCCCATTAGATTCACTAGCCTACTACCCTACGAACCGGAACACAGTAATGTTAGTTTACTGTTTGGTGGTAGTTTAACGAGCCACCGAGATGCACTATAAGCAAGATCTAGATCTATGAAGCCTCGAGCTTCCCGTGATGAAAAACATGTTGCGAAAACCGACACGTTCCAAAATCGGCAGCTTTCTTGGTTATGCGACATATACCCAACCCTTGTTTGTCCAGCGTGCCGGATAAATGGCCTCGATTCTATCCGAGTCCCTGAGAGTAGGCCTTGAATCCCAGCATTGGAGACCTGCAAGAGAACCGTGTACTATTATTATACCAATTATGATAAAATTTTTGGAGAAGGCCTATATCTAGCAGTGAATAAACAAAGGCTGATAATAATGATAAAATTTTGTCGTCATCATCAGCCAATAGACGTCCACTGCTGGACACGGGCCTCCCTCAAATATTCCCACATCGATCGGTCTTCCCGCGACTTGTTTGTAGGAGTTTATCTGAGGAGACATGGACCTTTTCCCATCACGCTAGTCCAATGCGGGTTAACTAGAGCCTCGTTCATTGATTAGTAGGGTGCACCATAAGCAGGCGAGCTCGGCTTGGGGCTCACGAGTTGTTGCGTGGGACCCCTTAAAAAATCTCGTTCTCCGGTATTATTACAACAGGTACACAGTATTCAGCATGTACAATAATACTCCAACTGATGTTGGTGACATGCAGCCTAAAAAAAAAAACACTTATTTCCTTTTCACAAAAGCATCTTCATTACAAGTCTCCTCGCAGCGTCCTCAGCTTCCTGCCGCTCCAATAGCATAATAACTTACTAAATTTACTGCTCGGGTCGCGAACTTATCAGTTATTATCGCAACTTAAATCTGATTTATGTTCGGTAATTACTGCCCTAAGGCCGTACGCCGTTATTTACACTACACATAAAAGGATCAATTTGCTACTGTTAAATATTTGTTATAAACATTATAATGTATATCCGAGGGTGGCCTACGTTATCCTCAAAATCTATATTAAAAACAAAATCCTGAAATAATTTGTTTATCACAGAATAAACACTTTACAGAGCAAGAGGCAGAATAACAGTGAGCCTCTGTCACATTCAGTCCGCCATTTTATACCTTGTATTATCGATCGATAACACGACTATTTTTAATATTAATATAAATTTAAATATTTTTGACTTGTAATTACGATAACAATATAAAAAACGAATTTATTTAAACTAAACATATTTATAAATAATTAATTTATTACTTAATCGTATTAATTTTTACCGGATATAACAAAGTGTCAACATAACGGAACCGTCAATTGCAAGTCTTTTAAATTTCATACAAATCGAGGTGAATACAGAGAAATATAATAAAAATTGTTACATTAATTTTACGTTAGATGGCAGCACCGTGGGTTAAACGGGAAGTAGGATTTAATTATTTTTTTACCCACAATAAAAAAATTGAGGAAAAAATATAATAGAATCCTTATTCTTCATAGTAAAAAACAGTCTCATTAAAAATTCTCGCTTTCATAGATTCTCTTAAAGTACGTAAAACAAATTATTGTATTCAAAGTCAGGTTCTAGGGTAATTTTGTGCCAAGAAACATCAGAGGGTTCGCTCAGAAGATAGCAAAAACCGACAGGACCGCGTCCCTGAACTCGGTACTGATACTTGCCGGGTTGCTTCCTTTGGACCTTTTGGACACCTTTGGATAAAATGTGATCACTCTCAGCAAGTAATAGGCGAGCGAGACTTGGAGGTACCGTTCAACTTCAAGAGACTGCAACACCTGATCAGGTCGGTGTGGAGTTCTCCTGTCTGGGTAACCGGACGGAGAAGGGTCGGCTCCCTATTCCAGTAAATGCACTTTTTATATATTGAAGGCAAACGACGAGCAAGACTATCAGGAGATGGTGATCCATTTATAATGTTACTAGTAGATGCAAGTTCTTCTAGAAAGCTATAAATAGTTTCTAAATTACAGACGTCTGCAAATGGTGACTGCCGTAGTATATAAAAAAAGTTTCAAGATTATGATTTTAACTATTGAGTTTCGCAGGCCAGTGAAAATATCAGGTCTCGTTGATAAGCTCCTGTGTCAAAGATCATAAAAACCATACGGACGATCATAAGATCATAAATTTCGGTGATGGCTATCACCTGATCTACTTGTTAGAATTATAGTTACGCAGCTGTCGAGGACTATGATAGAAATGCTTTATATTTTTTATTTTTTTTTTGTTACATGAGGGAAATCTTCTCAAAACAGTTGCCCTGTTTCTAGGAGGAAGACAAGGTTATGTAAGATTTTTATCTACTAAAACCCTCTCGTTGGACATCATCAGTACGTTGCGGGAGGCCCCGGTACGCCTAGAGTACGTCCTATGGAAAGCTGTAGCTCTTCTCGATACCCTTGCTTTGGTACGACACTAGACCACCTCGTACTTGTCGTTTATCCCAGGCTCGATAAGTGGACCGTGAGGGCCCTCACCATCAAACCCCACGAACTTGAAAGGTACATGGTACAATCACTGTACTATTGGTGGACTTTGAGGCCAGTGATCGTTTAGTTACTACCGTATCACCTATTTCTGTCGCCAAACAGTAGTGTAGAAAAATTATTAGGTTCCGGTTTGGACGGCGCTGTAGTTAGTTTAATTACTGGGGTAACGAAACTTCAACATCTTACGCCCCACGCGACGAGAGCAATTCGTTACTGTGTATATCGTCCTAACTAGCGCCACTTTGTTATGAGCAGGCGTATCACTTACCATCAGGTGAACGTTTTGCTAGTCGCTTCCTTAAATAAAAAACAATATATTGTAATTGTTTTTCCTTCACTTTGCTTTACCAGAGTTTATTAGAAGAAAACTCTTTTTAGGATTAAGTTCGCATCTGTTACATACATCATGATTTATATGTTTTAATCATTTTGTATATATATATATATATATATTACGAAATAGGTTAACAAAAAGTAAAACAAATAAGACGATATGTTTGTTATTTAAGATATTTTTTATTGTATAAGCATGTATAGTACTGAGAATAAATATAAAGAAGTAAGGCAGAGCGATACGTCGAGCGGCGACGTACGAGTACAGCCTCTGTGTTAAGGCTGTATGAACGCTTAGTCTGTATAACATATTTTATAGTTTGGGTGATGTCGCCACGAATATATTAGTGACGTGTATTCGTTCCACACTCGACTGGAAATATTCCAAGTGGTTGAGGACAAGGTGGGGCGGGGGAAGGTTTATTTTATTGCAGCAGATATCCGCTGCGTAGGCTCAACATAAATCCGATAGGGGTTCAAGTCAATTGCCAATTTGAGACTACTCGATTAATGTCTCTGATAGAAGTGAGTCCCGATAGGGGTGAGACCTATCCCTCTTTGTTGGAGTAGAGGTTTTATCAATGTACATTATTAAAAAAAAAATGATTGTAATGTTCAAGTTAATAAACGCTTCATCTTAAATTCGAAGGTGCTGTAGAAAGCGAACTATGAATGAGGGTTGATGACAATAATCAAGTAGAGGAAAGAGTCTTTCAGTCATCGGAGAGGATATTTTTTTGAGATTTCAATATTGGTTCTCGGAGACACGATCCTCAAGAAACAAGCATCAGAAATTCGATGAAAAATGTATAATAGGTTGATGAGATGAATGGTAGACTTCTGTGCTGGAGACAGTGTATGTAGTTACCATGGTAGCTCCTGTTGCAGCCGACAGACAGTTCCCGTTTTAAGGACATCGTAGCTAGTATAATTGCTGACCTTCCAAGACGACGAGCACAATGTGGTGCTGTGTACATCATCATAACTAGCGCGTACATTGGCAGGAGTATTAGTTATAATCATTTGCACATCTCGTCGTTCCGTCTAATGGAAAGAGTTAATTCTATGGTGACCCTTAATGATGATGAAATAAATATTTGCAGTATGTACATGTTGTTTGCTGTCGGTGAGAGGTGGTCGTGATAATATCCTGGCGGTGAGCGCGTCCGTGCCCGCCGACCGCGCTGCAGAGCCGGCGTGCGGCTTCAACTGCGCGTTGCATTTCCAGCGTGGCGCTGATGTGGACCCAATGTAATGCTTATTAAATATCATCACATCCGCTTACATTTGTTATTTAATCTATATATATATAATGTAAATTTTGTTTGTTCACCAATCACGTAAAAACAAGTGACTGTATCGACACAGGAACACGAGCATTCGACGCGGAATGATTTGTAGATGGTTACAGGCTATTTTATGAATTTCATAGATCCTTCATCAATTTATTTCTAACTTTTATAAGCGTTTTCGTCAAAAATAGATCGGGTAGGAATGGATTTTACGAAATCCCTTCCCCAAAGTGAGTTGCGGGGGTGTCAAGGCCAGCAAAGTGGGGGTACACGACTAGTATGTGTATATAGGTAAATTAATAACGCGGTTTGTTAATGTGCCCGTGTGTGCCAAACATCCTGTTACCCGACGCGTTTCCGAAAGTTTATATTGGCATTTTAATGTCGCCTCATAGGGGCAATTTAATAATATTTTGGCAAAAGACACCCTCATTTGAAACTGTAGGGGGTGACCTCAAAATATTTGTTAAAGCGTACTTAATAAATTTTTAATGTCCCTACTACAACCATTAAGGAGAAATAAGAACGTCGACGAAAATTTATACATATATATATATATATGTATATATATATGTATATATATATATATATATATATATATATATATATATATATATATACATATATGTATACGTTGAAGCGACGAAACAAGCAAGACGTTCACCTGATGGTAAGTAAAAATCCATAGCACCACATTACCCTCGTTGCCGTAAGATCTTAAGCCTCACTTCTCCACTAATAACACTAGCTACAACTACCTTCAACCCGGAACCCAGTACTGTTCCTGAAACCTGAATACTGAAACACAGTCCCCGTAACTTCTTTACGAGTTAGGCTTTGCGGTGGTACCTAACTAGACTCTTACGAGTACTTGATTAGATTTACAAATATATGTATCTGTATATATATATATATATAGGTGTGTTAGGCGTTCCGTCCAACATCTTACGGAGCCCAAGTCAAACTAACCTGCACACGGCGTATCTGACCATCCACCAACCCGCACTGGGTCAGCATAGTGGGGCTAAGACCCAATTCCTCTCAATGAACTCTGTGCAGATCTTCCAAGGAAGCCTATGTCCAGCAGTGGACGTCTGTTGGCTGATGATGATACACACACACACACACACATTTATATATATATATATATAGATGGAAAGTGTTTGGTGGAAGATCTTAGTTGCCGAAGACAGCCTAGGTACCATCATAGCTCCTATTAAGGTCGTTAAACGGTAGTGTGCAATTATTATTGTTCCGGTTTAAAGGGCGCTGTAGCTAATGAAATTATTGGGGTAACGATGACTCAAAATCTTATGTCTTCACTTACCATCATGGGAACATCCAGCTCATATATTGGCTTCGTTGAACAGAATAAAAACATATATATGATGGTTATCGGGGATGTAGTCTTTGGTGGTAAAGCACACTAGTATAGAAGTAGCCTATTTATTCTTCTCTTAAAAAAAACTACCTACCATCTTACTTACCATCAGGTGAACATCATTCTCGTCTCGTCTTTTCATCGAAAAAAAAATTAAAGATATAGTGATGTCGATTTGATGGAACCTTAAACATGAAGCTATTACAAGCAGTATATTACCTTGATCTCGTTACTAGTAAACAGTCGACGGATATTATTCTAAAGTAATAAATATCACTTATCGCCTATGCGAAATTTCACGTAAAGTTCGGTGACAAATGCCGCCGCCATAACATTATCTCATTGTTATGGAAATACCTTTACAATTCCGTCGGCCGGATGCGAGCTGGTGGCATTAGCATACATTTGCAATTGTGTGCACTAATTAAGAAGTAGTCTAATTTTCAGTATTTCACCAATAAGTCTAGCCATTTATGGGTAGTACTAGTTTATATAGTTTCTTTTTTATTCAAAGAAGCGTCCATTCGGTATTAAAACACAGAGGAAACTGATGAAGACGACAATACATCAGAACAGTATGTTAATAAAGAAATTATGCAATATAGATCTATGGTGAAAAAAATCTCGTGGTAAGTTATACACCACCGGATGGGAGAGGCTGGGGATCGCATTTTAAGACATTGGGGAAGGTCGTAAGTAAGGTACGTCCAACAGTGGATAAACAGAGGTTGGTAATGATGATGATGAAGTGATACACAGCACTATAGAAGATCTAGAGGCTGGCCACGCGGCGCCTGTGCTCAAGACTGTCAAGAGAATATATACGTAAGGGTGACGATAAATCTGTCAAATTAATAAAAGTCCCGCTGTAGCAAGGGCGCACGGACAGACCGCGGGATTGTGGTGCAATAAGACGACGGGACAAATGGGGTGGCGTTAGTGAAATGAGCATTCGGCCCATGGCATTATTCAACCCCAACCCGGGGACAAATTTTCGTGTGCGGGTATAACGAATTTTTTTTGTCTACCATTCATCTAGTGATGAGGACCCTACTTAATAAACTTTCTCGTTGTCGCGACTCGTTTGTACAGTATACAGGATCCTGGTTTCGAAACTGGTGTACTGGTGGGTACCTAGACGGTAGGCATAGATATGGATCTAGGTAATATATGTAAGAGATTTTGATGATCACGATGCGCAAACATAAGATCCGGATAGAGATTTTGGGTAGAATCTTTGCCGAGCTAAGAAAGGATTTTATAAAATTCTTTCCCCAAAGGTAGTCGCGGGGTATCACAGAGTAGAGAGGTGGAACAGATAGTACTTCTGTTATATCTTCTGGATTTACATAAAACAAACTTTCCGTCTGACTTCATACAAGGGTAGTGTTAAATACGGCAAGAGTTACTTTGTGTGATCAGATATTTAATATCACCAGTAAGTTAAACTGGTGGTAGGTCTTTTTGGTATTTTTGGAAGCATGTTTTGATAATGGGGAAAGTGGCCGGAAAGAGCAAGATCAGTCGCAGAAACAAAGCATCGCTGGATGACATCAGGAGAATGAACCAAGATGGAGAGCGCCGCGCAGCCGAGCCACCTAGCGCGCGACAGGAATGGATTCGCAGAACTGGTGCCCAGTCTTCGTTAGTTGGAGGGGCACCAGAAGATGTTTAATTACTATTTCCGTATAAATAATTCAAAATATCTCGCATTTCTTTCTGGGTATTTCGTAATATTGTATCAAAAAGCCGGTTCAGACCCAACTGGGTTGATTGATTGCACGGGTATGTTCAGGTGAAGGCGGCATATTGATTTTCGTCACACGCCGCTTCCGGTAGCGCCCCGGTGGTTTTTGTGAAAGCTCTACGTTTCGAATGATTTCTGAATTGGGCGCTTTGCTCATTTCAACCCCTTTTTTCATTGATTTTGACAGTTCGAAAATCTGTAGATATATTTGCTACTGGTATGCTGCGGTCTCCTTGAACTGGTTTCAGTTTTATCATGTACTAGCTGTTCCCTACCCGTATACTTACGGTAACGCGTCTACAAGATCTTCTGGGGAAGGAATTTTGCAAAATCCTGTACTGGGCAAAAGGATTATTCCTATCAAATTTCAAGTCTTCAGGTCTTATGGTTCCATAGATACCGTGATGAGTCTTTACATAGGTGGGAATCTCTTACGTGTATATATTAGAGATGAAGGGCTCAATGGCTGATGTGTCCTCTACTACCGTGAAGTAGAGGAACTTATATGACTGGTCCTTGGTGAAAGGCTGGCTTTAGATACCTACTTTAGGTGTAGTCAAGGAGCTAGCTTCTAGTGTGTCCTGTTGAGAGACGATGAGGTGTAACGCCGGAGCATAGCATCAACAGCGATGAACTGGAAGTTTTCTTTCCTAGTTTCAATGGCATCTGGTCCCCAATGGTATGCGAAGACATTGACAACGAAAATAAGAAGAGAAGAAAATGGCAATTACAGCAATTGTTAGGGCACGTCAAATGTTTTAGCCCGGAGCTCTCACAGTTCCACAGCAGAAGTGATCGTGGAAATAGCTTTATGGCATTTTCAAATAGCTCTCGCGCAGATAAGATCCTCTCGGGAGCAATTCGAGCCGCTGGCTTTTAACTTACTTTCTAAATGCACTCGAACTTTAAGTGCACTATGCCATTGTATGCCACCTTTCAATTTAATAGTGTAATGAAGACGTACAGCCATTTAAATATCGTAACTTACCACCATAGTATATCTTACCACTATAGTATATCTTACCACCATAGTATATCTTACCACCATAGTATATCTTACCACCATAGTATATCTTACCATCATAACAAACGCGCATGCTTTTCATATATCTCGCACTTTGCATTAATCACTTAAGTTTAGCGCCCACTCTAAGTAAGCTACATAGTTTTTTAACGGCGAGATGGGATTTTGTAGACAGCAGGATCAGCACTGTTATAATATCCGCTGATTATCATCATCAAGGGTGATGTAGAAAACCAGTTGTTCTTCTCTCAATAAAAGGAAAGTGAGGCGAGCGCGTTCGCGTGAAAATTCTAGTATTTCGTAACGTCTGTAATCAATTCAGATTTTCACAAAACCATTTCCTTCCGGAAGACGTCGCCTTTATGAGATAAAACTCGTTGTCGGAAACACAAAAGCTATCAGTTTTCCCATCTTCCCTTGTCTGAAGCAAGGACTAATCGATATAATATTTAAAGAAGGTTCCGATATCCTGTCACCAGCAGAAGGATATTTGTAACCAGCAAGGAAAAAATCGGCGGCGACCAGATTTCTATAACATTGTTTTCTCACTTTTTATGGGAAGTCAGTTTTTGAGAACCGTGTATTTTTTTTTTTATTCAAGAAAGCAAATAGACCAGCGGGACGATCATTCCTGCCCAAAGCAAAGTGATGCTATTTAGGATGATATAGACAGCACCATATTGCGCTCATCACCTTGAGATAGAATACATTAAGTCTCGTCACCCCAATAATTTCACTAGCTACAGCACTCTTCAAACAGGAACACGGTGCTATTTGTCGGCTGCAATAGTATCTATGGTGGTACCTACGTAAACGTTATCAGCTGACAGAAGTTCACTGCTGGACATAGGCCTCCTCCAAAGATCTCCACATCGTAATTGGAGATCACTGAGGGGAATTGGACCGTAACCCATCACGCTGGTCCAGTGCAGGTTGGTGAGTGGTCATAGCCTCGTCTGTTATTCAACAGGGTGCACCGCGTGCGGGTGGGGTAGACTTGGGCTCAGTGAGATGTTGAGCGGAACCCCTTACACCCGTCCTACCTATCTAAACGGTATGCGGCAACAGAGATCTATCACCAGTAAATCGACATACACAATGATTTATATGATGATATGTTTCGACCATTCTTGATACTTACACGGAAAATAATGATACATGAATCCTCTTCGAGTTAAAATGTTATTATGTATTTTAACTGAAAGAGTTAATGTTATTTTGTATACAAAGAAATAAATCTGAACGGGGAGCATTTATTATCTGTGTCGTTTAACAATATCCTGATGGCTGAACTGAGTTTAACGGGATTTTTATTGGCACCAGTCTACAAAGCGTGTATGGGTTACACGAACGATTTTTTAAATTGATACGTAAGTATATTTTTAACGGATTACATCTCTATGTTACTTATACAACTACATCTCGCTTTTAGTAGATGCTGCAGTATATAAATTATCAAATATTTCTATTAATTTTCATATCCTTAATTAATGAACAGATGAGTAGAAATAAAATACTTTCATATCGACAGGACAACGTCTGCAAAGTTTGAACTAGTATTTTCCAATATATATAATATACATAGTAAATCTTATTGCATATATTATACATGTAGTAAAATGATCTATTTAACTATACAATGTATTTGCAGAGATTATATCTAAACTATTATATATCTATATCTGGATACGAATGCACACACAGTGGATACATGTTCGCGATGTCTTAGCAAAAGGTTAATATCCTTGATGAAACTAAAAATATAATATTTTTATACAATTTATGTACTTCATAAGTATAAAAATTTCTGTAGCTAACACTTACTCTTAAGTGTACAATAACTCACTTGATAATCACAAACTCTGTAAACTTTCAGGAAATACCTCTGAGAACGTATGGCGAGAATAATAGCGTACATTTCGGTACTGCAAAAGAATTTTCCGTTTATCAAAATCTCTTGACAATTTCTATATAATGTAACACAGTTTTATGTTCTCCATAACTGCCTTTTTATGGTAATCCCGTAGACGTGGAGAACTATTCCTCATTCACGATCAGAATCTAGATTTAGATGCAGCGGAGTAACAAATTATAACGCCCGTCTGCTTCTATTTTACTCATACTTTTGGTTAAGCCTATTTTTATTTATTACATTTAAAGTGAATGTATAATAGGACAAGTTAATATTCTTCCTTTCTATGTTACTGGGTTAAATAAATTAAGTGATCATACTTGAAGAAATACATATAAAAGTATATACCATAATCAGCGCCATCTTCCGACGAGTTACATAGTCAATGCAAAAATATTTTTCACATATTTATCATAGTATTAATGACATACGGTTTGAGGATTTATACACTGCAACGTTACCCGGTGGCGACTTAACACAACGGTTGCTAGTTTATATCAATCAAACCCGATGATTTATACAAATGATATGAATAATGGTTATCATATATATATATATATATATATATATATATATATATATATATATATATATATATAATATTATTTTGATACAGCATCTAATATATTTATATATTTGGTCTGGTCTTGAACACAGGATCTCAATTTTTCATAATGGTAAGTGTCAATCGAGTAATTTTTTTGTTTGATTTGGGAGGAGAGGAATCTTCGTAAGATACACTGCTTCTGGCGGGAAGTCAGGATTATATGAGATTCTTACTCAATAAATCCTTTCGGTTGTTTGCATCAATCTATTCGGAGAATCCGTGGGCTTTTTTAAAAAATGCATCGGTGCCCTTTTACACTGTGTATTAGTTAGCACGTGTATCAGGGGAAGGGTCAAACCCTCCTAGACACCATCGCTGAGCCATGCAGGTTCGCGTGTTGGGCGATAAGGGCCCCCACTGTCAAGGCCCGCGAAACTCCTAGACCCTTTTTGTCGCCTCTCTACGACAGGCAGGGCTTACCTTAGTCCTATTCTTACTAGCCGGAGACTACAGGGCTGAAATTCCAATGGGATCTAACGCTGAAAAGTATACTTAATCTGAATATTCTGGTAACTTAAGTTCATAACATGAAGGTAGTTGCTACATCCTACCTGTTCGAAAAACATTACGACCTTCAAAAGCTACTTATAGCTGCTTATTATAGAATACAACCAGAGACTGCTTTCTTCGGTTTTTTATGTATATAATGCCTCTTTAAATAAAGTTTTCATTAATAAAATAACAATTAACACGCTGTAACTGTACGGGTTCCGCAGCGGTCAAATAATGGATATAAGCTAAAACCGCGTCGCAAAGATTTCCACCAACCGGAAACTTGGCAGCTGGCTTGGCAATAGGAGTTGCGGCAATGCTGAATGCAAGCAGGCGTTATTTCACAATTAAACATTTCGTATTATTATACAACGTATCCTCATTTAAACAACCTTCTTATAAAATTGTGATATATATTTTTTTTATTTTATATATAACAGTATAAAAACAATTGAATCTAAAGTCCTTAGGTTCAAATTTTGTCTATAACACTAAACGAATAAAATAATAAAGCTTTATGAACCAATAGCAGAAGAAAAGCTATTAAAATATTATAAAGTAACTTTGGATTTGTAAACTTAAATGCTGAAATTATCTTTAATTTTTTCTGAAGGTGTAGTGGAGTCAGGAGTTCGCTAGATTGTAAGTGATGCGCCTCTCGATATCTACGTGGTACAGTTAGTGCTTTGTATAGGTTGTAGGTCTCTTTTACCGGAAACTATCTAGTTAATTACCATCGTAGCTCCTGTGTCGAAAGAAAGGCCTGGAAATTTTATTATGTTCCGGTAGAATAGTAGTTGTGGCTTTTTCTGGGTTAACGAGACTTGACATTCTATGTCTCAAGTCTACGAGTATAATGTAGTGTTTGTCATCCTAACTTGCGCTCTATTGTTATAGACAAGTGAACGATTTACTAGACTCATCGTTTCAGGTATAAAAAGGTCTAGATTATGTACACTACACCAAGGGGTATAAGGTATCGCACACAATAACTCACGAGACCCAAGCAAACTTCATCTGCTCGTGGTGCATCCTGCTTATCAACAAACGAAGCTCGGGCCTCCACCAACCCGCATTGGATCAGCGTGGTGGGAATTCCCACCGATATGAACCACTAAAATCGAGGGGATTTTTGAGGGAGGCCTATGTCCAGCAGTGGACGTCTATCGGCTGATGACGATCATGACACTGCATCATATTGTGCTTTGAAAAGTATATATATATGTATTCTCATTTGCTAATGTTATGCGTTAGTATATGTTATATAAGGCTACGCGATCCTCGTAGCATGTGCTACGGAGGCTAACAAAACGTCCGTAGCACTCTAATTGCGGCGTATCGAGACCGCTACGAAATTAATGGGCGTAGATAGCGGCGGCCGGGCTACGAATTTTGAAATACGACGGCTCTCGTACGGAACTAGAAATAACATCGTATCCGTTAAATTTATTTATATGTCTCCATGCCCGGAAATAGATCTTCGATTAATATTCATGTGTGATTTATTAATAATTGCGGTGTCAGTAATTTATATGCTACATCTGCATAAGGAAGACTGGAACAGTCCCATAGCCCATCACTCTGAACCATATTTCCTATTTAAATGTTTGCTTATAATACAGGTAAATGTTTTATAATCTATTTTTAACAGTTTCTGTGTATTATTGCTCATCAAAAAATATTAACAGAACAACTTTAATAAGAACATTGAAGTTGGACTTACGTTTATTCTCCCCCAAGAGAAGCGTTTGAGATTCAAAGCTAACAACTTTTAATATTACCATTTTATTATAATGTATATAATATTTATTTCAATTTCAGAATAATCCTTGTTCATTCGCATTTATTACGAATGTATTAAATATTATACTAAAAAGTAGTTCTCATGAATATTTTACATACAATAAGAACGTATGGCTTTTTAATACAGATATATTTCCTTTTAACTTAATACTGTTAATAACATAAACTTTCAGCAACTGAATTGTTAATAAACTTACATGTTGACATATGCAAATAGTTTTTAATCTATTCGTATTTTTTTTTTTAATTTAGGATGTATCAAACTAAATCACAACGGGGAAGAGATGGGTGTATTGTAACACGACGACAATAAGACCTGAACCTGAACATATTTTCTCACAGACATCAGTTCATATTATTCGCCACACACACACACACACATAGCAGACATTTGCAAGCGCGTACCCCTCAGAGCATGTAAAAATGAGCCGCACAAACACACAAATATCATTCTAGCAAATGAGTGTCTCCTACAACTCGACTCTATTACGTCGGCCGGCGAAATTCGTGGAGGAAGACAAAAAACTCACAGACAACAGCAATGACATTTATCTAATTACGGGATCGCGATAAGGGCACACGAGAGCCGTAGGGGCGGGACGGGGGACAGTGTAAAGGGGATCGGGGACGTGAGGGGGAAGGATTGCCTTTGAAAGCTTTCCCGCAGTTGGGTCGCGGCGTCGGCGCGGTGCGAAAGGCTTGCGCGTTGCTGTTTCACGCTCGGCCGGAAGCCAACACGCAACTTTCGGCGTCGCTGAAAACTTCACAAGTTATAAAAAAGTTTCACAAAACAACAGACAGACGAAGAATGGTGTTTGAGTGTTGACGAAGGAGTACTGTGACGGCATCGATGTTATGAACGATCAGTTCGCCTGGATGATGTGAAGCGGATGCATGGATTCTGTATTTGCCGTGATATGATTGTTTAGTCGTCTGTCAACATGACCGTTCTTCTAGTTTTTGGTCTTTTCATAGGTAAGAAATGATTACTTCATCACTTCACATTCTTAACTGAAAGGTGACATCTCAGTTTCATCATCACCGATTAATGTCCACTGCTGGACATAGGCCTCCCTCAAAGATCTCCTCATCTCATTTTAAACTTTCTAAAATATTAAATCTTTCAAACTAATGTAATAATTTGATATAATAAATCGTTTATCAAATAATTTTATTTTGAAATATTTTCATTTTATAATGATGAGATAATTTTAAAGATGATCTAGAATATTATAAATTTAGTGTTTGTGTAGATCTCTATTTGTTGGAGATTATCTAGGACGATACCAACGCAGCTTCTACTATACTATGAAACTGTTCACGGGCGTTGAAGCCAATAAAATTACTTAACATCTTATGACTCCAGAAGACAAGCACTAGGTGTTGTACTTGAGATCACTTACTATCAAGTGAATATTCTGCTAGTCTAGAATATATATATATAGTAAGCCGTTACCATATCCTGTGGACAGTTATCATGGCGGAAGCACTAGGTACACTGTCTTACTCTGAACATTGTAATTATATAAGTGTATATATATTTACAGTTATCTATATTATTACAGTAAATCGTTTTGATATTTGACTTAAGGGTTTTTTCTGGTTTCACTATTTAAGATGTTTAGTTTCTATGTTTTTTTTTTTGATATATTTTAATGAAAATCTATTGCAACTAAATATCCATTCTCTAGCTCTACAGCTCAAGTTTAATTAAAGCGACAATTACATATCCGACCAAAGACAATTTGAGCATAACCAATAAAAAATCATAGAGATTTTTCTAAAATTACATTAAGCCGCACATTTCAATAACATATAAAACTGTTCTGCATCAAGCATTATACTTTAATCACTTAACTATATAAATTTTTAATATCGTATCTACTATTTGCTTTGCGCAAATTTTAATGATGCCGTAAGCTTATTATAAAACATGTCGTCTCATTACCTTAGTTATTTCACTATCTACAACACCCTTCAAACCGGAACACAGTAACATTCGCACATAGGCGTTCGACAGCAGAGATATGAGCAGTCGTACCAAGACGATCTCTAGACTTAGTACTCTCTCCCCACTAGTATACACCCATGTTTATAATCTAATAAAAAAAGTTTTTTTTTAATTCTACTTCTATCTTATATTTTAGATTAACTTATGTGTTGTAGTAATATCAATCTAAGTTATAAACATATTTATTCCGGGCCCCCGATCCCGCGATAATGGATATATTGTTTGCTCTGTTAATCGAAACTGCTTAACCTGTAGACCGTCAGTCGAGCTTAAGTAGTTTTCATTAACTTAGCAGATTGTAAAGAGATTGCTGGATTATTGATTGATTGGTTATCTAACATATTTAACATAAACATGCGTTTATTATAGTACAATATACAATCTATATACCTAAACATACAGCGCTTATATTGTTACTACTGTTGAGACCCTGGCTCTTATCTCACGAGATAATCAACATCATTTATCCATCCTCTTCTTGTTAATATATATCGATGCTTCTCTTCACCGATAAATGCCTAAAAGCAGGACCTGATCATATTTTAAGATATATAATCTATATATAATCTGTCTTTATATGTATATACAGATTTAGTATACTATGATTGTGGTATGCATTATTTGAGAAGTAACTTCCCCCCATTAATCACAATAGAGTCTCTTTTGTTAGACACCGTTTAGGTAGCTACCCCCGCAGCCTCTGTTTCTGCCAAACACATTACTGTGTTCCGGCTCGAGTGGCGCTGTAGCTAGTGAAATCACTAGTAACGAGGCTTAACTTATCTCAAAGCGAGGAGCGCAATGTTATAGGCAAATCATCTCCATCATGTATTACCAGAGCAAGTACAGTTCGATAAAAATTTAATAAGAATACTACATAGAGTAAAAATAAATATGCTCCACTGTCATGTCCAGTTCCAGCTATCAATGAAGATGTCAGGGTCCATGACAGGTACGTCAATGGGAACTACTCTCAGTGAATAAACTGCGTTAGATAACTGTAGGGCGCACAATAGCGCCACTAGCGATATCGTTTCGAGCTGGTCTCAATGCGAATGGAAATCCTTTTACTGCTGGATTTAAGTTTTTTTTTTTGGAAACGGATGCATTAGGATTAACGGTTTTATGGAAATGTTAACAGCGAAAATTGGGAACTGATTTCCATTCTTCATCAGCTGATCCATCCACTGCTGGGTATAGGCCTACTTCACTAGTTGGAGCGGCACTTTAATAATAAGAAGATATTAATATATATTCATCTTCTATATGAGATAAATATACTTTAATTATTATATTGATCTGGGCTAATATATTTTTTTTACTCAGTTAAGCGACGAGCCGATCGGGTAGTTCATCTGATGGCAGTTAGGCCATCGCTAGTTAAGTTATACTGCACCACATTGCGCTCGTCACCCGAGACATAGGAAGCTGTGTCTCGTTGCCCTAATAATTGCACTAGCTACAGCGCCTTTCAAATCAGAGCACAGTAATATTCGCAAATTACTGTTTATCGGTTGCAAGAGGCGCTGCGGTGGTACCTAGACGGTCTCCAACACCAAAGACCTACCACCAGTAATTTTTTTTAAACTTAAACATACTCATGAAATCAAGGGTGTAAGGGGTCCCGCATAACAACTCCCGGAGCCCAAAGCCAACCTCACCTGCTCGTGGTGTACCCTGCTGATGAACAAATGAGGCTCTGGCTCCCACGGACCTGTATTAGGCCAGCGTGGTGAGCAACAGCCGATATCTCCCCATATGATGCGGGCAGTGCTAGACTGATCCATATGGAGATCTTTCGAAGAAGTCTATAACAGTGGACATCCATTGGCTGATAATGATGGTGATGATGAATATAAATCTAAAAATAATTGTTTTTTTTATAGTATATTCGTTTTTTTAACGAGATACGGCTTTGGCTGAGCGGGCTTGTATTTAGCACTTGCTAGATCTAGCGCGGCTTCGTCGGGGCTTATTAGGAACTATAAAGTTAAATAATGGGCTATTACTGTCCCATTGCAGCACAAAGGCTCCGCTTGCGGGAGAAATTATATTATGGGCCGGCCCTGCGAGGGGCAGACGATAAGGAATACGACAAGGTCGAACTTCTTTTTAAGCTTTTATCAAAATAATGTAAGTCTGTATTAACACAACTCTAGTATAGGCACTAACGTCTAGGTAGGTGCCACTGCAGCTAGTAAGGATAGGACTAAGGTAAGCCCTACCTGTTGTAGAAGGCGACTAAAAGGGTCTAAGATTTTCGCGGGCCTTATCGCTCAACAAGTGGACCTGCGTATGGTATAGCGATGATGGATAGGAGGTTATGCTCCTTCTCAGAGACGTGTGACACAAAGTGTAGAGGGGAACCCGTGCGTTCTATAAGAGATCCCGGAGCCTCTCCGAATGCACTGATGTAGACCACCGAAGTGGTTTCAGTAAGTAGGGACCTCACATAACCCTGACGTCTCCCTAGAAGCAGGGTGTCTTTTGACGATTTCTCCCCCGAAACCAAAAAAAGATACCACCGCAGCGCCCATTACAACCGACAAACAGTACTGTGCAAATATACTTTGTATCGGTTTGAAGGGCGTTGTAGTGTAATTACTGATGTATCTAATCCCAACTAACGTTTCATTGTTATAAGCGGGAGCATCAGTCACCGTTAAGATCATTGAGTCTTGTCGTACCAATAATTATAATAGCTACAGCGCCCTTCAAACCGAGAATACAATTATGTTTGCACAGTATTGTTTGTCGATTGGAAAAGGCGCTGCAGTAGTACATACCTAATCGGTCTCAGGCACCAGAGACGACCACCAGTAATGTTCTCTCTGGAAATATCCCACCAGAGTTAATATTTCTACCAACATAACTATTCTATTTGATCCGAAGACTTAGAACTTAAGACTTGAATATATTAAGTATTTAGATAGTCATAATCATCATCAGCCGATATACGTTCACTGCTGGACATAGGCCTCCTCCAAAAATCTCCACATCGATCAGTTGTGAGCTGCAGTCATCTGGTGCTTCTGGCACTTTCGTTTGTTCCTGTAGGGGATTTAGTCTATTTCCAACACGCTGGTCGAATGCGAGTTGGTAGGAGTCACAGCCTCGTTTGTTGATTAGCAGGGTGCACCACGAACAGGTGAGTTGGGACTGGATCCCGTGAAATGTACGGGACCCTCTACACCTCTTCTTAGATAGAACTTAATGCTAAATTAGGAGAATCATCATTTAATATCATCAGAATAAAAATATATGCTAATAACAATATTTGTATATTTCGAGGAAAAGGAAGTTCCTAATTAAGAGGTTTACACAGCATCACTTTATTTTCCGTGCCAAGAAATAAAATATTCCAACTCCATGTCCGGCAATCCACGTTGCTTACATCTGTGCTCTATAAACAGATGCAGTAATATTATCACTATATTTCTTAAGTTGCTAAGTTACCTAGTGAGGAATCTCATCATCTAATCTCTATAAGTTTATATAATTAAATCATATTCATCTTTATCATAATGTGGTGCCATCCAACCGATTCATCCAGGTGTATCCAATTGGAGTCTGATGGTCGAATTGAGATAACTAATACAGTCTCCTTTAAAAGAGTCGTTTAACTTTCATCACATGATATTATTATCATTATAAATATATTAAAGCGAATTAAGTAATAGTAAAGTTATGGAAATTTTAATCGTTTACAATAGAGTTGATGTATGTTTGGTCTAAGTTTAATTAAGTTGATACTCTTAACTGATTTTATATCCGTATTTCGGATTTTGGTTTCGCGCCAAGTTTCTATTTCGTGCTATTAGATCGGTGGAAATGTATTAGAATTATCTCATATGTGCACATGAAATAAATCTAGTACTCTTAGTATAGTAGTAGTCTTATTACGTAGTAGTTTAGCTTTTTTTTAGTCAATAAAGCGGTGAAACAAACGAGATTTTCACCTGGTGGTAAGTGATACGCCTGTTCATAACAACGTGATGTTAGTTTAAACTTAGAATGAAATACACGGTATCTTGTGCTCATCGCCTTGAGACATAAGATGTTGTTCCGTTACCTCAGTAATTAAACTTGCTACAGCGCCCTTCCAACCGGAACACAGCAATGTTTCTAAATAGTTAAATTATATGGTTATAATGCTAAAGATAGATTTTCTGGTGGTAGTTCTCTGTTGTCGGAGACCGGAGGTAAATATCACAGCAGTTTTTTTTGCTACCTCTAAACAGCAGTGTGCAAGCATTACTGCGTTCTGGTTTGAAGGATTCAAAAGAACTATAACTTAACCATGTCCTCTGTCAAAGGTTTTTTATTAACTAAAATATTAGTACAATTCTGACAAGGTTTATCGTTATCATCATCATCAAGGTTATCTCTGTACAATTTTTATTTTGAGTGTTTGACTCTCAATCTTTGTTTCAGTGATAGCCACGGCTCATAACATAACGTTTCTGGAAGTACCACAATATGGAGACCCGCGGTGGAGTGCCGAACTGGTGTGCCACTACGTCAACGAAGAGGGCGACCCTCCGCTGCACTCCGTCAAGTGGTACAGAGACAACAATGAAATATTTCGTTTCACGCCAGAATCACAGGTAAGCAGTTTTACTGGTGGTAGGTATCCATCACCTGAAACCTTATAGGTAGGCACCACCACAGTGTCTGTTGCAGCCGACAAGCAGTTCTGTTCTAACATTACTGTGTTCCGGTTCGAAGGGAGTCAAAGCTAGTGAAATTATTGGGGTAAAGAGAGTTAATATCTAATGTCTCTAAGCGACGAGCACAATGTATAATATCTTAAATGGCGCCACGTTGTTATGGGCAGGCGTATCACTTACCATCAGGTGAAAGTCCTGCTCGTCTCGCCACTTCGTTGAATAAAAAAAATAGCAATGAAGTTTCATCCTCAGCCAATCATCCACTGTTGGACATAGACCTCTAAAGATCTTCACATCTACCGGTCCTGAGCTGCCTGCATCGCCGGGAACTAGTGACGGTTTGTAGGTGTTTTTATGGGGATATTTGGGCCATTTCCGATCACACTGGCCCAATGCGGGTAGGTAGGAACCAGAGCCTCGTTTGTTGATTAGCAGGCTGCACCACGAGCAGATGAGGTTGGTGTGAGTCTCATGACTTGTTCCGGACCCCTTACACTCTCTAAATGAAGTTTACATTTTAACAAATCTATGAACCTGATGATAGATTCGCTTATTCACACCCACCCTGCACTAGTTAGGATGATGATAGTAGTATGATTCTGTGATGGTAGGTTTATTACTAAAGTAACTTTAACTTATCCTTAGACTAATGTACAGCAGAATCAGAAATTACCACTTTCAGAGGGCGGTAATTGAATTATAGCCGTAACTTATTTCCCCGATTTTGTTGTTGTTTGTTTCCGCGTCCGTTGAAAGTGGCGCGAGTGTACAGTTCGTCGAACACAAAGTTAGGCCAAGCCTGTGGGCCGACGCGCTGCAGTACCAAGGTGAACTCGACACCCCTGAGGACTAAAACAGAATACCTCGTTGAAAGTAATTGCATCTCTAACTGCCGAGGGGTTTCCATAACTGTTGCAACGGCATACGTACGAAGGGCTTTCTTTGTTTCATACTTACAATCATTGCCATTCATAAAATACTATTTTTGGTATTTATTATTACTAATATCATCTATTTTATCATTCTTAATATGATCTTTATTATTATTAATATCATCATTTTTAATATTATTAATATTTTCTTTTTTTTTGTTTGTAAAATCTCATCTGAAAGCCGTTTAGATTTACTCATTCACGGGATTTCGCCAAATAAATGAGAGTGATCTTGTAAAAATTTCCAAAGAATCCTACACGTATTTAAAATCGCTACTATTTGCATTTGAATAAAAGTACTATCCGGAAGACCTAAGTTTCAGGCCAGTGCACGGCTGCTCAGGAACCACATCTGTAGTAAATATTTTAATAGGTACTATATATACTTCTTCTTATCTCCAAATTCTTAGTTATAGCTTCTTTTAATTTAGTATATTTGTCAGTTTTGTCTGATATGGTTTTAACTAAATTATAGGATTTAGCTACAGATAGGTCTACTAAATAGGTAATTTTAGGTAATCTATATTCTAGGGTCATGTCATGTCTGCTATGAATTTGTGGTTGGTGTTGTTTCAAATAATGTAATTAAATGTGGAATTTCTATTGTGTTAGTGTTTAGTGACGATTGTTCAGTGTTCATTTCTATTTGTAATCGGCTTTTAGTTTATTCTATAACATTATTTAAAATTTCCGGTGATAAATATTTATTCTAAATTATAGCTCTCCTCCCATATTATTAATAACATCATCTTTATTATTATTAATATCATCACCTTTATTATTATTATTTATATCGTCTTTTTTATTATTATAACTTGGACGAGAAACCTTTACCTTCTTCAGTGTTACTGGAGCAACACTTGAAATGACGTTGCTATCAAATGGTAGCCCATTACAGACACAATCGAAATTCCGTACAGTCTCCCTCTGCCTGAGAAAGATCAGGTTAGCTACCAAGATAACATCTACATCTGCGGTCATGTGGTGGGTGTGAGGGTCTTTTTGGGGAAAACTTTCCTGCAGTAGACGTTTCTAAGTGATGATAAAAGAGGCAGATCACCTAAATTTGTCAGAAGACAGGCGCAGTGTTGCTGCGAAAATAACTTACCGAACACCTCATTGTTATGAATTGTTGTATATTTTACCACCAGATAAAGTCCCGCTCATCTTCTTGTCTATTTAAAAGAAATAATTAGCAAGATCTGTTCATAAATTTATTTCCTTTTGTTTCAATGTTAAGATATTCTTTAGTCGGAATAATGTTTTACATCATGATGTTCTGTCTCCATCAGCCTCCAACAAGGACTTTCAACACCTCGGCAGGGGGTGTCTCTAAGGGTGCATGCAACATGCACAGCTGTTCTATAAGCGTTGTACTTCCAAAGAGATCAAACACCCGGATATCTTTCACTTGCGAAGTGTCCACCGAGGGCCCTAGGTTCGCCGTGGTCAACCAAACGAAATATTTAACCGTAGCTGGTGAGTACATCTTAACATCATTATTTAACCTCTTGCTGTCCATTAATGAACATACAATTATCAGCACAAATAATTATATTGTAATCAATTTATAATTAACGTTTGTTTCAACAGTGACCTTAAAAGAAGATCCGGTTATATCCGGTATTATAGGTACTGCGCAGTTCGGAGAAGAGGTTCAACTGAACTGTTCAACTGCACCAGCTATGCCACCAGCTAATATAGTGTGGTACGTTGACGGGAAACCGGAAAAGGTTAGTGTTGCAATATTTTTTATATATATCTATATATATACACCGAAGTGAAAGTACCGCGACGTTCCATGGTAAGTGATACGCCTGCCCAGACAGCACATATGCACATAGCAGTATGATAACATATACTACAACACATTTTGCTGTTTGCCTTGTGACGTAATACTAAGTCTTATTACCCTAGTAATTTTATTATCTATAACGCCATTTAAACCGGAGCACGGTAAGGTTTACAAATGGTAGAAATAGGCGCTACTGTGATACATACCTTCAAAGAAGCGACCAGATTAGCCGGACGTTCACTTTATGGTTAGTGATACGCCTACCCATAACGACGTGGCGCTAGATAAGATGATATACACTGCAGCACATTGCGCTCGTCGCTTTGAGACAAGATGATTGAGTCTCGTTACACTAGTAATTATACTAGCTACAGCGCGCTTCAAAGCGGAACTAAGTTACATACTTAGACGATCTCTAACAACGGGGACCCGCCACCAGTAAACATACGAGTAGTAGATTAAGTGTTCATTGTGTACGTTGTACTGTATGGCACAAAGCGAGCCGGGCGGACGTCCAATTGGTGCTGATACATCCTGCTCATCAAAATCTGACGCAACTTGAGATGTTTGCATAAAACCGCTGCCATCATCCTTTCGAATGATTGATACATCCTATTACCTAAGTAATCTCAATAGCCACATCCCACTTCAAATCTAAATACATTAATGTTTACACTGCGCTGGAAGTAGACGCTACATCTGATACACGGGTAATCATGTCAATGAAGACATTCAACTAGTAAATATTGGTAACTAGTTACAAGTAATATTTGCTATAAGTTTACGCCTTCTATCTCCATCGCGCTCTTTCCCAGCGTAGTGAACAAATCGCTGTGGCTCTCCCTTTCTAATAGAAGTCGCTGATTCTCAGCAGTGGGATCACTAAAGTGGACTGTTTAGGTATTGATGGAAGACCTCTATTGACAAACAGTACTTTGGTCCAGTTTAAGAGGGCTGTAGCTAATGTAATTACTGGGGAAACGAGCGCAATGTGTTGCAGTATATATCATACTAACAAGCGCCACGTTTTCATGAGCGGGCGTATCACATACCGTCGGGTGAACGTTCCAATGCTTCCGTAGCTTAATTGAAAAAAAAAATAATGTGTTTCGGTTTGTAGCGCGTTTTGTCTAGTGTAATTACTGGGGTAACGAAACTCAACATCTTATGTCTCAATGCGACGAGCGCAATGTGTCGCAGTATAACCATGCTAACTAGCACCACGTTTTTATGAGCAGGCGTATCACTTACCATCGAGTGAATTCTCCACTGCTCTCTTCATTTAAATGAAAAAAATACTCAGTTTCGTTTTGAAGTGCGTTGTAGCTACTGTAATTATTGTAGTAACGAGAGTCAACATCTTGTCTCAAAGCGACGAGCGTAATGTGTTGCAGTATATATCACCCAAACTAGCGCCACGTTTTTATGGGCGGGCGTATCACTTACCATTAGGTGAACGACCCAATCGTCTTGTTTCATAGATAAAATATATATATATAATAAGTACTTATCTTTGTCGGTTTAAAGAGCAAGATATCCGTGCGGTTGCGGCGAGGAAACCATGTAATGAGGACCATAAAATATTTTATCAAGTTAGCGGATCCATCCCCTTAATTGTTCCTCCGTTTAATAAAATACCATTCTACTGTTTATTTTTAATATGCTAAATTCTTGTTTCCTTGTTATCCTCAGCCAATTAGCTTAATTGTGAAATGTTGTACATTTCTAGCGCGGCGCCGCCCGACGTTTGTACTCGAATAATTACAAGTAACCTCATTATATTACAGTATTATGGTAGAGCATATCTAATTGTTCGAACTTAACAAAGCTTTTGTGATAGAATTAATTGTTGGGGTAACTACCCTTAGAAAAAAATTTATTTGTCACCACAAACCATGAGTAATTAAACATAAAATTCTTAAGTTATGTACATTTAAGAATATGGCTGTAGATCGATGGTGCCTGTGATGAACCACTGTTATAGGTCACCAGGTCTCCAGCTCTCGTTTAGTTAACATTACAGCGTAACTTAAGTAAAGATCAAAAGAAATCATTCCTAGTGAGTGTGCCTTAACATTATGTCTTAAGGTGACCACAATGTTGTGCAGTGTCTTGATGACTGCTCATGAACATAATCCTCAAGGATTTCTACATAAATTCTGCAGTCCTGCGCTGCCGGCTTCGAGTGTGAATAGAATTATAACTAGCTCCACGATCATTATCATCAGCCAATAGACGCTGGGGGAAGCTGGTCTTCTCCCGCGCCCTCTCCTAGACAGGAGAACTCCACACCAACTTGACCAGACGGGTGTGGCAGTCTCCTGTAACTTACCGGTACTATCAGGTCTCAGATCTCCCAGTATCTGTCGAGAGTGGCCGCGCTTTATTTTAAATAAAGCAGCCGCTTCTTGGACTCGAAGGTCCAGAGGAAGCACCTCGCCAAGGACTAGAGCCGAGTGCAGCGACGCGGTCCGATGCTAGGGCGCAATTTTTTGTGCGAATCAGCGTTGGACCGCGTCGAGCTGCCAGCGGACCAGCAGCTTCTTAGCCGCCGACGCCCATGCACTCACCGCATACAGAATTATCGAATCCACCACTGCCAAATACATCGTCCTGATTATCTCCGGGCTCAACCCCCACGATACTTTTGCGGCCCTGCACAGCTGCAGATAAAGGTGCTGCACCTTTTCACTCACATTCTTCACGTACGTGTTGAACGTGAGCCTGTTGTCAATACGGATTGGTGGGAGCCAGAGCCTCGTTCGTTGATTAGCAGGATGCACCAGCAAGTAAGGTTGGCTTGGGTCCCGTGAGTTGTTGTGCAGGAACCGGCTCGGCTAACATATTACTTATCTTATAATATTCTCCTCTCAACAATGATTTAAGAGTTGGTGTTACTTTGGATGATGAACCCACTCCACATGAAATACTCTGGCTCAATGTTGCCAGCGGGAACATGACGTTGCTGTGACAGCGACAGATTTACAATACGAGGGTTGCCACATACTTGCCATTACTCAAACTGCACGATGTATCCGAATCCAACTAGGGACTTTGTTATAAGGAAAATTTATTTATTTATTTATTTATTATTAACAAATTTTATAAATATTTAAAAGTTATTTATAAGTTATTTATAGTATAAAGGTTTCTTTGTATATCAAATTAGTGCGTTGGTAGGCGCAGATAGTCAAAATAAACGGAAGGAAAGCTTAGAATTAGAAGACAAAAAAAAAATTAGTTCATCGAGGCCACAACAGTAAAAGCGGAAAATTAATTCCGATAAAAATATTTTTTTTTTTTTTTTTATAGCATGGATAAGGCAAACGAGCAAGACGGGTCACCTGATGGTAAGTGATTCACCGCCGCCCACGTCACTAGCGACGCCAGTGCGTTGCCTATCCGTAAAGAAGACAAGTAACAATACACAAATAGATATCTTAAGTTAATGGATAAGTTGGCGTGTGTATAGCAACGGAATATTATTTGTGGCTGAGTGTTGTCGGAACGTTTCGTCGACGTGCTTCGTGAACAAAAATTTATTTAAAAAAAAAAATATCTTCATCAGCAAATTCGAAGAGAAATATTCGACTAAATCATCAGCTCGTAACAGCGCTGTTAATATTCTAGACAGAGCCGTGGATGGTTGACAACACGGAAGTTTCATCTCCCGATGAGTACGGACTGCGTTCAAGTTGGCGCCCGATGAGGCTCCGCGTGAACACTCCTAGAGGTGATATCGGCCTGAGATGCGAGGCCACGCAGCCGGTGAGGCCGCCGTACACGAGGTCCACAAACGCGAGCCTGGTGGTAGCCCGCTCTCCGCATCTGTCGATGTTCACTGCTTACGGTAAGTTTACCACATAATAAACTCATAAATTCTTTTTCTCCTTTAGTAGCTATTGGGAGCAGTGAGTGGCAGGTAGGTCTTTATTACTGGATACCGTCCAAATTCTTCATCTGCCACCAGACAGTAATGTGTAATAAAATTACTGGAGTAACGAGACTTAAAATCATTTGTCTCAAGGCGATGTGCACAAGGTTCCGCTGTGTACTACAGCGTCTCTTTGTTATAGACAGGAGTATCACTCAATATCAGGTGAATGTCTTTGCTCATCTCGTCGCATGAAAGGGAAAGATTTAAATTAGTTTAATGAATCATAATCAGTAATTGTCTTAAAAAAGCTTTGAAAAATAGTTTTCGATATCACTTCAGTGTCAGTTATTGTACTCTTAATAATAATGATCATCATCATCAGCAGATAGCCGTCCACTGCTGGACATAGGCCTTCCCCAAAGATCTTCACATATAGTCAGCATTGCCTCTGGTATAATCTGGGCACTAAGGTCTGTGGTATGTATAGGGTCATATGGGAGGATTTGGCCCATTTCCCAACACGCTGGCCTAATGCGGGTTGGCGGAAGCCAGAGCCTTGTTTGTTGATTAGCAGGGTGAACCACGAGCAGGTGAGGTTGGCTTGGGTACCGTGAGTTGTCGTGCGGTATCCCTTACACCCCTATCTTTTGTTAATGTCTTTTTTTTTTTAATTACAACACAATTTTGAAAAGCATTTCCTGTTCTGTTCTATCAAACGATAGCACCTGTGTTGATCTGTGATTATATAATAGTTTATTAGCCATTGAGATTTTGTTAAGGGTGAGTGATTGTACAAACTGAACCAAAACTTTCTTACATATCCATGGCGCGGTGGTCTTTAAATAAATATATCTTCCAGGTTCAAGTTCATCGAAGGCTCACTCGGCTGCTGTCGCGATGACCATGAGTACCGCAGTACACATTTTTTCTAAATACAGTGCCTTGAACAGAGTCTAAGCGGCTCTATCCAGATCATATAAGAAATTTGATAAATGTAACGTGGACGTTAGTGTTTAGGTAGCGAATTGTTTCCAACGATTGCATTCACCACCAGCATTGCACTCCGCCAGCATCACTTAGACTAGTATTCAAATGATAATTCTAAACGACGGAACGTAAGACTTGCTAGAGATCGCGCACAGACTCTGTGAGCGATCTTTTATAACAGATGTTACCAGTTTATTTATTATCTGTTATTATTATATTATATTACGTTATGTGTTTAATATCTTTCATTAAACAAACTACATATTGTTTATTAAATTTTCATTGTATAGTTTTAATTAATAATAAATCGTTTAAATTAATTTATCTGTATGTAAATAGAAATACTTTCTCTTCCGGCGCAGCGACTCAGAGCGAATTTTTATCTCTGATACAAACACCGTATATAAAGATAGAGAAGCTTTAATTTTTTTTTTGATATTCCAAATTTGTCTATGGTTAACCACGTTCACAGTTTTCTGAAAACAAAGTTATCGATATCCATTTCTTTATAAACAATCAGTAGACAACAGCATCAATTGAAGCTATACCCTTCAACTAATTTTGTACGGTGATAATACTTACTAACTATTCAGTAAAAACGTTTCAGTGTTCAGCAACGTTCTAAATTGATTGAGAGCTTTATTATAACTTAAAAATAAAGTTAATTTATGTTCAAATCCGTTAATTTCCTAATATCCCAGTCTTTTTGATGTAGTATATCTTGTACGTAGTCCAACAACAAACGGAAGGTACGAATTGTAAAAAGCAATCACAGTTTACACGATATCAAGGAAAACTTAATAACGACTTAATAATTTGGTTAATTTTTAATAATTACATTTTTTAATAATTGAGTTACTGGTTATGTGTAAATGAATTAAATCTTACTAAGAAGAAAATAACTTAGACTCTTTTGGTTAACGCTCGCCTACAAACGTGATAACTGTTAATGTAAATATTTTACTTAACAAAATAATAAGTTGGTATTACAAACCTATCAGATATATTTACCTGTTATTTAAAAAATTATTTAAATTCAATTAATGTTATGTTTATGAGGCTTGAAGTAATATAATATTATTAGTATGTATATCGATATATTGTATTTATACGAAGTGATGAGATCAAATGTATTGAATGTATGGAAGAAGTTGATGAGGATACTGCAATAAGGAACTTTTCGCTTTATAACATGCACGAATTTATTTAGTAGCACGATGTTGGAAACTAATGCATTTATTACTAATATTTTAGTTATTTTACTTAACTATATTGATGAGGGCATAATGATTGATACGTGAGAACAAAGTGTTGTAAAATAATGCCTTTACTTAACTGCGACTAAGACACTGAGAATTTATACTTGTGTATGAATCTCTCGGTATATTTAAATATAGAGCTACAGATGAACTTAGAAAATAACTGAAACTGAAAGATATAACAGCAATTTGAAATAATAAACAAACTAGAACTTCTATATTTCGCCATTAACATAATCTGGAAGAAACATTTGATGATCTGTTGAGGAAGTTACTTCTATATGATGAGGATAAGTTGTGGTCAATATTAATATTTATAATATTGTGCTAAATATAAACAAAAGGCATACAACAAATTATATCCGGATTTGACTTTTTTCATATAGACCTGTATCTATGATCAAAATGATGAGATCGCTTGATCGTCCTCTAGTCCTTAGTTTATACTTATATATAACTTCCAAACTGATATACAGTTAATAATATTTGTAAACTATCTGACAGTAACATTTTCTGAACATATATTGGGTTTCAAAATTAAAAGAGGCTCCGCTAAGATTTCAGTAGTTATATATGTTGTGAAACAAAATGTTTAACAGCGAAATGTTATCTTCTTCTTATCAACCTGATAACGCCCACTGCTGGGCATAGGCCTCGTTCAAGGAGTTTCCTTGAGAGAGAATGGGGCCTTAGTCCCACCTCGCAGGCCCAGTGCGGGTTGATGAGCTGGTCAGAGCCGCGTCTGTTATTGAGCAGGGTGCACCGCGTGCAGATGAGGTTAACTTGGGCTCTGTGAGATGTTGGACGGAACCCCTTACACTCCCTAATGCGAAATGTTATACAAGTTATAAATTACTTAACTTATGTTATAATTTCTATATAAGTAAATCAATTCTTTGGGAATATGATATTAAGAAAATCACGTTGAATGAGATAAATAAACTTTGAAATTCAAAAAATGGAAAATATAACAGGGACGAAGTGGAATCTTAACTTGAAGTTGAAATGGTTCTAAAGGTTGCAAAATCAGCAAACTAGATATTCTGTACTGATATGTCTAAGTTATAAACTTACTGAAAAGCTCTGTATTTGTTAATACTTCTTTAATGGTCATGACTTAAAATGTTCATTAACATGCACATTAAGACGGTAAACCAAATGTAATAGCTGAGCCATTTATATGAAGAAAAACTTCGCAAGGAAACCAAATGGTTCCACGAACTGTTTCCGTGAATGTACGACATCCGCCAACCGCAAGTGAATAAATAACTTTGTCTATCTCTATGACAGATAAGACCTCGTGTTCCAGCAGAGGGAAGATTAAGTGGGCTGTTTATCTATTTATATATAGAAGTATAAAATTTTGTTTATTTTCATATTTTTTACTCCTTTTTAATACAAGATCTTAAACCCGCGATTTGTCTATACAAAGCACAGACGAAGCATTGCTAGATTAAACAGAGACACGATCGCTATATCTTAGCATTTAAGTACTAAGCTATTTTGTACGTGAATATAACATTAAAAAGGCACTCGGAATGTATAGGATAACGGACTTAAATGCGTATACACAGTGATCGCAAATATGAGAATATTTACACTACTTCGTAAGCACAGATAAACTAATCCGTTAACCGGTGGTACAGTCCTACATCGTGTTTATATTCAGTTTTATCGCTTACAGCTTTTCAGTTTTGTATGTTGTGTATAACTAACAATTGTTTATATATCTAAATGTATAAATACGGTTATTTCATCTATAAATATTTTTTTTTAATGTAATCTTAAATGCACTTTACAGATTAAACGGCCCAAACGTTTGAAACTACTGCCGTCGTTGTTAACTGGACCTAAAAGTCTCATCTTTACTCAATATTTATAAACGAAGATATTCTTACAATGTGATGGATAAATTAGATATTAATTGCTTTAAATATTAATCAAAGCTTTGTTAATTATTTTCTAAGTTGTACATATAAAGTTTTGTTTGTTTTAACTTATGTTATTTGACAGTAAACGTTCAAACGCTTGGGTCCATAGTATTGTAACTATTTGTGTCGTGCCAAAGTTCTATAAAGCGTAAGTACGTACGTAAATTATAATTTGTTATTGTGTAAATGTATATAAAAACTTAGCTAGTGTATAAATATTATTCGTGCAGTTTCATCTACGTGTATGTGTTGAGTTTTATTGAAATTGGGAGGGACGGTGACGATTTGTTGGAAATGTTAAACGTTAACACGTATACGTTCGTGTGCAGTGATCTCTTAGGAAGCTGAAGTGTTCTGGCGTCAAAGAGTCTCTGAATAAACATTTCAATGTTTCGTAACAAGTGTCTCCCAATTAAGTTCATCGGTCGTACCAATTTGTTTAATTGTTTATTGTATTGTGAGCGTCCACCTTTTGAAGCGTATGGTCAATTTCTAGCACTATCAAATTGTTCTGTGATACATGTGTTTATAAGTTACAAATTGTATGATATTATTATTGTGGTTTTGAACTGAACCAAGTCACCGGCGGAGAGGGAAGTACAACGTAACATGTAAGCGCTAAGTTTTACATTAAGTATAGCAGTTGTTCAGCTCAACTATCTCACATTCAGTTGGAATTCTCTCCGCCTATGAAAAGTGTTTTAGTTTGTGTGTAATATGTAAATTTGTCATTGGATGTTTTGTTCTTAATGGCAGCGAATAAACGAATCTAAAATAACACAATCTTTATTTTTTTACACTCTCAATAGATTAAATGATATCATTGGATCTTTGAAGAGCAAAAAACTCCAACCGAACTCGAAGAACTGCATATTTACTTGACAATGGGAGTGTGCTTTAATTGAAAACTCTCTTTTCCTATAGATCGTGGGTGTATGATCTGCGGGTATTTATAAAAGTAATATAACATGACCACTGCTGATCGTAGAATGCAAGTAAAATTGTATTCAGGTTCGCGAATTTTGATCGTGAGGATCTTATTCATCAAGTGGGTCTGGACACGAACGACAAACACGAATCGATATTGGGTTTACCTGGAAACTAAAAAAGAGCTATTGATCTCTCTAGGAATTATCTTGATGTTGCACACCGCTGACGGTGACCATCGAGGGGTTTTACTAGACTTTTATTTCCTGCAGAACAGTTCTTAGCGTAAACAACGACATGAACATTAAAAGAAATTATATACGCAGCAAAGGGGGAGAAAAGTTTTAGAGTGTTCACAGTAGTGTAAGACGCTCTCACTCCAGACGGACCGACGACATCATCAGAGCTGAGGAACGCATTTAGTGTAAGACATTGAGAAAGACCTACATCCAGTAGTGGATTAACAAAGACTGATAATGATGATGATATGTAGCAGTGGAAACAACCTAGTCTTGCATATTAAATACAAGCTAATGAGTATTTTCTAGTAGTCTATATATAAAATTGAAAATACGATATTGTTATTCTCTGGAATTCATTTTTACTTAATAGTAAGTCAATTTCTGTCCCTACTGTTGAGGCACAGGTCTACCCTCAATATGGGAGCGATGGGCCACAGTCACCACGCGGGCGCAATGCGGATTGGTGACGTCACACACACCTTAGAATGAATTCTAATTCACGTGCAGGTTTCTTCAACGATGTTTCCCTTCACCGTTTGTATTTCGCTGTTGTTACTTAAGTTCACAAATGTACATAACTTAAATATTAAAGTCGTCGGTACATGCCGAGATTCGAACCAGCGACCTTCGGAATGAATATTAAGTGATAACGATACTGTAAGCGAAGTGTGATTGGAAAGAACACCCTTGCCGTATAATAAGTATCGTTGTGGGAACACAGATATGCTATTAGGTTAATAGATAATGGAAGTAGGTTATCAGGCGGTTTAGAAAATCCTGTTACCTTCCTAATTCTATTACTCTAATATCCACTGTAACGGAAGCTGGAATATCGTGTAAAAAAAAAATTAAAAATATTTATTGTTAAAGTTACGAGGGCGAGGTGGAATGATTATAGTAGAATCTCAGAGAGGAAAATAATATTGCACGAATTCCTATTGTAAATATTCAGGCATTCAGAGTTCCGCAAATATTCAGAGCGGTACAATAATATTTGAGTCCCGCCGCACGTGGGCACGGGCACGGGCACGGGGCATGGGGCACGGGGGATGAGGACAGGGGACAGGGGATGCGGTAGAAGTTTCACGGGCCAAGTGCTACGAATAAGCGTCTTTTATTCCTGAACTCGTATTACTTTATACTCTCTGCTACTTTCAGCGAGTTTAGAATTGTTTCCGGTGTGTGGAGGCTATTGTTTTTCATATATATTTTTTTAATACATTTCTATTATATTCAAAAAAAGGTATTTCGTTTAACGTTAGAAAAACTGTATCCGTTATAAAATAAACTGTTATATAAATCTAAGTATTTTAAATTGGCTGTACAAATATTATATTATTCATCTATTCATTCGGACAGGTTATAGAACTTGGCCGAGGAAGGTCAACAAAAAGATCGATAGACGCATTCGGCTCGGCTGGGCAGCATTTGGGAAACTCCGCCATATCCTCATCTCGCAAATATCCGAATGTCTTAAGATGAAAGTCCTTCTTAGACTAGCGCGTCCTTCCTTTCCTTACTTACGCTGCGGAGATATGGAATCTGACCATCGGGCTGGTCCTCCGTTTCATAGTAGCACAGCGAGCGATGGTGAGAGCTATGCTTGCCATTTCTCTAAGCGACTAAATCCGGAACGAAGAAATTTGACGGAGAACTAAAGTTGCACAAACAAAGCAGAGCCTAAGTATTCAAAGTATTTAAAGGGTAGGAACCCCCGCCCCATTCTCCCTGTCAACTGAACCATCATTAAAATTTTATGTAAACGTATTATCAAAATTAAGCTTAAGTAAGATATGAAGGTAGAACGAAATTACGATGATGAAGCACGAAGCGATGCCGTTGCTGTTATACATTGCTGAGAAGGCTTATTCCGTTCACTATAAGATTTTTCAAAGCGATTTAACTACGATACACGGTTTTATTAATCAAAACGTGTAACTGTTTACCTGATGGTAAAAAGAAATATTATAGAAATAAGAGAAACTGTAAAAATAAATAAAGAGAAAGTGGATGTGAAGAAAGTGGGGGATGAAGAATGACAGGAGAAAAGAAGTGTGTAAGAGAAAACAATAGGAAAGAAAGAAGAGTAGGTAAGAAAAATATTTGTAAATAAATAAATAAGATAATAAATAAATAACTGTCAGTGCCGCAGCATCACAAGACTGAGGCCGGGGTTATTTTTTTTTTTTAAATAGGAATGTATGGTAAAGACCGCTCGGTGTGGAGAGCATTGGCGGAGACTTATGTCTAGTACTGGACGTTTAACTGATTCTGAAGATGATGATAGTAAAGATTAGGTATAGTACTTACAATATCTCATCATCATCAGCTGATAGACGTCCACTGCTGGACATAGGCCTCCCCAAAGATTCCCACATCAATCGGGTAGGGGATATATTGGGGATTTGGGGAATTTTTCATCACGCCACTTCAATGCGGGTTGGTTGGAGCCAGAGCCTCGTTTTTTGATTAGCAGGGTGCACCACGAGCAGGTGAGGTTGGCTTGGATCCCAGGACATCTTACAACACTCTCTACAACATTTAGTGGATAATATTGAAAAGAAATTATTTAAAACAAGTTAAAGCTTCTCTTGAAGGGTTGTGGTGCAAGATCGCCGGTGCGGAGGTGAATAAGTCTCCCCTTAATAATAAATGATGCGTCGAAAGTCGCACCGCACAGGAGGGGTTGGGGCTGAGGAGCCACGTTTTCGATCCTATTTAAAATCCTTGAATTGTTAATATACGAATCCTTCGTACAATATCGAAAGGTGAGTTTTGTTTGCCAGCTTTAGATTATTCATTATGTTTGCTTGTTAACTTGAGCTGGTAACTTGGCTGAGTTGTTTTATTAATATGTAAACAATTACACGAAAACAAGTTGAAAATTTCTGAAAAAAATATTTTTCACCGTGTATTTATAAGTATTAAAATAAGGGTTGAGAAATCATATTTAATTTTATTATGTTAACATATAGAAGGTTTATTTGAATGAACTAACTTTATTCTTTTTTGACATTTCCGCCTAGATAGCTATCACTGCGGCGCCTGTTTCTGCCGCAGTGATAGCCAGAGCCTCGTTTGTTGATTAGCAGGGTGCACCACGAGCAGGTGAGGTTAGCATGGATCCCGTGAGTTAGGACGGGCTATCCCGGTATACTGTTAGCGTCGACCGCCGTTGTGTTCCGAAAGGATTCCTGTGACCTCTGCAAACGTCGAAGGTAACCACCGAGGTGGTTTTAGTGGGTAAAAATCTCTACATAAATCTGACTTCCCTCAAAAAGCAGAATTTTCGAAGTTTTCCCCCCGATACAAACTAAAAAACGTTCCCGTGTGTTGTTGTGCGGGACCGCTTGCACCCCTAAAGTTCAATGAAAGCAGTGTATTTGTGAATGCACAAGTAAAACTGTTTATAAGGAGACCGTCCAATAACTTACTCTTACAAAATGTACGTCTCATTTTTATTGAAGTAATTTGTGACGATAAATTTTAAAACTTGTGCTATAAAATACCCAGCATCCCCTTTAAATTCTACATCTAAAGTACATTAAGTTAATCGCTCACAAATCTTCCAATATCTCCTACTGCGGCTTGTCGACTGTTTATGGCACTAGATTTGGATTTCAGCCAGACGAATGTAATTTTTAACGCTACCCAGCAACTGCAAATGGCGGATGGCGGATGGTGGATGGCGAACGGAATTAGGAACAGGTAGTGAATTATTTCAGCGCACAATTTTTTCATGTTTACGTCATAAATGTATTTCATATTTTTGATATGTCAAAGGGTTGTAAGCGGTCCCGCACAACAACCCACGGGACCCAAGCCAACCTCATCTGCTCGCGGTGCACGCAGCTAATCAACAAACGAAGCTCTGGCTCCCAACAACACGCATTGGGCCAGCGTAGTGGAAAATGACTCAAATCCCCCCCATATGAAACATTATAAACGACGGCCTCTAATGCCCGGTGATACGGGTGGTATAAGACCGATTGATTTGAGGATCTTCGGGGGAGGCCTATGTCCAGTAGTGGACGTCTATCGACTGATGGTGGTGGTGGTGATATAACAAAATTACGACATTAACTGGACTCTTCAAAAGATATCTTGGTTCTGGTGGGAAAGTAGGTTTATGCGAGATTTTTACTCATTAAAACCCCCTCAGTGGCCTGCATCAGTGCATTCGGAGAAGCTCCGGGATCTCTTACAGAACGCACCGGTGCCCCTCTACACTTTGTGTCACACGTCTCTGAGGAGGAGCATAACCCTCTACCATCGCTATACCATACGCAGATTCACTTGTTGAGCGATAAGGCCTTCGAAAATCCTAGACCCTTTTAGTCGCCTTCTATGACAGGTAGGGCTTATTTTAGTCCTATTATTATTAGCCCGAGACTACAGGGCTGAACTGGATATACATCTAGCAGTAGGAAATACGTTTGTCTATAAAAACGAGGAGGATGTGAGGTGATAAAAAAAGTCTGTATGTGATTCTGTATATCAATAATGAACCATCACTTGACAAATATGGTGTTAAGAGACGAGGTCATACCTGCCTCTATTCTAAGGTCATACATATATCTACTTTACCAAGGTGGTCACTAGACGTCTGAATCCTAATCTCCAACAACGGAATCGACCCATTGAATTGGTATGTGCTATATGACAAGTATAATACTATTTGGTGCTGCTCCCTGAAGACTTAACTGGTGGTAGGATTCTGTTGCCAGAGACATCACCTAGGTATAGGATAGGGATAGGTATCACCGCAGCGCCTACTGCAGCCGACAGACATTAGTGTGCAAACATTACTGTGTTCCATTCACATTTACTCCATCGACCTAGACGATTCCAGTATAGTATCGTTAAATCAAAAAGAGACTGTTAATAAAAAGAAGTAACTCTTCATCATCATCAGCCAATAGAGGTCCACTGCTGGACAAAGTCCTCTCCCATAGATGTCAACATCTATCAGTCCTACGTTGCCCGCATGCAGCGGCTTTCCGTCACCTTCGTTTGTAGGATTTTTTGTTTTTGTTTAACGTGGGTGAAATGCCTACGCATACCCGTTCTCGTGGGGGCGAGGGCGGGTTATGTCGGACTTGCACCAACTAAAACCCCCATGATGTTCCACCTCATCGCCATGATGGCAGAGACACGGGAACGCAGGTGGACTCAACCACGCCTCTGCCGGCGCTAGCCTCTTACGTGGCCCCACCTCGGGAGGGAGGGAGGAACCCTCCCTTTCCAGGGCGCGCCGGAACATGCTGCGCGCCCCGTCCTCGACCTTATCGCTCGGGCGACGGGTTCCCCCGAACCCGTCGCCCAGAAGCCATGGGAGCCACTGGAGAGAACCTCTCCCGACTCCCCGCGGCGAAGAGATGTTAGGCCCGCCGCTACCTGTCAGCGGCCACGGAGGATAGGGAGAACGGCGCATCACAATACCGACACTCCTCTTCTCCCACGGCCCCATCGCCGCCGCATCGCCGGTGAGACCCCGGTTGGCAGCAGAGGGTACTTCCTCCGCGACCCCACCTCGGCTGCGAAAGGCGCTATGAAACCGCCCCAGCAGCCTGGCCGCCAGGGCAGCATACAACCGCACCTACGGCCCCCGGTCGCTCCGGTGAACTCCAGTTATCGAACCGGTGCTCAAACCTGGAGCGGCCGCTTCGGCCAGCCCTGCGCCGCGGGCCGGCCAGATGGGTTCCACTTAGCTTCACCGTGTGTCGGCCCACGGTTACTAAGTCCCTCCGCCACGACAAGGCGAGAACCCGTTGGAAAGGTCGTTTGTAGGGGTTGATATGGGAGGGATTGGGCCATTTCCCACCACGCTGGCCCAGTGCAGGTTGGCGGAAGCCAGAGCCTCGTTTGTTGATTAGCAGAGTGCAGCACGAGCAGCTGAGGTTGGATTGGATCCCGTGAGTTGTGCGAGGAGTTCATCCAAAAAAACAAAGTTGTTGTGAAATCTCTTCGATTGCATAAAGTGATAGGGAGTTTAATGTAACTTAATAGCTTAACACAGTTTATGTCTGAGCGGATGTCGGACGGTGAATGTGCTCAATAAATCACCGTCAACGTTTCCCCGCATTCAAATTCTACAGAAATCTCATCTATCTTTATCGCAGTTACTTCTTAAAGACAGAAATTCGCTGGCAGCAGTCCAATGCTCAGCAATAAACAGGCGATGCCGTATAGGAAACAATATTGGACTGTTTGCGAGGGGCTACATAAAACTTTGCAGCAAATGTGATTGGACGTCAAATTGACGGCGAAGTCGTGGTTGGATGCGTTGTTGTTGTAGTTGTTGCTGTTGTTGTTGCTGTTGTTGCTGTTGCTGTAGTTGCTGTTGTTGTAGTTGTTGCTGTTGTTGTGGTGGAACAACGTGGTGATGCCTTGAGTCATAACATAGAAATCTTTGCACCGTGCTGTTGTCGTCTGCAATAGGAGCTGCAGCGGTACCTACCAAGACCGCTTACCACCAGGTACAAAAAGTGTTGTCAATTAAATGTTTTTTTTTCTATATACTAATGACGTATTTCCTTAACATATAATATTTTTGATGATGGTGGGTTCATTTTGTAACTGAAATATTTCGCGAAATGAGTACCTGGGACATTTATCCTTTATGCACTGAATAAATGTACTCCGTAAGGATAAAATAAAAGATTGGCGAAAGATGAAGTAGTAAATCCTCTCGTTACCTTCGCAAACAAAACCCTCATCGTGTCCCAGCTTAGAGCTTAACGAAGCAAAACCGGGAATACTTCAAAAATGCAGAACGTCGCGACTCGGATACGTGTAGTGTATTAACATTAAAGATATATATTTCTTGGTTGGTGGTGGCTATACAGCAATAACCCCTGGAGAAATAAAGGGGTTTGCTTAGTTTAACATGTGTGTTTGTGTATTGATCAATCATATACCGATATTAGTTAAAATTTTGAAGTGTCTTATATGAGAATCAACAGCCATCCACAAGGCCGCGATAGCCTACTGCTGGATCTAAACTTGTTCCTGGCTTTGGCCTTCCACCAACTTGTATTGGGCCAGCGTGGTAGGGAATGGCTCAAATTCCCTCATATGAACCCTATGAATTACGGCCCCTAGTGCCCGGCATTACCGGAGGCTATGCTGCTCATAAGTTGGCAGGAAGCTGTTGGATGCCGACGACGCAGAACCGATCGATGTAGAAATCTTTGGGGGAGGACTATGTCCAGCAGTGAACGTCTATCTTCGTCTTCACACTTGCAACGGATTCCCGCGACGAATCCCTTGATTCTTTTACTTACAGCGCAGAGATAAGGCACATGACCATCGGGCTGGTCCACCGATTCAAAGCAGCACAGCGAGCGATGGAGAGAGCTATACTTGGCATTTCTCTAAGGGACAGAATCTGGAACGAAGAAATTCGACTGAAGAACTAAAGCTGTCGACATAGCTCTCAAAATCTGCAAGCTGAAGTGGCAGTGGGCCGGCCAGGTCTGTCGTGTCAGTGACGGCTTATGAAGAAGAAAATCTTGGAGTGGAGGCTGCTTATAGGCCGGAGAAGCGTAAGGTGCTCTCAAGATGGAACGACGACATCATCAGAGCGGTCGGAAGTGGGTGGATGCGAGAAGCTGTAGATCACATTTGATAAACAAAGGCTGATTATGATGATGAATAGACGTCAACGGCTGGACACGGGCCTCCTCCAAAGATATCCGCATACAGTCAGCATGGCCTCTGGTACCGCTGGGTACTAGGGGCTGTTGTATGTAGGGGCACATATTTGGGAAGATTTGGGCCATTTCCCACCACGCTGGCGCAATACCGTTTGAAAGGAGCCAGAGGCTCGTTTGTTGATTAACAGGTAGCTTGGGTCCCGTGAGTTGTGCGGAACCCCTTGTACCCCTGATGATGATTATTACGTCTTTATGATATTCCATGCGTGTTATACTGGTGCTACCGTTTGCTTTGTAATATATCATTGACCAACACAACGTCGGTGGTCGTCGGTGGAACATTGCGTTGGGTAAATTTGATTTCAATTTAACCAGGTTATACAGTAAACGTTGCCTAAAACCGTCAATATATCGAGTTTGCCCTAAAATGAAGCTGCGGCTTTATATCATTAATTCCTATTGGTCCTGGAGCGCGCTCCATTTGCGTGCCGCCGCGACCTGAATAATTCTAATGCGATCCATCGGACCGGATGTTAAATAGTTAAATGGACATATTTAGCTTTTATTTCCGCATTAATAAGCATTTCTAGACTTGCCTAAATAGCACTAGGCAGTGCATATTCATCGTAAGACTTACGGTTGAAAAGGCGTAAGTCCAACTCTAAACCGTTTCATATACAAAACGGCACTATATTTCATCATCAACCAATAGACGTTCCCTACTGGACATAGGTCTCCGGTACCGCTGGGCGCTAGGGACTGTCGTATGTAGCTGTTCATATAGGACGAATAGGGCCATTTCTCCACCACGCTGGCCCAATGCGGGTTGGCTCTCGCCGGAGCCTCGACTGTTGATTAGCAGGGTGCACCACGAGCAGGTGAGGTTGGCTTGGGTCCCGTGACATTTCATCATCATCATCAGCCAATAGACGTCCACTGGTGGACATAGGCCTCTTCCGAAAATCTCCACATCGATCGGTCCCACGTTGTTCGCATTCGATTCTCACCTGCTGGGAGGCCCTTCAACACTACGTCTACCGATCCGTGGTCGCCACAAGGAACTTACTGCCCCATCGGCAGTCGGTCCTTCGAGAAATATGCCCTGCCCACTGCCACTTAAGTCTAGCAATCCTTTGAGCTATATCGACGACCCAAGTTCTTCGGCGGATCTCCGCATTTCTGATTCGATCGCAAAGAGAAAATTTGAGAGTAGCCCTCTCCATTGCCCTCTGAATGACTTTGAACCTTTTTATAAGGCCGATAGTAAGGGGCCACATCTCGGATCCGTATGATGTTATAGAAGCTGCTAATTAAATGAATAATTATACTGTACCAATAACAATACATGGATCCTTATATATATTTATGTATATGAAGGTTACATATATATATATATTTTGTCATTTTGGTTTACATAAGATTAATAGACTATTATTATAGACTATAGTACTAACAGTAAAAAACTATTTTGCATATATCTATATAGTGGTCTATCAAGTTGTTTAGGTGATTAGGGTTCCCAAACAATTTATAAAATCCCTTTTTATATTTACCCTTGTATTTTCATTGTTTTAAATATATATATATATATATATACTTCGTCATGGTGTTATTTACAATATTATCGTGTCATCTGTAATTATGATAATGTGTTCGCGAGGCGAATTACGATCACAATTTCCCTCGGAGCCCTCGCCGGTAAAAAACCAGGGAGGGCCTTAGTGGAGGGCAAATAATTTAATTTGGCCGACGTAGACCTGGATCGACCGGGTCTCAGCCGCGATATAACTTCGTTACGATACTCTTTTTATCGATATTTGCTCGCTGCGGATAAACGATATTGTGAATAAATTCGACCTTCTAAAACAAACATAACTTTCTACGAACTGAAGCAACAATGATACTTTTACTAGATTTATGATGAGTCATATATTTATTTATTAACCCTTGAACCCAACAGAATATTCCTTTAATGGTTTTTCTGCACATGTTGGTATGACCACCCTTTGCAAAATAGATGAACCTATATTTATCTAATTACCTTGTTTGATATACCAGATGATGCTATCGCTTCTTTTAAGTATTTTATTTAATTATTTACACAGGTATAAATCATACTAAAATACATTTTTTTTATTCAACAGCTACGACAGGAGCGAGACGTTCACTTGGTAATAAGTGATATGCATACACATAAACACGTGGCGCTAGTTAGAATGGTATAAACATAACAATATCTTCTCTTTCTCTTTCTTAGTCTCATTACATCAATAGCTACAGCGCCATTCAAACTGGAACTCAGTAATGTTTGCACAATTTGGCGGCGGAAATAAGAGCTGCGGTGGTACCTACTCAAAGGGTCAGTAAAACTAAGTAGAATATATAAATAAGTGCTGAGGCACCACTTATTCCAAGCTGAAATTTCTTCTAATGGGCCTATAGTTAGAAAAGTTTAAATAGGAAGAGCAGATCCGAACATTAATAAAGTATACTGGAATAAAACTTAGAAACTGAACCTAAGCTAGATTTGCTTATAATTAATAAAAAAAATATATGTTAGTGTTGACAAAGTTATTAAAAAACTCTTAAGACGGTACACAGGCCAAGACAAGACCAAAGACGATTAGAATACCGTGGTTATGAAAAAGCCTTGAAATTAACGACAAAGCGTAAACGCGGAACACCCGCCGCCATTTTTATGACAACAGTCAAGAGAACTTAAAAGAAAAAGATTATGAGTAAAGACTTAGGATAAGGAAGACCGATTCCAAACAACAAAGAATAAAGACAAAGAAGGGTAGTAGTACTTTGATGTATATATATGGTAAGCAACAAAGGTTATATTTACTTAGATATTTTATTCGAATTTTGCATCGGGTACTGGCCTTAAGTTATTATTTATTTATTTATATATAAAAACACACCAGGTAGCACATGCATTAAACTATTTACAGTATATGTTATAGTGATTACAAATTCTTATGCACCTGCTTATTGAAGGTGTGTACAACATTCATTATATTGTTACTAAGGAAGACAATAACGAAAACCTGACATACTACGGAAATCTACAAAAAATTATCATGATAGACGTCCACTGCTGGACATAGGTCTCCTCCAAAATCTCAACATCGACCGGTCCTGCGTTGCTCGCATCCAATGGGTTCCTGCGATTCTTATCAGATCGTCGGTTCACCTTGTGGGAGGCCTCCCAACACTACGTTTACTGAAATGAAGAGATCCGCAGAAGAACTAAGGTCACCGACACAGCCCAAAAATTACTACACTTAGGTGGCAGTGGGCAGAGTACATTGCTTGAAGAACCGACAGCCGATAGATCAGTAAGGTCCTCGAGTGGCGACCGAGTGCCGGTAATTAAAAATAAATAAAGAATAGTCAATAATGAATAATATTACCATTTAGATAGATTATTCAATGGACGTTAGAAATAGTAGTAAGAACCTTACCAATGTAATGAAACATTTGAAACTGTAGCTTTCCTTCATAATAACGTTGTTATCGTTGGTCTGAAACGATTCAAACGTTTTCGTGGGAGAGTCGAACTGAATCAATTGGAAAGTTGCCCCGCGCACAGTGAGGACTGAACAACTTTACACGAGTAACTTTGTTATAACACACAAAGTTAATGTGGAACAATATCTTCGAACATCATTGAGAGGCTGTCTCGTGTTAATTCAAAGTTGTTTAACATGTTACATGGGTGAATCCACGGCAACGGTTCTTTAAGATGATAACGGGAAATTAACAGATTTTCTTTCTTCACTAATGACTGATCTCTTGATAACAATGACTTTAACTCATGTAACAGAAGAGAGAAATATTGAAGTGTACAGTGGTATCTATTAGTGGCCATCACTTCGGTACAGTCCCTCCCAGAAAAGGGTCCCTATTTCTGGGATCATATAAATGCCTGCTTAAACGATAGAAGCCACATCGTACCTTCAATCAGTATTTTGTATAGATCACTATAAAAAATAAAAATAAACTGCCTTCTTATTTTTCCCATACGAACTAAGGCCATATATCCATAGTGCTGAATATCATATGTCCATATGAAAATGTCGGTTTCCTCAAGATGTTTTCTCTTACTGGAAGCTCTAACGCGGTCGGGATTCAAACCCTGCCTCTCCGAGACGGCTTTATAATAGACGCGAGTTGTAATTTAGTACAAATTAAACAATATTCCTACGGAAAATATTTGTTCTTCTTCTTCTTTCTCCTGCCCTGGTCCCACTTTATGTAGGGTCGGCACAACATGTTCTTCATTACCGAACATGTTGTAAATAGTTTTGGCTTCCGCCTGCCTGACATCAACCCTCTTTTTTTTTGGGAATCTTTGGGGACTTTTTTTTTTTTTTTTTTATAATCGACGATAATAAATTTTCACTAAAATAAGCTTTTCATTAGTCCAAACTCATTAGCGGAGTCGTGCGTCGCTCGTATCGCCCGTGTAAATCAATCGCAGTATCGACTCGAACTTCGAAACGAGGATGTACTGTTCCGCTTGCGATCGCATATATCATTAAAATTCGTTAAAAATTATTATAAAAACCATTTAATAAATTCACAAAAATATTGTTTTCAGCGGCTAAAACAAATTATTATCGTTTATGATAAATGCACAGGCGAAACTATTCTAGACACGTGCACTACACAGTACTGTCGAAATGATTTTATCTGTTCATAGTTATATATATACATAGACTTATCGGTATATGAGCGTTTGAAATTATATAATATTTATGTCCCACCCCCTTCCATACTCATTTAGGTCGACTGACAATCAGCGCTACTGCTTACAGGAGCAGCATACTGCTGAGTTGGGACTCCTTTCTGCAGCTTAATTTTATGTTTTCTTGTATGTCTTTGTTTAATTTTACTCAAGTTTTTACTTTAAAGTGCTTTCTATGTAAATTTATTTTTGTATAAAACATTTTTCTTTCTTTCTTTTTTAATTTCTATAAATACCGTTAGTTTATCACTTTAGAAATTTCTAAAGAACGCCACTCTAGAAATTTCCAGAGACTCGTTTTTCTGATGTGATACGGTTTATTATGTAAGCGATGACTCATCGTCTATTGTAAACTCGTCGCCGGACACCTGACTGTCGGCGCGTCGCTCTCTTTAGTATTCTAGAATGTTCTAGTAATATATCCGATAGCTATAATTTTTGTAACAATATAAATATGTAAAACGGATGATTACAATGCCGTGTTCTTGACCTGATGGGCAAACGTAATCGATATCAAACGAGCTCTGCAATTCACATCGTTCTGTTTTATAAAAAAAAAATCATTTATTACTCTTAAATAAATGGAAACTATGAAGTATTAATATTCTCATTCAATACGAAATATATATGTAGTGAATGAATGATTTTGTAATTATACTTTTTTCCGAGTGTTTCATTAACTGTTTTGTTTTTTAAACAGTATCTTTATAGTTTTAAATAATAGATTGAGGATGAAATAAGTTAAATAAGTTCAGTAGTTTATGGGCTGCTTATATGTTATTCCAAACACGCCAAATGAAGTGATTTTTAGAGGCTACGAGACGCTATTCTGAGTAATACGTCAGTCGTGACTGCATTCTATTGTTAGGCGGATGAAAATTGCGAAACGACGAACATTCAGAACAATTCCCATCACATTTTTAATCAAGATTTTGGTTTATAACTTAATAATGAAAAAAATAATGAAACATATTTGTTTAGCCGTGAGAAGAAAGGAAGTGCTGTTGGCAACCCTTTTTCTTATTCGACGAAGCGACGAGACGGGCAAGACGTTTACCTGATCGTAAGTGATACGCCTGCCCATAACAATATAGCGTTGGAAGGGATTAGTATACACTGCTCCACATTGCGCTCGTCCCCTTGAGACATGAGATGTTAAATCTCGTTAGCCCGGTAATATTACTAACTACAGCGCCTTAAAAACCAGATCACAGATCCATAAGCGTGCAATTTTTTTTTAAAAAATGCAATAATTGTCTATGTATTTAAGAACTGTGCCCCAAGTCAGAAGAAATTAGAAAGAAAAAAATGTTGGATAGTAGAATTGAACCATTTCACGGCCCTTCAAACCGGAACATAGTAACGTTTGCACAGTACCGTTGGTTGGCTGTAATAAGCGCTGCAATGGTACCTACCTAGATAGTCTACTAGGCAACGCTGGTCCTCTTCCTCTTGTGTTGGAATCGAACGGAACTATAATACTCTCCTGGACCTTTTTATTTACCAGCTACAATACTCGTTTATTATAGACCTAACTTTCACAGTACTACTTTTCAATTACATATATCAACAATCTACGTGGTCCTTCGAGCCGGATACGAAATAGCGACCTACGGATACGACCAACAGCTTATCGGTTAAGAATACTACTTAAAATATTGGAGTCAATGTTTTGGAAGCATTATTCAAGTATTACTTATACCAGCACAACTGGTGGTAGGTCTGTATTAACGAAGACCGTCTAGGCAGTTACTGTGTTCCGGTTTCAAAGGCGCTGTAGCTACTGAAATTACTGTGGTAACGAGACTTAACATTCATGTCTCAAAACGACGAGCAAAATGTGATGCTGTATGTATTAACCTATCACCAAGCTATCATTGGTAAGCGTATCACTTACCTTCAGGTGAACGTCTCGCTTGTGCTTTAGCTTTCTGTTTTTTTTTTAATTGCATGTAAACATTGAACTTTTCGACTGTAGAGATGCTCAGTTTGATTTTAATTAGGAGTACATCTGAAATTGTTTGGTTATTTATGATTTCGTATCAAAACACGAACAAAGGAGCTCGGTTCTTCGGGGGCGGTGTAATGTTGTGTGAGAGGGATGGGGGACCGTTATATTTCCCCCGAAGGAGAAAAAGAGTGAAGTGAAATAACACGGACGTTCCCCGCGACCATTGTCTGCGGAATGGAAAATCCGGGTTCATAAAACTTGAGTTCGGCGTAGTTTGAAATGTGGCGCTGGTTCTCCTGTTTTTGTGACCTGTATTTGTACACGTAAGTTTTTTTTATTTTGATCGTCCTTACATCTAGTTTATACGCAAGATTTTTACTGGTGGTAAGTCAGTATTGCCGATGACCTAGGTATCACCAGAGATCTAATTGCAGCAGTCAAACATTACTATACAGATATCACTGTGTCTAGTTTGAAGGCGCAGCTAGTGAAATTACTGTCGTAATGACACTTAACAAATCTCAAGGCGACTAGCGCGTATGGTAGAAAGTTCATCCTAAGTAGTACCATATGGTTATGAGCTGACGTATAACTTACCGCCAGGTGAACGCCCTGCTCGACTTGTACTGATGGTAGATCTCTACTGCCAATACCGTCATTTAGGTATCACCGCAGCGCCTGTGTCTACCGCCATAAAGTAGTACGCCTATCTTCCGGTTTGTAGGCTGCTGTAGCTAATGTAATTACTGCGGTAACGAGGCATAATATTTTGTCTCAAGGTGACGAGCGCAATATGGTGGTATGAATACCATTTTAACTAGCGCCACGTTGTTATGAGCAGGCGTATCATAGGCGTGAACATCTTGCTCTCTTCGTTGGTTCGTTGAATAAAAAAAACTAACCCACATGTGATTTTGACTTGGTACCTTGTATAAAAGGTACCCATGTCCCAGCGGTGGGTATATAAAGAGCGCTCGTTATATTACAATATAAAGAATAATAACTGAAGTCAGCATGGCCTCCAATACCGCCGGGCATCGCCGGGGCCATTGTTTGTAAGGGTTCTTTCGGGGGGTTTGGGCCATTTCCCACCACGCTCAAACGCAAGCACTCAAAACAAGTCTTCAACTCGTGCGTGTTGCCAATATTGATTTACGGGACCGAGACCTGGTCCCTTACCATGAGCCTTTTAAAAAAGCTGAAAGTCACCTAAAGTTAAATGGAGAGGGCTATGCTTAGAATTTCTCTGCGCGATCGAATCAGGAATAAGATCTGTAGAAGAACTAAGGTCACGGACATAGCCCAAAAGATTGCTAGACTTAAGTGACAGTGGGCAGGACCCAATGGATGGACTGACGGCTGATCAAGTACTAAGGTTTTCGAGTGGTAGCCGTGTTCCAGTAGACGCAATGCTGGCAGGCCCTCTATTGGATGCGACCAATACGTGACCGAATGATTTTTTTTTGGGGGGGGGGCTATGTCCAGTAGTGGACGTTTATCGGCTGATGATGATGATTCTTATTACAATATCTTATACTGAAGCGATATCGAAAATTACCGCCGAGTTCCGGTAGACTCAGTGCTAGCAGGCTCCTACTAAATGGACCAACGATCTGACGAAGGTCGAGAGAAGCAGTGGACGTCTATCGGCATATGATGACTGTGATGATGATATCTGAAGCTATACATATTTAAATGAATTTCCTCATACTAAAGCAATAAATCTAAAGAGAATGAAAACGGCTTTAATATAAATAATCCCCTTTAATACCACTAATGGAAGAGCAAGGAAAAAGCAGAAAGCTTTGTCGAGTAATCCAAACATTGGTTTAATTTCATTCTGTTTTAGTACGTTTTGCTTAAGTTTTTGCAGGTAACGTTTTGGCTTTGATAAAATTTAATCTGCAAACGTTTTTTATACAATGAAATAGATTAAATTCATTTCGTACTTTCCTCTTATTCAAGTGTTGGTATTTTCGGAACACTGAACAGATTGTTATTAAGTAAAGAAGCCAGCGATTAGATGTGAAAAAATCATTGCAGAGTATGATGTCATGTCAGCTGAATAGATAAATAGTGAAGATATGAGAACTTCGATCCTTCAAGAGCTCTTTGTCTGGGTGAACTGGTTACTTCAATCGAGTATAGAAGGAAGAGAAAATTATTTAGAGCTATGAAAATTATTTAATGTTGTTATATATGTTTTTTTCAGATTTAACTTAGAGCTGTTGAATAATGAATCCAACAGTTTTCACAAATTGGGGAATAAATTTTATCCAAACAAATAATTTGATTGAATACATGACTGACTTCGGATCCATTGCTTTTCTTGTTTTAAAGGTAATTCCTCGCTGCACGAGTGTTCGTGTATTGTTTAATAAAATCTCCGTTAAACAAGTGTACATGAAAATTTACTCATTTTACGTCAAAAACCTGCAGAGATATCGATTCTGAGCGTTCACTAGTATTATTGAGTTTCAACATCACTGTATGAAATCATCTTTTTTTTTATATCTGTGCACAGTTAAATGTTTTTTCATCGACGTAAATGATTTGACTTGATTTTATTTAACTCTTAAGTAATTTATTAAGCAATCATGTTAAAAACTTTGTGTTAACATCATCATCAACGTATCAAAAAGCAAAGGCCATATCAATTTTTTTTGTTCTACGAAGCGATGGCATGAGTAGGACGTTCACCTGATGATGATTACCATCATGAAACGCCTACAAATAACCGGAACACAGTAATGTTTGCACATTAGTTAGTCTGACTGCAATAAGAGCAGCGGTCTCCAGCAAAACCTACCACCAATAAACAAGTTTCCTCTCGAGGAACGCCACTAAGACCAGTTCTGTGCTGCGATTTAGACAAATGGTATCCAGCTCTGTTTGTTTTATTACCATTATTACCATCACGACAGATGTAATAAACTTTATAACTCACTAAAGTTATCACTTGTTAACCAGAGAAATGTCACTCATTGTCTTTACGTAAAGGAATTTTTTGGAACAAGTACTCTTCAAAAATATATTTTTATATATATGCTTTACTGTTATACTATATACAAAACTTGTCACTCAAAAAAAAAAAAAAACAACTCCTCGCTAGTTTCTCTATAGACGAGTTATGGTGAGCGTGACACACGGCCGACCTGGGAAATCTTTCATAGCTTTTCTCCATTAGGCTATTCCAATGGGAGCTGTATGGAGGGACATTTTTATAGAAAATCGATAGTTTTAAATTACTCACTAAAGTTGGTAACATTTTCGTGTATATCTCCTAATAGTGAAAATGTGGTTAATATATGAAAGCTGTTAATAGCGGTTATTGCACCCCATTCGCCATTAAATTCGCAGACAGTTATCTTTTTGTTAATAATATTTAACTTTTTCTTCTATCAAAGCTAGATATTTCTCTGAAAACATATATTCAATACTTAACATATTCCACCACCAGATGATTGACGTCCACTGCTGGATATAAACCTCCCCCAAAGATCTCCAAATCGATCGGTCCTGCGCTGTAGCATGGTAAATGTTAACTTGGGGGGATCTGGGCCATTTCGTACCACGCTGGCCCAATGTGGGTTGGTGGGAGCCAGAGCCTCGTTTGTTGATTAGCAGGATGCACCGCGAGCAGGTGAGGTTGACTTGGATCCCATGAGTTGTTGTGCCGAACACCCTTACGCCCCTTACAAGATAACATTCACTGTTTAATAAATCTGTTCAAGAATTATTAAGATGTCCAATCGAATCTAAAATATATTATAGCTTGAATATATTAGACGGACAAGTGAATACATAGTAAAGGTAGTAGAGCATCGGATCCTCACGGGATCCAAGCCAACCTCACCTGGTAGTGCATCCTGCTAACCAATAAACGAGGCTCTGGCTCCCGCCAACCCGTATTGAGCCAGCGTGGTGGGAAACGGCCCAATTCTCCTCATCTTAGGGGGGAGGCCTATGTCCAGCAGTCGACGTCTTTCGGCTGATGATGACGATGCTGATAATATATTAAAAATATACTTCGAAACAGTGATATTCATATTCTAGTTATTAAGAGTTTCAATTATTCATACATCGTATATTTATATATCATACAGTTTAACTGATATCCTCAAATTTTAACCTGCTTTCGTACAATGTTTTTAGAGGAAATGTTTGTTTATACTTCTTGATACTTTATGAAGAAGGAAGCTTCTCCACTACAATGCTAAAGCGTGTTTATTCTTGGTCGGCCTTCTAATTCAACAGAAAGAATGGAATAATGTGGATATTAGATACCCGCAGGGAATGAATTCGGGAAAGCTTTTAGCGTCCGGAAACGCAAGGGGAATTTTAACTGTGAGAATTTTACTTTCCGGTTTTGTGTTAAACTATACACTTTATAACATTCACGTTCTCCAGGTAACATGGTGCTAATGTTGAAAATCAACTCGCAGCAATGCCTTCATGCAGAGTTCAGACAACTCCACTGCAAGAGATTTCATATTTTCGACTAATTTAAATAGCTACTTAGGAAAAGGCGAAACTATTGACAGGTACATCCTTTTTTTAGGGGGGAAATCTTCGAAAGATACTCCTGCTTCTGAGGGGAAAGTCAGGGTTACGTGAGATTCTTAATCACTAAAACCCGGTGATCTAAAGCAGGGCTTTCGGAGAGGCGTCAGGATCTCTTACAGAACATACCGGTGCCCCTCTATACTGCGTCACATGTCTCTGAGGAGGAGCCTAACCCTGTCCCACGCAGGTTCGCTTGTTGAGCGGTAAAGGCCTCCAGCCTCAAGCCCCGCGAAACTCCTATTCCCTTTTAATCGCTTTCTACGACAGGCAGGACTTAGTCCTATTCTTACTAGCTCGAGATTACGGGGCTGTGACAGGTATAACCTAATCAACAGAAGAGGTTTAGGTTACTGTAATCAGGACCTCAAACCCAATGTCCGAATGAGCCTTACAAATCGGTGAAATGATCAGCATCATTATTCTTCATATCTTTCTTATTTCTATTCTTTTGTCTGTATCCTAGGATTCTGTGTAATGTTATATTAGGTACAGCACTGTTTTAGTCGATGAATCGAAGAATACCGCTGGTCAGCTAGGTAACGCTATGGGTTTGTGGGCTTGGGAGGTAGAACGTGGTCTCGCGTTAGTCGCAGTAAAGAGAAGGTGCTGGAGAGTGTTACGGCACTTCCCAGGATGTGCGAAGCGCAATAGAAGAAAGCAGCGGTATTTTCCGTAGGAGGTTCAGAGGCCTCTTGCAAAACACAAAGGACAACTACCGAAGAGGTTACCAATCCTAAACCTGTCTTCCCTCACAGAAGCAGGGTACTTTTTGAAGATTTCCTCTCCGATAGAAAAAAGGTATCTCTCTCGACGCTACACGACATTGTACTCAACGCATCACGACAAGTTAAGTCTACCTATCTCAGCATAGCTACAACGCCTTTCGAACCAGGATACATACCACCTATGCGTGTTTATGAACACGGGTTAACACGGAATCGCGTTAAGGTTTCATGGTTTAACTTCGCTGGTATTTGTACCAAGCTAGTACAGCTGCGGTCTTTAGATCTTGTGGGGCTTCCACGAGGAATGCGCAGTGTGGTGAACCTATGCAGCCAGAATGTCTACTCAGGACAAAACTGGAGTTTGTGTTCAGTTTACAAATTTAAATCACACCGTATCTATAATCTGGAATTTTGATCACATAATTTTTAATGAGCTGGTGGTAAGTCTCTGCTGGCGGAGACGGACATGGTAAGTAGGAAAATATGTACCGGTTTAAAAAGCTCTGTAAAGATTGAATTTGCTGGTGTATTTTTATTTCACAAAGCGTCTAGATGAGCAAAACGTTCACCTGATGGTAAGTGATACGTCAGTCCATAACGTGGTTCTACACCATCAGCTAATAGACGTCCACAGCTGGACATAGGCCTCCCTCAAAGATTCCTGTACTATCTGGTAGAGATTCATATAGGAGGATTTGAGACATTTCCCACCACGCTGGCGCAATGCGAGATGGTGGGAGCTAGAGCCTCGTTTGTCGATTAGCGGGGTGGACCACGAGCAGGTGAGGTTGGCTTGGATCCCGTGAGTTGCTATGCGGGAACCCTTACACCCTTATTATATAAAGTGGTACTAACTAAGTTGATACATTGATAAGACATAAGATGTTGAGACTTACTTCAGTAATTTTAACAGCTACAGCGCCCTTCAAACCTATATACTGTTTAGCGGCAGGAACAGGTACTGAGGTGGAACTTACCTAGACGGTCCATTCATCATATATCATTAATTGTGACTGTGGTTGAAGACAAGGTGCATAATATCCTTGAGCATCACTGTCATCACAAATCATCGCAGACTAATATCTATGTGGAATTGTCGCCAGCTGAAAAGTTTCTCCATGAAACGGATGCCTCATTTCCAGCATGCAGATGGAGAGGCAAACATCGTCGCCTAGTTCACTGGGAGGGAGGGTTTCAGCGAATTAATTATTCAGAATTCCTCATGTTTGCCGTCTGGCACTAATTAGGTTTCAGCTTGATGACTGAATTTTATACTTCGACATTCAACCGATACATTTCGCTGAAGTTGCTGAAGATACTCAGACTTTTACATTATTTACGTTAATTAGTTCTAATTATTTAACATATCGATGACTTTAAATATTCATTCTGAATAATTTACTTAGAACGATCGATGGAGAGATCTTTGGGAACGCCTATGCCCAGCTGTGGACTAATTACTACTATTTGTTTTTATTTATTTAAGTGACCAAACGAGCGGGACGTTCACCTTATGTTATGCTCATCTTCTTTATACGTAAGATGTTGTCTCGTTACGGCAGTAATTATGCTAGTTACAACACCTGTTTGCCTCTCCATCCGCACGATGGAAATGAAGCATCCGGCTGATGGAGACACTTTTCAGCTGGCGACATTTCTAAATAGATATTAGTCAACGATGATTTGTGATGACAGTGATGCTCAAGGATATTACGCACGTTTTTAAATCTTCAATCATGATCACAATTAATGATATGTGGTAAATAGACCGTCTAGGTAGGTACTACCGCTGTGTCTGCCGCTAAACTGTACTGTGTAAACAATACTATGTTCCGGTTTTAAGGGCGCTGTAGCTGGTGAAACTACTAGAGTAACGAGAGTTAACATATTATGTCGCAAAGCTACGAGCATAATATGACGGGGTGTATATCCATCCCTTTCAGCGCAATATTGTTATGGGCATGCGTATCACTTACCATCAGGTGAACGTTCCGCTCCTCTCCTCACCTCGTTAAACTAAAATCTCATTATTTCAGGTATTACTTATAATAAAAAAATGCATTTTATAACTGTAATGAAATATTGGACTGACGCCGTTTGATTATCATAAGCTACCACCTCCAGTAAACGCTTGTGATGGTATAAAGAAGCGAATTGAAAATTTGAAAAGTAGTGTAAAAGCATTAGCATTGTGTAAACTTTATGGAATGATTGGGGATAGTATGCCGTGAGAGGAATCTGATTAAAACACCCCGACAATTTGATTTGCATAACCACGACTAATGAACCCCGCCGGCCCGCCGGTTTACACAACTAATTCTGTTTGCTTTCTTTGCTTTGCGCTTGCTGCGTTTATTTACTTAACTGTTTTTTTTTTCTGTACTAACCGATTGATTGGTTTTGTGGACGTCTGTCGGCTGATGATGATGATTGTTATTAAAATAATAAAACCAATCAATATAAGTCTGTGTATCACGAAAGTCCCGCTAGTATGATGTAGTTAATTCGATGATAACTTATAGTAAACTTTACGCATATTTTCTTTTACTTGATAACCTTGGTGAACACATACCGATATATTTAATAAGAAAAATATTTATATATATCCTTATATTTTTTATAAGTATTATAAAAGCTTAACTTAATGAACAAACGATTATCAAGTCACCTCAAGGTTAAGGTAAAAATTTGTCAAGTAGGTAAAAGAATAAAAGTTAAAAAAATATATTTACTTATATGTTAGTGTTTAAACACGCGATTTTATACGATAACAATATTAAATTTATTATTTGTCTTTTTATCTGTGTATTATATAGTTTTTACTTATCTATTACTATTAATACATTAGAGGTACGATGGTACGGATATCAGACTTAAATGCAAATGCCACAAAAATAAATAAATATTAATGAAACAACAACAGTATATTATACCCAATGAAAACACTGTTATTTGTAATAAATTTTCTGGTACATTTATGTACTTACACATAGTTATAAAGTTAAAAATAAATAATGATATGAAGAAATTATATAATCACACGGCGCCGTGTAGTCGGCCCCTGATATAGGGACGTGCTTTTATGTTAATTAGGGAATTAAGCGCTGCATACCATAAAGAGATGTACTCAACTACGCTAAACTGAAATTGTTAAGTATAATTTAAAGTATAAACATGGAGATTTCGTGTATGATGTGCATACACTACACAAAATCTCTTTGTATAACAATAAATAAAGAAATCGAAAATAGAATGAAAGCTAATATTTCTATGAACAATGGGTTAACACTTAACATCCATTTCACTTGGTGTCAATAACCAATGAGGCCGTGATGGGTGAAGTGTTCTGGCCCAGAATACTCCGGCTCTAAAATGTTGAAAGCTGGAACACAGCGATGATTATTACAGCAGATATATTGAGAGTGGTAACTAATCAGGCGGTTTCGAAAAAACCCTGCCACCAACGGAATGCCATAACACTAGGCAACGGATGCAGTCAACGAACGAACGTGTGACAATATTTAGAATGTAAAACGATAAATTTGCTGTGTAATAATTCAGCGGGGGTTGCACAAAGTCCATACAACGCGGGACACTGGCTGCGGACCGATACCGGCGAAGTTCCGCTGCCGGAGCGCGACGTAAATAATTCCGCATTGTTCTTTGAATGTAATCAATGAGAGCGTGTGACATGTTTATGGCGATACTTAAAGTAATCTAAGTTACGTACATTCATTTTTTATTAGCGCTTACACACGAACAATTTTATTCTTAGCCGACAAAACAGGACTAGTAGTAGATACAACTACAAGTATACTAACATTATCATGGATTACGTTTTAACTTAATACTTTCAATTAATCTTAGTAATTTCATAAAATAAAGGTCAATATAAATTATTAATTAAGTCAACATTATTATTAATATTAATTTTGTTACAATCGATATAGTAATATAGTTGTTATATTAATTGATCGGTTCTGACATCTGCCATCTTGTGCTGCGTAGAATACAAGATGGCGGCCGCGAGGCGGACAGTAGAGAGTAAAAATGGTTGTGATTGTATAATTAAAAGTTGACAAGTATTCGTTTAACTTAATTAGGATGCGTTGCTTATGAAGCAAAGGTATTGTTCGCTTAATAGCTATGTGCTCTCAGAACTAGTTATAATGATATACAGTGCACCGGGTTATCCTTGTCGCCCTGAGGCAATTTTATTTTATCTCAGTAAAAAAGCGGAAGAGGAAGAATATCTCAAGATACATAGACAGTATACGACAAAAGAAATGCTATTTTTTATTATAATACTATTACTGTTATAATAAAAAACTCATAGTCTTTCATGTAACATTTTTATGTAATACTACACGCAGTAACAAGTAATTTACGTATGTAAAAATCTATTTGTATTGAAATACACATTTATTAAAGCCATCAATTTACGGTTTAATTTATTCAATCATCGCTTCGCTTTCATATAAAATATTTAGTTAATTTGGATGAAACAGAAACAAATCAGAAATTATTTGAAACTACCCACGGATATTAATTTACTACCGGTAATACCGCAAACGGTGAAATTTCTCTTAAATACGTATAAAATTATACTTTAACGGTATCCAATTGAAAGCAACAAGCGACAAGATATTTCAATAAAACTTTACTACCCACTTCGGGGTTACTTTGGCGGCGTATAAATAAAATGGCAGACCGTGCGGTAACATCACCAATAAATACGCGATACGTGAAATATTAACTGTTATCAATAAAAATGTTACTACACAAAGTTACCTTTTACCCGCAATATTACAGCAATAAAAACCGAACGGCGTAAAGTAAGATCGTATTGGTACAATAGCATTTATTATCCTTTCGACTGAAATGTCCTGGACTGGATTTCCGGCCGAACGGTTCTGAATACGAATCCTCGGAGATCATTATGGTTACTCATAGTCGGCGTAGAGCGATAGACTCTATTGTAAACCTTACAGGACTTTAGATACTTTATCATATCTAAATATATCTTAAACGTTAATGTCCTTGACTTAAGTTATATATAACATTATTTTAGTTGATAATTCTCAGTAAAATTAAGAATAATACTGGAGGTATCTGCTGCCGGAGACCGTCTAGGTACCATCGCAGCGCCTATTGCAGCCGACAGATAGTACTGTGCAGTTGTAGCTGATGACATTACTATGGTAAAGAGACTTAACATCCTATTTTTCAGGGCGACGAGTGCAATATGGTGCTTTGTACCATCTTAACCGACGCCACGTTGTCATGGGCAAGCGTCTCACTTACCATCAGGAGAACGTCCTGCTCGTCGGGTCGTAAAGGTCGTGGGAAGCCGTTCGATACCGGTATCCTGGAACCAATCGGCTTAGAGATCGTCGGAGAATACCTATCGATGGTCAGCCGTGAGCTTTTATAGGCTGATGATTATGATGAAAATTATATTTATAGTACATGGTGTAACATTTCCATAATTCCACTGTGTCTTTTGGTATTAATTTCTACTGTACACTTGCTAGTACAGATTTTCATGTTTTTACTCCTCATATCAAAATAAATGGTCTTACCTTGTACGTCATAAATTTGATCGATTTTTCATATGAGAATTTTTGTACTTTTTCATCAATTACAAGCTGAACGATTCGTTAGCTGTATTAATCACCGTCGCCATCCGGAGCAGTTGTGACGAGGCGGCTTATGATTAATGGCTTACACGTTGTCGTTAATATTTACACATTGATTCGTATTATACTTGATATTATATTTTACACAAATAAGCCAACTACTTCCGATGGAAACGGTATGAAATTACATAAATAATCACACGCAAATACTTGTAGGTATAACTAAGCCTTTGTACCCAAGGAGGGGAGCTAGGAATTGCAGAGTAGGCAACGCCTTAATTTACAATCCTGTGTCCCACATCAAAAATACAAATTTAACTGTAACATATGAATAACATGTATATCAACAAATATTATCTATATATATACATATAAATAATATACATTGAGGTACTTGTATATAGACGATGTGGTGAGAATCGCAGGAACCCAATGAAGGCGAGCAACGCAGCACCGATTGATAGGAAATCTTTGGGGGAGGCCTATGTCCAATAGTGGACATCTATTGGTTGATAATAATGATGATGATATATATATATATATAGGAAAATCTATGGAATTTTTACTATATCTCGGAAATTATTAGACGTTAACATTCAAACATTTGGTAGAGTTACAAAATTTCTTTTCCAAAGGGCGTTACGACTAGCAAAGCGGTAGTAGAGTCAATTTGCAATATTATAAGAAAAAAACAAATTTTATTTATTTTAAACTCTGCTTTAGTCTTAAATTGTGTGACCGTGGGAATATATTCTTTACGCTGATAGACTGCGGCTTGATTGTTATGTGTCAGTACACAGTTCAGAAACTGGAGCTAATTAAAGATTTAGGAGTCACCTTTGATAAAAAGATGACCTTTGCGACCCACGTGGACAATATTATCAAAAAATCTTCAAATTTGCTGGGGTACTTATTTAGAAATATTAAACAATTCTAAAACTTGTCTAGTAAAACATCTATTATACAAAAATTTTGTGGGAAGTATTCTTGAGTATTGTCCAACAGTTTGGTGGCCTCACTATGATGTGCATAGCTTGAGGCTGCAGCGAATTCAAAGGAGGATACTTTGGCACCTTGCTAGAAGCATCGGCAGAGCTGATAGAAGATTTTTCTATATTGATAGACTTGACTACTTTAGGATAATATCTTTAGACAAGTCGTAGAGATATTTTGGACTTAATATTCTTGTTTAAATTTTTTGCTAAAATTCTGACTGCTTCTCACTTCTTTCCAGCTTCAATATTAGGGACATAATCTACTAGATCTATTAGAATAACTTTTATGAACATTATCATTTTGTATTATTTACTCGGTTTCTATAGTAACGGTTGCTATAGAAAATCATTCAGTCAGACAAACTTCGAGTCTAATTTTGTATTACTGGCAGCAAAGTGACAACAAGTTAATCTATATTTGCATAGAACAGGTTAACATATTTTTTTTGAACAGCTAATTTACGTCCCCACTATTAGGGCACAGAACTGCCCTCAATATGAGAGCGATGGGCCACAGTCACCGCGCAGGCCCAATGCGGGTTGGTGACTTCACACACACCTTACAATAAATTCCTAATTCACGTGCAGGTTTCCTCGCGATGTTTCCCTTCACCGTTTGTATTTCGCTGTTGTTACTTAAGTTCACAAATGTACATAACTTAAATATTAAAGTCATCGGTACATGCCGAGATACGAACCCAACAGGTTAACATGACAAGTCTTATTTCTTTCTTGTTTCCAATGGTTAAAGCTGAAGATCGCATTTGTTGGAAGACATTGGGGAAGGCCTATATCTAGCAGTGGATAAACAAAGGCTGATAATGATGATGGTTAAAAGGATATTATCATTATCTCAACCGATGGATGTCCACTACTGGACATAGAACTCTTACAACGTGTTCCACTAATCACGGTCTTGAGCTGTTTGGATCCAGTGTAAGTGCTCCCAAATTCTGCAACTTACGTCCACATAGATACTTTAAAGTAAATTCAGTAACTTATCAAAGAGTGAATCGGTCACAGCTCCCCCCCCCCATACAAGGTACATCAACCCCGAATGAAACAAAACTCGAAAATGATTAGTTAATTATAACTAACAAAACTGATTATCTATATATATATATTACATCGCTGTCTAAACACAAAATTAATTGCTAATTACTTAATTGGGTTTGCATCAAATTGCTCGCGTGTACTGAACCCATTTACTTAATTATAATCAATATGGCCACTGAAAACGTACCGTACTTATAAACATATAAGTGATAACTTAAATAACCATTATTCGTCTCACCCAATTTGTTGGAATTTCGCTTGTTGATTACAGCCAGTTCTCCCGAAATCCTTGTTTTTAATTGACGATGTCACGAGACCAGCGAAACCTTCATCTGTTCATAACAAGGAGGCGTTAGTTAGGATGATATACACTGCTCAGTCTCACTACCCAAGTATTTTTTTAGCTACAGTGCCCTTCAAACTAGAACAGTAATGTTTGCCTTCCTTACCTTCCTATAAAGTCTCATATTGGTCGCAGTAGACAGAAAGAGACTTTTATAATAAACTTAAAGAAGGAAAATGTTTTTAGATCTTTTAGATAAAGTATCTATAGGATTTACTACTTCTATAAAACAGATCTACGATCTATTAAAAATCAGAATTATTTCTATATAACAGATATTAAATTATCTATACAAATGTATCATGAGGATTTGCTATCATTTCAACATTAGTTAATATAATCGTTATATGTAATAAAAATGGTTTAATTATAACTGTATATTATCTCAAGTTTATTCCTTAAACATTTGATAAGTTACCAAAAGTGTATTCTATAGTACAGCATGTATCCTAAAGGATAAAGTTTTATCTTAAGAAAAGTCTCACAGATATGCTTAGGCGCTGTGATAAATACAAACTGAAATATACTAACTAAATATATATATATTTTATTGTTAACCTATTGTTAAGTTATTAAGATACCTAATAAATTTCACCATTCTCCGTCTTTTATCTCGAGACGAGATCCGCAACATGGTACATGACAAGCTCCTCATTATAACTATAAATATATCTCGTTGCTTCATTGTATGCAAAAGTACAGCGCTAACAAGTTCTATAATATTATGTGGTAACATTAAGTTTGAGTTACATAAGTTGTTTCGCTTTTAAGTTTTGATTAAACAATAGACAATGGAAAAAAAAACATGAAATTTATAGTCAATAATAATCTATGTTAATGTGTTTGGAGGAAGTGTGAAAGTTGCGGGCATGTTATGCGGAGGGATGAAGGACATGTAACAAAGAAAGCAATGAGAATGAACGTGGATGGTTATAAGGGTAGAGGGCGACCGAAGTGTGGATGGATTGATGAAGATGTCATGTGTACGAAGAGTGTGAGTTCAGATATGAGGGTTGATAGAGGGATATGGAAGAGAAGTACGTACTGTGCCGAGCGCTCGTAGCTGGGAGAGGGGCAGGAGGAAGAAGTGAGCGAGTCGCTATTGAATTATTTCGCGGCAGCCGTTGTTTGACGAATACTAATTAAATTATTAGCTTGTTATATATAACAAGAAAAGCCGAGGTAACGAATTTGCAGAGGCAAACTGGTAACTATTCATCTCCTGGCGCCGTCGCTGTGTTAAGTTACGAGAGATCGAAGCGAAAAACTAAGAAAACAACACCGCTTCAAGTTGTATAAAGAAATAACTAAAAGCCGATAGATCTGGCAAAAACTTAATGATTATTTATAAAAAGCCAATAATGATGGTAATGTTATGTTAGGTAAGTTGAGACGAACATGAATATTTAGCTGTAGCTTTTAACTTAAACCGCTGCCCACTAGTTAGACGGGTCGCCTGTTTAACGAGTCTTGGAGAGTTCCTCACTCAATTAGGAGCCTGTTAATCAGCGCCTAGACACAAATATAGACTTCGCGGAATTTATAATTACATCCTTTATTATTTACTTATATGTATATATATAAATATATGTATACATATATATATACAGACTAAATTCAATTGTCTTCGCAGCACAGATGTTCTGGGTTTGATGCCAGCGCCACGCGTTAAGGAGTTTAGTTGGTGACTAGATTTTTCCGTGACTGTCTGTATTATGTATTCTACCACCATTACAGCATCCCTGTTATCGGTTGTGAATATATAGAAGCCGTCCACGGTCTCACCCTCTGTTCACATCATGGCTCAAGGATAATGATACAAAGTCAACTTTAACCCTATTATTGATAAAAAAAATATTAGGTCCTTACATATGTAATTAGAGTTTTGTCGTACTGAACACTTTGATCTGAAATATCTCCGCTTTGGTTGAGAATTCCAAATTCAAATTTATAAATTCGTTTAGCTGCATACATTTGAGTTTTGGAAACAGTCATTCATTTGTTTATTTCCTCATTATTATTTTCTTTGGCGTCGCTTATTGCCGCACAATGGAGAACATGAAATATCGGTATATTTACGAGTACGAGTTCCACCGCGGCACCAGTACCAGTGCTGCAGGAACAGCTTCGAACGATTAATGATGTGTACGGCGCTGGGGTCGCAAAAGGAATCACGGTACGGTTTTGGTTTTAACGTTTTCGTTTTGGAAATTTCAAGCTTCAGAATCAACACCGTTGACGGCCGGAGACCAAAGTGGAAAATAAAGAATTAAAGGCTATCGTGGAAGCGGATCCATCACAAAGAACTTCAAAGATAGCTGCAGGATTCAGAGTAAGTGACAACTGTATTAATCTACTTAAGCAAATCGGGAAAGTAAAAAAAAATTGAACGATGCGTACCTCATGAAGTGAGTGAATCGAACTGCATAGATAATAACTGTGCATACTTTGATTAATTAAATATATTTTACAAAAAAAAAAAAATACTTTATATTCCCGTACAAAACGCCAATTTAATATGTAAGGACCTAATATGAGTACATACGCTTTTAAATTTAAATAACTTGAAAACATGCGATATACTAACATTTGGATGTGGACGGCTCCGTTTCATTAATATTATCACGGGACCAAAGCTACTTGATCGTAGTGCTCCTTGCTAATCAACCAACGACGCTCTGGCTCCCACCAACCCGCTATTTGGACCAGTGTGGTGGAAAATGGCTTCAATCCTCTCACATGTACCTCTTCATACAACAGATCCTAGTCACCAACGGTACCGGAGGCCATACTGACTGTAAGAGGAGATCTTTAGGTGAGGCCTATGTCCAGCAGTGGACGTCAATCCTGTGATGATGAAAAAACTCATTGCGAGTACAATCACAAAAATGTAATTAAATCCCACCGAGTTTCCTGTTACTTATTTTCAATAGAGTTTGAGTTTTAAAGTTATGTATTGTAATTATTAAGTTAGTGTAATTAAATTAAACCGAAGTTACTTAAGAAACACAAAACACCTCTCTTATTCTCATTTCTGGGACTCGGCAGCTTCTCTAATAAAAGTAGAATCAAAGTTATTCATCATTTAAGTATATATACCTATTATAATTAATCATAAATTTACTCATCGTTATCATGACTCGATAGACGTCCACTGCTGGACATGAGACTCCCCCAAAGATCTCCACGCCGTTCAGACTTGCGCTGCTCACAACGCCAGGAACTAAGAGCTGTTGTTTGTAGGGGTCAATGTGGGGAGATTTAGGTGATTTCCCGTCACACGCACCCAAAGTTGATTAATTGGAGCCAGAGCTTCTTTTGTTTGTTAGCAGGGTGCACCACGAGCAAGCGAGGTTGGCTTGGGTCTGGTGGATTATCAAGAAGGACTCCTTACCCACCTTACATTTACCCAGTCTTTATTAAAGAAAATATAATACTTCATTAGCTCACTTGGCAAAATCAGAAGCCAGGATGGAAGCTTTGTGGTAGGTGAAGAATGTATTCTAAGCAAGTGGAAGGAATATTTTGGAAGTTTATTCGAGAAAGAGGATATGCAAGTGCGAAACCCCGGTAGGGGCCAAACTGTGAGTGGGGATGAAAGTAATATTAGTATGAAAGAGATTTTAGATGCAATGAATAATATGAAGTTGGGTAAGGTTGCAGGGTATGATAGGATTACGGTCGAGATCCTGAGAACTGGACAGGGCGTGATAGCTAGTCAGCTGCAATGCCTTTTCAACCTTAGTTGGAGGAACTGCAAAGTGCCAGATAATCTTTCCGTTATATAAAGGAAAAGGGTCACAGCAAGACTAAAAACTACTGCGGCATTAGCTTACTGAGCGCCGTCGGCAAACTGTATGCAAAGATGCTGATTGAAAGAGAGATGGATGAAACTGAAGAGAAAATTTTGGATGTACAAGGAGGACTTAGGAGAGGAACGGGATGCATGGACCAGGTGTTTTCCTTACGTAGCATAGTCGAAAAATGTTTGGCACAGCCTAAAGGTCTATTGCGTTTTCGTAGATTTGAAAAGGGCCTATGACAGAGTGGGGAGGCGGATATATTCCGATCGAATCGAAGATGTCCTAAAGAAAGGCTGGGTTAAGAGTACTCGCAGCCGACGAGCATGCATGAAGACGCTCATGGAAGTGGAGGAAGCGGGAGAGATGTGCCAGGGTCGTAACAAGTGGAGAGAGGTGGTCTCTGCGTACCCCGTTGGGAACGAGGCGTGATATATATGTATGTATAATACTTTACATTCTCATTAATGGCTCCAGGCAATAAGTCAGCCCTTTGTAATACCGCAGCGAAAGTAGAAGTTTTATAATAGAGTTATATTTAAAATTTAAACAACCTCAAAAAAAAAAGGAAAAATCTGTAAAAAGTTAAAGTACAAAGCACTTGATAAACAACACGAGGGTATACACAGTTTTTAAGCGCAAAGGAAACTGAAGCAAAATTATCTCTACCGTTTTGATCATAGCTGAAAAAGGGAGGAAAAGCTTCAATGTTTTTTTTATCCCTCCATTTCTTTCAGCTTTTAGCTTTACTTATAATGTGAATTTTATTAAAGTTGTTCCGATTTTACTTAGTTCATGACGCAAACATACCCCATCGTATATTAAAGATTACTATACGGGTGTAAAGGGTCCCGCGATAACAACTCACGGGACCCAACCTCATTTGCTCGTGGTACACCCTGCTGATCAACAAACGAGGCTCTGGCTTCCACCAACCCGCATTGGGCCAGTGGTAAGAAATGGCCCAAATCGCTTCAATATGAACGACGACTAACGACGACCCTTAGTGCCTGGCGGTTTTGCGGGCAGCACAGGAACAATCGATGTGGAGATCTTTGAGGGAGGACGGTGTCCTAAAGTGGACGTCTATCGGCTGATAAAGATGATGATGGAAAGTATTCCCTCTGGTGTATATCTTACTGTATCCAAGTATGAAATGTAAAAATTGCAACGTATATAAGTTGGCGGAATACAATGCATACGAAGATGCGCCGGAGCCAGTTTCAATAACAAAGTTCCCTTGCATTGTGTTCCGCGGGAAGTTAGCTGCAGTTGAGAAATGTTCTGAACGTAACTTCGCCAATGTTTCCCATTAACTTACAATTTTAACACAATTTTACACTTAACTATTACCTAAGTTGGGTTTACTTACATTTGTGTTCAATTTATATCAGTTCTCTTAAATTTTGATTTAAACAGACTGTGTAATGACTTAACAAGTATGAAGGAGAGAGTCCAAAAGAGATTCTAATATTTTTTTATTTGACGAGAGAAGGAAAGGGAAGGGAAATTATCATTTCATCATCATCATCATTATTTTAACCGATGGACTTCCACTGCGGGACATAGGTTACAAAAAAGCATGGTTTTTCTTTCAACAGTCAATTTACATCTTCACTGGAACACAGGCCTACCCTCAATATGAGACCGATGGGCCACAGTCACCACGAGGGCCCAATGCGGATTGGTGACTTCACACACACCTTAGAATGAATTCCAATTCAGGTGCAGGTTTCCTCGCGATGTTTCCCTTCATCGTTTGTATTACGCTGTTGTTACTAAAGTACACAAATGTACATAACTTAAATATTAAAGTCATCGGTACATGCCGAGATACGAACCCGTGACCTTCGGAATGAAGACAGCACGCTCTAACCATTAGGCCAGCGAGCTACGGTAAGCACGGTCTTGCGCTGTTTAAATCCAGTGGCTTCCAGCGATTCTTTGTATGTCGTCTGTCCACTTAGTGGATGATCAGCTAACGCATGGTCGCCAATACAGCATTTTAAGACCCCAATGTCCATCGGTTCTAGGAGCTCCATAGGACAAAGACCAAAGTCTTCGAACAGTGCGTGTTGCTAGTGATGACCTACTGCTCGGAAACTTAGTCGCAGACCATGGGACTTATAAGAAAGCTCAGAATCACACAGCGGGCCATGGAGAAGGCGAAGCTGCAAGTATCCTGTATATAAATTACCATCAGGTAATTGGTATAAAATCTGTCTGATAACAACATGGTGGTAGTATGGTACACACAGCACCAGATTATACTTGTCGCTTTAGACATAAGATGTTTAGTTCCTTTATCACAGTAACTATTCTTGCTACAGCGGTTTTAAACTGGAACACAGTAATGCTCGCACCGAGAGAAGAAGCATCCGAAGATGATCAGCAAAGATTATGGAAATTAAAGTGGTAATAGGCTAGTTTATTGTAGAACTCTTCACCAGTTTTTGTTGGAGTAGATGTAACGTTTAAAGATGTTTTTTTTGTTTGGTGGAGAAAATCTTTTAAAGATACCTAGCTTTTGGAGGGAAGTCGAAGTTATGTGAGATTCTTACTCACTAAAACCTCCTCAGTGGTCTGCATTATAGAGAGGCTCCGGGGTCTCTTATAGAACACACTGGTGCCTCTCTACACTCTGTGTTACAGGTCTCCGAGGAGGGACCTAGCCGTTCTAGACACCGTATTCTTACTAGCCCGAGACTACAGGACTGATATTGTGACAAACCTAGCAATGGGCATCTTCTGACCAGACTAATCAAGATGAAAGTTTTACATCACCACCCCCATCAGCCGATAGATGTCCACTGTTGGACACAGGCCTCCCCCAATGTTTCCCACATTGATCAGTCCTGTGCCGTCCACATCACTGGGCACCAGGGGCCGTCGTTTGTAGAGTATCATATGGGGGATTTGGGCCACTTACCACGCTGTCCCATTGCGAGTTGATGGGAGCCAGACCCTCGTTTGTCTGATTAGCAGGGTGCACCACGGGCAGGTGGGGTTGGTTTGAGTCCCGTGAGTTGTTGTGCGGGACCCCTTACACCCCTTTTTTTCATATTACCGCTTAATAGAAGAGATAAGCTCTGCGATGGTACCTACCTTAACTGTCTCCCATGAAAGTACCTCTCCATCAGTGAGATAAATTTATGAGCTCAAATAATAAGACATTAGCTTAGCTAAATGATTCACCGGCTAGAAGATAGAGAAATGAAGTCCTGAGGGAAATTAAGCTTTTGTCTGCTCTTTATTTATGTATGGCGTTTACTTCAAGCTTCTTCAAGATATTTCACATCTTAGAGATTAATATGTTGCACGTCTGAAACAAAGCTAACAAGGTATGTGACCTTAATAATGTTCCCAGCTCACCTGGTAACTTACAGTATTTTAATCAAAAGGCAGGCCCGACATATTATGGTATTCGCTGCGATCTTCGGATTCCCGCATCCATTCACATCCGACCGGTCTGATGATGTCGTCGGACCATATGAAGCGAGGGCATTCTACACTTCTTCGACTTGTACGCGGCCTCCACTCCAAGACTTTCCTCCCCCATTGTTCGTCACTGACACAACAGACAAGGCCGGTCCATTGCCACTTCAGCTTGTTGACGCACTAGTTAAAGAGTCTTGAGACATTGTAGTATTTGCGAGGTGAGGATGTGACGGAGTTTCCCAAAACAAGAAAACGTAAAAGCGAGAAACTGAGGATTACATTTGGTGGAAGACATTGGGGAAGGCCTATATCCAGTAGTGGATAAATAAAGGCTGATAATGATGATGATGTCATCTTACTTGAGGGTAAATTAGGGATGAATGTAAAGATACATATAATTTAGAAAAGAGATGAAAATATAAGAAAGTACTTCTAATTCTACTAAGAAGTAGTAAGAAAGTTCTTACTAATATTAAATTGCTTCAAGACACTATTAAAGTAAACCTTTATTGGGTTTCGGGAAGAAATCTTCGAAAGATATTCTGCTTCTGGTGGGAAGTCAGCGTTATGTCAGATTCTTACTCACTAAAACCGCTTCGCTGGTCTGCATCAGAACATTCGGAGAGGCTCCGTGATCTCTTATAGAACGCACCGGTGCCTCTCTACACTTTGTGACACACGTGTCTGAGGAGGAGCCTAACCCTTCTAGGAGCCACTGCTGAGTCATACACTGTCTCATCAGGTTCGCTTGTTGCACGATAAGGGCCCCCACCCTCAAGACCCGCGAAACTCCTAGATGATTTTTGTCGACTTCTACGACAGGTAGGACTTACCTTAGTCCTGTTCTTACTAGCCCGAAACTACAGGGCTAAGCACTGTAAACATAGCTGAACAGCAGTGCAGCAGTGGCCGTGACATACAATTAGATTCCAAATATAGACCTGGAATTTGTTAGAAATATTGCTGCTCTTCGGACTCCTTTTCTTTTTAGGTGGGGATATTTAGTAAAATCCGTTCTTACCTGACCTATACTGGGCAAAAGAAATATACCTACTAAATGTCAATTCTGCTAGTTTCATGGTACTCGAGATATCGTGATGAGTGTTGGGTGAAAGTCCCTTGTATCATGCTTAATATCATGTGGTGATCTTTGTGGGAAGCCTATGTCCAGCAGTGGACGTCTATCAGCTGAAGATGATGATAAGTCCATTCACAATAATCGTCTGTAATGTCTCCCCTACCCACCGCGCCTTTGAAAGGCGTTCAGTAATTCCAAGTTAAATATTTATCCAGGGCGTTACCAAATTTAGTCACTTTGAAGAAATTGGGTTAAGGGAAATTTTCCTTACCGACCTGAAATCAAATACCGACATCAAACGTGGCGTATATCCACTTCAAAAGCTTCACATCTTTGCGACTTCCGTCAATATAACGACTACGAATATACGCTAACGTCTTTACTGCGGTTTCTCTGCGCGGTCCAATCAGAAATGTGGAGATCCGCAGAAGAACGAAGGTCGCTGACGTAGCCTAAAGGATTGCTAGATATAAGTGGCAGTGGGCAGGGCACGTTGCTCGGAGGAATGATGGCCGATGGGGCAGTAAGGTCCTCGAGCGGCGCCTGCATACAGGTAGACGTGGTGCTGCGAGGCCTTCCACAAGGTGCACCGACGATCTGGTGAGAATCGCGGGAACCCACTAGATGCGAGCAACGCGGCACCGATCGATGTGGAGATCTTTGGACGTCTATCAGCTGATGATGATGGCAAACTGATATATAATTTAACGTATACAATTCTTATTCTTTCTAGTATTACCTAGGTTTTTTTTTATTTAATTAAGTGACAAGACGAGCGGCACATTCACCTGATGGTAAGTGTATTCACAGCACCACATTGCGCTCGTCGCCTTGAGACATAGCATGTTAAGCCTCGTAACCTTAATAATTACACTAGCTACAACACCCTTCAAACCGGAACACAGTAAAGTTTGCACACGACTGTTTTACGGCACAAATAGGACCTGCGGTGGTACCTACTCATGAGTGACCAGCAACGGAGACCTACCTCCAGTAATAATGCATCACCACAACGACGCGCTGGTTAGGATATTTATACAACAGCGAATTGTGTTCATCATCTTGAGACTTACACTCATTATATTTTTCTAATATGTTTTCCAGGTCTTTGTCGACCGTTGTCTTAGCTGAATTCTCGGTATTCGCTGGCCCGAGAGAATCTCCAATGAAAATCTCCTGAAACTCCGAATCTCCAATCGATTTACAAATCACGCGTCGCAGATGGAAGTGAATTGGTAACAATCTACGAAGAGATATCAACCATATTCCCAAGCAAGCGCTTTGGGGGAGACCTATGTCCAGCAGTGGACATGACGATGAAATATATAACATAACAACAATTATTTAAAACTCCGTAACTGGCTTAACTCCAAGAATTCCTACAGGACTAATGAGATCAACTCTTAAAATTATTTCCTTTGTATTTATCATATAAGATTTTCATGTCCTTTAAACTAAAGGAGATTCAATTAATAAACACCTTTATTAGCATGTTTAAGGCGCATATATATATATATTTTTTTTATTTACTAGTAAATATAAACAGTAAAGTTCTTCAGCCGATGTAACTTCCTTAAACCGTTCAATATTCCTTACGGAGCAGTTAGCTGAAGCCGTACAACCACTTAAGTAGAACTTGATATCTAATTAGTAGCACATTATCAGGATTCTCGAGTAACGCTTTGAAGTATACTAAACTGATCTGTGATCGTTAATTACATTTATTACTATGATATACTATATATAGAAATATGTTGGCAATGTCGCATAGTCAATCAATAGTTGCTGCTCGCCCGCTTTGCTGGATGTGACACCCCCGCGACTCCCTTTGGGGAAGAAGTTTTGTAAAATCCACTCTTAGTTGACCTCTAAATGACATAAGCAATATCTCTACAAAATTTCGAGTATTTATATCTAATAGCTTCGGAGATCAGATGATCTGTAAATGAATCTCTGGATTGTTGTATTAAGACGAAACGAGCATAATTTCATCATCATCATTATCATTAGGTTTGGAGATCAGATTGAGAAAACCAATTCGATCCTCAGGTATTCTGTTCAACTGATGGTATTTAAACCCGGTCCACTCCTTTACGTCGTCAAACCATTTCCTGCGCAGTCTACCAGATGCACATTTTCCAGGAATTTTCCCCTCCAGGATCTATCAAGTAAACGTATTCCTGGTCCCGTCGCTTCATTAAATAAAATATATAAAAAGACCTTCCAAATAGATATAAATAAAAAATTTATAAACTTCTTTACCATCCAGTGTGCACGCACCCTGGCACGAGTTAGTGGAATTACTGGGTTACTCAATATCCAGTTATCAAGTACAACAGCCAATTTACGTCCCCACTGTTGGGGCACAGGCGTATCCTCAATATGAAGGCGATGGGCCATAGTCACCACGTGTGTGCAATTCGGATTGGTGACTTCAGACACACCTTGGAATAAATTCTAATTGATGTGCAGGTATCCTCGTGATGTTTCCTTCACCCTTATGTTTCGCTGTTGATATATTAAAGACATCGGTACATGCCGAGATTCGAACCCGCGACCTTCGCAATGAAGGCCCACGCTCTAACCATTAGACCAGCGAGCTACCTATAGTTATCTTAATACTATTATCATGGAGATATCATTTACCATGATGTGAACGTTCTGCTCGCCGAATCGTTATCTGATGGACGTGGGTATCTTTCACCATCAGATGAATATATTTTCGTCTATCACCTTCTAGAAGACACAGTCGTAGAAAGATAAATGTAAATAGGTGTAAGTAAGCATTGGATTACACACTAGTCGGGAGATACCGGCGCCTATACGGGGATCAACATCTTTCTTTGGTGTCGGTAGACGTTAAAACTACATACCTCACAAAGTGGATCCATAATTCGACCACTGCATAAAATGCAGTTCGCATCATAAAGTATAAACACAGTGCAACAGATGCGGCCACAATTAGCCAGCCGTCACAAAACGCCGCTCGTAAATTTACACAACAAACTTGGAGACATCAAAGCGGCTGCCGTCCGCTTCTCTGAGTAATTGTTGAACTTTGCGCATCCGACCCCGGCGAACTGTTTCCCAACTCGACAAACCGGATTAGCCGGGGTGGAGTGGACACTTTTAATGGGTTATTTGACTCCTCAGCTACAGCAGCATCAGCTAAGACAAACGTCTAAATCCAAGACATACCTTTGAAACGATAAATGATTAACAACAATAAATGAGGAGGAGAGAAGGCACAGTTACGTCATATGGTGTAAGGGTTACCGCACAATAACTCACAGAACCTAAGCCATCCTCACCTGCTCGTGGTGCACCCTGATAATCAACAAACGAGGCTTTGGTTCCCACCAACCCGCATTGGGCCAACGTGGTGGGAAATGGCTCAAGTTCCCCCTATTTGAACCCCTACAAAAGACGGTCCCTGGTTCGCGACTGGTCCTTGGTGCGGACAGCGCAGGTCCGATCAATATGGGGATCTTTAGGGGAGGCTTATGTCCAGCAGTGGACGTCTGTCAACTGATACCGGTTACCTAGCCAGGATAAATAGAAGATAAATAATAGATCCTGTACTTATGATAAATGTTAAATAATCTAATAATACTCACATCAACATATAACCACTAAAATAAACAAATCGCCACAAAAGGGATAAGGGATGGAGGCACAGCGAAAATCATTTCCGCTGTTCCTCTTCAGAATTTAAGTACTGAAGTAATAAAGATAATTACTAAACGACAGTAAATATCGAAACAAAGCAATTTTTTAATCATTATTATAATGATCAGTTTTTATGTGGTTATGAATTAGGGGGGAGGAAGAAGAAAAGATTTGAAATAGATCAGCCGATTGAAGTCTACTGGTGGACATAGGCCTCCCCTAAAGATATCTATCTCGATCGGGTAGGGATTTATTTGAAAGAATTTGGGCCATTTCCCACCTCGCTGGCCCAATGCCAGTTGATGGGTGCCAGAGCCTCCTTTGTTGATTAGCGGATTGAAACACGAGCAGGTGAAGTTGGCTTGGTTCCCGTGAGTTGTTGTGCAGAAGGCCTTACACCCCCTTTGAGATGCCGCCTTTAAAATATTAAATACTTAACAACTGAGGGTAACACTAATTCTTCTTCTTAAAGTGCCTCACCAATTAGTGAAGGCTGGAGATCAGCGTGCTACAGTCCTTTCTGTCTCTGGTACGGCGGAGCAATTCGGACGCCCCGGATATGCCTATACCCAGCAATGGATGAACAAAAGCTGATAACGATGATGATGATGGGATAGCCAGTCCATTCCTTGATATTTCTCAACCATGACGTTATCCAGAAAGTTCCTATTATAATCAGCTGCAGATCAGAGTACATGATCGAGGTAGATGTGTTTTTTAACCGTAAGCAAGAGGTTACACCTTTGGCCAATTAATATTAATTAGGAACAGTAATTACTGAGTACCGGTAAATTATTACTGTGTATATTCAGTCGCGATCGACATCCGGCAGCCGCTGACCGGTGCGCTTAATTTGATTGAATACTCGGGCTTATTGCTTCCGATGTTATTAATTGCGATAAGAATTCGATCCGTTTTATTAAATTTTCTGTGTAATAAGCTCTATTAATCTACTCCATGGTTTTTTTTTCTTATCGGAAAAGAGAAATTTAAACAGTTAACAATATGTTTTCGACGTTTTTGGAGCAAATATAGTTGTTATATCCTTGAGAGGCGGTGAGGTTGACTCGAGGCTAAATATAGTAGAAGCGGATGTAGTAAATGTTTTGAATAATCCTGGTATATTACCACCCTTATATTATAGTTCTGACATCATCATCATTAGCCAATATAAACTGCTGGACATAGGCCTCCCAAAAATCTTCACATCAATCGGTCCTGCGCTGCAGTCAGATTGACTTCCGGCACGGCCGAGCAGTAGGACCTATCGACTGTAGGGGTTCATATAGGGGGCTTTGGGCCATTTCCCACCACGGTGGCCCAATGCGGGTTGATGGAAGTCACAGCTTCGTTTGTTGATTAGCACTGTGCATTACGAGCAGGTGAGGTTGGTTTGCGCCCCGTGAGTTGTTGTGTGGGATCCCTCACACCCCTTTCTGACATCATATCATTCTGTTCTGATGTATCCTCCACCTATAATTTTAACCTAAAACCGTGTGAAATTACGGGGGTTGAGAGGACTTAACACACGTCCCAGCATAATGCGGTGCAGTGTATGTTATCCTAACTAGCGTCATAGGCGGGCGTATGACTTTCTATCCTGTGAACATCTCGTTAGTATCCTAGCTTCATCCCCTAACAGAAATATCTAAAGTTTTGTAGTGTAGTTACTTGTGTTTAGCTACTATTCATCAACATCATCATCATCAGCCGACAGACGTCCACTGTTGGACATAGGCCTCTAACAAAGATCTCCACATCGTGATTAGCTAGTACTTGCGTTGTTTGACGGAAATAATTACCTTCGCAAAGAAAATCTATCTTAACTAATAAGGTCCAATATAGTTAAAAAAATATATGCAGTTAAAACTTTCAAGGTGTAATCCACTTCGGTAAATGCACCCCGATAGCTGATTAAAATTCATGAAATGTTGTTCGGGTGGAGGGCGGGGGTGGGGAGCGCTTCCTCATATTCTCGAAGGAAATCGTTCGATCATAAGGAGAGCCTCGACTTGGTAAATATTTTAAAAAGTTTACACCCTATGAAAATATTAGCTCGTCATCTTGATGCTGCACACCAGCTTTCAGACCTCTCCATAACAAGGGTGGTAATTTTACATATCACTAGATTAAACCGGAAGATATGGTAGTCTCTCTTTCTCTTTCTATCTGTCTCATTTCCCCAATCTCTTCGCCTTTTTCCTCCACTCCGCTCCGTCTTCATCATTGCCGTATGTCTTACAATACTACCTTTTTTGCTGGTAGGTTTCTATTCGCTGATGATCTAGGTCTCACAGCAGGACCTAATTCTATTGTGCAAACATTACTGTCATCCGGTTTGAAGGGCGCTGTAGCTTGTGTAATTACTGGGGTAATAAGACTTAACATTTTGTGTCTCAGGTGACGAGCGCAATGTGGTGCAGTGCATACCATCTTAACTAGCGCCACATTATGGGCTGGCGTATCACTTACCATCAGGCGAACATGCCGCTTGTCTCGTAACTTAATTACATAAAAAAAAAATCCACCAGGGATGAAAAGCTGCAATATCAAATTGCCAAAGTAGTTAGGGTGCCTTTTTTATATTTATTATATATAATCTAGTTATTTTACTACCCCTATATTTATTTTATTTTTGTTGTTATTATTTTTAATACCAAATGAAAACGTTACACACAAGTTAAAATACTACACCATAAAACTGATCTAGCTGAATCGCTTTCTTCTTCATCATCATCATCAGCCTATAGCGCTGGACATAGGCCTCCCTCAAAGATCTCCATATGGAACAATAGTTTTCTTACCTTCTACTAAATTTCTTGTATTTTCTTTTATTTAATGAAACCATGAGACAAACGGGACGTTCATCATCATCAGCCAATAGACGTCCACAGCTGAACATAGGCTTCTCCAAAAGATCCCCACATCGGCGCGCCCCGGGGGCCGTCGTTTGTAGGGGTTCTTACGGGGGGATTTTGGCCAATTCCCACCACGCTGGCCAATGCAGGTTGGTGGAAGCCACAGCTTCGTTTGTTGATTAACAGGGTGCACCACAAGCAGGTGAGGTTCACGTGGTGGAAAATGATACGCCTGTCCGTAACAACGTGGCGCTAGTTAGGCTGTTACTGGACCATATTGCGCTCATCGTTTGAGAGATAGGATGTCAAGTCTCATTACCCAAGTAATTCCACTAGCTACAACTCCCTTCAATCCGGAACACAGTGATGTTTGCACAGTACTGTTTGGTGTCAGAAACTAACACCGCGGTCATCGACCTAGACTTTCGCCGGTAACAAATACCTACCACCAGTAGTGGTTTATTAGATATGAAGGAAGTATTCTTCAGGTATGGATTGCAGTCCATACCTGAAGAATACTTGGAAATATTGGAATGGTCCGTACTCGGGCGTTGTATAAATTCCCGAAGTAAATACGGCGTGAAATCGAAAGCTTCATTTACGAATAAAGTTCGGCTGATCGTACGGAGCCCGGCGCGCACCACGGCTCGCTGAACGTGGAGTCGTTTACATTCAGCACCATAACACCGTAAACTATTTTACATAAATATATAGAGCAGAGAGTCTACAGAGCCACATTATTCTTCTAACCAACCCTCGTCTTCATAAACAGACATGACGCCGCACAGTAGCAGACGAGGCGAAGAAGATCGGGTAGACGTGGAACGAAATTAAGAGTGAAGCCTAAGACTGAACGCGATGGAGAATCACTGTGGTCGCCCTTTGCCTTATCTTCTGGCCCTAGGATGTTAATGAATGAACCCTCCCTTTGTTCCCACTGCTGGAACTATGGGACTCATAAGGAAGGGAGTCAAGATTGTTTATAATCATGCAGGCCGAGGGCGAATTCACCAAAAGCTGTCGTTGGAATGTCGGTTATGTAACCGGAAGCTAATTATGGATATGAAAGGAAACATTAGTTTTTTTTATAATTTTGCTTTTTATATATTTACATTTAAATTTAAATGTTATAAATAAAACTGTATTGATAAGTAAATCAAGTTCGATTCATTCTACTGTGATACCTAAGACAAACACCAGTCTTGTTTTGCTACATTCATTAGTACGGAACCCATTAATTATCACCAAGCCTTCATTCCTATAAAGCTGTAATTCATCTCAAGAATACTTCACTAGATGCTTCTCGAAGTAGAACTGAATGTTACATACCAAGTATAAAGACGAAATCGCTAGTAAAATCTATTCATAATACATTCTCATATTCATTTTGCTTTTATTACGTTTCGCAAGAAATTGCATCAATCTTCATTTCCGTTATTTCCGCTTAAATTGCAATTGCACTGGCAGAACTCCAAATGCAGAACAATAAATAGACAATGGTATGAACAGCGCAAACCAAACAATATTGGAGCGTTTGCTTGGCCCACGATAAACTTTTACAGTTTTGTGTTGCGTCTCCATATAGTGATTTATAAACTATGTATCCCACCGACCCGCGTTGGGACATGAATCCCAATCGATGTGGTGAACCTTTGGGAGAGGCCTGATGATGATGATGATGATGAAACTATGCATAACATGCTGTTACTCGCACGGGATTCTCCTACAACAAAACTATGTACATATAAGAATAAAATCTGTAAACTATCTGATTGTATATGAACTAGCTGCTCCCCGTAACACCCCCGCAACTGTTTTTGGGGATAAAATTTTAGAAAATCCATTCTTAACTGCCCTATATTTGGCAAAAGGAATATTCCTACCAAATTTAAAGTCTCCACGCGTTATGGTTCCATCGCTGGACATAGCCCTCACTCAAAAATCTCCCCATCGATTGGTCCTGCGCTGCTCGCTCTAGCGGCTTTCCGCACCCTTCACCAGATTGCGGTCACAGTCAATATAGCCTCTGGTACCGCCAGGTACTAGTAGCTGTCCTTTATAGTGGTTCATATGGGAGGATTTTGGGCCATTTATCACCACACTGGCCTAATGCGGATTCGTGGAAACTAGATTTGTTTGTTGATTAGCAGCGTTCAAAACAAGAAAAGCAATCTCTGTAAATATCACATATGTACATATATATGTTACTGGTGGTAGGTCTCTGTAGCTGAAGACCGTCTCAGAAAGTACCACCGCAGCTCCTATTGCAGCCGACAGACAGTACTGCGATCCGGTTTGAAGGACAAGTAGGTATTACCGGTAGTAAGTCTCTGCTGCCGGAGACCATCTAGGTAGGTACAGCTGCAGCTTCTATTTCTATTGCAACCGACAAACAGTAATGGGCAAACATTACTGTGTTTCGTATTGAAGGGAATTGTAGCTAGTGAATTTACTGGGGTAACGAGATTCAACATTTAATTTCTCAGGCGACGAGCGTAATATGGTGCTGTGTATATTATCCTAAATGGCGTCGCTTTATTGAGGTCAGACGTATCACTTACTATCAGGTAATCATCTAACTAGCCAAATCTCTTCGTCACTAAAAAATATATTAAAAAAAGTTGTTTATAGAATAAAAAAATTTATATTATAACTATATAATTGCTAATGAAAAATTTCTACTGTGTTAAAGTAAAGTTTCCAGATTGAATATGCAGTAATGCTCGGCTCGGGCGCCGTTATCGCGGACGCGGACATTTCCTTTCAGATCTTCCCTTTGTTATGAAAACATTACGATCAAGTGAAATTTATCGCAGATTTATTAATAGGTCGATCACATATTTCACTAGCTGCTCCCCCTCCCGCTTCACTGGCCGTAATATAAAATTAGTCCTGAAATTCGTCTGAAATATTCCTCAAGAGCGACCGTAATCGCTAATGACTTTCTATACCGACCGTTACTACAGCAACCGCATAAATAATGATGAAGGATCTATGAATTTCAATAAATAAACATCCTATAATAATCTACAGATCATTCTGCGTCGAATGCTCTTGTTCCCATGTCGATAATTTCACTAGTTTTCACGTGATGGGCGAACAAATAAAACCCATTTTCATTATATGATCTTGTGCTCCTAACAAGGATTCTTTTTACAAGGAAATTAAAATATATTTAATAAAATGCTTTATAACCCCTTAGTATCTTTTAGGGATATATGATGAAACATCATCATCATCAGCCGATAGTCCGCTGCTGAACATAGGCATCTGCCAAAGATGTCCACATACAGGCTGCATGGGTTCCGGTACCGGTGAGAGTGGGGGTTGTCGTATGTAAGAGTTCATATGGACTATTTCCTAATACGCTGACCGAATGCAGCTGACGAGATCCAGCCGCATTTGTTGTTTAGCAGGGTGCACCACAAGCAGGTGAGGTGGACTTGGGTCTCTTACACCCCTCTTTTCTGTTCCCTTTCTCTCAATATTCGTTAATATCAAATCGAAAGGACATGGTACAGATCGTAGAGAGCGCTTTATAATGATAATTAATTTTAAGATAAACAAAGAAGAGGAACGTATAAAATCTACTTATAATAAAATATAAAAGAGAGCGAAGAATATGAGAGAAAATAAAACTTAGTTTTCTTAATTTTAAAATAACTTAAAATTGTAAAGTTACTGTAACGAGACACAGCTGTCAGTGGCTAACTTATCATAAATCTGCATTCGCGAAGTATTTCCAAAGAAAACAGAAAATTTTACTACTGGAAAGCATTTGTAAATGAAAGTCTGTTTTATCCTTAGAGCCCCGACGGCAGGCAGTTTTTCGATCGGAGTGAAGATCCTTGCAGGATGTACTAGAGTTGACATCGATCAGCTATCGGTGAACACATGTAGACCTTGGCTACATATGTCTAAAATAGGAATGTATGTATGTTTCTGTGACATAAGAAAATATTGTTTTTTTTTATACCAACAGGCGATAAATAAAACGAAACGTTCACTCAATAGTAAGTGATACGTCCACCCATAATAACATAGCGCTAGTAATAATGGTTAATACACACTACCACATTGAGCTGGTCGCTTTGAGACATAAGATATTGTCTCATTAGCCCAGTAATTTCAATACCTACAGCGCCCTTCAAACCGGAACACAGTACTGTTCGCACACTACTGTTTATCAGTTGCAATAGGATCTACGGCGGTAGCTACCAAAACGGTAACCGGTAACAGAGACCTATCACCAGTGAACTATTGATTAATAAATGTTTCTACTGTACATGTGAGAAACCGCAACGCTCATTACTACCACAACAGTAATATTATCGTTAAACACCAACCTGAAAGACTGTTGTCTCCTCAGACAGGTAGTCCATCAGGAAAATTTTGGAACTACCCGCTAAGGCGTTTCTTTGTAGCCAAAACAATAAACGGATCACAAAGTAATTTAGTTATATAGACATAAGGGTTTCACTTTTAACACCTCTATGGATCAGGGGTTAAAAGGAATTAATTTTATCCTGTTTATCGTACGTTGGCATTGTTTTCGCAGGTTAATGAAAAGGATACAGACATACCCTTCATTGCGTACGGGTATTCATATAGGAATTTGATTAGATCTATAAAATTACTTCGGGAATAGGTGAAGAGAGTAGAACCTATTTTAGAAGAGTTTATCTCAATAAGGAAACAAAGTTCTTTCTCTCTATAAATAAAAATCTCATTATATATATTTAGTCATAATATTACTGTCATGTGGTAGTAATGAGCGTTGCGGTTTATCCCATATACAGTAGGAACACCTTCATCATAAACCGATAGACATCCAGTGCTGGACATAAGTCTGCTCCAAAAATCTCCACATCAATCGTTCTTATGCTGCCGGCATCTTGCAGCTTCCCGCGACCTTCGTTTGTAGGGGTTCATATGGCGGGATTTGGGCTATTTCCCACCACGTTTGCTCTAATGTGGATTGGTGGTATCCAGAGCCTAGTTTGTTGATTAGCAGGGTGCACCACGAGCAGGTAAAGATGGCTTAGGTCTGTGAGTTGTTGTGCGGAACTATTAATTAATACTTTACTGGTTTACGTAGCTACCACCGCAGCTCCTATTCCTACCACCAAACAGTAGTAGTGTGTAAACATTACTGTGTTCCGATTTGAAGGGCGCTGTAGCTACTGTAGTTACTGGGGTAACGAGACTCAATGCCATACGTCTTAAGGCGACGTGTACAATGTGGTGCTTGAAATATCATCTTAATTAGCGCCATGTTTTTATGGGTAGGAGTATCACTTACCATCACGTGAACGACACCCTAGTCTAGCCGCTTAAATTAAAAAAAAAAATTTTAGTATGACTATCTAATAGTTAAAAGTAGATACCTGCAAACGTATTCAATACTTCTACATAAATATATACCTGGTACACTTAATTTCCGCGTAAACGTACCTTAACTTAGATAAATCTTTTAAGTTATCGCACACCGGGGTATAGTATAGTAAGATTTTTACAGCCACCTGAAATTTTCGCTTTGAATAAAATATAAATAAAGATCAATATATTACTGAAACCTGAACAGCATACGAGCGGCGCGCTCCGTTCTCCATTTCAAAGCAGTGAATTCTTAATGAGAGGAACCTTCCGCTGAATGCGGACAGTGTTCAAGTCCACCGCATCTCCTGAAATATAGTTCATACAACTTAAGTTATAAATGACTTAACTTGAAGTAAAGGCAAAAAGATGTGTAACTTAATCGACTTTACTGCCAACCTCTAGTAGGTCGATGCGTTTGACAGCCCTTTAATCTCAGACTAGTAAGAATAGGACTAAGGTTAGCCCTGCTTGTCGTGGAAGGCGACTAAAAGGGTCAAGTGGTTTCGCGGGCCTTATCGCTCAAGTGAAGCTGCGTGGAACTGCGTATGGGTTAGCGATGGTGCCTAGGAGAGCTAGGCTCCTCCTCAGAGACGTGTGACACAAAGTGTAGAGGGGCACCGGAGCGTTCTATAAGAGATCCCGGAGACTTTCCGAATGCACTGATGCGGACCAACGACGGGGGATTTAGTGAGTAAGAATCTCACATAACCCTGTCCTCCCCCCAGAAATAAAGTATGTTTTGAAGGTTTCTACTCCGAAACCAAGAAAAAGGTCTACTGTATTAATAACAAGTACCACCGCAACAGTGTTGTGTAAACATTACTGTGTTCCGGTTTGAAGAGCGCTGTAGTTAGTGTAATTACTAGGGTAACGAGGCTCAACATCTTATGTCTCAGGCGTCGAGCGCAATGTGGTGCAATGCATGTCGTTTTAACAAGCACTTCGTTGTTATGGCCGGCGTATCACACACCATCAGCTGAACATCCAGCTCGTCTCGTCGCTTACTTATGTAAAAAAAAAACTCACTAACATATTCTCCTGATGACAGCTAATTTGCTTTCGAGCTGTTTTCTACTAGACAATTGGTCCTGGCGACCGACCAATGATGCCAATTATACACTTGGTTAAACTGATGCCTGTACAGCAGAATAGGAAAGGCATGAGAACCTTGAGGTCTCAAATAAGCTCTTAAATGTCCAGTACTGGAACCAACGGGTAATTAATGAATGTTCTCATGAGTATCACAGAGATGCCGTCGTCCTTGCAACTACTACCACTCAGTCAAGAGTATACTAATGAGAAGATATTACAGAAGCAAGGAATTCATCATTATCATCAGCTGATAAACGTCAACTATTGGACACAGGCTTCCTACAAAGATCCCCACATCGATCGGTGTTGCATCGCGCGCATCGCTGGGCGTGAGGAGCCATCGATTGTAAGGAGTTCATATTGGAGCATTTGGGCCATTTCCCACTACGCTGGTGCAACGTGGGTTGGTGGGAGCCAAAGCCTCGTTTTTGATTAGCATGGTGTACCACGAGCAGGTGAGGTTGGCTCGGATCCCGTGAGTTGTTCTGCGGGAGCTCTTACACCCCTAGTAGAAGTCATTGACAACAATTAATCTGACAAAATATGGAGCCTTAACTAAAACTCCTGTATGCTACTTCTTTTCATTCACTATTTTCGCTTATATACGGTACAATTACAGATAGTAGAAGCCCAATATCTGATGAGTAGCAGTATTACCAATCAATCGTATGACTCTGAGCTTGAGGCTGTGACCCTCGAGAAGACATAGACTTTTGACCACCAACGAATCACGCTCACTGGTTCGCGCCTATCTCAAATTGGCAAAAACAGAGTTCATACTTGAAAATCTCTCATCACATCATCATTGTAACTGATGGACGTCTACCACCACGTCGTTATGGTCGGTGTCACCATCATCGTCGGTTCTTCGATTAAAAAAAATGTATGTATACGCAATAATATATGGAGCTGAGATTTCGAAACTACCGTCATGATTTAATAATAACCTAAATAAACAGTTTTTTCTCGCAGCTGCCTTCGGCTGCAGTTGATTTAAAAGTAAATTAAAAAAGTGGCTGAATAGTTGGAAGTGGATTGCCCTCATTAATTGTAAGAAAATCTCTTTCCAACTGAACTCCATGGACATTTCTGTAATTAAATTCCCGAAGACACTTTTTAATTAACATTTGGCTTTTGAGGTACGGTCCGGATAAAAGCACTCTTTGAACCTCCAACAGAGAACAGATACATTCTAAGTTTGACAACGTGTATATGCCTGATGATTTTAAGAATTATCAGATTTAATTTATTTGGAAGGATCAGAACAAAGTTCTAAAAGAAACTGAGAGGAAACCAAATTTGATCAAATCCATAACATCATCAGACATTGTTAAACTTATTCAGATGTTTTTAAGCCTATTCTATTACATTGTGTTCTTCTAAAGTTTCTTAAGTTTATGGTATTCCAAGAGGCCTATTTCCAGCAGTAGTCTGCTGTCGATTAAAATGATGATGATGATGACGATTCATAACTGTATAGTCAATTGACGTATACAAACATCATAGAAATATTGTTCATGGTACAACGGCAACCAATATCTCATACAAATCTGCTGTGAACGTTTACTTATACAAATATTTAGTAAAATGTAGTTTTGAAAAATAATTAAATTTAGAGCGTTATACACATTTATCACTAAGTTATTAAGCTTTCAGAAATGCCTAAACTTTGTAAAGTCATTTTGCGAGGAGGTTGAACCCGCAACGTAAGCATTCAGCTCGCCGTTATCTAGTTCACGTTGCCGGGTCCCCAACTTGGAAACTTAGCAGATAAAGATCGCAGCGAGTTACAATACATGGGCTATTGTAGATCGTTGTTATTGATTTAATACTAAAATTAGTTTTATCTGCCAATACATTACCAATAAATTTTCCTTAGCAAAGTAAATAAATACTATGTCTTCTTTAGTTTTAGTGTCGACGGAAATCTCCACCGTCTCTTACAAATTCAGATTATTTAAACTGACGGTTAAATCTAACTTCATTATAAATATCATAGTTATAAAATAATTTAACTGAAACATCATCATCGTCATCAGCTGATAGACGTTTACTGCTGCAAAGACCCTTACCTCGATCGATCCTGCGCCAGGCACCAGGAGCCGTCATTTCTAAGGGTTTATATGAGAGAATTTGTATCATTTCTTACTACGCTATCCCCATGGCAGTGAGTGTGGACTTAAACATAAATATGAGCTGATAGAGGTGTTTCTGATGGTAAGTGACTTTTCCATCCATAACAACGTGGCCCTAGTTAGGATACACACAACAACTCATTTTGCTTGTCGCTTTGAGATGTAAGATGTAAAGTTTTATTAAATCAGTAATTTACAAGCTATAACGCCACTCAACTAGATCACAGTAATGTTTGGAAACTACTGTTTGTCGGCTGCAGTAGGAGCTGCAATGGTACTTACCTAGACGGTCTCCGGCAATAGAGACCTACCACCAGTTTGAATTTGAACTTCTTCTTGATGATATCTAATATCTGATCACTCACACAAACTAAATAACTCTTGCCGTATTTAACACTAGTCTTATATGAAGACAGACGGAAAGTTTGTTTTATGTAACTACAGAAGACATTCCAGAAGTACTAGCTGTTCTCTGGCCCCTTTACTAGTCGTAACACCCCCGCGACTCCTTCTGGGAGAAAAAACATATAAGATCCTTTCTTAACTGATCTACACTCGGCATAAAGAATATTCTTACCAAAATTTACATCTCTAGGCCTTAAGGTTGCAGAAATATCTTGATGAGTTTCTACATAGGTGGAAAGCTTTTATATGTATGAATATATTGAAATCGAAAAAGTTAGCAGTTGACCATGATCCAACCAGATTTCAGATGGTTGATCTGGTCTGTGGTGGTAAAGCGCTCTCATCTAGTAAGAGTCTAGTCACTCTTTTCTAGTATTCTTCGTTTTTGACGGGAACACCAGCGCCAGAAAGATGCTCCACTCTGCTGTTTTCATGAAGAATAAGGAGCTGAACCTTTTTGTTCGTAAAGTGGAGATGTCTACAACATAAGTATGGTAACTCGCCGTGCTTCTGATCGACAACATAAGGAAGATTATATTAATCTACATGATCAAATGAATAATCTCGTATCAGAGAGATTATGAGATAGTTATGATAATTAAAATGTAGCTGCTCTTGGCAAGGTTACACAGTTGCTTGTAATATATAAAATGTTTCAAATGGAAGTGAATTTTGTGTAAATACCGGCTCTGAAAGGATCTAGACATGAAATAAATAGGCAAACAACTCGCAATACTTTTAATGAACGCCGAGTTTATTCTGTTAGGCGCGGCCGGCAGCGAGGGCGTTATGGAAATTTTACATTCAAATGTCCAGCAATGCTCAGTAAGAAAACTTTCATAAAAAATTTAACGACCTGTCCTCCTTCTTAATTTAAGGCTTTTTGTTGTTGTTTGAACGTAATTTCGCTTTAATATTATTTTCTTTATAAAAAACAAATAACAGTTACAAAAATGCTGTTTATCCTCGTTAAGTAATATTCATCTAACAAATAGTGCATTCACGCCTTCAACTAGTGCGCAGAGACACGGCACTTGACCATCGGACTGGTCCACCGTTTCAAAGTCGCACAATCAGCGATGGTGGAAGCTATGCTTGGAATTTATCTATGGTTCAAGATCCGGAACGAAGAAGAATTCTTTAAAGTAAAACCGGTTCAAGAGAAAATGGTAGAGAGACGCCTGCGATGGTATGGCCATGTGATGCGACGACCAGTAACGATGGATATCGAAAATAAAAAGAGAGGCCCTGGGAGACCCCCGATTACTTGGTTGACGATGATCGATAATGATCTAAAGAATAAGAAATTGACAGAAGCTATGACAAAAAATAGAGATATATTTAGAAAAATGACCTGGAGGGCCGACCACAAGTAAAGATGGGACAAGGTCTAGTAAGAAGAAGAAGATTCGAAGGTGAACTAAAGTTGTTGACGTATCTCTCAAAATCTGCAAGCTAAAGAGGCAATGAGCTGGCCTCTGGCAGAGGAACCTGGCGCCGCGACCGGCAAGGGCCGTCGGTCTGTCGCCCCCTTTGGAGAGGGTTCCCGAGGTGACTTTGGCGACGCATCTTGTGTTCCGATGCGTCGTCACGTAGGGCTTGTGTAATGGGAGGGGTGATTCTCATCCCTCCCCGAGGTGGACCCGTTCGAACCGGGTGCCAAACGGGAGTTGCGGAGAATGCGTATCATCACGCGACCCTCGTAACTATTGGTTGAGGCGGAACACCGTGTGAAGCTTTTTAGTCGGTTGGAGTCCGACACTACCCCACTACCGGCCCAGTATTGGTACGGGGTGTGCGTTCCATTAGCATTTTGTTACACACGTTAAAAAAAAAAAAACACCGCGTCCAGGGAGATGGTGCGGTAGGCTCCAGTGATTCGTATTGCCAGCCTCCGTTGCAATTTGCTATACGAGCTCTTGTGTTTCGCAACACTCATGGCCCCCGCCCACACCGGTTCTCCATATAGCATGACGGACTGTATCGCGGACGCCAACAGTCTGCGGTTACTTGATCTTGGCTCTCCTTTTCTGGGCATAATTTGGTCAAAGGCAGCTGCCAGTCTTTGGGCTTTTCCAGTCACTTCTTCTATGTGTTTGTTAAACTTTAGACTTTTATCAAGCCAGCTGCCGAGGTATCTTAATCTGTTCGCTGGCACCACTCTGACGCCCTGAACAGTGAAGTTGATTTCGCTCAGCCTTCTTCTACCGCTCAGGACGATTGCCTCAGTCTTCTCCGGGGCCAAGTGCAGTCTCTTCTGCTCCATCCATCGACTTATCCTTTCTAGGGCTACGTTTGCTAAAGACATGACTTCTTCTTCCTTTTTTGCGGTGACCACCAGAGCCAGGTCATCGGCGAAGCCTATCAGTTATGCTCATTTTCCTAGTTCCATTAGTAGGACCCCATCGTATAATATGTTCCATAAGGTTGGGCCCAGTATTGAGCCCTGTGGAACGCCACCTGTGACCCTTTTTTCTACGATGGTACCCGCGCCGTCCGTCAGTGATATATATCTATCCTGGAGGTAGCTGTTTTTGATATTGTATAAGTATTGTGGCATGCCTTTTGCGGCCATTTCCTCCAAGATGAGTTCCCACGATGCGGAGTTGAAAACATTTTGAACATCGAGAGCCACTACTGCACAGATTCTTCTGGTCCTATGGGTTCCCCCTTCGCCCTTCGCTTTCCAGATTCGTCTTTATAGTTCAAGTTTCGCTTGTTTATACTTCTTTTGGAGTTCATTTATTTCCTTGCTTTCATTGTCTTTCCCTTTTGCTAGCTTTTTTTTTGCTTCTTGTATACCTTTTTCTGCTTTCCAAACACCCTTTCCTTGCTTCCGCGATTTTTCTATTCCACCAGTAGACTCCTTTTTTCTTACTATTGTTGTTGCTTTTGGGCATAGAGGCATCACATGCTCTCGTCGTGGCCTGTACCAGTTCCATTGGAGTCGAGATCTGCGCTTTTTCAAGCTCGTACTGAACTTGTCTATGTCTAGCCTTTGCAGTTTCCACCTTTTCATTTGTGTATAGCGCTGCGCTAGAGGCCGTGCATGTTTTATTTCGCACACTATATATTTGTGTCCGCTCATGGTCTCTTCCTCAAGCACTCGCCAGTTCTTTATCTTGTCTACCAGCGTTTCAGAGGCTATAGTAATGTCGGGCCTCGACGTTCTGTCTCCTCTTTCAAAGGTTGGAGTCGTCCCCTGGTTCATAATAACGGTGTCGAGGTTCGCCACTAGTTCCAGTAGGTAGTGGCCCCTTTTGTTGGTTACGTTGCTACCCCACGCTCTCGATGCCGAGTTCAAGTCTCCTGCCACTAGGATGGGTGTCTTTTGTTGTTTAAGCACTGTCCAAAGTTCATCGACGTCCGCTTTAAACTCTTCAAAGGTACAGTTTGGAGATATATAACAGCTAAACACGGGAAGTCCTTCACCTTAAAGACGATAAACCCGTTCCCTCTATAGATTTCTGAGACCGTCATTGTCTTATTTAATATCACTAGGGCTGCATCTCCTTTGTTGTCGCATTCCCATCCAGCAGCTTTCTCCGTTTTCCTGTTAGGTTCTGATAGACCACAAGATCCGCGTTTATACTACTCGCGGTTGCCAAGAGGAAGTCGTGTGCAGCTTTGCCTCGGTCTATGTTTATTTGTAAAACATTAGTTGCCATTTTTATCATAGATCACAGAGTGGTTTCGCCTCGCAGTTTCAAGTGTCTCCAGAAAGAGCGGGCATCTACTGGTGCCAGCTGTATGTCCTTTTTTGCTACAGAGAGGACAGAATTGCTAATTTTTGTAGTCGTTTGCGATATGGCCCGTTTCCGAGCATTTCCTGCATGCTTTGCTCCTGTCTTCCCCGCAATAGTTTTCTGCTTTGTGGCTATATTCCCAGCACTTGAAGCATCTCAGCAGCTCTATCCTTTCTTGTATATGGCATATATTTAGCCCTATTCTTATTCTTCCTCTCCTGAGGAAATTTTCCGCATCCGTTTCTTCCATGATCACCGTTGCCGTCTGATCTCCTCCGCCCATCGGTCTCAGTGATATGATCTCCACGCTATCCAGGTTTTTTATTAACTTTGTCGTTTGTAAATCTTCTTTAACTTCTTCTTTTTCTACTGAGCCGTCTATTCCTTTAAAATGTAACACTTTTTTCGGCCCTCCAGCCCTTCTTACTTTTTTATCTCCCATCATCTCTTTTATTTTCTCTGTCATTTCTTCCGCGTTCTCTGTTAATTTTACAAGGACATGTCCCTTGGCCGTCATTTTTACCCCCTTTATGCGTTCTAGGGTCGCAGTCCCTTTTATTCCTTCTTTCAGCCTCTTTACAGTGTCGGCGTATGTGGTTGTCCCTCCTTCTATGACTATTACCTCATCCCGTTTTCCTGATTCAATGTTTTTTATCTTTTCTCCTTTTTTTGGCGTCTTTAGTTCCACTTTGATATCTTTTCCTCGAAACAGTATTTCTAGCATCTTTCTTATTGAACCTGTATCCACTCCTTGTGGCTTTACGATTGTGACCTCTTTGTTTCCCATCCCTTCCACTATTGTAGTCAGTTCTGTCAGAAGCTCATAGGTGTCTCTCTGGCTTCGTCCGTCCTGTTTAGTGGCATCATGGAACATAATTACGGCACTTGTTTTGTTGGTCCGGCTCCCCTCTTTGGTTTTGATGGTGGTTGCTCGTTCCACCGTGACATATGTTCCTCCTGGGCATGCTATTCTCTCGGCTTTGGTCACTTTTGGGTATCGACTTAGTACTCTCCTAGTCAGCCTCGAGTGTGTTTTCTCCCTCTCATCGCAGAAATAGACATTGCACTCCGTGGTTTTGTGAAAGATGTTCCCGTGACCTATCTTTATTCTTTTCTAGCTGTCTTGTGTCCAGTCCATACTTGATGCTTTCAAGAAGTCGTCGTAGCTGTCAATCGTCTGATCCGTCAGCTTGAAACGCTGGTTCTCTTCAGTCTCTAGTTTGTGTAGTATCTTAAGCTCTTTTATTTCCTGTTCTAATTTCCTCATCTTTTTTCTTGCTCCTTTTTGAAGGTTTCAAACTTTTGCTCCATTTCTATTGGTTTAATTGTATCGTCCCTGATGTCTTAGATTCTCTTGATGCCCCCGGGGGCGTTCGTTTAATTGACTCTCTTTTTTGAACGGGTTTTCTACCTGCCCAGTCTCTTTCAAATTCCTGTATGATTTGCAAAATTTTGCCCCCCCCACCCCCCCAGAATACGATGGGCTGCCCTTACCGTCCGAAGACGGCTCGGGGAGGGATTCTGCAATACTGGTACCCTCCTGGGGTAAATTCTTTTTATATTTTGCCTCCATACTTCCCTGTCACCTCAAGGTTTGCAGTACGCCTGCCGGATTATTTAAGAGTATCCTCTTGGTCCGCCAGCCGTTTTCTGATATAGGACCTTTTTGATTCCACGTCAATCTTATCAGCTCCAGTCCAGTACTGAGTGCACTGCGTACATACTACACTCAGGCCAGTTTTGGTCCACGCCGGGTATTTGATTTCCCGGTACCACTCGATCTCAGAGGTATTCCCCTATCCGCTACCTGGGGACGCGCCCGATGGGAGTCTGGCATCTCCTCACGGGTTAGTAAAAATACTGGAGTAACGGGACTTAACATCTTGTGTCTTAATTTTTGTAAGGCGTTGGGGGCAGACATAATTTATTTTTTTTATTTAAACACCTTTTTAAATCTCTATTAGACCATGGAGGCTATCTGGTCTCAGATGGCTTTCGAGTAGGCACATACTTTATAATAACTATGTTTAAAATTTTATTGGACTATCGACTACGTGTGTAAGGATTCCTGCACAGCAACTCACGGGATCCAAGCCAACCTCACCTGCTCGTGGTGCACCCTGCTAATCAAAAAATGAACCTCTGGCACCCATCAATCCGCATAAGGCCAGTGTGGTGGAAAATGGTCCAAATCCCTCTATATAAATCTCTACCCGTTCGAGGTGGGAATCTTTGGGAGAGGCCTATGTTCAACAGTGGATCTCTATCGGCTGATGATGATCATCATCTACGGGACTCTTTCCATCAGACGGCTGATGCCACTACAATTTATTTAGGTACTTTCTAATTTCTTCGTAGTTCACTTTCACAAAAACTTGACCTTAAGGTTATAATTGTCATAGGATTCCACTCAGTGGTGAAGAGCTATCTGAGGGTGCTTATAGACCAAGTTCTAAGTAGTAAGTTATTACATTCCTGTTTTTTATATGAATAAAGTTTGTACGGTAGAACAGATAAGGACTTCGTGATTTATCAGCTCCAGTACACATATTATGTTATAATCCAATTATCACTGCATCGTGCGCAGTCACCGAGCGAGCTGCAGGATAACGTGGCAGCTGCCTTTGTAGTCCTGCAGGCAAGGACGATTTACTGAAGCAAATACAGCTAATATATACTGAGACTGATTTTATTAACCTAATATAACTCTGTGTTGTATATAATTATATTTAAATAAACATCACCATTAAAATTAATATTTTCTTCTACAAGTATTTAACTGGGGGTAGGTCTTTAATGCTGCAGACCGCCTAGGTACCACCTCAGCTCTTATTACAGCCGATAATTGGGATGATCGGGATAATGAGATCAACATCTTATGTCTCAAGGTGACGAGCACAACGTGGTAATATGTTGTTATCCTAATTAGCGCGACGTTGTTATGGGCAGGTGTATCACTTACCATCAAGTGACCGTCAAGATCGTCTCGTAGAAAAAAAAATGCATATAAAAATGCTAGGATGTAAAATTACTTGTGGAGATCTTATTAAAATCATTGCTATCTCCAACGGGAGATTTTTTATTTTTAGGTCTATTTCCTAAAGTGTAGAAACCGTCATCAACAGCTGATAGACGTCCACTGTTGGACATAGGTCGTTCCCAAAGATCTTCACATACAGTCAGCGTAGACTCCAGTACCGCTGGGCACTAGGGGCTGTCGTATATAGAAGTTCATATAAGAGGGTTTGGGCCATTTCCCACCACTTACCACCCATTTGCCCTATGTCGGTTGGTGGGAGCCAGAAACTCGTTTGTTGATTAGCAGGGTACACCACGAGCAAGTGAAGTTGGCTTGGATTCCGTGAGTTATCGTGTGGAACAACTTACACCCCTATTACACCGTTTTTACACCCCCTAGAGTCGACATGACGACATATTCAGAGTAATCAATCCTTATCGCACATACAAAAAAATTGATTTGGAAAAAATCGGGTGAGTTTATACGCCTGTGCGATACATTTAAAGTTATAAGGGCGAAAGTTTGTTTAATGAACTTTCCCCCACTCGTACAAATTAAGTTAAAAATCTCGCTGCTTTTTTTCTCCGCACCTGATGACGCGAACTTTCACACAACAACGTTTATTACGTAGAAACATATTCATGAACATAAATCTTTCTAAACAACTTGTACGCACGTTACTCAGTAATTTTACCAGCTACAGCGCCCTTGAAACCGGAACACAGTAACATTTGTACATTACTGTTTGTCGACTGCAATAGGAGCCGCGATGGTACTTAGACGGTCTTCGGCAGCAGGTCTACCACCAGTAAATTGACTTGGATAGAAACTTTATTTTCTGCTGCTTATGAACTCACACTAGTTTTTTTTAATAAACAGTAACATTGTGTGTGGTCATTATGCTCTATAACATAATATCTTAATGTACTTATTAACTTTATTGTCTAATATGGAAATAAATTAAAATTTTACTATCTTTATGTATTTTAATACTAGCTGTTCCCCGGACGCTTTGCTGGTAGTAATATAAAATTAGACTTGAAATTCGTCAGAAATATCCCTTGAGAGCAACCGCAAGCAATTACTTTCTACAGCAACCGTTACTATGGAAACCGCATAAATAATACCAAATGAAAATGTTTATAAAAGTTAATTAGAAATAAAATAATTAAGGATGTAGGTAGTTTAAAAAATAGATAGCTTATAACCTACAAATCATTCCGCGTCGCATACTCATGTGCCCCTGTCGATTCGTTCACTAATTTTCACGTGATTGGCTAACAAAAAAAAACTTTTTTTTAATATATGTATAGATAGATAGATTTGCGAAGATGAAACGTTTTCGCATCTCTTTAAAAACTACTCGCGATTTCAACTGATGTCCTTGAGCATAATAAAATATCTACTCTATTTAACAGTAGCTTCGAAGATGTAGTCGTCGTATATAAAACTGAGATGTCACCAGTTAGATGGAGTCATTTCTTCGCAGGAGGGTAGCGTTTTTAAATTTTAAATCTCAACTGAATCCAATCTACGCTCGCCCGTAAAAATACCTTTTGTCTGAATTTATATGGAATTTATGGAAGTGAACTCCGCTAAGCGATTCGGAACACATTGCATTGTCGACGTAAGCTGCTGAGCGCGTGATTGCTTCCTCCTTGTACGTGAGTTGATTAGCTGCGGAGGAGAACCTTTTGCCGAAATTCACAAATTTCATACAATATTCTATTGTACTACACAATAGACAATAATGATCTATAGACATCTCCGAGCATTCGTCCTGTCAATCTAGCTTTATATACGTATACTAGGTGTCCCCCGTCCTTTGCTGGATGTAACACCCCCATAGCTCCCTTTGGTGAAGGAATTTTGTAAAATCCATTCTTAACTGACCTCTAAATAGCAGAAGCAATATCGATACTAAATTTTGAGTGCTTACATCTAATAGTTTCGGAGATGTCGTAACGAGTCAATGAATCTCTAGATATCTCCTATATATAATAATTATTGTTAGACATAATTAAATAAATGATTAGTGCAATCAATGGTACAGAAGCTGTTTAAAAGATACTGAAGTTGATAAATTAGAAATCTAATTGGTAGCGAGTGTTGTCTAATTTCCGTTAAATGAACAATGTTTCGGAAATTGTGCAATAATATAATAGAACTGCTATATTCTCATCATAACTCCCTTGGGATGTTTGCCAACGTAATAGTCATACATCGGTTTAATGTACGGGTGTAGTCTGAAAAACAATATCTGGTTAAGCTTAAAAATAACTAGAAAAAAATTTAGTAAGCCTGATAAGTGAGGTTACATATTCTGTTTTTTTTTTTTGGTAATTATTTTCAAACTTCCACCAGTCATTTGAGGGAAAAAATCAAAGAATTTGGATCTTGTATTTCGGAGTACACGCGCACAATAAGCTGTGTACGTTCACCAACATTCCCCCATGACGTTGGCAAACGTCCCAAGGGTATTATAATAAGAAAATAGCAATTCCGTGAAATTATTCCTTAATTTTCCGCAGTTCAGAGCTAACAACTAAGCGGAGCCGGGGAGCAGTTCTTGAATGCCGCAGCCGGGCCCCCTCTATACGCATTACCTACGTTTGTTCCGGAAGTTAAGTTACTTTACATCCGCGAAAACTTTACAATCCAACCGGGAAATTTTTATAATAAATAAAGCTAAATACTTGTTTTTTAACAAAGCGAGGAGACGAAGGACACGCTCACCTAATGGTAGATGATACGCCAGCTCATAACACTATGGCGCTAGTTAGAATGATGTATACTGCACCACATTGTGCTCGTCCCTTGAGACATGAGACGTTGAGTCTCGTTACCTTAGTAATTTCACCAGCTACAACGCCATTCATACTGGAACACGGTAATGTTTGCACACTACTGTACAGAAGCAGAAATAGGAGCTGCGGTATCTACTTAGACGGTCTCCGGCAACAGAGACCTGTGCTGAGATTGTTCAAAATATGATTGAAATTACAACAATTATTGTTGTAATGTCAATCAAATTAACATCACGGATGTCGTATGTTATTGTGTTTATGAATAAGCGGAGACGGAAACGTTGTTGTATATTAATAAAGCAATATACGGCTCCTATTGGATAGTGTACGATGGCTGAATACAAAACACAACTTATCAAGGATCTAGTGTTGTACTTGTAAAAATCATTTATTACAACTAACTAATATATAAAAGGATATATTGTATGTAGAAACAAATCTTTTTAACATATATATATATATATATATTTGTTTGTTTGTAATATAAAAATTATCTTAAATCACGTGTTTTTATTCAACCCCTGGGCTAATAAAATCTATTTCTCAAAAGCTTTCTTTGTTTGTCTACCCCCTCGTTCTAGGTGATCTAAATTTGGATAGATTTTGTCTGTGTTCGCTATTAAATATCTCAAAATTTAGACTATACTAAAACGAGTTTAAAGATAAAAAAAACTCAGTTCCGTTATCATTATGAGATGAGAGAAACGAGTACTTGTAAATATTGATCCTTCAATTATTCTCCTTATTCTTCTTAAGGTGCTTTTCTCGGTCATTATTAATGGACTATTCCTTGATCTTAAATTAACACTGTGTTTAGTTACTAAAAGTGCATAAATTCTAAATCTCTCATATGTTAATAATAACGTTTATGAAGCCAGGCATCTTATAGTATTTCCCACTTGTAATACACAATCATATCATTTCAGGATTTAAAGTAACGAGTGGTTTTCGCTCCGATACTTTATATCCCTGTTCATATAAGAATTTGTATTCAGCATCAGCTCCCTAAGAAAATACATGGGATTCTGCTTTGTTAATATCAGATAGTTCCCGACAATGATGCGCTGGTGATACGAGACGCGAGTTTCAGCTATTTTTAATCTTACCCTCTACTCCGCTATTGTTTTGTATGAAATTAAAGCTCAATGGCGTAGTGGATGGTAGAACGCTCAGTTGGTTTTAAAAGTACAAGGTTATAATATTTTTTTTATACGGAAACTTATGACAAGCTAGAATACTGCATCTTCTTCTGAATAAAATTTGTAATCTGTAACATATCGTCGGTTTTCAAGAATAATGAGATTTGGTTAATAATTGTCATACCTCTCGCTACATTACATCAATCCCTTGATGGAATTCCTGAAATTTTTCTTCTTCCTCCTGCCCTTCTCCCAGCTATGTAAGGTTGGCACAGTATGTACTTCTCTTCCGTATACCTCTATTACTCGTCATAACTGAATTCACACTCTGCTGTCTAAATTTCTGTAATAATAAGACGTAAATACTGAGTCATTGGTAAAGATATGGCTTCTGCAATTTAGAGGTCAGCTAAGAATAGATATTACAAAAATTCATCCCTAATGGGAGTTTCGGGGATGTTAATAACAGGAAGATCCAGATAAATTTCAAGTGTAAATTTCAAACCTATTACGGCTAGCAAAGTGAAAAGGTAATTATTAGTTAGTTATATGAATGTAAGTCTGAATAATAATTTTTTTTTATAGTTTGAAGCGACGAGGGGAACGGTACGTTCACCTAATGGTAAGTGATACGCCTGCCCGTAACGATGTAACGCTAGTTAGGATGTTCTCAAGAGATGATCGCTTAGAGACATAAGATGTTGACTCTTATTACCCCAGTAATTTCACGAACTACAGCGCCGTTCAAACCGGAACACGGCAATGTTTGCCCACTACTGTGTGGTAGCGACCTGGACTGTCTCTGGCAATAAAGATCTACCAACAGTATGATAAAGCGTACATAGATTTTACCTATGTAAGCTGGAGATACATCGATATGAAAATTTAAGATAGTATTATCATCATCACTCGATGAACATCCACTGCTGGACACGAGCCTCTCCCAAAGATTCCCACCTCGATCGGGTAAGGATTTATATGGGGGGATTGGGGCCATTTCCCACCACGCTGGCCCAATAAAGGTTGGTGGTAGCCAGGACCTCGTTTGTTTATTAGAAGGGTGCACCATGAGTAGGTGAGGTTGGCGTGGATCCCGAGTTGTGCCCCACCTTTACACCCTCAAGATTGTACTCATGAGATATCTTAATTTATACTTGAATGAAGGTTTTTCCAGTATATTCCTAATGGCGAGAGGAAGGAAATCGAAGAGTTTTGCCGGTTAGATTCTGGTATAGTGCTTTCACCAAAAAAAGAGGACTATGTCGTGATAACCTTCATAACGTTTATATACAGCCGATACATCTCAACGAGACAATTAGTAATAACAGGCGCTGGTCTCATGAAAAACTACATTAAGTGAAAGCAATTTCTTTTGTACGGCAAGCGCTTGTAGTTATTTGTCATTCGTCCGAACACAAAAAAGACCATCAATTTATGCGATACAATGGACCAAATAGCAGATAAAAGACCGTTTCCTTTGATACAAAAATAATAATACAAACAAAGCGCCGCCGCTCAAGCAAAGAGACGGCAACGCAACAATGAAGGGGAGAAGTTTGTATGGAGTTTCGGTGTGTCAATAAATATGCAAGTATCCCACTCGTCGCCATCGGGAGATTCGTCTTCATGAAAATTAAATTTAGACTAAACCCACAACCCCTATTATGAGCTTTTTATATTTTATTTATTTAACCACTTTGTATATACAAATAAAATAAAGACGAACAATGATTATAACGAAATGGAATAGTACAGGCGAATAATAACGAGAGAGTGAGCTTATAGGGGTGGTTTAAAAAAAAAAATGATTAATATATATACTATAATTCTTAAATATATATTTATTAAATTTTTTTTATATTGCTTTTTATGATGATAAAGAGCTACAGAGTATATCACAAAGAAGAAATCCTCCTTACAAAACTCCAGAATCTGATCCACGAGGATCTAATAAAATAGGTTAGGAGTTACGAAAAGAAAGTTACGAATAGAAGAGAAATATTTAAAAAAAAAACTCCTTTCGAACATTATCTTTGCACAGGAATCTGAAAGGGCAAGCGAGGATTTAAGCGAACCGCAGACGGGGCCTTTTTATCTTAAGTTCATCAGTAGACGAAAGAAAATCTCGCTTAACAGATTCGAGAAAAAATTTTACTTCGCGAATAAAATGTAAACATGTTCAATGGGAAATTATAAAGATGAAAGAACAAGAATATTCTTTTTTTTTTTCAGTACAAATACATTCTGCCGAATTTATATCAAAAATATGAAGTCTCTCCTTAAGATAAATGACGAAGATATAGAAAATCATTTGTTGATCATAGATCTTTACTACTGTATAGCAATATAAACATGGGAGTAGTTTTAATATTAAATATTACTGTAGACGAGCGAGATGTTCAACCAAGCACCAGATTGTGCTCGTGCTGAAGACGAGAACGGACGGAACACAGTACTGCTCGCATATTATAGTGTGACGGTAGAAAGAGCAGCTGTGCTGGTACCTAGACGGTCTCCAGCATCAAAGACTTTCCACCAGTACAGTCGTGTTAGATGCACTAACGCTATGTTTTTTATTTCTACCGCTAAACGTTCCTGTGCAAACAGAACTAGTATCGCACCTAATTCTATTGGTGGTAGCTCTCTTTTGCCGGATTGTCTAGATAGGTATCCCATTTGTGATAGCTGATAGCTCCCATTTCCGCCGCATGTTTCTGTTCCTGTTTGAAAGACCACGTAGCTAGTGAAATTGCTGTGGTTACACGTATAAGTCGAAAGGCAACGAGCACGTGGTGCTGTGTATACTATTCTAACTAGAACCACGTTGCTATGGGCAGGCGTATCTCAGCAAACGTCGCCAAGCGCTGATTTGATCTCCATGTTTTTATTTCGGCTTTAAAGGGATTACCGTAATAACTACCGGTTCAGTTTAATAGAAACGTTTCTCGTAACCTTCTTTAGGAGTGTCTTTAATATTTTCCATATATACTACTTCAAATTCATAACGACCTTATCCAAAATTTGTGACCTAACACGTGATTGGTCATAATGATCTCCTCTGATTCTACCATCTACTTGCTAAAATCGCCCTGTCGTAAAAGGCAAATAATTGGGATTGATTACTAGAAGAGCGCAGCAGATATTTTGAAGACCTATTTTAATTGCGTTAATTGTTTTACACTTTTAATAAAGTATTTTTTTTTAAATTAATTTTGAGACCCTTAAAATAATACAAATTTGTAACTCACAGCAAATATTTTGAAAACCCGGAGCGTAATTTGAAAAAAAACAAATAACGTTTAATTTATATAATTCTGTTTATGTTGTGATCAAAAAGCGCTAGAGTTCACAAAAACATAGCTTTTTTATTTGTAACTTTACTTTTAAGGTCAGGTTTACTTGTAAGGTTCACTATATAATTAATACAGAAGAACATATTTCTTTTCATGTATGTCATGTACAATTCACTAAAGTAGTAGTTATTTTTATGTATGTGATGTACAATACGTTAAAGTCGATGTTTAATTTCATGTATGTGATGTACAATACGTTAAAGCAGATTTTTGTTTTCATGTGTATGATATAGAATATGCTGAAGAAAATAGTTTTTATTACGTATGTAATTAACAATACGCTGAAGAATTAAATGAAAAGTATGAAAATAACGAAGTTACACTGAAGCGGAGCCAATTATAATGAGGTACGAAGCGCGAGTAAACATAGAAATATTTGTTCGTTGCGACGGCGGTGTTCGTGTAAACAGGCTTATCAATACGTTTCACTGCTACACATTTATTGGGGAGGACGCACAATTGTATTCGTTCATTCATATATTCAAACATCCCCTACGGGAACAATTATTTATTATTCAACGAGTCAAAGAGACGATGAACATTTAAGAAGAGCGTAAGTCTTCGCAGTTCAATCGTTAACTATTATCGTAGTCATACAGAGGTACCTGGTTTGGTTCTGGATATATAATACATGTTATATATATAATAGAATATAGTTAGTATTAAGCCTTTTTGTCCGCCTAATTAGCTTTTTATTTTACGAAGGAACGAGATAACGAGACTTTCACCTGATGGTAAGTGAACGTGGCGCTAGTTAGTATAATATACCAAGAACCACATTGCGCTCGATGCCTTAAGACATAAAATGTTAAGTATCGCTAGTTACATCAAAAATTTCACTAGCTACAGCGTCCTTCAAACCGTGACAGTAATAATAAACATTGCAGTGTTACCTTCCTAGATGGACTCCGGTCAAAGAGACGTACTGCCATTAATCTACCCATACTAGAAGTTCACAGATTTTCTACAAGCATTCATCATCATCAGCCGATAGACGAGAGAACGAAGATCTCGTCTTCATGAAAATTACTATCAGTTTGTCGTTTTTCGTCGGTGTTTGTTTTTTTTTTTAACAATTATAGATGTATACTGAGGTAACAAGACTTAAGATCTCAAGGCGACGAGCACAATGTGGTAGTATAATTTTAACTAGCGCCGGGTTGTCAAGTCCAGGCTTATCAATTATCATCATGTGAACGTCCCGCTCCTCTTGTCGCTTCGTTATCTCGACGTAAGACTTCTTCACTGTTGTGTGTCGGAAGACGAGCCGCGCCTCCGATACTCCGAAACACAGCATTGTGAAGGTGGAACTTAATTGAAACGAGCTCTAAAACCGGAGCGGAACAAAAGGTGCACCGCGCAGTCGCACCGCAGATCCTTTGTGATGCAGCACAGTACCAGCTATTCCTCAATAACTTCTGACGCAACTAACGAATATAATTAACGGTTATTTCTAATTACTTATATTTAACTTTTTAATTATTTGTTCTAATGATTTATTTATTTATTCATTTGTCACACATAGTACAGCAAGCGGATATTCCATCCACCCTATAATGTCAGGATAGTAAGAATAAGACTATAGTAAGCCCTGTCTACTGTAGACAGTGATTAAAAAGGTTTTAGATTCGTAGGCTTTCAAGTTGGGGTCTTAATTGCCTACTAAGCCAGCCCAGGGTAGATGACAAGAATTAAAATATCTCGTGTTTTTCGTAGCAAAGCGAAGTTGATGGGGAATATTAAGGAACTCCCAGAGAGGTGCTTGGGCCTATGCCCTAAGCCCTGACAACGCTCTAAACTCGACCATCGATCTAGCGTTGACAAGCACAAATTATATATATCCTCCTCTTCCCCCCGAAGGTTAGGTATTTTTAAATATTAAAATGGTGGTATCGTCTGCCGGTTACGCCTGGAAGACAGAAGCGATATCATAGGAAGGTATTGTAAAGACACATATGATATTAATAACAGGAAGAGGCAGGGAGGGGCGGAAGAAATATTTCTGATAAATTTCAAGTGTAAATTTTAGATCTAATTCTTTAATCAAAGCGAGCGGAACACAGATAGTTGTATCAGTCATCATTCATCATCATCAACCGACAGATGTCCACCGCTGGACTTGCTTCTCTCAAAGATCTCCACTTAGACACATAGATCGGTCTCGCGCTGCTCTGGTTCCGGTCTCTTGCTACAATCAGCATGGCCTGCAGTACTGCCGGGCACCAAGGTCCATCATTTCCCACCACGCTGGCTCATTGCGGATTGCTGGGACCCAGAGCCTCGTTTCTTGATCAGCGGGGTGCACCACGAGCAGGTGAGGTTTGCTTAGGTGCTGTGAGTTATGCCCCTAACGGCCCAAACATTGATATATATAGTTTGTATTCAAATTTCACTTATCAACAACAGATTTTAAAGTTAAGTTGTTGTCTTAGTGAACTTAGTCATCTAGATTTGTGATATTTAATATTTAGAGCCAATTCCGGTGTCTGTTGTAAACTCATTTAATAAATAAGTTGGGTTACGTGTGCACTAATTAAGAGAGTGTACTGAATACGAGATGTAACCAAATGAGCTTGAATATATAACGAACTAGGTCTCAGCTTACCCACTCAGCGGGATTAAGAAAGATTAAGGCATTAAAGAGTGGGAGATGTGCTGGATGAGGATGAGACGCTTTCAACTTTTTATGTAACCATTAAACTTTTATCTTCGTTTTATATCATATATAATTAACTACGTTATGGGAAATGAATAGAAAAGGAAAATCTGGTACACGCTCTCGTCTCTCACAAATTATATATATATCGTCCGTACCATCATCATCATTTCAGCCAGAAGACTTCCAATGCTGGAGGATGGCTACTATATGAGAGAAATTATCATTATCATCAAATATCACGTAAAGAAAAGTGTTTAAAAAAAAACAATTTTCTTAATAATATTGACAAATAATGGAGTACGCTCGCCCATCTAGTGAGTAACAGTTGGATGGTGGACCAGTCTGCAGAGTTGAGGCTTGGAAGAAGTGAAGACAAGAATTCATTTTATTCATGAAAGCATCAAACAAGTTTACTGTTTCCGAAGACGGTCTGGGTAGATACCATCGCAGCTATTTCTGCCACCAAACAGTACTGTCCAAACATTACTTTGTTCCGGTTTGAAGAGAGTTGTAGGTAAGAAAATCACTGAGGTAAAGCAACTTAACATATTATGTCTCTGGCTTTGAGCGCAATGTGGTACAGTGTATACCATCATAACAATCACCTATTATCAGGTGAACGTATCACTCGTTTCTTCGCTTCATTGTTTAAAAAAAAAAATAATGACTTTCGTTCATTAACAGGGTTGTGAAAGTATATGAGACACAGCTTATTTAACTTTAAAATTATACAGTTAATAAATAAGTTATTTGATGATGAAACACGTGTTTTAAAGTGTTGCACTTGTGTCCGTTTTAAAGATATATACATGAAAAAATTTATTATTGAACAGTTTAATTAACTTTAATTATAGTGGTCCAGGTATGTTAAGTTTTAAAGTTTATTAATCACGCACATCGGCGGCGTCGTTAAGCACGCGGCTGCTTACTATACCGGCGACGTATAACGGCGCGACGTGTACTAAGACCCAAAAAAAAAAAAAATTATAAATTCATACGGCACTTAAAAAGGTAAACCTCACTGAAAATTTATCACGTCATAAATTCAATTTTATTGTGATATCGCTGAAGGGAGCCTCAAATTTATTAAGTAATTAAAACGTTATGAATTCATAACTAACTTCAGCGAATACATCAACTTCCAGCGGCTGCGAAGGAATTACTTAACAGTGTAAGTATTTATTATTACTTTTTAAAGCTCTATACGTTTTTTAAGAAATCTTTTTGCTCTTTTGTTTATAAATTCAATTTTAATTATTGTTACTAATATCTTTATGTAATCAGGATACCTAGGTCTCTTGTCTGATACCGGGTAAATAGAAGACGTTACCGTTTCTATTCCTCCTGCCAAATAAAATGATAGTCTTGAATTTCCAAACACAGTAAACAGTAAATATACTCCTCAGGCTCACATACCCAATACCGTGATGATCATCTTGGTGTTACTGCCTAGCATAAGGCGACGCGACGAGAGAGAATATCACCCGATTGTAACTGATACGCTTGCCCATAAACACGGCGATAATTCGTCGCATTAAGCCGTTACCTTGGTAATTTCACCAGTTACAGTGACCTTCAAACCAGAAGCCCGGAATGTTAGCATAATAATAATAGAAGTAGTCTAAGTAGTAGTACCTGCCTAGGTCTCCGGCAACAGACACCTTTATTTTTGTTATCAGGGGGAACACTAAAAAAATATTGCTTCTGGGAGGAAGTCAAGGTTGTGTGGGAGGCGCCGGAATCTTCTACCAAATGCCTCGATGCGTCACTCCACTAAGCCTACAGCACGTCGTATTGAGGGATGTAGCCCTACTCCGCGCACTTTCTATAGTACGATAAGCGCTAGATCATCTCGTACTTGTCGTTCATCCTGGGCTCATTTAGAAGACAATGGGGACCTACACCTTCAAAGTCCACGCATCAGAAAACCCTTTTACTCGCCATCTACGACAGGCAGGGCTTACCCTAGTGCTGTTCTTTGGAGCCCGAGACTACAGAACAAGGCAACAGTGACGTACCACCAGTAAATCATCGTTTCTCTTATGGATCACTCGTATAATGAAATGCTTGAGATAAAATCAATTTGCATAAATTATTTTTATGATAATCCAGTTTCAAGTTAACCGAAATCCAATATAATAAAGTAAGAGTCAACTTTAATCCGATTCCCGGATCAAACGGCGGCTGTTAATTAAAAAGTGTCTTCCGGGATTCAATTACAGCGAGATCTATAGTTCGGAAGCTGGAGACTTAGTCCAATGGATGAGTGCAATCTGGCCCTCAAGTTATATTCAGCCAATACTTCAGTTCTACTTGCTGACTTATGAAATTAATTTTTCACTGCCGCCATTTCTTGCCAGAGCGATGCGCAAACAGTCTCTTCTGGATTGAAGGAAGCTGTAGATAATGAGATGAATCGAATAAGATAACTCACTTTAAGTTATAAACGCACTGTGATACAGTGTAAATATCTTAACTAACAATTCATGATATGTCGTAGAGATTACAGTCATGCTTGCCTCAATGGAAAACGAAAGTTACTTCTGATACATAGAACTGTTTAGGAAATTATCTTGATTGGTAATTCTTTACGTAACTTAGATATTATCTAAGTGATACTTCAAAATTATCTTTAAAGTAAACACTTGAGGCTGTAACTGCATATTTTGTAGATTTTTTTTATATTTATGTATAGGAAATGATTTTTTTACGGCAGATATTTTTGTAATTGATAACGACTATGCGTAACTTAGCTTACCTAGATGGATACGATTTTGATGATGCAACCTGAAGCTTTCATTATTAATTTGTAAAAAAAATACAGTATTAATATTGGAGAAACCGGATATAGAATGATTTTGTGTCAGTTTACGTCTACAATATTACCTTTTAATCTAATATTTCTTAGTTTAAAATAGTATAATCTAATAGTATGTTTAATTATAACTAGCTGTTGCTCGCCAACAGTATTACACTTAAAATTTGTCAGGTATATTCCCGTCCGGAAACAACCCGCCGCCCCGCCCCCTTTCCCGATATTAACACCCCCGCAACTTCCCTTACAGCAGCTTTTCCTAACCATCAAATAGAGCGTACAACCTATCTAGCACATGTAGTCTGAAATGCTAAATACAGTCCTCTATTGATAGGGGAAAGGAGCAGAGAAAGAAGGATGGGTCGCAGAAACAATGCATAGCTGAACGACATCAAGGAGTGGACCAAGATTAAGAGCACCACTCAGCTGATCCATGCTGAACGGATTCGCAGAACTGCGTGTCCAATCTTCATTAGTTGGAGGAGAAAAACAACCCCATTTAAGAAAGGAAATTTGTTAAATTCATTCTTAGCTGACCTCTAAATGGCAAAAGAAATCTTTCTACCAAATTTTGAGTGTTTACGTCTAACAGTTTCCAGGATATCAGGAGTCAATGTATTTCTAGATATATCTTATAATGAAGAAAGTACATAGATATCCCTTAGATTCTTTAGGGGAGGAAATTGGTAAATCCATACTTAGATAATTTCTACATAGCAAAACACAAACCTAGACAACATTCTGTATGAGCTTAAGTTGACAACCCTCTTTTTTTATTAACGCCCCTACAACCCTTTTTGGGGGTAACATTTAGTCAAATCCGTTCTTAGCTGACCTATACTCGGCCAAAGTAATAATCCTACCAAATTTCAAGTCTCCAGGCCTTATGGTTGTAGAGATAACGTAATGAGTCTCTATACAGGTGAAAATCTCATATCTCGCTTTAAGCCGGTTCCTCAATGCTGAGGGTCGTAACTCCTTATCGAAAACCTGGTCTTAATGATGATAAGCACTATTATTTGATGCTTTCTATATAGCGTCATATACAGGTGCTTAGATGGTCTCCATCACCTGGTCAGTCCAACGTTTTGGGTTCCATCCACGCAGCCTCTTATCTATCAATCTCATATATATATATAAATCCTTCAATAATTAGCAGCTAAAAATAGTATCCGGTTTTAAGTCGGTATTCCATCTGCCTACATTTATATCGTTAATTTTTTTTTCTTCTTAAAGATTATATTCAGAAAAATGTTTGTGTAATAATATTTTACTTTCAGCTGGCTGAAATTGAAGCGAGGCCATTGTTGTACCACATCGCCGTCCCGGGAAATCTTTTATGGAGAAATGCCATTAAATCCTAGGCGATGCTGGGTCATGGCTTACGTGTTTTGAAGACATAAAATATCCCCTGGGGTGGCTCGCGTGCTGCGAATAACGCTCACTTATTTAAAAGTATCATACACTTTAATAATTTGACAAGTTCATTATTTAATAACAAGTGGTAGGTAAGTAGTAGAACTTACTACAATTTAAGGGGTAAATAAAAAAGGGCTAAATTTTATATTTAACTATGCGAGGAGACGTGAAGGAGGTTCACCTGATGGTAAGTGATACGCCTGCCCATAATGTGGCGCTAGATAAAATTGTATATACTGCACCACATTGCGCTCATCGCCTTAAATAAGATGCTGTCTCGTTACCTCAGTAATTAGCCTAGCTCGGAGATCCCGTGACCTCTACCAACGCTGAAGATGACCACCGATAGGGTTTTAGTGGATAAACATCTCCACATAAATCTCACTCAATCTTTTCGAAGATTCCCCCTAACCTCGAAACTAAAAAAAAGTAATTAGATCAGCTATGGCGCCTTTCAAACCGGAACACACAGTAATAATTGCACAGTAACAGTTTGTCGGCTGCAATAGCTACCTAGCTACCTAGACGGTCTGTAACAACATACACCTACCACGAGGGAAGTTCATCATCATCAGCCGAGAGACATCCAGTACTGGACATAGATAGACCTCCCCCAAAAATATCCACATTGATCGCTCTTGCGCTGCAGTCAGCACGGCCCTCGGCAACGCCGAGCTGCCGGGGCCAGTCGTCGTTTGTAGGGGTTCATATGGGGCGATTTGGACCATTTCCGACCACATTGGCCCAGTGCTGGTTGGCGGAAGCCACAATCTTTGTCGATTAGCAGGATGCATCACGAGCAGGTGAGTTAGGCTTGGGCCCCGTGAGTTGTTGTGCTGGACCTATTACACCCGAGGGTATTTAAAACAAGTTTTTTTTTTTTTTTTTAACAAAAATTACGGCCATTTTAACATAGTAAAAATTACTTTCTACTTTGGAAAATGGAAGCAGTTACGGTGCAGTTGGAAAATGTGAATATAAAACAAGATTAATCAACGTCGCGCGAAATGCGGTCGCACCTCCAGCTCTTAATGCAGGCCGTATCTCCGACATTAGCACTCGTCCAGCATCGCGTAGCTTACATTTTTAATAACGAACATAACAGTTATTTATATTAATAGTTCCGACATTGACGAATGAATTCTCTGAACTCGTTTGTTCTTTACGTTCTGGGAAGTAGTAAATCATTTGAGAGATCTCCTTGATCGACGTAGCGGTGAGATGAGGGAGACGTCTATCTGATGGTAAACGATCTGTCTGTCCGTAACAATGAGAAGTTCCTTTGGATGCTTATACAGCTTGTAGCCGCTGCTTTGCGGAGACGATTGAAAACCGATAGGAGGTTCTCTCGCTTCTGACGCGGAGGATGACCATAAGTTTCTATTGATTCAAGTCCTGTACAGATAAAATGGGTATAAGTGAGCCAACCACACCCTGCTAATCAACAAACGAGGCTCTGGTTCCTGTCAACCTGCATTGGGCCAGCGTGGTGGGAAATGGCTTAAATCTCTCCACATGAACCCCTACAGACCGACCGATAGTGCCTGTCGGTACCGGAGGATATGTTGACTGTATGTAGACATCTTCAGAGGAGGCCAAGCAAGAGTCCAGCAGTGGACGTCTATCGGTTGATGATGATTATGATTTACATATAACCATACAGACAACTAGCTATTCCTCGCCGGCTTTGCCGACTGTACTACCCCGTACCTCCCTTTAGTGAAGAAATTTTGTAAGATCTATCCTTAGCCGAGTTCTTAATGGCAGAAGCAAAATCTCCACCAAATTTTGAGTGTTAATGGCTACTATTTTCGTAGACCTCAAGACGATTCAATGAATCTCTGGATATCTCCTATACATATATAGATTATCATATGTCACAATTACTTTACGTATCTTTCGGCGGTGATGAGTCTTCCTCATCAGAGACATATTTCAACTACACTTCGATACCCCTAAAACATATTCCGGATGTAAAGGTCACATAAAGTAACTTAAAAATCGGGAGGGTATTTTGAAAACCCCCTACTCGACCATCTATAACATTGCTATATTTAGGCTGTCAGCATTGAGAAGTCTCAACGAGCGCCCTTCGTTAACTTTATCAAATCTTCACTCAACGATCTTTTTGTATCGATATTATTCCATTATCGATATGAGAATATCGATAAAAAAATTTCAGTAATAAATGAACATCCTGCTTCACAACGCGTCTCGCAGACCTGGCGAGTGTATTCTGAGCGATGTATCAAAGAGGTCTTCATTATCCAACAAACCTCACTCACGCTCGAAACTCCTTCAATTTCGCGCTGAATTAGCTTCCATTCTTCATGAAAATAAGGAGTTGCTTTCTCCCAGTAATGATCTGATAACTACATTGTCCCAGGATTATTGTTAACTGAAAGGATTTTATTAATAAAAACGTGGTTTCGTGTTTATTTGGAGTGCCTTATTAATTATTCCCATATTTTGTTTTATAGGAATTGGCAAAAGAGTGGACAGTTCATCTGGTGGAGAAGTGATCACTGACGCTCATGGGCAGTCGCAACCTTAGGAGGAAGGAATAATAGGAGAGTAAGGTCCTCGAGTGGCGCCCGCGTACCGATAGACGTGGTGTTGGGAGGCTTCCCAGAAAGTGGACCGACGATCTGGTGAGAGTCGCGGGAACGCGGGACCGTTCGATGTGAAGATCTTTGGTGGAGGCCTATGTCCAGTAGTGGACGTCTATTGGGTTATGATGATGAAGGGTGTAATACGGTCTTATGATGTAAATGTTAGTCCACAAATTTCACCGTATTCCGGTTTGAAGGATGCTGTACTTAGTGAAATTACTGGAGTAACGAGACTCAACATCTTATCGTCTTATCAAGGCGTCGAGCACAATATGGTGTTGTATATACCATTCTAACTAGCCCCACGTTATAGACAAGCGTATCACTTAACATTACGTGAACGTCTCGCTCGTGACCTCATTGCATTGAATTAAATAAATATTAAACGTCTTTTAATAATATCATAGGATATATAAGGAATAGACTACTAGGCTCTGATCGTTTCTGATCCTAACACAAGGACTTTGAAGAGCAGGAGGTACTCCGTGGTGACCATGGATCAGGACATCTATCGACTCAGCCCTTCGTGACAATCAATATGTCAGGCTAATAAATCGCATGAATTTTATTAAAGTAAATAAACTACCCCTAATGATACGTTTGTTGAATAAAAACTGGCATTTCATAACGTCAATTATTTATTTCAATTTCCGATGGCGCAAACCGGATATGCCAATGAAACGAGAGCCATTGACACGTTTTTTGTTGACGGCAACTCTGATTTGAGCGGCTCGACCTAATTTGAAAGAAATTCGATGCCAATGTAAAAAGGTAACCTCAAACAGTGGAGTGTACGAATGTTTGTATTACGAGAACCTATATAGCTGAAGCCTTAATACTGCTTTGAATGAGTCCTGATCTTCAGACGCCAATACAGCAGGAGACCATTATCAGGCAGAACTGAATATCACGTTATGGAGACGCGAGGTCTGTATTTACTGGTGGCTGATCCCTGTATTTTTTTTACATGTCAGGACGTCGTTTAATTCAACCAGATCGTAACCAGCTCTTAATATATTATATATGAAATCGATTTTAAGATTGAAGAAAGCTGAATGTAATAAAATTGAACAGATATGATATCGATGAAGAGTGAGGGGAATTGCTGAACAATGGCGACATCTTCAATTATGATATATTATCACAAATTAATACCGATTCACTCTAGAATAAGTGGCAATGAAAACAAAGGCAGGTCTCTGTTGCCGGACACCGTCACATGTAGCGCTTACTGCAGCCGACAAACAGTACTGTGCAAACGTTACGTTGTTCCGGTTTGAAGTGCACTGCAGCTAGTGGGTCACTGACATAGCAGCACCAGTCGCGAGGCTGAAATGGCAATACGGCACATAGCTCGTAGTGACGATGGACGTTAGAATCTTTAAGTGCTGGAACGGCGACCCCGCACCGGAAAGCGCAGCATTGACAGATCCCTTACCTGGTGGATAGAGGACATAAAAAGAATCACACTGGATTCAAACAGCGTAAGGCCGTGCTTTGTGGAACACATTACAGGAGATATATGTCCAGCAGTGGACGTCCTTCCTTTGAAATGATGATGATGATGTAGCTAATGAAATTACAGGGGTAACGAGACTTAACATTTCAACATGACGAGTGTAAAGTAGTGCTGTGTTAACATCCTAACTAGTGTCACTTTGTCATGGACGAGTGTATCACTTATTATCAGGTGAACGTCCCGCCCGTCTCATCGACTTCAAACAGGTGATAGAGAGAGAAAATTTATTGATTGGAATAAAATTGTCGCGATGTCCGGACAAAAATTGTACAGGATATCAAAAATCACAAAGGATCTTATCGCCGTTGAATAACTGATGACTGAGACATGGCCTTCCTGATGGAAAGCGGTTAGCCTACCCTGTGGATGCTGATATTGGATATATCACCATCATCATCATTACGTGTCCTCTTCAAATTAAAGTTTAGCGATCAGATTGGAAAACCAAATCCTTAACTATTCTTTTTAACTCATGGTATTTAAACAAGGTCCACTCCTTTGTGTCGGCAAACTATTTCTTGCTCTGTCTACCAAGTGCACGTTTTGCAAAAACTTTGCCCTCCAGGGTCAACCTTGGGAACTCATAAAGGGACCCCTTTGAAGGTGTCCGAAAAATGCAGCCTTTCTCTGCATATCACCAGCCCGTTACTAATCTGATGGAAGCCTTACCATTCTCTTTCTGAACGAAGACAAGTATTGTTAGCTCTAAACTAGGGAAAATACTAAACTCATAATTAACTGTTATATACAGGATATTCTCGTTCCAGCTTCCGCTGTCATCTAAAGACGAAGGTCTTTAATTCGTGCGTGATGCCAGTGACGACTCATGGCACCGAGACGTGGCCGCTTGCAGTGGAGTCGCACAGAGAGCAATGGAAAGGACGGGGCTCGGGGTTTCCCTGCGTGATCCAATCAGAAACAAGGACATTCGCATGAGAATTAAGGTCACCGACATGGTCCAAAAGATTGCTAATCTCAAGTGACAGCGGGCAGGACACATCTTTCAAAGTACCGACAGCCGAAGGTCCTCGGTCCTCGAAGGTCTCCAACTAGGTGGTCCGACGATCTAGTGAAGGTTGCAGACAAAGCAGGACTAATTGATGTGGACATATGTCGGCTGATGATGATGAATTATCGTGTTAGTGTCACGGGATCCAAGCCAAGCTCACCTATTCGTGAGTTTACCCTGCTAACCAACAAACGAGGCTCTGGTTCCCACTAACCCGCAAAGGGCCAGCGTGGTGGGAAATGGCTCAAATCCTCCCATATAAATCTCTATCCGATCGTGTGGCAATCTTTGGTGGAGGCCTATGTCCAGCGGTGGACCTCTACGGGCTGAAGATCTGATGTGTGTCGTTTTATAGTAGATATATAAAACATTGGTTTTTCATATATTTTTCAAATTTTAATAAACTATGAAACAATAACATTTCTATGTATAAGTTTAACTCCTGAAACTTTTCAGATATTGATCACCGATTTAAGTTACGGTTCAAGTTCACAAGTTACTGTAATAATTGTTTTATTCTTTTTATAGAAAGATTCATCATCATCAACCGCTAGACGTCCACTGCTGAACATAAGCCTCCCCCAAAAATCCTTCGGGCACATTCCTCGAAGGACCGCCGCGCACTAGGAGTCGTCATCTGTAGAGGTTCATATTGAGGGGATTTGGGCCTATTTTCAGCACACTGGCCTAATGCGGGTTAACGGAAGCCAGAGCCTCGTTTGTTGATTAGCAGGGTGCATTACGAGCAGGTGAGGGTTGAGTTACTCGAGTTGTTATGCTGGAAACCCTTACATCACTTACCCCCATAGAACGATTAAGTAATGTTAATAAATACCAAAGTACACTCGAATGGCAGTAAGTAGTATCTGAAAGTTTCATTAACGCATTTAATTAAGTTTACACGATCAAAGAGTTAAGTAATACTAACTTGACAATGTACTAAGGCGAGATTAAGTTATAATTGTTCCGTCTGCCTTTGCGACGACAAACAACAGTTGAAACTTGCGTATTTATTCATTCATCGTAATCGCGTTCTTTGTTGTAACTCCTTAATCTATTTAAGGGGGGTTGGCAAAGGGGGTGTAGATATATAGTTATCATCAGATCGCTGTTGTCAGAGACCGTCAATGTAAACACCACCGCAGCTCCTATTTCTGCCACCAGACAGTAGTGTACAAACATAACCCTGTTCCGGCTTGAAGAGCGTTGTAGCTAATGTAATTACTGGGGTAACAAGACAACGTTTTATGTTTTAAGGCGAGAAGCACAATGTGGTGAAGTATTCTTTTTCTTAAAGTGCCTCTCCATCTAGTGAAGGTTGACCATCAGCGTGGTACATATCTTGCTGTCTCTGGTTCGGCGGAACAATTCGGACGCTCGGGATATGCCAGTCTATTCCCTGATATTCTTCAATCATGACTTTTTCCTTCTCCCACCTTTCGGTGGTGCAGTATATAACATCCTAAATAACGGCACGTTGCTATGGGCGGATAACACTGGGGTATCACTTACCATCAGGTGAACGTCGTGTTCGTCTCTCCGCTTAATTGTATAAAAAAAATTATCTGTTAACTCAAACAAACACATTATGGGCCAAGTGGCTTTTCTTCACAGAGTCTTATCTCCAGGATAGGATAGCGCGGGCATATGCTCTTCATCGTTGGTAAAGCAAAAGTTGGTAAAACAATCAACGTGAAGATCTTCCGACGAAGCTTGTACCCAGCTGTCAACGTCTATCGACTGCTGATGATAATGTCAATGATCTTCATCGTCATCACATTAAATAGGTTATAATTTATTACGAACATTTGTGTTTTGTGTGATGGTAATACTGTCACTGCGACAGGATCTGTACTTTATCTACAATAAGTTACGTGAAGTTACTTCAACTTGAATGGTGTTAAATATAATGTCAGTATGGTTATCCAGAATACCCTAGCTCTCACAGGTTAAGAACCAGACAGCAGTAATACAGTCTAAGCATCGAAGTTAGAATATGAGGAGCGTTTGTAACCAGGTAGTTTATGAAAACCTTACCATCAACCAAACTACAGTTGGTGAACTCGGAATGGGACCAACAGTCTATGTTATCCAGCGGCCTGTTAACCGCTGGGCCACGGAAGTAATTAATATGTTTTTTTTTATGTTAACAAATGTTACATACATAAGGGAGTAAGGAGTCTCACATAACTCACGGGATCCAAGCCAAACTCTCGCTCGTGGTGTACTCTGCTAATCAGCAAACGAACCTCTGGTTCCCCTCAACCCGCATTGGGCCAGCGTGGTGGTAAATGGCCCAAATCTCCCAATATGAACCCTACAGACGACAACCCCTAAGGCCCATCGGTACCCCAAGCCATGCTGATTATGTAAAGATCTTTGGGGCAGGCCTATGTCCAGCTTTGATCGTCTGTTGACTGTTAATGATGATGATGACTCTTGTTAGTAGTTTCGTATTTTTCGCAATAAAGTATAAGCAACATTTAGGTGTTCCATGTTAACTAATTAATTAATTAATTACTTTTTTTATGTAAACATGTCCAATTAATAAAGAACGAGTCCCGAAGCGAGTATTAGCAGGACATATTCATTAAAACGGACACACAGACACTTCCGCTTTTAATATATTAAAAACTCGTTCATACTGTGGTACTAAGTATAGTATATATCATCATCAGCTGATAGACGTTCACTGTTGGACAAAGGCCTCCCCTAAAAATCTCTACGTCGATCGGTCCTGTGCTGCAGTCATTACGGCCTCCAGCACCGCCGAGCACTAGGTGTCGTCATCATTCCCCACCACGTTGGCCCAATGCAAATTGGCGGTAGCCTGAGTCTCGTTGATTAGCTGGTTGCACCACGTGCAGGTGCGGTTGACTTTGGTCCCGTGAGTTGATGTGCCGGATCACTTTCACCCCACCCCCTAAGTGTATAGAGAAAAGTTGAATACATGCTTCTCTTATATTTTCTTTGTAGAATTTTGTTGCGGTTTTAGTTACATAAAAAGGAGGGTAGTTCCTTTATTAATTATTTAATAACTTATTTATTAATAACTTTTTAAAGGATCAACAATTATACATCGATACTAGTCTGTAATAGAAAATATATTTACACCTCTGGTGCAGCTACCCAAAGTCTTGGTCTCTGACACAAGGGCGTCAGTGTTGTCTGTCTCACACTGCCTCCTGTCAGTCTACTTCTTAGAGCTCGCGGAGCATATGCTCGACGACATCCTTCCACCGATATCTGAGCAGCGGTCAATACTGGTTCCGAGGAACGCTTTTTTGATGCTACGATCGTCTCCCATCCTTAGCAGGTAGCCCATCCAGCGAGTCTGTAAGCTTGGACTTCTCCCATGATGTTCGGTTCGCCAATCAGCCTCCCGATTTCAATATTGCTAACAGAAAATATGGTCAATAAATGGCGAATTGTCCAAAAAAATAAACCATTTAATCTAGCACCTCTTTTAAAAACAATCGGTTAACATTTAACTTTGATTTCATCTGGAGTAATGTGTGATAACAAATCCACAGATTGCAAAGTGTGTTCGCGCTGAATACTGCGGCTCTTAAATGTCAGTAACCGGAAGACAGCAAGTGATAGAGAGCCGGACGGGTTCGACGAAACCCTACAGCTGAAAAACTCTTCAAAATGTTGCCTTGGAACCGGATATGGGCCGTCTTTATTACAGATCAAGCTTTTCTGCTCTTCCGCCACGGACGCATATCACTCTTCCGTCGAATGCAAACTATATTTGTCCAGTTAGGAACCATTCCAGCAGTCCTAGGATCAGTCGCTGTGTTGTACAAACTGATTACTCCTAGTATTTCCAAAGCCACCCCCTCCTTTGTGTAGTTTAATTATGTTTAAGTTGTAACCGTTGTTGCTTACATTTCTAATTACATTAAATTGTTGACATAATTACAGTATACATGGGGGCGGGCGTCAAACTTTGTGTTTATTGTATAAATATATTACGGCATCGGATGTAGGCTTCGCTGCGATCCCCCTCATGGATGAAATGAACATAGTCGACTACTGCTACTTTACCAGAGTTTAGTTCCTGTAAAAAACTTGCTATATTAGTGAGGATAATGCGGAGAAGTTATCAATATACCAATCTTAATCGATCCGTATGTAAAACTACAGGAAGTGATCTGCTACAATCTGTAGGTTCTAGCTACCCTAATATAAACTAGCATGACAAAAGGTTAAATAGATAAAAACCTTATCTTGCGAAGTGTGGTACGTTGATCACGTCAATACCAATACAGTAATGATGATGATAAGTGGTGATGTGGTCTACGGCGGATTGACCTAGTAACAATGTATTCACACTCCTTGAAGATATCCATGCCGTATTTGGACGGGAACACTGATGCAGGCAAGTTGTTCAACTCCTGTGCTGTTCTCATCAAGAACCTCTTTATCCGCAGATGAGGGACGTTAACAACACAAAGATGGCGACACCTTTTTCTTAGTCATCCTCGGGTGGTGATGGAGGGAGGAAAAATACTATGTAGTGCCATCGCAAATGAGTAACAGGTATCCATATCGAAACGATCGCGCAGTAAAGGAATTATGGAGGCCTACCCTCAGCAGCATCAGTTGGGGAGGACTGAAATAACGACGGTTATAAATAAAAACCAAGACAATAAAGTAATGCAATCTTGCTTCACTATCGATAACTTGCGTGACCTAATACTTATCTAGTTAGCTAGGTCTACTATTCTTTGATACGGAAACGATGAAAATAAATTACTACACATTAACTACAGTAACATTGCAGTAAATAAATTTAATAAGGGGGTGAATTTTTCGTAATTAATTATAATTATGGCATGGTATATACTGATGTAATCTTAACCAATAATAAGCTGTAATTTATCACAACTTAACCGCAGTGTTAATTTAATCACTTCACATAACACATTTCCCTGCTTCAGTTAAAAGCTATTTTACTCGACGGGTAATATCCCCTTCTTCTTGTGCCCTTCCAACTAGTGAAGTTTGGTCACCAGTTCTGCGAATCCATTCCTGTCGGGAGCAAGGTGGATGTGAAGTATACGACAAATATATTTACAAAATTTCACGTGAATTGAAACAAATTGTGTAAATACATAACGAAAATGTATACACTGTGCCGACTCCACATAGCTGAGTAAACGGCAGAAGGAAGAAGAAGAGGTCATATCAAAAATGTTTTAATTCCTCCATCAGATAGTCTTTATACGCGACAGCATTTACCATCAGTTTTTTGTATTTTCCATTTTCAACCCATACTCATCATTCTTTATTCTTATCTTTAATACTCCGCTCTTCTATCACACTTCTTTTCTACTGTCATTCTGCATCCTAATCCCTTCTTCCATACCTCTCGCAATTGAAGACTGTCGCCTTTTACTTCCTTTTGTATCCTGAAAAAGACCTGGAATTCGTAACGCATCATACTCCTTTTGTTTACATTTACCATGTTCTTTTACGTATTTTTCAAATACCATTTGTTGCTACCTTCATTGATCAGAAAGGCAATGGCTTGCTCATTCAGCTATTTCTCCATTTCGATCTCGCAATCGAGTCTCCGTATTCCGTACTAGGGACAGGAGGAGACGATATGCGCCACGGTCTGGTCCACCGCGACGTCACAAAGGCACGAGACTCCTTCAGTTTTAACCTGTGCAGGTACTCAGAAAATCCCCCGTGCCCTATGAACATTTGGACCAGAAACATGTCCAGCTCGTTGGCCTAGTTTACCAGTGGTAGGTCTCTGCTGCCGGAGACTGTCTAAGTAGGTATCACTGCAGCTCCAATTGGAGCGGACAGACAGTACTGTGCAAACATTACTATGTTCCAGTTTGGAGGATGCTATAACATCCTAACTAGCGCCACGTTTTTATGAGTATGCTTATCACTCACGTTCAGGCTGATGTTCCTCTCGTCTTATTACATCCTTGAATAAAAAGCTATTTTTAAAGGAAGCTGTATCTAATAATATTACCGAAGTAACAAGACATTTTATGTTTCTCAACGATGAGCGATGAGGTAAACATCCTAAACACACATTGCATTTGTATAACGTTCTCATCTCGTTCTACTGTTTAATATACATTATACTACTTAATTTTTTTTTACTACACTGTTCTCGATTTTCTCAAAAGAATATTACTCTGTATTCCTTCTTGTTTAAGTGAATCTTATTTTATGAAACGAAAAAGCGTAACGCATATAAGACGTCACTAAATGTGTTTACATGGTTTCGACTGTGAGAGAATGAGGTAAAAAAAAAATTATACAGCTTCTCTATTGTTCCTCTCCTCTCCTTGGTATGGTACGTAAACACTACTCTGATCCTTTAGGGGTCCCGCACACGGATAGACAAAACCGGATAGTGTGAAATATATTTTAAAAATATATATATTCAATCGAACAATTTCTATCTTCACTAAAATGATACTTGAAGTGCTTATATTTATATTCTAGATGTTCCTCGCCCTCTTTGTTGGTAGTTACATCCCTGCAATTCTTTTTGCGTGATAAATTTTTTAAAATCCATTCTAGGTGACCTATACTCTACAATAGAAATATTCCTACTAATTTTGATGTCTCCAGATCTCGTGATATCATGACGAGTCTCTACACAGGTGGAAGTCCTTTATATATATATCTCCATTGTTCGTTCTTTATTAATCAATAAAATTGTATATCACTCTCTCTTTCCCGTTTTACCACCCCATATTGTGTACTCATCTCATTCTCTTACAAATTAACAAATCATCTAAGCTACCGCTAGTGTACTTATAGTTTTTTATTATTCTCTATCAATATTATCAAATATCAATACACCACGAGAGATATATTACCACGTAATATTTTGATCCTGTTTAGGGATACAATTGTTATTAAGGACATAAATATTCCATCGTACAAAGCAAATTGTATTCATTCGATACAATTTGCTTAACAAGCGAAAGAGTGAGAAGTTAATTCAGAGTCGGAAACTCGCTAATTAAGTTAGCCTTAGGGGGCAATCAAAGCCTTACGCAAGTTTACAAGAAAGGAAATAAGTAATCCAGTGACGTAAATAATTACTGTACAAGAATCATTCTTTATTAACATTTGATTTTGGTCAAGTGCGAGTCAGTACTCATAAGCTTTAAGTCAATGAAGATTGTGAGGCAGTTACCAAGAGTAATTGTAGCAGCAGATTTAAGTTCAACTATAATTTGTTCGCAAAGTTTATTTTACCTCCCACCAACCCGCATTGGGCCAGCGGTGGGAAATGCCGCTGAAATATAAGATTGAATGTGTAATTACTTCGAACATTAATAACGTACGCCAGCGGAAGGAAATCCGAGATGGATCATGAACAATGAGGGCGGCTGTCAACCAGGAGGACTCTTGACTTTCGCCGAATTTTGGATCAATTCCAAAAGCTGAGGATTTGTGATGGCGTTTAAAAATCTTTGCAGTATTCGCAAAGTACAATGGAGTTCGTGTAACGATTTGTTTGTATTCAGCTCATAAAAAAAATTAGGTCCTCCTTCAGATATTGATTTATGTCCCTACGAATTATTAATTTCTTCATACGTATATATATTTATTATTCTACGAAGCGAGGAGACAAATGGAACATTCGCCTGATGGTAAGTGATAAGCCCGCCCACAACAGTGTGGTACTGTGAACACCATTCCGACTACCACCACGTTGTAATGGGCGGGCGTATCACTTGCTATCAGGTGAACGATCCGCTCGACTCTTCGTTAAATAAAAAAAAATTAAGGTCATTGGCATTTGTGTCGTAAGAAAAGAGATATCTTGAGATGTTACATGGTTACGACACTGTAAAGTAAATATATGCACAAATTGGTCACCCCCGAGACACTGTCTATGGCCTACCAACACGGAAACCACCAAAGCAACTTTATGTGTGCGAAGGGAGGGGGGTTTAATGGCGTTGTTTTTTTTTAAAGATTTCTCTTGGCGGCGATTTGCGGGCGAAATTATATTTGGGGTGCATAAAACATAATTATGTTCAAAGTGTTTTAAGGGTGCCGCGGATTGAACAACGAGACTGAACATCTTACCTGTCTAAGTTGAAAGTTTTAATAACTTCTCTCATTGATATATGCAGCTTAAGTGTGTGTCAGTTTGTCGCCGATAACTTACTGGTTATTTGTGTACCAGTGCCAGCCAATGGCGTGAAGTTGGCACGAAATTCAAATAGTCCACATACAGTGATACCATGCATGCAATTATCATTGCATTTGCATAACAATTAAACACTGATAATAATTAGACTTTAATGTAACTAGAACAGCAGTCAATTTTGTTGACTGCTGGGCTTTTATATATATATTACAATTAAAGGAATACTGGTACATATCTGATGATATCTTCACATTAAGATAAATATTGAATAGTTCTTTATTATTATAATGCACAATATTACCTCAGTAATGTAGTTTTTGATTGAAGACCTATTTTTTTTATTAAAAATTTTGGTATATATAAAATAGTTTAGACTCGACACTTAGCTCATAAAACTAAACATACCTGTCGGTGGTTGTCCGGAAGTATTTTCAAAATCCATATTAAAAACAAACAACTAAGTACGGAAATAATTCATACAAAATTAAACATATATTAATAAGAACTGCACAGACCAATAGGCAGAATAACAGTGAGCCTTTGTCAGAGAAAGTCCGCCATTTTTATACCTTAGTTGTTGTATGATATATCTATTTTTAATATTAATACAAATACAAATCTTTTTGAAACACTGTAATTACAACAGCAATAAAAAATTACTATTTATTTAAACGAAAAATCTTAAATAATTAATTTAATACTTAATCGTATTGATTTTTACCGGATATAACAAAGTGTCAACATAACGGAACTGTCAATTGCAAATCTTTTAAATTTCATACAAATCGAGGTGAATACAGAAAAATATAATAAAATATTGCTACATTAATTTTACGGTAGATGGCAGCACCGTGGAGTACACATATACACTATTGTTTTACGGAAGATGAGAGCTAAAAATATTTTCAAAGTATTAACAATCTTAATTATATTTGTTTGCGCATGCGCACAGGCGACCGAGGAGGCGAGCCGGCGGATGCAGCCGCCACTTGCCGGACAGACATCGGGCGTTGGGGACGCCTCGGTTACTATTAATAAAATTTTACTAAGCAAGTCGCATTTAAATTAAGTGGGCAAGCGGCGGCTGCATACGCCGGCTCGCCATCGCGGTCGCCTGTGCGCATGCGCAGACAATGTTAAATGAATAGTTACAATAACACCAACTTATTTTAATTCAATTAAATGTCTATTGTCTACTATTACACAGTAATTTTATGACATAAAGTTAGTACAGATTATTTGGAAACTTACTAAAATTAACTATATATATATATTGCAAATGGGTTTTGTTTGTTCGACGATCACGTGAAAACTAGTGATCGTATCGCCATGAGAATATGAGCATTCTACGCGGAATCATTTCTAGAGGCTTTTTTTATTATTTTTTCCTAATTTTCCCTGATATTATTGCTCAGGGTTTTACCTTATCCTATTATTTACAATATTTTCACATGTTCACTACTAATTTATTTACATTTTTTCTAACATTATATTATTTTTTTTTTACATTATGTGTACTCATGCTATCTAATGATCTAATATTCACAGAAATAAACAGAATATTATTATGTCGATATATACAAAGTAACATTTACTTATCCTTATTTCTATTGTTTCATCATAATAGAAAATTTACGTCCCCACTGTTGGGGGCACAGGCCTACCCTCAATATGAGACCGATGGGCCACAGTCACCACGCGGACCCAATGCGGATTGGTGACTTCACACACACCTTAGAATGAACTCTAATTCACGCGCAGGTTTCCTCGCGATGTTTCCCTTCACCGTTTGTATTTCGCTGTTGTTACTTAAGTTCACAAATGTACATAACTTAAATATCAAAGTCATCGGTACATGCCGAGATACGAACCCGCGACCTTCGGAATGAAGGCCGCACGCTCTAACCATTAAGCTGCAAGCTTTGCGGGCGATTTCTATTGCTTACATATTTTTAAGCAATAGTTTATGAACTTTCTAACTTATTTTTTATCTGCTGTATCTATTCTTAAGCCTGTCTCCTGCTCAAAGTCATACATCAACAGGGTCTCCCCACATTTGAAATGGTCCAACTATTGGGAGAATCCGCTGTGTTTAGAGCAAAGTTGGTAATAAAAGGAATATTTTTTTTATATCTATAGAGGTTAGAATGTTTTTTTTAAAATCGCTATGCGCCGGTTAACCATACGGGTTTATCTCGGCGCTGCACATCTTTCTGTTACAATCAATTTCGTTCTTAATACTAATTCAATGATTACTACCCGACCAAACTTAAATAACGACAGAAGTAATATACTACAAACTGTAATACGTGCATCATTATTTTGTCGGGTTATTTTATAAAAACATTGCCCCACAATGAGATTTATGGTGATTTACTAGAAGTACTTTAGTGAATACTACCTATTCTATATTAATGGAGACGATCAATGAATGTTTCCGTTTTTTTTTATTTTTCCTCTGTCAATCTAGTTTTTATATTATTCTCTATTATATATAAATTTTTGCTTCATATAAAAGTTTTATTTAATCTTGTAGTCATAATCAGTACTTCTTCAAATTATTTATTGAACCAGTGTTGTCATGTGTAAAAAAAAATTTTCTCAGTGAGACTCTCTAAGGAAGGAACTGTGATTATTAGCATGAATTTTTGCCTTTATTGTGTCTCCAAAAAAAAAATTATAGATATATTTAGTTATACGTATTATTTCCGAATTCTATTGAAGGCGACAAGCGTAATATGATGTAGTGTATATCATTTTGAATGGCGCCACATTCTTACGGTCCTCATAAAGGACCGGTGGTAAATATTTACTGTATACAGGATATAAATGAAAGTTGGGGTTGTAATTTAAAAGCCGTTACAAATGTCCCACGTGTGGGAGCGGTGCGCCGTCCGCCGGTTATATGGAATTCAGTTCTATGCTTCTGTGGGAGCCGACAGCTGTTTCGAACATTTAAACAAATAGGGGTTGAGGAATATTCTATGCAGCGGGGAAAGTTTTCGCGACAACAGTTAATTTTTACCGAGAAAGTGTTAATTACTTGTTCATGGCGAGTTTTTGTAGGTTCTGCCGGAGTAATGCGAAATTTTCAACAAATTTGTCCGGGTTCTTAATTCTTTTTACTTAGAACGAGTATATACTAAGAAAACGTTATATCTAAGGACTTACAAAGATTTTTTTATTCAATTAAACGACTAGACCAGCGGGACGTTCACCTGATGGTAAGTATTACGCCAGCCTGTCATTATCATCATCCTACCTGCGGCAATCCTCTGCTGGACATGAGCTTATGGTATATAACTTATATATACTGCACCACATTGCTCTCGTGGCCCGAAACAAGTTGTTGTCTAATTACCTCAGTAATTTACACTAGTTACAATGCACTTCAAACCGGAACACAGTAATGTTCGTAGTCTCCGGCAACACGAACCTACCACCAGTGAAAGGATATATGAAAGAAGGTTAATTTTGAGTCTATATAGAGTTTGTAAGAGAGAGTCCATTTATTATTTATTACATATTAAGATTGGGGTGTAAGGATTCCCACACAACAACTCACGGGATCCAAGCCAATCTCACCTGCTCGTAGTGCACCATTTTAATCAACAAACGAAGCTCTGGCTTCCGCCAACCACATTGGGCCAACGTGGTAGGACATGGCCCCAATCCTTCCAAATGAACCCCTACTAACGACGGCTCCTAGCGTGGGGTGGTAGCGGATGCCATGCTGATTGTAGAACTTTGGGGAAGGCCCGTGTCTACTGACCTCTATCGGCTGATGATGATGATAATATATAGTATAAGTAACTAACATCACTATCGTTTTAGAGTTACATCGTATATAAGAGAGTTAAGTTACATATATGTAGTAATTTCCTTTATCTTCAAACCTGTCTTCTAATTTCTTTTTATCAAAGGAGAAGATGATATTCTCCTTCTGCTCGCACAATACGTTTTTTTCATCAGACCGCCCCCAAGAGACCAGGGCTTATACAGCTGCGAGCAGAAGAAACTGCGAAATTGTCTATGATTTCCGATTAAACTTGAGACAAATGGAGCGGCCACCCCCGAGGGCTGATTTCGTTGTTAAAACTTTTACCCGACTCGCAACGAAATGAAAACACAAGAATTAAACCAACAAACTTACCACTTCCGGCGGCCGAGCAAACTTGTTACATTCGGGTAAAGTTAAAATGTTTTGTGGTTATTGGCGAATATGTCGGCTCATATTCTTGGTTAGCTGATCCTTGGTTCAGGTTTTTTTGGTGCATAACGCGTTAAGCAAATAGAAAATAACCGAAACTATCAGTAATACAGAGAAACTTTACTGGTGGTAGGTAACCGTTGTCGGGGGCTGGTAGGTACTACCGCAGCATCTATAGCAGCCGACAAACATTACTGTATTCCGGTTAGAACCGGTTTGTAGCTAGTGAAATTACTGGGGTCACGGGATCATCCTAATTGGCTCCAAGTTGTTACGGGCGGGCGTGTTACATAAATCTTTTAAATTCTTTTTCGTAGTAGGTTTCCTATAAGAGGCTTATAATATCAGCTGATGATGATGACGCTAAGTAAATTTGTTAACATTTAAGTATTTGGAATTTAATCTTAAAATGTCGATGAACAGGCTTCAATAGGGTTTTCGGGTTCTTTACAGCAGCAGCGCTTGCTTCCACCGTCAAACTATACATATGACAAGTCTGCCTGAAAAGAGTGGAAGCTGCTGCAATTACTGGTGTAAATAAGTCAACATCCTGACTCTCAAAGCGATGCTGAAAACTTCTAGAAAGATAAAGCGTGTCTAGTAGAAGTTTACATCAGTGGTCTATGATCATGTATTCTTATTTTATGACCTGCTTATTTCAGTATACTTTAAAACCGGAAACAGAATAAAAAACGAATGAAGTAAATTTGTGGCCAGAATAAATTTAAAGTAACGGAAGCATCTGTCGCCCACACACACTTCAGCCATTTGGCAAATCTTTGGATTACTTCCAGCCGCTTCTTGAAACGTTCGCTTTTTTGTTCTATTCAAAAACAGATTTCTTTCACAGTTCTGCTTTTAATTTTTCCACTCGGGAACAGTTAAGTATAGATCTTGGAATATACTTATTGTCGAGTTGATGTTGACTTTGAATTTTATAACTAAAACCTCATACTTTTTTCTAGTGTTTTTAAAAAAAAACTTTCAACTATACCCACATAGAGTAATGTTAACAATCGCGCTATCTGTGAAGCTAATTGGATCAAAAATGCTTTATATAAAGAAATGTTGGGTTTCTTTTCAGAACTAAATTGACGGTCAGTGCTGATAATGTGACATTCAACAATTAACGTGGGTAGTGGTAAATAATCAATAAGTTAAAATAGTATAAAAGCAACCGGTGCGTGTGTTAACAGGTCATCAGGCCGTGGATCCGGGACCATGAGCCCAGTATCAGGTAAGCTGTAAAAGTCGCATGGCTTGCAGCGCTAAACATCGTCAGGAATTTAGGGGTCATCGGGTAGTATATTGTATCGAACGGGAGTGCGCATGCGCTGCTCGAGTCATCTATACGTTCTGTTGGAAGGTGGGAAGTGTTCTGTCTACACAGCGACGAATACAATATCACTGAACATAATATTGGTGACGAGTGGAAGCGCAGGAAGCGTTAATAAGAATCGCTAATACTAATATATTCATCATCATCATCATCATCATCAGCTGATAGAAGTCCACTGATGAACGTAGGTCTTCCTCAATGATTCCCACACGATCGTGTAAGGATCCATATAGAGGGATTTGGGCCATTTCTCACCACACTGGTCCAATGTGGGTTGGTGGGAGCCAGAGCCTCGTTTGTTGTTTAGCAGGATGCACCACGAGCAGGTGAGGTTGGCTTGGACCCCGTGAATTGCAGTGCGGGAACACTTGCATAGATGAATTTTATTATAATATTCCTACGCTTTAGTTTTCATTAAAGATAACAAAACGACGCGCAACGTGTCGAACACCGTTGACATCCGGAAATCCTGAGACGAGATCAACGCGCTTTTAATATGTAAATTGAATATCTTTCGGCTGATTTTTAGAACGAAAGTAGGTGGGAATATATTAAGATCCTCTCGATGGGACCGTTTCATGAATATCAAAAGCAATTGAAATGCATTAACTGAAGATGGCATCTCTTTGAATAGATGGAGCTTCTCCGTAATATTCCAGCAATTTGCGATTCATATATAAATTCCCATGTTAACGCTTAATGACTACTGTTTGTGCGAAATTTTTAACTACAATAACTATCTATCGTTTAACAAAAAAAAAATACAATTTTGATGTAAAAGAAGAACAAGATAATGGTGAAGTAGTAAGAAGTATTATCTAAACAGTATCATATCTATTATAACACATTATTAAAAACATATCGAGTGATATGATAAATTAAGAATTACTGGAGATATATACATCAGTTTAAGTCCTCAATAAGACATATTAATGAGACAGTCAATCAAAGAAGAAAGAGAAGAAGGCAAACCACAAATATTGGCTGTACCAGGTTTAGAAGAGATTGATGATGATAGTAACTATAACTTCTTGGAGATGTAAGGCTACATTTGTCAATAGAGTCTCCTTTAACAAAGCATGATTAAAACAGCTTTTTAAAAGTTATGAATACCAGCTCAAAGGATTTTTCCCGCCGGATGTTTATCTTCGCTTCCTGCACGCAAATTTTCTTAACGCGCTCTCATCTTGCTCTTTTCGAGTTTTGGTGTTTTCATTAAAAATGTATAAACACTTAGCGGCGGTACGTTCGCTTGACGCAGATCGGAAGTAGAAACGATCTTCAAAGAGATTGCTTACTAATATTACAATGATATTTATTATTTCTATATGAAATTATTAAAAAAAAATATTAAAATACATTAAACCGTTAGTTTGTATCAAAGTTAAGTGAAGTATAAAGATGTATAATAAGTTAACAAACTCTAGATCAATATAGTAAATATTTTAATTGCAAAACGAAAAAGAAAGGTAGTAAGATATTTAACCATTACATTTACTGTTGCATGTAAAGGGCCCTGGACAACCTCTCACGCGATCCAAGCCAACCTCACCTGCTCGTGGTGAATCCTGATAATCAACAAACGAGGCTCTAGCTTCCACCAAACCGCATTGGGTCCCTCCTACAAACGAGCGCATGACCGATTGATGTGGGAATCTTTGGGAGAGGCCTATGTCCAGCAGTGGAAGTCTATCAGCTGATGATGATTTACTGTTAGGGGTTCTTATTGCAGCCGGATTGAAGGTCGTTGCCAGCTAGTGTAGTTACCGGGGTAACGAGACTCAATAATGTCACAGACGACGATCGCAATGTAGTGCAAAATATACCATCCTAATTAGCGCCACATTGTTATAAGCAGGCGTATCACTTACCATCGGGTGAATGTCCAGCTCATCTTATCGCGTAATTAAAAAAAAAAATTCAGTATATCTTTAACTTTGATATAATAAATATTAGTTCAACAACCTGTTGAAAACGTGTTGGAGCATCCTGTGCCATTGTGAACAATACCCCTCCAACGGGTTTTTGCCTTGTCGTGGCGGAGGGGCTTAGTAACCGTGGCGCCCAACACGGTGAAGCCAAGTGGAACCCATCCGGCCGGCCCGCGGCGAAGGGCTGGCCGAAGCGGCCGCTTCCGGTTCGAGTACCGGTTGGGATAACTGGAGCTCACCGAAGCGGCCGGGGGCCGCAGGGGCGGCTGTGTGCTGCCCCAGCGGCCGGCTGCAGGGGCGGTTTCATACCGCCCCTCCCAGCCGAGGTGGGGTCGCAGAGGGAGTACCCTCTGCGGCCAACCGGTGTCGCACCGGCGATGCGGCGGCGGTGGGGCCGCGGGGAAAGAGGAGTTTCGGTATTGCGATGCGTCGTTTTCCCTATCTTTCGCGGCTGTTAACAGGTAGCGGCGGGCCTAACATCTTTCCGCCGCGGGGAGCCGGGAGAGGATTTCTCCCGTGGCTCCCATAACCTCTGGGCGACAGGTTCGGGGGAACCGGTCGCCCGCACACGCATGAGGTCGAGGAGAGGGCGCGCTACATGATCCGGCGCGCCGTGGGAGGGTTCGTCCCTCCCCCCCCGAGGTGGGGCCGCGCAAGCGGCCAGCGCCGGCAGGGTCGCGGATGAGTGCGCACCCGCGTTCCCCTACGATGTTCCTCCTCATCGCCATCATGGCGATGAGGAGGAACATCGTAGGGGTTTTAGTCGGTGCAAGTCCGACATAACTCGTCCTTGCCCCCGCGAGGACGAGTATGCGTAGGCATTTCCCCCACGTTAAACAAAAAAAAAAAAAATTGTTAACAATAGCTGTGTGATGCTGTAACAAACTGTTATAAGTAACAAATAGTTAACTATTAACGGTCTCTGAAGTAATTATGATATACTAAAGAAGTTTTTGCAAACATTACACGAGGGGTTAACATTTAACGCATTATTTATAATATTTAAACACTGTGTATATTCCGAAGTAACACCGGGGTGGGAACACCTGCTCTACATAACCTTATAAGCTTATTTGTTACAAATAGGCTGCCGCGCGGAAACGGATGTTTTTTCAATGTTACACCGTAAAACATTCAGGCGTTTCATCCCCCCCGGAGCACTGTTAGTTTTATAACAAACATAATACTAACTTTCTACTTTTGATAACGGTATAAAAGCATGAAGGATATAAAACAAACAAAACTTGCCACTAAGAGCAACAGTTAAAAGTTTACGGCGTGTACATTATGACACATTGCCGCCGTGGGAAATGGTTTATAGCCCTACAGTACCCCAGCGACGGGCTGCTGTTGGAGAGTAAAGCTTTTTTTTTAACTATTGATATTTGTTAACTTTTTACGAGGATCTGGTGCCATATCGGTGAATCCCTTATTCATACAAAAACTTAGTCGATTACTCCTCTGGACGCAGCGAGCCCTAAGTGTTTCTTGATCTCCGACACGAGAGCGTCAGCGTTGTCTGTCTCGCACTGCCTCTTGAAAGTCCACTGGTATCTTTCTAACGTTTGATACTGTATCCTGACGGTCATATACTTACTTCTCTGACGCAGCGACCCCAGATGAGTCTTGACCTCCGACACACGAGAGTGCCAGCGTTATCTGTTTCGCACTGCTTCTTGCCAGTCCACTGCTTGAAGCTCACGTAGTTCGTGCTCTACGGTATCCTTCCAGCGATATCCGGGCCAATTGGGGTTCCAAGGTTTTTGACACTACGATTGTCTCCCACCCTTAGCAAGCGGCCCATCCAGCGAAGTCCGTGGGCTTTGACTTATCCTATGTTCGGTTTGCCAACCAGCTCGATTTCAATATTGCGTCGTGCTCTCCACGTACCGTCCTCTCTCCGGATCGAGGCAAAGATCCTGCGCCTGATTTTCCTCTCGTCAACCAGGAACCGCTCTTCTTCTTTAAGGGTTAGTTATTCATATAAAAATGTTCATTAAAAAAGTTCTAACGTTGTTAGTTTAAATTGGAGTAAGGTATTGTTATAACAGCACAGTACTCACAAATGATTTCTTTGTAATTCTGCGCAAGGAGACTGCCTCACTATTTTGGGGGGTCTGGGCTGGTCCCAATTGAATTCTTATAATTAATGCTGGACGGTATGATACACCTCTTTTAGACTATTCTGTGCGGAGATGTATGTGTACTGCACAATTAGTTACTAAGTAAAATAAACTTATGTAATAAGTAACTTAAAATTATGAAATCACTGCCTTGTTACGTGGACGCTTACAGTGGGCCGCGGGAAAAGGCTTCAAGTGGTACAGAGAGCAATGGCAAGCGCTATGCTTGTGGTTTCCCTGCGTGATCGAATCAGAAATGAGGAGATCAGTAGAACTAAGGTCAAAAGATCGCTAGCCTCGAGTAACAATGGGCAAAACACGTCGCTCGAAGAAAAACCGATGTGGTACTAAGATTCACGAACGGCGATCGCGAACCGGAAGTCGTAGTGTTGGCAGGCTCCCTACCAGGTGGTCCGACGATCTGGTAAAGGTTGCGGGAAGACAGCTGGATGCGGGCAGCGCAGGATCGATCGATATGAAAATCTTTGGGGGAGGCCTATGTCCAGCAGTGGACGTCTGCCATGATAATGATGATGACTCTATTACTAATTAGCTTAAATTAACTATTAAGAAAATATTGTTACAAACTCGCTAACACTGCCCCAGAGACCGAAATAAAGTTTATTTATTATTACTATCCGGCACTACCATCCGCACCATCTGGATGGTTGGCGTTCCACTACAATGCGTTTTAAAAACAGTTTTCTGCCACGCACAGTAAATATCTGGAACTCGTTGCCATCAGCGGTCTTCCCCGACAACTGCGACATTGGGTTATTCAAGAAAAGAGCATATTCTTACCTGAAGGGTAGGCAACGCACTGGCGTCGCTAGTGACGTGGGCGGCGGTGTATCACTTACCATCAGGTGACCCGTCTTGCTCGTTTGCCTCTGATTTTACATAAAAAAAAAAAATATTATTCTTGTGAAGGTTTTTTTTTCTCAGCTTTTGGGCTGGTAATAACTGCATTTACGGGCCCGAGCCAAGTAAATGCAGTGGGAAGTGTATTAGTCTACTCATCCTCTATTTGCATGAACTTTCTTACGATTCTACATGTATTTAAAGTTACAGCTTTTTGTAGGGTTATGTATGGGGTTTCTTGTAGGTCTATTAACTTGAGGCTGCGGAGATGATGATGCGGTATAACACCTTATTATTATTATTATTGTGAAGAGTTTTTTTTCTCAGCTTTTGGGCTGGTAATAACTGCATTTACGGGCCCATTATTATTATTATAACAAAGCTCTCCTCCAACACGTTACCATGTTCACTTAACTGAATGTTACAGAATTAACATTTTCAATTAAACTAGTTTTGTACACAATGAAAGCACAACGTCGAAGTCAATTCCATTGTTCACGTTCACCCAATATACACGTCGCTGCTCGTAGCGCCGGACTTCCGGTAACGCTAGTTTCGAACTCGACAAAAAATATTCCATTAGATTCACTGCCGTCCGGTTAAGTTAAATCTTTGAAAGCCGGATTAAAAGCGGACGTTGCAGGGAATGATACAATTTGCGCTCTGCGTCCACGCAGCACGAGAGCAAAACGAAACGTATAGCTTTAGTGAGATAGATTTAAGAAGATATTGTCAAAAGCTAAAATAACTATAACTAACATTGCGATAAACCATACATATACATACATATATATCACGCCTCGTTCCCAGTGAGGTAGGCAGACACCCTCTCTCCACTTGCTACGATCCTGGCACACTTTTCTCGCTTCCTCCGCTTTCATGAGCGTCTTCATGCATGCTCGTCGGTTGCGAGTACAATACGGTGCAAAGTAAAAATACTATCATCATAATCCGATGGACGTCCACTGCTGGACGTAAACCTCCCCAAAAGATCCCCACATCGATCGGTCCTGCGTTGCTCGCATCCAGTGGACTCCCGCGATTCTCACCAGATCATCGGTCCACCTTGTGGGAGGCCTCCCAACATTACTTCTACTGTAAACTTCCTACTGGTAAAACAAAAAATATTCTTGCAATAAAACTTAAAGGCCACAGACTTCGCTGGATGGGCTACCTGCTAAGGATGGGAGACGACGGTAGCATCAAAAAAGTGTTCCTCAGCACCTCAAGCGACCGCTGCGCAGATATCGCTGCAAGGATGCCGTAAAGCATGAGCTCCGCGAGTTCCAACCAATGGACTGGCAAGAGGCAGTGCGAGACAGACAACGCTGGTGCTCTCTTGTGTCGGAGACCAAGACTTTGGATCGCTGCGCCAGAGGAGTAAATGACTAATAAAACTACTCAGGTTTTATTAGGATAAGTTGAGAAGTAATAGATTAGCGTGGTATGGACATATTATGCGAAGGGATGAATGTCATATAACAAGAAGAATGTTAGATATGAATGTGGAGGGATATGTAGGTCGAGGTAGACCTAAGAAAAGATGGATGGATTGCGTGAAGGATGACATGAGTAAGAAAGGGGTAACCGATGAGATGACGACTGATAGGCGAGACTGGAAGAGAAGAACATGTTGTACCGACCCTACATAAAGTGGGACCAGGGCAGGAGAAAGAAGAAAACTACTCAGGTTTTCTATACATCTGAGTACTTACTTCACTGCGATGTGTTTCATTATATCAGTAACCACTTTTAATGAAACCATCATGATGATGGAGAAACAATTTCAAAGCTATCCCGCTGAAAAAAGACCTTTCCCTACCCTGCATCATCACGTTAATTTCCATTAAAATGTGATTATCAGGAATTGATGTCCAACATTAACGACACGACGTGGCAATGAAGGTATGAAGACTGGAGAAGCAATTGCACTAAAAAATTCTTCGAAATCCTTGAATGAAGATCATTTGTCTGGTGCAGCAAGGAAAGATGTGCCCCAGGTAGAAAGAGCACCAGATGATCATTAGAAAAATTTGTTAGATGTAGATGTCATTGGTCTGAACGCACTGGCAAACGGTCTAGGGCATATTAACTGCTGGACATCAAAAAGCTAAAATGATGATAAGGAACAACCTCCACCTGGTGTTGGGATGATGTGATCTGTGGTGGTAAGGCGCACCAACCTAGTATATTATAGTCCTATTTGTACGGGAACACTGATGCCAGCAAGTTATTCCAGTCCCATGCTCGTCTTATCAAAACCGAGGAGCTGGACCTTTTTGTTCGCAAACGGATGTTTGCAACTTAAGGATGGCGATTTGGCATGGGCCTGGTCATCCGGTAGTGGGAAGGGGAATGGGGGAATTATGTCGAATAATTCCCGAGCATACTCTTCACAACATTTTCGTATAATTTAAGAAAACTTACAGAATATTGATATTCACCACGAAACGATCCCTTCCCGGACTTAATTTAACTTTAGATAGAAATAAATTAGATTACGGACACGTCCCTTTTTCGAGGGATGACCAAACATCAGCCTTAACCTCACCCTGGCTCATTTTTATACATCTCATTATCTTGGGGTCGGTAAGTCGAAACTGTTGGTCACGAAATTAATAACACTTTACAATAAGGGTATCTATATATAGCGGAAGTGATTTCATAAATAATATAACTAAAATTAGAGGGTAGCTATTATATCTATTGCCGAACAGCAGTATGCAAACACTACTAGTTTCCGGTTTGAAGGACGCTGTAGCTAGAGTAATTACTGGGGTATCAAGGCAACGAGCACAATGTGGTGCAGTGTATATTCTAATTTGCGCCAAGTTGTTATGAGCAGACGTATCACTTACTATTAGGTGAACGTTCTGTTCTTCTCATTGTTTTGTAGAATAAAAAAAAATATTTAAACAATAATCCAGGTGGTGTTTGTGATAGAATCACATTGCAGTGATAATAAAAATGATAACACTATCCTTATCATCATCATCAGCCGATAGACGTCCATTGCTAGATATAGGCCTCCCCCAAAGATCCTCACATCGATCGGCCCTGTGCTGCTCGCATCCAGCGGCTTCACTCGACCTTATCAATCAGCATAACCTCAAGTTCCGCCCGGCACTAGAAGTTTTCGCTTGGAAGGGTGCATATGGGAGGGATTTGGGCCATTTCTCACCACGCTGGCCCAATGCGGATTAATAGGAGCCAGAGCTTCGTTTTTTGGTTAGTAGGGTGCACACCAGCAATTTGAGGTTAGCTTTGGTCCCGTGAGTTGTTATGCGGGACCCTTTACACCCCTCCATTAGATAAAATTTTACACCATTTTAAATCGACACATTTAAGGGTTAGTTATATATTCTCTTATTAAGGAGGCAGAGATTGTGGGTCCTTTATCATATTGTAGCAAAGATTATATTGAATTACTAGTAGTAGCTAAAAGGGGTTAAAATTCTGGGGGCTGTTTATTACTATACATTAGTTAAAGCCATTTTGTACTATACTATATGTTCAAAAAATCTTTTGAAGATGCTCATCATAAAACCAACTGTTTCTGATAACGTGCCCTAAGAGCCTGAAGGTCTCATAAATTATAGGAGAGTCTTTAGCAATTTCAATTTAGTTTGAAGTACCATCATCTTCAGTGGGATGCATTTCGATGGCTTTTTGAAATTCATGAAGCGGTCGCCGGCTGAAGCACGTTTCAGTACTTCTGCGAGAGCGTTTAATCAGAGGGAAAATCCTGACGTGAATATTCACAAGAATCAAATATCAATGGATGCTTACTATCACTTTGAGTTATATTAAACGGTTGAAATATAAACGTCCGCTCGGAGGTTCCAATTGCACCCCCTAAATTTACCTTTATTAAACTTGTAACGCGACCAATCGACGAGATGGACGAGAACCTTCAAATGGACTGTCTGACATGGGAGTTGTGATACTGCTAGGTGCTTTCCAAATTCCATAGGATTTGCTGGCTTTTTTAACATCCTTGATAGAACCAACATACCATTGATAAACAGGTGCTGCTAATATACTTTTAATTTTTACTGTACCTTCAGGGTTCAACAAGTATAACCTTACGGGTGGTTCCTACATTTAATGGTGGTAAGTCTCTGTCGCTGAAGAACCTCCAGGTACCACCGCAACGCCTATTGCAGCCGACAAATATTACTATGCATGCATTATTGTGAAGGGTGCTGTAGCTGGTGTAACTGCTGGAGTAATGAGACTTAACATCTTATGTCTTAAGAAAAGGACCACGAATTGATGCAAAGTATAACATCCTAACTAGCGCCATGTTATTATGTGTAGGCGTATCACTACTACTTTACACCTCTTTACACGTGGGGTGTAAGGGTTCCCGTACAGCAACTCACGGGACTCATGTCATTGGGCCAGCGTGGTGGGAAATGACCCAAATCCCTCCATATGTACCCATACAAACAACGGCCTCTGACACCAGAATGTACCAAAGGTCATACTGACTGTAGATGCTGTCTATCAGCTGATGATGATGTATCACTCATCATCAGGCAAACGTGCCGTACGTCTTTGAATAGTAAAATAATGTTTTTTTTTTCAATATTATAAATAAATTAGATATCAATGTTTCAATAAATGAAAATGGGGTCGAGTAACTCAAATCAGAGTTCTCTGTCGATGGAAACCGTGTCAACAGCTCTTTATCGTTACAAATAAGTATTACACTTAAAAATATATATATATATATAAAATCAAAGAGTAGTTCCTCTTTTATCGCCAATGGACCAGACATTTGACACAAATTTCACGTGATGATAATGAGGCTGAAGATCGCGAAACGTGCTCATCCAAAATATTCTGACTCTGACATATTTATACAAATGCCGTTATAGAGACACTACAGTATTCTTCTTTGTCGTAACCTCATGACTGAGGGCCGTGACTATGGTGCGTTGCCCTGGCCATCATTTCGTTCCAGACATTTCTGTCTTGCGCCATTTGGATGGATGATTGTAGAGTAGCTCCCGTAGCGTCCTGAGTTGTGCGTGTCCATCTTGTAGGATAACGCGATCTCGCTCTCTTTCCTTCCACACAACCAGTAATAATCAGACTTTCCAGACTGTCTGGGTCTCGCCTGACCGTGTGTCCGAAGAACTTGAGGACTCTCTGCCTACAGACTGTTGAGAGCCGTGTTGTTATATTCAACTGCTTGAGGATAGATTCGTTTGTGCGACGTTCCGTCCAGGATATTCTCAGGATTCTGCGCTAGCACCACATTTCGAACGAGTCAACCCTCGATCTCACTCTCACTTTTAGTGTCCAGGTTTCAGAAGCATATAAAGATAGAAAATATGAGCGTCTGCATTAGCTTCTTTTTGGTGTTGCGTCTAATTTACAGTATTAGAAGTAATACAGACTAGTTATAAAAAACTATACCTTTATCTTAATTCTTTAATATGTAGCCCCGGAATCGAACCGAGGTCTTCCGTGTTAAAATGCAAAAGGTAAATAAGCATTCTAGGACCCCGTTGCAATGCTTTTACTTATTTTTTTGGACCACACTAGCTGTCAATCTTTTGTCGTTACATTTCTTGTCAATTGTCGCATTCTTCTCAATCTGCACAGTCTTGACAAAATGGTAATGGTCATCAGTTAGCCCGTTCCATTAGGGGATGTAAGGGGTCCCACGTAACAATTAACGTGACCCTAACCATCCTCACCTGTCCGTGGTGCACCCTGCTAATCAACAAACGAGGCTCCAGCTTCCACCAACCGGCATTAGGCAAACAAATACGTAAATCTTTAGGGAAGGATTCGAGCAGAGGCGATCATTGCTCTGACCTGATCTGTGAAACTATTGGTAACTCCACAAACCTGGGTACCTCTTCTAGCTTTCCGCGCTTTATTAGCTGCTCGATATACATATAAATTAATAGAAATGAGTTCACATTGAATGTAAACACCGACAGCGCTCTACGTATTGTGAAACTTGGAGATGAATGTCTTCTGTCTGGTGTTCCGACGCGTCACTGGGTGCGGCATGACGACTCCTTAATAAAATGGTTCGTTACAGAACAAAGGCGAGTTAGCGAACGTTATTTGTATGAACAATGAAAGTCGATACGGCGTGAAATTGAAAGAGGCCCGGTCGTAAGTAAACTTTGGTGGATTTGACGGAGAGCCCTTTGATGCGGCGCCTCGCTCCCGATGTACCCACTCAATCACTGAAACGCGCCATGTACCAGGATGTTCCCTTGATTCTGTATAACGCTCTTTTATTGTAGGCAATTACCATTTTTCTTCATTCAGCATAATAGAAGCTGTGCAAATACGACAGAAATGGAATAAGAATAAAGACAATCTCATCTTTCATCGTCAGATAAACAACTGCCAGAATTAAACGTCATCAGAGAACAGACAGATTAGCTATCACAAAATGTTACAAATTATGTATACTTTACAGTTACTTTTATATTACTAATGCGGGAGGCAGGAAATGATTTGCGTTATTACTTCTTGTTAAATATCCTGTTTCCTCTAACTGTAGTAGGACTACAGTTAGTTGGAATAAGATGTAATAACTTTCCGGCATCATTGTCCCCGTCCAAATATAATGTAGATAGTCATCTTCAACAAAATTGTGAATAAGCTATTACTAGGTCATCTCCGTGTCACTTAACACCAGATGGGATCATAGTCAAGAACTAATCTAGTCTAAATAAAAAAAAGTAATGTACGTGTAAAGATTAGGGTGATGACAAGTAAATTTGTAAGTCCGATCCTACCTTAGTATCATCACCGTGGAGAGGTACCGGTGTCGATCTCCGTAAAGCTTAAACTTACTGTGAAGATAAACATCACGAAGAACATGTTCCGAAAACAATAACTTATGATGATAAATTTCCGTGACTGTCTTTGCGAAGGAAGGCTTCGAGTCTTAACAGTACCATATGCTATATATATACCATAGTTTCTATATTCGTAACCTCGAAGTTGTACTCAGGAGTAGCGAACTGTTATCATAGGATTTAAATCTGTTTTCTTCTACTTATACTCTTAAGTGGAATTAAAAGAAAGAGCGCCAACATTTGGCATAACGCTCGGTGAGTGTATTAAGAAAATTGGCAATCCGTAAAATTGTTCCTTAATTCACCGCGGCAGGAAATCCGGCGTGTAAGCCGAGCGACGAACAGTTTTCAGAAGCCGCAAGCCAACGTCGTCACGGCCGGAGCACCTCCAAAGCGTATTTCACACGCGAACTCATATTACGCAGGCGTCGTGGTATACTGCCGCGCCTCGTAACTTTACCGCTTAATTTTGTAAATGGTCGTGTATGAAGTTCTCAACTAAATATACATATCTGTGTATTCCGTTCGAATTCACAGTGAATTTCTCGTAAATATTTAACCAATAGCGCTACTTAACTGTAAAAGGTATTAACTACAAACCACGCTTTGTTACCTCCGGCGATTGGAGTTTTGGAAACTTCACTGCATTACACAATTAAATATGCTGTTACGCGCTGGTTTGGATTTGGTCGAATGAAGCGATACTTCGTGGTGGAAACGTTTGTTGTTTCCGACAACGAAAGTCTAGACTAAGTCCTTCACAAGCTCATTTCAGAAATTCGAAACTAGATCTTCATTCGCTCGCCGAACGCCTACGTTTATCATTTGCCTATGACTAGAAATCTCTAGAGAACACCACTCGAGAACAATACAAACAAATCTTTTCCTGATGCATTACCAATTTATTCACATCTACATAGAGACACCCACCACTTGACATCACCACGCACAACACCACATCCAAACCACATTTCGGATGCGCCGCTTCCGCCGCTGGTTGGGGCCCCCTAGGAGGTTCGCACACCGCGCACACAAGTCATACCTGTCTGCCCGGGCGGTGCTCACCGCCCCCGGCTCGCGACACAGGCGAAGCTGAAGCTGGTCAGAGGACGTGCCCGAGCCCTCCTCCGATAACCTTATAGTCATCGCCGCTATCCGACGCGCACTATACGCGACTTAAAATCATATGTATAGTTATCTATATATATATTAATTTACACCCTCATTATCTCCTCTCGCGGGGATACCAGATCCGCGAGCCCTGAGTGCTATGAAGCTGCAATATTCGTCAATAAAACTAGCGGCACAAACTTCATCATATAAAAAAAAGCTATTTATTATTAAGGATGACTCATCGTCTGTTGTAAACTCGTCGCCGGACACCTGACTGTCGGCGCGTCGCTCTCTTTATTATTCTAGAATATTCTAGTAATATATCCGATAGCGATCATAATTGTAACAATATTACAGATTCAATTATAATGAACTAGAACTAATTGTCACAATAATAAGACTAATAAATTAGGATGATAGATAGTTCTATAAGAAATGTTTGGGGTGAAAAAGTTTTTTACTTTTACGTTTTTTTTTAAAAAAATCCCATTTAATTTAATTTTATAAGCAGTGATACAGTTTTTGTTAGGATTTTTTTTTTGTATAACCTGTATGCTAGTATTTATCTCACTATTGGATTAGTTATTCATTCAGTTCATTATTCGTGGTATTTTTACTAAGTTTCACTATCTACTGGTGATAACTCCCGAATAGCTCCTGTCTTTGCTTTAAATTATTATTTTCTCTCATTAGCAATAAATATACAATAGTAACAAAACAAATGTAGTATTATTGTAAACTTTGAGAAGCTTTTATAACAAATAAATCAAACGCTTATGGAATATTGTAATGTGTGCAGAAGTGAGCTGCATAATTGCATGCACATCAGAATTGTCCGCATGTAAAATATTTTGCATTCGTTAAATTTAACTCGCTTTGAGTACAAAGTAGATGTCACTTCAGTAAATTAATAGATAGCGAGTGAGCAAATGGAATTGTTTGCGTTGCTTTAAACATCGCTCAAACATCGCCCACGGGTAATTTGTACTGCACACTATTTAAAATAAATAGCGTGGCTCATAATATAATGGCTATATATATCTCCAACATGAGAGACGATTTTTACGCTAATTATATTATAGTACAATAAAGCTATAAACACAACACACGCTAACACTAATAACACTTTTTTGCTACTTCTTTCGCTATCGCAACTCCTATTTCTACCGCTAGACAGTACTGTGCAAACATTACTCTGTTCCGGTTTGAATGGCGCTGTAGACAACGTAATTACTGAAGTAAGCACAATGTGGTGCTGTGTATATCATTCCACACCACGTTATTATAGGTAGACATATAATTTGCTATCACGTGAACGTCTCACTCGTCTCGTCGCTTCGTCTAATAAAAAAATCTACCCGTACACTTTATCTGATGTAAATGTAAGTAAAGTTTAAATAAAGTAATAATGTTTTAGTTAACTTTGTATGCATTTTTACTGTATTCTTCCATTAGGTAATTCATAAACCTATCTCTTTGTATTAAACCTGAAACTTAGTACATAAACAGTGAATAGTAGTTCATCAAAATAGTATATATACTCGTATGTTAGATAGCCTGAATAACCTGGCTGAAAATTGTAATTAAAGCAATGAAATACGACTGAGTAGCGGAAATAGTTAAAGCTTATGATTAAGGTTTTCTTCGTTATCTGTTAGTATATGTCGTCAATCGTTCTACAGTAATAACTAGAAGTGATAAAGAAGTTTTCAATAAGATAAAGGAAACTAGCTCCCACTGGAGAGTAACTTCTCACATTAACTGAAACCTGTTCTCATTATATTGTAATGAAAATCACGATGTTTTTTTCTATAATGCTGTAACAGCCATTTCCATAATAGCAATTGGTAAATCTTCGCGAGATATCAGTTGTGAAAAAGTGCAATTTTTACCCGAGCCATATATAAATTGTTTTATCCATCTACCCGCCGGTTTAATCCGGCTTACGAAAGATTAACGTTGGCCGCCAGCTGAATCTAATGAAATTTTATACGGGGCATTTTTCTTGATTTTTACGCTTAATTTATAAATGGTGTTTTATCGTCGTGTAGGCTTTATCATTCTGTTTAAATAAATAAGCAGCGTTCATTGCCAACTATTAGCTTAATATATATAAATCATATATACATAACATATTAAAGAGGCGATCGGGCACAATAAAGGTTTTGAAAGATTAAGAAAAAAAAATTTTTCCAGAATGTCTGATCGTGGGTATGGCCTGCTGACGAAACTGAAGACAGACGATAACAGAACCGTTACGTCAACTCAAACAAGCAGGATTCCGAAAACGCTTTAGTACCATACACCACATACATACCATGCGGCTAGTTATATATAAGACCGGAGAATATAACTCGCCACTATGCTTAGCTTCTGTGGGCTATGAAAAAGCCTTCGATTTTGTCGAAAGATGGGCTGTGCTACACTGCAACCATGCAGAGTATGAAACCGCCACGAAGCCTCGAAACCAATCCAATTGCAGCGAGGTGTCAGACAGGGCGATATTCTATCGAAGCCGTTCACAGCAGCACTGAAAGACGTCTACAAACTTAAGGAGTGGAGAGCACTTGGCATTTACGGCTAGTACGTGACCCACCTTTGATTCGCTGATAACATCGTAGTCATGGCTGAGACCATGGAAAACCTTGAGATAATACTCGATTACCTCTGCAGAGCGTCTGGACGCGTGGGTCTTTAAATGAATATGGAGAAGACATAGATTGTCTAATGCCCATATTATAACCACGTCAATAATGGTAGAAATATCTACACTGGAAGTTATAAACGGATACGTTTACTTGGGACAAGCAGTCCAGCTACGCCGTCGTCCATGACATGAAACCCTAGAGTCGGTTGATGGGCCGTGTGTTCCGGCTCATCACGACGTGGACTGGGGGAGCCGTCCCTCCCTCGAGTAGAGCCTTCCTACGAGGCAAGCATCCGCGGCAGGGTCGTGGAAGTATGCTCGCGCGTTCCCGTGGCCCTGCCAATAGCGGAGAGAAGTAACACCGGTGGGGTTTAGTGGGTATCCGGATGCCCTTCAGTCGCCGGGAGCCCCACATACCACAGGGGGAAGCTTATCTTCCCCCACGCCCCGTGTGTATGCAATTCAATGCATTCCCCATCGAGACCAAAAAAAAAAAAAAAGCAGTCCAGCTACGAAGTCCAATTTTCAGAAAGAGATCGATTGACGAATCCTACTCAATTATTACGCAGCATCTTTTCATCTAAGATACCGTAGTGTCTAAAGACAAAAGGTTTCAACTCGTGCGTGTTGCCAGGGTTGACATACGGAACCGAGACACAGCACCTCACTGTGGGCCTTATAAAAAGGCTCAGTCACACAAAGGGCAATGGAGAGAGATATTCTCGGAGTTTCTCTATGTGATCAAACTTGTTAAAGTATGTTAATAGTTTAAAATACAGCAAATGCTATTATGGCGAAGATTTAAAATAATACGAGTGGTAGTTTTCTTTGCAAACTACCATCATTAAAATTGGACAAAAAGTGAACCCTAAATCTAAAATGAGCCTGGTATATTACTAAATAAGCGTTAACCCCCTTTGCCGCTGATGTAGTTAAATATAATAAGATATCCTTCACCTTTTTCATTTATTAAATAAATGTTATTTTAATATAATTGCGTAGTAGTGGTACCGAGCATAAAAACATTATATTACCAACCCTGAGGAGCTGATAATGTAAATCTTGTATCACCCTTAATTAATAATATTAGTCGTTTGGTTCGTTTTATTGAAATAATGACGACATTAAAAGATGATGGAAGGAATATTTTGGAATACTGATGAACGAGGAGAATGTCTGGTGCGGAGTAATGAAAAGCGTGCCGGCCAACATGGGTATGGTGAGAAAGACTACTATGGATGAAATAAGAAAATCAGTGCAAGGTATGAAGAATAAAAAGGCTGTTGGGCCGGATGGAATACCAGTGGAGGTATGGAAGGTGTTAAAGGCGGTTGGATGGATGTGGCTGACTTAATTCTTCGACAAGTTGGTACAAGAAGAGGCGATCCCGGATGAGTGGTGTAGCAGTTCGCTGGTACCCATTTTTAAAAACAAGGGTGATGTACAGCTCTGTAACAACTATAGAAGAATAAAGCTCATGTATGTGGTGTGGTGTCAGTGTGAAAGTGTGGGAAAGAATCCTAGCAGGAAGACTGAGTGAGGAGAGTGAGGTAGCCCGGAACCAATTCGGATTTATGCCTGGGCGGGGGACTACGGACGCCATTTTTGCTCTTCGCCAACTGCGCGAAAAATACAGACGTGCGCATAAAACCTGCACATGGTGTTTGTGGACCTCGAAAAGGCCTACGATAAGGTTCCGCGGGAGGTATTGTGGTGGTCTCTGAAAGTGAACTGAGTGCCTGGGAAATACCTGCAGCTTATTCGTTCTATCTACTGTCGTGCCAGTACACACGTCGGGTCCACTGTTGGCGAAAGCGACAGTTTCGGGGTCTTGGTGGGCCTACACCAGGGGTCGGCATTAAAAGCCCGTATCTCTTCCTCCTGGTAATTGATGCACTGACATCAGACATATAGGAGGAGGCACCCTGGTGTATGCTTTTTGCCGACGACATCGTACTTGTCGGGGAAGACGAACGCGAGGTGCAGAGTAGGTTGGAAAAATGGCAAAATAAATTAGAGAACGCTGGGCTCAAGATCAGCGGGACCAAAACTAAACATTTGTTCTGTGACTTCGGCGGTCCCACCAGCTTTCTTCCAATCGCCTTAAATGGTGTATCCCTACCAACCTGCTCCGATTTCAAGTACCTAGGTTCACTCATACAATGCGACGGCGATATTGATCGAGATGTGAGAAGCCGAATAAATGCAGGTTGGATGAAATGCCGACAGGTCACTGGAACGACTTGTGATCTACGAATGCCCCTCAAACTTAAGGGACAGATTTACAAGTCGGTCGTTAGACCTGTCGTATTGTATGGATCTGAGTGTTGGGCCACCAAGGGTTCGGATGAAAGGAGATTTTGAGAGATGATGAGAATTACAGCACTTTTCACTTTGAGAGATGGTGGAGGAGCGGTCGCCGGCGGGGGCGGGTGCCGCAGGACCATCGAAAGAGGAGAAATAGGCGCCCGCTGACCGCGTTAAAGAGGCGCGAGCTTACCGCAGCAGAGCCAAGCTCCACTTAGGCAACTCGCTCAATCTTAAGAGCGAAATTAAGGTGGAGGTGACCGCAGCGGTAGACAGGCCTTACCAGCTTGTAAAGGAGGCCGAGGCGGACGGGAGACGGGTTAAGGATCCTGTCCCAGGGGCCCCTGAAAAGGTGAGTGTGGAGCGCGGGACCGGGGGTCGCCAGGAGGATCCCGCGCGACCCCCACTCGGACCAGGGGCAATCCGACCTTCTCCTCAAGAGGATGGAGGAGCATGGGCGACTCCTGGAAGCCAATAGCAAGGAGATTGTCCGGTTGAGAGAGTCGCTCAAAGCTTGGGAGGAGGAGGGTGCCCGGCAGAGGGGCTCCTACGCGGCAGTGGCGTCAGCGCCGGCAAAAAGACCGCCACCGAGGGGCGAGGTAACGCACTCGGTGGCGGTCTCGTCGGAAGAGGCGACCGGAGAGTAGGTGATAGGAAAGATCGGGGAGGCCCTCAACGCGAAGGAGGAGGGCCTCCGGATCGACAGGGTAAGAAAGGTTAGGGATGGGAAGGTAATAATACACCACACACCACAGGGCGATCCTGTTCGAGTTGAATCTCGTGAGGTCTATCGGCACGGACATCAGGTGTTCCACGCGGAAGTACACTACCCATAGGGCAGACTGGGGCGAGTTCAAGCGAACTTTCGCCCAGCTGCTCGCAGACCGCTGTCTGACGCCAGCTGAGGTGACCGAGGTCACCGATAAGGGGGCGTTGGACAGCATCGTCGATCGGTATGTGGAAACCGTGGAGGACACCTGCGATTCGGTCCTGCCGAAGGCCTCCGGGAGGAAGAGGACAGAATTGCCCTGGTGGTCCGAACAGCTCTCTCTCCTCAAGGCAGACGCCTTGAGAAAGAAGAGGCGGATCCCGAAAGCGCGGCCAGCCTGTAAGGAGCTGGTCTTGCGTGAGTACGTCGACGCGAAGGAAGCTTACCGCCTCGAGGTGAGGCGTGCTCAGACCGCTAGTTGGAAGCGGTTCTGCGAGCAGCAGGAGCGCGAGACCATGTGGGACGGCGTCTACCGTGTGATTCGTCGCACGGAGACTAGGCGTGAGGACGTCCCCCTCGTCCAGGGAGGGAAGGTGCTGGACGCAGCGGGATCGGCCAGGATGCTTGCGGAGGTCTTCTTCCCGGAGGACAACCCCGGGGAGGACAATGCGCACCACTGTTCTGTAAGAGTTATGTCCGATGAAGTCAACGAGGGAGGGGGTCATGATGATTCATGCGAACCCCTCTTCACGATGGAGGAGCTCCGATGGTCCGTGTCGACCTTCAACGCGAAAAAGACTCCTGGCCTCGACGGACTCACTGCCGACATCTGCCGGGCGGCCATCGCGGTGGACGCCGCGCTGTTTCTCGCGCTCTCCAACCGGTGTCTCGCTCTCGCCTAATTCCCTAGGAAATGGAACGAGGTAACGATTGTAGTGTTGCGGAAGCCCGATAAGGACGATTACACGCACCCGAAATCCTACCGGCCCATCGGACTCTTGCCTGTCATAGGCAAGGTCCTGGAGAAGATGATGGTCCGGAGGATCCGGTGGTACACTGCGCCGTATATCAGTAGCCGCCAATACGGCTTTATGCCGCAAAGGTGTACCGAAGACTCCCTGTATGACCTGATCCAGCACATACGAACTCGCTTGAAGGAGAAGGAGATCGTTGTGCTGGTATCATTGAAAATAGAGGAAGCCTTCGACAACGCCTGGTGGCCTGCTATACGGTGCAGACTGGCGGAGACACGCTGCTCGTCGGCCTGCGGCGCCTTGTAGGTAGCTATTTTAGCGACCGCAGGGTGTCCATAAGGTATGCGGGGGCGGAGTGCAGGGATCCGTGGGCGGTCCAACCTTCTGGACCCTCCTCCTCAATCCACTCCTGGAGGAGGTGGCCAAGAGCGGGACACACTGCCAGGCGTTTGCAGACGACGTCGTTCTGATCTTCTCGGGGCAAGAGACCGGAAATATCACGAGAAAGGCAAATGCTGTACTCGCCGATATTCACGGTTGTGGGGTCCAAAACAAGCTTAGGTTTGCACCACACAAAACTAAGGTGATGGTGCTAACCAATAAGCTGAAGTACGACAACCCAATATTGAGTATGGGTGGAGAGCCCCTTTGTCGAACTCGTGAGGTTCGGATACTAGGCCTCACAGTTGACGATAGGCTCACGTTCAACACGCACGTGAAGAACGTGAGCAAGAAGGCCCAAGGGCTCTATCGTCAACTGTGCAGAGCCGCAAAAGTATCGTGGGGGTTGAACTCGGAGGTGATCAGAACGATGTATCTGGCGGTGTTTGGAGCCGATCATTTTGTATGCAGCGAGTGCATGGGCGCCGGCGGCTAAGAAGCTGCTGGTCCGAAAGCAGCTCGATGCGGTTCAGCGTGGCTTCGCGCAGAAAATTGCGCGAACTCACCGAACCGCATCGTTGCACTCGGCCCTAGTACTTGCCGGGCTGCTTCCTCTGGACCTTCGGGTCCAAGAAGCGGCCACTTTATTTGAGGTAAAGCGCGGCCACTCCCGGGAAGTGCTGGGAGACCGAGAGCTGGAGGTTCCAGTCAGCCACTTGAGACTACCACACCCGTCTGAACAGGTTGGTGTGGAGTTCTCCTGCTTGGGGGAAAGTGCGGAGGAGGTCCAACTTGCCACCTCGGCTGCGGACTCGGCCATTTACACCGACCGCAGCCGCATCGACGACAAGGTGGGTGCGGCGTTCAGCGTCATGCGGGACGCCGCAGAGGTTACCAACAAGAAACTCAAGTTGGGCAACTTCTGCACCGTATACCAAGCAGAGCTGCTGGCATTGGTGGAAGCGACGGGGTACGCGGCCAGCGGGTCGGCGCAGTCATGCGCCGTACTCAGCGACTCGAGGTCCGCCCTTGAAACTGTCGCAAGATCTGACACCCTCCACCACCTGGCGCTCCGGGTAAAAGAGAATATAATGAAAGCGCGGGAAAAAGGGACGAACGTGAAGTCATTCTGGGTGAAGGCGCACGTGGGGATGGAGGGAAATGAAAGGGCGGACCAACTGGCCAAGGAAGCGGCCCTGAAAGATAAAAGAAGACCAGTATACGAGGACTGCCTCGTTTCCTTCGTCAAGCGTCAGCTCAGGCTGAAGACGCTTGACGAATGGAATAGGAGGTACGTGCAAGGTACGACGGCTTCAACAACGAGGATTTTCTTCCCGGTCGTCGCGTCGGCATATCGGTCCCTTCGTCGGCTGGAGCTCGACACGGTCTTGGTCCAGATGTTCACTGGGCACGGGGGATTCTCCGAGTACCTGTTGTTAAGTTACCTGTTGCGGCGGTGGCTCCACGGGTGAGGTGTGCCGCCATTGCGTTTCGACGCTGTCCATGTCCAGCGCAGGGAGTCGGCAGATTGTATCTCTTGACTCCCATGGCTTCCAAGTGACGAATTCGGGGGGATCAATTGCCCAGGTGACGATAAGAGGCCGAGAGGAGAGCGTGCTGTATTTTCCGACGTGCCTTTACAAAGATGGAGGGTTTCTACTCCGTAATGGGGCTATTTGGTGCAGGTGGCGCTAGCGGGGTCGCGGTGTGCGAAAGAGGTCCCGTTGCCCCGCCGTAAAGCGACTCAGGAACATCGTGGATGTTTTAGTCGATGCAAGTTCGACATAACCTTTTGCTCCCGCGGTGGCAGGTATGCGAAGGAATTTTTCTCACGTAAAACAAAAAAAGGATGTTTCCTTCAATTTGACCACAATAAAATTTCATTGCAAGTATCCAACCAATACAAATAAAACGATTCTCTGAGTTGAAATAATCTCCACAGTTAACCAGGTAAATGTCATTACCGTCGCAAACTATTATAACATCTAAGTGGTACTCACCAAAGCGGTTGGTGTAAGTTATAAGAGGCAGAGATTATAATTATTTGTTTATTGCTATCTTTTTTTTACTTAAAAAATCTAAATTGTGTTTAAAAAATTAAGAAACTTCGATGAGGTATTTTTTGTGTCATTTTTGTATCCGTGCGAGAGTCTGTAGTAGAAAAAAAAACATTTCTCTAGCTCTGTACAAAAAAAAAATTACCAGTCATAACTGTAGTCCCTCTTTCCCTGAAACCTTTACTGGTCACCTGCTATGTTAATCTAAGCCAGTTCAGGTTCAATATTGAGCGACGAAAACAGATTTGAAAGTTTTTTTTTTTTTTTTATTAACGTGTGTAACAAAATGCTAACGGAACGCACATCCCGTACCAATACTGGGCCAGTAGTGGGGTAGTGTCGGACTCCAACCGATTAAAAAGCTTCACACGGTATTCCATCACATCCGCAAGGAATGCACGAGGGTCGCGAGATAACGCTTTAAACAGTTCTTCCGCAACCGCCGTTCGGAGCCCGGATCGAACAGGCCCGCCTCGGGGAGGGATGTGAAGCATCCCTCCCAATTGACAAAATAGATTTGAAAGTTTGATGCATGAATTATTACGATTTGAAAGAAAATACTCATTTAAAATCGATTTATCACGATGTTAAATGACAATAAGGTCAAAGACCATGTTCGCTTTGAATAGTTTTGGTTATTTTGGTAGCCAATTGCCAATACAAAGATAGCTAGGTAGGTTTGTTCGGAATCGAACTTAGAGTGGCACGTGTCGTGAATAAATTCCAGGAGTTGGGTCTGCGGATAGCGCCTAATAAGACCGAGGCGCTGTGGTTCCATAAGCTCCCTACAAGAAGGGAACCACCCAGCTTCTCGGTTCGAGTAGGTGACGTGCTTATCCGGGTGGGAGCAGTGATGAAATATTTTGGCCTCACCCTACACAGTCTGGATCTACTACATCTCAGTAACTTGGTCACTCTAGACCCTGGATGCGGTAGAACTATATACGTATGAGCGCTGCTGCGCTTTGAAGGTATGGCGAGAGAGGCTTGCAGAGCCGTGGAAGTCACGGCAGTGTATAGTAAGCGCGTTTCTGCCAAACCTCGAAGCCTGGCTTAGATCAGGCGAAGTCACGCAGGTCAGTATGACTGACTCATGTACTCACCCGACATGGGTGTTTTGGCTGAGTACCTGAATAGAATCAGACGCGAACCCACTACGTAATGCCACCATTGTGGCGGGGACCAGGATTCCGCTTCGCACACACTCGCAGAATTCCCTAGGTGAGAGTCCGAACGACAAATCCTGGTCCACAAGATCGAGCATGATGTTTTTTTGCCAGTAGCGATATCGGCTGCACTGGTAAGGAATAATGCGTGGATAGCGTGGGTTTCCTTCTGTGAAACCATCATGGTGCAGAAGGAATCCGCGGAGCGAAGCCGGGAGAGGGCCGACTCTGTTCATAGACGAGGACGTCGGGGCGATGACAACGGACGTTCCAGCCCATCAGCCCTGTAGTCTTGGGCTATTAATAATAGTACTAAAGTATTCCCCGCCTGTCGTACAAGACGACTAAAAGGTTCCTCGGGTTCATGGGCTTTGAGAGTTGGAGCCCTCATAGCTCAATAAGCGACGACGCTTTAGGAGGACGGCAGAATGCATGGTGGTCTTGTAATTACCTTAGCACAGCGTGGGTGTTAAGAAGGGCTTCGGATCTTCCGTGAGATGTTTAAGCCAGAGTGCAGGGGGCACCGGTGCGTTCCGTAGGAGATCCCGGAGCCTCTCCTAATGCACTGAGGGAGACCACCGAAGGAGTTTTAGTGGGTAGAAGCCCCACCTAACTTTATCTTCCTCCCAGTAGCAAGGTATCTTTTAAGATTTCCCCCGCGATACCAAAAAAAAGGTAGCTCTGTTCGGACAAAGATAAGCTTTGGAGAAGGTCCTCGTTCCACTAAGTGAGCACAGAGTGCAGACAAAGACGCAGTGGTCTGACAAAGATGCTTTTCATAGTATAGCGAGGGTGCCGAGAAGGTTTACGGCCCTTCCTGAGACGTTGTTAGGTGTACTGCAGGGAGGCACCTGTGTATTTCGTAGGACATCCTGGAGTCCCTCGCAGCGCACTAAAGACCACCACTGAAGGAGTTTTAATAGGTACAAATCCCACATAACCTTCTTTGCTCAAAATTAAGGTATCTTTAGAAGATTACTCTACAGTTAAAAATAAGTAGAATGTTCCAGCAACTGAAAGCCGGTTAACTCTTTTCTTCAAGACTCCGGCATGACATCTGGACAGAAACACCGATGCCGGCAGATTCTAATTCTTCCCTGTTTGCATTATGAAGGACGAAGCGAAACTTTTTTTCCAATTGGTGGGGTATTGATAATGAAGGGATGAATGGCTGCATGTCTGTACGTCAGGTGATGAAAGGAAGATTTTAAATTACACTATTCCCGCGAACCCTCCCCGTAAATTCTTCGTCTTGTAAGCGTAAGCCTTGGGCCACAGTGAAGGGAAAACTAGGAGGTAACTCACAACTGTAATTAGGGGGCAATTTGAGAAAAATAAAAGTGAGAGTTCCTAACAACTTGGTAATTTCTTTTAATAGCTTTGGGGGAGGAGTAACGACGCGCCCGTGTTACTGGAGGCTTCCGTAAAGCATGCAGGCTTTATGTCTAGGAAGGAAACACGCGAAACTGGATACCTTTGAGACCTAAGTTATGAAGTTAATTAATATATAATCTTATGATATCAATATATATTACATACATTCATTTCTACTACCAAAGAGCAGTATGCTGATGTAGTGATGTACACAGTGGTATAAAGTACCAAAAATATTGTGGTACACCATTTCTGTAACTATGACCATCATCATCATGTTTTTCTTCTATTTTTCTTTCTCTTTTTAATTATATGTGTCTATCAAAATCATCATCAGCTGATGGATGTCCACTGCTGGATATAGGGCTCCTTCAAAGTACACACATCGATTGGTTCTGCGCTGCTCGTATCGCCGGACACCGAGAGCCATCGTTTGTAAGGGTTCATATAGGGGAACTTAGGCTAACTCCCACCACACTAGCCCAATGTGGATTGGTCGGAGTCAGAGCCTTGTTTGTTGATTATCAGGGTGCACCACAAGCAGGTGAAGTTGGTTTGGGTCCCGTGAATTGTTGTGCGGGACATCTTACACCCATACTAATTATATATATACTTTATTTTTATTCCACTAAGCGAAGAGACGAGCAAAATGTTCACCTAATGGTAAGTGATACATCTGTCCATAATAACACATCGCTAGATAGGATGATATAGACATCACTGCACCGTGCTGGTCGCGTTGGGACGTAAGATTTTGTTACTTAAGTAATTTCACTAGCTATAACGCCATTCAAATCGGAACACAGTAATATTTGCACAGTACTGTTTGTCGGTACAAATAGGAGCTTCAATAGTATCTACCGTAGTAGTAGTAGTAGTAGTAGACGGTCCCTAACAACATAGACCTACACAGCCAGGGAGTCGCGTTAGTCATGTGCTATACTGAGCGACTCCAGATCCGCCCTGGAGACAGTCGCAAGACCAGACTTTCTCCATCCCTTAACGTTGAGAGTCAACGACAATGTAGCAAAAGTAAAAGCAAAAGGAAGGAAGTAAGATTATTTTGGGTTAAACCGCACACGGGGACGGAGCGCGAATCAACTAGCCAAGGACTGCGGCCCTGAAGAGTAATAGATGAGCGGACTATGAGGAATGTCCTATCTCGTTCGTAAAGCGGCAGCTCAGGCAGGCTACGCTCGACGAATGGAACAGGCGCCAAGTGTAAGGTAGTACGGCGTCCACCACGCGGATGTTTTTCCCGGACGTCAGGTCAGCCCATAAATTCCTCCGGAAGACCCAGCTGGAGCCATACATGTTCCAAATGTTCATGGGACACGGGGGATTCTCGGAGTACCTTCACAGGTTTAAACTCAAGGAGAGTCCACCTAATCGCTGACTGCCCCGTATGGGGCGCAACGCGCAGAAACGGAGTTTGAGATGGAACAAAGGATCGAAGATAGTACGATCGCCTCTCTGATGAGGGAGGACTACGGCCGTCCAATCTTGTTTGCAGATTTTGCTAAAAGATTACAGATAAAGTGACTAAAGAAAACAAGACATGAGACAAATGTAAAAGATAAGTAGAGTAGCAAGAGAGTGTAATAAACAAACAAATGAAATGTATTAGAATAAGATAATGAAATGTAAAAGGTTAAGGAGAAATAAATAAAGAACGGCTGTCTCCCTTATCCCGAACACGACGTATGATTGAAAGGATTGGTATGGAGAAAGGAAGAGAAACAAAGAATAATCAGAAATATTAGAATGGAAATAAAGAGGAAGAGAAAGAAAGGAAAGAAGGAAATACATAAAGTAGCAATTGTTGTAAAGATAAGAACAAAGCCTAGGCCCCCGGGTTAAACGAAAAAAAAACATAGACCTACCACTTCCCTCCACCAGCAGAGGGAATATTGAAGGGCTGCGTATAATAACTATAACGAAGAAAGGGTGGTAAAATGTGGTCGTTCTTCGTCCTTCCGATCTTCATTCATCATGGATTTTAAGAAATAAGACTCGATAGGTTCTTAATCCAACAAATCGGTTGCAAAGCGACGAAGTCGGACGGAGAAGAAAGTGCCCGCTGCAGCTCTGCGTTTTTTTTTTATCCTTCATCGAAAATGACAATGACATTCAACTTCCGTCAACCTCAGTCTTACCAACTACCCTATGCGAACACGCCCAAATCGATTAAGATATGACGTTGAGCCCTCCGATCTCCGACAAGTGTATACGTTACATGAACGGTTACAATTGCGATTGTTAACATTCCAAAGCGAGTTACTGAAGTAATAAAAATTACTTGCGGAATAAGAATCAAGAATCTCGTTAATGTCACTAAACTCTCAGCAGAAGCTCGTTATTGCTGCGGGCCCCGTGGGATACTTGCGAAGATCTTAGATTATACTTTGATAAATTGGTTACGCACACAACCACAATACTGTCGCATAGTTCGTATCTGTTTTTTTTTTCTTACATAATGCTCTTAGCTCCACTCGCATACGTAAAGTACATCCAGCTTATATACCTTTACTGGTGGTAGTTCACTGTTGCCGGATACCGTCTATGTACCACCGCAGCCCCTATTAAAAATAAAGATAATTACACATGTCTTCAATGCTTCAAGCCTCTGGTTCCTGAACTAGGAATTGTGGGGGTCCCTGCAGCCGGCCGCTCCGGTGAGCTCCAGTTATCCCAACCGGTGCTCGAACCGGACGCGGCCGCTTCGGCCAGCCCTTCGCCGCGGGCCGGTCGGATGGGTTCCACTTGGCTTCACCGTGTTGGGCGCCACGGTTACTAAGCCCCTCCGCCACGACAAGGCGAGAACCCGTTGGAGGGGAGGAATTTAACCTGTGTCAAGAAACAATGCCCTTTCCAAGGTTCATCAGAAATGCAATCTCTCTAAATTATAGAAATTACAATATTGCTAAAAATTTAAACAAAAGAAGAAAAATTATTAAAAAAAGATCTACGCGTTTGTTTGTATGTATATATGCGTAAATGTATATTTACGGATTAAAAAAAGGAGTACGAGAAGAAAAAAAAAATTAGATAAAAACAACCCTTAATAAATTGTACAAGTGGCAGCAATAATCCGTTTCGTTATAGTCCAAGAACATAAGCCAGCTCTTAATTTTTGCCCTACATTATTATGATAAGGATGTTGATAAAAACACAAGTCTGTTGTATAAACAAAGAGATGAATGCCTGTGCTGTCTCTCAGCAAAAGATGTTCAAAAATTAGCTGGTGTTAGGAGTTCGTCTCTTCGCCTCATCCTCAACGTGCGGAGTAACAAAATGCTTCTGACATGTAACTTGCAATACATATACTTGTCTTACAGGAAGCACCCGACAGCTTGAAAAAATTGAGTTGGGTACCTGTCTGGTTTAAATGTCATGGTATTAAGTAATGCCTATTGCAGCCGATCGACAGTAGTGTGCCAACATTATTGTGTTCCGGTTTGAAGGGCGCTGTGGCTAATGTAATTACTGGGGTATCAATACTCAACATCTTATATCTCAAGCGACGAGGGTAATATGACTAGCGCCACGTTGTTATGGGTGAGCGTAACACTTACCACCGGGTTATATATAAATTAGTTAAGATATTTATATACAAAAAAGAACTTTTTGAAAGTAATGTATGATGATGTTTAAGTAGATACTCACGGGACCCGAGCCAACCTCACCTGCTCGCAATGCAGCCTGCTAATCAACACACGAACCCTGGCGCTCACCAACCCACTCAAATCCCGCCATACGAACCTTCACAAAGTTGAAGGTTCAGCAGTGGACGTGCGTCAGTTAATCATTATGTTTAGCTTTACATATATGTTATGAAGTTACGTAGCTATATATGTGTCAGTGGGAGGCTGCGTGTATTAATCAACGCTTATTAATTACACAGACGGACGGACGGGCCCACCGGCCGCCCGCCCAAGTATCCCCTATCTAGTTAATGAAAATCGATAAACCTACCACTTTGTGGACATAGCTGATAAATTATAAATAATATTAACCACTAAGTACAGTAAATTAATACACCATATAAATTATTAAATTCGTACGCTACAAACAGAAGGGGTTGCGTTTGACTCTAACACTACTTTTATATTTTACCCTTAATTTAGTTAATCCTTGAAAAAGATCACTATAGTTATTAACGTATAATGTCATAGAAAGAATACGTTTTAATATATTGTGACAATCATTGTGTTACAATAAGTGTAGATAAGTAATTGCCACGGTAGGAATGTGCCCTTCCGGTGCTGCCTGATGCATCACGCCTGTTATGACCTAAGCAAAGATATTCTTTCATTGATATTACGTTTACTCCTATACCATTTCCGGACAAATATAATTCGTACTACTTACTGTCACTGTCTTTACGCGATGTTCTTTCAAGCTGTCCGTAAAGCTGACTGCCGTAATCACCAGCATCACTTAGTTCAAACACTTTTCTATCACTCCTAATAGGACACTATCCGACAATGGATTGTTTTATCACAGCACATTTCACCACTACCACTATAGTTCTGGTCGCGCGCGTTGCCTTCGCCCACAGCTGCCACTCCTCGAACCGAAGGCGTAGACGACCTGCTGCGCCGACCCTGCACCGCTATATCCATGTGACTTTATCCTTCAATATTACCATTCTCTTCCTTGACAGTTTCGCTCACGTGACACCATTTAAATACCTTATCGTAAGTCCTTCCGTGCGCAACAGCCTGTCACGGAGAGAACCACGGCGGATACCACGTAAGATGCGATCTACCATGACTCCATCTTCTAGATGCTCGAAATCATAATATTGACTGAATAATCTTTAAGCCGTGACGAGTAGTATATCCTCTCTTCTACTTCTTGATTACGAGAAAAAAAATTCATCTGGCTGTAGTAATATTTGCTTTAGTGATGACGTTCATCAAATATTTTGACGGCTTCTCATTATTATCACAATATTTCTCTTTGGTAAATTTAAAAGTGGATTATCATATCCTTCAGGTTCACTAATAAACTGGCTTGAACTCCAGAAGATCCTTTGTGAATATCCGATGCTTATGGAATAATACAAACAGCTCCGACCGGCTGGTCCGCGGTCAAGGATCAGCTGTGCAGGCGGTGTTGTGTGCTTCATTATAAATGAACACTTTAATGAACCATTTTACTATTACACTACAGTAAAAAAAAAACTGGTAAAATAATAATTACACTGCGAAATATTTTAAGCACCGCCATGTGAGTGTGTCGCCGTGGGAGAGGACTCGCTGGATCAAACACCGACTTATTCTCCGTCTACCGCCATACCATTCATACTTACAATAGTATTCTTATAACTACCGCCACCTTACATAAGTAACAGATCAACATAATTTTTTTTTAAATTAAACAAGGTTTTAATGATATCTTGTATAAATATGCTATGTTCATTTTATGATGGCCAAATTCCGACAGCACTTTAAAGTCGGATCTTTAGTATTTCCCTTTCCATCATCAGCGACGAGTATGGCCGATATTAGAATGTTTATCTAATAACCCATATATATATAGATTTCCGGTTCTGAATCATCTGCTGTACATAAGCCTCCCCGAAGCTTCCCACATTCAGATGGGGATTCATATGAGGGAATTGAGCCATTTCCCACCACGCTGTCTCAATGGCGGATGGTAGGAGCCAGAGATTCGTTTGTTGATTAACAGGGTGCACCACGAGCAGGTGAGGTTAGCTTGGATCCCGTGTGTTGTTAAGCGGAAACCATTATACCCCCGGTTCTGTATATCCTGATCTAATTCCTAGGAGATCCTTTATTTTATTGTGACTTATCGTTTTAGTATTATCTTTATTACAAACCTTTATTCATATTTCACATATTACATAAGGATCAATTTTTAAACATCAGTATGAAAATTGTTATAGCAAATCTTTTATTCATCTTTATACCGCGTTATCTTACCGTCTATTCTCATGGTGATGTAAAAGATAAACTGAAAAAAATGATGAAACATATTCAGGCACAGGATATATATTACATTGGTGTATGAAGTTTAATAATTGGATAACTTCGGCAATATCATGCTTTGTATTAACTTGTTTGTAGTAGAATGAGATGAATGATAATTCTGCCGCCGCTGTAGCAGTGCTGGTGGTAACCTTTTACTTAAACAGATTGGATTTTCAATTTTTGATTAACAATAAAATGAAAAGTAGTTAAATAATGTTATTTATTAATTACAATATTCATACTGTTTCTGTAAAGTAAGTAAAGTAAATGGATAATTCTAAGCCGTGATAACATTACAAGAAGGTAAGCATAATGATACTTTCAAAGATATATAAGTTTGTAACATATAATTTTTTATTTATTCTGTTTTTTTTTAAATATACATAAGAAATCGTCGTTAAACTTGACGATGTTAACGAGGCCTCAATTTTATATCATTGAAAGTTGAGTTTGAATGGAGGGAATTTTGAAGAAGCAACTTTTGTAGTAACTTTTCAGAGTACATAAAATATTTAATAATTTACTTTATAAATTTTTAAGAGATCTAATACTGAAATATTAAAGAAGACGTGGTAATACTGAGTGAGAGCCACTAGATGGTTAGAGGACATAAAAATATCCTTGGGAGCCACTAGATTCTAACATCCCAAAACCGTACTTTGTGGAACACTAGAGATCTAGCAGCGGACATCCATCAGTTGAAATGATGATTACGACTGAATGAGACGGATGAGAATATCTCAGTGACTAGCTTTAAAACCCATTGATCTTAAAAGCTGATGAAGATTTTGCAGAATGTCACTCTGAAGGCTTAATTACTCTGTCATTCAGGAGAGGATTTTGGTGGTTACAATCGTCGGTAGTTCGATAACTTATGAAATTTTTAAAGTCTTCCTTTAGTATATTTTATTGTAGGTAGGAAAGGAATACAACAATAAATAAATTATCTATGTTATGTATATACAATAAAATGTATATAAACCATTCAAGGGTACATGAGTCCCTTAAAATATTCCGCTGGGGGGACGGAGGAGAATTATTCCTTCCAAATTTAATAACGCGACTTGCTCCGCGCTTTGATTGTCAAAGAAACTTTACGTTATAATAAATACGACAACAATTCGTTTCGCTTTTAACGAACACAAATGCCATTATGCTGCAGACCAGGAGCGAGGGTTATGAAACGTTTTACATTCAAACGTCGTATAATTTTCAGTGAGGAGACTTTCGAAAAAATTCAGCGGCTCGTTATTTATTATACACTAGCCGTTCCCCGCCCTCTTTGACGGCCGTAACATAAAATTAGGCCGCGAATGAGTTCAGCAACCGTTGCTATAGCAACCGCATGAATAATACAAATGAAAATGTTTGTAAAAGTTAATTAGCCAGCCTAATCATTCCGTGTTTGATCCCCATGTTCCCACGTTCACTAGTTTTCACGTGATTGGCAAACAAAGAAAAGCTATTTTTAATATATATATATATATAGATTGCCAGCTTTCAGTCTTTATATATATATATATATATATATATATATATATATATATAGAGATTGAATACTAATCATCATTTACCAATATTTCAATATCGTTCCATCGCTGACTGGTTTCTAACGACCGCTCCAATGGCTACTGCATCTGTTTCCCTACGATCTTCAGCAAGTCATCAGCGAGGTGGTTTCCACTCAAGGTTTTTATTGTCCATACTTCGATTTACTATTTGATTTACATATAATCTAGATTTTGTGGACGCCTCTAAATACCTGTTGTAATATCTAACAAATGGTTGAATGAGACCGCTTCAGCTCCTGAAAGTGCCTGTAGCTATTAGTCATGCTTAGCGAAAAATAACCATTCATTCTTCAGATACAATGGAGTCAGACGCAGAATGAAAGCATCGTGATATTTATTATAATGACGGAGACAAATTTCTCTGTATACACGAGCTGAATGAATGGAAATAAGAAAAACGATATTATTATAATATATACAAAGCTTGTATATACAGATAACAATAAATATGGGTGATATGATCTAACTTGGAGTGGGAGAAGAGCGAGGAAAGTGTGAATGGATTGTGTGAAAGATGACATGTGAGAAGAGTGTGAATTAGGATACGACGGCTGATGAAGGAATATGGAAGTGTACACACTGTGCCGACCCCACATAGCTGGGGAAAGGGCACGAGGAAGATTTTACTATTATATAATATATATAGAAGATATATATTTTACATTTTATAACAAAGGCGGCCTTAACTTGTACAAAAGTTATCAAATAGGGCTTAGGATAATATTGTTCTGGCAGTAGGTCTCTGATGCCGAAGACGATCTAATTAGCTACCACCACAACTCCTATTGCATCCGACAGACAGTAGTGTGCAAACATTACTGTGTTCCGGTTTTAATTGATGTTGTAGCTAGTGATGAGGCTCCACATCTTATGTCATAAAGCGAAAAGTACAAAGGGTTCTGTATCTCAAAGTCCTAAAAAGCGCCACGTTGTTATGAGCAGGCGTATCACTTACCATCAGGTGAACGTCTCGCTTGTCTCGTCACTTCAATTTAGAAAGAAGATTTATCACCTACGTGCAAAACTGACTTCTTCCCCTAAGTTGACATAAAATGCCTTCATGGCATTAAGCTGATCCTCTGTACCATTAGCTTAAGGTGCTACGTTAAATAAATAAATATATGATTCGCATACGCTTTAAAAATATTATTTAATAATAAACCCATTTTTGGGTTAATTGTTATAATATTTAAACCCTTTTTTATATTGCCAATGAATAATAGATCCCAATGGTTTTCAATAAGTGAATCTAAATTGGTTAAAAAAAAATTACCCTGACTTTGGTCACAGTCTACGTAATAACGTTCAGGGTCCCGAAATAGTTCAACTGTTCTTGTTAACGAGCAAACATATATATATATATATATATATATATATAAGGAGTGTTAGAGGTCTCTGCACTACAACTCTTGGAACCCAAGTCAACCTCATCGTTCTCGTGGTGGCCCTGCTAATTAACAAACGACGCTCTGGCTTCCATCAACCCTCATTGGGTCAGCGTGGTGGGAAATGCCTCGCATTCCCCTATATGAACCACTACAAACGTGGGGATTTTTGGGGGAGGCCATGTCCAACAATGGACGTCCATCGGATGATGATGATGATGATATATATACCGCTATAAGTAATGTTAAATATATAATATTTTTATATATTGAACATTGATGTCTGTCTTCACTTATTTTTCAAGGTTAACTGATGATTTGATAAAGGTGCGAAACTGCTCTATGGGGGGCACAGTATGATTAATTGGGGTGAAGATCTTCGGTAGATGCCTATCTATCACTGGACATCTATTGGTTGGTGCAGTAAATTTTTAACTATAATATACAGCTAAATAAAACTTTTAGTACATTCCAGCATTTATAATTTGTGGCGCTTACTACATCTAGCGATTTATGACAGCCTGCACGAGACCCTCGGTCCGCTCAATTCCTTTCTTGGCCACCACTCGAGGACCAACGAATGCGAAGTACGTACAGAGTAATTACATACACGTGTACTCTGTAACCAAAACTTTTCGACTTGGAGCAAAGTGGCGTGACAAAGCTACCGCAACTTAAACGTCTGGAGCGTGCCGGTTACACCGCGTTAGACGGATAACTTTCCGTAGTTTGGGACATTCCTGAAGGTTACCAAGTCGCTTGTTGCACTGTCTATAATGTAGCACTATTCGTAGTACTGAATACTGCCTGTAGTCTTAATATAGCTTCTCCTCCATCGTTATCATCATCAAATAAATAGACCTCCACTAAAGATTCCCACATCGATCGGGTAGATATAAAATCTATATACTTGTACCAATAATAGTGTTATAGAAAAAAATATAGATGACAACAAGAGATGAGAAAGCTGATTATATCTGATCCATCCTTGATTCAGAAGATGCGCTATATAAGCTATACACAAAATGACACAGCCAAAGAAATAAACTCTGGAAAATGCATTATTTATTTATATAATTATATACTATTATAAACCTTTTTAAAGTACGAATCATCTTCACCATCATCAGCTGACAGACGTTCACTGCTGGACATAGGCCTTCCCAAAGATCTGTACATTGACTTGTACCGCTTTGCCCCCATCCAGCTGCTTCCTGCGAGCTTCATCAAATCGTCGGACTACCTAGTAGTACCTAGCAATAGTGTGTCTGGTGCCCCATCGGCCGCCAGTCCTTCGAGCGATGTGTCCTGCCTGTTGCCACTTGAGATTAGCAATCTTTTGGTCTATGTCGATGACCTTAATTCTCCTGCCCATCTCCTCATTTTTGATTCGATCACTTTTCCATTGCTCACTGTGCGACTTGAAGCCTTTTCCACAAGGCCCACTGCAAGCAGCCACGTCTCGGTGCCATACCATCACTGACATCACGTACTAAGTAAACACCTTCGTTTTTAGACACTGCAGTAATTGGTACGAGAATATGCTGCATAGCGGTCCCGGACTCTGCCCAACCGAGTTGGAGTCGTCGATTGACCTCATTCTGGAAGTTGGCCTTACCGAGCTGAACTGTTCGTCCCAGGTAAATATATTCGTCAACAACTTCCAGTGTAGAGCCTGCAATCATAACTGGCGTGGGTAGAATTCAAGCATTAGACATAATTTTTGTCTCAAAGTACGAGTTATAAGACAACTTAAAAGAATACAGTATACCCCTCTGATAGATGAGGTCCACATCCTTTGGCGGCAGACGGTAATATAAAATAGGATGTAGCTCCAGATATAAAAAGATACATAAAAAGGGAATCCATTAGCAAAATTCCTTCTGGTAATTAAAGAGTGCAATCTCTTTCGGGGTTATCTTTAGGGACGTTTTTAAAAAAAAAAATCGCAACCACCGCTAATTAAAAAAAAATAAAAAAAAATTACTTTGGCATCAAAGCCTTTCTAAAATGTTGGATACATCAAAATGAACTCCCTAAGAAAATAGCCTCGATTTTTGCATTTAAATTGAAAATATGATTTTTTTCTATACCTTACTTGACTGATACTTAAGTGTGTGTAAAAAAAAATATTTTGTATACATTTAGAAAATATAAATGTTTATGAAATTTCAATAGTAAAAGTATACTATAAGATGTATTATAATAAATTTTGAAATGAAGTAAATTTAAAAAAAATCTCGCTGTTCTACGGCAATATTGTCCCGAGAGTGTGTTGATCTTACTTACTCCTACTTAACTCTCCTCAAAGTATATGTGATGACTAAAAGTTCAAATGGTGGTGTAGGTCTGGTGGTAGGACACCGTTGCCGCTTTCTGCCGCCAAACAATAGTCTGCGAACATTACTATGTTCCGGTTTGAAGGGCGCTATAGTTGGTGTAATTACTGGGGTAAAGAGAGTCAACCTCTTGTCTCAGGCGACGAGCGCAGTGTGGTGTAGTTTATACCATTTTAGTACGACGTTGTTTTGTGCAAGCGTATCATTTACCATCAGGTGACCGTGCTGCTCATCTCGTTGCTTAATTAGATAAAAAAAAAACTATGTAAATATTTAAGTATTTTGCATCTGCCATCATCATTGTCACCACGAGCGATGCTTAATCTAAATACTCAAATTTCATTTGACTAACTTTTCTCTAGGTTTGTAGTTCAAAAGGGAGCGCGGGGGTGGCGCAGTAATTTAAAAAATAAACTTTTTTAATTTAAACGTGCGCATGTGCGGCATAACAATTAGTTAAAGTTGAACTGAAAGCTACGAGGGGCAGTGTTTACTAACGCAACCAACTTACTTTTTATTAACGAACTTTTGACTGCATTTGACCTTTTCATCCGGCAAGTTATGCTCCATGATACATTACATTGTTACGACGGCGTCGTAGCGCGTAGCACTTCGTAGTAGCTACAAGCATTAAATAGTATGTCGTAGCATTTCGTAGCTATCCGAACTGTAGTAAACTTCTAATTGTCAGAGCTTTTTATTAACTTCAATTATAATTAAAAAAAAATCTATGTTATATCTATTTATCATTATCAGCTTATGAAATAAATAAAAAAAACGTTTTCCGATTCGAGTCTCGCATCAGAACTCAGACGAGATACGGTAGGCGTTGAAGGGTTATCCAGGAACAGTCTCTCTGGTACATCAGGAAGAAGATCTGCGTAGTCTTGTACGATAGATGTTGCACAACAGTCAATTTCGAAATTATACTCAAAACTACCATTTCCCTCAAATTCTAGTTGGCGAGGCGCTGGCTTTGATGCTGAGGAACCGATAACCGATGGTAACTTTGAAGATTGAGCAGATGTATCACCCTTACCTGGTATCTTCACTCCTGCGGTGCTATCTCTAAACATAGCTCTCAATCCGTGACATTGAATGATAGTGCTACTGTCTGACTCACTTAAACCTCGCTTTGACGCTGACGACCTTAAAAGTTGAGCTGTCGACCAGCCTGTCGCATACGGCTGCTCACTCGGATCCGAGTGGTGAGCAATAAATATGTTAAACTGGAAGACAGTAAGCTGCGGTACCTACCTAAACGGTTTCCGGCAACAGGAACCTAACACCACGTATCTGATTGATTGTATGAAATTTCATAAGACCGTTAATAAATGTACTAATTAATGTTAAAAGTTATCAAGTATTTTACTTTTGTTTCTATCGGGAAATATAACTTAATTGTTACGCACTCCTGCGGTTGTAAATATATGTATATATACTTAATATATATATAAATTAAGTGACAAATATAAGTTAAATTAAGCGCAGGCCGCGACCTATTTCGCTAACTAAATTTCACGAGTGGCAACACATGGAGTAAGTACTAAATTATGCCGAGTGTCGAGTGTCGAGTGTCGAGTGTCGTGTGTCGCGAACGTCGACATATGGCCGTGGACTCTAATAGCAAGCTATTTATTCGTTATTAACAAGCTGCGATAGCGCCTCACTTAACGCGCTTTTTATTCAACCCCGTCTTATCATAAGGGAGTAAAATTGTAGGAAATAGTAAAATAAGAAAGAAATGTAATAAGTATGAAAAAGCTGTGATAATGTGTAGACGTGTGAAGAATAGATTGTCTACTCATTTATGGGAGATGGATGCCGGGAGGATATAGGATGGAGTATGACAGAAAATGATAATATGAAAGAGAGAACTGGAGTGAAAGGAAAGGAAGAGTGAAACTGGAGAATCAGGAAATGGGAAATGCAAATTAAGATGGCAAATGACTTTACAAATAGGCCCCAGCCCAACAAAACTGTGGGTATGATTAAAACAATCATATCCGTTTTAAGCGCAACAATATTATAAAACCTTTTTTTTTAATTGGTAAGGTTAGTGATGTTAAGTGATGTGGTAAAGCGCACTAACTTAGTGAACGTTTTTTTAAACAAAATAAGTACTGGTTACTGGTGGTAAGTCTCTGTTGGTGGAGACTGTCTAGGTAGGTACTACTGCAGCTCCTATTTCTGCCATCAAACAGCAGTGTGCAAAGATTACCGTGTTCCGGTTTGAAGGGCGCTGCAGCTAGTGTAATTACTGGGGTAACAAGACACAACAAAGCGATGTAAGGAGTTCCGCGCAACAACTCACGGGACCCCAAGTCAACTTCACCTCCTCGTAGTGCACTCTGCTAAATAAGGCTCTGGCTCCCATCAACCCGCATTGAGCCGGCGTGGTGGGAAGTGGTTCACGTCCCCCTATATGAACCCCTACAAATTTGGAGATCTTTAGGGGAGACCTATGTCCAGCAGTGAACGTCTATCAGTTGGTGATGATGAAGACTCAACATTTTTGGTCTTAAGCGACGAACGTAATGTGGTGCAATATCAACATAACAGCCAATTTACATCCCTACTGTTTGGGCACAGGCCTACCCTCAATATAAGGGCGATGGGCCATAGTCATTAGGCGGGCCCAATGCAGATTGGTGACTTCACACACACCTTAGAATGAATTCCAATTCACGCGCAGGTTTCCTCGCGATGTTTCCCTTCGCAGTTTGTATTTCGCTGTTGTTACTTAAGTTCACAAATGTACATAACTTAAATATTAAAGTTATCGGTACATGTCGAGATACGAACCCGCGACCTTCGCAATGAAGGCCGCACGCTCTAACCATTAGACCAGCGAGCTAACTAGGCCACTAGGTGCAGTATATATTTTCCTAAATAGCATTATGTTATTATGGGGGAGTGCATCACTTATCATCAGCTAAGCCTCCTGTTCGTTAAGAAAAAAAAACCGGTAGTCTCTCGTGACGGTAAACTATTGCAGTTGCTATTGCTGCTGTCCATCAGTAACTGTGGTTTGTTACAATCACCAAGGGGATGACAGCAATCAACCTTTAAAAAAAATATATCAATTTTGTCTAAAAGGTCTCCAATATATTCTGATCTCTCAAAACAGTTACGTTGATATATATAAAGAAAGGCCTTTGATCCTTAATAAGTGTTTGTTAGTAGATCACAACAAAATTATTTTTAAGGTAGAAATATATTTTTTTCCTTTTGGGGTAAGAATTTTGTAAATTCTATTCTTAGCTGACCTATAATCGGAGAAAGGATTATTACTTACAAATTCCAAGTCACCAGGCTTCATGGTTCCTGAGATATCGTGATCAGTGTCTACGTAGCAGAAAATCTCTTATATATATATTCTTCTTTTTTGATTATTCCAAAGTATTTTACTATAAATAAAAAAAATATATTTGGACAGTACTGTTTTTGAGTTTTTTTAAAAAATATGACGAACCCCACGTTGTTAACTTCTGAAGCGTTATATCATCATCATTATCAACCTTTATTTATTCACTGCTGGATATAGGCCTTCCCCGATGTCTTCCGTCAAATGCGAACTTCAGCTTCTCGCATCCACCCACTTCCGACCGCCGTAGACAGAAAGCGTCCTACACTTCTGCGACCTGTACGCGGCTTCCACTCCAAGACTTTCCTCCCTCATTGGCTGTCACTGAAACGACAGACATGACCGGTTCACTACTGCAGCTTGCAGATTTTTATAGCTACGTCGACAACTTTAGTTCTCCGTCAAATTTCTTCGTTCCAGATTCTGTCTGTTAGAGAAATGCCAAGTATAGCTCTCTCCATCGCTCGCTGTGCTGCTTTGAATCGGTGTACCAGCCCGACGGTATATATTCGTTCGTGTTTAATACCATTCCCATTGATATCTGGTTCTGTCTCATGGATTCCTAATACTGCAAAGTGTTTCCCAACCGGTATCGGTGTTCCGTTCAATATCGCTGAAACTATGCAGGTATCGAATGCAATAAAAGTGTATTGGATAAAAGTTCCATTATTATCGCTATCATTGAAATTTCATATCGTCTCATGGAATGCCGGCGACACAATTGCGTTTCCAGATAAAAGTGGGGGTGGTTACAAAAAATAAGAAGTGTCATACAATACCACTCCGTCCAATTGTGATAACGAGATAAAAGATTTTTATACTTTATAAAAATTTACTGTATTTAATGTTTGAAGGGAGCGTCAAACATTTAAAGACAAATATTCTATCGATTCATCAATACATTATACTTGTTGGTGTATAATAAAGTTATTTGTATTGATCTTGATCTTTTCACAACCCTCAAATCCTCTCTGTAGTTTACTATAATTTAGAAGCGTTTAATTATACCTAAATACAGAATTATTTATGTTACGAAACAGGAAAAGCGAAACTTTGTTTAGTCCCGTCGATATTTCCGTTCTGCGTTTTTGGTTCTCTAATTATTTCCTGTTGATTTCGCTTTAAGCGAAAGATGATGTTTTATTTATTCTAAGAAGCAACAAGAAGGACGGAGCGTTCACCTGGTAGTAAGTGATACGCGTACCCATAACAAAGTGACGTTAGTTAAGATGTTATAAACAGCACCACATTGATCTCGTCGCCTTGAGATACCAGATGTTAAGTCTCGATACTTTAGTAATTATACTAGCTTCAGCGTCTTTCAAACTGGAGCACAGTAACATTTGCACACTACTGTTTTAAGGTAGAAATAGGCACCACGGTGGTATCTATTCAACAGTCTCTGACAACGAAGACTTACCACCACTTTTCAAACATAATCCATCACATCTAAACTACGAGTATTAACTTTATGTTAGCTGTTCTCCGTCAGCTTTGTTGAACGTAACACCCGCACAAGTGTCTTCGGGGAAGGAATTACGTAAAATCCATTCTCAACTGACCTGTACTCGGCAAAAGGAGTATTCCCACCAAATTCCATTTCCCTAGACCTTATAGTTCTAGAGACATCATGATGGATGCAAACATAGGTGATAATAGAAGGTACAAAGCCACTAAGTCCTTACATTATACTTAGCTTATTAAATAGTAAGGAAATAAGCTTTCATTCTTCACAATGATAAATGAAAAATAATGATAGTTGAAAATATATTGACTCACGTGAATTTAAGTGATCACTTTCGCTATATACAGTGTTATTAATAAGAAAGAGAAATTAAGGAACAGCATCATTATTTCCCTTAAAAATTGTAAGACGACGTTATAAAACGAAACCTTAACTAATTATCCCTCCCCTTTCTAGTCCATGCATAAATGTTAGTCCACTCGGGTTGCACAGGAATGAGCTATCCGAGCTCATCTGTAATTTTCAGTTGTAACCCCGTTTTGTGCTCGGGTTTTACCTTTAATGAAGAAACCTTTTGAAACCGTATACACTATTAATAAAAGATTTACCGTGGACTAACTGGCGCATGCCCAGGGCTTCGCTAACAATGGTGGACGTAGATCATTTTAAACTGCTTTCCAAGTGCTATAAAATTGACCGCACATTACAAAGTGCCGGCTTCCAGCGTTTTATGGTAACGGAAGAACTGGAATTCCATGAATGTCAGAATGCATTTTTTTTTTCTACATAAACTCTAGAAATCTCGATCCTTCAAAAGATAGTATATTTATTAGTATTCATTATTGCAAACAATGAAAAATTACTGATTTACTATCTGCTTAAAATCTTATCACGAACATATGCGAGGCCGATTACACGGCGCCGTGTGAGCAGCAAACTCGCACAATACTTATCTATACTTAAAAATAAACTTGAAATCATCATAGTTGCGTACATATTGAGTGATTGAGAGATAATCATTTAGCTTTATGGAGTGAGGGTATGCAGTACTGACTCTTGATTTGCGCTTCATGAAGCGCACGCCCCTGTGTGAGGAGCCAACTACACGGCGCCGTGTGATATCTAAAGATAAATGAATACCATATTAGCGTTCACAATAAATTGTTTGTTCATCTAGATATACTGATAGCCCTTGTTGGCGGATACTGTCTAAGTACTGTGCAGACATTGTGTTCCGGTTCGAAGGGTGCTGTAACGCACGCAGGAGCACAACGCGCAGTGTTTATCATTCTAACAAGCATGCGACGTGGAGACGTTTTGAATCAAACTTATGACAATCAAGAAAGAAAGCGATTTAGCATTTATTTAATATAATATAATAAGAAAGCATTTCAGAAGTTTCCTTTAATGATGACGAGGATAAAGGAAACTTTCAGTTTGTATTTTACTTCACTGATTCGGAGAACAAAGTTCATAAATATAATTATTCACCCCTTTCTGAACTCGGACTAACTTTCAGTTAAATTGTAATCCGTGCAAAAACATGTCGGAGCCGGGTACAGCCTACTCCTGCGTCACCCCGGGAATTCCTCCTTAATTTTATTTACACACGAACATTACACAATTTGTTGTCCACCATTAATTAATTCATTAATTTAAAAACTCACAATATAACTTTGAACTTAGTATGCTAGTTAATTATATAACTATATATTAAGTACAGCTCTTAAACAAATTACAATAGAAACCAAACACACCTTTATACATCTAATTTTTGTACAATTACTCCAATGCATTTTTTTATGTTAACTTAATAAAAACTTATTAAAAACTTGTCGACATTATACCTTTAAGTTGTATTTAAGTGCAAAACTTTAAGTTGTCGGAAAACTTTAGGACACAAAGCTGAGGAAATACACAACCACTAATTCATTTAAATCTTGACACGAGGAAGCTTCGCATCTTCAAATTTTTGATTTAACCGAACACGAAGAAATATTCTTTTTTAAATACTATATAATTAAAATTCAATAACAAACTGTAAGTGTGTACATATATATGTGTATAATATATATATATATATATATATATATATACACATATACACGTTATATATATATATATAAATGCAGGATACCCCGCAGGTAAGCAAACCGCATTCAAAATCTCTTTTCTTATCTATACTTAAAATAAACTTACCAATTTAGAAATACAGTCATCATCATCATCAGCCGATAGACGCCCACTGCTGGACATAGGCCTCTCCGAAAAATCTCCACGTCGATCGGTCCCGCATCCAGCGGGTTCCCGCGATTCTCACTAGATCGTCAGTTCATCTTGTGGGAGGCCTCCCAACAGTACGTCTACCGCTACACGGGCGCCACTCGAGGACCTTACTGCCCCATAGGCCTTCAGTCCTTCGACCAATGTGCCCTGCCCACTGCCACTTAAGTCTAGCAATCTTTTGGGCTAAGGCGGTGACCTTACTTCGTCTATTGAAAAAAATATCTTGTTTACTATTATTGCTAGTATTTGATATAAAGTTACAATAACACATTAGACCGAGTATTAGATAAGTTAACATATATATATATATATATATATATATATTTGTTTCTTAAATCACATCGTCCGTGAGCTGAAGGGGTTGGTTATAAATAACATTGATACAGTCAATTAAGTATCAATTTAGCAATGGTCAAAGCACAGTTGAGTACCTTCTAAGTAACTTGAGAGATTACAGTGCTTATTCGTTTGTATGGAGCGACGCGCCCTTGTTTGTGATGATGAATATATGAAATAAATAAAATAAAAATTACATTAAAATAATATATACAAAAAATATTAAATAAATTGAATATACTGTAAAAATATATTTTTTAATTTTTATTCAGATAAACCGCCGCGTTTAGTAGACGTAGTGTTGCCAGGCCTCCCACAAGGTGGACCGACGATCTGGTGAGAATCGCAGGAACCCAATGGATGCGAGCAACGCGGGACTGTTCGATGTGGAGATCTTTGGGGGAGGCCTATGCCCAGCAGTGGACCTCTATCGGCTGATGATGATGACGATAAATAATTTCAAAAACAAGATATATAAGAAAAGTTAGTAATGAAGGACTTAGTATTATGGATTTGATAACATTACTGTAGTCAACTTGGTTAAATTTTTTTTCCCTGTATCTTTACCTTTCTTTATCTTTGCAAGTAATTAAAGAATTTTCCTTTGGGATATACAATAGTAAACAATGTCAGGGTTTATTACAAACAATCCACCGTCACGTCGAACCCACTAAGCGAAATCTGATCGGATGGACAGTTTCATTTAAAATTGAAGCGAAGACTTCGACGGACATTGATTGATGCTCTTGATTCTTATCCGGTTTTATGTTTCCGTTTATACTTACGACGGATGTAATTTGTTCATATTTCACCATAGAAAATATTCTATTGATTAACTTCCTTCCAGTTATCATAACGGAATAGTATATATAATCCTAATAATAGGATGTTGTACCAACAAGTATTGTTACTAAGTAGTTTTATAGTTTTGTGATTAGTATTAGATATTTTTTAAACTCTACTTGTCACCTACAGACAAAAGATCTTAAGTCTCGCTACCCCAGTAATTACACTAGCTACAACGCTCTTCAAACTGGAACACAGTAATGTTTGCACACTACTCTTTATGAGGTGCAATAGGCGCTGCGGTACTTACCTTTCAGAGGAAATTTTCGAAAGATAACCTGCTTTTAGGAGGAAGTCAGGTTTACGTGAGTTTCTTACTCATTACGAAAAAAACGCTTCCTTTCGGTGGTCTACATCAGTACATTCGGAGAGGTTCCGGGATCTCTTACAGAACGCACCGGTGCTCCTCTACACTTTGTGTCACACGCCTCTGAGGAGGAGTCAAACCCTCCTAGGCACCATCACTGAGCCATAAGCTGTCCCACGCAGGTCCACTTGTTGAGTGATGAGGGCCGCCATCCTGAGGGCCCGTAAAACTCCTAAACCCTTTATTCGCTTTCTACTACAGACAGGGCTTACCTTAGTCCCATTCTTACTAGCTCTAGACTAAGCTCTACGAGATCTTTTTCATTATTATCACTACTCTTTGATATAAAGTGACAATAACACTTTAACACGAATATTAAATACGTTACCTATATATATATATATATATATATATATATATTTGTTTCTTGGATCATACCGTCCGCGAGCTGAGGGGGTTGGTTGTAAATCACTTTAATAAATAACTATATCGTACGTCACGAGTTCGCGTTTCTCATTTGCATTCAAAACGATTTCACTCCTTTTATTTATGTGACCGGTCCGATGTCAGCTCCTGATAAACTGGTGAAATATTTTTTCGCTGGATTACACTGTGATAATGCATGATGCTGCTACAGTAGTAAGAAGACAGACTGTTTTTCAATGTATTATAATTATACTTAAGCACTGAAAGACAGTGTCATTGGAAGACGGGTTCATGTAAGTACAACCTTCTTCTTCCTCCTGCCCTTTTCCCATTCTATGTGGGGTCGGCACAGTATGTACTTCTCTTCCACGTCTCTCTATCAGGTCTCATATCTGAATTCACACTCATCTTACACATGTCATCTTTCACACAATCTATCCACACTTTCCTCGGTCTTCCTCTACTCTTATAACCATCCACATTCATTCTCATTACTTTCTTTGTTATATGTCCTTCATCCCTCCGCATAACATGCCTGTACCACGCTAACCTCTTGCTCCTCAACCTCTCTGTCACTGGCGCAACTTTCAGGCTTCCTCTAATAAACTCATTCTTAATTTTATCCATCCTCGTCACACCACACATCCATCTTAACATTCGCATCTTGCATGTTAGTACAACCGCAGCTCTTATTTCTGCCACGAAACAGTACTGTGCTAACAATACTAGTGAAATTACTAGGGTAACGGGAATATCTAAGTGTCAAGGCGATGACCTCGATGTGGGACTGGTTATACCACCTTCATTTCCGGTCAACGTTCCACCCGTCTCGTCACTTCTTAGTATAAAATAACAAGGATATGATTCGTCCAGAGATCCATTGACTCCGCGAGATCTCTGAAACTATTAGAGATAAACACTCAAAAGTTAGTACAGATATTGCTTCTGTCATTTAGAGTCCAACTAAGGGTAGATTTTACAATATTCTTTCCCCATACAGAGTTTCGAAGGTTTTAAGTCCAGCAAAGCGGGCGAGGAACAGCTAGTATAGTTACAATTTACGAGACAAACTTTCTGTCCTACTATGGAATTAAGAAAAAAAAAAAAAATATTAAATCAATGATATTATCACTTAATAATTTTTTTCCATTTTTAACTATTTGTTTTAGTGTACTTTTTTATTACTATAACGGATACTGTATTACTGTAAACAAATCGAGTTAACTTTTATGCATGTAATACTAGAAAGCATAATTTAAACTGTATTAAATATTAATTAGTAACAACTAATTTCTTTAAAGGCTTATTAATGATATAAATATATTAATGAAGAATAACATATATTTTAATATATTATTTAAACAGATATAGTTTCAAGACAAAGATTATTACGAGCAGAAACATTCATAGATGTTGCCGCTGTCTGCATGTGTACACTTTGACACTAAGAACTGAATTATTAAGCTACTTCCAGCTCGCTGATACCATCTTATCTGGCTTAACCGAGTATTAAATTGCCTATAAATATAAATGAGAGATGGTTGTTAGACAGAATCTCACAGCAATTGCAAGATCCCGCGCAGCAGTAAACATTGACGGTCATTTATCTCTTATCTCTGTAACGGATTAGTTTTCCTTGTTGTGGTCATTTCTTTTGTCTAATTGCTATCGTTATGTATATATTCCGAAAGTATATACCCTTAAATCATTTCAGTGGTATCCTTCAAAATCTTATTTTTATCTTAAGAATAGTTCAATATCATTTATATCAATTACAATATTGGTTTACACACAATCTATGCCTAATATTGTTGATTATAGTTTTAGTACCTGTTCCCCACCCGCTCTGCTGTCCGTAACACCCTCACAGCCTTTGGAGAAACAATTTGGGAAAATTAGTTCATCATCATCATCATGATTAGATTCCCCTCTTCAAACTGAAGTTCAGCGATCAGTTTGAAAAAACCAATTCAATCCTCGGCTATCCATTTTCACTGATAGTTTTAAAACCCGGTCCACTCTTTTATGTCTTCAAATCATTACTTCCGCTGTATACCTGGCGAATTATTTCTATGAATTTTGCATTCTAGGATCCACCTTAGGAACTCATAAAAAAATCAATAAAAAAAAATTAAATTCGTTCCTAGCTGACCTATACTCGCCAAAAGATGAAAGAGAAAGATGAGTCTCTAAATTGCTGGATATATCTTCTATATATAAATAATTTTTTATTAATAATTTCAACTTTAATTATTCTAGATCTTCTATTTCATCATGTGCACAGTATTCAGAGATAGTGGATACATATCTCAAGGATAGTGTCGAAACAAAGTGTATATAAAAAAAAAGCAATATGTTCCTGTGACAGAACTGTATGATCTGACCTCAGTCAAGTCGGACATTTGTCGTCGATAGCATTGAAAATTACCCCTGGGGCTGGCTTCCGGCCAAATCGTCTGCCATAAACAGCCAACATACCATAGCTGAAGATATTTGATGATATATATAAGACGAACATAATGTTCTTGATACTTGCTTTATCAAATTGGAATTCAACGTCAAGTTCATATATTTTCGCTGTTAGAGATGTTGCTTATTTAACTTTGTAATTAAGTACTTTAAATTATTTCTAACTGGGCATCAGATTGAATATTTTAAAGACGGCGTTAATACCAAATTAATTATGAGTGTAAAATCAAGTTAGCGATGAACCGGCTGACCGAAACTAATAAATTCCGGATCACGGATGAAATCCCTTCAATGTGAATATCTAATAAAGAGATTAATAGATTAACTGGCGTTAGAGAGTTAATTTCTATCGCATCGTTTATCCTTCTGCTTTATTACTACAGATTTTTGAGATAACAATTAGTTCCAATTATCATACTTTAATAATAAGCCATTTCGTTTTTATGCCCCCTAAACAACCATACGTCTTGATTGACCACCTAATCACGCATGGGGCGGACACAGGGATGAGAAATTACTAGCGTGGCTAATGTGGCTCTGGATACCCATTAAACATGGAGGCCCGTTCAAAGAGTAAACGTATAGGGCTGCTACCCGGGGGTGATCGCCGGGGTACACCTGGAACTGATGCTGGATCACGGACAAAGATATTACAGCCGAGTCCAGAGACGATGCGAACAATTCATCACCCATATCATCACCACTTCCTTGTTTAATCCTAAATACTATTCCACCCGTTCCAGTCTTGAAAGTTGCGCAGGGGATAAATACCTTCTTACCTGCGTCCACCAAGGCTGTTAAACCAAGAGTTCACATGAGATCGAACAAAGATGTTAATATATGCATCATGCGAACGTACTTCCGCATTGATAAATTAGAGACAGACATGACCACTTACAGAAAGCAGTTGCATGAACTTTTTACACCGCAATATCCGGACATATCAGTTTCAGAACAAAGAATTTCAGATCAGAGGAGAATAATTGTAAGAAATAAACTACATCGTTCCCATAGTTTTATCCACAACAGGTGTTATACCGCATCATCATCTCCGCAGCCTCAAGTTACTAGACCTACAAGAAACCCAAAACATAACACTACAAAAAGCTGTAATTTTAAATACATGTAGAATCGTAAGTTGATGCAAGTAGAAGATCAGTAGACACACAGTTCACACTGCATTTACTTGGCTTGAAATGAAAAAAAAAACCTTTCACAATAATAAGCCATTCGGTTTTTAAATTGTTGGAGTAACGAAACTTGATACCTTTGTGGATACCTGAACGGACGTGTCACGATTAGTGTTCGAGACACATCATTTGAGATGACGTCTTCCTTGTGTTGGGTCACCACTTTAGGTTGGATGTATCGGCAAGAAGAGTTATTTGAATATCGACCTATAATTAATTCAATTAATTAATTGAATACCAAACAAGACTTCACCACAAATGATGTGGCTGGAGCACTCATCGGCACACGTTCGAGCAATGTCATGTTACCTACCCTTAACCCCATCAAGTTGTACAGCATCATTTGAACGTTCCAACAACCAATATAATTTGAAGGATTTAAAATTTTATAAATGTAAAATATATCCTTCTCTCATATTTAATAATTATATATAGATTTTTTTTTTCTTAAGTAACATTTTAAAGGTAGTAAAGGGTTGATATGTATTACAAGTATGAAAACATCTAAATTTATAATTACAAAGAAATCCTTGCCTCAAGCCTATAGGCGCCCTCTCCCTTTGTTCTACAAATTGAATACCTATAAATTAATTGAATTGAAAACCAAAAAGGATTTGAGGTCCTTATTTCAGTTCAATTAAGAAGATTTTACGTCCCATCCGGTCCGTAATAATGGCGAAGAACCACAATGCTTTATTTCCGACTCATTTGGTCTTCACTTTGTGGGGGTAAAACATGTAAAGGTGAACAACCAATATGAAACTGTTTTTGTTTATTATTTATCTCTATATATATATATATGAAATTTCTACCTGTGTTCTTCATCAAGATATCTCTGCAACCGTAAGACCTGGAGACTTCAAGTTAGGTAGGAATATTCCTTTGGTATAGGTTGGCTAAGACCGGAGTTCACGAAATGTTACCCCCAAAAGGATTTGCAGTGTTAATAACTAGAAGGGGCCTGGGGCAGTGAGGTTATGTCTGACAAATTTCAAGTCTACTATCCACTTGAGGCTAGGAACCTTTTGGACTACGTCGGTGACCTTAGTTCTCCTGCGGATCGATAAATGTCTATTTAGTGTTCGCGCATCAATTTTAAATGAATATGTCTACCTGTCAGTTATGTAGTGTACTAATGGGGCTGACATGACGGAACGTTTATTAATATATAACCCCCATTAAAATTTCACTGGGGGTGTAAGGGGTCCGGCATAAAGCTGCTATTCAACAAACAAGGCTCTGGCTCCCGCCAACCCGAATTGGGGTCAGCGTGGTGGGAAATAGCCCAAATCCCCTCAAATGAACTCCTACATACGACAGCACCTAGTGCGAGGCGCTACCGGAAGCCATGCTGAATATATGGAGATCTTTGGGAAGAGGCTTATGTCTAGTACTGGACGTCTATCGGCTGATGGATGATGATGATGATGATAATTTCACTAAATACCTGAATTATAATATACACTGGTGGTAGGTCTCTGCTGCCGGAGACCGTCTAGATAGGTGCCATCGTAGCGCCTGTACCAGCCGATAGACAGTACTGTGTTCCGGTTTGAAAGGTGAAAATAAATTTTAGGAGTATAAGAACACCATGTCACTTCTTAAGTCGACCAGCACAATGTGCCGCAGTGTATATCATTCTAACTAGCCGCCTGGTTGTTATAGACAACCATCGTGGCACTACCGCGCGGCGTCACCAGTGAACGGTGTTCCCTTACCGTAATGGGGTCTTTGGGGTTCTTGGCAGTTAGGATGCCGGTTTTCATCGCCTTCTAAACGACCCTGACGAGGACATTGGCTGGACTCGGTCTTTTGCTATTGAGGTAGTACTCGCGAGGATGGTAGGGACTGCATAAAGCAGACCGAGGGAATAGCTATGCCACCACAGCGTTAGAGAGGATATCCTGTTATCACTCCAAATGCTGAAGATGATCACCGAGGGATGAAATTCATACGAGAGCTAACAAGAGATAAAATCTTCGTCGACTAAAAAACCGGAAAGATAGGTATTTTACACAACTGTGATATCCTTTAGGTTATGATAAAAATGATAATAGGAGAGGAAAAAAGAGGAAAAGAGAAGACAAAGAATTAAAAGATAATTACTGCAACGAATGTGAATCTTTTTCACATGAAGAAGAACAATTCAATATGCGTATGGGAGAAACAATAAAGCAACACTAAAATTATTGATGGATAGAAGATATCTCCAACCGGAAGCTGTCCAAGTACGTACCTAGCTCATGAAACAAAAGAAACAGCTAATTCAGTGAACACGAGAACCTAATACAGCTTTCATAACTCCTCGCGTCAAACATTCGGCAAGTAATGAAGCTTTCCACGAGCTGTGAGTAAAGTTAATAAGCAACTTTGGGATTTATGGAGTAAGTTGGCGAACTTTCCTCACGATACCCGTTTCCTTTAATATTATACATATTCAGACGTATACGCGATATGGTAATTTTTATATATCATTCAATGATGTAAGTGTCCATTGGGGTTTAGTGGTTCCTGGGAAAGACCACAGTATTTCTCTGTTGCCAAGTGGTAAATGGTCAATCGTCGTTACCCGTCGACCTTTTCTTTTCTGTGGGAAAATCCTGCATTGGATCCCTTCTCCTGTCGGGGCAATAGAAGAGTTATGCCGGACGTCTTACCGGCTTAAACCCCCACGGTTTCTCACTCGGCGCATATGGCTGGAACTACGAGAACGCTTTCGCACACAACCGTGGTTCCGTCAACGAGACGTCTTTATAAAACCAAATCTAGGGGTGGAGATACTACTGTCCATCCCCTAGCTTCCCGTCGACCTACAGCTAGTAAAGTTACTAAAATAATCTATATATATAAAGACAAACATTAAGGAGATAAACGCAATGAAACACTTTACGTACTCCATTTAGCTGTTCATCGCTCAGGACAGCCAAGTGAGCTCCCCACTGACGAATGTAAATTAAGATAATGTATATACACAGATGGCAAACGAACCGAAGCCATCTCGGTGGTAACATTAAAACGAGATTAAAGCGGAAAAGAAACGAGATCGTCTTCCGTCAAAATGTCTCTCATATTTGTTTATTTTTATATTGTTTGTTTACAACATTGTTCCAACATTTAAGCCGCATCAAGTAAGCGCACAGCCGCTAAGTGAATAATACATTTTTAATGTTGAAGAACACTTGAAGACGGGCGCGGCGGAGACGCGCCGGAACAATTTCGTGAAGCAAACGAAACTTCACATGAAAGGGAAAATAATTTCATTCCCACCAAGCGACAATGTGGAAATTATTGACTGAATATTTACATTGGTAATGCTGAATGTAAATGTTTTCCTTGTATACATATTTCTTATCTGTAAACATCAAAAAAATCATCATAACGTAAACCGTTGGTAAATACTTCACAATGGATCGTCTACGTAAGTTTACTTTGATTGCCAGTTAATAGTGCACAAACACTATATTAGGCCAATGTCCAGCGGTGGACATCTATCGGCTAATGATGATGATGATGATGATGATGAAACATTATATTTTGTAATTGTTTTATATTTTAACACAACCTAGTTCTCATTTGATATTAATCGGCAATTGGACCAAAGATGACATTGCGTACTCGTTCCAGAATGTTAGGCTTCAGAAAACCTTTCCATCATCATCATCGTCATCGCCTATAGATGTCCACTGCTGGACATAGGCCTGCTCTAAAGATCTCCACATCGATCGGTCCCGCGTCGCTCGCATCCAGTGGACTCCCGCGACTCTCGCCAGATCGTCGGTCCACTTTGTAGGACCTATATGAACCTGGAATCGAACCAGACTCTTCATTCTTAAAAAACTACGCTACATCGCGGTATGTTGTATCTGTAAATACTCGATAAAAATACTTATGATCTTATACTGTATACAAGACTACAACTGTACAGAATGGAGTATAGTTTATCGACAGAACAGCGCTCTGCTACTAAAGAATATTGCTACAATATAATAGATTTTGTATACAGCGCAAAATGTAGTCTGTTAAGTTTTTTTTTTTATATACTCTTGTAAATTAAATAATTTATAACTTTGAACGGGTCCCTATGAAGTCGGGCTGCCCCGCTGTGCAAATTTAATAAAGTCAAATTTACTGTGCAATCAACTGTCAGTTTGGGCTTGTTTTTACAATGTCTACGATCTTGTTGGGTTTTAACAACGGCCCAAACGTAAAAACTCCGGCTCAAAGTGTTTTAATTAACAATACGGAACATTCAGGAACGGATATATTTGCTTATTATTTAGCATAAATTTCGATAGTACCTTTATCCAAAAAATTATATACAACTAAAACTACAAAATCTTCTCTGCATTATATTTAAAGAAACTTATATAAGTTATAAAGAACTAATGTTAATGTCATTAATATAGTCATCAATAGATCTCTCTGAACAATTTCGTTATAAAGACCCTTAAAGTTCTTTTAAGCGGTAAAGTACTAAGTAATACATTATATAAATTTACCCCCGACATTACTCCCACACGCTTTGTACCACAAATTTTCGTTTACTTCAAATACATTAGATTAACGCGACGCCCCCTTGAAGGGGAAACAAAATTCCATATCGACCGATGAAATTACAGCCTTTCTATGGCTCACATTAATTAATTACTTGCCGATGTTCAACATCAATTAATTTCAATATACAACGAAGTATAATTAAAATTAGGACATACAATACATCTCCGTTTCCGGTAACGCTTTTAGCATTTTATGTAGAAAAAAACTGTACATATTTATATAGAAAATTCATTGATAATATATATAAGGGTGTGTAAGGGGTCCCGCACTACAACTCACGGGACCCAAGCAAACTTCAGCTGCTCGTGGTGCACCCTGTTAATCAGCAAATAAAACCCTGGCTTCCACCAACTCACGACGAGTCAACGTGGTGGGAAATGGTCTAAATCGTCCCATATAAACCCTTACAAACAACAGCCCCTGATGCCCGGCGATGTGGACAGCGCAGGATCGATCGATATGGGGATGTTTGGGATAGACCTATATCCAGCAGTAGACGTCTATCGGTGAATCAGTGATGAGTGGCGTATGATATATAAGATATATACTGCACTATATTGAGTTTGTCGCTTTGAGACATAGAATATCTTCTTATCAGACTGATAACCACTGCTGGGAATAGACCTCCCTCAAGGATTCTAATTGAGGGGAAAATAGGCCACAACTCTGGCCCAGTGCGGGTTGGTGGGTGGTCAAGGCCTCATCTGTTATTTAGCAGGGTGCAGGTGAGATTGACTTGAGCTTCGTAAAATGTTGGGCGTAAACTCTCACATCCCCAAGCAAGTAATTTAACTAGATATAAAGACTTTTTAAACGAAACTAAGTATAGCTTATATATCAGATAATCTCCAGTTAACTCTTTATTATATCTGAAAGGATATATATACATTAGGGTGATCAAGTTAAAGGTCGATTTTCTATATGATATTGTATTTGGATTTAGCACCTTTTAATAGCTTCTATTAGCTTTTAATTATTTATAAACTCGCAGTAAATACTCTGTATTGTAGAAAACGTAAAATAATATAGTGAAAATCAGTGCAAAGTAAGTTGTCAAATTAAGTTTAATTGCGCTAAGTGCAGACGTTAACAGGGCTGAAAGTTACGCCGCAGATTTCAAGTGACCGTCGCCTCTCGCCTAACACAGTTGACAAGTTAGTAACATTTAACTGAGAGATAGTACAACATTTCATAATCTGCTGAAAGTTAACGCTTTGGTAAGAAATTTCTGTTAACTTTAACTTAAAAGTGGCGAACGTAACATGATGAATTATGCCCAGCATCGCATTGCACCACTTTGTTAGATACTAGAGAAAGTAAATGCTTCGTATATAAGATGGTCCGACGATCTGATGAGAATCGCGGGATCGATCGATGTGGAGATCTTTTGGGGTAAGTCTATGTCCAGCTGTGGACGTCTATCGACTGATGATGATATAACAATAATCTTAACACCTACTAAAACTAGAAAAAAGGGGTAGTTCTGGAAAAAGAGGATTATTCAGTGTTATCAGTACTACTGCTTTACTACTGTTAAAAGTAATACGTATACTTACTCTGGGGTGATAAAACTAACCCTTGTCTCAAGCAGACGCGCATAATATGGTGCTGTGTTTATCATTTACTGGTGGTAGGTCCCTGTTGCCGGAGACCGTCTAGATAGGTACTACCGCAACGCCTATTGTAGCTGACGAACAGTAGTACCTAAACATGTGTTCTGGATTGAAGGGCGCTGTAGCTAGCGTAATTACTGGGGAAACGAAACTCGACATCGTATGTCTCATGTGACGAGCACAGTGTGGTGTAGTACATAACATCCTTACTAGCGTCATATTGTTATGCGTATCAGTTTCCATCAGATGAACGTCCCGCTCATCTCATCTAGAAATCTAGGCTTTAACTATAATGAACTGTCAGTTGTTTACATTTCGATCAGCGTGTAAATTACATGCTGTAAAGGTGCAGGGGATGCTTTGTTAGCGGAGTCGTGTATCTCTGATTCGAGAGGATGTATTAATCACAAGTTACCGACTCGCCGCTCATGTAACGTTGGCAGGCAATCGAACCGGATCACGGGCTGCAGATAAATTGGACTACTGTACGTCATAGCAGAGTTTCAGCTGTCACTTCAGCGTAACTGATCTATGCGATCGTAAATCAGACAATGGACTAATTCTGACCTGAATATAGTCTCTATAGAGGTACATCTATTTCCTTTCATATTTATGTCTTAGGAAACGCTTATCGCACATCGATAATAAATATCTCATGGTAACAGAGTTCTATCGCAATGCCTCCTTCACCTTCCTTCTTCCTCACTATTCAGTCAACAAAAATATTCAGCTCTTCGTTCTTCATGAGAACAGCAAAGGAGTGAAACAACTTTTCGGCGTCGGTGCTCCCGTCCAAAGACTGAACAGGCTGTTACTAGGTTAGGTCGCCTTACCATCACAGATCACTTCACCACTTAAAATCAGGTGAGATAGTGATCAAGAGCTGAGGTTGACGATATAATAAAATATATTATACATATACATATCTATTTTCATTGGAGGATAACGTTATAAAGGAGTCGACTTGTTTTATGAATAGCTTTCGTTAACATGAGATCAATTTTATCTCTGCTTGTGTGAAAATGTTCCCAGAGGAAGTCAGGACAATGATACCGGAAACCAGATTAAATTATTATTATTATTTTAATTGTTGTGAATGTGATAAAGAGCTTCTGATATGGTCTTTTTTATTTTAGTTGTGTAATTTACTTTATATTATTGGCTATAGCGTAGGTTACCTTAAAAATCTGTACGCTGATCGGACCTGCGCTGCTCTTATCCAGTGACTTCCTGCGATCCTCACTCACTTTGATCCACCTTGTCGTGATACTTCTAGTACCGGGTCTACCGATATACCTTCGCACTCGACCATCGGCCATTAGTGCGTTAGTTCCTGCCCTATGGCACTCAAAGTTAGTAGTCTTTTAAACTATGTCGATGACCTTAGTTCTCCTACCGATCTCTTAATTTTTCTCCTTCATTGGATCACGCAGGGAGACTTCGAGCGTATACCATACCACAGTCCATCTCATCACAATAATTTCAACTGACGGACATCCGCTGTTGGACATAGGTCTCTTGTAGCGTGTTCCTGGACTGGCTCTGTGTGCATCCAGTGGCTCCCATCTAGTTCTACAATTTCGATGTATATATACTTGTAGCTTGAGTTCGGTGGCGTACACCGCATTCATATAATGAAACGCCGCGTAATCCATTAAATAGTTCGGAAGCCGGCGCCATTAGCATCCGTTACGTGGATTAAGGCTTAATTGCGTTCCTGGTAGTCCCGACGTCTCAAGACCGAACGGTACAAAGCATTCGTGTAATCCCGCTTTAATACCGTCTAGCGGCAGCTTACTAATAATAAGCAGCCGACGTTTTGATTTTGGTTCGATGTTTGCCTTAAAGCTGGGTAAGTTAGAACAAGTAACTTGCTTAAAGTTTACAAAGGAATCTTATTTATTATAGTATATGGATTCACTGGTGCTAGGTCTCCACGACTCGAGTACTACATATTCAAATGGCGGGGCACTGTGAAGCATTTGGCTCCCTTGGTAGGTAGGTATCACCGCAGCTCCTATTGCAGCCGACCAACAGTACTGTGCAAACATTACTATGTTCCGGTTTGAAGGGAGTTGTAGCTAATGAAATTACTGGAGTAAGGAGTTTTAATATTTTGTATCTCAAGGCGACAAGCATAGTACAGTGGAGTGAATACCATCCTAACTAGCGCCACTTTGTTATTGGCTGGAGTATCACTTACAATCAGGTGAACGTCCTGATCGTCTCGAGGTTTAGTTGAATTAAAAAAAAAGAGTTGCTTGATAATACTCCTCATATAACTCCTCATATACTATTATCATATAAAATATATGCTTTTGTTATATATAACGACGAAACAACATGTACAAAAGATTTATCTTGTGGTGATGGAATGGATGGGCTCCGAGAGGTGTGTAAAGGTTTCCGCACAGCAACTCACGGGATCCAAGCCAACCTCACCTGCTCGTGGTGCACCCTGCTAATCAACAAACGAGGCTCTGGCTCCCACCAACCCGCGCTGGACCAGCGCGGTGGAAAATGTCTCAAATCCCCCCATATAAATCCATACCCCATCGTGTGGAAATTTTTAGGGAAGGCCTATATCCAACAGTAGACGTCTATCGACTGATGATGATGATGGCATGTTTACACTGCTCCTGATTTCATTCGCAACAACCTGGCGCGAATTTAGATGGTACACACAGCATCACATTGTGCTCGTCGCCTTGAGACATAGGGTGTTGAGTCTCGGTGTCCCAGTAATTTCACTAGCTACTGGAATAAACTACTGTTTGGCGGTAGAAATAGGAACTGTAGTCGTACCTAGACGGTCTCCAGCAACAGAGACATACCACCAGTAAAGACCCATTTTATAGGCTAGGCCAGGAACAGATCAGATCCGTTAATAAACTAAACAAAACATTACTACACTCATCATGTTTTCGGTACCGGTTAAAGTTACTACACTACTGCTAACTACGTAAACTATAATAGTTACCGTAGATAGTTTGACGGTGATGCAGTGTGAGGTGCACTATACGTACAGAAGTACTGCAGAGAGTCATGCAAGCAGTTCGAAGCAGCCATGAACGAACGACGAAAGCCATCATAAAGTTACAACATAAAAACGACAATAAATGTTGTTGCCTGACAAAAGTAACGCCGGCTGTAAAAACGAAATGAACCTTTAAACCGGAAGTACGCTTTACTTCTCATATTGCCAAGAATTTAGAAAAAAAATCGTCGTATGGAACCTCTTTATATCTTCATCTAATATTTGACCTCGATTTCAAATGCTGTTAAGGACAATGAGGATGTGAATGCAGAAGCACTAGCGCTCATGATACACCGGTTGTCATATACGGTGGTAAGACCGAGGGGTCCAAAAAGACCATACCACAAAATACCTCGCTAGTGACCCAAGAACAGAACTGCAGACCGCATTACAAAGCAAGCGCTTAGACACTAAAGAAGCTATAGTATCTTTTTAAAGATTTAAAGTGTTTGCTCATCATCATCAGCCGATGGACTTCCACGGCTGGACATAGGCCTCCACCCAAAGATTACCACACCGATAGGGTAAGGATCATAAGGATAGATTTGGGCGAGTAACCATCGCGATGGTCCAATGCGAGCTGGTGAGGTTGATTTGGATCCCTTGTATTATTGTGCGGGAACCGTTACACCCCTTGTGTCACCCTCACCCGCTCACCCCTAACAATCATACTGATTTTTTTTTATTTAACAGAGCACGAAAGTAACGGGACGTTCATGTGATAGTAAGCGATAAGCTCGCCCATTATCAAATTGGCTTTAGTTAGGATGATATACACTGCATCATATTATTATCATCACCTTCGGACGTAAGATGTTGACTCTCATTACCCACTTAATAACAGCTACAGCGCCCTTCAAACTGGAATACAATAATGCGACTGCTCGTCGATAGGAACAGGAAGCATAAAGTCTGTGACAACGAAGACAGCACCACAGCTGACACAGCGGCGCTATGGTGATAACCACTTAGACCGTCTCCAGCAGGTTACTTACCACCAGCATTTTTAAGTGTTTTAATTATGAAACATATTAAATATGTAACAATTTTCTTAGAAGCTTTATCCGGTTAAATGAAATACTCTTCTAAGCGCCCGCGGCGTGATTTATGGAGCCATTTACACGGCACCGTGTTCTACGTTATTATATTTGTACACGGTCTACTTTGTACTCCATCATAGTATACATATATAAACATAGTATTACGGATATACACAGCACACAAGTTTCGGCACTTCCAGTAGAGGAAAATCGAAGAATAACATCTTCTGAGAAGGAGCAGCGATGTGCGGCTGGAATTAGTTGATATGTTCGATACAGTTCCCTTCACTACAGCGACGAAAATGGACTTTGTGGAAGTCGGAGCAAGTCCTGCTGAACACACTCTTGCCATTACCGTATACGGATTCGAAGGTATTTAACCACCGGAAACCAAAGTGAAGATAGTACTACCGTTGTTTAATTCTTGCACATAGTAATTTGAAGGTTTCTGTCACAGTTCGACAGTAGTAATTATTTTTTATAAGTCTAAACAAGCTGGACGTTCAGTATCATCATCTTAACCGATGATCTTCCACTCTTTTATACTACGAACGGACGAGACGAGCGAGATATTCACCTGATGATGAGTGTTTGCACACAGCGCCACATTGCTCTCGTCGCCGTAAGACATAAGATGTCGAGTGTCGTTGCTCCAGTAATTTAACTAGAATTCACAGCGCCCTTCAAACCGAAGCACAGTAAAGTTTGCACACTACTCTCTGTCGGCTGCTATAGGCGTTGCGGTGGTGACTTACGTGACCTCCGGCACCGCAGACCTTCCATCAGTTACTAACTCATTTTTGATCATATATATATCTTTTAATGGTATCACCAAAACTCGGTCTTGCTTAAGTCAAACTTAAAGTTCATCTTAAGTAATCAATATATAAAACAAGTCTGCCATCAGCTGTTAATGGTGATGTCACGCTGAAGAGAAGGGCAGGTTGTAATATATATGTTTATATATATAATAAATCGTCATCATCATCAGCCGATAGATGGCTACTGCTGGACATGGCCTCCCCTAAAGATCTCCACATCGTTTGTCGGAGTTCATTGAGAGGAATTGGGTCGTAATCCACCACGTTGGTCCAGCGCGGATTCGTGAGTGGTCAGAGCCTCGTCTGTTGTTTAGCAGGGTGCATCGCGTGCAGGGGAGATTGACTTGGGCTCCGTAAGATGTTGGGCGGAACCCCTTACATCCCTCACATTATGTAGTAAATATATTGTGTAAAGTACATAACGAGAACAAGTTATTGTGCACCTTATCAGATCTAGTTACACATTATCCTAACTTAGTCGATAAAGTTAAATATACAGAACAAAATGAGTAAGTCCTAACTTAGTGGGGGGAGGTTTAACACTGTAAGTTATTTATGAGTACAAACAAAGTAAATAAGGCGTGAAATTGAAAGGGAAGGAGTCGTAAATAAAGTTCGACAGATGATGTTACCCCCGTAACACGGTACATTACTTCCGTCGTGATCACTTCATCTAAGTGTTGTGCCGGAAGCTTTTTTTTTACACGTCAAAGGAATAGGACGAGGATGTTCATCGTTACTTCGCATGGTACACATTCATCCACATTTTTTTTATTTCATCAAGCAACGAGATAAGCCGGACGTTCACCTGATGGTAAGTGACACGCCCGCCCATAACAACGTGGCGCTAGTTAGAATACTATACACTGCACCATATTGTGCTCGTATGCTTTGAGAACGTAGAATGTTAAGCCTCATTCCCCCAGTAATTCCCTCAGTAGTTTCAGCTAGTGAGCTACAACTCCCTTCAATCCGGAACACTGTAATGTTTGCACGGTGATACTTGACGGCGGAAATAGAAGCTGCGGTACCAACCTAGATGGTCTCCGGTAGCAAAGACCTACAACCAGTGTAAGTTAACACCATCACCAGTAGTCTCATATGATATTAAGTCTCGTTACTAGTATAATATCTACTCTAATACTATACTGTATAGTAGTAGATATGTAGTAACTTCTATAATATATACAGATAATGTTTAAATAGAAAACTCTCAGAATTGACTACTGGAGTTTTGAACCTCCCGATCTTATCATATATCTTCTTATCATTTCTTACTCGAATCCTACTGTATAGGCCATCCCCAATGTCTTCCAGCGATCCTCAGCTTCTCGCATCCACCCAATTCCGACCAATATGATGATGTCGTCGGTCCATCTGGAAGAAAGGCGTCCTACACTTCTGCGTCCTGTACGCGGCTTCCACTGCAAGACTAGCCTTCCCCATCGGCCGTCACTCACACACCATATGTAGCCGGTGCACTGCCACTTCAGCTTGCAGATTTTGAGAGCTACGTCGACAACTTTAGTTCTCCGTCGAATTTTCAAACCTATATATATAGGAAATATCCAGAGATACATTGGCTCACCACGAGATCTCCGAAACTGTTAGACAAACAAGTTAGTAAACACTCGAAATTTGGTAAAGACATTGCTTCTTACATCTGGACATTGGCTGGGGATGGATTTTACAAAATACGTTTCCAAAGTGAAACGAGACGTCGCCCCTTATAGTGAGGCTGTGGTCAGGGTTTCTCTGTGTGATCGAATCAGAAATTAGGAGATCTGCAGGAGAACTAAGATCACCGACAAGGTTCAAAAGATTGCTAACCTCAAGTGGCAATGGGCAGAACACATCGCTGGAAGGACTGATAGCTGATGGAGCACTAAGGTCCTCGAATGGCGACCGCGTACCCGAAAGACGCAGTATTGCCAGCCCTCCCAGTAAATGTCCGACGATCTAGTGAAGGTTGCAGGAAGCAGCTGAGTGAGAGGACCGTCGGATAGATCAATGTAGAAATCTTTGGGGGAGGCCTATATATTCAGGAGTGTACGTCTGTCGGCTGATAATGATGAAGTTAGTTGCGGAAGTGTTACAACCATCAAAGCGGATGAGGAGCAGCTGATATAATAAGAAAGGACAGAGGTCAAGTTACACTTACAGATCTAATATTATTTGTCCAACTTAGATACCGTTACATAGGACACCGTGTAACAGATGCACAGTTTGCTTCTTCTTCTTAAAGTGCCTCTCCATCTGATGAAGGTTGACGATCAGCGTGGTACATTCCTTTCTGTATCCGGTTCACAGTTTACTGTACTCCGGCAAATGTCCCAATTTAAATATAAAAGTAAGATTGTTGGCCCACGAATTTAATTCTCAATTTTCCGCAACTTAGACTTAAACAGGCAAGTGGGGTGGGAAAACAATTTTTGTGCGCCCCGAGCGGGGCCCGCTCCGAGGGTCACGCGATTTGAATTACCGACTTCTGTTCAGGAGAATTATCTAATTATACAACAAGCGGAGTAAGGGATGAGATCGAGTAATATAATGATACGGTGCCCAATGATTACACCATTAAAAAAAAACTAAAAGAAAAAAGATTTTAAACCCCTAAACAATAGATAAGTATAAAAATGGGTAAATATACATCGTCATCAGCAGATAGATGACCACTACTGGACATAGGCCTCCCTCAAAGATCTTCACGTTTGTAGGGATTAATTTGGGGGATTTGGGTCATTTACCACCACGTTGGCCCAATGCGGGTTGGCAGCAGCCAGAGCCTCGTTTGAACATATATGTATGTTAATTTCTAGTAATGCAGGTAAATACCGTCGCAGTGTCTATTGCAGCCGACAAACATTACTGTGTTCCGGTTTGAAGGACGCTGTAACTAGCGATTAGCAGAGGCCCCTGGTGCCCGGCGATACCAGTACCCGTACAGACTATAAGGTCACGGGAATGCTTTGGATGCAGGCAGTGCGGGACCGATCGGTGTGGGGATTTTTTGGGAGGCTTATACCCAGTTGTGGACCTCCACACCCGGATGATGGTGATATAGCCAGTGTATTTATCGGAGTAACGAGACATGTAATTTTAAAGCAAAAAGCATACGTTTTATATAATCTTAAATGGCGCAACGTTGTTATATAGACAGGCGTATCATTTGACATCGCGTGATAGCCCTTCGGCGGCTGGAATCACAGCTGTGATACCTACCTAGACCGCATCGGACAACCATCAGTAGAACCTTAATCCTGTTCTCACCAACCCGTGATCATAAAACTGAGGCTATAATATGATGCTCGAATAATACCTTTCATCCATACTGTTCTCGTTGCTGGGTAATTTTATGAAAAAAAAAAAAAAATGGTATAAAAGGTGGATGGGCTTTACAATCTCGCAGCCCGTAGACGCGGTGCCCGTTATCGTGTAAACTGAGGCTTACCGAACGCGTAAAGCATTCTTATCTAACCGACGCCCGCTGACCCGGACCGTTAGCTAATTCAACGGATAACGGTTAAACTTACTGCGAATATTTACTGCTTATTAACATAGACACTTTACTGCCAATATTACTATAACTAGGCGTATAACTGTAATCTATATATATATATATATATATATACATTGATTCAATTTAATTAAGAGAGAGGTGTAATGGGTCCCGCACAACAACTCACGGGATCCAAGTCAACCTCACCTGCTCGTGGTGCAGCTTTTTTTTTTCTCGTCGGCAGGGGGAAATCCACATGGATAGCCATGGGCCCAGGCTTTATGGAACGCCCGACTCTGCTGAGCACTTGGCTCAGCAGCCTACGGACTAAATCCGTTTTCTCTCCTATCCTCTCTGGAACCGCTTGTGCATTACTTCAGAGAGGCTTTTGCCTTTTATCTTATAGCTTCTTGTCTTTCCCTTATTCCTATTATTTCCTTGAGCATTTCCGCATATTTGTCCCATCCTTCTTTACTTTTCGTCATTCTTTCCATCTCGCGTTCCGCTCCTACTTTTCCATCGTTTCCTTCCGTTTTCTCTCTCACCTCTGTAAATTTTATGCATTCGAACAGGGCATGCTCTGGTGTCTTGATGCATCCTGCTAATCAACAAACCAGGCTCTGGCTCTCAAGAAGGCGCACTGGTCCAGCGTGGTGGGAAATAACCCATAACCCTCCATATGAACTTCTACAAATGTAGATATCTTCGGGGGAGGCTTATGTCTAGTATGCGGTTGCATTTGCAGTCATGGTGGCTTTCAAGGAATATTTAGGACAAATTTCAGGACTAATTCTATATTACATTCATCAAAGTGCCTGGGGAACAACTATAATATACTACTACTAGAATATATCTATAAAAAGCACTAAAATAACTGAAACGATTTTTTATAGTTTCTTATCTGACAGGTTACTTAATGAAAGTTGTCTTTCAAGTGTTATCTTATCATAAAACATTTATTGAGATTATTAAACGAAAATCTTATTAAATGCTTAAAGATTACTTTCTTATATTCTTTTACAAACACTTTGTTATTTCCAAATAATCTATAATTTCTTACTATGGTAATAGTAGGAATATATTTCAGATTCAATTACGTCAGGAATTGACAGTTTTTTTTTTCATTTATCGAGCGCAACTTCCGCCTGTTGGTAAATGATGCGCTTGCCCATAACAACTTCGCCTGAGACGTGAAATGTTAAGTCTCGTTACTCCAGTAATTTCACTAGCTACAGCGCCCTTCAAGCCTTAAACATAATATTTGCTCACTACAGTTCTTCCGCTGCAACCTACCTAGACGGAACCCGACAGCGGAGATCTAGCACCAGGATAATATATTATACCAGTATATATATTTGTTATATCATAATACATTCATCATCATCAGCTTATACACATCCACTGCTGCATTTAGGCCTCTCCCAAAGATTTCAACATACAGCCAGCATGGCTTCTAGTACCACTGGACTTTAGGGACTGTCATATGAGGGGTTTTAGGCGAATTCCTACTACACTGGTTCAATGCGGGGTGGTGGGTGCCAGAGCCTCATTTGTTGACTAGCATGGTGCACCGCGAGCAGATGAGGACAGCTTGAATCCCGTGAGCTGTTGTACGGGAACCCTTACACCCTAATATATTATTATCATTTCATATATTATGTTTGATTTGGCAAAAAGCATCAAACTATTACAAGTCACCCTTAACCTATTTCAGGGATGTAAATATAGTAAGAAATATATTAAATATCTTACTCGCTCTAAGATATTTCGATAATAAAACAACGCAGACTTTTAAATAACTTAAAATCTACTTGTTATTTCAGCTTCGATAGTGCCCGTCGTCTCACAAGTCGGAACTTAACGTAGCATACATATCAAATATTGAATACATTTTCTTGGACAAAAATCTCTCATTTAATAAGATAAATACAATTTGGGCAACAAAAAAAAAAATTTTTTTTTTCTTGTATTTGTGACTAGGATGATGGTCCTGAACATACTACTGGTAATTACACGTAAGATATTAAGTTTGTGAGTAACAAACGCAACGTATTCCATTTCAATTTTTATCCAACGAAGCGACGATAGGGGTAGAACGATCACCTGATGGTAAGTGATACGCCTGTCCAAGGTGGCGCTAGTTAGAAGGCACACAGCACCACATTACGCTCATAGCCTTGAAGTATAAGATGTAAGGGCTCGTTACCTAAATAATGTTACCAACTATAAAGACTTCAAACCGGAACACAGTAATGTTTGCACGCTCGTGTTATTCGGCTGCAATAGACACTGCGGTGGTATCCCGCAAGAGACCTACCACCAGCTTACCTCCTACCAGTATACATATTTATATACAATAAAATGTATGGTTATACATATACAGAAGTTGAGGAGCAAGAGGTTCAGCGTGGTACAGGCATGTTATGCGAAGGGATGAAGGACATATAACAAAATAATGAGAATGAATGTGGATGGTTATAAGGGTAGGGGAAGACCGAAGAAAGTGGGGATGGATTGTGTGAAAGATGACATGTGTGAGAAGAGTGTGAGTTTAGATACGACGGCCGATAGAGAGATATGGAAGAGAAGGACATACTATGCCGACCCCACATAGTTGGGAGAAGAGCAGCAGGAAGAAGAATTAGTCTGATTCCATACCAAATACATTCCCTTTAAGTACTATTTATCTGGCACGTGAAACCTAAGAGAAGAGTCTAGTAAATATGAAAGGCTCTCTAATATGTTCGAATTAAAAATGCGTTAAATATTTTAACTTAAGTAAATCTACTAAGCACTAGTAAACTTATTTATAAATTTCTAATTTGAAGCCTAAAGCAATCTATTTTCTTATATCATAAGTGTTATAATACATAAGATGTTATGTCTCGTTACTTCGGTAATATAACTTACATACAACGCCCTTCAAACCGGAACATAGTACTGTTTGCTCACAGCTGTTTATCAGTGGAGGTAGTCTGGGTAGATAATAATTTCTTGGCTTTGTAGTCTCTGGCTATTGAGTGAAGACCTAGGGTAAGCTCTGCCTGTCATAGAAGGCGACTAATAGGGTTTTCGGGTTCGTGGGCTTTGAAGGTAGTGGCCCTAATTGTCCACTAAGCGACACAGGATGAACGATAAATACTAGGTGGTGTTTGTCGTATCACGGCGAGGGTGCCAAAGAGGGTTACAGCCCTTCCTAGGACGTTCTTTAGGCGTAGTGTTGGGAGACACCGATGCGTTCCGTAGGAGATCCTTGGGTCTCCCGCAACGCACTAACGATGACCACCAAGGTGGTTTTAATGGGTAAAAACCCCACATATCCCTGTTTACCCCCAGAAGCAAGGTTTCTTTTTAAACGATTTCCCCTCAAAGTAACCAACACTATATTTCCTGTGTGTATTATCCTAAATAGCACCATGTTATTATGAGCAGGCGTAATACCTACCATCAGGTGAACATCTCGTTCATCTCGTCGCTTAGTCGAATGAAAATAAAAGTGGTCTATGGTAGTAAAGCACTATGACCTGGTTACTTCCTATTCAGTCTTTACGTGATGGCGATACTGTCGCCTGTTCCACGTCTTTACTGCTCTTATTAAGAGCGAGAAGCTGAATAACGTATGGATGGTGATTCGCTGTTCATCCAATGGTGGAAAAGCAGACGAAGGAATTGCTCTTGCGATGATCTTTCACTCGCATATATTTAATTGCTCACTTAATTCAATCATTACCGTTAATAGTAACAAGTTTATTATCTAACTACTCTCCGGAGAACATCGGAGTAATAACAATAAAGATAAATGAGACAAAGCAAGTAGATAATTAAACAAAACAAATAAACAAAAAACAATTGCAATTTGTATGGAAAATTGTAATAACCATCTCATACTTTTTTATTAATAATTTGGGGGATGATTTCATATATTTTGTTACGACCGGCGCTAGACTAGTTGCGTAAAGATAATCGTTAGTTTGTTACCAGCTGAGCTCTGGTGGTAGATCTCTGTCGCCGGAGGCTGTTTAGGTGGTTAAAAGCGGCTCCTATTTCCGGCGCTGCAGCTTGTGTCTCTCAATACATGACGATACAACAATGAGGTGCAGTGTATATCATCTTAACTAGCGTCACGTTTTTATGAGCAGGCGTACAGTATTACTGCATAAACAGCATCCGGCAGGAGTTAGATCGTGTTCAGATAGAAATGTTCATACCAGTGCTTCAAAGTAAAAATTAAATATTGGATGTAGTAAATATGCATAGAAAAATAGTTTTTTTTTTACAGATTTATTTTGTTCAGCATCAGCCATTTAGTCTGCTGTGTATACATTTTAATACAAAAGCTGTTCCATGCAAATACTTCACTGAAGTCATTCCACCTACTGATATTTTAAAAATAGATTATTAATACTATCTCAGAAGCGAATGTTCGTCGATTGAGATGATGATGCTGTTCAATTATTATTCTTCTTCTTTTCATATTTAGCATATAGGTAGGTAACAACCGCAGCCCTGTAGTCTGGAGCTAGTAAGAGTAGAACTAAGCTAAGCCCTGCCTGTCGTAAAAGACGAATAAAAGGGTGTAGGAGTTTCTCAGGCCGTGAGGGTGGGGGCCCTTATCGCTCAACAAGCGAACCCGTGTGGGACAGCGTATGACTGAGCGATGGTGCCTAGGAGGGTTATGCTCCTCCTCAGAGACTGAATAATATAACGGACCATCGACGAGGTTTTAGACAGTAAGAATCTCATACAACCCTGACTTCGCCCCAGAAGCAAGGTATATTTCGAAGATTACCCACCGAAGTAAAAAAAAAGGTATATAACAACCGTAACCTGTCTACCACCAATCCGTAATATGCAAATATAGGAGAAGGGATAAAAAAGTAGTGAGAATGAGACAGAATATAATGACTATTGATAACTTAATAATTTATTTTTCTACATAGTCTCCGAGTCTCTCTGGACACCGGGTCCAGCGCTTTGCCAAGGCTTCAATCCCTTTCAAAAAAAAAAGTTTTATCTTAGTCCTGCAAAAAGCTCTCCACGGCATGCATCACCTCGTTATCGTCTTTGTACCTGTTTTCCCTCAAGTATTCTTTCAATCTCCCAATTCCTAAAAAAAAAACAAAAGAGAATCGAAGATTTTCTCTGCATTAATACATACAAATATATATGTATCTGAGCTATGCTAATATTTATATTTTTTCTTACCAAGGAGTATATATGTCGTCCTCACTACTGTTCGGTCCCTCCTCGTACATTCGCTTGAAAGGCGTCGTAGCTAGTGAAACTGGAGTAATGAGATCTTATATCTGACTTCAGTCGACCAGCACAATATGGTGCTGTGTATATCATGCTAACACCAGGTTGTTACGTATACTTGTGTCACTTGATGATGACTTACCATGATGTAAACGTAATCATTGTTTATAATATTGTTAGAATAATAATATTTATAAACGATTATCACATTCTGTATTGTTATATAGTAGTGTGTACATATGTTCGTTGTTCTTATAATTAATATATATATATATATATACATGTTATTATACTAGCTGTTCTCGGCCCTCTTTGCTGGTAGTAACACCCCTGCAACACTCTTTGGGGAAGGGATTTTGTAAAATCCGTTCTTAGTGGACTTTAAATCAGTAAAGGGAATGTTTCTACCAAATTTCAAATTTCTACGCTTTATCGCTTTAGAGGTATCGCGATAAAATTACTACATACTAATCTGATCATCAATCGTCAGCCGATAAACATCCTCTGCTGAACATAGGCCTTCTTCAAAGATCTCCACATCGCTCGGCCCTACATTGCTCGCATCCAGTGGGTCTCCGCGATTCTCACCAGATCATCACTGCCATTTAAGACTAGCAATCTTTTGGGCTATGTCAGTGACTATAATTCTTCTGCTGATCTCCACATTTCTGACACGATTGCACTGAGAAACTCCGAGCACAGCCCTCTCCATTGCCCTTTGATAGAAATTAGATACAATATATACTTATTCAAGTAATCTGAAGTGTAATTTGTTTAATAGGCCAGAATTTTTTCTTTGTTTCCACTTAAAGGGTTTAATTACTACTTGAGATAACTTCGAAGGGATCAAAAGGCTTTTGACTCGTCCTGTTTCGTGTTTAAAGAGGCATAGACGAATCGCTCGCGCCGCTAACGAGTTTCACTTAGGCGCTCAACTTTAAAGTGGACTCCATACAATCCTGTTCCAATAAAGTTAATACATAAACATTAATAACATTATGAAATTAATATTAGCCATCGATCGTTATATTAAAATGAGAGAAGGATACATTTTCTTTAAATAAAAAAAACTTTCATTCTGGCGTCTTATGCATCTGCAACCAATTTATGTCCTTACTGTTGGGACACAGATCTACCCTCAATATGAGGGTGATTGGCCATAGTCACCACGCGGGCCCAATACGGATCGGTGACTTCACACACACCTTAGAATGAATTCTAATTCACGTGCAGGTTTCCTCGCGATGTTTCCCTTCACCGTTTGTATTTGCCGAGGTTCGAACCCGCGACCTTCGCAATGAAGGCCGCACCCTCTAACCATTATGCCAGCGAGCTACCCGTATAGTAAAACATTTATATACATACAAATGTTTTAATTGGAAAGCGGAAAGTCTCATTAAACTTGTACCTTTTTTAATCAAGGCGATGTAAGAGACAGACATTAATATTAATTATATCCTCTCCTCCGACATCATCATAAATGGGACATAATTAACTTTGCGATCCATGTCCGCAATATTTAATACTGAATAAAAAAAAAAAGAATTAATTAAGCTTTGTAAAGTCATTCAGCGAAGGAGCGACAACAAACTTCCCTCACATTGCTCCCCGACGCTCCCATTGTTTCACTGTTCATACTAAACACTGGGTTTCCGTTCCATTGTCGGTGTCTATTTTATTTTCGCAGTTTCTTCCCCGACTCGTATAACAATGCCTTATAATCTAGTGCTATTGTGATACTCGATTTTCAGTTTTACAGTTTGTTCAGCGAAACAAACTTTTCCACTATGTTTCATATAATTATACCGAGATAACACATCGGGAGACGAATTGGGATCGCAAGTATGGACCCTTAAAGAGTAAGCAAACTTTTGATCATTAATACAAAAGCATGAGAACAAATACTATAGATATGAGAAATTGATTAATTTGTTAACCTTACCTATGTTGTTCACCTTATAAAAATCATTTAAAATAATACATTTCCTTGCTTTAACTACACCTTTGTTAACATCGACGGAAGCGACTATAGAAACTTTTTAACTATTTTTCTAGAAATCTGAACAGCTAAGATTAATTTTTATAATAAGCTTATTATTGACTTTTTTAAAATTTCTCTGTATCAGGTTATAATTGTAACTATAATACATATATATATATATACATTATATAACTGTGGAGCCATTACAAATAGAATAGGTCATTGTAACCTAATGTAGGTCACACAGCACACCACATTTGCGTGGTACACAATCTTGTTGTGTTTAAAAACATTTAACCGCCGTACCACGAGAGTCTAAATAATTCATGACACATACATTACTTCCATCCATTTAATTATTTTAAACAATACACGGGAAAGCTTTCAGCTTCAAGCCAATTTGGCAACTGAAAATGTTTGAACTTTAGTTCTGCGTACTGTTCACGAGATTTCATTTGAATGGAAAAATACACTTTAAATTAAAATTTGTATAATTAACGTTGTTTTGTATGTAATATGTAGTTGATAACATACCCCAAACACCACTTAATTATTACCAAAGTTCTTTATAGAACATGATATTTATATATAGAAGGTAATAAAGCATCTACTTCCGTCATCCGTACGTCTCATGTACTTCTAAGTAGAATGTTTTCATACGATAACTTTTGTAAAATCATTTATAAAAGATTTTTATTTTATAAACAGGTATACGAAAAGCGTACTTATTACCTAGCGGGTATAGTCCAAATTTCAGTATCAAAAAATATTGTCAACTACATGCGCACACTGCTCTCATACATATTGTCAACAATTAAAATCTGTAGTAGTGTTAACGGGAAGCAACTAGAAATTTACTATATATATATATATATATATATATATATAACAATTTATCGAATTGACTAATAATATAGCTTATAAATATATTATTATTATATATACTAAATAGTTTTAAACTGTAATCGTGATTATACAAACATTAAACTAACAAAGAGCAGAGACAAAGTAATCCGTTCGTAAGATCTTGAATTTCCTGACGGTAAGTATTCAATAAGGGGTGTAAGGGACTCACCTGCTCGTGGTGCACCCTGCTAATTAACAAAAAAGGCTCTGGTTCTCACCTACCCGCATTGGGCCAGAGTGGTGGCAAATAGCTCAAATACTCCGATATGAACCCTTAGGAGACGTAGACGGCGGAAATCAAATGCATGCGGGTAGTGTTGAACCGATCGACGTGGAGAACTTTGGGGGTGGCTTGTGTGCAGCAGTAGACGTCTATCAGCTGATGATAACGATGATGACGATGCCGAAGTATTCGTGGATTTATTTTAAATTAACGGATACGGAAACACGTCAAATTCCTTACCGACGTCTAAGTCCTCTCGTCGGCAATCGTTAGACATTTTCTTACTTCCTTAGGCCATTAGAGGAGCGGATATTGCGCCCTTACACCGATAAACGCAATAAACCGTCTATCTCTACGCTGTCTCCACGTAGAGGTACGACAGGACGGAAATACTGCTGAAGACTCGCGAAGTATTATTTAACATGAATTTTAATACTAAATATAGATTTTTATATAGAACTGAAAAGTATTCATATTAAATGATTTTCTTCTAACAAAATCGCATCTTAATAACTTTGTTAAAGTAACATAGCCTCAAGTAAATTATAGGTCCGGCTTATACTAAACAAGCTTATTCCCGCTTTGCTGTTCGTAACACCCCCGCAACTCCTTTTAGGGAGGGGATTCTGTAAAATCCATTCTTAGCTGATCTCTGAATAGCAGAAGCAATATCTTTAACAAATTTTAAGTGTTTCCGACTAATAGTTTCAGAGATCTCGTGATGAACGAATCTCTGGGTATCTCCTATATATATATGTATGTAGATAGAAGATTTAGCGATTAATAATTATATTAAAAATATATATATGTATATATCAGTAGTTTAGTTAATTGACCAGCTACAACCCTCTCGAAGCCGGAGTAATTTGTTCTGTACCTCTTACCCAGATAGCGGACAACAGGAAACAGTTTAGTAAGGAACAAAACTTTATAGATAAAATGGTTTCACTCCCAAATTAAAGGATTTAAATACATTAACCATCTCTCGCTAATAACTAGCTCGCTGGTCTAATGGTTAGTAGCGAGCGGTCTTCATTGCGAAGGTCGCGGGTTCGTATCTCGGCATGTACCGATGACTTTAATATTTAAGTTATGTACATTTGTGAACTTAAGTAACAACAGCGAAATACAAACGGTGAAGGGAAACATCGCGATGGAACCTGCACGTGAATTGGGATTTATTCTAAGGTGTGTGTGAAGTCACCAATCCGCATTGAGCCCGCGTGGTGACTGTGGCCCATCGCCCTCATATTGAGGGTAGGCCTGTGCCTCAACATTGGGGACGTAAATTGGCTGTTATGGTTATAGTAACCATCTCTCCATAAAAAATATTAATTTATTAACAGGCAATTTCACCTGCTACAGCGCCCTTCAAACCAGAACACACTTGCACACTACGGTTTCACAAGAAATGTTTCATACCTAGTTTAGTATTTTAAACACTAAAGTCACTATTAGAAGACAATTATTAATATTAATAAAAATTTTACTGGTGATAGGTCCTTTAGGATGCCGTCTAGGTAGGTACCACTGCAGCGCCTATTGCAGGCGACAGGCAGTACTGTGCAAACATTACTGTGTTCCAGTTTGAAGGGTGCTATAATAGTCGAGTGGGAGGAGTTCAGCACAAACACATACGTGACTCAAGACTCACTCATGGTGAGGGTTGCGGAAAGCCGCTGGATGCGGGCGGCATAGACCCGACGGATGTGTAGATCTGTGGGGTAGACCTATGTCCAGTGGACGTCTATGGGCTAATGATGATAACTAGTGAAATTACTAGGGTAACGAGACAGCTTCCTACATCTCAAGGTGACGAGTGCACTGTTGCAATGTTGCAGTACCATCTTAACCAGCGCCACATTGCTATGGGCAGGCGTACCACTTACCATCAGATGAACGTCTTGCTCGTCTCTTCGCTTTGTCCAATTAAAAAAAAAAACTAGTTTGGAAAGATCCTATAAAAGTTGAAAATATTGCCTGTATTGGAAATTAGTAGTTAGTACAGCAGATTTATATGGCGAGGCCCAGAGGGTCCTGTAACTTAGACCCTGGAGAAATGACATAAGCGAAGCGAAGAATGAACTCACCAATGAGAGGTGAAGGTATTTTTAACTTCAGGAGATATTTTTACAATGCTGTACTAAGATCAGAACATAAGAGGAGTCAATGTGACCGATTACTACGAAGTAAATTAAAAGCGTCATTTCATCATTTTTATCAGTGTTCCGGTTTAAAGGACGTTGTAACTAATGAGATCACTAGGGTAGAGACACTTGACATCATATGTCCGAAGACTAGCATAATGTGGTGCTTTGTATATCATCCTACCTAACGACGTGCTATGGACAGGCATGTCGTTTACCATCAGATGAAGGTCCCGCTCGTTTCGTGGCTTCGTTTAATAATAAAAAAAAAAGTTGAAGTAAGGTTCTTACGATGTGATAATGTAAACTGTTTGGGATTAAGAGTATTTTTTTTTTACATCGCAACATGATGAGATGAGCGGAACGTTTACTGATGGTAAATGATACACTGGTTTATAAACACGTGACGTTAGTTAGGATAGTATACGCTGCGCCACTGGTGAGTCAAGAGAAGCCGCTGGATGAGAGCAACCGGAGATCTTTAGAGGAGGCATATATCCATCGGCTGATGATAATGATGATGATGGCAACGCACTATATCGTGTCGCTTTTACTAGCTACAGCGCTGTGTCAGCAGGAACAGGCGCTGCGGTGGTACTTAACTAGACGGCCAGATCTAGGACCAGTAAAATCCACTATCAGTAAAGTGTTCTGGAGTAATTGCTGTTAGGTATAAGCGACATTTGAAAGCGGAATGTCTGAAAAGCCGGAGGAGGCGCCGCGACTCGTGCAGCCAAGGACCGCCACTTTGAATCAGATTGAAACGAGTGCTTAATTAAGCGACGCAAGAGCGGAGTGCCTAATGAGCTGGAACTCAGTCCGCTGAAGAAATACACGGAGCGGGATGGAGAGGACATTAAAAACCATTGAGGGTGGTGCGGCGCTCGTCTCGCGTCGCTTTGGTACATTGTTACTTAATATGTCGTCGCACAGAAAAAGGGTTTGTGATGCCGCCATTTTCCTAACATGTATAACATCTTATAGACCTTTTGAAAGGGTAGCACTTAAGCCATTACGAGCTGAATGCTGCAGGCTGTTCAGGTACCACCGCAGCGCCTATTGCAGCCGACAAACAGTACTGTGCAAATATCACTGTGTTCCGGTTTGAAGGGCGCTGTAACTAATGTACTGGAGTAAGAACATGCGACGTCTGAAGGCGACGACTATCTGGTGCTGTATATAACATTCTAACTTACGCTATGTTGTTATAGGGCGGCGTGTCACTCACCTTCAGGTGAACGATTCCCTCGACTCGTTGCTTCGTAGAATATAAAAAAAAAACAATTACTCGTTAATTGCGTAATTTTATTTTTATACAAAAAAAAGTAAAGCTTCTATTACTTTTGCCATCATACTATCCTCGCCGAGGGAGAACCTGTTCAGTACTGATCATCTACTGACTGATAATCTTTTTAATCGAGACTTATTAAAAGTCGACTAATTCTGCCATGATTAATAATGTTATAAGTTTAATATAAATTTTAAAAGCTATTTTTATAACACCGAATCCTTATCTTCCAGCCGAAAGTTGGAAACTCTTTCGCCAGCTCTAACAACCTCTTAACCACCAAGGAGAGCAGCGACGATTTCGGTAAAACATTCCTGGATATTTTCCTGTAGAATTGCTTAATTTTGTACATGAAATAGTAATTTGGGAGGGCCATCATTTGTTGTCAGATCAATGGGAGATGCTGTGATCTGGAATAAAACATAATCTTTATTTCATCAGTCAAAACAAGAAGAAGAAGAATATAACGAAACGAGACGAGCATGACGTTCACCTGTTGCGCTATTTAATATGATATACATTACACCTCATTGTGCTCGTCGCCTTGGGACAAGATATTAAGGCTCGTTACCCCCAATAACTTCCCTAGCTGCAGCGCCTGTCAAACCTGAACACAGCAATATTTGCACAGTACTGTTTGTCGGCTGCTAGGATCTGCGATGGTACATAATCAGTCTCCGGCAAGAGAAACCTACTACCAGTAAGAAATATTTGTTTATAATAATTCAACAGCAATAAAAAAAATTGTTAAAATATTAATTACTGGTATCTAGTTACCAGTTGCTCCTCAGTAGAGGAGTAGGAGTACCTACCCTCGTTCTTGACTTAACCTTCAGCTTTGTTGACTGTAATATAGAATTAGATTTGAAATTTATCAGAAATATTCCACTCAACGCCGCCCCTTAATCCACTTCTCAATATTAACATCCCCACAACTTCCTTTGGGGAAGGAATTTTGTAAAATCCATTCTTAGCTGACCTCGTAAAACGCAGAAGCAACATATTCACCAAATATTGAGTGTTTACGTCTAAGTTTCGGAAATCTCATGATGAGTCAATGAACGTCTGGGTATTAGTAAGAAAGTGTTGCTTTTAGTAAAGCCTAAATACGAACACGGAAGTTTATAACTTAAACTTGTTAATGTAAGCGAATGAAAATACATGGATGCTTTAGAATAAGTAACTCAAAGCCTTAACAATAAGTTATTACATCTAAGGTACATTCATATTGACTTACTTAATTTTGAAAAATGTTAACATTATGTTTAGTTTCAGTTTCTACTATTTCCTGTATTTCGCCATCCTTTAGTCCTTGTATTACTATATTTATAGGTGTTTAGTAGTTTTTAAATGTTGGAAACCAGTTAAACCGGTCGTTTGGATGTATAAGATATGTGGTCATCATGATTCTTGACTTTCAATCTTGTTACTTCAACATGACGTCTAAGTATAAATTTTCTTATAAATCAATAGCTGTGTCAAGTTCTGCCAGTGCTCTGTCAGTCAAAACTAAACTTGATTAACTTGGAATAAACCTTTCTTGGTATAGTTTTACATATTAAAAAAAAAACTTTATACCTTCTAGGTACTACCGCAGCGCCTATAGCACCCGACAAATAGTATTATGCCAACATCACTGTGTTCCGGTTTATAGGACACTGCACCTGCTAAAATTACTGAAGTATGAAGACAACGTCTTATGTCTCAAGGCGACGAGCGTAATGCGGTGCAGTTTAAAACATCCTAACTGGCTCCATATTGTTATCGACGGGCGTATCACTTACCATCAGGTGAACATGACTGCTGGTCTCATCCATTCGTCATCCATCTTAATATAATAGGACCACTGAATAGGATTTGAATACACTGTTCTCTTTGAAACCAACCGTCGCCTACGCACTTTACTATCGCCGAGTAAACACATTCACACAATGTGATAAATAATACCATTATAATTATTACATACAGCTAATTAGGATGTTTACACAGTACACATTTTGATTCAACACAGAAAGGTTTATTTTACAAGCCATGCCTCCATTTCAACCGGAACACAGCCGCTGCTGTTTGACGGCGGAATTGAATATTCACAATGCGAAATAAAAATACGCGAACAACACTATTTATTACGTGAATAATGTGCCTGAAATATGACGTAGTAAGATGAAAGGCATTCAGACAAATAAGAGGGGCAACCCTTAAATTATTCAACGTTGTCGTAAAGTGCGTGTCCCGCGCAGACGCGGAGCCGGTTCCGGCCTCAAATAGGATAGCGATACTTATCTGCCCTCCGTACGTCACTTGGCTACCCACTGGCACCGAACCACACGTCACATATACATGCCAAATAAATATCCTTACATATGCTGTACATATACCATCATGTTTATTTATTTACCTATTCGTAAATACCAGTTCAGTTTCAAATTAGGTCAACCTAAAGGTATACTTATCCAAACAAACCTTTTTTGTTGGTCCTCATTGTCGGACACCGGCTGGATATTACCACGGCAGCTATTATTTTTACTGACGAACAGTAATATGCAAACATTACTGTGTTATAGTATGAAAGGCTCAAATCAATGAGGTAACTAGACTAGACTAGAGAATGTTAAGACGAAAAGTTTTACTTGCCATAGATTGTATATATTATCAACTTGGTGATCAAGAACTTGTCACGACTAAGCTTGACAGCCTTGAAGACAGACGCCGTATGGCCAGCCAGGCGTTGTTCTATGGGATACATTTTGGAGAGTGTGCGATGGAATTACAAGATATAATTCCTCCATCCCCTTTTCATCACCGGCACCAAAAATACGGCGAGTTACCATCCTTGAATTGTGGACATCCCCAGTTTGCAAACAAAGAGAGAAAACAACAAAGGAGTAGAACAGCCTGCCGATGTTGATGTTCTCGGTGGGGTGTCTTCATGTGATTAGGCTGTTACTAGGTTAGTGTTCCTTACCATCACAGACCACATCTCCACTTAACATTAGATGGGTTCGAGATCAAACGCTAACTTTGTCGCTTTTAAAAAATATATATTAAATACATACATCCATCTATCTTTTATTACATAAAGGCTAACAAACATCCGGCGCGGCAGTAAACTAAGTTATTATCGTCTTATTTACGTAACATTACACTTATCTTCCTTTATCTCGGTCATTTCTTTTGTCAAATGGCCTTCTTAATGACCCCATTGTTGCCACGTAATTCTGCCTTCCGAGTACTTATGTTCTAAGTTCATGTATAAGTAATAGTTCATAGGACACTTGATTTTAACTTCAGCATACATTTTACATACACAATCTTTGAAAAAATTTCTTACAATAACAAAATTAATATATAAGTAGAAGCGAATTAATGTGTCTGTTACCAGTGACCTTCTAAATTGAGACCTCCTCAGATTCTGTTGCCAAACAGCAGTATGCTAATTGCAATGTTACTCATCGTCCTGCCTAATAACACAAGAGTAGTGTATATCATCTTAACTATGAGCTAGAGATAACTTAATAATATACCAAAGGCAGGAGGTTTTATTCTTCACTAATTATTAAGCAACTTTACGAGCGAGACCTTCACTTAATAATAACTGATAACAACGTGGAAATAGGATGGTATACATTCAGCCCTGTACTCTCGGGATAGTAAGATAGGACTAAGGTAAGCCCTGCCTGTCGTAGAACGCGAATGAAAGGGTCTAGGAGTTTGTCGGTCCTTGAGGGTGAGAGCCCTTATCGCCTAACAAGCAAACCTGCGTGGGAAAGTTATGGCTCAGCGATGATGCCTAGGAGGGTTAAGCCCCTCCTCGGAGACGTGTAACACAAAGTGTAGAGGGGCACCGGTGCGTTCTATAAGAGATCCCGGAGCCTCTCCGAATGCACTGATGCAGACCGCCGATGTGGTTTTAGTGAGTAAAAATCTCACATAACCCTGAAACCAAAAAAAGGATGTTATGCAGTACAGTACATTATACTTGAGACACAAAAGATTAAGTCATATCATAAACAAAACGATAACACTCGGATCACCAGATATCGCGTTAAAATTTTGTGACGCCTCGTTTTTAGTAACGTTAGTAAAAAAATATATATTGTAGGGGAAGGATAGGGGAGAAAATGAATTTTGTTTCGGCGCTAGATACGCTAGGGAACAAACTGCCTAATATTTCAGCGTAATAGCTATCAACAGTCCGCGCGATAAGTAACAAAACATGTTCCGCACATTCACTAAGAATATTTACAGTGTGTGCTTAGTTACAGTTCCGAGCGTTAACACCGGAAGCATTAAGTCGGGCCACAACACGGACACATTAAACAATTTTTTTTTATTCATAATCATCAAGCTAGAATATTTATATTAAGTACGGTAAGACGAAAATACTATGTACCCGTCTACTCGCGAATGCATATGTAATGTGAATTTAATACTAAACATAGATTTTTATATGGAATTTAAAAGTATGAATTTTAAATAATTTTGTTCCATCAAAATCGCATCTTATTAACTTCACAGTACTTTATCAAAGTGAAATAGTCTCAAGTAAATTATATTATTATTAATAAAGCTGAAGAACTAACGTCACCGAAATAACTCAAAAGATTGCTATACGTAAGTGGCAGTGAGCAGGGCACATTGCTCGAAGGACCGACGGCCGATGGGGTAGTAAGGTCCTCGAGTGGCGCCCGTGTACCGGTAGAAGTAGTTTTTGGAAGCCTCCCACAAAGTTGACAAAAGATATGGTGAGAATCGCGGGAACCCAATGGATTCGAGCAACGCGGGACCGATCGATGTGGAGATCTTTGAGGGAGACCTGTGTCCAGCAGTGCACTATCGGCTGATGACGAAGTAAATTATAGGTCCAGCTTATAATAAACTAGCTTTTTCCCACCCGCTTAACAGGCTGTAACACCCCCGTAACTCCTTTTTGGAAAGGAATTTTGTAAAATCCATTCTTAGCTGACCTCTGAATAGCAGTAGCAATATCTCTACCAAATGTTGAGTGTTCACGTCTTACAGTTTGGATGATATCATCTCTAGATATATAATCTCTGGATATCTCCTAAAGCAGAGAGTCAACGTGTGCACACGTTAAATTAGCACGCAACTTAGCAACTTGTAGCATTTACTCAAAAGCTGTTCCGTTGATGATTTACTCACGACGTTTTCTTTTACCGGAAACTCAAGCATGTTGGGAAATATGCCTATATTTTTAAACTGATCCGGCGCAGGCAAGAATTACCTGCATCGATTTAATCTGGCTGCTGATCCGTTCTGTACCTGCGATTATACCAGCGAGGAAACAATAGGACACGTTGTTACTGTTTGCCCACGTTTCACTCTAGCAAGAGTCGGATGTGAACACAGAATGTATCAGTTAGTTACAAAAGAACAAATAGTGCAAATCATGCAGGGCGGCACCAAAAGAAAGATCTTTCTGGAATACTGTCTGGGAGTGGCAAGGACTGCATCTAAAGCAAATGGGTCAATTACCTAGCAACGTACTAGGATTGAAGAAAAAAAACATGAGACACGCTAAAAGAACAGAATCATGAGTGCATAGTAATCAAGGTTCCTGCATGACAAATCGCAGCAGGTACTTATAGAACCCATTAAACAAGAAAAACTGATCCGGCGCAGACACTAAGCTATGATGTGATTACTGTATATTAAGTAAACGTGTTCATAAATAACCTTGGAAGGGAGAAGAAGATTTACTTGCAACCACCGACTCGATGCCTCAACTTAGTTTCTAATTCATCCACAAACCTGCACTTGACCGACGTAGTTGATAAATATCCTTGACTCTCTCCCTGTTAGTACTGACATCGAGTCCCAATAGTGGGAATGTTAAGAGAACTGTCCATTTATTTCTGTGTAATTAAGCGACTCACCATGTGATAGATCCGTACGAGGAAACTTATCCCAAAGCGCAAAACTCTCGCTAGACTTGAAGTTCGAACTGATCACTCCAGCGAATGCCTCCGCTAAGTTAAATAACTTAATAAATCGTAGATTCCTGCTGGGCCACACCTCGATGCGACTGCAGAGTACTAATTGTAATGAGACAGTGTATCCCCAAGTGAAAGTCGCTCGGGGCGATAGAGTAACTTTGGATTACTTCCAACCATTTCTTAGATTGCTTGCCTAAAGCAATTTAAATTCATCTCATACACACCCCTAGAAATATTACATACGAACATGTCGCGCAACTTTCCGCAATTTGTTTTAAGACGTATTAAGTTGTACGGCGCGCCGCGGAGCCGGATACGGGGGAAATTAGTTACATGCGTTGGCGGAAAATTTTTAAGTTACTCTTCAAAATAATTTACAGCGGATGAACAGGTCCAGTTGTGCAAATCTGCTCAACCAAAAGATCTACTTTTCGCATACTTTATACGTATCGTCTTAACATCACGTGATTTTATAAATTTTTAAGCGTTTTAACTGACCACCACCGCAGCTTCCATTGCAGCCGACAAACATTACTCTGTAAACATTACTGTGTTCCTGTTTGAAGGGTAAATAATTACATAAGCTACAACACCCTAGTAAAGAGGGAAAGAGATTCAGCATCTGTCTCAAGTTATCCTAACTTGCCCCACGTTTGTATGGATAGGCATATCACTCAGATGAACGCTCTTCTAGTCGGTTAGTCGAATAAAAAAAGAGTGGTAGCTGTACTCTTGCAGGTTCACGAATGTAGTATTAGCTGCTACCCTTTGCTTAATACCTTTTAAAACATGCCAGGGTAACAGTGGAGATATTCTGACTTATTATAGACGGAAACGGCTGACGCGGGCACTCCGGTCAGATTCCATGCTCATCTACAATACTCTATATCGTCTAGTATTACTTGCAGGATATCATATACCTCAAGCTAGTATATTATCTATATATCTATATACCACCCATATCTATATTTATACCTACCGACCTATACCTACTTCCTCTTCATTTATCTATTGGTCCATCCGTTCGTTAGTCCGTTGCTTCTTTCATTGCCGTCGTCATCAGCTAAATAGCATTTCCTCCTTTTTTTAAGCCGATATACGTCCACAGATGGACATAAGCCTCCCCCAAAGATTTCCACATCGAACGACCATGCGCTGCTCGGATCCAGCTGCTTCTCCCAACCTTCACCGGACCATCGGACCACCTTGTGTGGTGCCTGCCAACACTGCATCTTCCGGTACACGTTCGCCATTCGAGGACCTTGGTGCCCTATCGGCTGTCAGTCCTTCGAACGATGTGTCCTGCCCCATTGCCACTTGACTTTTGCAATCTTTTAAATACTTATCGTATGAGTTGACAATCCAGTATATAGCAACCGTTACTATAGCAACCGCATAAATAATATGAAATGAATAATAACATATTTTCCTTTATAATGATAATGGATCTATGATATTAAAAAAATAAATAGTCTATAACCAACTAAAGATGATTCACCGTCGGATGGTGATATCCCCATGTTCACCAGTAATCAAGTGATTGGCGAACAAACAAAACTCATTTTCATTATATATATATATATATATATATGTAGATTTCCCTATATCTAGAAAGTCATCACAGTATCTCTGAAACCGTAAGAACCGGATACTTCGAATTTATCAAGAATTTAACTTTCACGCAGTATGGGTCAGTTAAGGGATCTTACCACCACTGGTGGATGCGAGAAGCTGAGGATCGCATTTGGTGGAAGACATTGAGGAATGCCTATATCCAGCAGTGGATAAACAAATGCTGATAATGATGATGATGAAGGACTTTTACAAAATTCTTTCTACAAAAGGAGTTACGTCTAGCAAAGTGGGGGGAACAGCTAGTACATATATTTATATATATATATAGAGAGAGAGAGAGAGTGAGAGAGGAGTCATGTTTATCTTGATCGCAATGTATGTATACCAAAGTAAAGCTTCTTAAAATCTTTAGGATTTCAATCAGACATTTTTGGAAAATCACAATTACTGTTATCAAGATTTAATTAACTAAGCTAATGTAATAATAACTCATTTGGAGTATCATCTATTATCCAAGGGGTGGGTGTGCGTTTAACTTATAAACTTTATAAGTTTCAAGTTAATTAAGCTGGGAATTTACGTAGCACGTTAGGCTTCATATTCATTGAAGCTCGCGTTATTAACTTGCACTGATTTTAAGGTCACGTGTACAATTTTAATTGATTTAAATAAATTATACTAGAGACTACTTTAAAGGGTAGCTACCACCGAAGGCTTTGCTTATATCGGTAAACGAAAAAAATAAGAATAAAGTTAAACACACTGATAATATTGCTCGTGACTCTTCAAGGGCTTCAGACACATGTTCAAAAACTTAGACCTTGATGCTGCCTTAATACTAAACCTTTTTTTATTTCGAGGAGGAAATCTTCGAAAGCCGTGATTCTGAGGGGAAGTCAGGGTTCTGTGAGATTCTTACTCACTAAAACCCCCTCGGTGGTCTGCATCAGTGCATTCGGAGAGGCCCTTTAAAACCCATCGATGCTCCTCTACACTTTGTGTTACACTTCTCTGAGGAGGAGTCTAACCCTCCTAGGCACCATCGCTGAGCCATACGCTGTCCCACGCAGGTTCGCCTGTTAAGCGATAAGGGTCCCCAGCCTCTCAAGTCCCGCGAATCTCCTCGATCCCTTTAGTCGCCTGCTACGACAGGCAGGGCTTACCTTAGTCCTATTCTTACTAGCCCCAGACTACAGAGCTGTTCCTACTAGACCTAGAAAAATATCTCCTTTCTACTTGTAAAGACTACACCAAAAATATATAAACTCTCTGGTTCTGAGATAAAATCTCCAAACCTAGTAATGTAAACAATATGAGGGTTGTTTATACATATATACACAACATGCGTATTTACTATAATTTTAATAATTTGATAATATTGTCAAACTAAATGTATTTCACAACACCTAAAGTTATTACCACGACCACTCTGTCAAGAGTGATACCTACGAAGAAGAAGTACAAGTAGAAGAAATGTATTTCTCACTTCTGTTATATATATATATATATATATATATATATATCTCTTTCTAAACAGCTACTCATACACTTGACTATGTTTAATCTCCTAATACAGCCAATTTACGTCCCCACTGTTGGGGCACAGATCTACCCTCAACATAAAGGCGATCGGCCACAGTCACCCCGCGGGCCCAATGCGGATTGGTGACTTCACACACACCTTAGAATGAATCCTAATTCACGTGCAGGTTTCCTCGCGATGTTTCCCTTCACCGTTTGTATTTCGCTGTTGTTACCAAAGTTCACAAATGTACATAACTTAAATATTAAAGTCATCGGTACATGTCGAGGTTCGAACTCGCGACCTTCGGAATTAAGGCCGCTCGTACTAACCATTAGACCAGCGAGCTACATTATTTCTCCTATATGTCTTATCATATAAATCACCATTAGATTACTATACTACGATAAGTCAATCGGTTTACATGAATGCTGTTATTTTTATCTAAGTAAAAATGATTATTTACTTTGTTAAGTAATCGCCTGCACAAGTGGTCTCGTGCTGCGTTTAATTTTCTCGGAACAAAAGGAAACAACAATGTTATTAAGGATTTGAAGAGCTCTCAGAGTAAGATTAAGTTTAATTTGTTTCAGCTCTCTTCGTGCCATTAACTGCGATTTGCTAAACTTCTAACTTCGCTTCGTCGCCGTTATTATGTTTTTTTTTAATATCAATATTATTCTTTTTACCTTTAAAAATTCTGAAAAGGTCATAAAGCGATACTTAGGTCGTTGCCGGTGATATTTCAAGTATTTACTTAGAATAGAGTATCAAGTGTCGTCAATCTGTTTAGCAGTATGCAAATATTACTGTGCCTTAGCTTGTACTGCCTTTCGCAGCCGAGGTGGAGTCGCGGAGGGAGAGGAGTGTCGGTATTGCGATTCGCCGACCTTCCGCAACTAAGCTGTACCCCACCATTGATGCGGAGACGGTGGTACCATGTAAGGAGAGGAATCTGCCTCATTCTCCGCCGCCGTATAATGGTTGGCGGCGGAACTCAGGATTTGATCCACCGCAAGGAGCCGGGAGAGTTTACTCTCTTGACTTCCATGGCTTCTGGGTGGCGGGTTCGGAAGGATCCGTACAGGACTATAACAGGCTGAGGGAAGAGCGCGTTGTATGTTCCAGCGCGCCCTTACAGATGTGTACAAGGGAGGTTCTGCTGTATCTATTTAAATGACCAATGCAACAATACATCTTGTTTTCAATATAATGAGGGTATTTTTATGAGAATATATTTTTAATGACCTCACTGTTACAGGGCTATCAGTCATCGTGTAAATATCCCGATAAGTGGTTAGATGATAAAAAAAAATAACAGAAAGAGGAGAAATTTTTTAAATGATATAATATGTACTCAACGTCTCGCTACCAGTAAGTACACGAGTTGAAATTTATGGTTGCCATAAAAAGGTTATATTGGATAGCCGGAGCCGATGTTTGGTTAGCCATCGAGAGGGGAATGTGTCGGTAATCTAATTTATTTAGAAACGAAGTTAGATTGCGTTTCAGAAGGGATCCTTACTTGGAGATACATCAGTACACCGCATGAGAAATTTGGAGTAAATAGATCAATAATTACATGTTCCGTTTTCTATAAACTGGTGGTGATTCTTGATAGGTACCGCTACAGCTCCAGTTCCTGCTGATAAACATTACTTTGTTCCGGTTTGTAGTGCGCTGTAATTACTGAGGTAACGAGACTTATGCTACATCTCGAAATGAAGAGCTTAATTCGGCTCTGTATATCATTCTAACTTATATCCCAATTTCATAGACAGCCGTATCACTTACCACCAGTTTTTTTTTATCTGGCTTTATAACGCAGGCAATTAACCGAAGATCGAAACACGAAGGTGTCTGGTCAATTCATTACCTGTGATGGAATTTAGACGGTTGTCAAGTATTTTTGGAAACCACTGTCCACCTACTGCTTACTATATAGTAAACCTGCAATAACAACATAACTGGGGTTTTCTTCTAAAAAAGGCAATTTTTTTATTCTTTTCTCTCTGATTATTAACAGTTTGTAAAATTTCGGTAAAAATATTGTCCATGGTCGTTAAAAAGCAAGCGTCTTAGACTCACTTAGGGGTCACGGAATGTTCCCCGAGTACCTTCACAGGTTTAGGTTCAAGGCGAATGCCTCGTGCTTCTTTGATCTGGGGGTGGACTAGGCTGTGGTGCCTACTCGCTTGCTGTCCAGTATTTGAGAGGAAACAATTATATTGCGTATTATCCATGGAAAAAAAGGTAATCGCTGGTAACATCGTCTGTCTGATGAGAGCGGAAGGAAGTCGCACCATGTTTTCACTATATTATAGGCTAGTTATTGGACAATTAATAAATAGAATTTAAAAATATTACTGTAAATAAGAAAATGTAGTAAAAGAGACTGTAAAAAGAATGTTTGAGAGAACAAGTAGTAAAGTAAAAGAAATGTAATTAAGATAATTACAAAGGAAAATGTAAAAAAATAAAGAGAAACTTAATAAAGTAAATGTTATAGAATAGTAATGTCGAAAGGGTAATAAAACAAGGAATGCATTTTTTTTATTTAATTAACGGATGTGAGGCGACGGAAGTTCACCTAATGGATGATATACACAACACCGCCTAGCGCTTATCTCCTGATACCTAAGATACTGAGTATCGTTAAGCCTGTAATTCCACTGATAGTACCTATATAGACCTGTCCGGAAACAGACACCTACCGCCAGTGAAGAGCGGTGAAGCATGAGAGGCGATACGAAGAAGTATAAATGGAAATAGTAACAGAAGATATATTTTTTTATTATTATTGTTCAGACTAGCGCTTGACTGCGATCCAAGTTGATGGTAAGTGGCGATGTAGTGTATAGTGATAAAGGGCACTAGTCTAGAAGTAGCCTAGTCATACCTGATGGAAACACTGATGCCGACAGAGTGTTCCAATCCGCTGTTCGCGTTAAGGAGGTCGAAGGGACAGGCTTTGTCCTAATGCAAATCTCGAGAACGTTAAGGGTGAATATCTGCGGTGTATCTGTACGTCCGGTGGTAGAATGGCGATGGTGATGGATGAAAGACAAAGGTATGATATGTGACATACCAAAGAAGGATATTGTGTGAAACAAATAAAAACAGTAAAAAGAAGTATAAAGTAGTACGAGGCCACGTCCAACCCTGCATGGGAACACAGTAAAAACAATATACATTGCGTATTGACTTACTTCAAGTAGTAACAAAAGGTTTTCCAGTTGATTTAACATTTCGCTAAGTATAAGTATACGAGTATATATAAAAAAACGATCCAGTTCTTTTTTTTTTGCGATTCAAACAGTAGTTTGTTTTCATTTGTGCGCGCCGGTATGTTTTTGTTTGTTTGACAAAAACTACGTTACGGCATCGCTTAAGGCGCAAAACAAGTGTACGCTCCACGTCTTCCGGGTCAAGGGGCGCGCCGGGGATTGTGAGAGTCAAAGGGGGCGAGTACGTTTGACACTCAAATTATTTTAATGGAAAATTCTTAAAAGAACCTACAACCTATACCAACAAACAATATTACTTTATATATACAACATATCATGGAATTGAAGTAAGTATATATCTTGAAACAGATGATCAGCAATCAATCACAATCAGCATATAGCTATTTGCGCGATATACAAAGATCTCTGATGCTGCAGCCGACAAACAGTACTTTGCAAATATTACTGTGTTCCGGTTCGAACGGTGTTGTAGCTACTGTAACTAGGGGTAACGAGATTCAACATCTTACATCTCTGCCGACGAGCGCAATGTGATGCTTTATATAACACACTAAGTAGCGCTAAGTAGTTATGATCAGGCGGATTGCTTACCATCAGGTGAACGTCCCCCTCCTATCGTCGCTTCGTTAAATAAAATAAAAAAAACTTATTTATACAGCTACTAATACGTTTCCGGTTCATGTGGAAATCCATCGAGATGATACAGGATGAATACAATATTACTTCCGCTATGTTTAACTACATCAATAATGTAACGGCTGACCTTTTGTGGTGCCTTTGAGTGGTACCTACCCTTTATTATAGCAGAGATCTTCTTAAATTATCCCCTGCTTCTGGAAGTAAGACAAGATTATGTGGGGCTTCTACCCACTGAAAACCCCTCGGTGGTCTCCGTCAGTGCATTAGGAGGGGCTCCGGGATCTCCTACGGAACGCACCGGTCTCCGGCATCAGAGATCTACCACCAGTATTTTTATATTCATTGGACAAATGGTTTTCGAGTGAAGCTATCCACAAACTAAACATTAGCATACTTTTTATTAGAATTAGTCTAAGTTGTAAGTTACAATATAAGTTGAAAGTACTGTCAAAGTTAATTATGCAACATACTGTCACACAGACAAACCAAATATTGATATTGTCTTTTTGGTGTTTGCACCATGCAAAGGCTCATGTTTATTAAGTAAACAGCTACTTACTTTACACAAACAATAAATTAAACTTAACTTGGCGTAAAGTTTAATTATCTAATATTAGATATATATGTGCGTGTGTGCGTGCGTGCTTGCGATCTTGCGTACGTGCGTGCGTGCGTGCGTGTGTCCGTGCGTGCTTGCTTGCGTGCGTGTGTGTGTCCGTGCGTGCTTCCTTGCATGCGTGCGTGTGTCCGTGCGTGCGTTCTTGCATGTTTGCGTGCGTGTGCTTGTGTGCGTGCGTGGGTGCGTGAATGCTTGTGTGCGTGCGTGGATGCATGGGTGCGTGGGTTCATGCGTGCGTGAATGCGTACATGCTTGTGTGCGTGCGTGCATGCGTGCATGCTTGTGTGCTTGCGTGTGTGGGTGCCTGCGAGCGTGCGTGTTGATTAAATCAGTTAGTACTTATCAATTTCCTCAATTTCTTATAGAAAAATAAATTAGCAAGAGGTTAACGTGGTGCGGGCAGGTTGTGCGGAGGGATGGAGGACATGTAACAAAGAAAGTAATGAGAATGAATGTAGATGGTTATAAGGGTAGGGGAAAACCGAGGAAAGTGTGGATAGATTGTGTGAAAGATGAAATGTGTAAGAAGAGTGTGAATTCAGATATGAGACCTGATAGAGAGATATGGAAGAGAAGCATATATTGTACCGACTCAACATAATTGGGAAAAGGGTAGAAAGAAGAAGAAGAAGAGTACTTGTCAAGCCGTGAAAAGTGGTCGAGCGTGATTAATATTTCTCCACGCGTGGGAAACAAACCACGGTTGTCAGACAAGGTTTTGATGGAGATTATAATTCTAGAGAACAGCATCATTCCTGTGACCGTTACCAGCACATCACCATCACAAACGGTTAGCGTACCATCCATTATATATATATATATATATATATTTAAAGGTGCAACTCGAATAAATTTCAAATGACTCTTGACTTTAAGATTTAAGCAGCGCCAGGACTTATCCTGAACCCTGCAAGAGCGTTCGGAAATTTGCATTTACTTCCAAGTGCCATTATCCTCAGCGCACCTTCGAAAGCTTTTCCGAATTTATGAAACGGTTTAATTTGAGAACATTACGCCGCTTGAACGGAACCGGAAATGTGTTTAGGATAATCGCATCGAGCTTTCTATATCAAGCAGCAAAACCCTTGGAAGTTCTGCTTTTACTTTAACATTAGACATCGAAATCTTGATCTGATGGCGTGTGATCAGTGTGCTGATATTGTTCCTAAGACTACTCCTCAAGACACAAAGCCGCAGGACGGGTCGGCATCAGGAGAAAACCTTGTGTTCAGCAGTGGGCATCTACGGCTGATGATAATGATAACTACAACAATGAAGCGACGATTAAAATATTTACAATGCATCACGTGCTTTTCGCTTTCAGAACAAAGACATTATTCTATACTCAAGTTTTAAATTCTCCATCATCATCAGCCGATGGCTGCCCACTGCTGGACATAGGCCTTCCTCAAAAATCTCCGCATCGATCGGTCCTGCACTACAATCAGCATTGCCTCCGGCATCGCTGGGCATTAGGGCTCGTCGTCTGTACGAGATCATATGAAGGTATTTGGACCATTTGCCACCACCCTGGCCCAATGCGGGTTGATGGAAGTCAGAGCCTCGTTTGTTGATTAGCAGGGTGCACCACGAGCAGTTGACGTTGACTTGGATTCCGTGAGTTGTAGTGTGGCACCCGTTACACCCCTAAATTGTTCTGCAAATAAAAATATTTTCTTGTAATTTTTTTTTGTACTATCGGCACGAGCGAGACGTTCACGTAGGTATAAAAATAATTGAGATGAATCTGGTAGTTTAATTAATCTAGTATAAATAACGATAGCGTAACGAAAGAATGAAAATGTGTAATGATGAAAATTCTCCGCTGAAAAACTGGCGCCCGAAAATTCAGAAAACAAAAACGTACTAAGAGTGAGAAAGTCTTTGTTTTCCAGCAGAGATCCTGGAACAAAGGGATTGTTGGTAATTTCGAAATGCCCCGAATTGTTTGAAAAAGAAAAAAATATTAAGACACTTTATGAAAGTGTAATAAAAGGGTTGTTAATGAGACGGCTTATTTTAAGATGAATGAAATGTATAGCAAATTGTTCGAGCGTTTCTGTTTACTTCAATTTATACAAATTTTGATAACGCATATTAAATTTCAGTTGTTTGGGGAACAAACATCGAATTACTCCTTGGAGACCTGCTTGCTGCAGACTCGATCTTGAAATCTGCTGCATACAAAGATTAACAGCGCGGTAAGCGCTGAAGCGTTTGCGTTTACATATAAACCCTATTTAAAAGATATATTACTTAATATCATATTTACTTACTTGGCCTCCAACATGAAAGAACACCAAGGTCGTTTGTCCCAAAAAGCCTCGCGCTGGTCCTCACGGCATATGCGAAGCGTTGTCCGAGTGGTGGATGGGGTAAGGGTTGGTACTACAGCTAAGCTAACCGACTAAGTCCGATGTGTTCACTAACCAAAGTATGATCCTCCAACAATATGGGGGTTGTGCGGCGGACTAAACATCCGCCCATTTAAAAAAAAAAAACTCGTATTACGAAACCGAAAATAAGTGAAAAAATATCATGTTTATATCTATATTAATTAGCTTTCATATACTTAAATTTTAATTACATTTGCATCTACGAAAATCATCATCATTAGCTTCCTTCTTCCAGCCTTCTTCATCTGGCGGTCAGATTGAGAAAACTAATTACATCCTTAGCTGTTCTTCATATCTACGAAGTTTAAGAATTCCACAGAAATACAAATTTGATAAAATTGAAATAGATGATCAGGAAGATCCTTCAGAAATCATGTTTTGGCAACAGCCTGGTGAACATTGAAGGGATCCTTCGATGCAGGTTACACTGAACCGGCTGTGGTAGGAACTTATTTTGGCAGCTTATCATTCAGCAAATGACTACAATAGGTTGCAACGATGGTTGAGGTCGTGTTTCTTTCCAAGTTATTCGAAGTATGACGTGGGAATCTTTAGGAGAAGAGTGAATAAGCTAGTTTAAGACTAGTCCGCTTTACCACCAAAAACTACATGGTATATAATAAAAAAAAATCTTTGAAATATTATCGATGTTGGGAATAAACGCGTTGGCTGTACTAAGTTAAATCCAAAGCACATATAAGCAAATCTAAGCAGCATCACATTGTCACTTAAGTAGAACATATACACTACAATGCGCATATCTCAGCTTATCAACGAGCTCTTCGAAATTTGTTTATTATATGTATCATCATCATCATCAGCCGATAGACGTCCATAGCTGAACATAGGCTGCCACCAAAAACCTCCACGTCTGTCGAGTTTCATATAGGGAGATTTGCGCCATTTTCCACCGCTCTGGACCAATTCGGGTTGGTGGAAGCTAAAGCCGACACGCATAGGGCCAGCGTGGTGGGAAGTGGCCCAAATCCGCCCATATGAAACCCTACTAACGACGGCGCCTGCTGCCCGGTGATAGAGGCAGCACAGGACCGATCGATGTGAGCAACTTTGAGAGAGGCCTATGTCCAGCAGTGGACGTCTATCGGCTGATGGTGGTGGTGGGAGCCAGAGCATCGTTTGTTGATTAGCAGAGTGCACCACGAGCAGGTGAGGTATCCCATACATATCAAGCGTTAACCAACGAAATAGTTTTCCGGATCCGTTCCCACTGAAACGAACTTGTCTCTACTGAAATTTCAAAGCATTAACCGACGCCATTAAAAGCGAGTGGTGTTATTTGTATCCTGTTTATTGAGGAGAACACACAACGGGGTGTGTCTGAAGGGTAAATATTAAACACAAACCTGGAATAGGTGCAAATGTGAAATATTAACTTGAAACATATTTAAACGCAGCGGACATTTGAATGCGAAGTTTCTCAATGTACGTACGTTGCGATGGGGGTTACAGGGGGTGCAATGTATTAACTATTATTAAGTAAACACTTTTTGCTATGGATTATGTTGAGACTATCTTTTTTTGGTTTAATTTTTTTTATTCAACCAAGCGACTAAATTTGCGGGACGTTTACTTGATGGTAAGTGATTCGCCCTTAACAACGAGGCGCTAGTTAGGATGGTGTACACAGCACCACATTCGCTTAACACCTTGAAACTCAGAATGTCAACATTGCCACAGTAATTACATCAGCCCCAACTGCAATCAATCCGGAACACATTAACGATTGCACACTACTGTTTGTCAGCTGCAATAAGAGCTACTAACCTACGTAGATGGTCTGCAGCAACAGAGACTTACCACCAGTGTGGTGCAGTATATAATGATATACACTGCACCACACTATGCTCGTCGCTTAAAGACATAAGATGTTAAGACTCCTTACATTTATATTCACTAGTCACAACGCCCTTCAAACCAGAACGCACTAATATTTTTTTAATTATAGTAATTGGTACAGCTCCTAAATAGTACAACAGCCTTCGGCCCGTGTCTAAAAGGATCAAGATAATGAAGAAGTATTACAGTATTAAGTATTATATTTACTTTACCTTTAACATTTTGTTCTGCAATAAGAAAATCTCTGGGTTCGATCCTGGAGCCACTTGAAACAAAATCTGGATGAATTTTTCGAACCAATGCTACATGGGGGCCTTCAAGAAAAGAGAGTATTATTCTATGGGCTTTTTTGCAGATGAAGTCGAGTCACCAATATGGGGATTGTGAAGTTTATTTTTTGTGAATAAATTGCGTATTTCAAACTACCCATGTATTTCTTAAAATTCACTTTATAATAATAAAATAAATTAAATATTAGTACATACAGTTAACTTGGCTGTTGTAGGAATCTAAGTGATCTGTGCCGCAAGACGCGCAGTCTTTTATACTTAATTAATTATTTGAAGGCGCCATACTCGTACACACCGCGCTCTTATATCCTCCAACGCGTTGTATAATTAAACATCTTAATAACTTAACATTTGATATAAATATAAGCGACAGATGCGATTGCTTAGTTTCCGAGTGTTAAGTGAGAGGACGATGACGGAATAAAGAACGTCTGTCTAGAGCGGCGTTACGACGGTACTCTTGTGGTGGTGGATACACGCCACAATTGCTTTAAAGGTCGGCAACGTAGACGCGACCCCTCAAGTGTTGCGACTGTCCATGAGCGTTAGTGTTCACTTTATAGCAAGTGAACTGTCTGCTGGATTGCCCGCCGTTCATATAAAAAAATATTGTAAATTTGCCCCAATCACATCATCGCTGTACTCTATCAACATATGAAAGCCAAAGCTTTTGGAAATTGTATTTCTTGGTCGGTTTTCATCTATTCATCATCATCAACAGCCGATAGAGCCCACTAGCAGGACATAGGCCTCCGACAAAGATCCCCACATCGATTGGGTAGGGATTCATATGGCCATTTCCCACCACGCTGGCGCAATGCGGGTTGGTGGGAGCCAGCGCCTCGTTTGTTGATTAGTAGTGTGGACCATGAGCAGGTCACCTGTTTTTTTATTATTAATTGTGTATATGTTCTCAGGGGTGTAAGGGGTCCCGCACAACAGCTCGCGGGACCCATGCCAACCTCACCTGCTGATAGTGCACCCTGCTAATTAACAAACGAGGCTCTGTATTCCATCTACCTGCATTGAGGCAGCGTGGTGGGAAATAGTCCACTCCCCAATAAACGCTTACAAACGACAACCCCTAATGCACTGTGATGCTGGCGTCGCGGGACCGATCGATGTGGAGATATTTGAAGGAAACCTATGTCCAACAGTGGACGTCTATCACTTGATGATGAAGGTGATATTTTTGTTATCATGTTCATAAAAGTAAGAATTAAATTAAGGGCTTTTATTTGAATAATAAACACCCTGTATTTTTACATATTTGTTTACATTTATAAATATCATCACGTTAATGTAAACTATGTCTTTATATGTTAAGATATTTACAAGTCACCAATCACATATAATTTTTATAAGCAAAAGCGCCCTTCAAACCGGAACACAACAATATACTGGTGCATAAATTTTTGTTTTAATAATTACTTTCATTTCCGAAGCAAGATTAATAGTTGTTCAAGTTTGCTGTCTTAATTGCGTACTTTTATAATTTTATAACTTGCGCTTAGGAAATAAATAAATAAAAAAAAAATCAAACATTAATTGTTGAAAGTCTTCAAAAGATTACAGTAAAGGTTTTTTGTACTAATAATAGCATTTAAACAAAGGTTTTGATGTTTATTTAGTGGTTATTTCCAGAGCTTACCACAAAATACAATAAACACAGAGTTATACGAACTAACTGCCGCCTGTCGAAATGTTTTTTTTTTTTTAATTAAATAAATTTCCAAGAGCAATTCTCACTGTTTAGTACGAAAAATAAATAGCCAACGCCGGTGCGGAAATGTGTTAATGGCGGGGATGCAACCCCCACTGAAAGCGGAAGGCACGACCGCACTCCGCTACCGACGTTGATTCATTTTGTTCTTTACTCACCACTTCCACCTTTTCCTTTATCGCTCTTATAATTTTTACAAAAAACAAAAACTCATCACTCTTTTAAGGTTTTATATGTTTACAAAAAAAAACGAAAGTTTGATAAGCAAACGACTAAAGATAAATAGCATTCAATGAGAATGTTCGTCGATGATCTCCGAGAAACTGGAGCTTTACTGATGATAGGTCTCTAATGTCAGAGACCATTCAGGTCTGTACCACCGCATCGGCAATTACAGCCCGATAAACAGTACCTTGCAAACACTACTGTGATCCGGTTTGAAGGGGGTTGTAGCTATTGTAATTACTAGAGTATCGAGACTCCACATCTTATGTCTCAGGCGACAAGTGCAATGTGGTGCAGTATATATCATCCTAAGTGGGGCCGTGCAGTTATGGGCAGGAGAATAACTAACCATTGAGTGAGCGTTCCGCTCGTCTGATCGCTTAATTAAATTAAAAAAAAAAACTGTGCAAACTTTGTAGGGCGTTGTTGCTAGTAATATTACCGAAGTAGACTTAGCATCATATACCTCAAGACGAAGCCGTAGATTAGTGTTGTATACAGCATCCTCACAAGCGCCATATAGTTATAGACTGGCGTACTGTTTACCATCATTTAAATGTCTAGCTTGTCTAGACGATTTGTGAATTAAAAAATATATATAGACCTCACTGTAGTGTTCCAATAACATTGTAAGATAGCAGCAAGACATTTTACTTTTACGAAACATGGTCCCAGGTACGCAGTGGATTTAATGGCGTAATCCCATAAAAGATTTCCCAAGACGGCTGTGTGATAAAGCAATGGCTTCCCCGTCTATATTCTATTTACTCGAAACTAACACTAATTTATTACAGAATAACATATGATATAGAAAACTGGTTTAATGTGAAGACAGATGTATATGAAAACAAATCTGTAATATGTTGTTTTCAAATAACTCAGCAGATGGCGCCACCATGGACAATAGATCACGCTATCGTTTATTTATATTTATCATGGCGCCAATCTTTATAAGGATCGTAGATCTTTGTGTACCAAATTATGACGAAGTATACAATTGTATTCTACAACTGGATCTCTCTGAATCTTCGAATTACCAAGAATCGAGACAGTAGCCTATCGCGAAGTATACAACCGTATCTATGAACGGGATCTCTCTGGATCTTCGTAATACGGTTGTAGTTAGTAACTTGCTCTGCATTTTGAATCGCTCTGCCCATTATCAATACAGTACTGATATTGCTGCTTGCGGTGTCATTAACAAAGACCTCGCACCCCACTTCTAGACTACTACAGTTGCGCCCAACGTGGGGAAAGACTATGCACCTGGTCTACTACAACAGAGGAACTCCAACTCGTGGTTACGACTACACACTTCACTTTTAGACTCCTACACGGTTCCATTACTGTGGTTTTAAGGAATACTCCTGGTGGAAGGTTCCAGATGATCTTTAAAATACATTTTTCCCTTCTTTAATTTTGTAATACTTTTAGTTTTCGATCATAAATAAAGTACGCAATTTGATTATTTTTTATATACAGTACAATTGACTATAACACTTTAACTCAATTTCACATTAAATTACGTAAGAGGATGAAGACTGCTCGCCCGGAATAAGTACTCCAGCTCTCATAGGTGAATACTCAAAAAAAAGATGATGTTATTGCGGCAGATAAATAATGTGAAGGTTACCCAGGCTCGTTCAAAAAACCTTCCCTAATCTGGGAAAAAAAGGGTGTATGGGATTCTGCCCAACATCTTAAGAATCCCAAGTCAACCTCACCTACACGCGGTGCACTGTGCTAAATAACAGACGAAGCTCTGACAAAACACCAACTCGCACTGAGCCCTATTCCCGTCAATGAAATCCGTGGAAATCTCTGGGGAAGGCCTATGTCCAGCAGTGGACGTTTATCGGCTGATGATGAATATGGTATTTAACCAGGGATCTCCGTGTTAACCACTGCAATACGGAGTTGATTGCAGTTGATTGATATATATATATAAGAGAATTTTACCATGTCTACAGACTTGAAATTTGATAATAATATTCTTTTTACCGATTACAGGTTAGCTAAGAACTAATTTTATAAAATGTTACCCCTTAATGGTTAGCGGGGTTGTTACGGCCAGCAAAGCGGGCAAGGAACTAGTAAAGAAATAAATGTCTTTAACTATTCATGAAAACTTTCAATTGCATTTACGGCAAGCGATAGTTTTTAAGCGACGGTATTGCCACATTCTTTGAAAGTCTAGACCGTACTATTGGCGGGCCTTATCGGAGTCTAGCGTCTAAACTAGTTTTACATTTGGAAGGTATTTCAATTTCTGTTACAAAGCTGAAGAATCCGATATCCCGTCTCTCAACTATTATTTTCCTAAGCCATTCGCTTCACTGTTTATATTTTCCCACTTTTCCAATTCAAACAAAATAAATTAACAATTTTATTAACATTTCATTCAAACAGAAAACTAATAACTGTTTACTAGTAATCGATAAACAGGTTTACTACATTCATTTCTGTCAACGGTATACTTCTCATTGATGAACAGTTTTGATTTTGCAACAGTTATAACACATTGAAGAAAATAGTTTTCTTTAGTGTCTAAATCTTACTCTATTAGTCCGCTTCCAGAGACTAGACTTTCACTTGATGATCAGTGATATGGTACACATACCTCGTCATGATTCGAGACGTATATGTTAAATATTAACCTAGTTATTTCAATAGCTACAGCATCCTTTAAACAGAGACACTGTTAATGTTTTGTAGCTGTAGATATACTTCTAATATTTTTGAACCTCTGCCAAAGTAATGTTATTACATATTTATTTGATCTATTTTTTTTATTTGTATAATTTCATCATTTTTATCGTCATCATCATCATCAGTTGATAGACGTCCACTGCTAGCCATAGGCCTCTACGCAAAGATTCCCACATCAATTGTGTAGGGATTCATAGTTATGAGAGGATTTTGGCCATATCCCACCACGGTGGCCCAATGCGGGTTATTGGGAGGCAGAGCCTTGTTTGTTGATTAGGAGGATGCACCACGAGCAGGTGAAGTTGGCTTGGATCCCGTGAGTTCTTGTGCGGGAACTCTTACACCCCACGCTTTAGTAGTTAGACGAATTAGCTCGACACCATATACATTTGTTGTAATATTTAACTTATTAAACTTTTAGATTTTTAATTATATATAGATTAATAATTTATTGTTATCTATAAGGGCAGTGGTGCCAACCGTTGTATTGATGTTATTAAAGTTTTATAAAGTGCACAAAACCAAACTTTCAATATTCCGTTAAGTGAACATGTGAAAGGCGTACCGGCTCCGCAATCAGCCGAGAGGGCAATTGCTTTCGAGCGCTTTATATTACTCCCTTTGACTACAAAGTAATAAATGTTCCGATGAAATTCAATTACTATAAAATTGGGATTTGAACTGAAACGAAGAAAACTTTTTCATAATTAACAATGAACAACTCCAGGAAAAGAGCTGCAGATTTGTCTATAACTTTTGTATCTACTACCCTCGCCTACGCGAGTATTAAGCGGTAAGCGATACAGCGGTGGACATCAACAAACTAAAATAATAAATATGACGGTGTTTGAAAATTTCTGATTTAATATAAGCGAAAAACACTAAATCATAATTACTAGATCATCCATGACAGCCATCAGAGATTTCATAGACTTTAACAACACTTGTTTCTAAAAGATTTATTGGTTGTATATCTCTGTTGTCAGAGACAGTCTAAGTCTAGTGGCTACCACTCTCTGCCTCTCTTATCAGCCGGACAACGCTTGCTGCTGCGCATAGACCTCCGTCAAGGATCTCCACGCCGATCATTCCTGCGCTACTCGCGATCTTCATTAAATCGTCAGTCCACTACGGTAGGGAATAAAACCACAACAACAATTTCCACCGCCTCATAGCAGTGTGCAAACATTACTGTTTTCCAGACTATCACTGTGCTCCAGCTAGTGGAATTGCTGAGATAACCAATCTTAACATCTTGTATCTCAAGGAGACGAGCACAATGCGGTGGTATGTATATTATCTTAACTAACCCCACCTTGTTCTATATCACTTATCATCTTGTTGTCTCCGTCATGTCATCACTTTATCGATAAAAAAACAATATATACTTGTAAATAATTTACATATATATATATATATACATATATATATATATATATATATATATATATATATACATATATATATATATATATATATATATATATATATTTAGTTATATTTTATAAATATGTGAATTTGTTACAAGTATATTTTGTTGTGACCAAGACACATATGTATTAGCAAACTTCTATAAATATTTATATATATACATATATATATATATATATATATATATATATATATATATATATATATATATATATATATATATATACATATATATATATACAACAATGCTAATACATGAAAAAAATCCGATAACATGAAACGTAGTCCGCATGCAGTCGAAAATAAACCGAGATTCGATTGGACACTGATTACTGTGACTAAACTCGGTTTTAATTTCCGCCGCGGTTTCCGGCGGAAGCCAACAGAAAATTTAAAAAAAAAAATTCGTCAAAATTTTTTTAGTTTTACACTAGTATATTGTTGAATTAGACTTTTTATTATATCAATAGTTTAATTGAATGAAGGTACTATTTAAAGCCGCGGCTGTGTTCTTGAGCTAACTTGTTTCCAGAAAATAGGGTATCAGAAAACAAAAAAAAAATGATTTTCTTAAAGACTACTTAGCGATTTATTTCATCATCTATTGACGTCCACTGCTGGACATAGGCTTCCCCTAAAGATCTCCACATCGATGGGTTCGGCGTTGCTGTTCCCGCGATTCTCACCAGATCATCGGTCCACCTTGTGGGAGCCCTCCCAACTACCATCAATATTATTGATCACAAAACCTTCAAAATATTTTTCATACATACCCATCGCATATTTTGTATCCAGGTCTACAATCTTCACTTCCTGCAACGTCCCGAATGATTCCTGCAGTTAAAGTATGTATTTTATCTCCAAAGTTTATTTTCTAGTTGGACTTTTCAATCGGAATGCCTGATGAAGCTGACATCTTAAAATATTTTCCCTACACTGCAACGAGGTCCTTTGAGATTTCCGGCTACAACTTCATATCTGATCCTACATCTTCATATATTAAAAAAATAAGATAACTCTTCCTTACATGTTTATTTACTGTTATACAGACTCTGATGTTAATCTATTTTTTACAGATCACTTTGTTAAGGAGTAAACTGACTTTTTTAAGACTTGTGAGATTGCATTTTTCGGACACCTTCGAACAGGATCTCTTTATGTGTTCCCAAGGTTGATCCTGGAAAACGTGCACCTGGTAGACAGCGAAAGAAGTGATTTGACGACATAAATGAATGGATCGGGTTTAAATACCATCAGTTAAAATGAAAAGCTGAGGATCGAATTGGTTTTCTCAATCTGATTGTCAAACATCAGTTTGAGGATGGCACCTGATGATGATGATGATGATTTTTGACAAGATGCGTTTTAACATAATTTTATTAATGTACCAAATGTATTTGTATATGCAATGTAATATAATAAGCACTGCTCTTAATTATTTATGATACTACTATATATATTATTATTATGACACTGATGGCAGGTCTGTGCTGCCGGAGACCATCCAGGAAGGTACGACCCCAGCGATTATAGCAGCCTACAAATAGTACTGTGCAAACATTCCTGTGTTCCGGATTAAAGGCAGTTGTTGCTAGTGTGAGATTAATGAGGGGTGTAAAGGGTTCCGCACGACAACTCACGGAACCCAAGTAAAGCTCAACTGCTCGTGATGCCCCCTGCTAATTAACAAACGAGGCTCTCGGCTCCCACCAATCCGCATTTGAGCCATCGTGGTGGGAAATGGCCGAAATTCCTTCATATACATGTCCCACCGTATAGTGCCGCGTGCCAAGCTAACTGCAGCGCAGGATCGGTCTATGTGGAGATTTTTGAAGGTGGAGCATGTCAAGCAGTGGACGTATAATCGGCTGATGATGATATTGTTACTAGTGAAATAACTGGGGTATTTTTTTATAAGAAGTGTGAGCAAACGAGCGATCTGTACACCTGGTGGAAAGTGATCACTGACGGCCATAGACAGTCGCAACACCAGAGGGGTTGCGGCTGCGTTGCCGACCCTTAAAGGCATAATAAGCTCTTTCCTTGTAGGCGCTCCAAGTCGTATTGGTTGGTGACGAGACTTAACATCTTACGTATCATGGCGACGAGCACAGGTGTAGTGTATACCATCGCACCATCAGATAAACTCTTTCATCATTTCGCAAAATATATATATCACCTTCATCATTATCTCTACCGAGGGATGGTAACTACTAAACAGGGTTTTTTTCTCTGCTATAAGTATCAATGGAATTATCATAACAAATTGTTTAATAAGCAATCATTCCAAATGGTATTCTATGTAATAATTACAATAATTAATGTTATATTATATTATAATTATATTAATTAATAACAATAATCCTTTGGTTTAGGGAGCTTGTTGCGTATTAAATATCATTTCCCGTATTAACAATGGAGCAGAGGCTTCATCCGCGAGCGTTTTCGATTGGTATAAGCGATGATAGAGAGCGATTTTATTATATATAGATCGAGTAATGCCTGCTCGCATAGCTGGACATTCGTCATGTGATATTTCTTACTCCAATCACTGACAATAGAGTGATAGACTGCACCAAATTGCAATCGCAATCTTGATACAAAAAGCTAAGCTATGTTACCATCGGTGATTATCATCCGCTTATGAATAATATCTTCATTATAGTTTAAAGTTAACAATCTGCATTTCCAGGGTGTGTAAAGGGTTCTGCACAATAACTCACGGAATCCAAGCCAACTTCACCAGCTCGTGGTTCCCCCTGCTAATCAACAAACGAAGTTCGGGCTCACACCAACCCGCATTGAGTCAGCATAGTGGAAAATGGCCCAATTCCCTCATATGAACGCCTACAAACGACAGCAGCGCAGGGACAATTGATGTGGGGATCTTTGGAGCAGGTCTATGTTCAACAGTGGACGTCTATTGGCTGATGATGATGATGACTTTGCAATTTCCGGCTGTATTAAAAGCTGCAGTAGACATTCAAAGTGACAATTAAAATAGTCAAGTCATCAGGTAACTATTTTCTAATGAAGCGAGGAGATGAGCGAGACATTCCCTTGGTGATAAACAATACGTGTGCCCATAAAAACGTGGAGCTTGTTAGGGTGATATATACTACACTACATTGCACTCATCGTCTTTGACATAATGTGTTGAGTCTCGTTACCACAGTAATTACATTAGCTATCATCATCAACCGATAGACGTCTTCCTCCGATAGAAGGCCGAAAATCTCGACATTTGTAGAGGTTAATTTGGGAGATTTGAACTATTTCCCACCACGCTGGCTCAATGCGGGTAGGTGAGAGCCAAAGTCTGGTTTGCTGATTAGCAAGGTGCACCACCACATAATAAGGTTGGCGTATGTCCCGTGAATTATTGTGCGGAACACCTTATACCTGTACACCCTACCTACAGTAACCTTAAATCCGGAACACAATACTATTTGTCGGCTGCACTAGACGCTGCGTTGGTACCTAGACGGTCTCCGACAACAGAGATCTACCGCCAGTAAAAGAACTTTACCAATAGATGGAAGGGATAATTATTACCAATAATTCGATAGGAGGAAAATGGAAAGGTAAGAGGATAACGCCGCAAAGTTATTAGATGTCAACGGGGAAATAAAATTGAGTGTTGCTATTAAGTAAGTAATTCCCTTTAACGGGCCCCGGTCACGCTACCGTGTTGTTCGCTACGGGTTTTTCTCTGTAAGGTAAGAAAGTAGCTACAAATTAACAATGTAGTTAGTTTAAAAGCTGCGGATAATTAACTGTGTACAAACGAATATAAATTAACGTATATTTTTAACGTTGAAATAATGGTTTAGCTTATTACAAAATTCCTTTTCCGAAACGAGCTTTGGGGGTGTTAATAATGAGAAGGGGCTCGGGGCGCCACACGAATATTTCTGACAAATATCAAATCTTATTCGGTTTTAGGACCAGGAGAGAGGACAGGGAACAGCTAGTTTTTATATGTACATATATATATATATGATATTTGATTTACCAGCTTATTGTTAGTGGACTAATTAATCAAATTCCTTATTTTCTGATAAAAAAATTCCAGTCCTCGCGTGGAGAAAGAGAGAGATTATGTTGGACCAGCGGTGACTTAAATCATCATAGTGCGTCTGATTGTCGTCCGTTTATAGAACTTGCAAGACCTGTGGACCTGTTATGGATGGTGGTTATAAAATTAAGCGACGATCTGGACGTAAAACATCTGCCTGATATGAACCGCTAATTAAGATGTTTACATAACATCATTTTGTGCTCATAGCACTCAATTAAAAATACACAATGTTTGTTTGTACATATCAGTATCGAATTCTCAATAGTTTTAGAGTCCTGGGAATAGGAAATCTATAATTGGTGGTAGGTCTCTGTTGCCGGAGTCATCTAGGTAGGTCTTACCGCAGCTCCTATTTCTAACGCCAAAAAGAACTATGCAAATATTACTTTATTCCCGTTTATAGGGCGTCGAGCGCAATGTGATGCTGTGTATCATCCCAGCGCCACGTTGATAAGAGCATACGTATTACAGGTCTTTTGAAAATCCTTCTCTCCTGTCGCGACTTCACCAAGACGTAAGTCTAAGTCATCTTGCGGTTATTTTCTATTATGTAATAAGTAAGGTAGCCAAAAGGAATATTAAACTTTCTCCTGGCTAAGTTAGTATGATGTTATGCCGGTTTAATTAGAAAGTTTTCGGCGATAGATTGCCTCGGTTGAAAATTACAGGAATTTAATAAATATCTCCTCAGTGTCTACAAACGACGACGTTTACTTGATTGTTCAATATTTTATAATTAAAAAGTAACTTAAATATGTTATTTTATGAACCATTACTACAATAAATATAAAATAAACAGATTAGCCACTTAGTAGTGTAAACGTCGCGTGAATTTTGGATATAACTTCATCATCAGCCGATAGACGTCCACTGCTGGACATAGACCTCTTCCAAAGATTCCCAAATTGATCGGGCGGGAATTCATATCGGAGGATTTCTGCTATTTCCCATAACTCTGCTCCAATGCGGGTTGGTGAGCGCCAGAGCCTCGTTTTTTGATTAGCAGGATACACCACGAGCAGGTGAGGTTGGCTTGGCTCCCGTGAATTATTGTGCCTTTGACTACAATCATAAATATATTAAATGTAAACGTAAAACCATATCGTTATACTAATTCTAATAATCCACCACCAGATAACAGGAGTCCTTATAATTTACAAGGACACAACCAAAACCTTTACTTGACACACCGCCCCGGAAATAAACGCGTGTAATATTTATATATATGTTATGTCTACGAGTAAATCACTAAATATAATAAAAAAAAATTTCAGTAGCTGAATTTTAACATTTCAAAGTTAATAACTTAAAATAGAACTTACTTAAATTAAGTAAAAAGAAATGCTCCAAAAAATGTTTACCTGTCGTCATTTTCAGCTACATGAGAGCAGTCCCTCGTACTCCTATGGAGTCAAAGCGACGTTTAATTAAATAGTACAAAAGTGGTCGCTTACTGAAACAATTTATAGTAAGTGTATTTTTTTCAAACAAACAAAGAATGTGTTTATAACTACAGTATAATATTTATAGTTGTTTATCGGACAAATTCTTCTCACATCCGGTTGTAATACTCTTCGGAGACTCGTTAAGGGCGAAATCGAGTTATTTCATCGCCGGTCCCATCAAAGCCTCTAAGATGTTCTGCACTGAAATAAAAATGTTAAGTGAATACAAAAATAAGCCCAATGCTGTTTTGAGGCCTCGTCTACCATTAATTAGTTCGTTGAATTTGTCAATTACAAATATCATCACAAGTACGTATTTACACATATACTGCGAGAATGTGGACCCTCAAGAAAGGTCACCGGATCAGACACGATAACTTCAAAAAGTAAGTTCATTTATATAAAATAATTAATTAATACGTTTTCCATAACGATTGCGATGGAAAATTACTAGAATAGTATTATAACATCATAAAAACTCCAAGTCTTCATATATACATATATACATATACTGACCAGTAACATAAACAGTGTAACAACGAAAAAGATATATTAAAACATAATCAAAATTCACCCTCTGAAAACTTTCTTCGTGCAAAAATTCTATGAATATAGAAAAAGTATATAAACTTTATAACGAGCTGAATAAAAAAAAAAACTAAAACTTTTCAAATTTACAAAGAAAGTTTGCAAATATAGAATAAAAAAAATAGCTTCACGAACTGGACTACTCAGATACGGAAGCACTTCTACATAGAGTAAATATGTAGACAGCCCTTAATAATTTATTAAAGTTACAAAAATAATTAATAGAGAGTTAAATTATAATATTCTGTATATACAAACTAACATATATTTACATATACTAATACTCTACTGAAAGGAGCCAGGAGTCGGACGCAGGACATCCTAGTTTGCTCTCCTGTCTTCCACATCAAAGATATAAATAAATGTAGGAGAACACCAAATAAAAGTTTTTTTTTTATTTCTACTATAAAAACTGTTTATGTTACGGAATCTGGATGAAGAAGCAATACAGTTAATTTTTAAAAAAAAAACAATCGGTCATCATATTCATCTCACAGTAGATACACTACAATGCCTTGACATTTACATACTCCACAAATTATAATACAAAATAGCGAAGCTACAGACAACGCGATGTAGTTAAAAGGTCGTCCGCAATTAAGGTCTGGACGGAGTGGATGCCCCAGGGTTAATTCTTGCCATTTAGACCCAAACGAAATTTTCCAGCAAATTAAGCAACAGAGCATAGTTGAAAGTTTATGACTTACTTAAGTTGTATCTACAGAACGGAATTAGCTACTGCTGACTGGCGCGCGCCCCCTTAACAATATATAAGAATATTTAATATACAACAATAACATCATCGCCATTATCGACCTTTGTTTATCCACTGCTGGACATAGGTCTTCCTCAATGTCTTACACCAAATGCGATTGTCAGCTTATTAGTGTCCATTACCCGTGAGGACACGGGTTAGAATATCTCCACCACTAAACTTATATATACACCGAATATAAAGGGTGACTTCTTCTTCTTTCTCCTGCCCTGGTCCCACTTTATGTAGGGTCGGCACAACATGTTCTTCTCTTCCAGTCTCGCCTATCAGCCGTCATCTCATCGGTTACCCCTTTCTTACTCATGTCATCCTTCACGCAATCCATCCATCTTTTCTTAGGTCTACCTCGACCCACATATCCCTCCACATTCATATCTAACATTCTTCTTGTTATATGACATTCATCCCTTCGCATAATATGTCCATACCACGCTAATCTATTACTTCTCAACTTATCCGTCACCGGCGCTACTTTTAAACTTCCTCTGATATAATTGTTTCGTATCTTATCACTTCTTGTCACTCCACACATCCATCTCAACATTCGCATCTCCATCGCATGTACTCTCTTTTCATCCTTATTTTTGATTGCCCAACACTCAGAACCATACATTACGACAGGTCTTATGACGGTTTTGTATATTTTCCCTTTAATTTTAAGGGGCATTCGTGGGTCACAAGTTGTTCCTGTGACCTGTCGCCATTTTATCCATCCCGCATTTATTCTATTTTGCACGTCTCGGTCTATATTACCATCGTTTTGAATCAATGATCCGAGGTACCGGAAATTGGAGCAAACTGGAAGGGGTACACCGTCTAAGGCAATAGGAGAAAAACTGGATGTGCCACCAAAGTCGCAGAACAGATGCTCGGTTTTGGTTCTGTTAATCTTTAGTCCGGCACTCTCCAGTCTATCCTGCCATTTTTCCAGCCTACTCTGGACCTCAAAAACATCTTCTCCAACAAGAACAATGTCGTCCGCGAAGAGCATGCACCAGGGTGCCTCCCCTGTATGTCTGATGTCAATGCATCCATCACCAGGAGGAACAGATAAGGACTTAAAGCCGATCCCTGGTGTAAGCCCACAGTCACACTGAACTTGTCGGTTACTCCGGCTACAGACCGGACGTGCGTATTCGCTCTTTCATACATAGCACGTACAAGTTGCACGTACGTCCCAGGCACTCCCTTCTCTTCAATAGCCCACCACAGAACATCACGGGGCACCCTATCGTCCCTATTTTATGAATATAAAGGGTGACTAAACAAGAAAAATCCAGGGAAAGATCAGCATAATATTTCTGCGACCATTACCAGCATACCCATTACATAGCAGCAGTAATATATACGATGGATATCTTCGTAGCAAAAATAAATCAAGAAAAATTTGTATAATAATGTAGCTTTTTCTGGTGGTAGGTCACTCTTGCAGGACCAGTCTAGATAGTTACCACCGCAGCGCCTATTGCAGCTGATAAACAGTACTGTGTTCCGGTTTGAAAGGCGTTGTAGCTAGTGTAAATATTAGGGTTACAAGATTCAACGTCTTATATCTCAGATAACGAGCGGAATGTAATGCAGTGTACAACATTCTAACTACGTTGTTAATGGGGGAGAATATCACTTACCATCGAGTGAACGCGTTCATCTCGTCGCTTAATTGATTAAAAAAAAAATTATAAAACACGTTGAAAAATTATGCTCTAATAGAAAAATTGCAAATTGCTGCATACCCGTAAAAATTCCAAATATTATAAAAAAAAAAAATTAAAAAAGTTTCAAACATTGTCCTGTCAGGCATGAGTTCCGTGAATCACGTTTCAGCACAGATATTCAGCGGAGTCAATTTAAAAAAAAATTCAGTATTTCCAACACTCGCGGTGGAAACTGTTTTAATGCATATACCTTGTTATATTTATTTATCAGTTGAATCGTTATCGAGGATATGAAGCAATGTTCACGTGTCTCCGGAGACCGGCGAGGTCAGGGGTCGACAACCTTTTGAGCCGGAACAGTCGAAAAATTATAAATTTCAAAGTATTTAAATATATATATATCACGCCTCGTTCCCAATGGGGTAGGCAGAGAGCACCTCTCTCCACTTGCTACGATCCTGGCACACCTCTCTCGCTTCCTCCACTTCCATGAGCGTCTCCATGCATGCTTGTCGGCTGCGAGTACTCTTGACCCGGCCTTTCTTTAGGACATCTTCGATTTGATCAGAATATTTGCTACAAAGTGTTTAAAGAGCCACAAAAATTTTTCTCCATCATCATTTAAACCGATGGACGTCCAGTGCTGGACATGGGTCTGTTGTAATGTGTTTCAGAAACCACGGTCTTGGTCTTGGTCTTGTTTTTAGTTTATCGAAAATGAGGAGATCTGCAGAATAACTGGAGTCACCTCACGGTGATGGAGAGGCGCGGTGAGAAGCGAGTGCAAGTGGCTGAGAGGTAGGAGTGGTGCTTAGTCCTCGTTAATCACAACAGGATGTTTTAACTTTTTTTTTATAAATAAATAATATAGATATCAACATGCACATGAAACTAAGAAACCGCATATGGCTCGCGAGCCGCAGGATACCGACCCCTGGTCTAGGTGGTCGCCAACGCGGTCGCGGCTCGTCTGGCGATGCGACTGTCCATAAGCCACGGTGATCACTTTCCATCAGGTGAACTGTTCGATCATTTGCTCGCCCTTCCTGTAAAAAAAAATTCAGTATAATATAAGCGAGCAGCGGTGAGCGATTATATATATCATCATTATCATCAGCCGATAGGATTCCATTGCTGGACATAGGTCTTCCCCAAAAATTCCCACATCGATCAGTCCCGTGCTGTCCGCATCCAGCGGCGTCTTGCGACCTGCCGGGGATCAGGGGCTATCGTTTATAGGGATTCATATAGGAGATATATATATATATATATAGTAATGTACCCTATATAAATATATATATATATATAGGTTCTAAGATCAATGCAATTTCATCTTTACATCAAAACAGATGAAATAAGATAAGTAATGTTTTCTTTCATCATTACTACAGCGTACATAGACTAAGTTTGGGAAGGATAGGGTAGCTAAATATTCCGGTAACATTCAACCCTAATCAAGCCTTTATATTACTGAAAAATACGAAAGAACCGGCCCCGTTCGTAGCAGACACGACGCTCCCTTTGAATCGGACTGAAACGAGTGCCTAATTAACCGGCATAAAACCGGGGAGTACTTAATGAGTTGGAGCTTCGTGTAACATGAAGGAACTGGCAAATTTTTTTTTTATAAGAAAAAAAACAGTAATTTACTATTGCCTCTGAACATCTAATAGTTCAAGTTAATTACTTTTTTAACACAAACTAAATAAATAAGAATGTTAAAACTATTAAGGGTAATATCATCATGGGAATCTAAATACTGGTGATAGGTCTGTTGCAGGAGACCGTTCAGGTCCCACCGCAGCGCCCTTTACAGCTGACGAACGGTACGGTGCAAACATTACTGTGTTCCGGCTTGAAGAGCGTTACATCCAATAATTACTAGGGTAACGAGACTCGACGTCTTATGTCTCAGGCGATGAGCACAACGTGGTGCAGTGTATATCACCTTAACTAGCTCCACGTTATTCATATATACACAGGCGTATTATTTACCTTCAGGTAAAATCCTACTCTTCATCATCAGTAGCATCAGCAGTTAGACGTCCACTGCTGGACATGGGCCTCCTTTATAAAGCTAAACGATGTAAGTTGTCTCTTATCTAAAACAGTCTAGATCCACATTGCCCTAACGTCTTGTTCTGAAGAAAAAAATAGTATTTTTTATGTACTAAAACTTACCCTAAATTTCATTTGATGTTAAGTAACGAAGAAAAACTTATGTCAATTCTGCACCGATATAAACCCCCTGTATATCGTTTCTTTGATTCTCTACTGTAAACAGCTCACTCCAAAGAAGTACTCCTCTTTCTTTTTTCTCTTAAAGTAAAGTGCACCAAAAAAAACCTGGATGACGGATATCCCTCAATCCGTTTTCACTGAAATCAAAATGACAAGCCTTTTAAGCTCCATGTGGAAGATTTAATCATCGCCACCATTAACGCCGGAAGTAACGATAAGCGGTTAAACGGTATTCCGCAGTAATTTTTTTTACAACTGTTAGGACTTGACTATGATCCTATCTAAAGTTATGAGGTCTGCGGTGGTGGACAACGCTAACCTAGTAACATCCTTTGCACTCTTTTCTTGATGACACCCACGCCATCTTCCGTTGCAACTCCACGTAAATGCAAACGTAATATGTATAAACCTTCACTATAAAATCGCAGTATAAAGAGTGATGATATCATTTTCCACCTGATGAACTTCTTCCTCATTTCGTCCTCGTAAAAAAAACCTTTGTTCAACCAAGTGGTATCCGTAAGTTTTACTATCGGTAAGCTGTAAGTCTCGTTAATGTGCTAATCTCCATGCACACGGTTCAAGGAGCGCAGTTCCGGTCAGATAAGGATTGTTTACGGGTTATCCTTACGTAGCGTAGGATACTATCCCATTTTATCTCATTACATATATTTTTTTTAATTAACCCAGCTGCAGGAGTCATGTTAAACTACGGAAATAACAGTTACGGCAACACCACTGGAGATAGTGATATGATTTACGACCATTTGTTAATAAAACGTTACTGTTATCTTTTTCGAATGGCGTTGTAATTTTAGAAATTACCGAGGTAACAACAATACAACTTATAGCATAAGGCAACTACTGAAATGTGTTATAACTTAACTGTTAACTTACGAATCATTGATCGCTACATATGTCCCTATGTAATGAAGAGTTGCTTTTCATTCATCATCTAAAAAGTATTGACAAAGATGCATATACTTTTTGATAAGTTTATGGATTGGTGCGTCAACAATAGCTATCGGAAACTATATTACTAGTAACACATTAGACTGCAGTCGTTAAAGTCAATAGTGTATCGGTATATTACTGTGGCATCGAGTACGCTAAGCCAACTCGCACTAGGCCCGCCTGATAGATTACGAGCTCGACCGCTCTCTGGAGAGAAGGTTCTGCCAGTGGAAACAAACTGAGCTGTTAATATTTTGTCAATTACCTAGCTTAAATTGCTTTTATGGCGACAGATTTACAATATGATGGTAGCAGCTAGTCTAGAAGTACAGTAGAAAACCTATTACCAATTAAACCCTACAACCTGTAATTCCAAAATCGTACTAGAGATCTCCGTGTTACAAATCTTGAGCTATTTAAAATATTCTTTTAATATCAAATTATAGAGTAGGCTCTGAAAATTTAGCTTTTTAAAGCATCTTGCAAATTCACCGACGCATTGTTTTTTTTATAAAGAGCAACCAAAAATGTCTGACCTTTTACCATTGTTGTACAAAAGCTTTCAATGGAAATGTTAAATTTGTGTGGAATTCCGTCAAACTTTACACAAAGCATGAAACCGCAGCGACCATTATTGTGATGCGTTAACAGTTATAGCTTCATACTGTAAATTTATCCCTCCCTCCTATTCGCCGAAATGAGTTTGAATTTAATGTAACGTCCCACGAATTGTGTCTGCAGCTGATCAGAAACTCGGAGTTTAACTACGTACCTGTTTAACTGCACAATGCATTCGCACACACACACACACACACACACATATGTAAACAAAAAGAACATTTAAACTATAGGTAGCTTTAAATAATACATTCACCTAGATGCTCTGGCTCTCACCTAGATGAGGTTCTGGCTCTCACCAACCCGCATTAGTCCAGCGTTGTGGGAAATGACCCATGTCCGAAATGAACGGAACAAACGTGGAGATCTTTCAGGAAGGCCTATATCCTGCCGTGGACGTCTATCCGCTGATGATGATGATGACTCGCCTAGAAACCTACAAACGACCGAAATATACCCTACAATTTTCTTCATTTTAAGCAATCCAGTTTTTAATAAAAACTTGAGATAATATTTTTATTTTCTTAATTCTATCAAACTACGAGACGAACAAAACTTTACCTGATGGTAACAACGTAGAATATATTATTATGATATACACTGCATCGCATTTACTCGTCTCCTTATATGAAATATTGTCTCATTACACCAGTAATTTAATTAGCTACAGCGAACTTCAAACCAGAACACAGTTATGTTTGCACATTGCTATTTGACGGTAGGATTAGTATCGGCGGTGCCTACGTAGACAGTCTCCAGCAACAGAGACTTACCTTACTTATTATATATGTATTAATTAAACAACAAAGTTCCAAACATAAGTAATTTAAAAAAAACTTCAGATATTTCAAATGAATCTCGTAGCAATGACGGCGGCACCTGTTCCCTATTACAGCAATAAGAACTTATTGACTCTCACGCAAATGGAGGTATAAAAGCAATATCAAGTAAAGTATCTCCGGCGATGGAAAAGGTTTCCCGTTATGGAATTATGAAAGAGAACACGTTACATCTGGCGGTAAAGAAACCTTCAAGTTTATATATTCTTCTTACTTCGGAATATATTACCAAATACCAAATGAATACGCACACACATAGATAAATATATATATAAAAACACGCACTATATACTAGGTGACATTTAATAAAAAAAATTACGTACGATACTGAAACGGAAACTGGTTCCCGAAATACAGGAAACAATCCTAATTCGGGAATCGCGGACCATGACAACTCTGTACGTAGTTGTAACTTTTATAAGGAAATAAATAAATAAATAAAGTCAAAATAATCCTTCTCCAATTAAGAGATGGGGGCCCTTATCGCTCGACAAGTGAACCTGCGTGCGATGGTGCCTAGAAGGGTTAGACTCCTCCTCAAAAAGGCTCTAGGAGGAGCACTGGTGCGTTCGGCAAGAGATCCCGGAGCCTCTCCGAACCCACTGATGCAGACCACCGAAGTATTTCCAGTGAGTAATAATAACACATATCCCTGCCTTCCTCCCAGAAGTAGGGTATCTTTCGAAAAGGGTAGTATTCGCTACACCATATTTTACTTGCCCCAATAGTCTCCTTACAGGAACTCGAATCCTATACCAGCTTTACTGACGACCATCGATAGTATCCACATTATGTTATAGTAAACCGGGTACTATGACTATTTCTATATTGTAAAATGCTTAAATAGAAAACTAGCTGTCCCTGGCCTGCTTCCCCAGCCGTAATATAGAGGGAGAGGCAACTCGTGTCGACTCCTGGCGCCTCCCCGTTGTTGACACCGTACAACTCCCTGCGGGGAAGGAATTGTAATATCCATTCTTAGCTGACCTCTAAATACTCCAAGCAATATCTCTACCAAAGGTTGAAAGCATCTAATAGTTCGGAAATCTCAATAACGATGTTATTTACTAGATAAAAAATTCTTTATGAGTCAAACGGCAACTAATGGAGGTTTTTTTTTTTAATTAATAAAGCGATGAGACGAGCGGGACGTTCACCTGAATGTAAGTGATACCCTCGCCCATAACAACGTGGCGCTAATAAGGATGGTATATATTACGCCACATTGTGCTTGAGACATGAGATGTTGAGTTTCGTTATGCCAGTAATTACTCTAGCTATGACTCCCTCCAAACCGGAACAGTACAGCAATCCCTCCGATAACACGGTACTCTTATAACGCATTCAGATATTACGCGATATCAATCCCCCGTACAACACGGCCATTCCCCCATATAACGCGGGGATTTCCCACGTTACATTTCTGTGTTGTGAAATTTATAATTATTTGTAAAGTTCATAATTATTAAATAATTGTAATCAACTGTTTTTAGTTCATGTGCATAAGTTTTTTTTATTTAAAATGTTCTTAGTGTTTCAACGGCCAATTGACGTCCCCACTGGTGGGGCACAGGTCTGCCGTCAATATGAGGGTTCTTAGTTTAGTTTGATTTTAGTGAAACGTACATATTTTGTTCATAATATTGTTTTTTCTTAATATTCGGTTTAAATCTCCATTAGCGAGATAAGTTATATAAGTGAATAATTTATGCGTAACGCGTAATACAGGAATACTCCTACAACGCGTTTTCCTATAACGCGGAACCAATCTACCGTGTTATAAGAGGGATTATTCTACTGCCACCAGTTATAGAATCGCTCAATCCATTGAGAATTCTAAACTAGCAAGTACTTAAAGCACAATACGGCGTTATGTAAACATCTTAATCAGCGCCTCATACCAGGCAGATGTATCATGTCCGGATACCGTCGTTTGCTTTTATTACCACCATCGATACTATAACAGGTCCATAGGTCTTGCGAGTTCCATAAACGGACGATTCAGTAGGAACAGGGCTCGTGTTACGATTATCGATACAATATTTTGTATGCAGACGTCGTAGTGTATCCGATAGAAGCCGTATATTGCGTTATTAATATAGAATAGCGATCCCGATGGAGCTGCGCCCTCAATACATAATATCTAATATCCGACTTGTTCAGTTAAAAAGATTTACTGTATTATTTCACTCGATGATATATCTACTTTCATCTTCTTAAACATTTTACTGAGAAATTTTTGCGTTATAGCTTATATCGTAAAAAACAATACTTAATGTATTATTATGAAAAACATACATAAATACTGCGTCTCCTTTAGCAAGTACTTTATCGACACTTTTACCAGTGATAGTAACAAACGTACAAAATCTTTCCATCGTTTTATTTTATAGAAAATATTAAAAAAATTGTATACATATAAAATGAATACAAAAGCTCCTTTATATTAGTCTTTATATTCTCTCTTTGGTACATATAGTATAATTTTATTTCCCAACCTATATGATTCTAAGTTACTCCTTTTTCCCGAAATATGACAAATTATATTGTTGTTATAACTGGTTATAACAATTAAATATATAATGAATTGTAATCAGTAATACAGTAAATTCGAAAATAAAACATATTTAGTACATATTCATGTTTACAGCTGACTGTAAACAATTACTATTGTATATTAAACAATAACGTGCCAGCTTCAAATATATTCATCCCCTATCCTTTTCTATTAAATACCGTACCATCAAACACTACAACATTATACCTTAAAGAAAATACAGATTTTTCATATTGTAAGTGGAATAAACAACCATAGACAATAACGTTACGATTTATGAAATATGTTCGTATAGAAAAAAAAAACCCTCACCAGTTTGATGAAAAAAAAATTATTGAATATCGCGCATGTCGACTGCACAAATTCGTTGTGTAACCAATTCGGGATCACATTGACCATAAACATCGTTTGGACATTTTTTATCTACGCACAATAAAACTGAACACGGCACTGACCAGTTTGAACATTTTTGTCCATAAACAAGACGGAAATAAAAATTTTCATAATAATATATACTTCCAAACAAACTGATATAAAAACTATAATTATTTACAGTTTTGTTTGTTGACATATACTTTTATAGCAAGCTAGCTATATTCATTTAGGGAAAGGTTCATTTCCGCTTATTAACTGAAAAAGCCGTAACATATTATTCCTGTATTTCCTGTTTAAATGAAATAAATATCGTTTCACCTTGTAATTACCTACCGGTATCTCCTTACAAAGATCGTCTAAGAAGAACAAACCAACCACTGTGCAATTGATAGATTAAAAAAACACTGTAACAAATGTCTGTAATTAATTTTAGTATAAAATCCCAAAATATTTATAAAACATTAAACAGGGGTAGTAAACTAATAAAACCAGATTAAATTAATATTTCAAATATTAAATACTTCCACAAAGTTGAATGGAAAAATACGAGTAATTTTTCTAAAGGTCTTCACATACGGTCAACACGGCCTCCGGTACCACCAGGCAGTAGGGGCCGTCGTTTGTAGGAGTTCATATGGAGGGATTTGGGCCATTCCCTTTATTTCTAGGTACTATAAAATTTACATAACATAAAAGATTTTCTTTTCTAAAATCTTATTAGCAATATGAAAACACAACACTTGTACAATTTGACAACGGTTATAGATACCAGTTGCGAATGTATTCATAAATTCACAAAATGGCCGCCGTCCGTTTTGTTAGAATAAACAGCGAATAATATCGCGAGGACATCGACACGAGGACGCGGGATATCCTCGATGCCAATCTCAGTTCGGAGACATTTTATTTCCAAGTTTCGTTGCAAATGACGGTCGCCGTTGTTACACAGAAGCTGTGCGGATTACGTAAACTTCAGTGTTCTTGATACTTTCGTCTTAACTCATTTGAAGCGTAGTTCACTGGTGGTAGGTTTCTGTGGCCAGACCTCATCTAGGTGGGTATCACCGCACCGATTTTTTCTATTGCCAAGCAATAGTGTTCAAATATTACTGTATCCGGGTTTACAGGATTTTGAAGCTAATTTAATTACTGGGGTAACGAGACTCAAAGCGACGAGCACAATGTGGTGCGTTGTTGTTATGTGCAACCGTTTAACAGAAAATAGGTTCGGTTTCATATAAAGATATATAACTTAGCTTTCATATAAAAAACTTGTATTCTATCCTATCATTTCTTTATTATTTAATATTTAGATTTAATTTAAAAAGATAAAATATTAATAATAAACAATTAAGAAAATTGTGTGCGATAGGAAATAAAGTATCCTTATTGTAATTATCATAATTACATAAAATACTTCCTCTTGAGTCAAACACAAAGAGATCACAAATTGGGTACTTACCATCAGTTGAATTAGTAATGTAACTTAACTGGTCTTTAATTAACGTCATTTGCTTTGTTGCGTACGACCGGAAATCCGATCCTAAGTCCAAATCCTTGCGTCGTCTAAGTAGACTTAAGCACATATGTACATTGTCAGTTGTGTGTACATAGATAATGTATTCAATGCTAGATGATATAAACAGATATAATAAAAAAAAATCGATAATTTGCTACTACATAAAAATCAAGTTACAAATTTACTTTGTTTTCCGTATCCTATCTTAATCAAGTAATAAAATACAGTTAATAGTATTTTTTGGAATTAATTTAACGAATGTAAAATTCAACGTTTTATAGATGAAAAGTCATACAAGTGTTTTACTATTTAAAAGAATCTATCTACATTAATATTTTTTTCTACCGCCAAGCGACAAACGATTCAAATATTGACTTGATGGTAACTGACCCGTCCATAACGAAATGGCTCTAGTTGGGATTGTATACACTGTACCAAGATGTGCACCTCTCCAGGAAACATAAGATCTCATTACTCCGGTAATTTCAATTGCTATAACTCCCTTAAAACTGAAACATAGTATGTCAGCTGCAATAAGCGCTGTGATGGTACCACCCTAAATGTTTTCCGGCTACAGACACCTACCACCAGTAAATTTATATCGATTCCCTCATAAACTGCATATTAATTAATAAACCACCCCTGACTAACGTATTACATAAATAACCTGGGCTCTCGTGGAGGAAGGCACTGAGTCTTATCAATAGGAATATACTTACAGGTTGTTTTGGTTATATAGGTTTTTTTTTATTCAACGAAGCAACGAGACCAATTTCGTCGAATAAAGTATATACGTGTAGATATAAGTTATCCGGGATAAGTTCATCATATACTTACTTTCTTCTTTCATTCCTCTCGGCTGTGGACATTGTATTGAGTCGTACTCGGTCCTGCCGTATTGTGCCGAATAAATAGCGACTCTGGAGTGAGGGTTGCAGCTTAGATGCAACACATCTTTCTCGCAGCCGACTTTACTTCGAAATTCATCTGATAAAAACATACTTTACGTAATTTTTTTATTGGACGAAGCAACGCGACGAGCGTGACGTTCACCTGGTGCTAAGTGATACGCCTGCCCTAAGTCATTATTGCACTAGTGTATAATAATGTGTAATATACTTTATAAAATATCTAACCATTAGATCCAGAATGAGAGCAGTAAATTATACATCACTGAACTTTATCTGTGTGCAGCAAATTTAGTAAGATCAAAACGTTTGCCTTAGGGTTGTTTAGATAATTGTTGAACTTTGAATACGCTTCCGGTTAACTTATTTACTCGGCATTACTTTATGGAATTTACTTTGTAATAGTTGTAGTTGTTAAGTATGTTAACATAGTTTAACTGTGCTGAAAATAGGTAAAAAATAACAGTGATAGAATTTTTTTTACTAAGCGACGAGACTGGCGCGAATGTTCTCTTTATAGTGAATGATACGCCTGCTCATATCAACGTGGCACTGGTTAGGATGGTATACACAGCAGCACATGGAGCATATCGTCTTGAGACATAAGATACTATATCTCATCACCCTAGTAATTTCAGTAGCTACAGCGCCTTCCAAACCAGAACACACAATTGTTTGTCAGCTGCAACAGGAGCTGCGGTTGTACCTAGATCGTCTCCGACAAAGACCTACTACCATTAAATTTTTTCTCAAAATACGTTTAACAGGAAAAAGTTTCATCTAAAATAATATTTCTGAAAACGCGCTGAATGATTTAAGGTCTGTAAGATAAACGCAGTGTCTCGAGGGAAATTAAATCTTTATTATTTCTAGTTTGAATTCATGAAAAGGAAGCACCGTGGAAGTTCCGCCGGGATCGGCAATGGGCTGTGGTAACTACTGAATTATTTACTATAATTATTAATTCCGCTATCTCATTAGCGCAATAAGTACTTATATACGGAAGTCAGGTCAGAAGACACGTGTAGTAGATAGAATTTTTATCATACCACCTACATATTGTTAATTACCGTCTTTCAGCATCTATAAGGGCTTGATTATTCTGTTCTAGCCCCGTTGTCACTAACACTACGCTGAGATATACCTTCTTCTTTGTCGTAACCTCATGACTGAGGGACGTGAAAAAAAAATATTTCGACGTTTGAGATATACCAGCTCATTGTAAAAAAAATCTCTCCTACCCCCAAATCTCATTCCGAACAAAGACAGGATATAAATAGTTTCAATCGTTAATAGCTACTACAGGAGAGACGAGTAACATATCTTTCTTTCGAGCTATATTATAGGTTTCTTTATATTATATTGTATAAATGTATATGTTAATTTTATAACACTGCTCTTTATGAAATGGCGGTTCAAAACCTTCAAACTAACAACAGCAATTTGAATTGAACAATAGTCTGTAAGTGCGAACGATTTACGCTTATCGAGGTTTCGTAACGACCGCCCGTTGCGGTTTGCGCTGCCACTGTTCAATGTTATACGGAAATTTTATATTTAACTACGATATTAGTAATTTTTTTTCTATGCTCCTTCCACCCGGGCATTTTTGGACTTAAGCTCTATATAATTTCTTCACATTTCTCATTAATAATTCCTTTTTTCTCTTCTTTCATTCCTTTCCGCCTTCTATACTCTCCTTTTTTATACCTCTTTCATCCTCCATCTTAATTTCCTCTTTTTTACGTCACCATTGCAATGAGGACAGTCGTTTTTTATATTTCCCTATGCTATTACATTGGTTTACTTATTTTTAATATATTTACATTGTTTATTCTAAACATTTATTTCTTTCTTTACTTATTACAATTCTTTTTCTGCTTTACCCTTTATCTTTTACATTGGTTCATATTTTATCTTCCTTGATAACTTTTTCTATAACATTTTTGCAATACTGCAAAAAGGTCCGACGGCTGTGGTCCTCCCTACGATACGATATTCGTACTAGGTTTTATTACAAATTGTTTATTTGTTTTATCGATAACGTAATGAGATAAAACTTGATTAAAATTTCACAAGTATTAAATGACAATGCGGTAAAAGATCGGGATGCTTGCTCACCTACAATACTCTTATATTCATACTAACTGTATCCCGCTTTCTTTGCTAGCCGTAACATCCCTGAGATCCTTTTAGGGAAGTAATTTTGTAAAATCCAACCTTAGCTTACGTACACTCTAGTACTGTAATACATAAATTTCAAGTTTCTAGGTCATCTAGCTCAAGTTGTGGATATCTCTTAATAAAAAAGAAAGATTATTAAGAGTTTAAGGAAACTTCAATAAAAGCTTATAAAGTTATAAACAAATTTCGGTTTAATAAAATTTACTTACTGGAAACTTGCTGGTTGAGGCCAGGACCGATCGGTATGGAAATTATCGTGGGAAGTGGTGGTAGTGGATTCAGCAGTGGACGTCATTTGGCTGACAATGATAATCATAATGATGATGACTTACTAGAAATTGTGAGAAACATTTTAAGTTTCTTCTAATATCAATAATGATACCTTGGTAACTAGTACAAAATAAATTCCTGCGTCGGATATTGTCCGACGTGGACATTGAGAAACGGTTCAGCCTCAACAGTGTAATTTATATTTTATTATCGGCTACAATAAAGTTAAACGATAGACTTAGGTCGCGTTTCTCATCGTTGTATTCTTGATACAGTATATCATGGAATAACCATTAAACTCGACGTTCAATCACATTTACTATAAAGTTTTATGGTTCACTTCGCAATTCATCCAATATTGTTTGCTATAACGTTACTCTGTTTATTGCTGGACTGCTGGACTGCTGGATTTCTGCCAATGAATTAAATTTTTTGCGAAAATAACTGCAAATTTATTTCATATTAGTCGAACCTGGCAGACTTACAGCAGCTATATTATTGCATTTATATATACTTATATCCATTACACGCTGCACTGCTTACGTTGATGTTGATTTTCTTATACAATTCTGGTTGTAGATCGATATAGAAATGATTATAATAAAATAATGTATTTTTTTTTTATATTTTAAGTTATTGATTAATTCGCGTAAAGTTTGAATAGTTATAAAAAGAAAATTTTCTGCAGTTTTGTCTCGCAACGAATTGAAGATTACACTCCATCTCAGTCTATACCTTCAGTTAATTTCGTTCAATGTTTATTCATCCCCCACACCCCCTCCACGTTTGTCCTTTAAAAATTAATCTACAGCTTTCCACATTGTCTCATCTCTATCCATACTCAACTTTTTCTTAATCGATTCAGTAGTTAAGACGTCACAAAGTATCAAACTAGACACTTCTGTATTTATAATATTAGAATCTTTACTGGTGGTAGGTCTTTGTTCCCGGAGACTATCTAGATAGATACCATCACAGCGCCTATTGCAGCCGACAAATATTACAGTGTTCCGATTTGAAGGGCGCTGTAACTAATCAAACATAACTGAGCTAACGAGACTCAATATGTTATGTATCAAAGTGACCTGTGCAAATAGTGCTGTACATATCATCCTAACTAGGGCCACGTTGTTATGGGCGTATCACTCACCATCAGGTGAAAGTCCAGCTCATTTCATCGCTTCATAAAATAAGAATTATATAGAGTATATAGCAAGCTAAGTAGCAGTAAAGTATAAAGAAATTTTAACATTGTTTTAAAAGCTTTAATTTTAATGCGCGTAGCACTCATCCTTTTTTTTACAACAGTAACCTTTATCTCTGCAGCTACCTGTAACGCAAGGCACCACAGTGTTTCAGTGAAAAAAACATAGTGTAATTTTTTTTTAATTAATAAACCTACGAGGAAAGTGACACGCTTGCCCATGACAGCGTTGAACTAGTAAGGATGATATACACTGCACCATATTACTCTCTTCGCCTGAAACAAGTTGTTAAGTCGCTATACCCGAGCAATAACAATAGCTACAGCGTCTTTCAAACCGGAACACATCAATGTTTTCACAGTACTGTATGGCGGAAATTAAGTGTTGCGGTGGTACCTACCTAGACGGTCTCCGTTAACAATAACCTACCACTAGTAAATAAATTCAAAATCTATTTTCTTTATCAAGTAAAGGATATATCTAACTACCCCTATATTTCAAACAGTTAATAGAACTACAGATATTTTATCATGACTTTATTTATTACCACCAATTATGTGTCCATTTATCCTTTTAATACAATACCGTGGGGGGCGCCTTTATCCTGAGAATTAGACAATTTCTTGGATCCGTTAACATTTATTTGTGGGAAAAATATTGCCAGTATAATCTTGAAGAACTCTCGCGGGAGCATCTACCAAGGTCTTCATGCATAGATACAGCGAACACTATGCGTACACCACACACACTACATAATCCCTTGGAAACAACATATAACATATAATTAAAAGATAGTATATAATGACGTCATCATATCGATGGACATCCACCACCGGACAAGTCTCTTGTAATGTGGTCAACAAAACCGAGGAAATTTGCACAAGAACCAAGGCGACCGACATACCTCTGCAGATAGCGGGGCTGAAGTGGCAATAGACGAGGTATAGCTCTTATAACCGTTGGACGTTGGGGTCTTAAAGTGGTGCAATAGCAACCCCGCACCGGAAAGCGCATTGTTGAGAAACCCTTCACTGGGTGGACAGGGGAGCCACTGGTTACATATTATCGAGTACTCAATATATAGTATTGGGTATTGGTCAATGTATCATATCAAACAATAAAGTGAATTGAATATTTTAATGTAATATTAAATAAAATATTGAGATTACTAGCTGCGGGTTTAGGAAGAGTATGGAGAAGTTTTTTTTACTCAACGAAGCGACGAAACGAGGGAGACGTTCGTCTGAGAGTAGGTACGCCTGCCTGTAGCAATGTGGCGCCAGTTAGGATGGTATAAACAATACCACATTGTCTTAATCGCCTTGAGACATAAGATGTTATGTATCGTTACCCCAGTAATTCCACTAGCTACAGCACCCTTCAATCCGTACTACTGTTATGCACACTACAGTTTGTCGGCGGAAACAGGCGCTGCGGTGGTACCTAATAAAACGGTCTCCGCAATAAAGGCCTACCACCAAGAAAACACAAAGAAAATGTTAATTACGAAAAAAAACAACATATACTATTATTAACAAAGCTCATACTATTATATATGTGTTACTGTAAGTAATTCATCGCTCACCCTCGTCCCCCGGGAGTCGTAGCAATCGTCTACGACACACGTCACGTAGCACTTTCACTCGTAGGCTTCTTTAATCTAAGCCGACATATTATACTCTTCTCCTCTGTCTCTTTCATCCAGCAATTGGCTTTTATGCTTAATCCGTGTAAATGTCAAAAGTTAAATAGACTTTATAATCTATCATAATCGTATATAGTCATCATCAGATGATAAACAGCCACCGTTGGACCTTTTGCAAAGATGTCCATTCCATTCCGGCGACATTCACCAGGTCATTAGTTCACCTTCAGGAGAGCCTATCATCTTCTGACTATTACCATTACCATTAATTTCTAGCAAACCTTAAGGTTATATCCAGTGACCTTAGTTCTTCTACATATATCTTAGTTATGGATTCGATCGTGCAAAGACAATAGGAGCGTAGACAGCTTCCTCTTCGAGCGACTGAGCCTTTTTATATATTATAATATCATAATATGAGCATTCATATGATTCTAGTACTATACTAAAAGAAAACGTAGATCTAGGAACAAATATTGTTTAAACATAAATACTAGGATGATCGGGTGAGAATTCCGGGAACCCATTGGATGCGAGCAACGCGGGACCGATCGATGTGGAGATCTTTGGGGTAAGCCTATCTCCAGCTGTGGACGTCTATCGGCTGATGATGATGATGATGAAAAAATCTATACAGATTTATTAATAGACATTTACTATCAAATCAATCTCTTATATAAATAACAAACACCATTATTTATTAACCATAAGTCAAAACATTTTAGTATACAATAAAGGACAAGCATGATGATCTATGATAAATATATAGCTATTATTATCTAAATTGTTATCGTCTAAGTACACAACAGATTACTTTAAGTACTATCCTAATCAAATTAATACTTTTATTAAAGCCCTAATAAAACTACGTTATGAGGGAATAGTTCGGGATATGATAGAGAAATCGTCTCCCGTCGACATCTGTTCCTGATTTAAAGATAAAATTCAAAGTATACGATTACCCTTCGCATTTTGGGAGGGGCGATGGGACGATATAATAGGCAAACCCGATTACGGATTTTCCCTAAGGACATCTTGCCAGTGATCTCTAAATTACTACAAGTATAACATTCAGATTCTCCATCATTATTTCAAAATGGATTACCTAATGATTTTTCAAGATGCTTCATCACTGATAATGATTAAATCGAAGCGATTTAATTTTTTTTATCTTACATATACATCTTTCCGCTTTCACAGTGTGTATCGATTTTGTATAATAAATATTTCTTTTACTAGTAAATTTTACATTATCATATCATAGATAGTACTGTAAATATTTTAATGGAAAACTTTAAAGCTGAAAGTTAAGACTGAAAAACGATCAATTTTTAAGCAATTACATTTCAGTTTCGTATTATTGTTATAATTGTTTTATTTACATATAAATCGACAAGTTTATATTTCAAACAACTATAGTGTTGTTTTATGAAGAATAGAAAGAAATTATAAAATAACTGATAGAAGTTGATGTATTTCTTGTAATGAAAAGAAATCAGTATTATTAAAGAGCTCTCTCTTGTATAAAAGATATTCGAGTAGTATTTTTTTAAGAACATTCTGGATGCCATCGAGTTGTTATCGACAACTCGTGGTAGCTTGTAACCAATGACGTCTTATTAGAAAGCGGGATTTTCCAGTAGGGTCCTTACGTCAGATATAATAAAAGGGCCACTTTGTCATTGGATTTACACTACGCCATGCTATCTCTGTTATAAATGAAAGTTTTTTTGTTAGATTTACTCTCGTTATTTTCATAGTTTCAGCAAAATGTATTTTTAAAAGATTGCGTACAAGTTTCAGATTTGAATACTGAGAAGTGAGAGTTTTGTGAAGATTTTACTTACCATTATTTATGTATAATTCCTACACTGTTGCTGCTGCTTTAATAAATTTCAACTTTAGCTAACTATAATAAAATGAAGCCTGTAAGGATTCATAAAATAAATGGAGGTTTTCCACAAATAGCTATTGTAAAAAGTTTACGAGACGTTTATGACACATTGTTATCGTGAAATATGTTTTATTCGTTTGCAAACGCGAATAAGAACATATGAAAATACATAATAGACATGTTTATATAAATTAAATGTACCACCATACGCGTTTCCGAACGCTGTCTAACAAAATATCGTAGGGCTTATATCTGTCGGTTCACATTGGGCACAGATGCTGTTCAAAGTACAGTCACAAGCTGTTTTATTTGGTTATTGATAGGGAGAGGATAATATTAACAAATAGGAAAACAAATTTTCTTCGTAATAATAACCATGGAAAATAAGAAAGTGGTAATTGTGTGGTGAGATGTGATATTTGGTTTGTACGAGTCGGACAAGATGCGGTATCTTTAATCAAATAAAATCTTTAAGATGCGGTTATTAAATCGAGACTATTATGATTAGTGCGTGTCATCATTATGAAGTCGAAAGTATGAAAGACTGTAGTAGATGCTATAAATCCCTAAAAGAGGCAGGATGTTGCTCTCATTGAGCTAGAACTTTCGATGAAGGAGAATATCGTGGAAAAATTTACTTGTTCCTAGAACTACATATACTTGGCCTGGGTTGTAGATATACAGATTCCTTCTCTTTAATTGTGAGAAGCTACTCCTTTGTGAAAATACGGTACCAATTCTTGCAATGGGTAATTAAAGTGGACCATTTTTTGTTCCATAATTATCATATCTGCTTATTAACTAAATTCAGCAACAGATATACTAAATTTTCATCGGTACTAACCCTAATCATCTTGGCTGGTTGGGGAGCGCAGTTTATTGGTAAAGGGTGGAAGAAATCTGTATTAATCCTTCGCAAATAAGAGCAAGCAGTAACCAATTCAAGTGTTCACCTGTGAAATATTTGATAATCTTGAAGCGGATCAAACCGAATCCTAACACAGTGGCTTCATCACATGTAATCATATTATATATCACCGAGAAGTATTATCAGTCAGTAATGAAATATCCTGATTTTATTATTTATTATAATCTTTTAATAGAAACACAAGTAGAACGTTACAAAATAAAATTTTCGTGAAACTAAAAAGCTCTCAAAATCGGTTTAAAACAGAACAAAATTAAACAAACATTTGGTTAAGTGGAAAAGGCTTTCTGCTTTTTCCTTGCGTTTCCATTAGCGATATTAAAAGACCGTGTTTATGTTTAATCGTACTTTTCGTTACGCTTATTCTACAAAAGAATTCCTTCAAAATGACTACAACTAAAGCGTACATTGTCTTTATACTATATATATAACTGCGAGTTAATTTTTTTCATTGGTAGAGTATTTCATGAATGAATCTGTTTCCTTAAAAATACATCTTTAATGTAAATGCTCCTCCTTTATAGCAACAGTCTATTTCTGTACTTAAATAGTAGAATGTGAACATAACTCTGTTAAGGTTTAGAGGGCCATATAGCTAATGAAGTAGCTGAGGTGTAGAGACTACATCTCAGTCTTGCAATGTATATAATCAATCTCTACACTACTTAAGTTATCCGCATAATATTTGCTACAAGTGCTTACAAGACTGATCCCTTTATAGTATGTAATAAAATTGTTACATTTCATGTCCGAAAGCTACAGGAGTAATTTTAAGTTGTGTAAACATTCCAACAAGCATATAATTCTTACGTGGTAGTACATCTCCTATATGTACCCATTGCCTGTCGCGACGCGGTGATAGATAAAGCACAGACGGTAGGTTGTCTATTGCCGGAGACCGTCTAAGTAGATACAACTGTAGCTCTTATTTCTGCTGACAAACAGTAGTACGCCGAGAGTACTATAATCCGGTTTGAAAGGCCCTATAGCTAGTGAAATCACTGGGGTATCGAAATTTTACTTTTCACATCACAAGGCGTCGAGTACAATGTGGTGCTGTGTGTATCAACTTAACTATCGCTGCGTTGTTATGGGTAGGTGTGTATTTCTTACCATCCGGTGATATTCACTTCGTAAAATACAAAAAAAAACATTCAATAATTTGTGTAGCTAAAGCCCTCTTCAATTCTAAACAGTATTTGTGCAAGACCTAAGAGAGGTGGGCCCTAGTGGCCTGAAGGTAGAGAGGTATTTGCGCGCTGCAAAACATTATATAGAGAACTAAAAATGACTAACGTCTTACGTCGCTGCAGACGTAAGTTATATTAATCCTGGACTCCCGTCTCGCCCACAATACCCTCAGGAAACGTTCGCGTTATTTCAATCCATTTCCGCTCTCGCGGATAAAAACATCACGATATCCACACAGCATCACTTGACGGCAGCTCGTGAAATTGCTTTCCATTGTTAAAACAACACAATGAAACGAATAACGTACGCGGAAGTACACTACACTGGCTGCGAAAAAACACCCTTTTTCCGGTGGCTACATAGGTACGTTAAATTAAATATAAATATCCAAGTACGTCCCAAATTAGAACTTAATTTTAAGAGCTATTAAAATTTTAAATAATTGTACTTCGCAGAAACGCCGTAACCAAGTTATACGGATCGATACTTAGAGTGCTACATCTGCGAAATTAAGTTACACGTCACTTCACTTTGACCCTGCGGTTTTTTGCTTGAGGGGCACTCAAAGTAAAATTGCGAATGGACAAGTAATTAAACGTTAGATTACTTAACCATAATTACTGATGGTGAAAAAATTTTAACGATTTTCTTACATAAAAAAGATTCCAAGAACTCTGTTACTGATGGAAATCCTCTGTTGCCGGAGACCGTCTAGGTAGATCTAGCTCTCTTATAGAGCACTATCGCTAGTGGAATTACTGGAGTAACGAGACTTCTTATGCCCACAGGCAACGACTGTATCCAGTCTTCTGGGTAGACGTATCACTCACCATCAGGTGAATGTTCTGATGATCTTATCGCTTCTTAGAACAAATCAAAAAAACCTAAGCAAATATAATGACAAGTTTATCTTTGATAAGTAAATTTTTTTTAATACTTGAAGTAAAGTTACGGCAATCACTTATTTCTATTGACTGATCTATAGTATGATCACTGCTAACGTAGGAGCTTTGAAGGTTCTGTACTAAGGACCAGTGTGCGTGACTGGCTGAGTGAGAGGACCGGGTGATGGAGTACAACCCCTGGGCCCGTGTATTCTCGCAGGCCAGGTTTTCAGTCTGGTAAGCTTTGCGAATGAACCGGTAACTAACTAAAAACTATTCCCATTGAATTATGATGTAATCCACCGAAAAAAAAACCCTTTCAACTATGACGTCATTTTATCCTGACAAAGGATATTGCAATACGCTGCTAAGACGCCATTAAAAGCAGAGTAAGGAGGTAGTCAGAATAGAGGTCGAAAGTAAATGTAGAGTCAAAATACTACTGGAAATAAGTAAGATAAGAAAATAATTAAAATCTTCACTATTAATACGTGAAATTTTCTCAAAGCATCTCATACATATGTTTCTCGACACTATTGAGATTAAAGCTATCGAAGGGTCAAAGTTCATGCCGTTACTAAGTTATTTATAACTTTTAAACGAATTAAACACCATCTCATCAGTTAACTGTACATGCGGCTTGTTAAAGTTGACGGGGGTTGACGAAGTAATCAAATTTGCTTAACTAACGGCGCAGTTTACTTTAAAGCAGTACAATTAACCGGAAGAGTTATACGTTTGATAGTATACTTGTCACAGCTATTACTATCTGAACACTGTAGACGTCGCTAGTTTTATCTGCAAGTTAAAAAAATTTACTCGACAGTAATAATGAAAAAAAAAATTAAACAATATTGTTTAATTTAACACAATCTAAGTTATTATGTATAATATGTAAGATATTACAACAAAAAAGTTTACTGGTGGTAGGTCTCTGTAGCTGAAGACCGTCTAGGAAAGTACCACCGCAGCTCCTATTGCAGCCGACAGACAGGACTGCGATCCAGTTTGAAGGACGAGTAGCTATTACTGATGGTAGGTCTCTGCTGCCGGAGATCCTCTAGGTAGGTACCACCGCAGCTCTTATTAAGGTAAAATGTACTATGCAATCATTACTGTGTTCCGCATCCGTTGTATCTAATGAAATTACTGGAGTAACGAGAATTAACATCCTAAGTGTCAATCACGAGCGCTATGTAGTACAGTGTATACCATTTTAACAGCGCCACGTTATTATGGGCAGGCGTGTCACTTACCATCAGGTGAATGTCCTGAAGAAGCGGAGCGGGATTTCAACTTGGAAAAGTTGCTATTATAGAAGCAATAGTACTCGTTTTAATATGGACCCACGGGAGTATGTAAGGATATGAGACTTGCACATACATATCTACTATCCAATATATATATAAAGTTATACCCCCAGTGGACATACGCCCGTGAAATATATATATATATATATATGTATGACTTTACAACTTCTCGCAAACTGTTAGATATTTATATCAACAATCATATGAAATATTTCATTACATACTACTGTTATTTCATCATCATCATCAGCTGACAGACGTTTACAGCTGGAAATAGGCCTCCCCCACAGATCTAGACATCGAACGATTCTGCGCTGCCTGTATACAGCTACTTCCTGCGATCTTCACCAGATCCTGGAAGCACTTAGCGGGGGGCCTGCCAATACTGCGTCTTCCGATACGCGGTCACCAATAAATATTGTCATCTACATAATTAACTATATACTTTACTCAATAGTTAAAACATTAATTAGCATTAAGCATCCGCATCTGTCTTCAATTAACTATAACCTAGGATTATAAAAGATGTTTAGAGAATACTCTGATGTATATAGAAGTGCAAAATGCGCCACTTGGTGAAGAGCATCAGCACTCGAAATAATGGGTTACATTCCGCTCGCATATCTACAACAATATCATTTTACACTTTCAAAGTGAAGTACACTTCCGTGCTGACGGCTCTCTGCGCTGATATTCAAAGTAACGTTTACTTGGTGTACTCTTCCTTTTAGCTGCTACTGAGGGTATAGGAGTAGTAATAGAATAGAAAAATCCTGTTAAACACTGTTGGTAGGAATTAACTATTGGTAGGTCTCTATCACACTCATCATGGTCTTCGATGCTGCCGGGCACTACAGACCGTCCGATTTAGGGGTTACTGTGAGAGGATTTGAGCCATTTCCCACAACGCTGGCCCAATGCAAGTTGGTAGGCGCCAGAATCTCGTCTGTTGATTTGCAGGGTGTACCATGAGCAGGTGAGCTTTGCTTAGGTTCTGTGGGTAGTTATGTAGGACTCCTTACACCCCAGACAAAAGTCACCCAAGGGGTAATGAAAAGGGCTATGCTCAGAGTTTCTCTACGCGATCGAATCAGGAATGTGGAGATCCGCAGAAGAACTAAGGGCACCGACATAGCACAGAAGATTGCTAGACATAAATGGCAGTGGGCAGGGTACATTGCCTGAAGGTGAGTGACACGCCAGCCTATAACTTGGTGGCGTTAGTTAGAATGTTATAAACAGCACCACATTGTGCTCGTCGCCTTCAGACGTTAGATATTGGGTCTCATTACTACAATACGCTAGCTACAGCGTCCTTCAAACCAAGTAATGTTTGTCAGCTGCTATAGACGCTGCGGAAATACCTAGACGGTCTCTGGGGAGAGGCTTGGTACCAGCAACTTTGTATTTAAGTATGAGCAATGTTTCCTAAAATGATTGTTTCTCGTAAATTACTTATAAACCTATAAGTAAAAAAGTGGTTAAGCATAAAATCGTAAACAGTATATAAGTGGTGCTTAGCGAAGTTTTTGCGTTTTGTGCTGTTACACATAAAACACCAGACATTAGCTGAACAGGTGCAGCGCGCATTAGCGGTGCCGAGCGCGACCGCACTCTGCTCTTCGCACTGATTAATATCAGCTCGCAGTTTGTTAGCCCGTTTCATATCCACGCCTGAAAGTATTTCCATGTTTACTTCCTTCACACCATATAGCACATATCATACTTCACTACTCGTACCTTTGTCTTGGAATTTAAGGAAAACCGGTGGGTAGACTTGTTAGATAGATCTTAGACGTATAAAATTAAGCTAATCACACAGAACGTCTTAGTACCTCAGAAATAAATAGAGAAGAGAAGTAAATGTAATTATAAAGTAGTTAAAAACATAAAATGTAAGAAATTTAAATCTAGTGGGAATCGTAGAAAAAGAAAGAAAATTGTATAAGAAATATAACAGACACGTTCTGAAAAATGTAATGGGAAAGGAGAGAACTGTAATAGAATAAGACGTGTGGTGGAGAATGAGAAGCGATGAAGAGTAGAGAAATAAGAGTAGACGGAAAGGAATGATAGAAAATAAGATGGAGGAAAGAGGAACGGAATCAAAGGAAATGTGACAAAAAAATTAAAAAATGGAAATGTAAAAAAAGGTTGCATAAGTAAGTAACATCTTGGTTGCGCTCGTCACCTTGACACACATAAAGTTAAATCTCGTTATCCCAGTAATTTCCATTTACCGAGTAGTCAAACCGGAACACAATATAACATAACACAGTACTATTTAGCTGTAGAAATAGGCGCTGCGGTGGTATATATCTGGACAGCCTCCGGGAATAGGGACCTACCCTACTACCAGTAAATTAACAAATTACAATATTTACATCCAGATACGCTGATCACTTTGTAAATATGCAAGTACCACAGTGACTGTCTACAGTAAATACTACTACATTCTGGCATCTTATTGTTCAACAGCCAATGTACGTCCCCACTGTTGGAGCACAGGCCTACCCTCAATACGAGGCGATGGGCCATAGTCACCACGCGGGCCCAATGCGGATTGGTGACTTCACACACACCATACAATAAATTCTAATTCACGTGCAGGTTTCCTCGCGATGTTTCCCTTCACCGTTTGTATTTCGCTGTTGTTACTAAAGTACACAAATGTACATAACTTAAATATTAAAGTCATCGCTACATGCCAAGATTCGAACCCGCGACCTTCGCAATGAAGGCGTAATAATATTAAAAATAAATTGGTGTAATTTATATAACAGGCGTATTTAAATAATGGATAAACAATTTCCTCCCCGTCCCGCCCCCTCCATGTCCGTTTATTACGAGGAGATTCATTAGAAAATATTCATAAAACACGACCTCCTCGGTACACATCATTATTTACTAAATTGTTCTACAGATTGAGTTCCGGGCTCAAAGAGCTCTCGTTCCCATTACGCAAGACGTTTTCCAATCTTCTCCGCAAATAGCTCCGAATTCTTTTTCCTTAAAAAAAATCGAAAATATGAAATGTACGTATTGCTAAGAGTATCTGGTGGGGGACATCACTGCTGCAATAATATCTAGTGAGCGGTTCTGTGTGTATGATGCACATAGCTCAGAAGAACAGAGTCGTTCTTTGTTTCCGTCTGAAAGAATAATTTCTATGAACCGGTTTTATTTCCGCTAAAAATAGTAGCTGAGAATAATAAATATTAATAAACAGAAAGGATTATTTTTTTTTAATTAAATAAATGTTAAATAAGCTTCATCATTAGCGGATAGACGTCTACTGCTGGAACATAGGCCTACTTCAAAGATTTCCCCACATCGTGCGGGTAAGGATTTATATGAGGGGATTTGGACCATTTCCTATCACGCTGGCCCATTACGGGTTGGCGGAAGCCAGTGCCCGGTTGTTGATTATTAGGTTCCTCCACGAGCAAGTGAGGTTGGCTTGGGTCCCGTGACTTGTTGTGCGGGCACCTTTACACTCCATTAATAAAAAATATTCCATTATTGTAATTTTATAATCTTACATAATGTCTTCTTATCTATATACAGGAGATCTATATCCAGTGATTTACCACGAGATCTCCGAACCTATTAAATGTAAAAACTAAAAATTAATATTGCTTCTTCCATTTAAAGGTCTGCTAAGAATGGATTTTACAAAATTCCGTCTTCAAAGGAAGTTTTTGGGTTATTAATAACGGGAAGGGCTCTCGAGAGTAGCAGGTTGCCTCCGGACATGAATATTTCAGACAGATTTTAAGTTTAAATTTCATATCTAATTCTATATTACAGCCAGCAATGCAGGCGAGGATCTAGTGCAGTGTTTCCCAACGTGGTGCGTACGCCCCACAGGGGGGCAATTTGAAAATTGGACCGAGACGACTTAACGCCTTCGCTATAATTTAATTAATTATAAATTGTTTTTTTTTTAATCGAATTTCTGTTTTAAATTGTATTATTAATATTAATTTTTGCTTTGAAATAGTTACAATTTTACAGTATTTCCTTATAAAACTTTCATTTATATTAATTAAAATAAATATATATGTTTTGAAATTTATAAGGGGGACATGAAGCTTTGAAAAGTGCTAAAGTGGGGCTTGGCTTAGAAAAGGATGGGAAATACTAATCTAGTGTACCAATATATCAATATAAGCTATTGACGTAACGCCTATTTACACTGTTAAAGAGAAGTGCACAAATATTATTATGTTATAGTGGTTGAGCTAGTGAAATAACTGCGATAACGGGAAGTACCTTCATCCTCAAAACGAAGAGCACAATGTGGTGTAGTTTACCATTCATACTACCCCAAGTAGTTATATACAGGCGTATCACTTACATCAAGTAACCATCCTGCTCATTTCATCGTTTCATAGAATAAACTTTTTTAATTCATCAGTAAAAGATTCATCTCGTTGGTTATTACCATACCAAGTTTAGATTTTGCAACAGGTCTTTATATTGTTTTGAAATATATAATCCACAGATCATCGTATATCGCACAAATTACGAACTGAAGATCAACTCCAATTGCACCAATCGACCATATCATTTCATTCATCTAATCCTATAAGACTTTTTGTAGATATATATATATAATATATAAGGATAATAAAATTCCTTGTTTAATTCTCAATTACATAGAGACATGTAAATTCAAAGGAAATATAAACAATAGCGGTAAACTCTCCGCGTCCTAATAACGATGAGAACGTTTTTAATTTGCAGCCCAAAAATCTGTCCACGGCGCGTATTCGTGGTACGGACCGAAATTATAGAAACAGTGGACAGCCGCTTATTATTCCCCGCTCACTGTTGTTTGCGTGTTTATAATCAACATTCATTTCGAGACTTTTCATCTAAATGTTCCGTAGTACGTTACACTTTTTATCTTTCTCGTATTCCATTCATTGTACATTATCTTGTATCTTCTCTATGCAGCCATCAGTCGTACTAGAATACAACACTATAGCGCTCTAATAATATTTTTACAAATAACAGGTCTAGAGATCAGGTTACAAAATACTTTAAAGTTTTCTCAATACTCGAAATATAAAACTATTAGTTTTAACCAAAAATTAAAGCCAAATTTACAAAACGAAAATATTTGTTAATACTTGTATTAAGATTCCGTTAAATAGTATTTTTTAAATTTAAATCGTGCGATATAAATACTATGTAAGTAGTAGTATGTACAGTACATAACAGTAAAAAATACGCAATGTAATGTATATGATAAAATTCATTCACAAATGTTCATGTTTGTTAAAATAATATAAAAAAATTTTGAAATATTTAATACTTGAAAGTATTTTTGCACGGCTACTTAGTGCACGTAGTTACAAACATATACCTGGTTTTCATACCTAGTCTCCATGCGTCTCATCCCTATCTCAACGTCGTCTTAATTTACTGACAATGTTATATTACCTTTACGTCCACTTTGCTGTTTTTTTGGGACAGAGACAATCTTAATAAATAAAAATGTTCAGATAAAATACAACAACAAGTTACGTAGACAACAATAGTACTTAGTATTTTACTTTATTTTTATTTTCTCTGTATTAATAGTAAATACATATTCATTCGTATTCATTATTCGCATTCATTAATATTAATTGTATATACAAATGATGCTTATATTTCCACATCTCTCGTTTTCACATAACAAAAAATGCAATAGAAATTTATCAGTTATTTATAACAAATTGTGAACTAAGATGTTTTTAACTATAACAGGCTGCGGCTCCACCTCCATTTGACAAGATGTTAAGCTACAGCAGTGCTGTTACTGCATGTGTTTGTAAAATACTACCTACTCATCAAGCAGCTTCCATAAAATGTTTCGCTGGTATCGAACCAGAGATCTCAGTTTCAAGGCAAGCGTTTGACCACTTCATCATCAAATTTCTACAACTTTCAAATGAACATAGACACAGTGGTTTCAGGTTGCTATCCGCGCTAGATCTTTAAGAATTTATGTGAATACCCAACGCATACACTCCTACTGAGCAAACTACTTAACAACTAATTATACTGAACCATTTCAATAGTCGCCCCCACCCTTCACTAAAACCTGCTATTTTCGCACAGGTTGTCCAAAACAAAAAAACTAGGTTATAACCTTTGCATATTAGTAAATGGAATAACAATTTTTTGTTATTAAATCGGTTTTTGGTCTACATGCTTATCGTAAGTGCCATTAAAAACTATGTGTACGGGCAATAGCGGAAGGCTTTAATGGAGGAGATGCAGCGTGCATTAACACCGGAAGATACGACCGCACTCTGCACTAGACGTTGAGTAATATCGCTTTCTATTAAGCAACATAGCCGAACTATTCCCGCAGAGGACTGGCGTACTTCCTTACACTTTTTTTTTAGTAATATAATGCTTTTATGTCGTGGTAATAACTACAATGGCGGAAGAGGCCTAGGAGAATAATTAGAGACTAAATTAGAGATACGTTTAACAAAAGATACTAGTATATGTTTGTATGGTAAAGCAATGCTTTGTTAATGTATGTATATAAAATTTAACCGTAACTCTTTCAGAATTTTTAACCGGACGGTTTTACGATTTTTCAATGGACATCCTATAGGCTGCAAGTCCATATAACCCGGACATAAAATATTTCCAAACGAGTGGAATCCCAATTCGCAGATATTTCATTTTACGTTTTTTATTACAATAACAATAACTAGGTAATTATTTATATTTCATATAATAGTTAATTAAAGTATGATAAAAATAATAGTGGAAATAACAACTTTAGTACTGAATGCGTGAATAAAAAAATTTTGCTTCAGTCTCTACTTAGTATACATTAATTTTTTTTCTAGAAATAGCTAATATTTGTACTCTACGTTTAAGGGTTAAATAGAAATGAGATCATAGTCATAAAGCATATTAGCTCAAATTACTTTGGCTTTTATCAGATGCCGTAGACCATCTAGGTTAGTACCACCGCAGCCCTTATTTCTACCGTCCAACAGTAGTGTTCAAACATGACTGTGTTCCAGTTTAAAATTACTGGAGTTACGAGACTTCACATCTTATGTCTAAGGCGACAAGCACAAGTGGCTCTGTGCATACCCTCCTAACTAGCGCCACGTATACGCATGCGTATCACTTACCATCAGGTAAACGCCCTGCTATCGTCGTTTCGTAGATTAAATAAAAATATAATGTTATGGCGGCAGATTTACGACGGATTCGGAAACGCTCAACTAATAACCAAACTACTCATCTTATGACTCCAGAATGAAACCAGTGACTACGTTTTACAAAGCAATAGCTTAATCTTAGTTTTACGGATGCAATTATAATAAAGGTTAACTTTAAAAATGAGGACGACAAATATGGTCACGACGAGGTCAATAAAGCACCATCGTGCGGTACGACGGTCCGTATGCCGAGCGACTAATTGAATTACACCACTCGTTCGGCGGATGTGGCGTGTCGATATAAAATAGATGATGCCAATTACGCGTGAACCGCACGAGATGATCGGTCCAACATCGACCTTCGATAACGTCCACCCAGTATCTTTCAATGGCTTTATTTATACCAACGTTACGAGGACGCAGTTCAAAACTTACGGTTAAGATTAACCCGTAACACATTTCGCACCCAGAATCGATTCGTGAATCGATGAGTGGTTATTAATAATAAAATAAATAAAATTCAATACACAACCAAAGAGATTTAATAAAAAACACATTTGTAAAACATTTAGCTTTAACTGTGAGATAACAAAATAAACTGGTGGTATTTTTTCTCCGGAAACCGTCTAGATACAGCCTCTATTTCTTCCGCCTAACAGTACTGGGCAAACATTACTATACACCGGTTTGAAGGACAATGTAACTAATGAGACAACTGTCTAACAGGACCTAACATTTTATATCTCAAGGCGACGAGCTCAATGTGGTATTGTATGTATGTTCACCTACCATCAGATGAACGTCTCGCTCTTCTCGTCGCTTCGTAAGATAAAAATCCTTTCTAAATCTATATATAAATGTGTATGTATGCATACATAATAAATATTAAGTTTTTTTTTCTTTTCTTTTTGTTTGGGGCTTTTAACTCTTACGGATATATCAGGCAAATATTAGGTTTGCTAAAATTATTTTACTCCTTTCAAGCTATCCATTGATTCAAAGGTACGATGATTTACACTTATTATCACCGATTTGACAATATACAGTGATTTTTTTTGTCTTCCAGTTGTAAAGGCCGAGTGGACTCACCTTTCTGCTCCCAAGCATTAGTATTCAGACATTACTGTGTCCCGGTTCAAAAGGCGGCTGCAGCCTCATTAGCCTAACGCAACATTGTTGTAGTAAGAATATCTTATATCATTCAAAGGGTATTATATTGTTGGAAGGCAGACTTTTGTTCCACATCAATTCTAGAGAATTGAAGTGGAACATAAGTCTGCCTTTCAAGTGAGATTCTTAGAAAGCGAATTGGTGTCCTTCAGTGATGTAACTAAACAAGACCCAGAGAGACATAACCTCTCTTAATAGTCTCGTTTTCTAGAACAAAAACCAGACCAGTCGTCGGTTGTCCTTCCCAGTTTCGTTTATTAGTAAATGTGTAACATTTAATCGTTTTCTACAACAGATCTTACTTTAAACTGAGTTATCTCTTTTCTTACTTGCATCTTTCCTGTATAATAAAAACTAAGAAGCTTAAACAATAATTATTTAAATATACAACAGATATCTTCTTTATTTTATAATATATCACATTAATAACAAATTTTTCTTCCAAATTATGATATTTTGAAAACGGGAATTTTAGATTTTTTGCTTTTAAATAATTTTCGTATAACTTCTGGTAAGGAACTAAATACGCCGTGTTAAATGTCAAAGCACAGACCTCGCGGTGACATGAGGTCACAAAGTTTCAAACTCTGTCATAATATAAAGTAAGTTATTCGTCTCTGCGGTTTGCCCGGACACATTTTGTGGGCGAAACTTATAACGGACTTAGTTGCTATTTCAGTTACGGTGTAACATACTGTCAAATTATAATTTAACAATAGTTAACATTTAACGAAGGAGTATTTAAGATGTTCGAAGAGATGAAAAGTAAAATACAAAGTTATGATAACGAATACAACAATGACTTCATAAATAACACCGTGTAAGTAATGATAGAAAGATGATGACTTACAAAAACCTTTATTGACCGAATAAAGCCTAGAATAGAGGTTGTGTCGTATCAGAAAACACATGAAAAGTTCTCTAATGATAAGTGCGAAGTTTTCAAATTATATAGATGAAGATATGGATTTATCCAATAGTTTTATAATATTATCTAATATATTATTAAAAATATGGCTAATTATTTAGAAACCCTATAAAGGCTGCTCTCAAGATATCCATATCCAAATTAAACTTAATCCATTAATTGGACTCTTAATTGGCACCATAGTTAGTTTTAAAAATAAATAGTACGTATAAGAAATGAAATGGACTCATTGGTAAATCCTTGGGCTATGTTGCTTGATACAAAGCCGTATTACTCAACGTCCGGAGCAAATTACGGTCGTATCTTCCGGTGTTAATGCACGTTGCATCTACACCATTAGAGCATTTCCGCTCCGTACTATTCGTCGTGTTTTTTTTAATCTTTGCGCTATTCTGAACGCGCCAAGTTAGCTATAACCTTAAAGACTAACAAAATTCACATGATATCCAAACGAATACACTAATAAAATAGTTTTTACGACAGTTGTATATAAAACGATGCGATTGGTGGTAGTACATCCAAGTTAGGAGCCATATGTGATAGGGTTTGGATGGTAATAAACATTTCACGAAGCTATGTAGCTAGTTTAGTGCTAGACTCTTCAAATTGAAGTGACAGCTCTTGGTACAAGATTAAAAAAAATATATGATCGCATCTAAAGAAATTACTACCAACATACTGATGGCGAAGATGAAAAGAAAAATTATTACACGAGAAATAAGATTTAAATAGTATTCACTAGTGTTCAATCAATAGTCGCAATCCGAATGCGATCTATACAGTTTTTCAATTGGAGGTTTCTTTCTGTTCACTTTAAATAATAGTTCTTGATTACGAAGAATCATCGGCTAATAGTAATCGAAGCAATATATGTATACTTTATTTAATGTATTTGTAAGATAATTCTGCAGCAAGCGTAACAGAAGTGTACATAAAAATTATTATTTCCCTCACATATTACAATGTATAGATAACATCCATAAGACACGACAGCTGACACCCGAGTACATGTGGTTATGCATAACACGTAGCCCGGGAGTCTGCATAGACACGGTAAACCTTGGCTGTAAACATTATGGTAAATTGGATCAAAATCCCGGAGCAAACTTATTTGCATAAACAAAAGTCATGCCTTTAGCGTCGTTGAACAACTCTCATGACATTTTTCACGTCCACCCCCTTAATTGAATTTATTTATCTCAACAATTCCTCCGCTTTCGTTTAAACAGGTTGATTCAATTTCACCAACAAAGCTATCCAGCGTAATGATATCAACTGTATGTATTTTACATATTAATTTTTATATAGGCAAAGGTTTAACACTTAACATTTCACATGATGTTAAGTAACGATGAGTCCGATTATGGTGAAGAGCGCTCGGTCAAATCACGCGGCACTCGTATGTACTTGAAAAAAAAACATATAAGAACCTGAGTCCACACTGTCCAAATATAATGACCATGGAATCGAACTAGACACTATTTTTAAGTTCATGAGGACCCTAAAATTAGATATACACAAGCGAGCTTAATGCTTGTTGACGTTCTCTACCGGCCAACGTTCAGAGTGAGACTTCTATATTTCTAAGTAGACTGTTAGTCGTGCCACAGAGCAGTTAACAATGTAGTATTTAAAATAATGAACCATAAAAATCAATATTAATTTTAATCTATTTCGTAATCAGTGCCAAATATTTTACTGTTTTTTATAAAGTGTTTCAATAAGAAATTCATTTGATAGTAAGCTGCACAACTAGCCCCTGTGATCCTTTTAACATAGGGTGAACAGGCGAGATGGACATTTACCTGTTAATATAAAAAGTGCTTAAAAGCTTATGTATTTATAAAATATATTATTAAGCAACTTCTTTCCCCTCAATGAACTTTAACAAAAGACGGCCTATAGTGCTCGACAGAACCACTGGCCGTGCATAGCATGACGGTAGGCGACGATGCGCCGGTACCAGGGGTATAAACAATCCCCGGGTGGCGAAAAACCGATCGAATTGGAGATCTTTGAGGGAAGCCTAGCAGTGGACCTCTATCGGCTGATGAAAATTAAACAGCCCCTTAAATGTTTACTAAAGAAACTCGGAGCCTTCTATCATCCATTTTACTATAACGCTAGCCAATGGCAGATGTCACTCGTCCACGAAAAGTGTTATTCATAGTTCATTGTCGATTTTCCTCAAAACATTTCCTTCATTTAAAGGTTAAACTCAGCAAGAATCAAACTCATGCCTCCAAGAGACAAATAGAGCGAACGACCGCCTTACTAATTGAATATTCGCGGTTTCCTTTATACACCAAATTAAACAATATATTTAGATCTTAATGTGAATATTAATTAAAATACGAACATAACTGCAAATTGAATTTCCAGTACGGCTGGAGTAAAATTATTGAGCAACCATTTCCTGTAAACATGTTGTCAGCAAGCTAACATACATTACATCCTTTTTGGTCCTTTGTTACGCGCAGTTACACGGGCGACAACGGTACACTGATTGTCCGGTATCTGAACAAAGCTACGGGACGGAATAATCTTCCCGACCCTTCACCAAAGTTATCTGCCGAACAATGTCGATAGAGTTTACAACGTTATGGAGCTTGTAAAGTTTGCACAATACCGAATAGGTGTGCCGTATCGAAAATATTTATCTACTCGTTAAAAACCATTAATACATTTATTTTAACAATTTTACCGAATGTAAAATATACATTTGGCTAATTGGCTTGGTTACAAATAACAAGAAAACTATTCAGTTCTATAATTTAATATAAGAATCTAATATAATATTTATAATTACGCTGCATGAATAATAAGTGATAGTCTGAACATTCAGAAAAGATTATCAATGGTCAAAATGATTACACTATGTAGTGAATTATAAACATATCATAACCATTTTACACTTCATTTATGAAGAATAAGTAATACTGAAATACAATTTTTATTGAGTCAATAGTTGTTCAAACTTTGACTAGCAAAATGGTCGAGTCAACAATAAAAATGTAGTACTCTACGTTTTACAAATAAATAAACACCGAGAGAACAATTCCTGGAGACAATTCCACCCGGACCGTATGTCGAGCTACATTATTGAACATATAACTTACCAACTACGACGAAGAACAACACGCTACGTATCACTGTACCTAACTCTATTACGCCATTTATTTTAAAACTCCTACATATTTTATATTCACATCGGTTGATAAGCATGTAGAATATTTTTTTATTCCCTATTAACGTTTGCGATAATATTAAATCCTAATAGAAATCTAGTTTCACTTAATGAGATTTGTTACAATTTGAAAAATATGAAAATGAATGTTTACATAGCGCTTTATTTATATAATACACAAACATTCGATCCTTCGAAACCCACCTAAATAATCAATTCGAATTTATTTCCGATTGCCACAGTCGTACTCTTCGCTCTTCAATAAATCTTTCTCTTCTCTCTCTTCATTTTTCCAAAAACCTTTTCCGTTACGGCGGTTCGCTTATGAAACTCTTTACCGAACCATATTTGTATCGCGAAATCCCTATTTTCTTTGAAAAAACACTTAAGTAACTACTATGATAAAGTTTAAATTATATATCCTGTTTAATTGTGCTCTTGCTTGCATCTGTCACCAAGCGTTTTAGTTTTTAATAATTTAGTGCACCACTATCTTATCTTTGCTTTTAGTTCACGGCTTCCTTTCCAATGGGTTGTCTGGAAAAAATTGCTTTTTAAGCAAAAAGACCGCCCCTAGTACATTTATGTGTATATATAATGTATTCCATATCTTGCAACTGATGTACAATAAAGGATAAATAAATAAACATTCTTTATATATAACACGCATGTCAGCTTTGACCAGAGTCAGTCTTTTCATTAAAAAATTACATAAGTTTTAAAACGTTTAAATTGTTTTTAAGACTAATGTACTATTAATATTTTAACCATATTCAAGGGAAAATAAAAATGTACACATATCCTCTAACACTATTAATGTTAACATACAGTGTGGGCTCCCGAATTCAATTTACGGATAGTAAATAAAAACATTGTATGGCAAGCACTATCTGCTGCTCAAACTATTAATCTATGAATACCACGATCACTCTTATAACATTGAATTGTCCAAGAAGGAGGTTTTAGCATGATCTTTCTAGTTTTTTTCATTAGAAAAAAGTGTTTCAAGCTTTTAATATATAATTTATTAATCTTATTGCACCGTCTATCCGTCACTTTGTAGTGAAATGTGAAGACCTTTACTATGTAGAATGCAATATAACAACCTACATTGTATATTAGGCTAGGAAAAAATCTTTTCGCATTATAGTATATATGAACTTGTAATAAAATCTCTTTGGCTATATTATTTGTATCTGGCTGGTTTTGAATTCATTTAAAGTTTAAATTTTAAAGAGCATAATTCCAAATTCAAATTAGGAAAATGTGTGATTTTCATTTGTTTTTCGTACAGTCAAGATGAGTAAATCTAATGAAGAAATTCGATACATTTTAAAATTTTAATACGAAAGAAGGTAAAAATGCAATGCAAGCCGCGAAAAAAATTTGCGATGTTTATGGTGCTAGTGTCTGTGCGAGTAGCACAAATTTGGTTTAACCGTTATCAATCCGGAAATTTTGATGTCAAAGATGCACGTCGCTCTAGTCGCTCTATTACGGATAAAATGGATGCCATTTTTGAAAAAATGGAGCAAAATCGGCATATTAGTAGTTACGACGTAGTTGAAGAACTAGGAATTTTTGGCATTTGAAAAAAAATTAGGTACACAAAAAAGCTCGATATTGGGTACCTCACGAGCTCACTGAAAGGAACTTAATAATGAACCGTGTACTCGTTTGTGATTCTTTATTACGACGTAATGAAACCGAGCCATTTTTGAAGAAGCTAATAACTGATGATGAAAAGTGGATGACGTGGTCACAGGCCGGTCAGGCTCACAGACTGGCGAAACCCGGGTTAACTCGCAACAAGGTGATGTTGTGTGTGTTATGACAATATATGATTGTTTTCAAAATAATTGATTATTTATTTTCTCACGAACAATATTATTAGAAATTTTACTTTGAGTCCGTCCTATAATTAAACGAAATTTTAATAATTTTATCGAGTGTATTAAATTACTGTTATAAAATATATTTAATGAACATAAAATATTTATGAACGCGATTTTATGTAATATATAGTTAATTAAATTTCTTGACGGAACCATAACTGTCACTGACAAGAAGGAATCGCTGACATCTCTGTTTTCCCGAAAATATGTAGAAAAATAAAAAAGATACTATAAAACGATGTGATATTGTATTACATTGACAGACCATGATCTGGAAACAATAAGAGGCAATACAAGCCATACTATCATTTATATATATTCTTTAGACGCGAACTTAATATTTTAATGAAAATGTCTAAAGTAACTAATACAGTTCGAGCAGCCAACAAGAGACCTTTTAGAGTATCTATAGAAGGTAACATAGGATCCGGGAAGTCAACTTGCATTAAATATTTTGATAAATTTCATAATGTCGAAAAGCATGCGGTAAGATTTTTAATTTTTTATAATAGGCATATACATACACTATAATAAATTTCAAGTGGCGGTTCCATGCAACCACAGCCTTTCTTTTTTTATGTAAATATAGGATAAATTATGAGTTGATAATTGTTACTATTAATATATTTTTTCATTCCACTCTCCAAATAAAATGGGTGAATGGGGTTCTAACAGATTCAAATTTTTATAAAGTTGTTAAACTTTAATTTTTAAATATTTTAGGAACCAATACAAGAGTGGCGTAACATCAGGGGTCATAACTTACTGAGCTTACTTTATACAGATATGAATCAATGGACATTTGCATTTCAACATTATGTTCATCTAAGTAGACTTAAGATACAAACCAGCCCACCGTCTACACCAGGCATCACAGTTAAGATGTTTGAAAGGTACTTAGAAAGTAATTTAAATTTATATTACCTCAAAAATATGCACTACCCACTTCCTAAATGCAAATAATATAAGATTTTTCTAAAGAAAATATGTAATAGTTAAAAGTATTGGAATAAATACAGCATATTGTTGCTTAAGAGAGTATATACAGTACAATAATTATTATAAAATTAATAAATATTTAATATTATGGGTAAACAACAAGATATCCAATGTGATATTATTACAGATCTGTACAAAACAGCAGATACTGCTTCATAGAGAATGCAAAGAAACAGAAATTTCTACAGGATCCAGAGTACCAAGTACTAATTAATTGGTTTGATTACACAGAGAAGATTTTGGATGTCAATTTGGATCTAATAGGTATGAATTACTAAGTCCTAGAAAAATATAAGCATGTCAAGTGTCAGAGTATACTTGGGAGAACGTTTCAACATTCACTGCTTTCATGACAACATGATTGTAGGTGAAAATTTTAAATATCCCACTTCAATGCTTATGTTTCTTGTCTTATTTAGTAGTACATTGCAACTAATTATTATGTACTTTTAAAACATTTCACAGTGTATCTAAGAACAACTCCCGAAGTTGTATGGGAAAGAATGATGAAGAGGGGTAGAGCAGAGGAGTCAGAAGTACCTCTAGAATATTTAAAACAGGTAAGTTAATTTATTTTCTTTATTTGCAATGGGCTAAAACTTACCCAGTATTTACTTGACAAAGAGTTGTTCTGTGGAATATCTTGCAAGACCCGAGATGATGATGAAAACTTGATCAAAATTTTACATGGTATTAAGTGACAAGTATACTATGGATGGTGGAATGTACCCATTCAGAATACTCTCTCATTTCTTGTCAGCCAGGAAACAGCAATACAATTCTGGTGGCAGATTTATAACATACCAGCCAGGTGGATTAGAAAAAAAATCCCCATCACCATTAAATTGCCTTACTGAAACTTTTAACCATATCTTTGTTCAAAATGAATTTATACATTAATCAAAGTTTATAATTGTTGAAGGTCCATGATTCATATGAAAACTGGTTCAACACCACAGATGTCGGCTGCGAAGTGTTGACTATAGACACCAATAGAAACCTGGACTGTGTTAAAGAGGACTTGGATAGATATACATATAAAATCCTAGGGGGCAATCACACAAATTGAGTTTAATATCGAATAGTATATATTATTACAGTAATTAATTACTAATGACCATGTCCAGGACTTGCCAACAACATATATATTGTATATACAAACAACCCGTCCCTCCATCCAACCCTAACTATGTTAACTGATTGAGACCTCAACATTAAACTGATGTTATTATATTCAGTATCATGAGGTCTGCAGGTGGGTAAAAAAAAATGGATTATTAATAAATAATGTTTATTGGGAAATTGTGTATGTTAAGAACATTATAAATACGATAATAATTATAGGTAATGATTCAACAAGCATTAAATTGAAATTTTAATAATTTATATAAGGTAGCGCATATGAAATAAACATAAGTTATTGTAATTATTAGTTTTTGTGTAAAATAGTAAATATTATAAATATTATAACTATAGAAATTGAATGATTTGAATAGATAGATAATTTAAATATTTAGTAAAGTTAGAGATTAGTATAATTTCTTTTGTGATAATAATCAGTGTATTAGAAAAAGAATTAAACATGTTATATTTATTATTAAATACAATGAAATTATCATCTATCAGTAGACACAATCCTAATCCAAAGGCATTCATAATGACTGACAATCAAAGTGGCTTAAATTCAGCAACGGACAGCAATAGACTGAAACGACAATGATAAACTATGAAAACTAAATTAAAAATTCATATTTTAAAACAATTTAAATAGACTTTCAGTTTTGTTAAATAAAAGCAACTTTTAAACTGAGATGATTTTTATTCTATTTAACACAAACATAATTTATTCTATACATCTAATTTTAAGGCCTGTTTCACAAAGATTAAGGGTAGAGTATATCTATATATATAGATATTATACTACTAGATATTGTATGACTATATATAAATAGAAAAAAAAACAATGAAAAAAACGACCGGCTACTGCTACTAATATAACTAACATAAATATATATGAAAATAATATTTTTAAAAAAATTGCATATTATTTATATAACAGAAGTTGCCATTTATATATTTATAAAAATAAAAAAATGTAATTGAAAGAACTCATATTGAGAAATAGGCCTTAAAAATATTTACACTAACAAAATGAGGACTACTCCGTTCAACGGTACAAGTGATCGGCTCTGATGTTTGTAGCTATCTCACTCTCCCATTTATCACCATTGAGCAACAGCTTCTCCTTGTTGTAAAGGAGTTCTTCATGGGTTTCTGTTGAATACTCAAAGTTGGGACCTTCGACTATAGCATCAACTGGACATGCTTCCTGCAAATAGGATAATAGCACTTGATATTGTATGACCATAATATAGAACCTATTACTACTCAATCTTTTTTTTTTCAATTACTTATAAGGATTGTTATTACTTTATTTTTATTTTATTTCATGAAGCAAATTAACGAGTACAAGTAAAACAAACCCACCAAATAACTATGTGGCATTTGTTGTTAGGATGATGTACACTGCACCAAATTGAGATATAAGATATTAAGTCCCATTGCCCCAGTAATTTCACTAGCTATAGGACCTTATAAATTCTATCAGTTAAATTTGCATAAATTTATGGCAGTTATTGAGCTGTGGTGGTATCTACCTAAACTGATAATTTAGTTGATACTTAACAAATCACTCCTTTTCTACTATAAGTGAGGATGTCTTCATTACCACTCGACTCTCAGCATTTCATAAAATCCAATAGAGGAGTAATAGTTTCAGAAAAAAGGCAGCACCTTATCAAGTGTAGTAAAGTTATAAGTAAAAGTTGTAAGTATCACACTGAAGCAAATATGGCAGTAATCCACAATATTGTGGAGTTCACATGTTGAGGAGTAGATTAAGTATTAGGCTGAAAGTAATCAATTGACTACATTTAAGTAGAATAATCGAAAATTCTATAATACCTGACAGAAACCACAATAGATACATTTGGTCATATCAATATCGTATCTTGTGGTACGACGCGAACCGTCTTTGCGTTCCTCCGCCTCTATGGTGATAGCCTAAAAAAATTAAATACATATATTAAACAATTATCACTTATATTTTATGTAAAGATTAACCAATCATCCAAATTCATGTTCCTACTAAAAGTATTGAACCTTCTCCAAAATCAAGACCCCAAGGCCAATTATCCAAAGCTATTTGCAGGTTACAAGAGGTTACATATTCACAAAAACTGTTGTTCTTGAAAAAGGCCAGTTTTATCAGTGCATTCCTTCACTGTAAATTAAAGTCAGTAGGCTTGTCTACTGGCGGATGATAATTATGTGAGCTTGAGTCTGGAGTTTGAAAGATATACAGTGCTCACAATCACCTTACAAACTGAGATATCACAACTATTTTGCAATATAAATATAAAATATTTGATAGCATCTAATTTTTGTCTTTAGCTCTTCATTTAGTTTTATGAAATATCAGTTGGATAACACCCACTGCTGGGCATTGGCCTCCCCAAAAGGATCCTAATTGAGGAGTTGGTCCTTCGCGCCCCTATCCTAGTCCAGTGCAGGTTGGTGGGTTGTCAGAGCCTCATCTGTTGTTTAGCAGGGTGCACTGTCTGCAGGCGAGGTTGACTTGGGCTCCATAGAATATTAGGTGGAACCCCTTACACTCCAACAACATTTATAAATTATTATGTTTAGGAATCTTATTGATATGTCTGTCTTTGCAATATGTATAATGGCATGTAATATTAAAACTTTACATTAAATATATATAAATATGGTAGAAGAAAACATACGTTATGTTCAACATTATTTTTACAGACCTGAGCAGGACAAATAGCTTCACAAAGCTTACAAGCAATGCACCTCTCCTCACCAGATGGGTATCTGCGTAAAGCATGTTCCCCTCGGAACCTTGGTGACAGAGGTCCTTTTTCAAATGGATAGTTAATAGTTGCAGGCTCCTGGTAAGAACAAACATTTAAAAACAAATTAAGGACTGCTTCATGGCATTGATTCCTTTATTTGAAATATATAAGTATATAATATATATACAAGGCAAGCCATAGAATGAAACCTACAAAGCCATTGCAAATGTAGATATCTCAAAACAACTTAATATCACTGTGTTATCAACACTATTTGCACAAGCTATAAATATTATTTCAATTAAAGTCCAACAAAAACAGGGATAGCAAACCATAACAGGTTCCTTTTATCTAAACATATAAACAAAAGATATAAAGAGAAAGACAATCAAATTTAAAGTTACCTTGAATATATGAGCTAGTGTAACAGCAAACCCACGAGCTAACTCTGTCCAAAACACTGTTTGAGCTGCTCTATCAGACATTTGCTTAAATGACATGTCTAGTTCTTCTGCATTTACGTATTTATATCCAGGCACATTAGGAGGGTAAACTTTTTCCACATTTCCCTCTTGACTCGGCGTGCTGTATCGAGCATAGCGAAGTAAATTATTGGCTCCCACCGCACGTACTGTAATATTATGGCAAATTCTAACATAAAAAAATTTAATAATAATAATGAGAATAACAAGGTTTATTTTAATACTAATTACTATAATATTTTAGTTAATATGTATTAAAATAGCAACTATGTTTTATGTCGTTGCCAAATTACATCAAATACAATACGCAATTAGGTTATAAACAATAGTTGCGTAACGTAGCAAATTTTATTTAATAAAAAAAATTGTATGGTTTTGCCAAAAACAAGATTTCGATTTATATTTACCTCGCGTTGACGTCGAAAATATTTTGGCTAAAGACATATTCTTTAATTATTTAAAATATAGGATTCAGGACCTACACTGAAGTCGCTGAAACGTCAGTGTTTAAATTGTCAATATGTCACAATTTTGACAGCCATTCGAATAGGTCTCAGTTAATGGCTTATTGAGGCCTATAAACGTTACGATGTCAATGTACATTCTATTTATTTATTTATTTAAATGATTATTAAAGCTAAAGAAAATACAGCTAAGATTGACCAAACTATAACCAAATTCGTTTATAACTTTATATTTACCCAATATCTTGTTTGTATGGAATTGTAAATTATTTAAAGAAATATGTGTTATTCTGCATATTTTTAGTTCAAACGGTCTATCTAATTTGATAGTGACCAAGAACAAATGTAAAGAGAATTTTTTTTGTTTATACGAATAGGCATTACGTAAACTTTTATGTAAATGCAGCTAGTACTTTAACTTAGTTAATATTTTAACATTATAAAACATAATTGAATTTTAATTCTGTCCTATTTTTTATTCGTATGAACATTACTAATAATACACATGTTTGTTGTAAATATCCGAATGTAGTTGTTAATAATCTGGTTAACTGCTACCTACGTCAAAACATTGAAGTGACGTTTACAAATTCTTGTTGGTGTGTCGTAAACTGCGAAAAATTCGCCACGCAGAATGGGAGATACGCCAGGATCAGATGTAGAGACAGGCAAAGTTACTTCCTGTGCCGAGAATGAGACTGAACCAGTAAACACTTAGTTAAATATAGAATTGTATTATTATTATTATGTGTAGCTTATTAATGAATTTGTTATCAGAACCGGCGTCCCTTTGGCGGCTTGGAATTTCAAGTATCGGAAGTAGTTGGAAGACTAGAAGCTGTAGTTAGTGCTCAAGATGGGCTCGAGGAGGAGAAAAAAGAGGAACCGCGTAAGATAAGTAGCGGCTTCTTTGAACCGGAAGAAAGTTCTATGGATGAAATTCTTAAGGTCCTAGAAGATTTAGTGATTAAAACCGATCCTAATTCCGAAAGTATTGAACCACCGTTGTTACCCACGGATGCGGTGACACGAGCCGCTATCCTTTCGCATAGTATATCAGCTCTCTTTGCAAGATTGGAAAGGAACCATGCTATGAGACTCGGAGCACATATAGCAAGTGAGACTACTCGATGGATGGCACATATGTTCAGGTATGTACTTTGCTTTATAAGAAAGTTCATTATTAACATCTGATAAAAAAATTTTTTGGTATGAATCACCAATGCCAAACATTTATATTTTTACCATTTTTTCAGCAATTTTCCTATAATTTTTTCCTCTAAAAATATTTTATAACATTTTTCCTTTTTTTATGAAAGAATAAAAAACAACATTATTTTCCTTGTAAGGTACAAATTGTATTCACTAGAAAGCATATAAAATGAATTTTACTGTAGGTGACTGCTATGTTTGAACATTGTCTAGTACAGGTGTAAATTTCAATTCTGATGTTTTCTACTGCAATATTACTTGCTTCTAGTATATATTAATAATTCATTTTAACATGGTCTTATATTGGTAGCACTATAGAGACACCAATAGTTGTAACAATTCTATATAGGTATGTACTAAAAAACTCAAATTCAAAAATCATATTACTAAAAACTTCAACATCACATCTTATTATCAGTTTTACCTTGAGAACTAATTTTACAGGATAAGATTATCCATCAATTAACTTGCATGTTAACACAATAGATAGCTTGTGTGAATCACCTGAAGAGAACATATTTATAAATTAAGATTGTGCTGGGAAAATTTAAAAAAAAATTTTAAATGAGCTAACTCATTAGTCTATATTGATGCCAAATAATAGCTCGCAAAAATTACTGTATTTGAAAGCTATTATGGTGAGTGAAAGTACTGGAATAATAAGACAAACTTTAGGTAAGTGACATGCCTGCCAATAACATTGTGGTACTATGAATGTTATACACTGCACCATGTTGTGCTCTTTGACTTGAGACAAGATGTTAAAGCCTATTACTCCAATAACTTTACTAGCTACAGTGCCCTTCAAACCAGAACACAGTAAATTTTGTACAGTACTGTTTAACAGCAGAAGTAGGTGCTGCTGTGGTACTTCCTTGGACAGTCTCTGGCATCAGAGATCTACTACCACCATTAGACTTTTAAGTGTCAAACAATGTGTGTATGTCAACTTAATTAGTCTGACATTGTTATGGGCAGGAGTATCCTTGAGATTATTAGGTGGAGGACTTGTTCTTTATCATTTGTTTGTCAAATAAAAAGCAAAATAATATTTTTTTAATATAATTCCTTGCCTTTTTACTTTTGACGTCGAATGAAAAGAAAAGGCTATGTTCAGTTCAATTTATCTGTTCAAAGCTTAATCTGTTCTGTTTTTAAAATATGGATTTGTACATACCACGTCAAACAATTAATAGTAGTCGATAAATTCTAATGGCATAACTATTTGATAAAGCATTAGTCATAATCGTTAGTGTAGTGAATAAGTGGCAAGAAACATTAGTATTATATGAATTTTTTTGCGTGTTATATTTAAGTTTTTTTTTGTCATGTATAATGTGGAACGGTTTTGTTTTGTAAAACATATTCTGAACCTCTATCTACTTAAGAAACTTTTCAGACTTAATAAACATTCAGACATTTTTTTGCAATGGAATGATACCGTATATTTAACATCTGAAAGTCAATGATGTGTTTTTCACAATGGAAATTTATTCATACCTGAGACATACTCTTTATTGAATAAATTGAAATATGTATTCTTTTTATCAAAGGCATGATAGCTTGGGTTGTAAGATTATACTTTGTACATCTTGATGTGATGCAGATTTATTCTTCACCAACTTTGATATTTAGAATAAAGAAAGTATTATAAGCCACAGACAGTCATGGTCAAAAAACAAAAGTTTCGGAATATATGTGATTTCCTCCAACTCATACTTGGCTAGCATAGTGGATAAATAGTGTGGCGTCTTTCCTTGTGGAAGAACACCCTATATCTTAATTTTGGGAACATTGAGAGGATTGTTTTGTTATAGTTTTAGTTATATAAATAAAAGGTAGATTTTTATCATAAAATGTATTTTTAGATTAGCAGACTACAATGCATTTTATCATCATGACCAAATGGAGGGATTGGTGCGCGTGACTAGGATGTTACTATACCACAGATACCCCCGTTACTTAGAAGATGGAGGTAAGTTTCATAATCACTGTCCAGGATATTTTCATAAAAGACAAGGATGTTGAGAACAATAGCTTTTTTATTGACAATGGACTATTTTAATTGCATTATCTGTTACACAATATGATGACCAGAGAATAAGTGCTTATGTGATAAGGGATCAATGTGAGAAATGCTGTATATAATCTACTTGCATTTAGACATCCTCGCCAGCATTATATGCAATGAAAACTGCTCTGAATGACTTCTTGAAGGTCCATCCAAAAAATCTTATCCGCCCTTGCAACCTCATTTGACTATATGTATAATATAGCTATAAACTTAGTTTATTATATGTTAAGAGATAGCTATTATTATATAATATCTAGACCATGGACCAAAAACCAGGTGCAGATTTCGCAAAGTCGATCATTCCAGAAAGCACAAGACCGCGCCGTACATAGTTCTTTGGGCCGTCTTGAACCATGGGCGTTTTTTTGGTGACGATGATGATAGAAACGTTGAAGGAATAAAATAAAATTTACTGGTGGTAGGCCTCCATTGCCGGAGACCGTCTAAGTAGGTACCATCGCAGCACTTATTGCAGCCGACAAACAGTAGTGTGTAAACATTACTGTAGTCCGGTTTGAAGGGAGTTGTATCTAGTGAAAGTAGCGCCCCGTTGTTATAGGTGGGTATCACTTACCATCAGATGAAGGTGTCGCTCGTCTCGTCGCTTCAGTAAATAAAAATAAAATAATAAAGTTCCATGTATTTATTTTAGCTCTAGCATTTACTAGTCGCCTGCCGTCCATATACAGCTGCGTGGCGAGTCCTCTGGTGGTGGTGCAGCACCTGTGTCGCCAGCTGAGCCTTCCGCTCGCCTGTGTTCGACCAGTCCCAGTACACCCATCAGGTATGTTACGAACGAAACAGAAAAATATACACGGAATTGACTCTTATCATTTTTATCGGTTAAAAAATAAAATTAGTTTTCACTGAAGTTAGGTCTCTGTTGCCGGAAACCGTTTGGGTAACTTAGGTAGCTACCACTATCAGCCCTGTAGTATAGGGCTAGTAAGAATAGGACTAAGCTAAGACCTGCCTGTCGTAGAAAGTGAATAAAACGGTGTAGGAGTTTCATGGGCCTTGAGAGTGGGGGCCCTTATCGCTCAACAAGCGAACCTGCGTGGGACAGCATATAGCTCAGCGATGGTGACTAGGAGGGTTAGACTCCTCAACAGAGACGTGTAACACAGTGTAGACGGGCACCGGTGCGTTCTATAAGAGATCCCAGAGCCTCTCCAAATACACTGATGCAAAGCACGAACTAGGTTTTAGTGAGTAAAAATCTCACATAAACCTGACATCCCCCCCAGAAGCAGAGTATCTTTCGAAGATATCCCCCATCGAAACCAAACAAAGCAAACATTACTATAGAGCGACGAGCAGACCGTGGCGCGTATTATCACCTCATCTCCCATATATGGAAGGAAACGTTTAGATTGCGAGATGGAGATGAGCAGAACAGCTAAACTCTGACGAGTGAAAACGGAAGTCGTCGTATACTACCAAAGTTTATCAGAAACAATAAATAAAAATAAAAATTAGAAAACAGATAAAATTGTGAGACTAGAGTAGCTATAGTCAAATAAGCGATATAAAAAAACCTGATGTAAATTATATAAGAAAAATATGGAAATGTACCGACGATGACCTTTCATGATTTTCAGGTCTTTTTCAGAAAGAAAAACAAAGTGAGAGACAGCGGTCTTCACTCAGGAGAGGAATGGTAGAAGGAATTGGTATGTAGAATGAAAGATAAGAAGTTTGAGAGAAGAGCAGAGCATGAAAGATATGAGAGAAGAAAAGATGGGAATGAGTAGGAAATAGAAAGTAAGAAAGTGATGGTAAATGAAAAGCACCATGAAGGCCCTGATGCACCATGCGCAAGGGAACGATTTAAAATAAAAAAAAGACAAACACTATGTGGTGGTGTGTATACCATCCTAACTAGCGCCACGTAATGAGCAGGTTTATCATTTACCATCAGGTGAACGTTTCGCTTATCTCGTCGCTCTTTTTTTTTATGTCAATGATTGAAATGCAAATTGGAAAATATTGAAAAAAAAGAGGCGGGAAAACTTTAAGTGTTTTTAAATTTTATAATATTTTAATTCTTATGTTACTAGGTCGCGGTATGGATGTGGAAGCGCTGAAACGGCTGTGTGAGGAGGACGTTGCCGCCAATCGGACACCTCTGCTGGTGTTGGGGGAGGTCGGTGCCCCTCCGTTGGGCTGGGGGATGCCGCTACACGCGCTGAGTGCCATTTGCAAACTTCACAACTTGCATCTACATATACGCGGGCATGCGCTGGCACTGCCAGCCGCTACCGGCAGGGAAGAGGTATTAGTGTTCTGATGTTCACAGTTTTAGCACATGCATATATTCAATTTCATTTATTAATTAAATTTCAGTGTTGAACCAACAAGATCTTCAAGGATCTTTACACTCAACCCCATTATATTTCTAGAAAATAATAAGTTTAATTACTCCAGCAATCATCAGCCAATAGACGTCCACTGCTGGATATAGCCCAACCACAAAGATCTCCACATCATAATAGTTTTGGTATTTTTTTTTTAAAAAAATGGCAATATCTGCACAATTATTTTTAGTTTATTACGATTATAGTGGCTATTGGTTAGTTAATAATAATTACGGTAATTTGTTTCAGAGCTACAACATTGCGGACTCGGTGACTCTATCGCCGGGCTCCTGGCTCGGTGTCCCAGGACTGCCCACTGTTGTATCCTTTAACTTAAGTTGATACTTAGAGCTTATCATTCGTACGTATGCGATAGATAAGCAGCAATAAGGCGGTAGACATGTTGACAGCAGGAGAACAGAAAAGCCTTTTCCTAACCGAAGCTTTGAAACTACCAATATGGGGCTAAGGAATCGAACTGGGGACCTTAGTGTGTTTGTACTCTTTGTTCGGACGCCGAATTATCTCATATAGCTGTTTTTTTAGTTGTGTGTAGATAAGGAAAAGGAAGTTATTGATCATAGCATTTCCTTAGCGAGCGCGCAGACATTTTATAAAATACCGGAAACTATCTCCGCAAACGAGATCACAAAGTCAGTTCTCACAGTGAGTGAAATTATTTAAGTTTATTATTTTAATTATTTATTAATCCATTAGTTACAACGCTTTTACAAAAGAAACACCTAGGCTGTCTTTCAACTGTCTTCTTATCAACAGAGACCTTAAACTATATATAAGAGTACTTAACCTATTCTCCTATATATACTTAACTAATCTTACTCCTACACTACAACAATTAACTTTATAGTACGTCTACATATTGCCGGAGACCGCCTAGGTAGGTATCACCGCATTGCCTACACCTGCCGCCAAACAGTACTGTGTGAACATTACTTTGTTCCGGTTTGAAGGACGCTGTAGCTAGTGTTTATTAAGGGGTATCAAGGCTTAGCATCCTATGTCTCAAGATGATCAGTACAATATGGTGCTGTGCATACCATTCTAATTCGCGTCACATTGTTATGAGCTGGTGTATCATTTACCATCAGAGGTGAAGATCCCGGTAGTCTCGTCGCTTTGAATCGATATTAAATATAATACGACATTAATGCGCGTGCGCAGATCGGCGGGCGGGAGAGCGCGCTCGCGGCGTTGGGTGGGCTCGGTGGGAATGCGAGGCTGGCGGCGCTGCCGCTATGGGCAGCGGCGCGAGCAGGCGGCGCCCGGCGACTCGCGCGGCGGCTGCACGGCGCCTTCCGCTCGGCGCGGGCGGTGCGCGCGGTCATAGCGGCAGCCGGCCTGAGGCTACTTGTAACTATATATTTATTATAAATCTTCCCATCCAGCAAATAGCACATGATATATCCTTTAATCATTAATTCTACAGTTTATTTATTGTAATCACGTCTAAGGCAATAAGCGCGAGTAGCTCGCTGGCCTAATGGTTACAGCGCGCGACCTTCATTGTGAATGTCACGGGTTCGAATCTCGGCATGTAGTGATGACTTTAATATTTAAGTAATGTACATTTGTGTACTTTAGTAACAACAGCGCAATACAAACGGTGAAGGGAAACATCGCGATGGAAACCTGCACGTGAATTAGAATATATTCTAAAGTGTGTGTGTGTGTGAAGTCACCAAATTGCGCCCGCGCGGTGGCTATGGCCCATCGTCCTCATATTGAGGGTAGGCCTGTGCCCCAACAGTGAGGATGTAAATCGACTAATGACCACAATAATCGAGATGTGTTGCATGTCTTCATCATGATGACTTCTGCTGCATTGTTAAGGGCGGGCGTATTACTAATCATCAGATGAATTTCACGCATGTTCTATCGCTTTGTAAAATTAAAAAATATATATATTAACTATTTTGTGAAATTTGTTGATCTTTTATATTTGAAGATCTTATACATTCTCTTTTCTTTTATAGCCGTTGTTTTGATGTTTCGCTACAGAAGCATCCATCCATAGATCAGTGTGAAATTTTTCCTCATTTATCTGTTTCAGAGCGACAGACCTGGCGGCGATGAGCCACCGAATGTAGATATAATCGTAAGTACAACACTTAAATATGTATAACGTGATGAAACCAGGCGTAATAGTTCACTTTATACGACAGGAAGCAATTAGTCAAGCGTCGGCGTGCGTTGCGTTCCAGTTTGCGCCGACCGGTATCGAGAAACCGCCCCCATACTACGACAAGCTTAACTCCTGGCTTGGACAGGTGCTACAAAGGGAAGCTGATATGGTAACTACTCAGAGATATTTTTTTCTGCCAAACAGTAATTTACAAACAAACATTACTTTGTTCCGAATTGAATAGTGATGCAGCTAGTGAAATAATTGGTATAATGAGAATTTTCTTTACCTAAAGCCGACGAGCAGAATGTGGTGCAGTGTATGTATACCATCTTTACCAGAGCCACACGGTCATTATGAACCATCAAATAAACGCTTAAAACATCTTATTTCTTCATTGATAAAGATAACTTAACCACGACATTGATGCATACATTTTTTACTCGTATTATTTAACTAATAATTTGGTTGTAAGATAAACATAGAAGTCTGCGAGACGGAGTACTATGGCGTAGTGCTCCGCTACTGTCCACTTGAGGGATCGGTGCTGGAAGAGGACCGTGTGGAGGCGTGGGCGAGCATTCTGGAAGCGCAGCTGCACGTGCTGCACGCTACGGTATCGCTACGGGAACCGTTCCAACAGCGAGTCGAGCAACACAACAGTTTAAGATTGGTCCATGTACCAGGGTGGGCTGGTGGGTATGATTTGGTTTTAAATACCATATAGAAGTGACAAGTAAATCCATAAGTAACTTTTAGTTGATATATGATCTTGAAATTATTTTCACTTTATAAAAAAAAACCTTAAGTACTTATTTTGGAAGTTCAAGAAAAATGTTCCTTCTCATCTACAACAGCATTTCCTCACTTCCTAAGTTGGCTGGTCGAGAATGCCAATAGGCGTTAACTCAGACTGATTGTAACCTAATTCTGCGCGGTTTGATAAAGGTTTTTAATATATAAAGTTTCAGGAGCATATTTCAATTTTTTTCCATATAAATAAAAAGACCAACAAAATTTAGGTTGGTATCTTATTTTCCTATAACCTCGATGACTCCATTGAGGCTTTCACAAATCGCTTAACGTGAGGCCTTAACGCGGCTGCATCTCAGAGTAGAACTAGAACTACTTAATATTATTTCTTGGAGAAATCTAGCTCACAGCAATTCGATCTTCGCGTCACATGACCTGTCCAATGCTATTTCACATTTATATTGCCGCACTGATAGAATTTTTTTTTCATAACATAGGTCTGGGCGGAGTTCGTTACGTCCCGCCCGGTTGGGAAAATGCACCAAATGAAGAATTGAACTCTTTGAACAGACAGTTGGTGGAAACATTGCGAGTCACAGATGGCGCTTTCTCGTGTGGTGATGGAGAAGACGGAATGGCTTGTGTCAGGTGAATATTATTCAAGTAATTATAATGTGTGGGAATCTTTACACCGCATTAACCCTATTGATTTTCTTTTTACTTTAATTGTTTTTTTACTAATAAGTTTATGTGTAATGTAGTGTTGGCGACAGTGGTCTAATATATCCTGAAGGAAAAAAGCAACCTGAAAAGGAGAAGAAAAACTGAAAATTTCCCCTCGTTCTTTTAGAAAATAGATGGTTAACCTATTGATTTCATTATATGATGACATTTTCAGATTCGGTATGGTCACCGCAGACACAGATGTAGACGAGTTGCTAGACTTAGTGGTAAGTGCTGGCAAAGATGTTGAAGACAACTCCAAAGCATTAACAGATATGACTGAAGTACTAAAAAAAGGTGACATTTATTATTTATCCCTTAACAGTAATTTAATTATTTTAACCTAATATCATTTAAGTTAAAAGAGGAAGTGGTGTTTAAATTTAAAGATATAAGAGATTTCAAAAAGGAAACTTTTATTTCCATACATTGGCATATTTGACAGGAAAAATGTTGCCCGGGCTCTTTAATCAACCTCTTTTGAAAGTTAAGATGGTAATCTTCAAAAGATACCTCTGCGAAGGAGTCAGGATTATATGGAATATTGATCTACTAAAACCCCAGTAGCCTCCATTGGTGCAATCAGTGGGACTCTCAAAACAACTAACATTAGTTAACTTTGTCTACATTTTGAATTGCAATTTCCGAGAATGGGCAGAGCCTTCCTTTGTATCTTCATTCAGCTATATAAAACCATTTACTTCGCATTTGCCACTACCCTTCGGGCTTCCTTATTGAGCGAGACACTATTTTGATCCTCCTACGGGATACAAGATTCTCCTTAGTCTTTCTTTATTAACCCGAAAATCCAAGCCTGCTATGAATTAACCCTAAATTAATGACAAATAATTGAAATGAGAAAATTTTATATATTTTTTTTATTTTGATTATACCGACAAACAATCGTGTCATGTATGCTGCAGGTATTGAGGAGGCACAAGCGGATCTAGAGCGCGAAGCATGGCAGGAGGGTCTGCTTCGTAGGGTTCCGGTGGTGGGGCGTGTAGTGTCGTGGTGGGCACCACCGCCACCACCCACCGGCCGCCGACTGCTGCTCACGCACGGCACCCTGCAGACCACCGACGATATATACAGGTCAGTAACTATTAAAGGTATTGATACTGGTGGAAGTAGTATTGCCGGAACCCTTCAAGGTTAGTGCCACCGCAGCGTCTATTCCTGTCGCCAAACAGTAGTGTGCTAACATTATTCTGATTCGATTTGTAGCTACTGGAGTAACGAGGCTCTACATCTTATGTCTCAGGCAACTTAGCGCTAGTTAGGATGATATATGTAGTATATATCATCCTAACTAGCGCTAAGTTGTTATGGACGGACGTATCACTTACCATCACGTGAAAGTTCCGCTCATCTCGTTGTTCAATCGATAAAAAAAACTGATCTTTTTAACAGATACGTTCAAAAGAAAGAGAAGGGCGATGAGGAGCCGGCGCGTGCGCACTCGCCTGCCAGACAGCACGAGCCGCCCGCAAAGGAATAGCGTTCGGCCAGCTGGTCCTACCTAGCCTGGCCAGTATTGGTACACAAGCGGTATGGTCTCAACCAGAAGCAATTTTATACATAGCAGACTATGTAAGGTATTCGATGTACGCTATTATTTTATTAATAGACAATTCTAATTATTTCTTTGGGACCATAGATCATTATATATTTAACCAAAGTGTTCGTTACAATGAATTTTTATAAGAACTCGTCTATGGTCCGTTTAAGTGATACTATATACAAATTGTATTATTGTAATAATGTATAACGCGTGTTATTGTATAAGTAATAGTATTAAATTAGCAGAGTGTTATTGCCGACTGATAAAGAAAAAAAAACCTCAAGTCACAAATATTACGGCCTCTGGCAATGAAATTGATTATTAATAATAAAGCTACTTCCGTTCACACTTATTTATGTGTTATATCGATATTTAATAAACCGCTATTGATTATGATCATAAACCTCTGCTAGGGCTAGTGGCCTTCACTCACCAGGAGTCAGTCAAGGTCATTTATTTCGGTTGGTGTGTTAATACAAATTATTCTTTTCTTCATCTAAAACCCATCGACAGTATATTTTTTCTTAAACCTGTTATCACTTACCTTGATTATTGAATTACATATTACTGTATACCACCGAGCCGATTACTGTAGCCATATTTGTTGTGGAAACTTGGACTGTGGAATATTTTTTTTTTTTTGGAAATAAACCGACTCTAATATAAGGCTGCGAATTGATTAAGGTCATTGGAAAAACAGCTGCAATTATGTGTCCTAAAGTTGTGGCCTTTTTGAAGTCATTTCGAGAGTAAAGTAGTGATGAGGATTTAATCAAGGATCTGACCCTTTTCTCTCATGGAACAATCCTTAATAATAATAGATAAATATGGTGTATGCGATGTCTGGTGAAAACCTCGGGGAATTGTTGGAAGCTGTTAGTAATATACATTATTGTCAGGGTGTGTTACTTAAAAACATGTGTTGACTAATTAATATGTTTACACAACCCAACATTGCAATCATGGTCTTGAGACATAGAATAGGTACAGATGTTCCTAGATAGAAAGTTCAGTAATTTTGACTACACCCTGCGGTGATAAGGTAATTTTTTTGATAGTACAGTATATCAAAGTGCAGGTCATAATGTAGAAAGTTATATAAATCATTCTCTTATTAATCAATTTCATTGCCAAATGCTGTACATTTCATTTAATTAAAAAAAGTGCCAGCTCTAGTTGTAGTTTATGGTTTTGTTGAGATATGACCATTGGAACCGTTTTGTTTTTTTTTTCTATTTAATTATATAATGTTGAAAATAGTAAGTTGTTAGGTATAAGTGTCTCACGGATGTGGGATACTACGGCAGCTCGTGTTTGTGCCGGCAAGCATTATTGCAGCTCACTGTCTTCATGGCACGACTGCGAACTGAATGAGAAAGAGTTTTCAGAAGCCACCTGACTAGTTACCACCTTGTACTGTAAATCTGACTGTATCCGCTGTATTTCGTTCAGGCATGAGAGCCGGAGTATACCGGGCGGGTATGCTTTATAATCTTCGGTTTAATTATTACTTAAATAAAAAAATATTGTTAGCCCATCAGGTAAAAACTTAACTATATCCCAGTTAGCAGGACGCTGTCAGTGTGGTGCTGGACACGAGTAATACTGAACATCTCAACCCAAACATGTGCACCCTGCTGAATAACAGACGAGGCTCTGACCACCCACCAACCCGCACTGGGCCAGCGTGGTGGACTAAAGCCCGATTCCTCTCAATGAACTCTGTGGAGGTTTTTCGAGGAGGCCCATGTCGAGCAGTGAACGTCTACTGGCTGATGATGATCCCAACCTTCATGTACAAATGGTGGGCAGCCATATTGTTTACCACCGTGTTACAATGTCCCAGCACAAATATCACGAAGTAACTGAAAGCAATTTGAGAGCTTTTGTAGTTTTTATAGGACAATTGCGTATTCGTTATATGGCAGTAATTAATAACTTTTAACAATTAGTAAAACATTATTAACTGTTTTGTTTATTTTAACTTTAATTTTATTTATTCGAATACGTAAATTGTAAGCTTCGATATAATTGATTCTAGCTGATCAATCGTTCACACGAGTGAAGCAGGATGCGACTCGGGAGTAACGGGTTCGATCCCCACTAAGCTTGAGTTTCCGCTATAAGAAAACATCTTAGAAAACTGACATATTCCAAGATCCATAAGATATATACACATCCTTACAAGGTTAGATAATCCAGTACTATCATTGTAAAACAATTTCCCGACTACCAGCAGTGGGAATGTTAAGTGGGCTGTTGATAACTCTAAACACTGCGATACACACAATGGGTTTTTCGCCATCGGCTGACTTTGTCAGGGTTATGCCGAACAGTATTTATAAACGGCTGCTTTATTCGTAAACTTCCTTTGTTCATTTCGATAAAGTGCCGGTCATAGACCTACTAACAGATAGAATGGACACTAAAAATTGCAATTCGTATATGGTCTCGTTTTTTAACTCTTTATTATTACCGTGTCCAAAGCGAAATAAAACATACTCGAAGACCAGGTTAATAATAATTAGGGAGTCATATACAATCTACTTCTTTAAAGCATCTACTACACTTAGTGTTACAGCTCTTCATGGTCCAAGTGGTGATCACGTGAGTTGCTAAATCATTCTTAGACCAACTGATTCCGTTCAAGTTTAGTTTCAACTTGGTAACTAAAAGTTATCACTGTGTACACATACAAGTAAACCGAGTTATTTATCTATTGATTTTTTGCCGTTTCCGGATCACTTAGGGCGCTCCGTTATCAAACGTGAGTAAATCCGGTGCCGGATATTTTAACATGAACAGCTTACTGTTCCCATCGCTAGGACTAGAAAAGGCCAATGAGTCAAAACCACTTTAATTCACAATCTAAGTAAAATAGCTTCGTCTGCACGAAAAAGGTTTATTAGCTGTTTTGTTAACTTAATTCATTATCACAGCCAGCTTAAAAAAAAATGATAATTTTAGGAACAGATCAAGAAGGTTCAAAAATTAACGGTGCTTCTACTAATTAATAATGTTTGAGTGATGTTAAACATTCCACGGAAAGTGTTAAGGAAAACATAACGTTTATATATATATATATATATATATGTGTGTGTGTGTGTGTGTATTTATATATATATATATTAATAAAGATAGTTCCAACGGTCACATTAGTGAAAGCTATGCACAATATGAATTATAAATGTGTCAACTGGTTTATTGATGGAGTTGCTAATCGCACGCATAGAAACACGAGGGTCCATAGTTCGATTCCAGGGGCGCACGCCTGGACATTTGGTTGCTGGTAAATTCAGTTCCGCTCTGGCGAAGGTCGCGAGAAGCCGCTGGATGCGGCTGACGCTGAACCGATCGCGATGCAGATCATTGGGAGAGACCTATGTCCAGTTGTGAACCGTAACCCGTAGTTTCCGGATTTCAATATAACAGCTCTGGAGTATTCTGGACGAGCACGCTTCCCCATCCAGGGTCTCATTGTAAAACACTGTGTGTTATTGAGGGTGTGTTCAAGGTAATCATTCTACTTAGGTGCGGACACTTAGACACTTTTAGCAGTTATTAGCATGCAAATGTTTAATTTTCATCTATATTTTATTAAATATGATGTTATAATAAAGTGTCATTAAGTTATTGATTGATAACCAATAAAGTTTACAATGTTATCACTTTGTTTCTATTACGACCAAATAGGGTAAGTATTAGTTTAATAACATAACGTTCGCGTGAATATGTTTGATCTATCTATGGTTCATGGATAGGTTGAGGGTAACAGGTCACGAGGAAGAACCTCTTTGGGATGGACTGACCAGATAAAGGCTGCATTAATCATCGTTACCACTACATGAATGCACTAGGAAGGCGGCCGAGAGGAGTGATGTGTTATGCTTGCGACTAAAGCCTAAACTGATGACCACCACCACTCTGTCAAGAGTGATACCGACGAAGATACTAGCTGGTTACTGCCGAGTACATTCATATAAAAGTAACTTTAATGTTTAATAAAATAATTCAATAAATCAAACTATGGAAATTTGTTCATTGCTTTGTTTCCTTCGATTATCATAATTTTTCTGTTTCTTACGCAACCTCTCATGAGCACTAGGAAATATATATAAATATAATAAATTAATTTAAGTAAGTATTGAAAACAATATACTGAGACAGGTAACTTGAATCTTTTCGCTATATAACAGAGCGAATATCCGGTACAAACAAACACTAATTTTAATTATAGACATCGATTAATCGCTGCAGAGTATATATTCATAGTAATTAAATAATACATGAAAGTACAGGTTTTAAAAAATTAACATTTTATTAGTATCAGTAAATACCCAATGTAATAGATAAAACTTGTATGGAGTATCGAACGGTGTGAGACAATGTCTCTGTGCCGTCAACGCAGTCGTGGTTTCCGTCGTGCTGAGAGCGGAATCGTTTACTATCCGGTCGCTAGTTATTCCAATTCACTAATAATAGTAAAAATTCTAGAAAATAATATGACTGAATGCTAGTCATCCTTAATTTAATAACTATCTTGAAAAAACTGACACGAATTATATATGAATTTAAATAGTATAAAGTTCATACATTTCCTGTGACATTGTGAAGTACCCAAGGATGTGGCCGAAATGGTTTTCAACGCAAGAGGATTAATTTCAACTAAACTTCGTAAAGCATCTACAGCTGCTGCTCTGTCTCTTATAATATACTTGTCGTTATTTTATAGTTTATTCACAGCGAAGTTCATGATGTCGTGGAGATCTTCCGAAGATATATCCTGTTATTACACGCAGACAGACGACGCGTTGCGATCGTTCGACTTTCACGAGTTTATGCCATCAATGAAATCTATATACTTTCTTGAAACATCGTGTAGCGGCAGTTTGAACTCGAGACAAATGTGTGCTATAGAGTCGGCTGCGCGTGCGCATCCTGATTATCACGTTAACGTACTGTTTACTGCGCCGGTAACAAAGGCATCTCTTGAAGACGTTAATGTTAAGAGCATACTAGCGTTTGACAATGTTAGATTCCTTAGAATACATCTAAACGAATACGTGAAGAGAACTCCTGCGGAAGACATTTTTACCAGTGACGAGTTCAATATGTCAAATTGGAAAATGACACATACCTCTGATATTTTGAGACTGTTGACCTTAAACATGTGGGGAGGGATGTATTTGGACACGGACGTTGTGGTTGCCAAGCGCATGGACAGATTGGGTGGTAACTGGGTAGCCAGGGAGAGTGATGAGAATGTTGCCACGGGAGCTTTAGCGTTCTCGACCGACGAGATCGGTATGGCAATCTCGAAAGCTACATTAAGGTAAAGTACGCTATTGAAACTAACTAATCTTTTGAAAAACAAAACGTTTTATTCGAAAACCAGGTAAGTCTAAGGGTAACATGCATCAAACACCTCTTTAATAGTTTTTTGAACGAACCGGAAACTGCGTTCTTTTATACGACTTCAATACGTAGGTGCGGGACCACATATCCAGGAGTCTGGACAGGCTCAATTTGTAAAAATGCCGTAATGTTTATAGCAGCTAACAAATGTGAGTCAAATTATTCGAAGCTAGTACCTTTCATCATCATCCACCTCAATGATCAATTGCCCCCATGTGAAATTGAGTTCCAGGTTTAGCAAGTAGTCGGTAAAAAAATTTATTATTTATTATTAACAGGGAAATACAGATGACCTTCAAAGGTGACATTTGGGGATATAACGGCCCTGGGGCCATTACGCGGGTCCTCAAAAGAATTTGTTCCACAACAGACGTCGCCCTTATGAACTCTGATTCATGCAGAGGTGATAACTTTTGACGTATTTTATTATCTAAATTAAAACAACTGTATTACTGAATAATTCGAAGTTATAAGAATGTTATTGGAAGAGGTAAGCGGTTCTGCCCAACATCTTATGGAGGTCAAGTCACCCGCACGCGGTGCATCCTGCTAAACAAAAAACGAGGCTGTGATCACCCACCAACCTTCACTGAGTAGGCGTGCTAAGGCCCAATTTCCACCTCAATAAAAATCTTTGAGGGAGGGTTATGCCCAGCAATGGGAGTTATCCGGCGGATAAGGAGAATGTTCTATGATAAGCTGTTAATATTATTATTATTTTAATTTTTAACCATATAAAATGACAATTAGATTAAAAAAATTTGGTAGTTAAAGTATTGACGAAAGTTTATCAATATATATTCACGTTATAATCAACGGAATAACTTATTGTTTATCAATTACCGAGCCAACATGAATTCAAAATTATGCAAAATAGTTGAAAATTGGTCTTGTTTACAGTTACTAAGGATATTTATTGTTACTACATAAAATTGTTTTAGGGCTCGAAGTGTTCGGCCCGGAACTTTTCTATCCAATCCCATGGCAACAAGCAGATGAATATTTCAACGCAGGAGAGTTGAGAAACGAGGACGCTTACGTATATCACGTTTGGAACCACTTGACCAAAGGGTTGAAGGCTCACAAGGATTCCCCGTACGCCAAACTCGCAATACAGTTCTGTCCGACGACGTACGAGTTGTACGGTGAACAATTTGGCACCTAAGATATCCTTTATTCTTTTAGCAAGTTTACCAATAAATAAACGAATAATCATCTAGGTTATGTCCAGCAGTGGACATTTATCGGCTGGTGATGATGATAATGAAACTAACAATCACTTTTAACAGTGCTTTTAAATATAACTAGAAAAACTCATTAAGTGTTTTAAATCATACCGCTAACATAAGTATTGATAACAGATAATGTATACTATGTGTACTCTGTAATCTGATAGTGCTGTGCTGATAACCAGATTATTGATTATTTTTAACCTATAGCGTTATGGTATAATATATACCGATTACACAAATTACGTATTTATTCTTCAATTCATTATTTTAATGTACAGTTTTTATGTATATATATATCCTAATGCAATGAATAACATCCCTGTAAATATAATGGTGTGTACCATTGATTGACAGCATCCTTAAGTATATTTTTTATATTAATAGAATTTAGTTTATAAAATATTATTTACCAATAAAATCAACATTTCCTTTGTTTTATTTTTCCTTTAGTTCCTCTATTTATGAAATCCGAAGTAATAATTTTCTGATATAACAAGAAGTATATAGATGGAAACCTTCATATAAAAATGTCTGTCATATTCATACCTCTGGTCTTAAAACGCCAAAACAAGTTACTTCAGTGCAGTAAAATAAGAAAAATGAAAAAAAGATTATCATGCATAATTTTTTAGTTTTTGTTGTTAAAAATTATATAAGGCAGGATCACTTAAAATTCTAATGAATTCATAAGTTATTTTTAATATCTCAAAAATTGCAAAAAAATTTTGTTTTGAGTAACACGAAAGCGTAGGCTCATTCGCCATTTTCTTGAGAATTTTACAACATTTTATATATCAATCAATAGAGTTCGAAAACCTTAGACTGTATTTAAATATTTTTCACCACAATAGTGCCCTTTGAGTCCAGGTATCGATATATTCAAAGGAACAATGAGACGTACTCGTCTGTGAAGAAATAAGCGAGACAAAGAAATAACATCAATGTTCTAAAGCGTTGTGCACGATGTGATAAAGCCTTTTTTTGTTTAGGCGTATTACTTACCATTAGGTAAACATCCTGTTCCCATAGCTTCAGCAAATAAAAAGTACGCGATATATGTCAGAGATAAAACGAGGAATAGTAGTATATCATTTATGAGGTGAACATCCTTAGTCAAATATGTAAACTCGAATCCTTTTCATTTATATGCTAAATATAGAGTATATAGATATATCCTGCCTCATTATTTCAATTACATAAAGCATATCTTCGTTAATTTACATACCAATACCGTATTCATTAAATTGTTCAAACAAATGTAAACGTGTTCTTGGTGAAGAGAATAAGTATTAATGCAAACTAGGTTACGTTTGTGTTTAATATAGCATTGCTTAGGAAACCGTCAACTACAAAATTTTAATTTGCAGGGATAAAAGTAATTATTGATATTTTGATAATTACCAACGTGTCCTGGAAAAATGTTTGTATCTTGCAAAAGGTTAGTTCGCGGCATGCATAGAAAAATCGCTATCGGTTTCGTATTATTCATTATTTTCTATTTCTTTGTGGCTTTGCATAACGATGAAGATACTTTTACGAATCTTCGCGAAGATATATCATGTCACTACTCTGACACAGATGATGCATTAACACCAGCGGATGACTCTTTCTCTCCTTCACCTCAATCTATTTTCTTTCATGAGACTTCGTGTAGACGTTTTTTGACTTCAAGAGAACTGTGTGCGATAGAGTCCGCTGCGCGTGCGCATCCCGATTTTCAAATCCACATTTTGTTTAGTTCACCAATCTCTAAAGTTAATCTTAGTAATCCCATTTTTAAGTTATTAGATATGTTTTATAACATAAAATATGCAAGAGTACATATAAATAAATATGTTAAGAACACCCCGCTGGAGGAGCTAGTAAAGATGGGTGCGTTACAACAATCTCGGTGGCCAGTACCTCACACTTCGGACGTGTTAAGGTTAATAACTTTGTATAAATGGGGTGGTGTGTATTTGGACCTTGATTTTGTAGTAGCTAAGTCATTACATTCATTAGCTAAAAACTGGGTGGCGAAAGAGAGTGACACTAGCTTTGCTAACAGCGCTATGGCCTTCTCGAGGGACCAAATAGGAAGAAAAATTGCATATGCGTTGATAAGGTAATGTAAAAATTAATGATTTATATCCCTTTATTATATTTTTTAACATGGTTCAAGTTTTGAGAGGACAGAGACTTTTTTCTTTTCTATTTTATTTTCTCCTTTATCATATTCTTACTTACTTACTTTACTTCTTTATCATTAGTATTTAGTTGTGAAAATTTTTGAAGACCAAAAATAGTCATGTGTTTCAAAAATAAATTTTGTTTGTATAAAAACAGAATTATTTTTTTTTCTTTTGTTTATAATTCGATTAAATTTATAATTGTTAATTTTTTTGTACTTTTTGTATTAAAATCAAACTTTTACCAACCAAACGAGAGCTCTTCATATGTGTCTCATATATCTTGACATTGATATGATTGAAAGTAAGACTTGTACGTAGATTTTGATCACCTTCAGAGAAATGGAAACAACATTCAATGGCGACATTTGGTCACACAACGGCGCCGGCGTCATTACACAAGTTTTCAAAAGAATTTGCCATACAACTAACGTCACTCTAATGTCTGCCGCATCCTGTGAAGGTGATAACAACCGTAATTGTTCTATACAAATTAAAAACTCACTAAATAGGGATAAAATAGAGTGTAAAATGTTATTTTTTTATGCACAATAAGCAAACATTTGAGCTGGATTTCACACGGAGTTAAAAGAAAACAAAGCAGTGAAAGTTAAACCGTATTTGTACAGTATACCCCGGATCTTATATGTTCACGAATAACAGCAATACTGTTGCAGTAGCAGATTTACACAATGAGGATGGCAGCTAACCAAGCGGCTCTGAAAAACCTTGCCAACGGTGAAACAGCAATAACTTGTACGTTATATTAATTTCAGGAATCGAAGTGTACAGACCAGAACTCTTTTATCCTATTAAATGGCAAAATGGTGAAGAATATTTCAAGCCGGGAGAATTGAAAAATAAAGACGCATACCTTTATCACATTTGGAACCATGTGACCAATCATTACCAAGTTCATAGAGATTCTCCGTATGCAAAGCTTGCAAAACAATATTGTCCATTAATTTACGAGTTCTATGGCGATAAATTTTGAATTTGTTTGAAAACCTATTAAATATCCAAACTGTTCAAAAAAATATTATTATTTATGTATTAATTGCGTTTTTCTCACAATCCTAAAAAGTTTTTTGATCATTACGATACACTACGGAATGAAGCAAACGGGAATCATTATCCAGTTACTGGTAATAAGTCTCTGTTGCCAGAGACCGTCTAGGTAGGTAGCAGCACCTGTTGCACCTGATAAACAAACATATCTTATATCTCAAAGCGTCTAGAGCAATGTGTTGCAGTGTATATTATCTTAACTAGCGGTACGTTGTTATGGGCATATAAGATGATTATCTTGCCCATTTCGTCGCTTTGTCGAATAAAAAAAACCAGTACTTGTTCTTTGTGACAACTCCTGTATAAACTTTTTTATTATCAAGCGGTTGCAATTTTAGAAATAACGATTTTTAAGATTATATGGATATTATAAATAGAACCTTTACTTCCCCCTTTTGATCAAAATCTTCTTCGTCTATCGGCTGATGATGATGATGATAGAGTATAATCGTTAAAGAACGTATTCGATTATCGATTATTATATTCTCATATAACTTGTAATCGATAATTGGATAATTACGCCCTGATCCAATTTCAATTTTTATTTAATTTTTTATTACTATACTGAGTTTTTAATTTAAATTTTACGATACTAAATATAGTATAAATAAATAATAGTGAAAAATTTATTATAATAGTGTAAAATTTAAATTAAAAAATTTACTTCCTGTGCGTGGGGTGTTAAAATTATTATGTTATAGATATTTTATATGGTATGGGACATAAGCCCCAAAATATATATATATATATTTATACCAGGACGTTCCAATAAAATACAGTACATAATATAAAGAAACGTGATACTGTAGAAATAAAACCTTATTAAAATAATACATTGTAGAAAACGAAATTACTACATAATACTTACTTTAGTTTTTTTTTTGATGATTTTCATTAAATTGTTAATTTTGTTGTTTGGAATAAAATATGCTGTGGTGTATTAACGATTTAGTGTAAGAATGGTTGAAATTTTTGGGAATGGTGTACTTCGTAAAATATTTTAAAAATCTTGCAAAAGTTTTTACAGGGCGGCTTGTAGGATGAAAATATCTAGTTTTAAAACCTGGTCGCCTAAATAAGTTTCACTCTTCCCGTTATATTTGTAAACAAATTGCAAATACAATGCAATATATTAAAAAAGATCTTTCACGGAATTGTTATTGAATAAGTATATTCCAAATATTCAGGTCGGTTGTTACTCTTGAATGAATGACAGTTTGTAAATTTTCAATTTTAATATTTCAAAAACTTTGGTTTAAAAAAAGTGTTACATTCCACTTGACTATAAGATTAAGAAAATGATAAGTATGTCACTTAAACAATTCTTTAATTTTTTGTTAACTCTTTGCTTACTTAACTTTTATTTACAGCTTTTTAAGAGGTGTTACAAAAAGTCCAAAATATAAAAAAGATTGCAGGTTGTGTTTGAAACCAGGAATTTCAAATATATGTGATGAGGCATCTGAATTTAATTATGTTGATTGTATAAAAACAATTTTAGGAATTAAGGTAAAAAAATACATACACAGTTGTTACTTCATTATAATAATTACAGGGCTATGAGTATATTACTTAAAAGGTTATAAAAGAATCGATTTACGTTATTGATAAATTATAATAAATTTTTGTATGAAATGACTGTAATGGACTACTATTAACTTAATATTATTGACTATATACTTATTATTTAACCTTTGGAATATTTCAATATCTTGTTGTTATTCTTTTCTATATATTAATAACATTTGTTATCAAATTAAACATATGTGATATAGATTAGTAAGGATGATGGTAAACCACAATATATTTTTATTTGCGAATGCTGCGAGGAAAAAATCAAATTGATGTCTAGGCTTAAGGAAACTGCTGAGTCCACTCAATGGAGGCTGCAACAAGAATTAGAAATGGGTAATGAAAAATCATTTTAATTATTGACAACAAATCTGCAGGCTTAGACTTTCCATTCAATCCCCACATAACATCCAACAACCTTTAGCAGTGGTGCACTATATAATTTACAGATATTTACTCAGAATTCTTAGAATTCATGATTTAGTTTTAAAAAAATCATGTACCAGATTCTACTGTGGATTTCTGGATTACTTCTAAGAGAAATTTAATCAATCTCTTTTCTTTAGAATTTAATTGAATATTAAAAAGTATTTATGAAATTATTTAAAATAATTAAAAAAGAAACTTAAATAAAATTACTATGCAAAACTTTTTTCAGAAGCTGAATTAATTACAGAATTAATTAATGTGACGCAGATATTTGGAGTTGTAGAGTACATGGTGGTTATTTCAATGTGAATACTTTAAAAGTTTCATGCGATTGGACATGTGGAAAATGTCACAGTGTATTCTTAAATAAGGTAATGATGTATTCATCATTGTCCTAATTATAGAGATCTTGAGATCATTGGTATACCTTGGTATCAGAAAGAAACTCTTTGATATATTTTATTATGTATCTAGGTGTACTATGTGTAGTTTATGTACAATGAGGTTTATCATCATCTCAAGCAATGACTACTGTTGAATGCAGTTTTCTTCATTCACAGAGAGAAGAGAAATCAAGACTGATTTTAATTAATAGTTAAAAAGTCAATAAGGTCAATATTACTTACATTACGATTCAGTTAATGATAAAAAAATCACTGTATTTTTGTCATCTATATCTCTTTACTAAAAATACTTTAAGAAAGACTTCCAAGACCATGAGCTTCTGCCAAGTTGTCGGACTAAATTGAGGAATTACATCTGTGAGTCTTGCAGTGCTCAGTTCAAAACCTTATCGCAACTGAATCGTCACAGGTGAAATTACGTGTTACTTATATTTTAATAAACAGTCCCCCTTGTGTTCCCACAACTGGGACTTAAGACTTTTCATAAGGAGAGTCAAGGCTATTTATTCACTGATGAGGGTGACACACTAAATGCAGATTGGTGGATGTTGATGTCCACGGAAGCTGTTGTTCTTGGAGCGTATCAGTTTGTTTACGATGCTTTACTTCACAGTAAGCTTGACTGAATGAGGATCGAACCCACGCCATTATGATATGTACAGGGAATCTAATGTTTACAAGTATTTACTGGTGGTAGATCTCTGTTGCTACAGGCGGCCTAGGTAGGTTCCAGCCGATAAACAGTACTGTGCAAACATTTCCGTGTCCTGGTTTGAAGGGCGGTTAGATGATTCAAATCTACTATCCAAAATTCGATAAGCCGTGGGTCCGGGTCCACGAGCCCAGTATGAGATGAGCTGTAAGTCGAGATTGAAGTCGAATTTAGGATATTATGTAGCATCCTATGAGTTCCGGTTATAGACTTTAAAGTATTCAATATGTTTCTAGAATACTCCATACGGGTGAGTTAAGTCACGTGTGCGCGTCGTGCCCTTACCGCGCGCGCACGAAGTATGCGCTGTCGGTGCACGCGCGCGCTCACAGCGGCGCCAGGCCCGTCGCGTGCGCGCACTGTCCGGCCACCTTCCCCAGCGCCTCGAACCTGGCCTCGCACAGGCGGAGGCACCTACCGCCCGCGTATCACTGCGACCTCTGCCAGCGCGGCTTCAAGTTTAAAGAAGTAAGCTTAGCCTATATGAGGTAATTATAACAAGTATAGAGTACTGGTGTTAGATCCCACCACGACTCTTTCTACCGTCAGGCATTAGAATACATTGTTACGGGCAGGCGTACCACTTACCATCAGAGGAATGTCAAGCTCGACACCCCGCTTGTTACATAAAGAGTAGTGTGTAAACATTACTTTTGTTATACAACGAGACTTACAGCTGATGGTGACTCGCCTGTCCATAACAACATGGCATTAGTTAGGATGATATACACAGCACCACATTGCACTCATCGCCTCGAGACATAAGACGTCTAGTTCCATTACCCCAGTAATTTCATTAGCTATAGCGCCCTTCAAACCAGGAAAAAAATGTTTGCAGACTGTTTTAAACAGAGCTACTGCGGTACTTCCTTAGAGGGTCACCAGCAACAGAGACCTACCACCAGCAGTTATTGAAGGGTACTGTAACTAGTGTAATTACTGGGGTAACAAGACTTGACATCTTATGTCTCATAATTTCGAACACAATGTCCTGCAATGTTTACTATCCTTGTCAGACAGCACAACCATTCGGTATAAAAACCTTTGATGAAGACCTATGTCCCACCACGCCCATTGTGGGGCGGGAACCAGAGCCTCGGTTGTTGATTAGCAGGATGCACAAGTACGTGAGGTTGGTTTGAGTTCTGTGAGTTGTGCGGGAAACCCTGGATATACTAATTTTTGCTTTATCTCTGTATCCCTTATTATATACAGTTAATATTACCAACCATCCTTAAACTATCAATGAAATGCCTAGTCTTGTTACCCAAGTAATTCACTAATTACAGTGCTTTTTAATTTCTCATCTACCAGACTCTTCGCAACCATATGGCATCACAGCACCAGACTGTGAGACCTTACAAATGTAATATATGCGGCAGGACCTTTGCTACAAGGTCAGTATGATTTATCAGGCTGTGGATCTGGGTCCACAAGCCCAGTATCAGATAAGTTGTAAGTTGTTTTGGCTTGCGGGTTAACATCACCACAAATCTAGCTAGTACGATATATCTTTTATCTGTCAATACCACACTGTTGGTGGTGGTTACTTGTGATGAGGGGGAACTTAACATGATATTAAGGGATATGCTTCAACATAATTATGTAATGCTATTGCATAAGATGAGTTTTGTCATCTGAGTATTTTCACCAGTACAATGTGTTTACCATACTAATCAGTGTAAGGGTTATGAGCATGCATATCCCTATCAAGAAATTATCTTGCTGGTGTTATAATTTCATAAAATATTAAAAAACAAACTTGTTTTCAGAAAGATGATGAGGCATCACGAGCGTAAAATACACAATCGACCCAAATTGAGATCAGGTGTTACACCAATTTATTTGAGGTAACGAGGTGATTGAACGACTTACAAGAGATCAGGTTAAACATATACAATTATTTTGCTTCAAAGCTTGTAATACAAAATGTATAAATTAATGACTGTAACTAAATATATTTTTTTACGAGACTGTTATTTTAATTATTTAAAAAGCATCACTATAAGTCAGTTTTTCGGAGCAGCTTTTATATTTCTTTTTGTGTTTTGAAGTTGTGGCTAAACATGAGCAGGGCTTTTTCAAACCCTCCTGACTAGTTAGTTAGTTACCTTTCATAACGTAAATTGGCTGTCGTAACAGCTTTACAGCAATCCGACTATCAATCTAAAGGACAATTTACTTTCATATTTATAACAAACAAACCAAAACCCTTTCGTGATCATTAACAACCATTAAAAATCCACTCCTGGATGAGGGCATCCCATGAATATTTCAACACCAATTGGTCCTGCACCACCTATATCCAGCAGTTTTCAGCAACATTCCAACTTCACCAGACCATTGGTCCACTTTTGGGGAAGGTCTTTTATTACTTGTAATTACATTGTCTATGTGTCGTGTACCTAGACAGTCCTTTCAACTCTTGTTTTTGCTGCCAAATAAATGATGCCAAGTCAAATCTCAGCAAGGATACTGTACTGAAGCTTGAGAAACTATTTGAGTAATGTATAAAAGAACTTTTCTCTATTTGTTGAAAAGTAATAGTAAATTACCACAGGTGAATGACTGTTGTGTAAAACAATAACCAAAACATAAGATATGAAATACAGAACTAATTTCTTAGTATCTTCTTAAGGTGCCTCTCTGACTAGTGAAGGTTGGCGGTATCTTAATTCTGTGATATTAGGAGACCCCAGTAGCGAAAACAAAGACAGACGATAGTACTAATGACACCTTTAATGATGGGACAAAAAAAAACAATTCTGATAAAAAAGAAATCATATTTTTATATGTAAAACATTTACCATTATTTACACTATGAGATGTATTTGGTTTCAATTTGTACCTTATTTCATAGGGCCACGGACCATTTAGATCAGTAAGATGTGTCATACCAAATTTTTAATGATTTAATTTTTAAGTAATGTATTTTTTATGAAGCTATCGTTTCATTTAACTGTACTAACATCATGGAATGTAAATAATGCTGAAAAGGAGTTTTAATAATATTATTTTTGTTTCATCAGGATGGATTTGCTTTCTATCCCATTTCAGAAGTGGTCTCCAATACACAGTAATTAAAACATAGTAATCAACTAATGTTACATGAAATTTATTGAACATTGTAATGAATTGAATTAATTATTGGCATTATTATGACAACTTATTTAGTTATGCTTATCGATTTTTTAACTTTCACTAGTAAGTTTTTCAATATTACCAATTAATAATTTTTTAAAACGGTTTACAAAATTTCAACCGAAAATTTGCATGATATGAATGATTGAAGAGAAAAACATTTTTTTTTAAGAATTTTTATTTACTTACAGTCCTAACCATCACATCACTTCTTGGAGGCCGCGCCTACTTTGGATTTCTTAGTACCACGCACCTTCTTCATTCTGTTCTTGCGTTCCTTGCGCTGTTTGCGTGTTGGTCGCTTCTTTTCATAAAGACCGTGACGTGCCAGTCTGTGTTTAGGTTCGAACTTCTTAGCGAGGTCCAATGTGTCATAGATTAAAGCAAAGCCAGTCGACTTGCCGCCGCCAAAGTTGGTTTTGAAGCCGAAGACGAAAACAACGTCTGGTGTAACTTTGTACATTTTAGCCAGCTTCTCACGAATTTCCGTCTTGCTGACGGTCGGTTTTCCAGGGTGTAGCACATCGCAGACCATCTGCTTACGCGCCAACAACCTGAAAACCACAAGCGTTGTCACACATAACCTGTCATGGCGAGGCGAAGGATGATTTTAAATGGTTGTCGCGATTCATTATTGACTCAAAGTTAACGTAAAGCACATTTACCTGTTGGTCATGAATTTACGAGTACGGATTGTTGCCGTTCCTTCACTCATTTTTGCTTATTTTAGAGAATTTGGCGTGATTGACGCACGTGTCTCTAACAACTTCGCAAAGAAAAAGAACGTTTTAGTGTTGCTACATAAAAAATGCGGATATGACAATTAATTAGTGTTGTTTGATTATATTTTTATTAAATATAAAATTTCGAGAATTACCTAAGTTTAGTTTTAGTTTAGTAAAAAGTAAAACACATTTTAGTTAAATTATTTTTAGTTATTATATTGTTATTCTTATTATACTTTTCATACCGGCTTTCTGAAGAAATTACATTGATTACAATTTTTGGTAATTGTTATAATTTATCAAATTATTATTGAGATTATTATTACAAGGTTAAAAATAAAATTATTCTTATCATTGTTATTTCTTTGTAGAAATAATTGAAATAACAAATAAAATAACAAATCGGAGTGGATTTAAAACAGAGGAAAATATTGTAATTTCATTATTTAAATTATTCCGTTACAAGTGAAAACTAGCTTACAAAAGAAATTTCCTTTTATCGAAATATATCTAAAGTATTGATACAACAAATGGTTAATAGATGGCGCTTAATAAAATTAGTTAATTTTTTGAATAAAAAAAACGTATTTTTACCTTTAAGTTTAAATTCAATGGTCGCAATATTTTTTTTTCCGAAATCTTAGATATCTTTATGTTATAGTTGCATTTTGATAGTTTTGTGTATTAATGATTTAAATATGAATATAATTGCAATGAATTTTTTAATGTACTTTGACGGATGAGGGTACGATTGGTGTAGTACTAGGTACTTTAATTTAAAATATAATTAGTCTAGAGTCGACAATCACATGTCATGATGTATTTGTAATTCTAGGCTATAAATATATAATTTTTTTGTAAATTCCATTTACAATTTGGTTTTTCTTTTTAAAACTGATAAAAGAAGTTCGTGCCATTACAATGCCAGTAAGTAATTGTACATTGAGGCTGCCGTTTATAATACACAATACACTAACATCAAAGGTTACTCTCCAGATCCTCTGACATTAAATTTATTTTTCGAAGACTGCTGTATGAAAATGTCAACATAATTTGTAATTAAATAAAAGGTCAATCGAATTTTTTCAAGTTTGCTATACTATTTTTTATACTTTTGGTAATGACAATTATTCAAAATACCTTAACGTTTAAGTAATAACATCAAAGTAAATAATTAGTACTTAAAATGAGAAAATAGAATATAAGAGACTTATGTCCAGCAGTATGACAATAGGACCATAATAATTTAACCCTACAAATCCGGTTTTATAAACGTATGTGAATTTACAAATCTCATTAAATTATTAACACTCTTTTATTGTTTAGATAGATAGTCTGATAGATAGATATAGCCTTGTATGGATTATTGATAAAAATACCGCCTGTTATACTAAGCATGTCCGAAGATTGAAACAAATATTGTTATACACGATCAAAGATTAAAATAATTTTCAGTTAAGGAGATAAAAAATTTTAAGAACAGGAACGCAGCTAGGACTTCTTAAGTGCTATATATTTTTTTGCTGCTCCGTAAATCAGTTACAAATATTTATATAGAGCGACAACGAACGTTTGTTCATAGCAATTTGGCGCTAGTTCGGATGATATACACTGCCACGACGTTCTGTTCATCGTTTTAAGACTAAAGGTGTAAAAAAGTTTTGTTACCTAGGTAATTTAAGTAGTTACAGAGCCTTTCACTAACCACAAATTAAACAGTAGAATCAATTTAGTTTTCTACCTAATGTCGCCTCCGGTGAGTATTTTCCCTGTTACGTCGTTATTACGTTGCGATCCGTTACCCATTAAATGTTGACCTTTACATCATCGCATGGGGAGCCTTAGTAGTTTATTATAAGTTTCTACGGTAGTACTATGGGGTGGCTGGGCGGCGGCCAGGGTGTTCCGCCCCATATCGATCGCTTCAGGCGCCAGTTGTATTTCGTTCAAGCTGAAAAGCACTAGCAGTGTTAGTTCAAGATACGAACGGACGAGATATCTCTGCCTTCGAGTTACGTATTCGGAAGTAAGTTATAATATTTTTTTTAATTGTTTTTATACTGAATTATACTTGTTATTTATAATAAAATAATATATGTTGTTTATAATTTTCGAAAATATTGCTCCAATATGTTTATTTCATCTTTATAATGTAGTATTAAAAATTTAGTATTCGTTAATAAATATCAAACTGCAAATAAGTTAAATTATATTATTAAGTACATTTAGCCAAAAAATAAAATGTTTTTTCTCTTTTTTTTTTGCAATATTTTATACTGTTAATAGAAATAACAGTTAACGAAAGCAATTTTTCCATGTTCAGATGTTATGTTTTACTTTAGAGTATACAGTTTTCAGTAGTAGCTCATGACAATAACGTGAGTAGTAAGTTACAAAACAATATTTTTTTAAAATTCTCAAATTTCAACTTTTCGCTTTTAATAGATGATAATTTAAATTAATTTTTAAGTAGCGGCGTGGCGTATAGGTTAGTCCTTGTCTTGTAACATGAGGTCCTTGGTTCGATTCGGGACTACCGATGCTGTGTAGTATGAACGGCGGTAGGATAATTTCGCATTTGTTTCGTTATCAACTAAAATATTGTGAAATATTAAACATTCTAAGATCAGATCTGTTCACGTCTATAGGCTTAATCTTCACTTCATCACCTAACATTGTGTGTATGGTCGAGTAAGCCTTAGGTTAGCAGACGCAAAGTATAGTTCTGTATTTGTTGTAAACTTTTTTTGCTAAACGTTATAATAAAAATATAAGAATGGAGTTCTTAATGCGAAAATTAATATTTACTGATTTCTATTCGTTTTTTTTTATATAGAAATAATATTGCAAGCTTACTTACTGGATTCGTGTGACGCATTAATTATTGTGATGAGGTCCGTCCCCACCTCAGCGTATTTCCTAAAGACGAGCCGCACGGACACCACGCCCTTCACCGAAAAGATACACCAAATATTTTTAGACACTAAATTGTTATTTTACTTACGTTTATATATGGCCATAATTGTCTGCAGTCCCGCAACTCATTACTGATATATTTTTGTTCCCCAATTAATTATTCTACGATCACTTGATTAATGTTTGATATCTATTCGTAATTTTAAAGGAGCAACTTTGTACTTAATAAATTTAATTGTACACAGCGTAATTAAATACAAGAGAGGTATGTTTGTCTGTTTGTTCGGACTTTTGAATTCACGGTCTTTTCACTGGCCGATATTCGCCAAGATATCACTACTAAACTATAAAACACTACGATAACGGATTTGATGTCTTGCCCCATAAAGCGTCAAGCGCATGTGAATCTGTGTATTTTAACTAACTTCTTAGCATAATGTTATGCCGGTACTCTCCTAACTTCCTCGTCTAGAAAACCTACTACTTCGCGCAGGAAGCACGTCCAAACTACAGATAAGGTGAAGAACAACAAGAAGGAAAGGAAAAATAATAACAACTAGTGTGGACATTGTTTTATCACACTAAGCTATGTGAACTTTAGTCATTTGAGATTCTGATTACTGATGAAAGTAGACACGTAATGTCTTAACTTCGTTATTTTACGTATGATTACAACTTTTAATTACATACATAACCAATCGTAGACGAAATATATATAAAAAATTTTCGTTTTCTCAGAAATCCTAATTAAATATTTCATGTAACATTATCGTATGATAACGGCGCGTTAAAATAATATCTGTATCAACGTTACGTGGACGTAGACTTGTTTCCAACGAAGTTGTCATCCTTGATACATTTCGGGGAAAACGCTTCTTCGCAGACTAAACAAATTTCCTACATGTTTATAACAAAGCGATATCTTTAGTTATAAACTTAAAAACATATTTAACAGAAATCAGTATTATCATAAAGTAAACACTTTATTTTTTAACAATTATTATATGAATGATATATTTTTAATTTTGTTTAAAATTTAACAGTTGCTTCAATTCTTCTTCTTCTCTTCTTAACCTGCAATGGGCAAACATTTCACTTCTAGTTTACATCGTGTTAAGTGACCATGAAACCGTGGATAGTAAAACTTCTCTTACAGAATACCCTGGCTTTCAACTGTCAACAGATTTATAATAATAGCCAGGGGGATTGAGTACAACTCTATCAACCAAAGTCCACATCATATGTTGCAGGAATCGAAACCTTCGTATAACAAGGCAAGAGCATAGTAACTACGCCATGGATGATGGATGATGAAAAATAAATGCGAATATCTATCTAGGCGCAGAAGTCATAGTTACTTTTAAATATAAATTTGATATATTAAGCCTTGATAATTGACTTTTTAAACTTTTTCTTTACTTTTTCCTGCCTAGTCATAGCTTCTTAGAAATTTCTTTATTGCTTTTGAATTCTTCAAAAATTAGATAGGTCATTCTAGAAGGAAAATGACATACAAGGAAATTATATAATAATAAGGAAAATTATTAGTATGAACATGTTAGTAGAAAAGTCTAGTGTATGAAATTACCAAGGTGACAAATGAGAGTAGAATGAAGTATAAGTAAACGTTTTCCAAATTTTATATAGTAAAATAAGGGAACGGAAAAAGGAATATTATTTATTATTTATAAATATTTCTATAATGATGAAAATATTAAATAAACTTGAATATATTTTTGTTACAGATCTCAGAACTTTTAAGACTCTGAAAACGACGAAATTGTTCTACAAAATCACTGTGGCACAGTGTTCTTGTATGGGCGGTAGTTTTGCGGACTCTGATACATTAATACGGTTCTTAATGGTATCCTATCAAAACAAGCCCAACACTTTGAAATTGAATAGTGTGGCGAGGGAGTCGAGTCGTTACTCAGCGAGGGATCCTAGATTAAGAAGCTAAATTTAAAAAAGAATTCTTCCACCACCAGTATTAACGTTGTATAATCTATGTAGTCATGGATAAAAAAGATTCCAATATTATTTTAAAAAGTAGCAGAACTCCAAGGTATATTAGACAAACTGAGGATGTTGTAAGAGAATCATTACTATCTGACTCTACGTCAGGAATTAGTAAAGGCGATGAAGAAAACGCTAGTAGTATAGAAACAACATCGTTTTCGAGCGTAGATATAGAAATCAGCACTACGGAAGGGTTATTAACATTTGGGAAGAGGAATATTATTAATGGAAGTAATAAATCCGGAAAAAAATTTAAGCCTGTCTGCAATCGCGTTGGTGATAAAAATACGCAACATGATAATTTTATCAAAATTACTCTTAATCCTACCGACAACGATAAAGGGATTCGCAATAATCTGAGTGCCCACGTCATTCACTCCAAACCTTGCATACCTGATGGCGGTTGGGGATGGGTGGTTGTATTATCATCATTTGTTATATCTATGATAGCAGATGGCATTAGTTTCTCTTTTGGGTTGTTGTATATTGAATTTCTCGATGAGTTTAAAACAAGTAAATCGGCGACTGCATGGATCGGTAGCTTGTTTATCGCCGTACCACTTCTCTCAGGGCCCATTATGAGTGCTTTGGTAGATAGATATGGGTGTCGAAGTATGACAATATTAGGTGGAATAGTTTCGGCGCTTGGATTTGTATTAGCTTCTGTTTCCAAAACTATCGAAATGATGATGATCACGTTTGGAGTTATTGCTGGACTGGGTCTTGGCCTAGTTTACGTCACAGCTGTAGTTTCTATAGCATATTGGTTCGAGAAGAAAAGAAATCTAGCAGTTGGATTAGGTGCATGCGGTACAGGCGTTGGAACTTTCGTGTATGCACCTATGACTCAATATTTTATTGAAGAATTTGGATGGAGAGGCACAATTCTTTTACTTTCGGGAACACTTTTAAATCTATGTGTATGTGGATGTGTAATGAGAGATCCTGAGTGGTGGATCCAAGAACAAAAGAAACAGCGAAATGAATATAAATTTAATAATAATAAAGATGATAAATCTAAAACTTCTAGCTCTAATTCACTAGCAACTGCTTACATATTTGATTACGATGCACCAACGAGAGGCAAAGGAATGAAACGGCTAATACTAAAAGGTGTCACTCCTGAAAAAGTTATTAGCGATGAAGTAGCAGCTATTAAACGGTATGAAAAGATGTTATGTTTTACTAAAAGCAAATTACAAAGATCAAGATCTATGGATAATATACCAACCTATCTTACTTATAACGACAAGGTAAGATTATTTGATTGCGTTGTTTTAAATGGGAATATACCATTACTTTATTATAATAAATATTTGTGTATCACTTTTTGATCCTAGATGTCCATGAAGATATTAGAGAACATAATTATAACAACAAGCAAAGAATATGATATTGAAATAAAGCATCCGCCTTTTACAAAACAAATTAGTGCGGACACAAGAAAATTGGTCGAGTCTAAGGTACAATATGATCCACCGGCCGTGGCATTTACAAATCAGCTTCTTCACCGAACTCGCTCCGAAAAATATGATCGCAATGTTAAAAATTCATTTGAAAAGTATCAACTTAAAGGCAATACAAAAAATGAAATGGTCAAATTATTAAATCCTGAAATAAAATCCAATGTAAAGTTAATTACAAAGCAGGACAGTAAAGAAAATCGTCGTGAATGGCTTAAGAAACAGTTGTCCGTGAATCATCATTATTTGAAAGACTTGAAAATGCCAATAAATTCAATAAGCCATAGGAACGCAATGTTGCATATAAAAGGATATAGGTTGAAGGCGTCATCGTGTCCCGATATATTTAAAAATTCAATGATCACTATAAATGAGAAGGAAGAGGTAAGGCATACAGGAGTAATCATTAAAGCATATATAATAAGAGAGCGCTACAGTTAATGAAATTATAGGGTTGCTAACACCATGTAAAAGTCATGTTCGTCCCTAATCGTTTAAAAAATTTAACGTCTTACAGCTGCAAGTTACAAAGTGACAAGGTGTGTTAACAATCTTAAATAATCCTTGATTTGTATGAGCGGATTTATCAATTCTTTTTAAATCTGTGTTTAGTGAAAAAAAAGAGAATGTACCTCATAATTTTGTATTAAGGTTAAATGAAGCACTGGTTAATAAAATTTTACTTCAATATATGTCATTTTCAGAAATGGAGCAATGAAATTATAACTTGCTTCGCTGACATGTTCAATGTAACGTTGTTCAAGAAGGCGACGTTCAACCTTATGTGCTTGGGTACATTGATTTTGTTCATCTGGTTTATTGTACCCTACTTTTACTTAGCTGAACACATGATACAACAAGGATATTCTGAGGATGATGGTGCTTTGATGTTGAGTATTATTGGGATTACGAATACGATTGGGATGGTTAGTAAAGTGTTTAAGTAAGAAAGCATTTCAACTGTGGTAAAAAGAGTTCTTTTCATAAAACTAGTCGTACTCGTTCTTTTTTTCATTTCATAAACATCCTATGGCTCCAAGATAGGGCAAAAGGCATCGAAAGTTGATTCTCCATCGCGTTCGTTCTTAGACATCACCCTTTATCTCATACTAGTTCTCATAAACTAGAAAAAAGTTTCCTCAAACTATCGGGTGTCCCGTGGCAAATTTAGGATTTGTAATTCGAATATTTTTCTAACGGTTGCGCGAGGGACCGGGGAGGGGTTACATTTTGGCGCGGCATTTATGCGGATTGGTCAGTCACGATGTCGCAGTGGACTGGTGCTCTTTCTGATAATGGAATAATTGGACCGTTTTTTTTAACATTCTCGTGGAGCAACCGTAACTGTTGATAGTGATGTCTATCGCCGCATTTTTATACCGAAACTAAGAGAACATCCATCGAACAGCTCTCACACGTGGTTTCAACAAGATAGCGCCACGCCTCACAAAGCAAGAGCAACCATGAGCCTCTTTCGCGAGATACACTCAGAATACTCTTGAAGAATTCCGCGAGTGTGTATGTCGCGATGGATAAGATTTGGACGAAGTGATCCTCAAAAAATAAAATCCGCATGTCTCGTCTTTCTTTTTATGACAAATATGTACATTCTAAAATAATAACATCTTTTAATTTAATTAAAAAATCCTAAATCTGCCATGGGACACCCTATACTTTATATGGAAGAATTTATTTCTAATCTTCATGTACTGAAATTATAGTTAATGAGTAACAAACTATCCTATATTTAGACGTTATAACGACATCGATACTAAGAGGTTCTTTTTACATCATCTATTCGTTTTGGAAAGTGGTCCAATTCTGATAATTTTCAGAAGAGGTAAACCCCGATATGTCATTTTAAAATTTGGAAATAATAGTTCTAATACGGAGATAAAAAGAAATAGTTGATTTTTCACCAATTAATTTCAGATGATATTAGATTATTTTCATTTTACATCTCTACTCAACTTCGCAGCACGCAGAAGTTATTTAGCCTTAAGTCTGCTTAAAATAATTAAATTTTAAATAAAACAAATGGAATGGATATCAACTAAGTAGCGAAACTTTTGCGCATTTAAACCTTATCGAAGTCAAAATGTTGAAGACTAAAGATATAACAAATTAAAAAAAATGCCAGTACAGGTGAGATGAAATATAACAAGAGCAAATACTATAATTCTATGGAATATTGGTGAAAAACAAATTTACAAAATGATGTACCGATAATGTCGAGGTTGCCAGAAATAGAGAATTGTTGATTACAAGGCGACAGACTTTGTGTCTGTGCCAAATTTCCACTGAATACTGTTAATTTTCTAAATCTGGAAACTGAAATGAATAATATGTTATTTGTTTTCGGCACATTATTTATTTACTTTTCATGGTATATTATTATTGTCATTAGATCTTTATCTGGTACAAATCTTTTGTGTCTTAACATTGACTAATTAAAACAGAATAACTAATAAGAATAGCCCCCATTATCGTTTTAGCTTCAGCTTACGGCCAGATAAAAGTGATGTTCACTCCTCTTAAAAATAGACTTCATTTAATTGAAGACATAAGATTCAAGGAACGCCATTAAGCCTTACTTTTCGCTAATCTTCCTGCCTCCTCTCATCCCATCCTCGGCGATTAAAGTAATACTAAACATATTGAAACGTCTCTGGTGATTTCAAAAGTTTTCTTCTGAAAGAATCATAATTTAACATCATCCATCTCAAAGATGAAGGCTCAACTTGACGTTATTCAGAAGAATTCTTAATAATAAAAAGATTTTATATTGTTAGTCTTAAAACTACGGATACTAGATATTATTGTACCATTATTTTTATTACAGGTTTGTCTTGGGTGGATCGGAGATTTTCCTAAGGTATCCATTGGAAACTTGTACGCGGTTTGTCTTATACTATGCGGCGCATCTGTTGCTGCAATACCTTCTGCTGTATCTAATTATTGGATTTTAGTATCTATATCTTCGGCCTTTGGGTTACTATTCGCAGCATCATTCACTTTCACACCAAGTCTGCTCGTTAAATTAGTATCATTGGATGATTTCACTTCGGCCTACGGATTAGTTTTATTGGCACAAGGAATAGGTCACTTAATCGGGCCACCACTTTCTGGTGAGTATTTCTCCCTAAAAATACCTTTCATCGTCACATATCACAATTAAAGTAGAATTTAATTTCAACGTCATTGCGATTGGTAACAAAACCTAATTGATACCTTTTTATTCAATGATTGCGGTCCGCAATATTAGCCATCCCGATCAAAATAGAGGACATCCAATGTAAGAAACAATTGATCTAGTTTTTTTTTGTTAAGGTATCAATCGTTATATTGATCACAACTATAATTCACGAAATCTGATGAGCCTTGTGCACATCATTAAGTATTTTCTTAAGTCATCATATTAGTTTTAGTAATTTGAAATTTGATTTTGAAAATCTTGTTTTTATTTCCATAGAAGCTGTAACAAGCGTTTTTCTGAAGAGAAGTTATCTTCTTAACAGGTCTGATTTATGATTTGACGTACTCCTGGGAGCTGGCTTTCTACCTCGCGGGCGGCTGGATAATAGTTTCCGGGGTGCTCATGTCATTCATTCAACCCGTAAGAAACTATCAAGAGAAACATGAAGATGAAAGAAACCGTGGAGACTCTATTGCATAAGCTTCTTTTATCAAACGAAATAAACAATCGTTTACTATATATTCTAAAACCAAATTATGTACTAAGTCACTACACAATGATTCTTAGCAGGTACACATTAGGAAACTGTTTTTAGGAAAATAAAATAATATTATTATTGATAATATGCAATACAGTTACAGTACAGTAATTAAAACAAGGTTTTTTTTATATATATGAAGAAAATTTTGTAATTTCGTAATATTAATTTAATTATTTCATTACATCCACTCATTTATCAGCGTATAGCTAGAGAACAAGTCCTGCTATGGACTGCTGCGGGCTGGCAATGATGATGGAGATTATATCAAATGTACCAAGCTTAAAGCGCATCTTCAAAATATAATCAAATTTATAATATATTCAATAGCCTTGTAGATTATTAGATTATTCCTATTGTAATTAATAATTTATGAAAATGTTTGTTCGTAAAAATAAAGTCAATGTTGAATAGTGATGAATGAGGTTTTAATTCGTTATGAGGAAGCCGAATTTCTGTCCGTATAACTTTGCTTGTCACGTGTCCTTGATAGTAGATAATAAACATATATAATATATTTCCAAGCCGTTTGCCGGTGGCTAGCTATTTATGTTTTGTGATTCTGGTCACTAGCCCTGAGTTCAGTGAAGATGCAATAGTCAAGAACACTAATAGCGTGTACTCCAAACCATGCAATGTGGTTTTTTAGTCTTCGCCGTAACGCTTATGCCGTCAACGGAAATAATAAATATATATACAGGTTTTATATTTCATTATTCTTACCTTGAATAATTTTAATTAATACAAATCGTTTATATACAAGATATTTCTACCATTTGTACCACCATAACCCAACTTATTTGCAGCTCCCACCACTTACTGTTAACCCGTTTTAAGAAGCTTACTCCAAGCCTATATAAAAAAAGAACCATGATTTATTTCTAATGTCATGTTATATTGATACTGATTTAAAGTCATTTAAATTTATAATGTATTGTAAACGTTATTCATTATTCTCTAGTTTACAAATTACATCCTTTGACCACTTTTAAAGGGTAGGCTACATAATGTTACTTTTTGATAATTAACGTTATTTGTCTTTAGAACCGAATAAAAAAATGTTTTTCTAATTCGTGTTGACGAATTATTTGTTATGACGCACGCACTTTACTATAGATAATCTTAGATTAATACAATCTTATATATTTTTATTATTATCTATAGCAAGGCATTAAAAGTTATTGGCCTTCCATAAAGAGGCTCACTGTACACGTGTCTTCTTGCCTGAAGGACATTGTACTCACATGTTTTGTGCTTTTAATCATTGTTAAAAATATTTGAGTAATGATAATTAAATATAAGTCATTCTAGTTTATGTTTACTACTACTAGAGGTTTTTAAACAAAAATAAGTGCGGTTTTCAGCAAATACCTTAATCGGTACCGTAATGATATCAGTCAAATGCGTAGCGATCTAATTTATATGGTAAAAGTAAGTAAGTGGCCTATTTTGGTAACCTACAGATGGAATCACTTTTCTTTTAAAAATTATGGAATAAGATCGAAAAAGTTATTTCGTTGGTTAAAAAGAACTGACCGCTCTACTTGAAGATAACACTTAATAATGATGAGGTACATAGGACCCGTCCTAGAAGTCCCTACAGCTCTACATAGTCCAAGAATTTACACATTCAGTAACAATTTTTGAATCTATCGTAAAATAATATTGTATACATTTTCCCCTATTACACCTGAGTAAAATTTTTGAAACAAAACCAGAGGTGAAGTGCCTACAGGCCTTATGCATCCCTATAGACGTTCAATAATAGTTTAACACATACCTATAGGCATCATCATCAGCCGATAGACGTCCACTGCCGGACATAGGTCTCCCGAAATTATCTCCACAACTATCTCCGGCATACTTTTGCATAATAAATATATATAAATTATCATAACAAAACCTAACACAAATATGCCTGAAACAAACACATTGTTCACAGGGTACATGTTTGTCTTCAAGTTTGTTCCTAATAAACAATTTTTTTTAAAGAAATAATGCTGTGCTTGTACCTTTACGTACGTATTTATACATATATGCATTTGAAAGGCGTATATGTTTGTTATCTGTAACAAAGAGAAGTCTATCAGATTTCTGAATCTTTGTCAAATAGAAGAGGCTTATGAAAAACATACCCGTGTTTATTTCTGAACAGAGTAATAATCAAAATATAAAATTTTGTTTTATTAGGAAAGAAGTCAGAAGTAGAGCCAATTAGTATTTCAGTATTTTATTTATATTCGTCTAAGTTAACCTGTACATCTATAAATATTTTTGCGAGGCGTCACATAGACGTAACTTAAAAATAGATGACTACATAAATTGGAACTGTTTATAAAGTATTCGCTTTATTAAAACTCCACTAGGTGACTGCAGAATATATATAAAAAGATAACGACAAGTTTTACAGGGCCCTGGGAATTATTAATAACACATTGACCAACTAAAATAAAACGGTATATGTTTATTTTTGACATGATGATATGCCTAGATTTATGTTATTTCATTTATTAAAACAATGGTTTATAGAAATCAACTCAGATCGAAAAAAACCTAAGATCTTTAAACAATAATTGACTATAATCATATAATCGAAATAAGATTTTTATTTTCATACAGTTAACTTGTTAACTTACTTTTGTATCAATTGCTCAACATAATTTATTTTACTTAGGTAAGACGTACTTAAAATAAAAAAAATTATACCTGGCATGAGGGTATTCAGTCAATCTATTGAATATAAAAAGCCGATGTGGAACGGTCTCCCTTCATTTTTAGGGATTTTTTTAATTACAAATCCAATATATAATTTTTTAGCATCTATAATAAATTATCAGAAAAGGTGAAAGTGTTATGTTCAAATCGGTTTGGTTATTTATTTAAAAAAAATTATGTATAAGTAAATTTAAGATAATGGACATCGTAAAGGCAACTGTGTTATGATTTTATTATCAACACTATTAATTTCCTAGTAATCTCAAATAAATATACATAATTTATTAAACAAAAGTTATCTGATATTTACATACAGGTGCATAAGACCTCAACCTTTTTTTAAATAAACACGCACTGGCCGAAAAACAAATGTTTAAAAAGAAAAAACTATTTATTATCTCTGCAGATAGCAGATCCCAGACGTATCACTTAGCGCCTATAAAATGGCCAGATAAAGGCGAAAAGAAAATTATTTAATATTGAGACAAGCGGAAAACTACACCGGTGCAAAATTTATATGGTTGCATAAAACATTTGTGCAGTTTCTGATGTAAAATTCCACTACGGGCCGTATCTCTGTAACGGATTTGCTACAATTAAAGTTTTATTTCATATCTAAAGCGTTGAAGTAAATAATATTATCGTGAATTGATAACAGCATTCTCTGGGTGAGAAGGTCTGAGTACGGACGTGTGTTCAATGAATATATTTTTATGTATTTAATGTTTTAAGAATATTTGTGCGTTTGTCACAAAAATGTGGTGGTGTCGGGAGTGGCGCGACGAGCGTCGACTCGCCTCGTGAGCGCGTCGGCCGCGTTCGCACACAACTGTACCACGGACAGATGTGGCTTGTGCTTTGAACGGTGTGCACGTGCTGTCGCGACTCCACCGGGACCAGGTTGCGCGCGAACTTGACAACTGCACCGACGAAACTAGCGCCGTACAGGTACGTTTTAGTTGAATAAATATTTGTATTCGTGAATCATGAAGTAAGCGAAATGCTCCGTTGTGGACTAAGCCGAATGTTTATGCGTCTGCCGCGCGATAAAGTCTCGGCATTACCTACATTTCAGGGTCTCGTTCAATGAATGTTGTAATCTTGTATAAATTATCTAATAGAACTAAATATTCCACTATCATTACACCTAGCTATGCGGATGTGTTAATTCTAGATAGTTTTAATCGCTGTACTACCTACCATTATATAAGTTTTTATACAATTATTAATTTTTCAAATACTTGATTCAAACGATGCAGTTTCAACCGGTACAAACTGGAATTACCTTTTTACCTATCCGAATTTCTAAAGGAATTTATTTCAAATATTGCCGAAAACTACCGGAAGGAAGTTTATTAATAATATATGTTGATAAGGATATTTTGCTGTTTATAGTCGAGTCACACAGTAGACAAAGAAATTAATTGTGGTGCTCAGATAAAGCGTGAAGAGTAAACATTAAATAAAGATAAATAGATGAAAAATGTAAATAATTACAACATACAATTAAGATAACCTTCAGAAGTACTTCCTAATAATCAGTTTAATGTTACAACATGTATCAAATTGTTATTAATGTTCTGTAGTTTTATTACAACGCTGTAAAAATAGCAGTTCTTCCTTTTAGTCAGCATAATTTGAAATAATGTATGCTGTTTAATTAGTATTCATTATTATGCAGAAAACTTAAAATACGTGCATTGTTTATACTTATCGATTGTTACTCTGGTCATAGGCAATATCATGTACGAGTATTGCAAGTATTGTAGATTTTCTTTGATGACTGATCGGGCTTTGACCGTTTGTTATAACAATATTTGTTATCGCATAACAGAGTTCCGTACAGTCGAGTATTTAATATTTTTTTTATACAGTACTCGCAACATATAGCAATATGTTGTTTGTTCACACAAAACTTTTAAGCTAGTGTTCATAATTCACGAATATTCTTAATTCTTAATAACGGCATATTGCGTTTGTTTAAAATTTAACAAGTTTTACAATGTTTAAATTTTTGCAGAGGAACTTATAGAAATAACTTGTATAGGCTTCTCTAAACCTGTCACAAAACTGTAGGGTTTCCATAAATCCAGTTTCCACCAGCTATATCCAACTCAAGTTCTTTATTAACATTAACTTTCTCTTTTCTGTTATTTTAAAACGGAAGTATGAAGTAAAATGAATTCAATAAATATATCACATCATTATATAATAGTTTCAATTATTTTTCTGATACTAAACGAGAGGACAGTAACCATTTATATACCCTAATCATTCGTTATTACATATGTTTGTCAAACGAGATAACTGTATAAAAATAAAGCGAAAGTTGACTATTTTCTCTGAACTTTTATCCCGATATTTAAATAAATATCCGGGAAAAACAAACAATATAAATATATTGTTTGTTTTACAACACCTCTTCACAGTTACTCATTGAAAAGAGTATTGTTTACATATTGTTATTAATATGAAAAAATACAATTATACACAAATTGACTAGCGATTTTATGAATCGATATCATAGTGTAAATTACATTTTATTAAAGAAGAAATATAAAATTATTAGTTTAAAATTAAAATCATTACTATAAAATTAATAAAGGAAGTCAGAGGTGTAAGAGGTCCCCCGCAACAACTCACGGGACATAAGTAAACCTCACCTGCTCGTGGTGCACCCTGCTATTTAATAAACGAGGCTTTGGCACCCAGTAACCCGCATTGGGCTAGCGTGGTGGAAAATGGCCCAAATCCCTTCACATGAATCCCTACAAACGACCGCTTCCACTGTTAGGTTGTACCGAAAGTCATGCCGATTGTATGTGAAGATTTTTGAGGGAGGCGTATGTCCAGCAGTGAAGGTCTATTAGTTCATGATGAATGGAAGTCAGAGTTTGAATTTGAGTAAAATAACTTACCCCTATTTCAACTTTGGTTTTGGATTATATTATATTATAGTATATTATAAAAGACTGGGAATTGGAACTGACAATTGACAGTATTGTGTCTGGCAACACTGCGTAATATATTCAGTGATGCTGAAGTGCTTCTTAAATTGGTGCGTATAAATCATTGGACGCATTAAACTACTGTTACTGTATGTCGACGTCAATGAATGCTGATTAAGACGTATATTATAATCTCAGTAATTATTCCAGACGTTGCTTCATCAAGGTGATATTTTTCTTCAGCGCCACTGCTTCTCATGTAATAAAACGTTTAATGAAATCCGGTTAATCATCAGCTCCCCCTGTCCTCTAACCATGTTTAATGCTGTTAGTCGTTTGACTAACGGTTACTAAGATCTTATGTCTCAAGGTTGCACTCATCGCAAAGCAGGATCTCAAGTTCGAATCCAGTATTTTCACACTCAACAAAGTTTCTTTTATGAAACGATCTCGTTCTTTAAGATGATCAAACTCTTTAAGGACTGTACGATTTTTTACGTGTTTATGATAACAAGTAAAATCTATACCAATAATATGAATCCAATCCAACAGCTTTGAATATGATCAGAGATGAGAATCCGTGCCAACCCAGAGTCTACGTTGATAACCCTGAACAGTAGGCGTATTGGTTTAGAGGTACAATCAGTTTTGCTGTTAGTTTTTTTAAGTATCAGTTACTGCAACAAGGTGCAGTGGAAACATTAACTATCGCTCCTCATTGTTATGATCAGGTCTATCGTTGAATATGACTTAGCCACCTCATGCTGGTATCGCTGTTTTTATAATCATCATCAAGTCGCCATTAATCTATTAGATTTACCTAAAAAAAGGAAACTACATTTTTATTTTCTAAGCATGTCTTTTTTTCTTTTGTATTGGATTTATTTGGTTCACGTTATTGAAAAACTGTTAAAAAAAGCTTGTTTTGATAAGTAATTTTTTTGTTCTTCTACAATAGTTTATTTAACGTTAATAAGGGAAGGTGGTTTGGTTACTAAAAAAAATGTTTAAGGTACAGGTTACCTTGATGCTTTTTGTACAATTTGTAAATCTCGGTCGTGTGGTCGAGTTTTTATTCTATCCTTCAGACGGTTTGATTTGTTTTGTTTTCTTCTCTTCTTCTTGTATATACGCGTACTTTAGATAACGAAAAAAATCTATATTACCTCGAACATTTTGTTGTTTTAGCAATATGTATTTACACGACTTGACAGTTTGTTCGTCGACATTGGTGACGTAAGTTTCTTAAATTCCATCAGTTTTCCGAGATAAGTTTACCATAACTAATTACAGTTAAAGTTTAACCAAACGTAATGAATGTCCACTAGTAAGAAAAGTCACTGTTTTTAAACGCACTATGTGAAGATAATTGCTAGTGTCACTGCAATTGCCAATGAGCAAATTGTTTTAAAGTTACAGTGATACACCAATGATTTCATCATCAACGAAATTATCCCATCTCACCAGGGGCGTGGGCTCCATACAGGCGAATAAGTGCTGCATTCATTGGCTCCCTAAACCTTTCTAAATAATAATTTCTAAAGTTACTCAAATGCGTTGACTATGGCTAAATTGGGAAACTTATTTTTAAGTATAGATACCATACTAGTAGATCACGATACCAACTGGTAGCTAATGGTAGATATAGTTTTTGATAGTAAATCCTATAATTTAGGAGTATAAGTAGTCTAATTATTCATCTCGTAAAGATGCCATCTGTAGGAAATATTGACGCAGATAGAGTCGCCACATAAAAACGGTGGTATTTGGAAAACGATGAACAATATTGCTCATTTGTACAAACGCAGTTTTGTCTATATTATATTGACAATTTTTTTTTTAAGTAAACATAAACTATATTTAAAACTCTGTCGATAGATTTTAATGTGAATCATATGCAAATGTGGTGCACGAGGAACGGTTCCTCAGCGTGTGCATTGTAAACAAGGCCGCATGTTCAAAACCTTTGTATTATAAAAACGAACAACTTCCCCGGGAGTAAGACGGGCGTACGAATCATCGTATTTTACAAAACGCCCAGTTATTTTTAACCCTATGACGTCAGCTCGCCAGTACACAGTTCGGTTTACTCCATGATTGGTTTTGAAATACTATATTTAGTAGGCAGATGGAGAGCATATTAATATTTATAGTAAGAAAGTTTTCCACGAGATCGATCCGTTTGCATATCAACATTGAGGTCGGGATACTGTATATATTTCTGATCATGTTAAGGTGCGTCCACTGAAGATGTTGGTGATCTTTGTGATTGCTCGTGTAGAGTAATCCACTGTTAGCGAACGTTGTAATGGACATCATCAGAAAGTAAATCACATGTTTGATAGTTGCAATACCTGACTCCTTTTGTAAGTGACCTATTCTTTAGGCCGCGAAGCAGACAGCCTGCTCTGTATCAGATGAGCTGTATGTCTGGGAATAGAGCTATTCTCCCTTTATGGTTAGCTACATGCCAGGAGAAATATTCGTTAAATGTCCCTCTTCACCCAACATAGCATCTCTCCATTTCCTACCTTGACTGGTAGAGAATGCCCATAGGCATTAAGTCCGCCTTATTGTTACCTAATTTTAGGTGTCACAATAAACATTTTAAATAAATAAATAATGTTTTCTAATCAACAAACATATCGTAAAATTATGTCATATGCTTAGTAATATATTAAAAATAATATAAGCGTGGAAAAATTTTTTTGCATCGATCAATTAACGATGCCGTACTATTCATAGAGCACTAATTGGAACATATTTAATTATTATGCTAATTGAAGAGTTAAAAAAGTTAAATTTATTTACATGTTAATAATACAAACACCTAGTTATGTTAAGCGAAGTGTATTGATTAATTACTCGATTAACGTAAAAACGGTTTTATCTTAATATGCATTGGTGCACAGGGCCCAACTTGTTACTTGCTAGCAGTGTTAACTTTAAAAAATGATTCATATATATGCTTATGTATACACTTTTTATTGCGAACAGGTTCTATAATAGTAATTTTAAAATAATTGATAGTTAAATTGCTTTATACTTAAGTTATAATGGCGATAGGTCTCTGTGGCTGGAGACTATCTATGTAGGTACCTCCGCTATTCCTATTGCAGCTGATAAAAGTTGTTTTATACATAGAATATATTATATATATAGGTAAATAAATAAATCTATATATATATATTGAAAATGGGTTCTCTTTAATTGTCAATCACCTGAAATTTAGTGAACGTATAGACACGGGAACCCTGACTATTCGACGCGGAATGGTTTGTAGATTAGGTTATAGGCTATTTACTTTTGAATTTCATAGATCGTTTATCATTTTATTTATAATTAACTTTCATAAACATTTCCTTTGCTATTATTTTTGCGGTCGCTATAGTAACGGTTGCTATAGAAAGTAATTTGCAGTCTAATTCTGTATTACGGCCAGCAAATCGGGCAGGGAACTGGGTAAGTATATAAAAGAAGATAACATAAAATGTCATAATTACTTTCTTTTGCCTTATTTATTGGAGGGGACGTCTAAACCCATAGTCTTTTTTTTGTGACAAAGTACCTACGAAATAAATTTCTTTCATTATATATATTACAATATAGACACGAATACTATAGAATTGGCTTATGGAATTCGATTAAAATATAAATTACTTTTGTATTCGATAATCGAACGGTATACGTTATTACGATATTATTCTAACTTTCATGCTCGGTAAAATTTTTATATGTAATACTAGTTAATAATACTCAACCCGCTTTGCTGACCGGAACAACCCCCCCGACTTCCTTTAGGGAAGGAATTTTGCAAAATCCGTTTTTAGCCGACCTATACTCAGCAAAAGGAATATTCCTATAAAATTCTAAGTATCTATGCCTTATGGTTTCAGATATATCGTGAGTAACAACTGTATACGTGAATATCACTAATACAAACCCAGTCCGGCCATAAGTTCAAATGATTTTTTTTTATGAAATAATGTAATATTATTGAAATGTATACCTACATATTTATTAGTCTCAGCAAAAATAAAAAACAATATTCTATTCAAAATGGCCTCCGTTGGCTTTTATACAGGCCTTTAATCTGTTTGGCCGCGTATCACGAATCTATGGATGTACGCGCTGTGTCCAAGGGAAATTTCCATCACCGCCCCTGCTTGCTCCAAAGGTTTTTTGAGAGACTCAATGTCGCCGTGTCGTTTAGAGCAGCAGCAGGCCATGTACTCTAAATCTGACCGTAATTTGAAGTCTAGAGGGTTGAGGTCTGGGCTAGATGAGGGTCTGTCTTCAGCTCTTATAAAGTCCGGAACGTTGGTTTCAAGCCAGGCTTGGTTAGTTCGTGCCTTGTGATGAATAAAATGGCGCAAAATCGAAAGAAGTTTTTAAAATAATATACGTGTTCCAAATTCAAAATAATTAAAAAGTTGAAACAAAAAAGTTTTTATGTAACAGTATTTATGGCCAGACTAGCTATATATATAATATATTATATATATTTTACAAGATAGATATATAACATAACAATATTTTTGGAGATTATAGCAATAAATATATGACGTACATACATATCAGTATAAATTATTAATTTAAGATACCCGATAAATGTTGTTAATCTTTTAAAATTGTTGTACTTGAGTTATCAGAGATAAAATTGGAAAGATAAATCTCCACGATAAAATGATCACAAAACGTATTTTTTTTACAGTCGTTATCATGGTTATTTGCTACTCTGCATTTGCAAGGAAATTTATCAGATTTAAATTTATCTTCTCATACAACGCATCATTCTGCGCGGTCACATTATATGAGCATTATGAAAAAGTTTAACTTAAATGTTGTTTCCGTGTCGCACTTATCGAAACAGTATCTAAAGCTCGGTTTTGTATCTTACTTCCTCCCAGTGGTAACTATGACTTACGGAATAATTGACTTAAACACAGCGGAGTATGGATTGAATTATTTTAACAGCCTCTATCCTACCTCAATACATCTCACCATAGCTGCGATGACCTCAGGTAAACGACCTCAAGCGAACAGGTAGTCGTGCAATTATGCTTGATGCATATTGCATTGGCTGATGTAAATATCTGAGCACGGTGTCACTTTGTCTAGTCAAGTGTAAAATAGTAGATAAAATGAACTTTCGGTGTAAATGGCTTTGCTAAAGTTTTCAGCAATAGCAACCAATAAACAATATAGCGCTTGGCCTTCGAAGACGCTTCGCCTTTGGTCTGAGTCGTGTGGGGAAAGTTGAGATGATTTGTATGAAATAATCTTACACTAAACGGCCCCTTCTCTGTACACAATCATCGTTTAAACATTTTACTCGACAATAATAAAAATAAAAAATCCTGTTGTTGAACTAGCTGTGGCTTTGTCACCCACCTTAAAACTAAGAGGAACCTACTCGGCCAGCCCGAGGAGTAGGGCTGCGGGGGCAAGCCCTTCGCAGTCATAGTGGAGTCGCGGCGGAAGAGGAGTGTCGGTATCGCGTTCTGCCGCTTTCCTTATTCTCCGCGGCCGTATGACGGTTGGCTTCGGAGCCCAAGACCAGATGCGCCGCAGGGGACCCAGAGATTTGTTTCTCTTGGTTACCATAACCTCTGGCTGCCGGATTAGGGGATTCGTTGCTTGTATGACGATAATAGGCCGAGATGAGGTCGCTCTAGCTGTTCCGGTGCGCCTTTACAGTGGTGAAAAGGAGAGGAGGTATCTCTCCCTGAAATAAGTCTGCGCGGTGCAGCCGGCGCTGGCGGGGTTGCAGATGTTTGCGAAACCGTTCTTATGGCTTCGCCATAAAGCGATTAAGGTGGAACATCGTAGGGATTTTAGACGATGCAATTCGACATAACCTGTCTTTGCCCACGCGAGAGAAAATATGTGAAGTCATTTCCGCCCCCACATAAAATTAAAAAAAAGTTGGGATGACTCTTTACTTTCAGAGAAGATATTAAGTCTATCCCAGTAATTTAGCTAGCTACAGCGTCGTTCAACCAGAACACAGTAATATTTCCGGTTAGTACAGTACTTTTTGGCGGCAGAAATAGGAGCTGCGGTAGTAATCTAGACGGTCTCTGGCCAGAGACCGTCTATCACTATCACCAGTCAAGCGTCCGTGATGGTCGACGTATGTTCTTCTGTCACTGAGCCAAACGCCATGGCCGTATAACACAATATATAATTAAGTAAGTTTATGAATAATCACTAAACTAAAGGTTTTCATAAATACGCTTTAGACACGGCATCACCTGCCGTTACGGGTTTCTTAATAATTTGACTTAAAGAGATTTGAAAGAAAAAAATTGTCACAGCCACTTTTGAAATTTGCATACATAAACAGACCAATATATATTTCCACTGCCGGTACTTTTGAACAGCGAGGGCCTTTTATCCATCACGCTAGGAATATGTGTATTGGTGGTATATGTCCGTTTCCTCACAACGTTTTTATTCACCGGAAACGAAAGCTTCAGTGGAAATTAATCGCGCGCCTCTTTTAAAGGTGTAACAATTACGATCGCCTTATAAACTGGTATATCACAGTTACATGGACTTATTATGGAGTCATGATGGTAAAACTAAAAGAATATGGCATCATTGACTTGCGTCACGACGGATATTATATTCATTTTCCTCGTATTAAATTGTTTACCTACACAATGCAAGGTGGTGCATGCGGTTGCAGCTACTTGCTGTTGATGCAATTATAGAAATAGGTCAAATGTTTAGTTCCGTAACAAAATTCACCATACTAATTTTATTTACGAGATTCTATTTAATTAAAAAAAAATATATTCTTATATAAATGTATTTGTGTATAAAAACCTTTAAGTGGTGAGGTCTCTTTATAAATAAACATACTTCGGGGAAGGCTAGTACTTTTAATTGAGTGTACTTGTACCAATTGACGGACACGATGTATACAATAGGATCGTCACACAATTAATTGTACTGTTGAACCCTTGACTAATGGATAGGCAAAAGTAAAAATAGACAACCGTTAAGTGTGAGTCGTTCGTTATCAACAGAACAAGGTTCTGTATTACTACGTTATTATCATTTGCTAACTTTGGATATTTATGGATGTGGACACATTAGACATATTATCAATTTTCATATATATCTAAACGTCAGCGTTCTGGACGTTTCTGCTGATGATGATGATGATGTCTAAGCAGAAAAAATTATTTATTTCTATCAAATAGTATCAACGATTTAATGAAGAAGTGTTTGCAATATATTTTTTTTTACTTCCTCAGTATGAAATTAATATTAAATGTATCCAATGCAATATCCGTCAATACACGTTACGTTTTATAGCCTATTTTATTATAGCTGGAAGATATACCACTTATTGGTTATTACATGAAATAAAATTGGCTCTTCCATTCCCATCGATAATTCGTGATATAATTCAGTCGATACTGTATATGAAACACATCTGAGCTTATATCTAAGAAGTGTGAATAAATTAGTTTATAAACAATTTATCCTTACACAGTAATTTTAGATTTTAGTAATGTCTATTACTTACCAAAGCAGGGAAGTTGTACCAGGTATAATCGGACGAACGTCCCGCTTCACTCGTCTCTTCATTTCGTGGATTATTAATGAAGAAGTAAAGGGTATTAGGTTTACAAATGGCTCTTAGGCCCCAAGATTGTAGTGTTGTTAATCCCTAGTACAATGCACACCGAAGTATTTTGTCAACTACATATTATTGCTAAGTGGCATTTTCAGGGATATCTACCTAACCGACCTCCGGCAACAAAACCCTACCAATCTACACATTTCTCATATGGTGTGGTTCGACAAATAACATTTTGCTTAATTAAATGGACACCAAACCTTTATATTATTATAAACGGCTTCATAATGGTCAACGTCACCTATTGACGCCAAACGTTTCGATCCTGTTTAAAAATGTACTCCTTCCCTTTATTGCTCAATGCGCAGAACCTTGATGTCGGGAACCGTCGTCTGCCAAGTGACGTCAAACACAAAAGTGTCTCGTTTACCTCTATTTTGGTTTCGTCGTATTGAGATTTCAGACTCCAGATGTTGGCAGAGGTTTCATTGCCACGTTACTATATATCAATATTCTGACTGTAAGTGAAAATTTACGTTAACTGTTACTAAAAATAATTTCATTATATTTATCACACTCATCACGACAAAATATTTCAACAGATTTTAAAGTGGTTTTCAATATTCAAATATATAATTCGTTTAAAAAACTTTGATATTTGCAATCAAGATAAATAATTTGACAACATTTTTTTTGTATCATCGTAATTACAGGAAAAGCTTGATTCATATCGTTTTATTACTCAATCAATATATCAAACCATATCATAATTTCTTTCCCCGTAACCGATAGCGGTTGGTGTCATTAATTTTAAAATAACATGATATAATCCTTGGTATAATCTAAAGCATCGAAAAATGTCCTTTAATGGGGTACTAATAATTATCAAATCCACCGAATAATATCCATGTTTTTTCTTATCATTTTAACCATCATCATCATTTCAGTCCGTTGTTTTATATTTTATTACAGGACAAAAAGGACAGATCGGAGAAAGAGATATTCATCGTTGAACCTGACTTGGTTTGTTGTGATTGTATCAAAGCACAGTAATTGGATTCATTTCGGCTAAAAGCGTTTGAACAAGTTGTTACGAGTAACTCAATAACAAATCGGGAAGTTATATGCATAACACAGAGAATATTCATTATTTCGCAAAGATCGTGTTCGTCTATTCGTTTAACATAGGTCTTTTCTACGAGTTTTTTTTATAATTACGCTTAACCATAGTAATTATTAGTATTACTTGTATTGAACCAACGGGGCTATTAAATAAGATAAAACTTACCTAAACATTAAAACATTTTATCGTTAATAAAATATAAAAGAACAACAGGATTGTCGATCGTTTTATATAATCAACATCGATATTATCTTCCCGATAAGAGCCAATTAAATAAGTAAATCAGGTAATAAACATGTTTGTCTAACACATAAATACAAGTTCTGTTAATAGGAAAAAACCTTGTAATTTACTTGTACAAGTGTATTATTTATAGAACCGTTTTTTTTTGTGTCTAGACGTCGACAACGTTACACTTCTCTTTCGTATAAAAAAAATTTTCGTTGCGGGAGTGGCGCCAAAAAAACGAGAGCGTTGAATATCTGTAAAGACATGCCGTGAAAAACAGTATTTTCGTATACTTCCGAAGCGAATTTATATTTGTACACAAAATTCTGACACAACATCATCATAATTATCATCGTCGGCCGACAGACGTCTACTGTAGGACTTTGGCCTCCCCTAAAAGATCCCCACATCGACCGATCCGGCGCTGCATCGAACGGCTTCCTGCGATCTTCAGTCATTTGTAAGGGTTCATATGGGAGGATTTGGGTCATTCCTCATTAAACTGGCCAATGTGGGTTGGTGGGACCCAGAGCCTCATTTGTTGATTAGCAGGGTGCACCACTAGTAGGAGAGGCTGGCTTGGTTCACGTAAGTTGTTGTGCGGGATCCCTTACACCCTAATATAACATTAAACTAACATCGTTTGTAACTATGGGCCTCATGAAAAGGTTCACTTACCTCCCGTTTAAAAATGAAGAGGGCTATAGAGCTCTGGGATTGTCTATTTGATCAGAGATGAAAGACTTCCGTAAAATAATTAACGCCACTATTATAATCCTAAAGATTGCTGGACTTAAGTTGGTAATGCATGCAAGTGTTCGTGGAACTGTTGGCAGCACATTAAAGTCTGCGTGTGTTGGCCACCTACCGATACAGATACCATAACAGCCAGTTTACGTCCCCACTGTTGGAGCACAATTCAACCCTTAATATGAAGGCGATAGGCCATAGTCACCACGTGGGCACAATGCGGATTGGTGACTTCACACGCACCTTACAATATATTCCAATTCACGTGCAGGTTTCCTTGCGATGTTTCCCTTCACCGTTTATATTTGGCTGTTGTTACTAAAGTTCACAAATGTACGTAACTTAAATATTAAAGTCATCGGTACATGTCGAGATTCGAACTCGCGACCTTCGGAATGAACACCGCACGCTCTAACCATTAGGCTAGCGAGTTACCCTGGTATCTCCGGTACCGGTAGCTGCAGTGCCAGAAATATCTCCATAAGGATGACCGGTCTGGTAACTGCTGGGTGTAGGTAGCGCAAGATCAATAGATGTAGATATCTGTAAGGTTCTATGTTGACTAGTAAAACGTCAAATGGCTGATGGCGAACATAACCTTATATAAGAGTAATTTTATAAATGGACTAGCTGTTCCTCATCAGCTTTGCTGGCCGTAGTATAGAATTAGATTTGAGATTTGGCAAAAATATTCTTGCGCAGCGGACACTCGCTTCTCCCTGGCGACTTTAACACCACTACAACTCCTTATAGGGAAGGAACTTTGTAAAACCTATTCCTAGCTAACCTCTCTATGGAAGTAGCAACATCTCTATCAAATTTTGAGTGTTTACGTTTAACAGTTTCAGAGAACTCACGATGAATCAATGAATTTCTGGATATCGCCTATATCTATAGGAGATATCGATTTGTTAATAACTTCTTGGACTATTTGACTGTCAAAATGTTGGTTCTTGAAGCAACTGTTATTATTCGCTGATATACTGTTTTTGTTTGTACTGTATTTTTCGACATTAAATATCTAATGTACATTACAATAATCAGGAAAGATAGATAAACATCGTACTAAACCCAATACATCGATTTTCATTTATGCGATTGTGGTGTAATCGTGACGTTATAGCTTCATAGTGCTCTTATCTACCGTCTAGACGCGTATGACCTCATTTTGAAAGCTAGAACCTAGATGCGGACCAGTTACTGATTACAGTTTCCACTCGTGAATGACAGTTCTACTTGTGTCAATTTGCTCTCGGCGTTTCTGTTTAGGTAATGTTTCAGAATCTGGATGCAACTGTACCGCATTAGTTTGCATTGGATCATTAATCTCTAGGTTAGGCAAACTTACCTTAGCCGGTTTACGCTGTTGTTTGCGTAGGCACAGACAAAAGGTTTCTTATATCATATCATATCATATTGTCAGCTAACAGCATTATTGTAGTCTTGAAGACCTCAACTTCTTGTCTTCAAGTTTTCATATTTGATACTAACGTTTAAAAACATTCAGTTCCTTGGAGAATTTTTTACTTTGAAACATCTACTTGTCTTATAACTACATAATAGTAATCCTTGTGCAAATAAATATAACACTATTTTATTAGTATCGTCACCAGGAATTGCTCTCTCTTATTCCTTCCCTTCCTTCCTTCTTCAATCTGAAGCTTCACGGTTAGATTGAGAAAACTACTTTGGTTTTCCGCTACTGTTTTTAATTGACGATATTATGTTTAGCTAGGTCATTTCCTTTCTATCGTCCGTACATATTATTGTTGTTTTATTACACATTGCAAAATATTCTTTCATTATCAGCCGATAGACGTCCACTGCTAGAATTTGCCTCCCCCAAACATTTCCACATCAATCGGGTAGGGATACATTTGGGGAAATTTGGGCCATGTCCCACCATGCTGTCCCGATACGGGTTGGTGGGAACCAGAGAGCAAGTGAGGTTAGGTTGACTAGGGTCCCGTGACTTGTTGTTCGGGACCCCTTACATCCTTCTTATGAATATTCTTGATGTGAACGAAATTGTAGGTTGCATGATAAAAGGTTAACAGGCATAAATAATATGCACTGATGACCCTCTGCCTGTCACAATGATTGCATTTGTTGAAAACTGTTCGCGCAGCCCGGCGCCGTATTCGTTCGTAACGTGCGATACGGCTCATTGTTCATTGTGACCATCGCATAGGAATGTGAAAATATATTCAATGATCAACACCGGATATGAGAAGTTAAACAAAAGCAAGAGTGCATCGAGTATAGATATCGGATAGATGTTTGTGTGTAGTCTCCGTACGTCGATTTAGTGCTGTTTATATTACAATTATTTTTTTTATTGTTTGAAGTTAATCAGTTATTATTTGAAGTTAATCACGTAAATTTGACACCACATGCCACTTAGTTAATAAACATTTTGATTTAAAATAACAACTACTACACGTTATAAAGCTTGGTGCAATCGGTCATAAGCCTTATTTATGTCGAAATTAGGTAAGGTGGCATTTAATTAGCTGACTTTAGATTTTATCTTTAAGATTGAAGATATTTTTAGATTAAATATTACTTTAGAAGGTTAGTACAAACGGCAAATCTTATTAAAGGAAAAGTAAATGAATATAAAGCGCGCTCCATATAATGATTGACTAATTCTGTTAAAGAGTTGAAATTGACTCGAGGTGAATAAATTGTTTCTGTACATCGAATATAAGAAAAGAATTACTTACCGCTGTAATTTTATTCACACATTCAATAAAGAACAAATAATACCCGATAATTGCAGTTTATAACATCAATGCAATTGATAAGTAGTCAACTAGGTCAGTAACAGTGTCTGATACCGTAACAAGTGTTCAACCATCCTAACAGCGTGTTTCTTCGAACAATCTTGTGGTTTGTCGTACATAGAAATTACCGGTACGGTTTTGCGATTAAATGCCTATATATATAGTAAGTAGTATAAGAGAACGGGTCAAATAAAAGTATTTTTTTTGTATATTATCGTCTTATATGAAGATCAGCAAGAAGATTGGTATCATTGAAAAAAGAAGTAGGATTTCCTCTCACTTTAATGTACGTTAGTTATTAGCATAATTTTGTTCCTAATAGAATTTGAAGTATAAGGTGTGATGTGACAGAATATATGGTCTATCATAAAAACGATTTTCCTAAGGATTTCATAAGTATATAACTTTCATTTGATAAATAATTTTCTTTCTGGAAAAAAATTTGTAAGATCCGCTTTTTGCTGACCTAATTCCGGCAAAAGGAATATTATTACTAAATTTCAAGTCTAGGCCTTAACGTTCCAGAGATATCGTGATAAGTATTTACATAAAGGGAATCACTTATATATATATAGATATCGTACAAAACCCTGGCGTTGGAATAGTAGTTTTGTTTTTTCAAGAACATCCACGGTGCGGGTGTGGTGGCGAAATCAAATTCAGGATTAACGCCAATGGGTCTCGTCTTGATTTACAGAACGCAAGTAATTTACGTAAACCTAAGGTTAGCGGGCGTCAAACTAACGCAGTTGTTACATCATATCGCGTTTTATATAAACAGTATCGATTTTATATATATAATGTATTTTCGGAAGAGGCTTAGTTCTGCATCTTCGATATGAAAGACGGAGTGGAAAAACTTGCTTGTCTAAAAACGATGCCAGTATTTTCAAGACAGGAGTATATATGCTGTTACTATGCTAGTGTGCTTTATCATTATAAATTACATCAGTACTTAGTCTCATGGTATTTTGATCAAACATTAACCTAAAACCTAAAAATTAGTCCAGTTCCTTATGTAATGAAAAGTACCTTTTCAAAACCTTGCTTTTTTCGGTTCCCTAAATCTCTCACATTATGTTATCTTGCCGTGATACAGCGGGAAACTTAGTAAAATAGATCTTCTAACGAGTTCTCATTCGTTTTTTCTTTTCTTTATTTACTTCTGACTTAAAAATTCTATTGTAGTGCTGTTCTCTTTATATACTTTACTAAATTATTATTACCTATATCTAATTGCATGATATCACGTTATTATGTTCTGATTGCCAATGTACTTCTAAGTTCGATAAATTTAGTTAGAATCTGTCTTAGGTTTTTTCTTAGATAATTCTGTTGTTAAAACTTATAAGTTGAATCACAGAATTATTTGAATGTGTTTATAATATTTTGCTCGACTTCCACTTCACACATGAATAAGATTTAATTGCACCACTCTGAGCAGTACATAATCTATGATACGTTATCTGTATGTGATATTATGGCAAAAATCAATACTCTAATATTATTTTAGTATCAGCACAGGCGGGATTGATTTAGTTGTGAACAAGTCTCTCCCTTCCCCTCGACTTCTATGGTTTGGCAAGTACAATGTAAAAGTAAAATAATTACAATTCCTTTTTGTTGTTACTCATTTTTATGTTCTTTTTCTACTATTGATCTGTACATGCTCTTTAAATAAATACATATGTTTTTTTTAAATTAATATATATGTATTTTAAAGGAAACAAAATATATCTAAAAAAAAAATGTATTTAAATAAATTATATAATTTTTTTCTTTAAAAACCGTTAGTAGCTGCACCAATATTATAAAATTTTTTTCGCTAACTACCGCATCTAAACTTTCGCATTGTGTTTGACAGCGGTTCAGACAATAGTCGAAAAGCACAGTTAAACCTGCCTCATTTTATTTTATGGCGCCGAATCTGAGCCCTCGAACCTAGAATCCGATGAGCTTCTTTTTTTTAAATATTATTTATTTAACATTTAACAAAATCAGAGAATACGACCGTTTCGATAAGCAAGCCTTTTCTGCGATCGGCATTTTTAACGAACCTAATTTTAAACTGTTACACGTTTGGGAAAGCAAATATTGCTCGGCATAGAAATTACTGCTGTCAAGGCAAAAAATTGTTGTATACGCAGCTAATGGTAAATTGTTGAGTGAGCTGTGGAAAAAACCATTGCAAAGAATCGAATGAATGACACATTCAATGTTTTAATACATGTTGCATTACGTTCAATCAAAATCAAACTCTATGTGGCACGTAATACGATTCCTTTTGTGCATATATTGTTCATTTTACCTGTTTTTTTTTTTAAATTCAGAAATAATGTCGTTATCCTAATGTGTATACACGAAATGACTTAATTGATGATTATTGATGCATACATTTTGAATTTATCTGTGGTAAGACAAGGACAGCAGGTGTTAATGAAATGTTTTGTAGATTCTAATATTCTGAGACAAAGCAGTGATGGAAAGGAATGATGATAGACCTCCAGTTTAAAAAAGATAACGTTTTATTTTTCGTATGTTTATTCTTTGTGGTTTAATTTGAAGACCGTGTATTTGATAACCGAAATATTAATCGAAGATAAAGCAGAGTAACAAGAAATGATTAACTTTCTGCCTGTTAATTTCCGTTAATACCGTGCTTTTATAAGTTCCTCCTATCTGTTTAATACATTTTATTACATCTTACTTAAGATTCTTACAACGGCTTGAGATGTATGGTACTGCACTTAAGTTTCAAACCGCCCCGCACCTTTCTATGAAATGGAAAGTTCCAGACGTGGGGACTTGAATGGAAGTCTAGGAATGAAAGAGACAGCAATATTTGTGTTCACAAGTTCCTCGCGAAGCTGTGGTCATTAACCTAAGAGTCAAGGCCACAGAATCTAGGCGAGCGCGTTCGACTTTGAGGCGTCCTTAAGTAAATTGTGATTATGGTCATTAATATTATTTGTCAACAAAGAAAGTAATTTAGAAAGTTCAAAAATATGTTTTATGAAGATTTTTTAATTATTAAAAGCTCTTCTCAAAATCAATAACTAAATTTCATATTATTTTACTAAAGAATATGTCTTTTATCACTATTACTTATAATAGTTGTTTAGTTATTGGAAGGAAAATACATAAGTAAGATAAAAAAGTCTATTTTTTTGTTACAGATTTTCATCCTGTTTGCAACAGTTGAAATGTTGCTGACACCAAAACTTTAATTCCTTATGTCAAGCAGGCACACAGCGTTTATAACTCAAACGTACTACAAATTGGAAAGTGTGTTTTTCAAAGGAGTGCAATCGAGGACTAGCCGGTCCTTGATGAACCCGACAACCCATAATCTTTGCGCTCGTACTCTTTGTATCTCAAAGAAACCTTGTCGTTATTCCGCAAGAGATCCCAGATTAAGACACTGGTCGAGAGAACTATTCTTATCCTCAACATAGAAGGATACACGTTTTTGGATTTTTAATCCAAAATCTGCGTTCACTTAGGTCCTTAAAAGGGCATATTTAGAGACACCGATAGTACAGAAAGTACTTAGGCTCGTACTTAAAAGGGCTCGGTCAGGAAACTAATGGAATCACCAAGAGCCTGCGCAAATGGAATCCCAGGTAAAGATAAAGTGTTTAAGTATGAAGACAAAATACCGTCTGAAGAGGAGAAGACTACGTCCCCTCTACTTAACAAGGCCGACGATGTTACGTTTATTGATTCCGCCAACAATGCAAATCATCGCGTAAACGATTTAAAATCGTCTAAAAATGATTTGAATACAATCAATTCGATGAAAACGGATGCGAATGGAGAGAAGAAATCCAACCAGCTATCTGTAAGTTATTCGAAAGACGAGAATAATGAAGACACGAAATCTACAAATGAAGGTGTAAAGTTTTTGGGGCTGGGTGATACTGACAGCATTTGCTCAAGTAAACCATCGGCTGATCAACCACCAGAAATTCCGGATGGTGGCTGGGGCTGGGTTGTTGTAGCGTCTTCCTTCCTTATTGCAACGGTTGCTGACGGACTGGCATTTTCGTATGGCTTAATGCATAACGAATTTGTTGGATTTTTCAATAAAAGCGAGGCGAAAACTTCGCTTATTGGAAGTTTATTTATTTCTGTTCCTTTAATGGCTGGCCCCATAATGAGTGCGCTCGTAGATAGATATGGATGTCGAAGTATGACAATCATTGGCGGTGTGACTGCAACGATAGGATTTGTAGCAGCAGCTTTCTGTAATTCAGTGGAAGCGCTGTACGTAACATATGGTATTATTGCTGGATTAGGAATGGGCCTCTTATATGTCACCGCGGTAGTATCTATAGCTTATTGGTTCGAGAAACGAAGAAATTTAGCCGTGGGTTTGGGATCATGTGGAGTTGGTTTCGGTACTTTCATCTATTCTCCATTGACGTCATATTTATTGGAAAATTTTGGATGGAGAGGAGCATTATTACTTCTTGCCGGCACGGTACTTAACGTTTGTGTTTGCGGCGCCGTTATGAGAGACCCCGAATGGTTAATATTAGAACAGAAAAAGCAAAGAAAATTGAGCAAATCAAAACGATCATCTAGCTACATGTCTGTATCGGCTAAGTCAGGCGGCGGCGAATCTGTATACCCAGGAGTAGAAGAATTAAAAACTTTGATGAAAAGTGGAGAAACTCCGGAGTATATTCTCACAGCTTTGGTAACATCTATCGCCCAATCAGAAACCCTGGAAGCTGCGACTAAAATGAATGCAGATCTTTCCCAGCAGAACAAAGTAAGTTCTGTTATCAATCTCCCAACATTTCTTCGACAGAGTGAAAAAGTTCCTGCCGAAGTATTGGACCAATTAGTAGCGAATAAACGTCTCTACAATATAATCTTAACAAATTATCCTTCACTTCTCGCTTTACGAAGTAACTCTGAGCAAAAACTCACTATCGAACCTGTGCCCGAGGCGCCAAAAGCCAAGCCGATAACTATGTCGGTGAAATTAAAACTTAACAAAAAGGAAAAGAAAGCTTTTGAGAATAAACTCGATCATGTTCGGGAACAATTACTTCAACCAATTCCAGAAAACAAACCGGCTGCTATAACGCCAAGGTCCGTGCCGCAGGACTGGTTCACGAGGCAGTTGCACACCGATCATCACTACCTTCGCGACATTAGGGTGCATCGTAATTCGATTATGCACCGAGGTGCAATGATGAACATTGCTAAGTATAAACTTCGTGCGTCTTCATGCCCGGACATTTATAGGAATTCGATGTGGTCAATGGAAGACCAGGAAGAAAAGGTAATAAAATTTTAATATTTATTTAAGTACTGTTGATAAAAATTAATATATAAACAACTAATTATATAAACATTTGTATATTGCTGAAGCAAAAAATACTTCAAAATTTCTATCAATGTAATAGAAATGTGTAATTTGTGTTACTTTAGATTTTGTAATCTCCAAGTAGTCTCCGACAAATTATGACAACGTCTATTATCTAAAAATACTATGATGTTGTATTTTGGTAGTGTCATAAGGTAAAAAGTAATGATTTTTTTTCAGACCTGGGGAAAACGCTTCTTGTCTATGGTCAATAAAACATTTGATTTCAACATGTTTACCGAATTTCATTTCCTGATGATGAACGTGTCTACACTTGTGCTATTTATATGGTTCATAGTGCCGTACTTTTACATAGCCAACTTTATGACCATGAATGGATATTCGGAGACACAAGGCTCCCTTATGCTGAGCATATTTGGTGTTGCCACTATTGTTGGTATTGTAAGTATCCCTTTCGAGATTTTAGTTTTTCGCTGTTATATAAAAATAGATGAAAGTAAAAATAGTTTCAACTTTCAAGACTCATTTTTTTTATTTTTTGAATTTTACTGACCCAAGTTATGTAAGTTTTAATGTAAACGCATCTGCATCTGTTGCTTAATAAATGAAGACAGTTCTTTTACTTGACATTTAACCGTGTAAGTATTGTGTGCTCTGATAAAATGGTTTACGTTATCGCGGCTTTTAAGCTCTCCGTTACAGATAACGTTGTCTTATTAATTAATGACAGACAAAAAAACGCAATGCGGTTTTTCTTCTTGATGTAGATTAATTTTTATTTTGACTTTATTAATATAGCAATCTGTTTTATTAAATTTTTTTGTACATGTTGTATATAAGTACAAGACATTAGAACCGGTGAAAATCGGTTTAGTTTTAAAATATCTATTATTATCTATGTATTTATTTTTATTGAGAGGCATTGGTGATAAATCAGGAAATAGCTTGTAATTTTTAAATACTTTTGTAATTCCGGCAGATAAAATCCGATCAGATCTTTAGGCATTTACAATTATTTAAAATAGGAGGTAAATATTATAATTTAATTATTTAGTGAACCGTATTTGTGTACTTCAAATATACTAATATTGACATTCTTGCTATCTGTACCATTTATACAGGGTGAAAGGTGACAATAGGTGTGAAAGATCTGGTGGGGTATTCCATTTATCTATGTATGGAATACCCCTTTCAAAAATAATGCTTCTGGAGTTATTAATTTTTTAAATATTTTTTAAACATATTTCAAAAAATTTGCGATTTTCTAGGAAAATATTCGATAATTTTATTTGTTACTCATTTCTACACAAATTTTAATGTAATAATTATTGTTTAATCATTGTTTTATTAAATTAAATCAATAGTCGTCACTTATAGGCTAAAACTTTTCAATTAAGTTCTATGAAAGTGGTGACAGTAAAAAATAAGGCGTCATACCTATATTTTTATTTCATCTTAAAATAAAATTTTATTTATAACAAATACGCATAAAGTACATAAATAAGTGCCTGATTTCAATACCTATCCGACAAGGTAAGAAAGTACATAGTTTCTAAAATTTAGAAAAAAACACTTGCAATAAAACCAAGTACCAGGAAATATCAAACTGTAAAGGACTTATAAAAGTATACGCCGCGCCGGCTCTTAGTTAGTTTGACCCTTTTGTTGTTGTTGTAACACGTGCGAGATTATTGTTGTCGTTTTAGATATTGAGCTCAGAGTAAAACATGTGCAATGTTATTTTTAGGTAATGAGTCAGCACGACTGTTAAAATTTAACTACATTCGTAGACGGACGTACATTATCGTTGTCTTCTTAATTCTGAATTCAGTCACTTCATATCAGTCATTTACGTCCGTACTGTTGGGGACGTAAATAACTGATACCTACCTACTACCTACCTATCCTCAATATGAGGGAGATGGGGCCTTAATCACCACGCGGGCCCAATGCGGATTGGTGACTTCACACACACCTTAGAATAAATTCTAATTCACGTGCAGGTTTCCTCGCGATGTTTTCCTTCACCGTTTGTATTTCGCTGTTGTTACTAAAGTACAGAAATGGACATAACTTAAATTTTTCTTAACTCTGAATAGGTGTTCTTTTCCGTACTGAATAAATTTAATTTCAATAGCGGATTACGGTAATGAAAAATACGCTGACAATTTTTATTATTATAACTATGTAAGGGAAATTCTTTACAAGCACGAAGACAATATCAGCTACGTTTTCACTGCGACTTATCAACGCGTCAGGGAAACTGGCAGCGTTCACTAGAGGCGACATAACGCAGGCAGGTCACGCATCTACGATACTGAAGAGGAAGAAGGAATCATAGACCAATTTGTTATAGACCCGACTACGTGAACCAGGGTCTTGGCAAGATTGCTGGGTTTAACACAATGGAAAGTGTGGTTTACTGTGCGTACGGCAAGGCTCTACCCCTACCATTATGAGGAAGGAGACCCTGCAAGGAGGATAGACTTATGCCGTTTTATGCTGCATGCAGACTTAGAAAATAATAATTTTTACCAAAATATTGTGGACTGATGAATCGAAGTTTGACAGAAATGGTATAACAAATTTTCATAATAGTCAGTATTGGGCTCTGCGAGGTGAACGTCCCCACGTGATTAGAAAAGGAGCTCATCAGCTAAGATTCTCCGTAAATGTATGAATGGGCATAATTCATACTTACTTGATAGCCCAGTCTTCTTGCCCAACAATTTAAATGGGGAGACGTACGAAGATTTTCTTTGAAATATATTTTTTAATTATCTGGAGGATATACCATTGGAAACCAGAAGAGAAATGGTGTTCCAGCATGACGGTTGTTCCGCCCATTTTCGTCTCGGCGTAAGACAGTGGTTAGACACTACTTTCCGTCAGCGATGGATTGGCCGAGGCGGATCAACACCGTGGCCCACAAGGTGTCCTGATTTAACACTTTGCGATTATTACTTATGGGGTCACATGAAACCTTTAGTGTACACAACACCAATTAACTTGTTAGAACATTTAAAGTGCCGCATCATCGTCGCTGCTGACAAATTAAAATAACAGCTCGCAGGGCGAGTCACTCGATCTGACTTAAGAAAAAGGCTTCGTGCTTGTATCAGGAACCGTGGCCGTCAGTTTGAGCAGGTGTTTTTTTTTTTCCTAAATTTTAGAAATTTTGTACTTTCTTGTATCATGTCGGATAGATATTGAAGTCAGGTGCACCTATTTATGTGCTTTGTACGTGTTTGTTATAAATAAAATTTTATTTTAAGATTTAATCAAAATGTAAGTATGACGCCTTACTTTTTACTGTCACGACATTCAAATAACCATATTTAGAAGTTTTAGCCTCTAAGTGATGATTATTAATTTAATTTGATAAAACAATAATTATTACATTAAAATTTGTGTAGAAATGAGTAAGAAATAAAATCATCGAATTTTTTGTAAAATACTTAAAAAATTAATAACTCCAGAAGCATTGTTTTTGGATAGGGTATTCCATACATATATAAATAGGGTAGGAGCTATACTTTAGCCCCTCCAGATCTTTTACACCTATTACCTTTCAACCTGTATAACCAAATTCGACACACGTCCATAAATTTTGATAATTTTATTAAAATAGATAAGATGTTTCATACAAGCTTATGTTATTGTTTAAATGTATAATCGCAGGTTGGCCTCGGCTGGATGGGTGATCTGCCATGGGTTCACGTGACAAAGACTTATGCGCTATGCCTCATCATCTGCGGCGTTACCATCCTCCTCTTTCCCATACTGATCCGCGTGACGGACGCCAACGAAACGTACAGTTTCTACATACTGACGATAAATGCAGTCATATTTGGGCTCACGTTTTCGAGTTCCTATTCATACACGCCGAGCATTCTTGTGGAGCTGATTGCACTCGAACGATTCACTATGGCCTATGGGCTGGTGCTCCTGTGTCAGGGTCTAGGACATCTTATTGGTCCACCCATGGCTGGTAGGTTTTTTTTTTATTGTAGTTTCTTTTTTGTAATCATTGTATATTTGATTTCAATGTTCAGCATGTACACGTAGTATTTAAATTCATTAGTACACAAAAGTATTAGGTAGCTGGCACGTCCGAGACATAAATAGATTTATGTTACTGTACTAAAGATAAACTAAACTTTAACAATAAAACCATAAATATTACATATATTTATACAAAATAACCTAAAACAAAATTATTTTTAGTATATTAAAAGATATGTAAATCTGTCACAAAATTCCTTTAGTGACGGTATAAATTTTCTTTTAATTTCTTTGCCTTCCCCTCCATAACACTATCCATTCTTCGACCCATCCGCATCTAATACCTTCCCACCCTTTCCCTTTATATATTAGTTTTATTTTTATTATTTTAGCTCGCGGATACCGGATCCGCGAGCCCTGAGTCCGATGAAGCTGCAATGGTTGTCAATAAAACCGCGGCGAGAACATCATCATAAAAAAAAAATTTGCTTTCCAGTTGTATAAATTTATTCTTTCTATATCATACTGTGAAGTCTTTCATTATAAATACATTGTGCTATATAAAAAAAGGCTTATGTTCAGCAATGGACGTCTATCGGCTGATGATGATGATATTGATGATATGAAAAAATATGTTTTCAGGTGCTCTTAAAGACAGGACTGGATATTGGGACGCCGCGTTCTACGTGGCTGGAATATGGGTTGTTGTGTCTGGTTTGCTTGTTGGAGTAATACCATACACGAGGAACTTCCGTATCTGTGGCAACGCGCCGCTTGCTAAAGATGTTGCTGGTGAACCAGACCCGGGGGTTAAAATTATTATAGCCCATTAGATTATTTCATTAGTAATTAAATTAAATTTGTAATTTCCGTGTGTTTTGAGCGCTGTCTTTTTTAAGATTGCTATTTTGTGTTTTCTTTCTTATAACTGTGTGAAATTAGTTTTACTTAATATATTAATTGATAGCTACGCGTTTATAGTAATCAATTTGGATATTTATATGTACGTATATTGAGATTAATGTTTGTTCTAAATATTTTTTATTGTATGAACGTGGTGAATATTGTTTTTTTGATTATAGCATTAGTAGCGTTAATTATAACGTGTTCGTTAAATTAACAGAAGTTATTTTAAAATCTGAATCCTATTTTTATGTACTTACAAACGTAGAGACTTGACAAAATTATATATATTTATATTTTAGGAAATTTTAATTTCCAATATTGTGAATTAACTAAATTCTTGCCTCTAAAGTTATGGATTCATACGTATTTTCTAATTGTATAACGAATATTGAAGTATTCTAGTTTAAGTTAATTGAATCTACTTATTATATTTTTGAACATGCTTCTTGTATTTTGACATATTAAAATATATGAAATAATACTTGTTTTTTTTTTATCAATGAATTTTTGTTAATTTTTGTTTAGAGTACTTTGTTCATTTATTAAAATTAAATAAATAATGAGGTCTTTTTAGACTGAGTAGAAGCTATGTTAACAGTTACAAGTTATATATCGAAACATAGGATGAATAAAACAAATATCTAATATTTAAAATCCTATGTACAATATATCTATGAAGTTATAAAGAGCTATAAAATCATGGACCAGATAGGGTTTTTAACAACAATTGCGATATATAAAAAACTTATATTTGGATTTTCTGTTTTTGTGGCGAGAGTATTAGATTATATTAATAATTGTAGCATTAAATCTAATATAAACAAAAATGAACTGATCAATGCAAACAAGCGGCTACGTACTGTTTTTATCTGAACGTCTTTAACAGTAGTGCCGGTTAAAAACTATACATTGTGACATGTGTCAACATTGACAAGTGTCGACCTCGCTATTTTTTTTAATAGTGAAAAATGTACTGAAATTGTATAAATAACAATGATCAAATAAAAGAGGTTTCTATTTATACCTAAGAACACATTAATAAATAAAAAAATGCAAGTAGCAAAAATGCACAAGTTAGTTCTTTTAAGAATATTATTTTGTACTTCACGTTTGAAATTCGAATTAAGTAAAATCGCTTTTTGTTTTCTTTTAGGGTCGTTCATTTTGATTTAAAAGGTGCCCCACTAAAGCTCGATTACTTGCTAAAAGTAAGTTTTTTTTTTTAAGTTATTCTGATATGAAACTAGTATATATAAATGATTTGTCTAGGTAATAAACTTAATTTAAAAGGAAAATCCTTGTAGCTGCGATATTAATTATACTGTAAACTGTTTAATATGAGGAGATTTATGAGTTAAAGAAAAAATACTCCTTAAAAATTTTATATATTTTTATGTATTGATAAATTTAAAAGTAATAAATAATGGTAAGTTATTATAAATTTTTGTTATGATTATGTAGACTAGTGCTTTGATCATAATTTAATCTGATGGTTAGGGGCGATGTAGTTTTTGATGATTAAGTACTCTAGGCTAGAAGAACCCTGATTCATTCTTTTAATTTATTTTTTAACATAATAAAATAACTAATGTAATAAATTAACTTTTTTTAAACTCTAGGTGTTCAAATGTATTAAATCATGGGGTGCTACTGGCGTACTTTTAGAATGGGAAGATACATTCCCTTACACAATGAACTTAAAAGAAATTGGGAGTCAAAGTGGCAATAGAGGAAGTGGAGGTGATGGTGTTTATAGTACTGAAGATGTTCAGGCTATATTTAGTCTAGCAAAAGAAAACAGACTCGAAGTAGTAAGTAAATTAAAATATTTTTGGAAATGTTTTATATGTTAAACCTAAAAAAAATTATTTACTTAAATTGATTATGAGACTCCAGGCTTCAAATATAGACATCAGGGTTGTTCCCTATCACCTGGGCCTTTAGAAAGATCAGTATAACATATACACTGATCTTTGTCCACAAAACCAGAGGCTTAATCTAAAGCCTTAGATGAAAAAGTAGTAAATTTTTATAAACTAAAGGGAATTAAAACATTAATTATAGAATAACTATAGAAATAACTAGTTTTTGGATTAGTTTTAATTTTAATATTTGGTGCAGTGGTGAGACCTGCTTCTTGACTTTGTGGTATACGACAAATTATTAATTTTTGAACTGGAGTTCATTTGAAATCGAAATGCATATTGGTTGGATATTTCAATACATGTACTATTAAATCAAGTACAATAATTGCTGTCTTGTTAAATGTTAAAATAAATTACAGTTACTCTATAATCTATAATAAGATTAATGAAAAGAATCAAATTAATAAAATAAAACTTAGTTTGAATAAACTATAATCTTTCTTACCATACTATAAAAATAATTTTGCAGATCCAACTAGTACAAACAATAGGCCATATGGAGTATGTCTTAAAACATCCATCTTTTCGGAGATTGCGTGAAGCGTCACATTCACCTGCGGTCCTTTGTCCATCTAAACCAGAGTCTCTCAAGTTGGTAACTTTGATGTTGGAGCAAGCACTAGATGCTCAGCCTGATGCCACTTATATTCATATTGGAGCTGATGAGGTAAATTGATAGACATTATTTGAATTATTCATTATATAGTATGGAGGATAACAAACCTTAAGATTTATTTTTTAAAAGTTTAATACTTTTTGAAGCTTCTGGTATGTGAATAATGTTACCTCTGTCAAGAAGTGTAGATAAGAAGTAAACCTCTGCAAACAATAGCTGAAAGTCTTATAATTATTGTTGGATATATATTAATACCAGATAATATTTCACTAATACTGGGACAACAAGACCTGTGATGTGGTTACAAATGCCCTCAATTTAATTTGGTGGTGAGTAACAATGTGACCAGATGATAAGTTGTTTTCAACATGTTGAGACTGTGAATATGGTAATACTGTTATGGTAACAGATTTACAATATGTAGAGGCAAGTTAATAAAGCAGTTTCGACAAAACTACCATCGAACAAACTCCACAACAACAGGCACCAGAATCAGGGTCTTCTGTATAAGAAGGCTAATGCTTAGTCTCTGTACCTACAGAACAGTTTAGGAGACTCAATCTTATGACCCGTGGTGATGGGCACGTTGTGTGATACTTACATTCTATCTTGCTCATTTCATTGTTATTTCAAGTATAAGCAATGGGGTGTTCTTGATAATACTCTTATTTATTTTATATTTGTAGGTATGGCATATGGCAATATGTGAGGAATGTAAAAGTAGAGTTGCAAGCAGCATATATAACACTGCATCATTGTTCCTTGATCACATAAAAAATATTATTTTGTTTCTGAAACGGAAGAGACCGAATTTAATTGTACTGATGTGGGAGGACATGCTACGTGCTATGAATGTGGAAACCTTGAAGGGTATGTGATGTTTCTTAACTTTTTAATAAGATGATTATCAATAGTGATTAAATCTATTAAGACATTCATAAGGCTGTATACATACTGAGGCTCTGGTCTTTGAGAATTATAATATATAGTGATAAGAATTTTCTTTGTTGTAACCTCATGACGGAGGGACATGACCATGATGTGTTGCCCATAGTTGCCCCCAGTGATAAGAATAGACAACTTATAACGATGCATTTGTCTTACTCTTTCAGCATATAAATTGGGAGATTTAGTGGAGCCAGTGGTATGGCATTACAATCCCAAAGAGTGTTTTCATTTGCCTCCCGCAATGTGGGATATGTATAAACAAGTGTTTCCCAAAGTGTGGATAGCGTCTGCATTTAAAGGTGCCAATGGTGGCAGTCAGGTAAAGGTTTTTTTTGTTTGTAACAGCAACGGCTAACATTCTCATCATTCATTATGAATTGTTAATAATTAGCTTGTAAATATCCTAATCCAGTACCAGTAGACATAGTGTTGTGAGGCCTCCCACTAGGTGGACCGAGGAACCCACTCGCTGCGAGCAACGCGGGACTGATCGATGTGGAGATCTTTGGTGGAGGCCTATGTCCAGCAGTTGATGTCTATCGGCCGATGATAATAATGATGATGAAATGTCTCATTTATGATGAAATGGCCTAAGCTACCCAACCACTAACCGAAATCAAATATGATCCTGGAATAGAACCAAGGACTTAAATGTTACTGGACAAGCGGTTAGGTGAAAATAAATAGTAAAAAATGTATTTAGTGTTCCTACTGCTTGGAATCATGGCTATTGTAGTACATAATCTAGGATATTTCTGGCATAGAAAAATTTCAGACCATGCATACACCAAGCTGGATAAATATGGGTTGGTGAATGTTCCATGTTTGCGAACGCTGTTGTTCTTGGGTTATGTTGGTGTCCTTACAATTCTTTACTTCACTGTATTTTGAAGCTCATATAGGGATCGAATCCGCGTCGGTTACAGTTTGAGCCGCGAACTGTTACTGACTGAACCATGATTGCTTATCTCTTCATGGTTTTGGTTTTATTGTTTAATGGTATTTGGATGTTATCAGTTAATGTGATAACTATAGATAACGTGGATGATATCTCTGGTTAGGCTGCCAGTATAATGTTGTATTACGCCGACATCTATGCTATTCCAGGTTCTGTCGCCCGTCGTCAGATACGTTAGTAACCACGAGGGATGGATGAGCGAAATTAATAAATATTCATCGGATATAAATTTTTCTGGGATCCTACTGACCGGATGGTCAAGGTATAGTCTTTCTTTCATAATTGATTAACCTCCTCACATATATATCTAACAAATTATTTTTGACTATGTATAGTTTTTGCACGATCGATCGATGTGGAAATCTATGTCCAGTCCTATGTCCAGCAGTGGACTTCTGTCGGCTGATAATTATGATGAGAGTTTTCTCACTGAAATAGTGTAAGGTGATAGACAGGGGAAACTGTCCTGTCGAGTATTAATATGGCAAACATTACTATATATCAGTTCAAAAGTGGCTTCAGCTAGTCCAAATATTGGGGTTAATAATACTCACCCTAAAAGCAATGTATCAATATTTAAAAATCGTTACTAATGTCTCATTACTGTGGAGATTACTACCCTTGATACATAAATAATTATTCTATCTGTAATATTTTGATGCCAGATATGATCACTATGCGACGTTGTGTGAATTGCTTCCGGTGTCACTGCCTGCTTTGAAGAGCTGCCTGCAAGTACTGAATGCGGAACTACCTGGTATGCTTTTAGTTTAAATGTTACTCATGTTACCCGGTGGCTGTGTTAAAAATGTTCTGGTGATGCTTCTGGGTGAAGTCAGGGGTATGTGGCTTTTTACTCGTATAATCTTGACATTCCCTTGATGGTCTCCATCAATGGGTTTAGAGAACACTCGGTTTCTGTGGAAAAGAGACCTTTCTGTGAAAAGTATATATATAATAAATAAAAATTCTATATAAGGTTTTCTCACATAATATTATAAATTATATATTTTTTTCTTTTTGGTTATTAAAAAAGTAGTAAAACTCAAAGTAGATAGTTATGCTATGCTACTCCTGGCTGCCACCATCCCGCATTGGGCTAGCATGATGGAAAGGTGCCCAAATATGAACCTTTGCAAACGTCGGCCACAAGTGGACAGCGCAGGACTATTCAATGTGGGGGTCTTTGCGGGAGCCCTAAGTCCAGCAGTGTTTGTCTATCGGTTCTTTTAAACACTTCATTTAGTATACAATTATATTTCAAATATGTATTTATATATGAATGTATATTTATATGTCTAGTATGCTTTAAAATCCATTAACGCTATAAATAGATATTTCATTTTGAGTCGCAGTTTTAACGTAACACAACGTACGTAATTAGTTCGCTTTGACGCAGAAGCGCTGGTGACTGAAGTGATACCGGAAGCGGAGTGGCCTGGGGCGGGGATGGCGCGCTGCGTGCACTCGTACGCGTTGCTCCGGGAGCGCTGCGTGGCTCTCGCACACGGCGACGTGTGAGTATATTGGTTTAACCTCATCACATCGTATACAACACTGGTGGCCGTACTCCAATCCCTGAGACCATCCAGGTACTTATCAGACAACAGTGTGCAAACATCACAGCATTCCAGCTTATAGAGATCCAATGCTAGTCGAACAATTGGAGGTGACGAAACTAAACATCTTGTGTCTCAAGACGACGAGCAGGATGAATGTGCTTTGCTATCATTCTGACCACGTCCATGTTTCATAGGAGACCATATTTTCTACCTTCAGGTGAACATCTCATTATCTTTTTATTACATAAAATTGAAGCTGTGTTTGCACATTGTAGATAAAAATAATTATTTGAATTGATTATTTAATATCGAATTTGTATCAATATATAATTTTAGTTATTTATGCTTTTAATAAAAAAAAAAAAAATTGTCTCAGGATATCAACATGGCTGAATCCGTGGCAGCTGAGCAACGAGTACACCAACCCACTGCAAGTTGAGAGTGTAGTGGTTTCTGCTAAACAGTAAGTTTTACTTGTTTACTGATGATTAGGAGACTTGGAAACAGCTTTGATAATAAATTATTTATTATTTCTTTGTGTAAAATATTCTTTTAGGTTACTTAAACAAATTGTTCTTTGCCATTGCTTTATGAAGGTAATTTTAAAATTACCTTCATAAAGCAATTGCTGAATGTTCCATTGTAACATGGAGGTAACTAGTTCCATTCCAGAGCTCCCCGTGTAGAGTTTGATTGGTGATAGAATTTTGTCCATTTTTATTTGCTGTTTTTTTTTTTTCAAACGTTGTATACATTGTTAGACTTACATCATTATCCGGCGAACGCTAATTAAAATGATTATGGTGCAATATCAGCTTTTGACGTTGTTTCTGCACGTTTCAAATACCATTAGTGGTTAAAAAAATAAAACTATCATTGTCATTATCATCATCAGCCGATAAGAGTGCACATCGGTTCTACTCTGGCCGCGACGACAATCTTCATCAGATCGTTGGTTTATAAAATAAGCTAAACTGCTTTTAATCCGTTTTTTTTTCAGACTGTTAATAGAACTGTTAGTACTGCAAAAGCAAATATCAGACTATCTCCACAACATAACGGGGAGGAGGAGCGCTGAGGAGTGGATCGGCACGTTCCTCAGCCCACTGGTGCAGCGGATCACGGAGATACGGGAGCGCGCCGAGTCTAGGTTCAAATCGGACGCCAGCGTTCAGCCCAGATGTGTTTCCGACTGTGATATGGAGTACGATGTTAAATTAAACTAACTGAATTACATTTCAATGCTTTATTATTTCATTATAACCTTAAATATAATTCGATTTGTATAACGTTTAAATCGATGATTAAATTTACTGTTGGCGGAGGTCTTTGTTGTCGGACATCGTCTGGACAGGTGCCACCACTACGGCGCCTGATACTGCAGTGTGTGAACATTATCGAGTTCCGGCTTAACCCTTAAGAACCTAGAGTTTCAATTTTGATACCAATCTTTTAAACCGAATGTTCACATTACTATTAGTTTTTTTTATAGGTTGGCTGTACGTATTTTACTGTTGTATAATATTCTTCCCAATGAAATTAAAAAAATAAATATTGTGATTTTTTTAGCTATTTTTCCCTTCATCTAGACCCTCAAGTAAACATAATAATATTAAAAATAAATCACTTTCGTAAATCAGGCTACTAAGGGTTAAAGAAAGCCGATAGTAGTGTCATTAATGAGGCAATGAGACGTTAATTCCTTGTCATAAGTCGAGCACGGTGATGCTGTGCGTATCATCCGGACTACCGCCACATTGTAAAAGGCGGATGTAATATTTACGCGTTTAGCTAGTCTCGTCGCTTCGATGAGAAAAAAGTTTCTTATAAAAATAAAAACCTAATATTTAGTTTCTCTAAATATTTTTCCAATCTTAACGAGTTAATATATGACCTGAATTACATACGGTGTTAATTGATAATGAGGCATTGGGTGATGTCCGAGTGTGAAGGCAATATTGTTATGGCGGCATTTTTAAAATAAGAATGCGATAACTAGTCGGGCGACAAATTAAAAAAGGCTGTACTCGGATGATCTCGCTATGATTAATAAAGTAGTATACTATTAGTACCGCATATCATTCAATTGCATGGGGATACAAGAAACATTTTTTTTATTTATTCAACGAAGCAACGTGACTGCCCAAAACAAGATGGCGCTAACTAAAATGGTATTCATAGGATCACATTGTGCTCATCGCATTGATATAATACATAGGATATTAAATCTCATTAACCCAGTAATGTTTGCACAGCACTGTTTGGCGGTAGATATAGGCGCTGCGGTGGTACATGGACAGCCTCTGGCAATAGAGATCTACCGCCAGTAACTACTTTATTATTTTTCCTAATTATTGTCCAAGTTTTGTAAATCCGGTGGTACATGGACAGTCTTTGGCAATAGAGAGCTACCCCCAGTAACTACTTTATTATTTTTCCTAATAATTATTATCTGTGGATAATTGGATAATAATATAGCAAAAGAACATTAAGTAGATTAATATATGATAGAATATTAACACGTGTTAAAGATATAAAATTAGTGTCTTAATTCCCGAAGATCCCGTAGATCGTGACTCAATAGAAATAAATTTAGACATTCCTTTATATAATCTTATAGGCCGAGGCGTGTCCATAACCCCGGATATTAACTAATAAAGCCGGAACTACAGCCCCATTGTCCCTTTTCCCTGACCGACCTTTTTAATAAGGGGGCGCGGGTGAGCGTGAAAAACTACAGGCGCGGACAAATCGCACTCGTTTATGTGAACATACCAAAATTTAACTTCCTGTTGGGGATAAAAAAAAATTAAATCATAAACCGCATAAGCTATCATCACAATAACATTGTTCTGTTGACATAATGTATGACGACACGTGGTTCTATTGAATTGTTAAGTAAGTTTAATAAAAAATATCAAGCAAACCAGCTATAAAGGTTTTATATGCTTTGATTTCTCTTGGAGGTATGTTTTTAATCTCTCTCTTTCTAATTACTAAATCAAGTTTATTAAAATGATTATCTAGCTCGTAAGGCAATATTTTTAGCTAAGCCAGGTTTGGCTAGTGAGAACAGCGCTAAGGTAAGCCTTGATTGCAATAGAAGGCGACTAAAGAAGTAAAAAATAAATAAAAGAGAGAGAGACAGACATTTCTTATGTATTGATATTGGATATGACGAAAAATGAGAAAAGTAAAATAATGTACTAAAGATTACAATGTTTCCTCTCTCTCTATTCTTCATATACTTCTAGTATATGCCTTTTTTTTGTTTCGGCCGGGAAATCTTCGAAAGATACCCTGCTTCTGGGGGCGAAGTCAGGGTCATGTGAGATTTTTACTCACTAAAACCCCCTCGGTGCTCTGCATCAGTGCATTCGAAGAGGCTCCGGGATCTCGTATAGAACGCACCGATGCCCCTCTACACTTTGTGTTAACACATCTCTGAGGAGGATTCTAAATTTCCTAGGCATCATCGCTGAACCATTCGTTGTCCCACGCAGGTTCTCTTGCTGGCCGATAAGGGCCTCCACCCTCAAAGCCCGTGAAACACCCAGGCCCTTTTAGTCACCTTCTACGACAGGCAGGCCTTAGTCTTCTTCTCACTAGCCCAAGACTACAGGGCTGTCTAGTATATGCCTAGGCACATTATAAATAAAGTTATAGTTCTCTCTTTTCCGCTACACTTTTTCGTTTCATAAAATCAAATACAAACTGTCCAAAAGAAGATTCACTTCAAAAATAAAATGAGAAGGTTTCATGATAATAATGTTTGAATGGAGTTTTATAAAATATATGCGGTTTTCGTGACTGTGTATTTCATTGACTATTGAATTTAAGTACTATTAGACAGTTGATTGTACTCTCATGGCCTTTTTTTTAATGTATAAAAACAAAGTTCGTTACGCCGATCCTGTATAAAACCTTTTCAACAAAAAGTTTCTCACACAAATATTGTTTCAAATGTTGCATTTCTTAACGATAGACTGACTATTGTTAAATAATCGGTATATGTTTCATAAACTGTTTGTCTTTTACATACATATATATATTCTAGACGAAATGTTCCACGTTCATTGTTTTTACTGAAGTTGTTGTTGTTTGTTGTGCGAGTCATCGCTTGTACTTAAATTTTTATAGTTAATAATTTTGTTAATGTTAAATAAGGTTCAGTTTTAACTAATCGTGTTTTTATATATTTCGTTCGTATTATAGTTTAGAGTAAATCCAAAATCGTCTGTGTCGCTCCAAAATTCTTATCGAACTGTAAATTGTGTAAGTATAAAGTCACATATGTATTGAATTATATTGAAACAACGAAATTATACGTTGAATATAATACAAAATCTCATTGAACGGAACGGTGAAGGTCACGGGAACCAGCTGGATGCGGGCAGCGCAAGATCGATCGATGTGAAGATCTTTGGGGGAGGACTATGTTCAGCAGTGGACGTCTGTCGGTTGATGATGATGATTGAACACTTTACAGTGAAAAGTTATAATTATATAGGTGATCAAAAATTAATGTGCGGTTTGATTGAGGTCATTTAGTTTTTTAATGAGAGGAACTTTTTTTAATAAATGCATCTTAAACTATCTATTTAATGTACGATCTATTTCAAGTTAATTATTATTTATATTATTGTATAGCGAAATAAAATGCTTGTTTCTATGATTCGTCTAAGACGTCTGATGGTAAGTATACATGTCTGCCTGCAATGAAAGGATGTAATTTATGATGTTTACACATATCTCGCTCATCGTCAGCATAAGTTGGTATAAGTCATTACCATTTTAATTTTATTAATTCCTATGAAGATCATGGCAATACTGACATACTACTGTTTAGCCGCGGATATATGTTTTGCGTAGTACTTACCAGGATGGTTTTTTGTCAAGTGGTGATGTGGGCGGCGGTAAGGCGTGCTAACCTATTCACTCTTCTCTTGAAGATACTCACGTCGTATTTGTACGGGAACTGAATCCGGGAATTTAGTCTACTCTTTTGCTGTATCCCATGAAGAACTAGTAGCTGAACCTTTGTTCGCAAATTGAGGATGTCCATAACAAAAGAATGAAGATTAGCGGTGCGTAATTAAATCGCACACTCTCCTATGGTAAAATGTATCCTATGATCTTCGGAAAAAAAGACGAATAAATAAAAAAAATATAAACAAAGTATAATACAATAAATTAATTTTATTATATAAATGCTTTTCTAATAAAAATGATTGTATGCCAACCCGTTCTTGGCTATACAAATAGAATCTACTCTCTGTGGAAGTCTGTATGGGAAGAGTAAATTGTATATTAGCCATCATTATCATCGTCATCATCAGCCGATATCCGTCCGCTGCTGGGCATAGGCTTCTTTCAAACACCTTCATAGATCAGTTCAGCGCTACCGCATCTAACGGCTTCCGGCAACCTTCGTTTGTAGGGGTTCGTATTTGGGCCATTTATCACCACGCTAGGATAATGTGGGTCAGTGGGAGCCAGAGTTTCGATCGTTGATTAGCAGGGTGCACCACGAGCAGGTGAGGATGGCTTAGATCTCGTAAGTTGTGCCAGGTTCTAATTTATTTTTAAAACACCCAAGATTACTTTCGTGAGTTTAATAAAACTTTCTCCTTAGCCGATGTTTAAAGATCGTTTAACGTTTACTCTTTAGATTATTACTAGGAAAATAACGCTTTAATTTTGATTCATCAAACGCTTAATATTCTCGCTGTAAACAAAACGTTTTCAAACCATTCGTTACATGAAAAAAAAATCGGAGATTGCGCGATGTTATCGCGTGTTCTTAGGCCGCGTCACAGTTACACTCTCTAACACAAATATTAACTTTAACTTATAATATGAAAGTCATGTAAAAAAAGGTTTAGCAATATTTATTTTAAAGGAAACTTACAAGTTAATAAAGGATAATTAATAATAATGATTAATTCGTTCATGGTTCATATTATTTGATTTTGACCTTAAAACTATAATCTTGGAAAATATCGCAATCACTCTTCAAAACTTCAAGCTGATATCAGGATAGTTAAAGTTTTCAGAGTAATTACTTTATCAAGAAACTTCCTCCTTTAGAACAGGTCTTTATCGGTTTTATTTTATTATATAGAATTTTATCACCCCCTTAAAGCTAAGAGTAATAGTGGTAATAGTACGTTGCTTGAGATGTTCATATTTACAGCTTTCTGTTATTAACAATAACAATATATTTGATATGTTCATTTGTTGTACAGTTAACAATCGTAGAGATATATGAAGAGACATAGTTTTTTTTTGCTAGTTTCCTCGTGAGATTTAGAGAACGTTTAAAAACCAAATGAAATGAAAGCGTCTGTATGGACGTAGACTTTAGGGAAGAGTGTAAAAAGTGCGGAACGCGAATCACGTCGCAGAGCGATGCGACACAAAGATTAATGCAAAGACGCGTCACAAAGGGGAGGGTTTTTGTAACGGCGAATATTAGGACGGAATGCCAGCCTCGCAGGAAATTAGCCGTGTCCCGGCGAAATATTACGGCAGCGGAGCTTCCTTTGTTACGGGCGACGTCTGCCAGCGGCGAGCTGCACTGGAAAAACTGTTTTATTGTCTGTGACTCCACGTATACCACAAACTGGAGAGACGGTATAGATTCCGTCGAGAATATGGTATTTTACCAAAGCGTTGCCGTACTTCCGGTTAATAGAAAGCAGACTTTTAGAGATTTTATTTATTAAGAGTCCGGTAGACTCGTTACCTCCGCAGCGGCAGTTTCCGACTCCACTACGACCGCGAAGAGTAGTTCTATTCGAATCATGGAGATAGTTGTATTGCTGCTTTACTCTTCTAAACTAACTGGAGTGTTCCGTCGGTGAGCTTCTAGTAGAATTAACTAATTTCATATATATCAAACTTAGCGCGGCTGGACACTGTCACCCGAGATGGCATTATAGATAAAAGACAGACATAAGACTTAAGTTTTTTTAGACACATAAATGGCTTATTATTATTACATGTCATATTACAAAGCATAAGATCTAAGATTAAAAGATAAGTAGGCTGAAGAAGATATAAAAAAAGTAATGTTACAGAGGCTAAGGTCAAATCCGACATAGAGGGACAAAGAAGCTTGCTCCCTTAGCCTGTATGACATTTAAATGAAAGACAGATATTATTGATTTAGGATTCCTTAACATAAAAAGTATAATTATTTCAAGTTATCACAATGTTGATATTCGAATTTAAACTGCACTTAGTATAACTATTCAAGTTAATTTCTCTTTAAATTCATTATAACTTTGCTATAATATGCATTGTGTTATTAACATTCATAGTCTGTTTAAACAAAATGGCGCCGTTAGGACGTTAAGAATATTTTACATAATTCATTTTTATAAGGCGGCTGTAATCAAGGTCCCTCTTATTTTTTTTTGTTATCGCCTGAAGAAATAACGCTCACGTAGTGTAAATATATCTCAGTGTAAATCATGGAAATATATTATCTCGTGTGAAAAATGTATTTTTCACTCCCCCACAACTTCAGTTACATTTTACGTTTTTTACACCCTAAAGTGTCGAGATGAGACGCAAGGTGTTTGCTGTTAATGGTGAATGATACCCTATAAAAACCGGGGGTTTTCGTAAAATGTTATGCTGAGGAAACATCAGATGAAGTGTGGAGTACAGTTTTTTTTTGATTTTCTATACGATATAAAACACTATGAGATAATTAAGTAAAAATTCAATGAACAATAACACATTAGCTTTTTTAGCTTTAACTCTATTATTGTTAATCATCATCATCACCAGCCGATAAAGGACCCCAGCTGTTGAATATTGTCTATATATAATCACTAGCTGTTTTGCTGGCCGTAACACCCCTGCTACTCCCATTGGGGATCGAATTCTGTAAAATCCGTTCATAGCTGACCTCTAAACGGCAGAAGCAATATCTATACCAAATTTTGAGTGTTTACGTCTTATATTTTCGGAGATCTCGTGACGAAGCAGCGAATGTTTGGATATCTCATATACAATGAAAATGAGTTTTCTTTGTTCGCCAATCACGTGAAAACTAGTGAACGTATCGACATGGAAACGTGACCATTCGACGCGGAATGATTTATAGATGATTATAAGCTATTTATTTTGAGAATTTCATAGATCTCTCATCGTCTTATTTCTATTTAATTTTAAGCTGAAGTTGTATACGTGAAGTAATTGAAACAGTATTTTCGTGTAATATTTTTAACTATGTCGGTGTTAACAAAAGTCGCGAAAAATTGCGTTATCTTTACTATAATATATAAATAAAACATATTAAAAACAATAATACATATCTAACCTTGTCTACTCCTAAAGACAAACGTTTCCAGTGCTCCTCGTGATGCCGCACCTTCAGCTAAGAATATTTTAAACAGATTAATGAAAACACCGGGAGGCTCTGAACAAAAGCTCAACTTATTTAAGTCCAAACGCGATTAAGAGCTTTGACTGGAGATTTGAGGTATTAAGTAGGCCTTATCAGACGGGCTCATGAATTCATTTAACAAAGACGCAATTTAGATAGGGCTTCGAAATTTTAAGATTTTACACAGGCAAGTATCGTGCGACTAATCAATTCTTGTATAACCATACAACTTCCTACATCGACGTTTTTTTTAATTACAACATCAATATCATACTGTGTTAATGGATAATGAGGGAGAAGATGATGTGTGCTCATGGAGAATACTTCAGCTCTGATGAAGTAATAGTATAAACTCAGCGATTCTGTTATTGCGGTAGATAGACAATATGAAGATAGTGACTAATCAGGTAGAACTCTACAATGTGTGGTCCCGGAATCTAACTATGGACTTGGGAATCTAACTATTATAAGGCAAAAGAGGGAGTGGATCAGCAGAGGATGCAGTGACCTTACGTTATTAAATATATCATTAAATATTTGATATAGAAGTCAAATTGAATCCATGCGCTACGGCAATATTCTAACATTAGATATACCGTTGCAGTTAAATGCTTCCGGTGTTGGTGGTTGTTGGATGGTTTTATCCATAATAAGCAAAGGGAGAAGTAAGGTGATAATGAGCACCGATGTTATATCTTATTCATTCTTCTCTTTAAGATCTCCACATAATTGGAAGGGAATACTGACGTAAACAAGATGTTCCATTATTTTGACGATTCTCATCAAACGGAAACAGTGTAATATTTACATACTTTTACTTTGGCGATGATTAGGAGGTTAGCTTTGATAACACGCTATTTGATATAAAGCAAGGTAAGTAAAGCTATACATATATGTATGTGTACATTAGTGTATTATCATCATCATTCTTTCAACCGATGGATAGGTCTCTTGTGGTAAGTAGTGTATTATACTTGTATTTATTTGATGCACTTACCTCATCATCTCTGCATTACCCAAGGTCGACTGGAAGATAATACTAATGGCATTAAGTCCGCCTTTACACGATGCATGTGAAGTTTAAAAAATAAAATAAATAACTGAAGCCCAGAGCGAGTGTCCCCCTTCTTGGTATAATCAGTCATACAACAAGTAATCTATTGAAGTCTCCAAGGGCTGACGCAGATAGAAGCTTAAAAAGATTATTAAAAAAAAATTGTAGATATCGGAAAGGTTATAACTCACAATCAATACAGCCTCCTGTTAATCATTAAAGAAAATATAGAAGTTAAATTACAATGTGGCTGAATTAATCGTACGGAAGTCGATCAGCATCACACGTGATAGATCTTTTTCAACTTAAACACGAAGCCGAATATTTCCGTTGTTAATAGTTAAGGAAAAGAATCTACTATAAGGAACAGTTTAATTGTTAATTTCCGGTAAATAAAAGCCTTTAACTTTTATGTGTACCGATGTACCTTTGTTAACTGCGAGTGAGTAATGTGCGATGTAACCAGGTGCACCCGATTCTGCGCTTGTTCAAATTTGTTTGGCGCGCATGTCACCATGCCTGATGAGAAATATTTATATGAATGTTTTTTGTTTTATTTACAATAAAACTTAATCATTATATTATCATAATCAGACTCCCACTGCTGGACATAGGCCTTAGGCATTCATCATTATCATCAGCAGCAGCCAATAGACCTTCACTGCTGAATATAGGCCTCTCTCAAACATTCCCATATCGATTATGTAGGAATTCATATGGAGGGATTTGGATCTTTTCCCACCACGCTGGCTCAATGCGGGTTGGCAGGAGCCAGAGCCTCCTTTGTTGAATAGCAAGGTGAACCACGAGCAGGTGAGGTCGGCTTGGATCCTGTGAGTTGTTGTGCGGGAGCCCCTACACCCCAATGCCCGTGGCGCTGGCCCATTGCCATAGGAATTATCCTTTTATATTCATACATAATTCTTTGTCATTGGCGCAATGAACTTCGAAATATCATCGCCGAAGTTAACGCTTGAGCACTTAAATAAATTAAAGTTAATGATACTTATAAAAAAGTCTAATTTAAGGTAAAATTTTAAAGTTTTATTATTAGTCCGTTTAGGCAACTCGCGCTTGGCTAGCGAGGTGGAGCTCCTTGATTTTCTCGTCTAATAAGAGAAGGTCTCGAATCCCAGCAATGAGCTGTGTGTGTTATAACTTATCTTTGATTAAACCCCATCGATATTTAGCATTTTGCAGTGGGACTATCCATAAAAATAAAATGATGTGTGGACAGCTTAAGTTTGTATTAGAGCAGCGTCATACCGTCACCCAACGCGTAAACTTAATATACAATTTTAAAGTAATGAAAGCAATGAAAAGAAGGCAAAGTAATTTTTCCTCTCACGGAATGGAACCCAAGAGATAGCAGAATGAGCTAAGAGAAACAGAGTAGACGACGGGAAGATGATGTGAAGGAAGTTGGTACTCCAGAATAGATTCGGATATCCAAAGAGATAGATAGAGAGTGAGAGAGTGTGAGAGAGAGAGAGGGGGAGAGAGAGGAAAGAGGGAGGGAGAGAGAGAAATTGAACTGACAAAATATTAAGATTAACATAAACGTAATTTTTTTTTTTACATATATATATATATGATCAGCCGATAAATGTTCACTGCTGGACATAGGCCTCCTCCAAAGATATCTACAATTTTAGGGGTTCATTTGGGGGCTATGGGCTATTTCCCACCACGTTGGTCCGATACGGGCTGGTGGGAGCGAAAGCCTCGTTTGTTGATTAACAGGGTGCACTACAAGCAGGTGAGGTTGGCTTGGGTCCCGCGAGTTGTTGTGCGAGATCTCTTACACCCCTATATATATATATATATACATATTAAATATAAAAATAGTTGAAATCTTAATATATTGCTTTTATGTTTATTAGGATCACTTTTATGGCGCGTACAACACGTGCGGTGTGAAAACGCCTTAATAATCCCCTTTATGAAAATCTATAAATGAATCGGGGACGTCAACAATGAAAGTACTACGGAAGCACTGTGCGTTGAATGTTCGTCGAAACATGTACAAGAATCATTATCTGTCTGTTGTTATGATGTATGTTGTGTTGGGAAAAGGTTTCTCTCATTTAATTTGTGGGTACCGCTTTTATTATTTATTTAATTGTGTATTACTTCATCAGCCTGGTTTTTTTGTGGAAGCGATGGAAAGAGCAGTACGTTCGCCTCAAGGTAAATGATCTATCCTTCCAATATGGCGCTTGTTAGGACTGCGCTCAGAACTTTGCTCCAGTCTCGTTACTTCAGTAATTTCTCTAATTATAAACCAGTAAATATTGTTCAGTTCTGTTTGGAATAAAATTGCTCTGCGATGGTGTTGATACTGGATTATATATATATATATATAGATTACATATAAAAAGAAGGTTATAAATGAAGGTTTCCGCAAATCTAGCAAGAGCGGGCACGCTGTTTAATATACCCTACATAAGTCGGAGAACAGAAAGAGATGGATCTAAGGAGTCCACTGTCAGCATTGAGAAAACGACTTAAAGATGTACACAAGTTAGAAGTCTGGTAATTTCTTTTCTATATTTAAATAATTTTAATTTCAGGTAATTTCGACAAAACACTAAATCTTGACGTGAGTGCGTTGGTGATACATTTTTACAACTACAAAGAGAATGTCACACTGAAAATACCACTGGCAGCGGCTTCAGAATACATCTCCGAGTTAATCTGGGACACCAACAGGCGTCTCGTTTTATTCATGCCTGGATATCGATCGATCATCAATGGACAGACCGGAGATTGGGTAAGGGAAGCCTTTGAGGAGACCGATGTTTACCTCCTGATCGTGGACTATTCACCATACACCGGCGTATTGAATGAAGCCAATTATGAGATAGCTGTGACTTACACGTACTACATTGGGAAAGCGGTTGGAGAGTTTTTAGCTGATTTGAATAAACGCGGCTACCCGTCTGAGAACATCGTTTGTCTGGGTCACAGCTTTGGTGGGCCAATGCTAGGGTACATAGGGGAGACTTATGTGGAAGAGACGTCGGAGAAGTTAGGAAGGGTGACGGCGGTGGAATCGGCGAAGCCATGCTTCGAGGAGAGCGTGAATCGCGTCAGGTCTGGTATAGCCGAGTGCGTGGATGTATTTCATTGTACGTACGGTGACATGTCCGTAGATAAAACCTTGGCTGATGTTGATGTCTTATTAAACTTTGAGCTGGAGTCGCAGCCTGATTGCTACGACGGGTATTACTTGAAAGCGCTTGGACTCGTCGATGCCGAGACCTGCGGTCATGTGATCTGCTTTAAATATTGGTCTTGGACTATACTACATCCTGACTCCTACGCCGCTTGTTCATCCATGGACTCTTATATGGCAGACCGATGTAGAGGAAACTATACTATAGTAGGATATCACGGTTCGTGCGATGTGCGTGGCGTACTGTACGCATCGACAGAATCTTTCAATGGACCAATTTGAAAAGAACAGTTTCTGATGATGAAAAGCACGTTGTGACATGTTTGGCATGATCTATGTCATATATTCTGTATATCTATTGTGTGCTGCTGTGTTTGCGTGTGTGATTTATCTGGTTGTCTTTACATTGTAGCTTTTAAAAGACTAAAACGACTATGAAATATTTCGATCAGTTTTAATTATTTGTATAAATTGTAGATTTGTATTAAATATAATTAAGATAAGAACACTTTTTATTACTTCTGATACTCTGCTACTAGTCTGGAGTAATATTTAATGAGCGGATTTATGAGAGATGAGAGATCAAGAGAGCTTCTGTATTAGAAATAAAATAGTTCTACAGGAAATACGTTACGACAATAGATTGTAAGAGAATTGTTAATAGATTCCCAGCCGCGTTGGAAAACTTTTTTACTTTTCTTTCAAAGCTTCCGGCAGCGATGTGCGAGAGGAATATTTCAGGATAGACGCTTCAAATTTAATACTGACGGCGGAAGAACGTTTCTACATCGAGAAGTTTATGAATTTAAACTGTGACATCATTTTTTTTGAGTTCTTACCAAATAATTCCGTACAAAATGTATTATTGGAGCGGATTCGTAGATAAGATAATTCTTTAAAATTAATAGCATTTTTAACTTTCGTTTTAAACGATACGCCCACCCTTAACAACAAGGTTGCTACTTAAAATTTACCGTACTTAGCTTAATGCTCTAAGATATAAATTACATAAGGTGATATGTATATTCTTAGTTCACTTCTGAGGTCACATTCGATGGAGTATGAATAGTGTCAGGTTTTCTCGAACACAATACAAAATATATAAGAAATAATAACACAAAAATATACCAAATACCAGCTGTTCCCTGTCCATTTTACTCCTCTAACAAAGAATTAGATTTGAAATATAGATATGAAACTTGTCAGAAATATACTCCCCCGGCGATAACCCGCCGTCTCCTGGACTCCTTACCGTTATTAACACCCCCGCAACTCTTTTTGTAGAAGGAATTGCCTAAAAACCAATCTTATCTGATCTATATTTATAGATCAGCTAAGATTGGATTTTAAGCAATTACAGAAGCAGTATCTCTACCAAATTTTGAGTGATAAATCAATGAATTTCTGGATATATCCTATATATAGATAAGGAATCAATTGATTTAGCAAATAACTGTAGTTTTATAAGCATTGATGGAAATTAGAAAAAAACGAGTAGTAAAAAATGTAGTCGGGTCAGTGCTTCGTGATATCGCCACATTGTAAATTCAGAGTTAGTTCCGCAGCGCTTCTCCACTCCACCCTGGGGATTAAAGGTGTGTTGAATCAGTAATTATCGCTCTTAAAGGATCAAGATAAACGACTGGAAGCCGTCGGGGAGGCGAGAGAAGTCAATTTAAAACTTTGAGATCGCCCCCGACCTGATTACGAGTTAATTACTAGTTGGGAAATAGATTATTTCGTTCGCTCCTTTTTGTTTCTCCTTAATAGATATACTCTGGCCGAAGTTTTTAAGGATCGACCCAAAAAAAAAAATTATGGTTGTTCACGCGTCTGTTAAACACGATCTCGAGTATATATACGCACGCTTCGGAAGCCTTATCGTTAGTTTTAACGAGTATCTTGCAGAACTATAAGCCGTGGTGTCGAGGGCTAGCCCCGAGCTCCGAAATTCTCTTTGAGCTTGAACTTTAAGCTCAAACTTACTTACCTAGCGAACACCTCGATTGTCTTTGTTGAAGTAAACATCTTGGTCTTTCTATTCCATTGTAACTTGGCGGTCGAGTTTGATCTAGTTCAACTTGCTCGAATAGTGATCGATCGATAGTGTCCACAGCTTTTGTAAAAATTATCAACATATGTAATTGTACTTTGTCTTAAACCCCATCGCAATTATTTTTGGATAGATTAAGCACAAGTCTATGTAAATATTAAAAGTACCTTCCGTCATCATCATCGATAACAAGTAATACATCTAAAACAAAGAAAGCTATTAGAAATATCCCCGCCTGCTACTCCGTAGTCTGATTCGCGAAGGTATATAACGTCACATACTAATCCATGCTATCAATCTCCACGGTTACAATATCCATCATTTTCCTTTCCCGAGGACCTTTGTCATACAATTACATTTCGGTTTATGTTCCGAGGATATTTCTTTTACTGCGTCCTTACTTATTATGTTTGTGATAGAGAATAGCAGCAGATTTATCCTTATTTACAACAGTTTTATGATTATAACCTACAAGAAAGTTTTCCTTTCCTCCATTACCTCTGGGGTTGCTAAAGATTAACGTCTCTGTATTATTATAAACAATATAACTTTTTACTGTGTCAATTAAAGCTTTTAGCTATACATTATTATTTACTATATACATTAGTAAAGTATCCCTAATTTTTTAGAAGTATCAAGTATATTACATTATGGTTAAACTTAACTGTGGAGTGTTAAGTTGGATGTATTGCTGTGGTCCTCTTTGAAAGGTAAAACTGCAGTTTTTAAACTTAATGGAAGAAAAACATTTAGTTTTATATCAAAGTAACGAGTTTCAAGTTAAATATCTATCGCTTCATCCAATAAAGCACGAAGTGTTAAAAACATTAAGTTCTTTGTATGTATGTGTATTATTATACTATTACCTATTTATTATACAATATTGACGTAGATCTTAAGATTGTTTGTTTCTGTATATTATTTCAATAAAAGCCATTATTAAAACTGAATTTAACGTTCCGATATGAATTTCTTAATATTTCTAATAGGAAATATATTATTAACTGGTACCTAGCTTTTGTATGAAACGCGGAAGTATTTTCTTTGCCCTAAATTTCTCTGTCGCATGTATTGTGTACCGGATATGAAAAGTGGCAGGCTGTCCCGGTGCAGCGCCGAGTAAAACTGAACTTTATATATGCTGCCTAGTCGCATGCATGCATGCATTTGCAATATTCCACAGACTGCGAGGATAAAATCTTCACATAACCTTGACTCATCAAAAGATATCTTGATGAGGATTTTCTCTGATAACAAATAAATTGCTAGTTTGCTATTGGGCTGTTGTCATCGCAGCTTTTATATCTGCCGACAAAAAGTATTGTGCAAATATTACTGTGTTCCGATTTGAAGGGTGCTGTACCTAGAGAAATTACTGGGGTAACGAGCGCAATGTGGAGCAGTGTTTACCTTCCTATTTAACGGCATATTATTATACGCGGGTTATGACTTACCTTCAGGTGAACGTCTGGCTCGTCTCATCGCTTAGTTGAATAAAAAAATAATTAGTCCTGGTTTTCTACAGCCTCATCTCAAAGAACGAGATATCATCATATTTTTTTTTATTTTTACCCACTAATCCTTTGCAGCTGACGTCTAAGTCTAGCTTTAAGTCAGTTTGCTATCTGTATCTATTAAAATTTTCTAGGTTAATAAGGTTGACTTCTCGCGATGAGGGATTTTGTTGTGAAAACCGGAAACAGCTCTGCTACCGGGAACAATACTTACAGACAGAGAGACAAACTGATAGTTTCAATGATTTATGTAAAAAAAGCCTCTTAATTTCTTTCTATTTATTCTTCATAGCGGAGAGAAGCAGAATGTTCTTCTGATGGTGATGCGCTTGCTTATAACAAAGTGGCGTAAGTTAGGGTGATGTACCCCCCACTTTGTACTCGTCGTTTTTGGACATAACACATTAAGTCTCATTACTCAATTAATTTCATTAGCTACAACACTCTTCAAACCGGAACACAGTAATGTTTGGACACTAATGTTCATCGGCTGCAATAAGTGCTGCGGTGGTACCTACCTGATGGTTGGTGTGTAAGGGTTCCCGCACAACTCATGGGATTCAAGTCAACCTTACTTGCTCGTGGTGCACCATGTTAATCAACAAAGGAGGGTTTGGCCACCATCAACCCGCATTGGGTCAGCGTGGTGGGAACTAACACAAATCCCTATATATGAATCCCTACCTTACCGTGTGGAAATCTTTGGGGGAGCCCTAAGTCCAGCGGTGGATGATGATGATGGTGCCTACCTAGACGGTCTGTGACAACAGAGATCTATCACCAACAATACTCAGTCGTTTTCAATCAATAAAGTTTTCATTTATGTACACAGTAAAAGCTTTTGTTCCGGGCAATGTCGTCGACCCGTCGAGTCGGTAATTATTGCTGTTAACTGATCGAGACGAACGGACTGTGTAGAGAGGGGGAGGGGAGTGGAGGAAGCGGACTCAGGAGGGGCGAAAACGAAGGAGAAGGGGGGTAAGTGGTTAATTAAAAACTTAGAGATCGGCGTTAAGTGATCGCGACTTAATTACAAGTATCTAAATGGATCACTTTTTTTTCTCCCATTCTTTCCTGTTGTTTTTACTGAGCTATATTTAATTAGTATGAATTATAATCTATGGTTCTTAATTAATTTATTATTATTGTCCTAAGCGAAGAGATGAGTTAGAAGATTACCTGTTCAGGCATTAGATATCGCTGTTATACTAGATACATCGCTCTTCAAAGATGACACAGATATATAAACACATTACTACTTGGAGAAAGAAATAGGCGTAATGATGGTAGCTAAGTAAGCGATTTTCAGTAACAGAGATCTACCATAAGTATAAACAAAGATTTAGTTACTTTATGAGAAAATATCTATATATACTAAAAACAATTATATATATATATATATATATATAAAAACCTTGTTCATACAGGATGGAAAGTTTAGTGTCAAGTGATCAACGTTGATGTAGAGTATAAAGTGGAAGAGAGTGATAAAGAAAGCTGACCCCAACTCGATTGTTTTCTATTCATGATTACAAGGAAGAGAGAGAGAGAAGGATGGAGAAACTGTCTCATTTTATAATAATGTATTTTTCATCTGTAATGAGCTAGCTACTTCATTACAGTTAGCTGTCTAGGCCGATTCGAAAAATACCTTATGGAATCAAACTGAACAAAAGATTGCTACAGAATTAAACCTTGAAACTCTATTATTAGGTAAGCGGTTAGCCACTGAGTCACTGAGGACGTTAGATGTAGAGTATATGACATAGGGCCCTCAGTTAAGGTCAACTGCTATGACGATGTATACGTACATGTTGTCTCCGAACGAACGCCTTTAATAGAGAGGTGCGCGGGCGCCGCTTCGACGCGCGCAGTTTGTGATCAGCTTTGCCATAAAGCGTGTGGTCACCGTCCGGGCCGGACGTCTGGAGGTTATCGAAAATGTTTATTCTCCGTTCGGTTATCGCCGTTGTTTTGTTGACGTGCGTCAAGTGCAACTGGGGTCCTTTCCGCGCCGTTTTGTACTCCGATTGGATTAACTGTGAGTATCAGCGTTTCAGGTTATAGGTTATAAATTTTAATACAATGCTCTCATTGTTAACTCATCTATTATTATAATAGTTTATTATTAGCAAAGTATATCTTTGTTTTTTAAATACTACATATACTTTAACGCGTGTGTAAGGTCATCACAATAACTTTCTAATACGTTAGCGAAACGCGTCTGCGATATATATTAGGTAACACATACATACAAATTTATATGTATATATTTAAGATGTCTTTCGTATTTTTCCTGCTCTGTGTGATTCCCCTTAATTTCCTCATCCTTACGTTGTATTATTGATACTAATTGATATTGTATATAAGAGAATAAAATACTAAATGTTTGTGACAAATGAAAAAGAAAACTGTATTATTGTATTGTAATATATAGAAAAGGTTAACTTAATAAAATCAAATGTTTGTAACAAAATAACCCCTATTTAAATTTGTTTTTATACGAATATTTAATTTTTTCTGTCCTTTTGATTGTTTTGGGTAAATTCAAGAAAGGTTAGACCGATTTAACCCGACTTTCATGGACATACAGATTATATTGTTAATCGTCACATAGATTACTTTTACATAATAATAAAGTATTATATTAATGAAATAAATAGTTAAAGTCAAAAAAATTATTAAATTACGAATGTATTATTTATAGATAATATTTTAATACCCCCTTTTGTTATAACTCTCTCTGAGACAGCCTTGCAGTATATTACTTTATAGAAGTTTACCTAATTACCATGTCCTCAGGGTAACTCTTTAAATTATAATTAATTTGTATTTATATAGAAAAACGTTTATTTAAATAATCTATTGTATATTTATTCTGCTGTTTTTTTACTACTGTTGAATCTTTTTGCCGGATGCTGAGATCACTTCACCGTCTGTTTCTACTGCCTAAAAACATCACCTTGTTCTACTTTAAACATTACTTTATATAGATTAAAGTATTGAGTCTAGTGACCTAGATTAATTTGAAATAACGCCTTCTTGTTATGACCTGGAGTATTACTATCAGATTGAGGTCGTAACTGTTTCCAATTTTTTTTTCTTTAAAAAATCCAATATGAATTTACACGCGGTAGAAGTGAAACTGTGTTCTGGTGAATTTGTAAGAAAATAATCTGATTACCGGGCGACATATGATGAAGTGACCAACCTCCACTAGTCGGAGATTAACCTTAAGAAGAAGTAATGATTAGAATGTGAAGAGGGTAAACATAGAGAGATAAATTGAAATATTTTAGACGATATAACAATTGTTTAAATAGCCCGAAGAGGAGACGAACGATAAGGAAACTTGTTTTAAGTCACAACAATAAGTTTATAGTTGTCTCTGTTTTGTTACACTTTTTCGTTTCATCTAACCTTTAAATTCACACAGTACCACATTTAAAACGTTTCTCACTTACAAATGTATCTAAAAATATAATTGTTTATTATCTATATATTAGAATTGCATTCCGAAGTATAGTATGTTAAACAATAATATGCTATTACTTAGCGGAACTTGTTCATGGTTGTAATAACTAATTGCAGAGTGCAGTAGGCGTATATCTTTACAATTGAAGGCATTGTCTTATCTTATTGTGTCGGATCATCGATCATGCTGTCCTTATCGGATTCGGAACTGATCTAAGAACTAATGAAATCCTAATTTCTACTATTTTTAGTACAGCTGGCGCCTAATATGTATGATAGTGTATCGTATGTATATAAACAAAGAGTATAGATTAAGCGTATATATATCATAATCATCAGCAGATAGAAGTCCATTGCTGGAGGTAGGTCTACCCTGTATTCCCACGCAATCAGGTCGGGATTCATATGGGGGGATATGGGCAATTTCCCACCGCCCTGGCCCAATGCGGTTTGGTGGGAGCGTACATATAGACAGTAGTTATTAAAATAACGCAGCTGTTCCTCGCCAGCTTTGGTGATCATAACAACCTTGCAACTCCCTTTGGGGATGGAAATCTTTAAAATCCGTTCTTAGCTGATACTCCGCAAAAGGTACCCTATCAAATTTCAAGTCTCCAGGCCTTATGGTTGCAGAGATATCGTGATGAGTCTCTATATAGTTGGGATTCTTAAATTTATAAATAAGTAAACTCTGCGATCAAGTTAAAGTATCGAGTTAAACTTGTACCCATTTATGTTTATAAGGTGGTAAAGCATAGGGTCTATAGACCACGAGCATTTAATTTGTTTATTCATTATGGACTAACGTTTGACCTCAATTTTGACCACAACGTTAGATCGAATAGAGATTGATAATACAGGTAGTAACAACATTTATGTGTTTTGACTGTTAAGTTATTAAAGTCAGGGTTCCGGGCGAACAGGCTACATCACCTAAGATCTTAGTGTCACTTAACTCACCGTGAAGTCGATCTCAAGTCAATTGTAGAATAAACACAGTCCGGTCAGTATTAAGCAATTATAATATTGTAATTTGAGTACATATGATTTTAACAGTGGACGTGTTAATTATAACAAAACCAGACGGAAGTGTCACTTACAATGCGGTGTCGTGTGCTTGTAAGGTGTACAATGATCAGTTGACGTGGGATTTTTTTTATACAATTAAACGGATGCTGCGGTACACCCGGCGCGGATTGATTGTATTTGTTCTTATTATTGTTATGATCAGTACCTAAGGTAACGTTAAGTATTTATTATAAATACTAACATTATTATTTAAGGTCTTTATTGGTTTCGGTTGACCTTGACTCTTCAAAATAAAACTAACATATCATATGCATACGTATAACATATGTTATGCCTTTTATCTCCAGTTTTCTTTCAGTGTAAATCTAATTAAGATTGGTCGTTAGTACTTTACTGCTTTATGGTGTCAATGAGCTCTGATGGTACCTAACTGGACGATCTTTGTCGAGAATTATATACAAGTCGAAATGTAAACTACATAAGTTCTTTTGTATGTATACAGGTGACCACAACAAAACATTGGTGGAGTTGGACGTCGGCGACGTGGATGTATACTTCTACGATTTTAAAAATAACTTCAACGCTTCCTTCAAGATAGACAGAGCGGTGGACGGTTTGACGAGCGTCTACAATTTGGACGTAACTAGGAAGCTGATATTCTTCGTGCCAGGTTATAAATCAAACATATATAAGAACACCGAAGAGAGCATACGGCAGACGTTCAAAGATGTTCCTAACACGTACCTCATGATAATAGACCATTCGGCGTACACCTCGGCGAAAGGTGGTCGACGCGAAAGCTACGAAAGATCGGTGAAGTATGCTGTTCCCTTGGGTAAGAGGTTAGGAAATCTGCTTGCAGATATTCACAGCAAGGGATACCCTTCAAATAACATCCACTGCATCGGTCACAGCTTGGGAGCCCAAATGCTCGGCTATGCTGGTACCGCCTATATAAATAAAACCTCGGAAAAGGTGTGGCGGATCACAGGTATCGATCCCGCAGGACCATGTTTCTCAAACAGTTTCATCGACAACCAGATCCGATCCGGCGTCGCACAATACGTTGAAGTGTACCATTGCAACGCCGGCGGGTTGGGGACGACAGCTGTTCTAGCTGATACGGATTTCTTCTTAAACAAAGGCAGGAAGCAGCCGGACTGTCACGAGGGTTATATACCGGCGTACGGGGAGTCGGAGGCCGCCAAGTGCAGTCACAAGGCTTGCGTGAAGTACTGGACGGAGACGGTGCACCATCCCGGCTGGTACCTGGCGTGGGCATGCGATTCCTACAAAGACTTCTCTAAGGGCAAATGTGCGGGCAACGAAGTTACTATAGCCGGTTACTCCAACCCTGGCAACGCTACTGGAGTTTTTTACGTTTCAACTGAGGCTTATGAGACTAATTAGTGTTTTTAGGAGTTTATTTATTTGAAACATTTACAATACATTTTAAGATTTATTGCTAATTAAAATTTTTACTTGAGCTTGTGATATAATCTTAAGAAAAAACATTGGGGAACGTCGTTGAATTATGAACTCTTCTTCCTCGGGCGAGAGCAGGGTTATGGGGGATTTGTGCCCACTAAAATCATGTCGACGTTCACCCTCAGGATAGAAGAGTCCGTGATCTCTAACGGAAAGCACCGAAACCCCTTTGTACTAGGTCTAGGCACGTGCCAGGGAATAATATAACTCTCCTAAGTACCATCCCCTTGTCAGTGCAAACGAAAGTTATCAACCGAAACAAATTCTAATCCTCATAGTTTTATGTTAAATAGAAAGCAATATTTTCTATTTATTATTAAAGTATTATATTAACAATAAAGTTGCAGCTTAAGTATATTATGTTATGTATAATAAAGTGGAAAATAACAGCATTGACTTTCTATTTGCAAAACATAACTTAATGTTATCGATTGCTACATTGTATTTGAATCATCATCATCGTCAGCCGATAGATATCCGAATTTAGTTAATAAAAAGACATCTTTATTTTAATATAAATCATCATCATCATCAGCCAATAGAAGTCCACTGTTGGACATAGGTCTCCTTCAAAGATCTCCACATACGGTCAGCTTGGCTTTCGGTACCGCTATGCACTAGGTTGTATGTAGGGTAACAAAGTGGCAAAATAAAACTCTACCTAGTATATTAGTACTACAATTCATCGGTTTTCTTTATAAGACTATTGACGATACGAGCAGGAAGTTCACCTGATAGTAAGTGATACGCCCGCCCATAACATTGTGGCACTATGGCAGTTAGGATGGATTCAAGAAAAGAGCATATTCTTACCTGATGGATAGGCAACGCACTGGCGTCGCTAGTGACGTGGGCGGCGGTGAATCACTTACCATCAGGTGACCCGTCTTGCTCGTTTGCCTTATCTATGCTATAAAAAAAAAAAAAAAATTTAACATCTTGCGTGCATCGTCTGAGTACGTAAAATATTGAGTTTTTTTACCTCCTAATTTCAGCGGCTACAGCGCCCTTCAAACAGGAACACTGTAATGATTGCCCACTACTGTTTGATAGCAGTAGTCTGCAACAACAGGGATCTACCACCAGTAAATACAAACTTTGTATAGATCTATCTCCGATGTCTTGGCATTAGCTATATAACGGGAAGGACTACTCAGGTGGTTTATAGGATATTTGCTTGCTAAGTAATTTACTTCAAAGTACTAAATTATGCGGCTTACAAAATTTCCATCCCTTAACAATATTTATTCATTCTATTTGAACGCGACTCCCCCTAATGAGGCCGATCTTTGCTTCGTGAGTGTGGTATCAGCTTGCCGTTACCTCCTTAAACTCGACGCCGTTTCGATTTACTCCAAGTAGTATTATATCGAAGAGGGTAAAGTAAGTAATTCATAAGAAAATTGTATTAATATATTAATGTTCATCATCGTCACTATCAGCCGACCGATGTCCACAGCTGATCACAGGCCTCCGGCAATGGCCTCCACATCGATCGATCCTGCGCTGCCCGCATACAATTGCTTCTCGCAATTTCACCAGATCATCGGACCACGTCTGGTTAGGGGCCAGCTAACACTGCGTCTTCTATTCGTGTTCCAGGACCTTGGTGCCCAATCGGCCGTCAGTCCTTCGAGCGTTATGCCCTGCCCGTTGCTACTTGAAGCTAGCAATCTTTTGGACGATGTTAGTTAGTTCTCCCGGATATCTCTTCATTTCTGATTCGATCACGCCACTTACAGTGACTGTGAAAAGGCTTCAAGTCGCACAAAGAGGAATGGAAAGGCCGATGCTCGTGATATCCCCTCGTGATCAATATTAATGTTAATGTTTTTAAATTAATAAGAAGACATGAGCTGTACATCAAGAGGGAACAGGTCAGGGTGATGATAATTATTTACTACATTATTACATACATATATTGTCTAGTGTAATGACTACTGGCGTACTATCATACCTGCCCAAGATGATAAGCCTAACAATGATTTAATCTAGTGCCTTATTCTTTATGGACAGGCTTATCAGTTACCAACAGGTGAACGTGGTGTTTGTCCATATATTAAATTAGCCGTTCCTCATCCTCTAAGCTTGCAGTAAAACCCCTGCAACTCCATTTGAGGAAAGAATTTTGTAAAATCCATTCTTAACTGACCTCTGAATGGCAAAAGCTATATCTCTAGAGTGTTTAGGTTATATATATATATATATATATATATAACGTCCACTAAATGTTTAAGGATGCTGATCTCCGACACCATTGGACTTATCACCATAGAAGTTTGTACGTAAATATATAATTTTTAAGTACTGTTTAGGTTTTTTTATATCAGTTATATGTGAGTGAGTATGAGATGAGATGAGATGCGATGGTACTGAAGTTGTAGCCGCAAACCGCAGACGGGGTCCGGGCGGACTCGGATAGGAGTCCGTTATTTGGTTTTACTGATACATTAAATTACACTGCGGCCCGTAGTCCGTAACGAGATTGAAAAATAAGCCATTCGAATACGAATTCACCATTGAATACTAGATTTTATTGTTAGTAACTTAACCTTCTGCTCAAAGAAAACTAGTTTAGAATATCCCTTTTTTTTCTCGTGCGGAAATCCTATATGACTCTTACCGGCTAAAACTCCACGGTATCCTTTCAAAACCCTTGGTCGGAACTTCGGAGACGCTTGAGTACTTCCGCAGTTGCAACGGCATTGATCCATTAAAGGATCTTAGAGTGTAGCTGCCACTCCTCATCTTCCACTATCGCATAGAAGCACCGTACGCACCACCTCGAGGACTTTGGTATACGGCAACGAGTGACCGCCGAACATGCTGCTGTAGCCTCTGTTATGGGGGTTGGAGGTTTTTGTGCATCCTTCTCCGCCGCCCCGGTTTCTGTCTACGAATAGGGAGGAGAGACGGTTCTTTCCCCTTCCTCTCCGCAGCCTCCTTTCCGACATCACTTGTTCGCAAATGGCGACACCAGCACTCCACGCCTCCTCGCTTCCTGTCATAGCCTTAATAAAAGTTTGAAGTGAAATAAAAGCTTGAAGCTAGAAGAATATTCCTACTGGAACTCGTGTTAGAAATATATATATATAGCGTAAACCATTACTATGGTTCATCATTATCATCAGCCGATAGGTGTCCACTGCTGAACATAGGCGTTCTCCAAAGTCCTCCAAATCTATTTTGGGAATCATGAGTTCGTATGAGGGAATTTGGGCCATTTCTTATCACGCTCGCCCAATGCGGATTGGTGAGGAGCCACAGCCCCGTTTGTTGAATAGCAAGATGCACCACAAGCAGGTGAGGTTAGGCTTAGGTTCCGTAATTTGTTATAAAGGAACCTTTATATCCCTACCATCAGGTAGGTACCGCCGCAGCTCTTCTTGAAGCAGACGAACACTTGTGTGCAGATATATCTGTGTTCCAGTTCGAAGAGCGTCGTAGCTAATGAAAATAATGGAGCCTCAAAGCGACGATTACAATGTGGTGCTGTGTACACCACCCTATCACCACATTGTTATAAGCAAACGCATCATCATCAGACGTACTGCTTGTCTCCGCTGCGAAGAATAAAAAGTAAGAAATGAATAGGTTTTTTTCATATAATACATTGAGAGCTGAGCTGAGATCACACCCCTTAGCGTGGTTACGGCATACATTACGTATAAAGCGTGGTTTGATGACACGGCAGTAGTGATATTAAATTTTAATTTATTAACGTATAGGATATTAGCAAAGCAAACAAGTGTTACAAATAGCTGCCGTTACGTGCAAATAACGGACCGCAGCCCAACATATAGCTTGATATTAATAGGAGGCGAAAATCTGCTAATAAAATAGGACGTAACACCACCCCCGCCGGAATCCACAAAGCTCTATTTACGTTGCGTTTAAATTATTTGCCATCCCCTGAAATCGCGCCGGTCGGTCTGTCTGTTTACAACATTAGTTGAATAGTGAAATTAGGAGCTGGTCTGCTAAAAACATGTCAAGTTTTTTTTTTGTTACAATAATAGCTTCTATAAAGAGAGAACTCGTCAAAGAGCCGAAAATCTCGGCGAGCTATAAAAAGTGAATTTCTTTTCGTGATTGGAACGGTGATGATGAGATCCTTAAAAAGGACGCTATAGCTGAAAAAGGTTTTAAAAGAAATTCAAGTCACAAACTTGAGAACATATAAGTGATGTGATGAGCCGGACGTTCGCCCGATGGTTAGCGATTCGCATGCCCATAACAACGTGACGTTAATGGGGATGACATCATCATCGTCAGCCGATAGATGTCCACTACTGGATATAGACCTCTCCCAAATATCTCCACATCGATCGATCCTGCGCTGCCGGCATCCAGTTGCTTCCCGCAACCTTCACCAGATCGTCGGACCACCTGGTGGGCGGCCTGCCAACACTACGCCTTCCGGTACGCGGTCGCCGTTCGAAGACCTTGTTGCTCCATCAGCGGGGTGAGAAATGGCCCCAAATCTCCCTCATTTGAACCTCTTCAAATGACGATCACTTGGGCCTGACGGCACCAGGGGCCATATTGATCGTAAGGTCGCAGCAGACCATTGGATGTGGGCAGCGCAGGTCCGATTGATGAGGAAATCTGTTGGGGAGACCTATGTCCAGCACTGGACGTGAATCGGCTGACGATGATGATGACGATAGTTAGTAGATGCTGTGCGTTAAGAGTTCACGGTAATAGATTGTAGTAGTAGATAAACAAATGATTATCAAGCGCTTCATATCTTAAGTCCTTTTGATTATATCCTTCTATCGCATCTACTTCTCCATCTCCAACTCTAACTCTTCTGTGCATCACCTTATAGGGGATAGACATAGAACAGATGATACATGTGTAGTTGGTGTTTTTTAAATATTTTCATCAGTTTCTTTTCATTGTTAGTTTAGTTTTCCTTTCCAAAATGCATTATAAAGCACTGTGCTAACCAGAAGGTAAGTTATATCATATGCAGCTTAAAGTTAGGGTTATTAAACATACCTCAAGAGGGGTGTTGGAAGTAGTTTTAAAACTAACCAATCTTGGAAGTAAATAGCCGCTTACCGTCTGCAATTCCTGGAAACTTGTGCGTGCTCTGTTTTGAAACAGTAATTGAATAATCTATATATCTATACAAATATACATATTTTTAATATTAAAATAATTGCTATGCATATTTTTGAATAACTACCTTATTGAAAAAACCCGATAAGACTCCCTGAAAGAAATACTGTAATAAAATATACCTTAGATGTCAGCAACAATAAATTAAGCATATGTATTTATAACTTACTAAATAGATCAAGTGCCTATAAAATATTAAATGAGATTTAATTAAATCAATGGCAAGGGATGATGAATAATTATTTGTATGGATATAGACGTTATCACCTTTTAATATATCACATAGTAATTAATATTAGTTACGTGTATTTGATGTTGGATTTATTTATAATGGCAACACTTTAGACAGCTGTCAGTCTGATTTTATCACAACTTTCGCTGACAGTCGAAGGCAGCACGGCTCATGAAGTGTTGCAGTATACAGCTGGAGAGTAACAAATATCTGATCAGAATAAAAACATTATTACCTATTGTTTTTAGAACCTTTTTGTTATTCACGATATAACACTGGAAGATATCGTAAATATTCTGATACTAGCTGTTCCTCGTCCGCCTTGCTGGCTGTAAAATAAATTTAGATTTGAAATTTAGACCTGGAATTTGTTAGAAATATTTCTACCCGGCGGCAACCCGCCGCCCATCGACCTCTTTCTGGTTATTAACCCTCGTAATTCCTTTTGGGAAATGAATTTTTTAAAACCCATTCTTAGTTGACCTCTAAATGGCGGAAGCAACATCGCTCCCAAATCGTGAGTTTTTACATCTATTATTTTCGGAGATCTAGTCTTTTCTTTATTCTATGTAGCGACGGGACCAGCAGTGCATTTATCTGCTGATAAGTGCCTGATGGCCCGTCCAATACAACGAGCGCTAGTTATGATGATATATACACAGCAGCGCATTGCGCTCATCATCTTGAGATATAAGATGTTGGGTCTTGTCACTCCAGTAATCACACTAGCTACAAAGTCCTTCAAGCTGGAACGCAGTAATGTTTGCGCAGTACTGTTTGGCAGTAGAAATAGGCGCTGCGGTGGTACCTAGCTAGACCCCGGCAACAGACAACCAGACCAGCTGTAATGATAAGTCAATGAAACTTTGGATATCTCCTATACATATAGATAGATTAAATATGACGTTATAAAGAGCCTGCTTCTGAGCTTCTTATTGTGTTTTCGAGGGGGTCTACTCTATCGATCTAGCAATAAAGTATAAAGATTAAGACTTCTAACAAAGTAGTTTTCTATCAACAAAACTTCTTTATTCATCGACATTGGTATCTTTATTTTAGAAATGTCTTTTGTTGGGAAAGCGTCTTTTTATCGCGAATCACTGAGTGCCGCCGCGCGCCCAATTTTGTCGCGTCGGCGCTTATCCAACCACGTGCTAAGCAAATACCTCTCACGGGGAGCGAAGCAAATGTTCCGTAGAACAAACCTCGCAATGTTGTTTGCACTTAATTTAACATACGTAGGCACTTCGCGATTTACTCGATTCCACGATAATTTTGTGTAATATTCCATTGTTAGCGGTGCCCTTTTGTAGGAGACCGTCTGGGTAAATATCACCGCAGTGTTTATCATTCTAATTAAAATTAGCTATCATCTGATGGACATTCTATTTGTATATGAATAAAACCGTTCCTTTAAGTTATAACGTTAGTTACTATAAAAGTTAAGCTGTTTATCAATTTAGTCATGTTTATAAATAATTCATTATCAACTTAGCCATATTTATAAATAATTCATCGTAAGGATAATGTTTTAACCGAATTTAAACTTTACAAGTCAATCTAAAAAGGTAAATAATTGGAAATATAAATATTTTAAAAGTTATTTCGAAGGATTACATTATTAATTAAAACGTTGATTTACAATGGAGATATTTGTTTCTTTGCGATCAAGCCAGTATGTTATGACACAATTGATAAAAAGTCAATAAATGAAAATGTTTAAAACGCCTGCTAAAATTTTTATAGCAAATATTTTGCTTTTAATATTGCTATTGCAAAAATTTTTTAATATTGAAATATTTTTGTGAAGAAGCTTTTAAAAGGTATTTTCTTTTCTTATTTTTTAAATAATAACTTCTTTATTTGTTATAAAATTAATAAGTAAATTTTATTAAATCAGAATAAAAGACAGGCATTGTTGCTAGTTTTACAGCAAAATTAATGTTTGGCTAATGATTTATTATCTTAAGCCTCATATTGATCAGCGCTTGTGACTATATACGGAAACTTACTATCAGGGAATACTTACATCACTATACAAGCGAGTAAGCGCGGCTTACCCAACTAAAGACATGAATTGAACCTCGTCTAATAATGATATATTATCGCATCCATCAACACCATATAACTTTTTACTAGGTTGGTATGTATTTAAGAGCTAGGACCTGCTGTACAAGTACTCCACTGTTCACAGGTACATGTTCAGTAACTGTTGCTGTACATTATACATCGGAAAATAATTAAAATGCCGCCATCTCGAAACTGGTTTAGCGTGTTAACGATTACTACCGACAAGAAATTAATTACATTTCTTGCTTGTACTAATTGCAGTTGCATAGCACGGAACAGAACGAAACATTAGCCAGCGAGCTATTTTGCTTCTTTTCTATTTTTGCACATCATCAAGACTTACATGAGGCTTTTTATTATTTTACAATATAACAAACTTTCTGTAATCGTTTTGTATCCTTATCTTAGTGGCTAACCGCATGCTTCGTAAGATCAAAGTACCTGGTTGCATACCGAAAACAGATGATTATTGGAGTTTGCTACAATCTTTGATGTCAATTTGCCACTGTAGTTACATTGCTGTATTTCGGCAGTTATATATATGAGAGCCTATACATATGTATTCTAAGTAAGCACGCTTCACAATTTTTCTATGTTCGCAATTCATTTTAATATAATTACTTTGTACAAAGGGAGTATAGTCCGCACACTAAAAAATAACCATTCCTTGTCATCCTTATGATCTTCATTTTTTCGTTTATATCATTTAGTAAAATATTTTCCTCCCTATAGAGAGAATATGAAAAAGGAGAAGGATTTATATCCCCTCTCTTTTAACAAGCCGCATCTGTGTAATGGCGTTCTCATAGCGACGTAGCTCTACCACCAATATACCAATAAAAGGGGGAAAATATCACAGAGGTACGAGACGTCGCTTGCGTTTTCATTAGTAACAAGTGGGGGGCCTATGGAAGACGCCGTGCTCGCAATAGTAAACATTTGTACGAATAATAATGATTTACTCATAGTTTTCCTGAAACATCGTGTGTTTATAAAACAAACTTATTACCTGATTTTTATATTGAAGATTGGTCTCCATTTGCGAGGTCAGTCTAGGTTGGTACCATCGCAGTGACTATTTCTACCGCCAGACAGCATTTTGCGAATATTACTGTCATCATCATCAAACGTCGGAAGTCCAGTACTGCTCATAAGTACCTCCTGAAGATCCATGACGAGTGGTTCTCGCTGCTCGCATTTAACTATTTCCCACGACCCCTCCGAAAAAAATCTTCGTTGAACATGTTAATTAAGTCTAGTAATTTTTTAGTCTGCATGAGCTTAGTTTTTTTACGGTTCTTCTCGTTTTTAATTCGATCGCGCAGAGAAAGTTCATAGCCTTTTCCATTATCATTTTGTCGATTGAGCCTTTTCATGACGCCCATTGTACAATAACTTAGGTAGTAGAGGAGTTGAAATTTCATATTTAGAATTAATAAAAAAAATTTAAAGCTTCTACTTGGTACGGTTTCTATCGGAGCGTACGAAATTATGTTTACGTTTCATGTGTCGTTAAGCAATATTCAGTGAGGGGTGGAAAAAGTTATTTTTAAATATAATTCTCAAATTTAATTTTTATAAAATTTTGTAACTGACTTAATAACTAGATGAAGAATTTTTTGCACCAATATCATAGATTAAAGTGGTGGTAGGTCTCTGTTGCGGGAGAGCGCTTAGGTACCACCGCAGCTCGTTTTTCTGCCGTCTAACAGCAGTTTGCAAATATTACTGTGGTAACGGACACTGTAGCACTGCAGCTAGTTAAATTACTGAGGTAATGAAGGTTAATGAACATCTTAAACCTTTAAATAACGAACACAATATGGTGCAGTATGTATCAACGTAAATAGAGCTACATTGTTATAGGCAGACACATTATCTACAATCAGGTGATCGCGCTTGTCTGCTCGCTTTGTATAATAAAAAAAAGGGTTTACAATACTTTTTTACAGGTAAGTATTTATTAATATATATACTCAGTTCCTTCAGTCCATTGTTATTTTAACGGTTTAAAGTGTTATCTTATCTCTAGAGGTGTCTCTAGGTCGTCTGTAAACATTTTTCTATACCTCTAGGAACTGATCATGAGTGGAAATTAACTAATATATTAACTTAACTATGAAGTTTTTTCGTACAAAAATTTCTAAAAACAAAGCGAACGATAAAGAGCTTTAACTTTGCATAATATACGGAGGAACTCGTGCGCACACTAAAAGGACATTAGATAGTGATCTAGACTACTTAAAATCTATCCTACTATTAATTAAATAATATTTTTAATCTGCAACAGGTTAATATTTAATTGAAATTTGACATGGATTCAAGTAACAATAAGATCGTAGAATAAGAACAACCCTGGTCTGCGTGGTGTTACAACATGAAGATGCTAGCAAGCTGAGTAGTTTCAAAAAATCTTACGAATGACTCAATTGAACAACATCCGTCGCCGGATGCGAACCAGGAACCACAGAGGCAATTACGATTATGAATATAAATTGTGAAGTAGATAACAAAAATGAATTATAAATTCTACAAGTTTCCTCCCGCAGCAGCTCCTGAATACAGATCATTAAATGTAAATAATTGCGTCGCTAACGATCTCAATTTACCACCAGGTGAAATTTTGTGTTGTAACAAAACTTATTTCTCTTCTTCACAAAAATAATTCAGCACCTGCTTTTCTATTTCAGGATAACATCTAGCTTGATCTCGTTCAGCTAAATCCCTTTGTGTTCGAGCTGTGTGTTGGAAATTTGAATGCGGAGGACATGTTGCATTGTTTTCCGATTGACTTGATTTGGTCGTGTCGTCCGTACTGCAGGTGTTGGTTGGTTTTTGCTACACAACCCCTACTTCTAACAGGGGACAGATGATATTAAAAATAATATGCTTGGAGCCGATGAACTTAAAAGAAGACTATGTTATATAGAATAAATCAAATTTATGCCCATCTGCAATTATCCATTTGTTAAGTAAGGTTTCCCGCAGGGGTGTAAGGGTAACTGCAAAAGAACTCACGGGAACCAAGCCAACCTCACATGCTCGTGATGTACCCTGCTAATCGACAAACGAGGCTCTGGTTTTACCAACCCGCAATGGGCCAGCGTGGTGGGATATGGCCTAAATCCCCTATATGAATCCCTACCCGATATATGTGGAAATCTTTCAGGGAGGCCTATGTCCAGCAGTGGACCTCTATCGGCTGATGATGATGAGGAAGTAACATTAAAATATTTTTTTCCCTTAAGATGTTGCGGTTTCCTACTTTTATATTTATTACCTGCAGAGTCAGTGGATTTTTTTTTATTTATTCAATTAAGCGACGAGTCGAACGGGACGTTCACTTGATGGTAAATGATACGCCTGCCCACAACCAAGTGCTGCTAGTTAGGATGATATCTACAGCACCACATTGTCCTCCAGTCTCCTTATCTCAGTAATTACAGTGTAGCTACAACACCCGTCAATTGGGAACATTCTAATCTGGAACTAATGTTTGCTTACTATTGTTTGGCGTCTGATATAAACGCTGCGGTGGTACCTAGATGTTTCCGGTAACAGAAACCTTACTACCAATGAAAGTGTTGTGGCGGTGGTTTCCACACCACGACAGTTTCATATGGAGAATCCTATTCTAAAAGAAAAAGAAGTAAAAACGTCTATGAATAATATTTGTTATAAAGGTACAGAAGGCCATTAAGGGATAGTAGTAGTAAATTTATGTACATTTACTATATGACTGAATTTGTGTAGAGGCTGGTTGGAAGCTGGTTGGAGGCTGGGGGCAGATGATAATTCACACAGAATTTCATCTGCAGCGTAAGCTTTCGTCCAAAAGCGCCTTGGGTACATTAGGTAAGGCAAAACATAAATGACATAAACAATGATGTTCATATACTGATTATCGATAATATTGTGAAGTGTATATATTTTCTTCAACTCCATCAATAACTTTGTAGTCAGTTTGTACTACTTCGTGATAAGCAAATGAAGAACAACACCAAGACTTGGACAATCTCGGTATTGGTATTGGTATCTGTTCGGCCTTCCTCTTGGTCTTGCATATTCCAGAAAGAAAGTCTCCAGAAATAAAAGCATATCTTCAAGTTATGATAAACATTTAAACTCATAATATTAACTGAATTTTTTTTTAGTCTTGCACAATAGGTCTGTCCTGATTTTGGTCTTCTTTGTTAAAATTAACCTCGGCCTTACTGGATAGATTATATATTGTCTGCAAGACCTAGACAAATTTACTCATTAGTACTACTCTATCAATTATAACTATTGATATCATTTTATATGATTATAAAGTAGTTAATTATATTAATTACTAAGTATGCTTGATGATAAGAATTAAATAGTAGATGTTAAGGTAATGTTGATTATCATTGCCTGTTGGGGAAGAGATTTATTTTACGTACTACATCAGTTTAAACTCTTTCCTACTTTCTTCTTCGTCTCCTAGTCCCCGATTATTAATAACTCCATTCCTTCTTCCAGCTGTCGCCTCAATGATTACACGTGTCGCTTTTTAATTTATTTTTCATTTATCATCATCATCATCAGCCGATGGGCGTTCACTGCTCAACATAGGCCTCACTCATAGATCTCCACATATAGTCAGCATGGCCGGTACCGCTGGCCATTAGGGGTTGTTGTATGTAGGGGCTCGTGTATGGGGGGATTTGAACCATTTCCCACGACGCTGGTCCAATGCGAGTTGACGGAAGCAAGAGACTCGTTTGTTGTTTAGCAGGGTACATCATTAGCAGGTGAGATTGGCTTGGGTCCCGTGAGTTGTGGTACAGGACTCCTTATACCCTCATCATTGTTAATTCAAAACTACACTTATGTAATATGATACCCACGATTCTTACGTACTTTCTTCTTTTCTTTTATACATCTTTTTGTATCGCTCATCACGGTTTGTGATGTTATCTTGTCATCCCAGTAACTAACCCTGAACGTAGTTATATTCTATATTGTTTGGAGGAAGAAACCGACGCATCGGTGGTACTTTATTTAAAGGTCTCCAGCAGGAAGTTTATTTATAATAATTTGTTTCCTTTAAATTGAAGCGCAAAGTGTTGCCAACACACATACGAATTGAACTACAGGTAATTAAATACAAGGCGGTGATAAAACAGATCCCGACGTACGGTAGAGAGATATGGCCATTAACATTTAAAGAAGAAGAGCGGCACCTGATTGTCGAGAGAAAAATCATGCGTTGAATCTTTGGCCCAATCCAGAGGGAGGACGGTAGGTGGCGAGCCCGACTGAATAGTGAATTCGAGAGGCTGGTTGGCGAACTGAACATCATGGGAGAAGCCAAAGCCCGCAGAATTCGCTGGATGGACCATTTGCTAAGGATGGGAGAAGATCGTAGCGTCAAAAAAGGATTCCTCGGAACCCCAATTGGCGGCTGCCCAGTATCGCAGGAAGGATGTCCTCTACGACCTACGCGAGCTTCAAGCAGTGTGACTGACAAGAGGCAGCGCGAGACAGACAACGCTGGCGCTCTCTTGTGTCGGAGGCCAGGACTCACTTTGGGTCGCTGCGCCAGAGGAGGAAGTAGTTAAATACTATATCGATATGTCGTCAAGTAGCTCACATCACTAACTCGTATGCAGTTCTCCGTTAGGTGTTCCTGTGAATAATGACGTAAGTACTACGTCCAAGGTTTGGTATCGCCTGCGTTAACGACTCCGCACTCGCTTCCTGTCTAACTCATACGACGTGGAAAGGACACTTAAATGAGTACCAGCGACGAAGCATTACCAAGTGTTAATTTATTTCTCCCTATTATATAAAACAAAGCTTTTTGGTTCCGTGTAAAGTATTTGAGGAGATATTTTAACAATGCTACCTTTTTTTTTGTTTCGCGTGGGAAATCTTCGAGGTCATTCTGAGAGGCGCCGGGATCTTTTATAGAACGCACCTGTGCTCCTCTACACTTTGTGCCACACGTCTTTGAGGAGGGGCATAAACCTCCTAGGCACCATCGCTGAGCCATACGCTGTCCCACGCAGATGAGCTTGTTAAGAGATAAGGGCCCCTACCCTCAAGGCCTGCGATACAAGCTATCGTTCCTAGTAGCCGTCGATACGGGCAACGTAGAACCGATTGTTGTGAGGATCTTTGGAGGAGGCCTATGTCTAGCAGTGGACGTCTATCGGCTGATTATGGATGAATGGATGAAAGGTGAATGAACAAACGGAAATAAATAAATAAAAATATATCCGTTTTTATAATGAATACAGCGATAAGAAACACAGATTGTCGTACAAAGTAATAAGACTGATAGAGAAAATTAAGGAAAATTTAAAAGTGTAATAAAATGTAGGGGAGTAATAGGCCCTGCGCAATTACTCACCTGCTCGTGGTGCACCCTGCTAAACAACAAACGTATGCTTTGACTCCAATTAAACCGCATTGGGCCAGCGTGGTAAAAAAATTGTCCAAATCCCTTCAACAGAACTCCTATGACCAAAGGTCGCGGGAAGCACACCAAATGTGGGCAGCGTAAGACAGATCGATGTGAAGATCTTCGGGAGAGGCCTATGTCCCGCAATGAGGAGTGGAATGAAGAGTAAGAGTGGTAGTCCAGGTAGTCTTTTCCTACAAAGACCCACTAAAACTAGAAGCTTAAGTAAAAACTGATAAATTAAAATCAGAATATATTTCACCAAAGCTTAAAAGAAATTTGTTAAATACCGGTATTACCCCGCATATTATAAGGGGTTAAATATAATACCCCCTTGCGAGCTATTCTCGCTGCAAACTCGGAATAACTGCCTTTAATTATTTCAGCATCGGAGCATAATTCAGTGCTTCCGGCCACTAGTTCATACGAATACAAGGAACTAATTATGACTGCATAAACTTGGTTTCGTCCACTGAAATTGGAACATAAGAGAGCATGTACACTTCCTGAATCTTTCTGACGGAAGTCATTTTGTGTTTGAGAAAACTTCATCAGTTTTCTGACTGTAGAATGTCTCTGTTGCTGGACCATCTAAATAGGAACCGCAGCAGCTCCTATTGCAGCCGACGAATAGCAGTGTGTAAACATTACTGTGTTCCGGTTTGAGAGGCATTGTCACTGATGAAATAACTTGGGTAACGAAACTTAATATCTTACGTCTCATGATGACGAGGATAATGCGGTGCTGTTCCACATTGTTATGAGCAGATGTATAACTTTTCTTTATAGAAGTTCAAGACTATTTGTTATTATAGCAAGGAGACGAGCGAACTGTTCACCTGATGGTAAGTGATAACATACACAACACTATATCACGATCGTCGGTTCGAGACATAAAAGCTACAACGCCATTGAAACCGGAACACAGTAATACTTCGACAATGCTATCGGCGATAGAAATTGTAGCTGCGGTAGAACTTATCTAGATGGTATCCGGCAAGAAAGATACTAAAACCTCCTTGGTGGACTGCATCAGTGCATTCAGAGATACTTCAGGATCTCTTATAGAACACACCAATGCCCCTCTACACTTCGTGTCACACGTCTCTGAAGAGGAGCCTAACCCTCCTAGGCACCATCGCGGAGCCATACGCTGTCCCACGCCGGTTCGCTTGTTGAGCGATAAGGACTCACCATCCCCACCCTCAAGGCCCGTGAAACTTCTAAACCCTTTTAGTCGCCTTCTACGTTTGGCAGCGCTTACCCTAGTTCTTACTATCCTGAGACTACAGGGACGATAAAGATATACCGGCAACAGAGATCTACCAGCAGCGATGATAAGATGGAAGGGAATCGTTGGATGATCTTTCTGGTTGCAGTGTATATCGTTTGGAGCCTTAGCAGATTGGATATTAACATATTTTCTTCTTCTTCTTTAAGTGCCTCTCCAACTAGTGAAGGTGATCAGCGTGGTGCAGTCCTTTCCGTCGCTGGTACGGCGGAACAATTCAGACGCTCCGGATATGCCAGTCCATTCCCTGATGTTACCCAACCATGACTTCTCTCTCCCCACCTTTCCTTTACATATTTTCTTATAAATAAAAAATCATACTATATTTCAGTTTCACAGGAAAGTTATTAAATGTCCTGAAATACTTTTTAAAAGCTGCAAAATTAACGGAAACACGTCACTTGAAGCGTAACCGTAAACGTTAATTTATACGCTTTACCGGAAACCGTAACGTGAACTCTGAATATTATGTTTTTTTTTTAATATTGAATATAATATTTCCTTTAATTTTATTTGAATTCATTCCACTTGTTTGAATGTACAATAAATGAGGGAACGAGTAGAATGTTCATCTCATGGTAAGTCAGGATGCATGCACACCCCCACATCGTTCTCCTCGCTGGGACATGTGGTCTCTGTCAATTGTCCACGAGGGTTGCCCAATTTCAGGTTGTTACGTAATATATAAAAACTATAATAACAATATTATGGAGTTTGTAAAGGTATCCTAATTAATTACTAGAATTATAACGAATCGGTTTTGGACTAGACTAAGTTTTTATAATGCCCCTGAGGGTGATATTGGGGTGGATTCCGTGAATAATATTTAGCGTTGTTCCCACGTGATAACAATTAGTGTAAACGTAAATTAGATATGGTTGTAAACAAAACTGATTAGAGTAGAGATAATTTGTTCTAAATGTTTACCAAGTAACATAAGTGATAATAACTAAGTAATTTTCAACGTAAGTGATTCCATTTAAACGAGGTGCAGTATATAAGTTTGTAAAAAGATTTTTTTTTTAATTTTAAGAAGCGACTAAACTAACGGGACGGACACCTGATAGTAAGTGATAAGCTTGTTCATAATAACGTGGCGCTAGTTAGAATGGTATACACTGCACCACATGATGCTTGTCGCCTTGAGACATAAGTCGTTGTCTCGTTACCCTAATAATCATATCAGTTACAGAGCTCTTCAAACCGGAACATAGTAATGTTTGGCGGTAGAAATAGGCACTGGCGTAGTACTTACTTAGATTGTCTCTGGTAATAGAGAATGGTTAGGGTAGTAATATCATTATCATCATCTGATCAGACGTCCACTGCTGGACATAGGCCTCCCGCAAAGATCATCCACGTCGATCAGTCCCGCGTTGTTCGCATCCAGTGGGTTCTCGCGATTCTTATGAGATCGTATCTGTAATAAAGTACGTAGATATTAAATGTATGAAGCTCAATCTTACTGGTGATAGAACCTTCGCATCTTCTAGTGCAGTAAGCAGTTCCATTGCGGTTTTTTACATTTAAGTTGAGAATAAATTACATCTCATACGAATTATAATGTAGCTCCATGTTAACTGCTTTCCGGTGAAGCTGCTGCGAAGCTCCGCACAAAAGCTCTTAATTATTTTCCGATAGGGGAATAATTAAACGCAGTTTGTTTCTAGTTTGCAATTTACACAACACGAGCGAGTAAATGGCGCCCTGCAACTGCACCGACCACATTCAAGCAAAGCTGGCACAGCGGTGAAGCAGAATTCTCATTACAACATGATGAAGTGGTAAAGTCAGTTTATGGTTATAGACTGTGACATTATCATCAGCCGATAGACGTCCACTGCTGGACATGGGCCTCCCGCAAAGATCTCCACGTTTATGTGGGTTCATATGTAGGGATTTTGGCCATTACCCACCACGCTGGCCCAATACTGGTTGGTGGGAGCCAGAGCATCGTTTGTTGATTATCAGAGTGCACTAGGAGCAGATGACATTGGCTTGGGTTCCGTGAGTTTTTGTGCGGGACCCGTTTGCCGGGACTGTGACTATAATTGGTAGGATTACGTCATCATCAATGTGAGAGATTGACAGAGATGGTTATAGGCTCTCTCTCTCTCCCTCGGGTTACGACACGTAAGCGACACGTATAAGATAATTCAGTTGTTTTTAATTAATAAACTCTTCTTAAACTGATAAAAAGTATTTTTCCTTTAGTCCACTATAAACAAAACCTGCCAAATGATCGTGATCATCATCAGTCGATAGACGCCCACTGTTAGATATAGGCCTCCCCTAAAGATTCCGACATCGATCGGATACGGATTCGTATGGGGGTATTTGAGCCATTACCAACCACGCTGGCCCAACTCGGGTTGGTGGGGTCCCGTCTCGTCTGTTGATTAGCAGGGTGCACCAGGAGCAAGTGCAGTTGGCTTGGATCCCGTGAGTTGTTGTGCGGGACTCCTTACGCCCCTTTACTGTACGGGTCTTTAATGAAACTAGTCCTTTTTATTCTACCGTCAGTTCAGTTTGCTAGTGCTGATTGTGGCTGATCATGACAATGGTGAATATGTGGCTAAAGCGAGGACACGTTCCCTAAGATTGTGGAGTGTCTAATAATTGGAAAGGAGTTGAATGTGATTAGTGAGAAAATAAGATATGTTGCGGCCAACTTGCAATTTTTTTATCCAATGAAACGACGATACGAGCGGTACGTTCACCTGATGGTAAGTGACACGCCTGGTCATAACAACGTGGCGCTAGTTAGGATATATACTGCACTACATTGCGTTCGTCACCTGATATGCAAGGCGTTGAGCTTGGATATCCAGTTGGGGTCCTAAATTGTTGGAATGGCGACCCCGCACCGGAAAGCGTAGCGTTGGCAGACCTCCCTCTAGGTGGACAGAGGATATAAAAAGAATCGCTGGGAGCCACTGGATTGAAGCAGCGCAAGGTCGTGCTTTGTGGAACACATTACAAGAGACCTATGACCAACTGTGGACGTCCATCGGTTGAAACGATGATGATGAATTTCTCTAAATTCTTTAAGTATTATGCCGAAATATCTATCAAGATTAGATTTCGACAGAAATTTCCTTTTTTTTTTAATTTTTAAGTCACATTTGAAAAGGCATTCATTTCACGCTCCCCATTCCATTTTCATTCAGACGCGAAATATTGAAACCTTTGAAAATAAAAAAAAGCGTCCACCTCCCTCCTCGCTGCAGACTTGATTTATTTTTAGCATTGGAGGTATTTTTCTTCCGTGTAAAACGTTGCCAACCCCCGCCCTCCAGGTCTCCATCGAGGCGTTAATGAAAAGCAGCCGCCTATTCAGTTCCACATTGCGCTATTGTGGAGACATTACGAGCACTCGGCGAAATCAAACTTCCGTCACCTGAATAAATGTAATGATGTTTCATCTTCTGTTTCGATGCGGTTGTAATCTATTTTAATCACTTCATAACTTTATGGCATTCTTCATAGAAGATCAAGATTCTGAGCTCTTGAGAAAGATGCTACCGTAAGAACAGTTAACATGATGACGTACAAAATATTCTAGACCATGAAAGTACAAATTTCAAAAGCCTAGTAATATAACAGTTAAAAACAAACGCAGCATCATCATATTAGAAACTGGTTGACTGCAAAAGAGAAATCTTTATTTCTTCCCACTCTTATTCCTCTAGATCAGAGTAGCATGCATTTTTGCTCCACTCATCTCTGTAACCCAGCATCTCAGCAGTTTCTATCTCATCATGATCGTTTCTTCTTTGGATTTAATATCCAGTTAATATTATTCGTTCTTTCTTAATCTTTACATCCGCTTATTACTCCTTAGTTTTTCTCTTGTTCTCTACGTCGATCAGTCCTGCGCTGCCCGCATCCATCGGTTTCTCGCGACCTTCACTGGATCGTAGGTCCACCTTGTGAGGGGCCCCTCCAACACGCCACTTCCTTTTCTCTCGTTGCTACTATCAAACTTCTCTTTATTATATATTTATATCTACAACATTGAAACTTTCCGCCATTTTGTGTCAGTTAGTATTATTTTATAGTATATCAATGTAGTGGTGGTAGGTTTCTGTTGCTGGAGACTGTCTAGGTGGGAACCACCGCAGCCCCTATTTCCACCGCCAAACTGTACCGTGCAAACATTACTGTGTTCCGGCTTGAAGGGCGTGGCAGCTAATGTAATTAGGGTTAAGATACTCAATCTCCTATGTCTCTAGCGCTACTTTATTATCAGCGGACGTGTCACTTACTATAAGGTGAACGTCCTGTTTGTCTGTGTCAATTAATTGTATAAAAAAAATAATTAGTATTATCATGTTATCAATGATTAAACAAGATATATACTGCTCGTATATTTCAGATGGAAATCCCCGCACGAGAAGTTTTCAGAACACATTAAAATCCGCAGCTTCGTGAAATATTTGCGCCGGCGGAATGATGGACATGCTTTGAACCGGGAAATTAACACCCCCAGCGGCATCCCCCGACGGCGTCCGACTTGTTTATTTACACTACAATCCATTATTACAATTAAACCTCTGCATTTGCACTGTATGTACTTTATTTATAAACATATATATATATATATATATATATATATATATGTATTCACTGTCATATCTTTACACAGTTAACGGTGATGGTATTCGGAGCTATAAAGCGTTTTATGTAATTTTTGGTGTTAGGTCTCTCTTCACTGGTGGTAAGTCTCTGTTCCCGGAAACCATCTAGTTACTGCCACAGCGTCTATTACAGTCGACTAACAGTACTCTGCAAACATTCCTTTTTGTTTTAATCAAAAAAGCGACAAGTCGAGAAGGATGCTCATCTTATGGTAAGTGATACGCCTGCTCACAACAACGTGGCGCTAGCTAGAATGGTATATGGCCCTTGATTGAAACCTCAGTAATTACACTAGCTACAGCACCCTGCTAATCGGAACACAGTAGGGAGGCGTATGGGACGTCTACTGTTGGGAGGCAGAGAAGGCGCTGCTGTATTACCTTGACGATCTCCGGCAAGATACCTACCATCAGCAAAATATGTTCTGAAACTTAACATCTTATTTCTGACCTCGATGAGCGCAATGTTCAGTGTATACCATTCTATCTAGCGCCGCGTTGTGAGCAGGCGTATCACTTACCATCAGGTGAAAGTCCTGCTCCTCTCGTCGCTTCGTTGAATAAAAAAAAACTTAGGGCTTTTCTCCCAAAGGGGATGTACCTTTTATATATTTAGTAGTTAAGCTTTTGTTGAATAGTTTACTATCTAGGTAGTTTGTAGGTTAGGTCTTGCATTTGATAATTATATTAGTACATACGTTTTATGTTAGTTCATTAGCAGTATGAGGAAAGTTTTTTTTAATATTTTTGATATAAAATTGGCACAGTATACTCTATTTATACTACTTAACAGTAGTATACTATGTTTTTGCGTTGGAATGAAGGGTACAGCTATTGTTATTTCTCTTCCGATGAGACTCATCTTAAATAAACAGCCGCAGTTTTGTGCTATATAGGTAAAATCATATTATTATAATTAAAACAAAATATCTTTTATCAATGTGTGAATGTTCTTATCCTGATTTCATGATGAAGAAAAAAAAATATCATTCATGTAATATTATATTTTCATATTGCTTTATGAAATATTATTAATGTTTATGAAACAAAGAAATCGCGAGGATTCTTTATATAATATATTGTTTTTTTTCTCGTTCGCCACCGAGCCAGACCTTTGTCTTGCTTGGAACGTTGCCAAGGTAACGAATGAAGACACCGATACGTGCGTTTAGGGAGAAATTGATTTTGATGTACGGAAAGTTTGAGGTCTTTGTTAAAATGTTTGCGCTGTTAACCTGATCCTATTTCATCACTGTTTTTTGTACCTCTAGGTGAATATACAATTAAGTTTAAGATAAGTATAAGTTAAATAGAAGACGACTGCCAAATATTAAACAGGAAGACATTTAATTGGATTATTTAAAATTTGTACCATCTATTGATGGATGTCCACTGCTAAAATTTGTATATCACCCTTTTTTTAATAGCTTATATCATTCCTTTGCTTATAATAATATATATATGTATATGTATAAATAAATCAATGAAATCCTGCAGATGTTTTACTATTAATATTGTTTTTTTTTTATTCTATTAATTGTATATAAATAGTAATTGAAATGCTAGTCCATTACAACGTACCGCTAGTTAGAATGAAGTATATTACACCATGTTGTATACGCCCTGATACAAAATATTGAGTCTCGTTACCTCAGTAATATCACTAGCTACAGCGCCCTTCAAACCGCAACACTGTAATGTTTGTACAATACTTTTTGGACGTTTTTTTTGGAGGCGCTGCGGCGGTACCTACCTAGACGGTCTCCGACGACGGACACCTACCAATTTAATAGAAAACTGTGAAGTAGAGATGTAGCCGTTTTAAGATGAAACTTTACGAAGACGCGAAAAATAATTTAATTGTAACTTAAGAACTTTTCAATTAACAGCCATTTGAATATTTTATTTATACTAAAGACTGCGGAGAGGGGAACAGAATTAATTATGCTTTCAGAACTCGTGCCCAATAAAACTTAATGGCTGCGAACAAAGTTCTTTGTAATAGTTTAGTATTTCCTAACCTTTTTAAGGCTTTTGTATTGTGTGATGTTTAAATATATATATATATATATAAAGTAAAAGTGCTTTACAAAGTCTCTCTGAAAAGCTCTCAGACAAATTCTTTTTAACGATATGACTTTTGTTTTCTTCTTCAAATGTTCTTTCCGTTTGTAAGCATTTTTTTCCGCCCATTAAAATATCAACTGTATTGCTGTTTGAAGGGTGTGTGTATTGATATTTCATTATTAATGATGGTAGGTCTCTTACCCTCTCGCATTTGTGCCCCTGAGTCTCATTCCTTCATTTTTGTTATATTTATTTCTTATTCCTTCTTCATTGTTCTGTCTCTCATCAATTCTTCGTACCATTTCTTTCATACATTTCGTCGAACCAGATACAGAAGGTCTGTACCACGCTAAACACCAACGTTCACTAGTTGGAGAGGTACTTTAAGAAAAAGAAGAAGACGATACTTCTTTTGAATGAGTCGGACACGCTTTTTTATATATTTTACTTCCTTATTTTTACTTCTTAATACATTTTATATATCTCTAATTTCGTCACTGTACATTGGTATTCAAAGACGATCTAGGTTAGGTCTGTACTAAAGTTACTGTGTTCCGGTTTGAAAGGCGCTGTAGCTAGTGTAATTACTAGGATAACGAGACCTTATATCTTACGCTTCAAACGACGAGGACAATATGGTGCTGTGATTGCCATATTAACTAGCGCCACCGTTTTTATGGACATATGTGTTATTAACCACCAGGCGACTAGGCCGCTCGTATTATTGCTTAATTGTATAAAAAAAAATTAATTATGTGTATGATCACTCGTGTTAGTTTAGTAAAGAATGAAAAGAAGATATTCTGTTTACTGCAATGATATGTCCTTAGCAGTAAATATCATGTTCGTCCGTAAGAATGAAATTTTAGCTATAATGTTAACAGATCATCACAAGCTCCCCCATCCTCTCTCTTGACCAAAAAAGTTTCAGACTCCTTCAAACTTGAATGTTGGCAGGTTACCTCGTGGCAGCTAAAGAGCTGCATCAATAGAGACTATCCATGTACTAAATTATTATTTGTTTAATATATATGTTTATATATTTTGTATACAACTCACGGAGCCGAGCCAAACTCGCCTGCTTCTGCTGCACCCTGTTAATCAACAAAGGAGGCTCTGGCTCCTACCTACTACTACTACTACTACTATGAAAAGAAGCGCTTGTTATACATAGAGTATATAATAATGAATTCACACTTAACACAGCAGTTTAATTTTGCAGGGGGGTGTTTATGAACAGGCGCTCTAACTTCAAACTGCGGTTACCCTCAACCCTCTCTAACAGAGTCGCCGTTTTAAATTGAATTTTCAACAATATATTTATACGTATTTATATTATTTACGGTGATACTGATATGCATATGTAACTTGTTATATTATATATTTTTTAAGTTGTATTATATAAGTAATACTAATTAATTACAGAAAATTATCATAGTATTAATGCTTTGATTAAATTCTTCTTATATATCTACTGGTGGTAGGTATCTGTTGCTGGAGACAATCTAGATAGGTACTAACATAATGCCTATTTCTGCAGCCAAACAGTAGTGGGTAAATATTACTGTTCCAGTTTGAAGGGCGCTGTACCTAGTCTAATAAATGGAGTAACGAGTCTCAACATCATATGTCTGAGGCGACGAGAGTAATGTGATGCTGTGTATAACATCCTAATTAACGTTGTTATGGGCAGGCGTATCACTTACCATCAGGTGAACGTCCTGTTCGTCTCACCGCTTAATTGCATTCATAGATGGAAACGGATATTCAATATTACAATAAAAATGAGTAATTGTAGATAGAGGCGGTAACTAGAAAATATGTTATACTATTATTAGCAGAGCTTACCAAATATGGTATGTATTGAAAAAGATATGATTTATATTAGAGAAAAAATTATATATAGTTAAAATGAAAAATCCTATTTTTTTATATTGAAGTATTATAGATCGTATATATATTCTTCATAGTATTATTGATCTGTGTTTCTAAATATGCTTACAGTAAAGAATTCGTCAGCGTCCCTGGGGTAGTGGTTATGCGTTTGCTATGTTTCGCATGATTTTAGGTTATGTTTTCGAATAATTATGTAAACCATTGAAATAGTTAAAACCGCACTTCTAGATCATGAACCGCTTGAACCCATGGTTCAGCCTTCGTGCCAAGAAGGAAAAGGATCCTGTCGCAACGAGCGCGAAGTGATATATAACTTGCAACAAATCGCTCTGTATCAACTTAACTCATTGCTGGACTGCGTTTTTTTTTTAAACTTTGTTAAAAAAATGTAGATCAGGATCCAATGGACCACTCTTAATTAGGATTCAGTTATTGATTAAAAGGACTTTTACAAAATAAACGTTTATTTTAGTTTAAATGAATTTGTCTCCGTTTAATTCGCAGCGTTGAAGAATTCAAGGGGCTTAGTCCTTGTTACCCCGGCTTTTGTAGACGTTTCAGAATTATTAAAACTGTCCCATTAATTAAGGCATTGGTGATAAGGTTAGTTAGTAATTAATCCTTTCCTTTTTTCCTTTAAACGTTAAAAATTAATTGGACTGCTGTTAATAGTAATTATTGTTAACACTTATTCGCTGTTGTGTCAACCGCGTGGAAGTGGCTGAAAACCTGTGATGCGGAAGTACTTGAGTTCATTTTGCGGCCACGGGTTGTGGAGTTTGTCACTTAATACTATACGAAATTGAAATCTATAGTCTATTATATATAAAAAGAGCTGAAAGAGATGTATGTACGTCACGTTATATTAGACTGAAACGTGTCTTGCTTTGAGAGTGTTCGTTATGGCAATTTGTGTTCGTGCGGTTCATGTGTGGAGGCGATTGGATTTATCACACCACCCCTATTTCGTAGGAGATTCATCATTCATTCAAATTTGATTTCTTCAAATTTTTGCCCGTAACATTTGTTATAAAGTTTTTCTAAAATCGCTGCTCTCATGTCAGTAATATACGAGTAAGTTTTGATTACGAATATGTTTGTGATGGTACAAAATAACTTATATTAATCATCAAAGTATAAAAGTTTTGGTTTATTAGTTCACTGGTATATTCTGTTTTAAGGGAAGTTACTGTAATTAATAGAAGCAATCTAGATAACTGGTAAAAGTTATATATAAGCTATAGCGATTTTCCTTTAATTGTAGTCTTTTCTTCCGACTCGTCGAATATAGTCATGGTAACATTCTAAGATAAAATAAACAGTGATAATGTGAGAGGAGAATGTATGCTTATTGAAAAAAAAAAATATGTAGATAAATTCGTGTTATGTTACGCCACTATTGAGATTTATCGATCGTCCTACCCTCCGATGTTGTAACAGCGAAATAACGTCCCCCGGAGCGATTGTAACTATTGAAGGCGAAACAATATCATGGAAATGTATGAAATCAAAGCGTACGCAAATCAGATTCCATAACGGCGATATTATAACAGAAAGAAAAACAAAAAAGGAAAAAGGGAAATTTATTCATTTATTCATAACTCAAGGCAGATTTTTATAAAAGCGTTATCCATAATCCCTGTACCGTCACATGAAATTCAGATTCGCCGACCCCACCAGCCTCTTGTATCTTCGAATTGCATTTAATATGAAAGCCACTTTATTTCCATCTTCTTCATTATGTCTAATCGAATTACTGATCGCCTCATCTATGACCTTATGCTTTACATCTTCTGCAGGAGTACCATCATATTAAAAGCAATGTAGTTACATGAATGCTTTCAAGGGTTGCCGTAGACTGATGGCTATGATATCACATATCATCAGGTTAATATATATTTGTTATTTCTATAAATCTAATATAAGTAAAATCTAAACCTAAATTAAGTTATCTCAATTTAAGTAAAACTGTGATTATATTAGAACGACAAAAAATTGCCATATTAACTATTTATGTAAATATAGTTTCAAATTATTTCGAAAACCAATATATAAGTGATGTATTGTTTAACAAAGAATAACACATTACATAAACGTATAACTTTATCATTACTTTAAAAGATAACTTAGAAATAGGTAAAGTTAGAAAAGTAAATGACTAAGTAAGCATTTCTTAACGATCTCATTCGTACTTTTTATTTTCCAAAGTTGTAAGAACATTGAAAAAAGACTAACAATATAGAGTTTTTTCAATTCTATTCAATAGGGGGTTGATGTTAATTGTTTTGATAAAGTCTTATATTTATATTCATCTCATCATCAGGCTGTTGTCCATTTCAGAAGAAAGGCCTGCCTAATTATTTTCCAGCGCGATGACCAATTGCGACCCTTGATGCCTATTGCTGGACATAGGCTTCTCCCAAAGATTCCCACGCGATCGGGTAGGGATTCCTATGGGGGATTTGGGACAATTCCCACTATGCTATCCTTATGCGGGTTGACGGCAGCAAGGGTACACCAAGAACTGGTGAGGTTGGCTCGGATCCCGTGAGTTGTTGTGCGGGAACCCTTTCACCTCTCGATTCCCTACGACCCTTATTATTATTTTTACATTTTGGACACACACTTTAAAAAAAGATTTTGATCAGATTAGAATATTCGTACAAAGGCGAGGATAACTATAATAGAGTTCTCTTTCAGCAAAACTTCGAGTGGAGAGGATTTGAAATGCTTTATCCGGGCAGATTTCGTGAACACAATCATATGATACAACAGAGGAAATATAAAGTATATATAAATGAGTTTTCTTTGTTCTTAAATCACGTGAAAACTAGTGAAGGTATCGACATAGGAACCTGACTACGCTATTTATTTTATGAAATTCATAGATCCTTCATTTTATTTCTATTGAAGTCTTATAAACAGTTCATTATGTATTTATGCGGTTGCGGGATGTGGTGTTTTAATTAAAAGTGCTTGAAAAATATTAATTAACTATTCTAATTTAATCTTCGTTACAATCGTCTTTAGTCACTTCTTCTGTTCGTTCATTCTGTTCTCTCCCTTTCTCCTCGCACACACCCTACCTCTGTCTATACGCTTCCTTGGATTCAAAATATATTGGTATGACATGGTTAAGAAAGAATTTATATTTCATGTAACGCGTAGTTTACGTGTGCGAAAATAGGTTAGAGTAAGTTCTGGAGTTACAGTAATTCGCAGTCCCACCTCGGGAGGGAGGGATGAACCTTCCCTTTCCAAAGCGCGCCGGAATATGCAGCGCGCCCCCTCCTCGGTCTCCTGCAGTCGCCCAGAGGCCATGGGAGCCACGAGAGAAAACCTTTCCTGGCTTCCTGCGGCGGAAAGCTGTTGGGCCCGCCGCCACCCGTTAAACGTCCGCGGAGGATAGCGTAGAGCGGCGTATAGTTAATACCGACACTACTCTTCCCCCGCGCCCCCACAGCCGCCGTATCACCGGTGCGACACCGGTTAGTCGCAGAGGGTACTCCCTCCGCGACTGCACCTCGGCTGCAAGGGGCAGCACAAAACCGCCCCTGCAGCCCCCAGCCGCTCAGGTGAGCTCCAGTTATCCAACCGGTGATTGAACCTGATGCGGACGGGTGGGTTCCATATCGCTTCACCGTGTGTCGGTCCACGGTTACTAAGCCCTTCCGCCACGACAAGGCGAGAACCCGTTGGGAGGGTAGTAAAATAGGTTAGAGTAAGTATTGGAGTAACAGTAAAATATTTTCTCCTTTAGCACTTTGTTCATATACCCGCGAGATTTTAGTTAAGAAGTTGATAAACTTCCCCGGCGCGCACGCGGCCGCGAAGTGGCAAAGTTGTCGCATTAATATCAGTTTCAACCCAACTATTTATGAACTACCCACAATATCTTCGGGAGATAAATATGATCATTAACCTTCACACTAACTCGGCCTTTCGTCGAGGTTAGGAACCAGTTAGTATTCAACTTTTATCATCGTGGAGGTGTTCAAGTATACGGCTGAAATTTTCGGAAATATTATCATATTTGTTTGGCTTAGTTTATCGCAGCAGTGGGATACGGCGTGGTTCCATCCCTACTTACCTTCAGCTTACTATGGAGGAAAACATTGTTAATAAACTAAGATGAGCCAAGAACAGCTTTCATGATCTTTGATACTACAAAACGTTATAGGAGTGAGACATTCACGTGATTGTTATCGTGATATACACTCCACCGAATTGTGCTCATCGCAGGGAGACATAAGTTGTATAATATTGTTACCTCAGTAACTTCATTATCTACGTAGCCCTTTAAACCGGAACACAGTAACGTTTCGATACAACTGTTGGATGACAGAAATAGACGGTGGTCCTACCGTGACGGTATCCGGCAACAGATAACTACCACCAGTAAAAGTAATTTAAGATTTTAAGTACTTTCGCCAGTTTGAAATAGTTTCTATTTGAACTAGAACTTTAAAATAAAATCGTGACACTTAAAACGAAGTATTAAAACCAGACAACTTTTTTATCTCGTACCTTCAGAGAGTACCTTCAGTTTGTCAGTTGCTTGAAGTAAGTTTGTAGTGTCGCGAAAGATTTTTATCGAAAATCGTTTTAATTGTTATCAAGAGATCCAAACCAACCTGGCTTGCACGTGGTGCACCCTGCAACTACAAACAAAGCTCTGGCTCCAACCAACCCGCATTGGGTCAGCGTGGTGGGGAGTAACCCACCTCTACTATATAAATCCCTACTTGATCGATGTGGAGATCTTTGGGAGAGGCCTATGTCTAGCAGTGGACGTCTGTCGGCTGATAATGATGTAATTAACTGTAATATTTTTTTTCGATTACTAGTAACGAGTTATGATATAGATTTATAAGTAGTTAAGTTAGTTAAAATAAGATATAGAATTAGTTATCAGGTACAACTTACAACTAAAGTGATAATATAGACAAAAGTAAATTTATTTGGATATATATATATATATGTGGTGGTAACAATATTATTGAAACGTTTAGAACTATTAATATTAAAAAAAAATCGTCTACTCGATATAAAGTGTCCCGTCGCATCATTAAATAATAAAAAAACTTTTGAATACTAAGTATAACATAAAAAATAACTTTATGTAATGTATGTAATCGTAAAAGTGTTTATCGATAACACTTGTACTGTTTGGTACAGTACTGGTCGCTATAGCAACCCCGCGTGACGTCGACTGGAGGGCCCTCATCATGGCAACCCGATACAATGTCGTTATAACTCCCACCTGAATATAACTTATAATATCCCTGTTATTTATTATAACGAGCTCCCGTAACGGCGAGCAGTCTTGATTAAATTGTTTTTCCCTTTAACTGTACTTTCTAGAAACGGATTATGTTTAAAGATACCCTTAAGAGAATCTCAGAGATAATACCAGTAAAGTAAATAATAAATTGAATAATAACACACGGTTAAGTGTATTTTATAAAATAATATGCCTAAAAATGACTTGACGACGAGACGAGCATGAAGTATATATATGGAATAATTCACTGCTGGATATGCGTCCAAATGCGATCCTCAGCTTCTCGCATCGATTCACTTCCGACCGCGCTAATGATGTCGTCGGTCCGTGTAGAGGGGAGCGTTCTACACTTCTGCGACCTATGCACGGCCTTCACTCCAAGACCTTCCTCCCCCATCGGCCGTCATTAACACGACAGACATGTCCGGCCCACAGCCATTTCAGCTTGCAGATTTTGAGAGCTACGTCGAATTTCTTTGTTCCAGATTTAGTCCCTTGGAGAAATGTCAAGCACAGCTCTCTTCATCGCCCGCTGTGTTACTTTGAATCGGTGGATCAGCTCGATGGTCAGGTGCCATGTCACTGCGCTGTAAGTAAAGGTGAGGAGGACGCACTAGTAAAAGACTTTAGTCTTGAGACATTGGAGTATTTGCGAGGTGACGATGTGGCGGAGTTTCCTAAACGCTGCCACCTCGGCCAAGTTCGCCGCGGCCGCGTTCCCGACGGTTGCTGGACTAGGGTTAATTCATTAATTATCGTGTGATAATTAACAATACAGTAGTATGAATAGTGAACATATTTCTGTAATATTTAATAGTGAAAGAGCTACGATCTCGGCCATCACAAACGGATGCTTGTTCGTAGCGAGTTTATAATTTAAAATTCCAACGTAACCGCGTCACATGTACGTCTTATTGTCCCGAACGGAGTTTCCTCTCACGTCGCTCTCAAATCTGTAACTAAGTGCCGGGGAAACTTTTACACTGTTCTTATACTTTACAGTGCAATTTATGAACATATCGCTTATAATGAAACGATAGATGGTAATTAGGATAACGACATGTACGACAAGCTTTCATCATCATCAAACAGTGGAAGGCCCATGCTTAATATACTCCAATGTAAGGAGCAGACTGAGGCTCATAAGTTGTCTTATCCTGAAATCAATGGTTATCACTTCTAGTGATGACCATGTTTAGAGTTTTACATGGCTGGGTATTACATGATGGAATAATCTCTCCATCTTATAATACAACTTGTGATGGCTTTCGTTCATTTTCCTGTTCTCGTATCATTATCAACCTTGCTTATGCAGGCATAAGCGTTTATCTAGCCCGTGCAACTTTGCAAATTCTCGCTATTTGTGGAATCTTTAATTATAATGGATTTCATATTATTTATGATGGTCATTATTATATTGGCAGACACCCTTTGGGTAGACAGTCATCATTAAATAAAGAGGCCACTAGGCTCAAACAGCGCAAGACTTCCTTACGCAAGATACCTTACAACAGACCTTTAATTAGAAATGGACCTCCTTCGATTAAATTGATGACGCTCCATGATGTTGGCTAGCAGAGACCTTTGGGATAAATTTTGTATAAAATATACAATAATTTTCTCTTCATCATAGATTGGGTATGGCAAATCATGTTATCTTGGTTTAGTCTTTTATTGTAGCAATTAAAAAATACATTAGTTAGAATGTTTATACAAGTTTTTCTTTCGCATTCGGGTATAATATGGGCTAATGCCAATTGTATTGTATTATCATCATCATCCGCTGATAGACGTCCACTGCTAGACATAGGCCTCCCCCAAAGATCTCCACATCGATCGGTCTCGCGTTGCTCGCATCTAGTGGGTTCCCGCGACTCTCACCAGATCGTCGGTCCATGTTGTGGAAGACCTCCCAACACTACGTCTACCGGTACGCGGGCGCCACTCGAGGACCTTACTGTCCCATCGGCCATCAAGCAATGTGCTCTGCCCGCTGCTACATAAGTCTAGATGATATCAAGATAATTAATTAGATGGTATCACAAGCTAATGTCAATTATATCATCATCATCGTAAATTAAAACAAAGATTTTATCAAGCAGAAAATGCAATATAAATTCGTAGATAGCTACGAAATTATATAGCCCTTTTGTAAATATACCGTAGCACTCAGCTACGCGGTTGTTTTCTTTTTCCACTCTACAGCTTGTGCCTCAGACTAGTTCGTAGCTCGTAGCTCGTAGCGAGCACATTGTCTGTTCCGGCTGCAGCCGGCCGTGATCACGTAATGTAGCTTAAAACGTAACTTGGCTCGCTACGGAATTGCACTTATTGTGCATTTGTCTTTGAGCGCACATGAGATTTCAGGTGCTGAAGAAAACTTTTGTCGACTCATTCTATTAGCTGTGCATGCACTGCTAACGTAGATTTCACTATTGCTCTTAAACAGGACGTACGTTACATAGCAATTATTGTTCCTATAACAATAAGGATTATTAAGGATACACAACAACGTAATAAACTGTTGTGCCTTAATTTAAACATAAGTACAAGACGGATATTAACGACCTATTTAAGTATAGTGTTTGTTGAATGTACAAGATGAAATTAAATTGTTGTTATTATGTTTGCGCAGCTTCACTTAAAGAGTACAATCTCAGATTAAAAATTTGATCTCCCGAAACTCAACAATGATTATGGTACTAGAAAATCTGATCATTTAACTCCCAATATTATGAATAGCTTACCATGAGAAATCTGATAAAATGTTTTGTCTGCGAGATCAGACCGAGCGAGGTTAAAGAGAGCACACAAAGAACAGTTAGACAAGCTCAGAGTCACACATCGGGCGATGGAGATGGCAATGCTTGGAGCATCTCTGCGTGATCAAATTAAAAATCAGGAGATCCGCAGAAGAGCCAGGGTCACCGACACTGACCTACGAGATGCAACGTTGAAGTTGCAATGGGGTACATATCTCGTAGAACCGATGGATATTGAGGTCCTACAGTGGTTGGCAGACCACCCACCAGGTGGACAGAGGACATAAAAAGAATTTCTGGGAGCCACTGGATTCAAACAGCGCAAGACCGCGGTTTGCGGAACACATTACAAGAGACCAATGTCCAGCTGTGGACGTCCATCGATTGAAACGATAATGATGATGAGGTTAAAGGAGTAATTAATCGTAATTGCAAACCAGCTTAGAAACTACTGATGTCGGGGTAGCAATTAGTGAATTATTTATTTATTTATTTTTTACTTAAATAAAAAAAAAATCATGTACTGTAGTCATGAAGCTATTCTCAGATCGTGACATAATATTTGTACACAATTATACTACGGTAGATATAAGCGTAGTACTTACCTAGAATGTTTAAGTAAGGAAGAAATAATATTAACTTGAACTGGGTTACCAGTCTAAATAGACAAAATCATAATTTTTTTCATTACTTTATTCATTTAGTTAGATTTTGATTAAATTTTTTCTGTGTTAATTAAATTAAGGGGGGGGTACAAACTGTTTGCTCTTTATTTCGTCCAACCGCCAGAAAGTTTACATTCGGTTTTAATGTTGCCGCTAATTAAATTGTGAGCGATGGAGTTTTTTTTTTTTCATTTACTCTAAAGGTAAGAATTAATTGAAACTTAATTAAATAATTGAACTTGAATGTTATATATTTTTATTTACAACGGTATATAAACGTTTATAAAGTATAAAGTAAATACTTAACCTGAACGGAATATATAGATTGTAGACTGGAAGTATCTTGGTAGTGCAAAGAAAATACTTCTCTGCTGTTATTCATTCCTTGAGCCTGAAATTGAACCAATATAAATATACATTTCAAACATGAAATATCCTGAAAGCTTTTCTTCAGTACTTCTGTGCAATGTTAAGTTCTATTCATTTCGTCTGTATGATTAATGAAAATAAAAATGTGCACGTTGTGCTAAGTCAGGTCTCGATGTGAAAATATTTTTTTAAACTTCAAAATAATGTCCTCTAAAGCTTAATTAAGTTAAATTAAGGTTTAAGCATGAAACTGCCAGTCGCCTACGAAGAAATATCCAACGATTCTATTAATGGCTTTAATTAAACTAGGCGGCGGCGTATAAATTTCAGGAGATGCTTAACTATACAAAGAATTAATTACTTATTTTGATTTAGATTCCGCATTAAGGAGTAATTTTTTTTTATTATGCAACAACACATTCGTGTACTTAATACAACAGTAGTAGCAAAACAATGTCCAAAGTTACTTATGTACTAACATAATAGACACTTGTAATAGTCTCGTTTGAGAAAGATAATATTACGAATTTTTAATAAAACAATAAAAAATCTTTCTTAAAATACTTTAATAATATAATATTACTAGTTGTGATGCCCTTCTTGAAACACAGTAATATTTACTGTGTTTCAATACGATAATTATAAATTATTGTATGACGTCAAGAGGTCTTCGCACGACACCCTATGGCCAAAGAGATCTATGAAACATACTAGTATATATATATATATATATATATATATATATATATATATATATATATATATATATATATATATATTAACATAATTTCAGTATGTAGATGTGCACAGCGGAACATAGTTTTTTTTTTTAATGAAGCAAAGACACGAGCAGGACGTTCACCTAATAGTAAGTGATACGCCTGTCCAAAACAACGTGCCGCTAGTTAAGATGTTATATACTGCTCTATATTGTGCTCATCGCCTCGAGATATAAGATGTTGCGACTCGTTACCTCAGTAATTACATTAGTTAAAGGGCCAATCGAAACCGGAACACAGTAATATTTGCACACTGCTTTTTTGGGACTGCAATAGGAACTGCAGTGGTGCATATCTAGGCGATCTCCGGCAACAGAGACTCACTACCATGAAATTTCTTTGCTTGCGCTTTGGCAAGGGTAGTATTTTGTTAAAAGTCATAAAAGTATTTCGCGGGATAGTCGCCTTTTACGGCATGCTAAATATGGAATGGTGGTGAGAACGCACTGTGATATAAACAACCATTAATCCAGGTCGGTACAATTTGGCATGTCAAACGTTACGTCGACGCCGGATTCTCATTAACCTGTTCCACGTAAGACATTCATAAGGCGGCTTTAATTAATTTGCCCCTGTGAAGCCCTTCATAATTGCGATGCTCTTGGCCCCCCGAGTTTATCCTAGACCTATTTAAACGACATTAAGGCACATATATGGGTGAGAGAAATGAAATCGTCTTACCATCTACATCATCATACAACATACCTTAAGCGTGTAATGGCAGATAAAATAACGGTTAAAGATATTTACGTAAAACCTTAAATTATGACACAAATATATCTGAATGTACTTGAAAGAATGGATGAAAGAAGATTAACGAGAGATGTACAAGGTAAGAAGGATTGGACAAATCGGTGCAGGTCGACCTAGGCCGATCCGATCAAATCGAAGTCCTAAGAAAGGCCGGGTCACGAGTACTCGCAGCCGAAGACCATGCATGAAGATGCTCATGAAAGTGGAGGAAGTAAGAGAGGTGTGCCAGGATTGTAGCAAGTGGAGAGAGGTGGTCTCTGCCTACCCCATTGGCAACGAGGCGTGATATATATTCATATGTGTATGTATGGCGAAGCGTGGTGGGGAATGGCCCAAATCCCTTATATAAATCCCTACTTGATCGATGTGGAGATCTTTGGGAGAGGCCCATGTCCAACAGTGGACGTCTGTCGGCTGATGATGATGATTATGAAAGTAAAAACTAAACTAACAATTTTTTGATTTTTGCTAAATTTTATTGGATTTGAAATCTAGATAGTAACGTTGCTAAAGTACTAATAAATAAGTACTAAAATACTACTGATTATACGCTAGTGATTGAAATGTGTCACAGTGTAAACATTCTAGTTGTCACATTGGTAGGGTTGTCATAAGGTCAACGGCCTTTCTTTTGGTATCGAAGATAAATTATTCAAATATTTTTATGACTACAGCAATAGAGTTTGTAGCAAAGAAATTATCCCTAGTAATAAAATGTCCGATCTAACTGTAATTGCTGATTTTTTTTTTAATCTACGAATCCATGAGACGAACGGGACATTCACCTGATGGTAAGTTATACGTCTGCTTATAACAACATGATGGTAATTAGTATGATATACTCGGCACGACCTTGCACTCGTCGCCTTGAGACATGAGATGTTGATTATCGACACCCTAATAACTTCACTAGCTACAACGCCTTTCAAACCGGAACACTGTAATGTCTGCATACTACAGTTTGGCTAGAAGTATGCAATATGTTAGTACCTACTTAGTCTCCGGTAACTGAGATCTACCACCAGTAAATTCTGTATTTCCAGTAATATCGTCGCTTAAATAATTCTTCATAATATCCAATGGATATCAAAGAAAGTTTTAAATAAAGGAATATACTATTGCAATAACGTTATATTTTTACAATAGCAACATTGCGAATCTCGATTCCTGCATCAGGAAGCACAATTTCACGCTGCCATGCCAACCAATATCTCTCGCGGGCGAGTCCATTTGCAACATTAAAAAAACGAATTGCACACCGCTTAAGAGCAAAGGCGGTGAAGAACCTCGTTGTAAAAAGCAATTCAGTGTTGCCATAAAATTCAAATTATTATAAAGGTCCAATGACAACATTTCAAGGAAATGCTCACTATTATGTTATTTCCTGTTTCACATTATCTTTTGTTCGAAGAAACGGGAAAGAAGTTTCCCCTGATGATAAGATACACAACATAGAATCAAAGGTAGATAGACATAAAATCTTAAGTGTCGATACCTTAGTAATTTCACTACTTATAACGCCCTTTAAACCGGAACACAGTAGCGTTTGCACACGTTCATCGGCAGGTATAAGAGTTGCACTAGTACCTACCTAGACGATTTACAGCAACCTGTGATTAACCTTCTACCAGTTAAACTTAATTGTACATGACTTTTATTTCCACATATCTAAAGATTTAAGGCAATAGATGGAGCCTCCGCCCTTGAGTCTCTTCCCGTTATTAGCACCCCCGCAACCCTTTTTGAGGGAGGAATTTTCTAAATTCCTTTCTTAGCTGACTTATACTCGGAAAAAGGAATACTCCTTCCTAATTTCAAGTCTCCAGGCTTTATAATTCTAGAGATATCTATATATGTGGAAATTTCCTACATATATACTTAGATATCACACACATACAAAGTTAAATAAATATATAAAAAAAAAAATTATGTATTCAGTCATAAGACAAAAAAACTCAATTTGATTACAAGAATTATTATTTAAATTATATATATGTATATAATCATACGAATGTATGATGATGATCTATAAAACTTTGTTTTATAGATCATCATCATTATCAGCCGATAGACGTCCACTACAGGACATAGGCCTCCTCCAAAGAACTCTGCGTTTAATGGGGGGTATGGGCTCATTTCCTACCACTCCAGCTCAATGCTTTGGTGAGAGCCAGAGCCTTGTTTGTTGATCAGCAGGCTGCACCATGGAGCGGATGTGGTTGACTTGTATTTCGTACATACGCTTTATAGATAAAAGAGAGGAATGCGATGCGTTATCCTAGATCCTTGTTAGGATGAGAAGTGTGTACAGATACAGGAGCGAGCTCACGTATCGCAGATAAATATACAGGGAATAGGACGATCAAATTAACAATAGCTCTTGGCGACTTTGCGGGTTGGTTAATTTGTTACAACGAGGGGTGTAATTTCACGGGACGCGCTCCTCCCGTATTACGCGCCACATTAAAAGCAACCCTATACTGGAATTGCGGAGGTTAAGTTAATTGAATTTGATATTTCTCCGCTGCTAACTAACCTCAGGGTTTATTTATTGATAATGATGCAACAATATCAAACGCTTACCAAGATTGAAATCTGAGTGATAAGGAACAACTGGAGGTCCGAACACTCGCAGACCAGACCCTCAGGATTCGGCAAGCCTTGCGAATCGCTCAGTACAAGATTCACATCATTTTAGACTTAAAAATATATCTGATTTGATAAAGTATTTAGTTGTAGTTAACGAGATAAAAATCTGATAAGATTTTAATTAACATATTAATGAAAAATGTGTTATTATTATAATGTCTGAAAAACTCATGATAGTCAAAGAAATAAATAAATACACAGTTCGTAAGAAATATACTACAAGATACCTCCATTATAAGACGTTCACCTGATAGTAAGTGATACCCCCAGAATGTGATGCTAGATAGGATGTTACACACTGCACCACATTGTGCTAGTCGCCTTGAGACATAAGATGTTAAGTCGCATTACCTCAGTAATTTCACTAGATACAGCGCCCTTTAAACCGGAACACAGCAATGTTCGCACAGTACCGTTTGTCGGCTGCAATAGGCGCTGGGGTGGTATCTATTAATATTATTACGTAACCCCAAGATACCACGTCATTAAAATGTTATGCCGTTTTGTTATATGGATGTGAGCCTTCGAGTTTAAAAAAAGAATGTTCTCGTCGAATACAAGCGTTTGGGATGTGGGGACTCCGTCGAATGTTTAAGATCACGTGGAAGCAGTTTCTCTCCAATGCCCAAGTCCTTGAGAGAGCTAACTGCAAACGTAGGCTATTGATAACCGTCATGCAAAGAGAGTTCGCATTTTTTGGACACCTTGAAAGAGGATCCCTTTATAAGTTCCCAAGGTTGGCAGGAGAGCAAAGTTGGTGGAAAACTAGCACCTGATAGACAGCTCAAGATATGGACCGGGTTTAAATACCATCAGTTAAAAAGAACGGCTAAGGATTCAATTGATTTTTTAAATCTGATCGCCAAACTTCTGTTTGAAGACGGCAGCTAATGATGATGATGATTGTTAACATCCTACATAACATTCTCTTTGTAGTATTCAGGTTGTGTTGAGGAATAAAAATGGCAATATGTAGCCAATTAAACGCTACAGTTAATTTTTGAACATCAAACCCGATCGGGATCGCATCTCGCAGCGTTGAGTACGGAGCGGACTATTTGACCAACCATCAATTTATTAACGGGCAAGTAGAAAATTTGCACGCATTTTGCAGGTCGCTGATGGGAAACGCATCGACGCGACAAATTGGACGCATCCCAGTGGACCCTTTCGATAGTGCACATCAGGCATCAGCTATATGCCGCCACAAACAGTTCAAAAGTGCACTATACTTACATGATGCTTACGATTATTTATCATACATAGAACTTTCAATGATGTAGTAGCAAGGCATTGCTCGAAGGATCGACGGCTGATGGGGCTGTAAGGTCCTCGAGTGACGCTCGCGTGCCGGTAGACGTAGTGTTGGTAGGCCTCCTACAAGGTGGACTGACGATCTGATGAGAGTTGCGGGAACCCACTGGATGCGAGCAACGATATATCCCCCATAGATCTCCACATCGTTCGGGTAAGGGTTCATACGGTTCATAAGCCCAATGCGGGTTGGTGGAACCCAGAGCGTTGTTTATTAGTTACCAGGTTGCACCACGAGTAGGTGATGTTGGCTTGGGTCCTGTGAGTTGATGTGCGGGACCCCCTATTGTGTTTAATTAACGCTAATTTCATATGAAAACTTAGCTTTGTAACATACATTAAGAGAAATTTAAATAGTCTCGCTGCTGAGCGCAGTAAGCGCAGCGCTCACCTTTGTTATTTCATTTAATTAAAGTTAAAACTGAGAATAAGTTAAAGGAGAAAAGAAGTAAATTTACTTAATTAAGTACATAAGTAATTTGATAAGGTTCGTGCTATTTTTAGATTACATTATTATATTAAATTAACCCTTTTCACTATCGGACGATTAGACGAACGGCGAGTCACCATTCTTATGTTGTTGTTGTACTACCCAAGTTTCGAGTTAAGAGATTCCTCTCCTCGTTCTTCATGAGAACAGCAAAGGAGTGAAACAACTTGCTGGCGTGTTCCCCTATAAATACGATGTGGGTGTCTTAAAGAAAAGAGAAAATAAACTGTTACTATGTTATTGCGCTTTACCACCACAGACCACATTACCACTTAACATGTAGTGGGTCCGTAGTCAAGTGCTGACATTATAGATTAAAAAATAATAATTTATTAATGTAACATTAAAGTAAGCTAAAATTAAAGTATTTTGTTAGGAAGTGAGAACTTTGAAAGGACAAAGGTCATCGAAATAGCCCGAGGGATTACCAAGTTAAAGTAGCAATAGGTGATCTAAATATCTGGAAAATAATGCGACCGATGGGACAGGAAGATCTTTCAGTGGTGACAATGTAATGGTAACCGCAGCATGAAAATCACCTGGTGAAGATCACGGAGAATCTTTACATACAGATAGCACCTAACAGGTCGAGGCTGAAAAGGTTTAGAGAAATGAACTCTTAGTAGAGAACAGCGATAGGCTAGAAAGATCATGATGACTGAATAACAAGCAGGATATTCTTAAAATATTCCTTTTTGTTTTTATATTGCACTTGTACCATAAACAACTCCGAAGACATGCCGCTTATAATTAGTGCAGAACGGAATCTGATGATTTGTTTGCCATATTTAGTTAAAATTTACAATCACGACAAAAGTATTCATTAACTAATATAATTATTAACTAGAAATTCTCAAAGATGACTCACCACTTGTTCAGATAGAATCAAAAAAAGGTTGAAAGTCACCAAATTTAAATAGAACAAGTTGTGCCTTATGGAATACATTCCAATAGACCATGGGAGAACCTCCATCGGATGAGATTAGAAATTCTCTAAATGAAGTAAATAAGTAATAAACTGTTACGAATCAGTCTCGTCCGGTAAGAATTAATAGGCATATGAATAATAAATCAAAACTCCCACATAGCACAGTATATAAATTAATTAAACATTGATTAAATATTTATAATAAACAATTGTTTATGCTTACTTTGAGTACAAATCAATAACAATAGTTTGCATTGCAAACACTGAATCATTAGTAAAATAGAACGCAATAATTTGTATTTAGATAATTTTTTAATACTGTATTGTGATATATACTAAGAATTTTTTTTTTTACTGTTAAATTTATGTTCTTATTCGTATTGATACATTTTACATCTTCATCGGATTCAGGGCTACTGGATCCATGCTTTGTTCTCTCTGGGTATTATATAAAGATTTGGACCTAGGTTAGCTCCTTGGGCGACACTTGATGATATAAGTTTATTCGTAATTGCTTCCGTAGTCATTGAGCAATTAAGAAATATGTTTAATACCGTTAAAGATTTCATTTAGATGATACGTATAAGAGAAAAAGTCGTCGATTTTAGTATCAGTAGTTTCAGAAGAACATATTAAAAGAAAGATTGTCCAGTAGTGGATGTCCATCGGCTGACGATGATGAAGATGAGTGCTATATACATTTTTCGGCACGAATGATACATGACCATTTTAGCTACAAAATACAAACTCATGAAACAAATTTTCGTCATGGTAGCCTTATCCAGCCTTAAAAATGTTAAGATGGGGAAAACATCATTAGAATCGATCCATAAAGTGCGATAGAATCGATCTTTGCTGTGCGATGATAGCTATGCAGAGGGATTTATTTAATCTATTGTAATAGGGAATTACCGTATTAAAGATAGAAAAGAAAAAAATCATTACCTTAGCCATGGCTTGAACACCCAATGTCGTCATACCCAACGCCATTATCGTGATCGGATATTGTAACCTATGAAGGAAAATGTGCACTGTGCGTCTATTTTTTGTATTCATTCGTTCCCACGAAACATAATATAGCTCATCCAGTAGTTTTTCACTCTAAAACATTAAGATTACATCACGTTTTATTCATTTTATTAATCACAATTACACTGGAACAGATTTTTGACAAGTTTTCGTACGACGAAGCATTTTTAATTTTTTTTATTCATTTAAATCAAACAGTCGGAGAAATGTACAATATCAAAATAAGTAAGCTAAGATTTGAAAACGAAGCAAAGAAATTTTTATTTTTTGAAGTAAAATTAGAAAGATTAGAAAAGTAAATTTAACCTTATTCTCTATTAATTGAAAAATGATAGACATTCAAAATAGTTGTCCGAAGATGACTAAAGTTTTAGGTCCATATCGAGTTATTGCATTGAAATACCAGAAAAATGTAACAAAAAAAAAAGAAAACAAAAGCTATTATTTAAAATCCATTGAATTAATGAAATTTATAAACGATATTGTCTACTTACCTGATGCTTAATCTATGATGGTTAATAGCTTTTATCAGTCTAATGTGTATTTTGTTATTTTCTTTCGCATTAAACATTTTAAAACTTTCATCTACATAATTACTTATCCTATTCTCAGGATCAGTATCAATTATAGTTAGATTGATAAAACTAATAATTAAAACATCCATATGTACTATTATTTGAAATATCATTAACATTAGAAGCAGACCAATAAGAGCAACATAGATACCAGTTCCCCTCCAACGGGTTCTCGCCTTGTCGTGGCGGAGGGGCTTAGTAACCGTGGTCCGGTACACGGTGAAGCCAAGTGGAACCCATCCGGCCGGCCCGCAGCGAAGGGCTGGCCGAAGCGGCCGCTCCCGGTTCGAGCACCGGTTGGGATAACTGGAGCTCACCGGAGCGGCCGGGGTTCGCAGGGGCGGTTTCATACCGCCTCTCGCAGACGAGGTGGGGTCGCGGAGGGAGTACCCTCTGCGGCCAACCGGTGTCGCACCGGCGATGCGGCGGCGGTGGGGCCGCGGGGGAAGAGGAGTTTCGGTATTGCAATGCGCCAGTTTTCCCTATCCTCCGCGGCCGTTAACAGGTAGCGGCGGGCCTAACATCTCTCCTCCGCGGGGAGTCTTGAGAGGTTTTCTCCCGTGGCTCCCATGGCCTCTGGGCGACAGGTTCGGGGGAACCGGTCGCCCGCACACGCATGAGGTCGAGGAGGGGGCGCGCTGCATGTTCCGGCGCGCCCTGGGAGGGTTCATCCCTGCACCCCGAGGTGGGGCCGCGCAAGCGGCCAGCGCCGGCAGGGTCGCGGATGAGTGCGCACACGCGTTCCCGTGACCCTGCCATCATGGCGATGAGGCGGAACATCGTGGGGGTTTTAGTCGGTGCAAGTCCGACATAACTCGTCCTTGCCCCCGCAAGGACAAGTATGCGTAGGCATTTCCCCCACGTAAAAAAAAAAAACATAGATACCAGTTGTAACGGTTACATAGTAGTTGTGAAAATATAACGTAGTCAGCTGCTTCAACTCCAGGAATTTCGATAAACAGAGAAAACTCATATTCTTCCTTATTTCCTCGTCTATTGCTGAAGGCACCTGCTTTGTGGTTGTACGCTGGCGTTATGCTGTAAGTATCGAAACCAACATCATATGTATAGAAATGCAAGACCTTTGGTTAGTTATAATGTTTATCTGCAATGTACGAATTTATTTTAAGATATTTAAGATTAATTTACTTAATGTCAACAAAACGATAACAAATCAAACTAAAATAACTGCTGGAATTATAGTCGAAAATGATTCAATGATTTCTGGTGAGGATATTCTTTCTGAACAACTAAAATAGCTTCTTTTTACAGTAAAACATACAAATGTTCTTCCCGAATATAATGAATGAGTTTTGCTAAAGAAAGAGCTATTATTGACGGAGACTTAAAAGAAAAGTGTAATGTATGCGGTATATCGATATACATTATAATTGTATTTCTGGGTATTTGTCGATAGGCGCAGCCACCGCAAATTTTACAAATACCCACAAATACAATTATTATGTACATCGATATATGCCATACATAACAAAAAGGTTCTGGAAATGATGCTAGAAATGGATACCAGAGTGTGTAAAAAGTAAAGCAATGAAGAAACACGGAAATAAAATATCATCATTTAGTGCCTTCCAAATAAACAACTTAGTCGTAAACATTTTGATAGTTAATGAAAAACATTTAAAAAATACAGAATATTACTTAAATGTAAAATGAATAGTTTGTATTGATGATTTTTTATAAACTTACTAGAAACGATAAAAATATTAGTTAATAAGTATGGTAAGCAGTTTCATTGTCAAGTAAAAAAGACAAAACATTTTCAACACCATAATTTTTTATTTTTGCTTAAGTCCAACTTGAAGACAGGATTCCCGTTAAAGTATTAACTGAGAATAATTTCTTATGGACATATAACACATAGCAGTTATACAATCCAATTTCTAGTTTTGAGAATTTTGCTTCCTTTGCTTTGGATTGCCGTAAGTCAAATAATAATAATGATAATTTTATCAGACTAAGGTGGACTTTAATTAAATCATCCGTTAGAGGATCTCTGATGCTGCCTTAAAAAATCTAGGTCCGTGGTACAATTTATGGATCCTAAGATTGGATAGAGACGGTTTTTTCGAATCTGCCTTGCTAGTTGCCACTATTGTAAATCTACCACCATGACAGTATTCATGTGTTGCGATTGTCCACAGAATGTGAATATTCTGGATCAGCACACTGTACCTACCGTTATTGACCAACTTAAATTAATAGATAATATAAATATAATATTTAAAATTGGCAAGAAAAAAATTGTAAGTCTGGCACACATGGCCCGTCTCTCGTCCCTTACCTCCCTCTTCTGCACCAAGTAGTTAATTTGGCCAGAGATCACGAAGGTCGTTGGCAATGGGATCATTCATCTATGAATCTGTTGCAACATTGCAGTTTTTTCATCTAACTCTGCACAAGGCCAAGCGCCGAGGGTCCATAGCAACATTCTCAGTACTCTAACGTATTTTAGTGACAGTATATTCGCTCTCCTGGAGAAGCTGAAACATGATATAGTAAATTTAGTTAAATTATTTAAAACAAAAATATCTACAGAATTTTTTTCTGATTTATCTAATTATACGGAATAGTTAACTAAATACTACTATTTGTTATAAATTAAATAAAGCTTAATATAATGTTAAGAGAAACCCGTGTGTTAAATCTATAAAGGTTTTTGTTTCTACTGTTAAAATAGGTTTCCGTTTATGTACTAACTTTAGGTCATTATTGTTTTCCATGATGTTTAGTTTTTTATTTTGTTTTCGATTAACTTTAACTTCAACAATAATATCACTGTTTGATGTTAGGTTTCAGAAATGAGGTGCAAATATTCTTATGGTCTTCATGCAAGTGTCGCAAAGTAAACATGTTGCAGAAGTACGTTACTAAGTTGATATAAATTAGCTTTAAATAATATATTACTACAAAATAATTTAGTCATTAACTTTAAATGGATTCCTATAAAAAAATACATGTTTTTAATGACGCCGTTAGTTTATTTCATACTGAAAACTTTCGATGTAAATCATCAATTTTAATACATATAAGTTAAGGGCACCAGTAATTGACCACTTAAGAGCAATGCTACATATAAATTTATGTTGACCACATACATTTAAATTATATAATATCGGTGGGTACTTAAAAGAAATCATTACAACCTTTACTTTTAAATATATTTTTAGTTGTTAATAGATGGCAGTAGTTGCTTATAAATTTATTTTTTATTAGCTACAACAAACACAATGCTTATTATTTAAAATTTTATATGAAACGGTCAACTACTAGCACATCGCCAACTACTAATGCTCTCATCACACAGGAAAAATGTTAAATATCGTTAACCCAGTAGTCTTACTAGCAGCAGCGTCCTTCAAACTGGAATACAGTAATATTTGAACAGTACTGTTTAGCGGCAGAAATAGAAACTATCTAATAATATTGCTACAGATGTGCTGTTCAAACGTTGATAAATTCAACCATAATACCTAGTATTTAGCTATACCTAATATAAATAACACATTATCAAAAGTATGTTTTCTGACATGAACAATGAAACAGACATATCAATTTTATTTCATGTTATTACTGAAGTATATTGAAAAAAATTCATGTAGTAATTTGTATTTAATTGAGTACGATTAATGAATTAGTTAATGAGCGACATTAAATGTATTGTAATTGGAGTAAATAGTTATTTATGTATCATTACTCATTATATATGTACAGTATGTATGTATGTGTTAATTTATAAAGCCTTCTTTTATATTTATATTGTTACTCCTTACATCTATTTAAAGATTTTAGTTAAATAAATAAATGTTTGCTTACAGTTTTGTTAATCTACATATACATATAATGAGAATGTGTTTTGTTTGTTCGCCCATCACCTGAAAACTAGTGACTGCATTGATACGGGAATATGACCATTCGACGCGGAAGGATTTGTAGATAGTCATAGGCTGTTTATTTATTGATTTTCATGGATCCTTTATCATTTTATTTGTGATTTACTTTTATAAAAAATTTTGTTTCGTGTATTTTTTGTGGTTGCTATAGCAACGGTTAGTATAGAAAGTCATTTGCGGTTGCGGTTGCTCGCAAGAAACATTGCCAAAAAAATTTCAAGTATAATTTTATATTATAACCTCTAAAGCGGGCGGTGAATAGCTAGTTTGGTTATTAAATAAACTGGACGTTTACAGTGACCAAAAAAGGGTTAATTTTATTAAAACACGATTTATTTTTAAGTTAAATCGAAATCGCTATATCAAGTTAAACCTCGAGCGGAATCTGTTCCGAGCTGCATAATTTGATCACGCTTGCCTCGAGCGGGGCCGGAAGATATGTGTTCACTTATGCGTCTACATGAGAAGCGAAAAGCTTTTGCAAATCCCCGCTCCCATTGTTAAAAGTATAAAAAGGAAATAGTATTTTTTTTATTAAAAACTTTATATGACCATTTACGAGAATGGAAATTTTCTCACTAGTGTTGTTACTTCGTGTCTATGGATCGCGGTCATCTGTAGGCTTGGGGAAGAAGTAAATAATACTCGTAGTATAGCGAGGAAAGTGTTCTTGTATCGATCGTGTGACGGTAGGAGAATTTATTTACAATAACAACAATAAGGTTCACAAAACGATCTAGAAATGTTTCTGTGTTCCTTTTTACGAACCTAATGGACCTAGAAGTTAATGCATTTACTGGTGGTAGGTGCTTCTAGGTAGGTACCATCGCAGCTCATATTTCTGCCGACAAACAGTACTGTATAAATATTACTGTGTTCCGGTTTAAAGGACGCTATAGCTATTGTAATTAAGTTAACGAGGCTCGTTTCAAGGCGACGACCATAATGTATGCAATATTTTCATATCCAGCGCCACGTTCTTATGAGAAAATGCATCACTTACTCATCCGGTAACAGATGAATAACAAAAAAGAGTACCTCCCTTGTGGACCAGTGGTTATTATTACTTTATAACATGGAAGGCTCTGGTTCGATAATAAGTTATATTCTGCGGAGTTTCGACAGGGGTAGGGTATTTCAAATAGTTTGTAACTATATATTTGTAAATCTGCCGCCTTTAGAGCATCATCACTGTGTTCCGAATGTCAACTTGTAAGGGTCAGGGTAATCTGGACTACCACACATTACCATCCATATCCTCTGTCTTAATATAGTGCGTTTGAGGTCAACTAACGTTGTTGTCATAACAAAGGTCAAACGATCGGCAACTCAGCCGCGACCCCTGTGGTGTTGTGACTGTTCATGAGCGTCAGTGATCACTTTCCACCAGGTGAACTGTCTGCTTGTTTCCCACTCTTCCTTTAAAAAAAAAAAACATTACTTTGTAGCACCTCTTTAATATTCTATAACTGTACAAAAGTTTTCCACCTATATAGGGCCTCATCACGGTATCTCTAGAACCTATAACGACTGGAAACTTGAAATTTGGTAGGAATATTTCTTTTGCTGACTATACGTCAGTTGAGAACGGATTATGAAAAATGTTACCCCCAAACGGAATTCCGGTTGTTACAGCTAGCAAAGCAAGCGAGTAACAGCTAATATATAATACGTATAGCTGTTACTTCGTCTATTGTTCCTATTTGTATAGGTCTCAAAACATAATAAATAATAATATCTAATTGGCCGATCGCTTATGAATTGGGTGGGTCCTGAAAAATTTTGCTCGGTATAACATTGTCAGAAAGCTCTTCAGGCGCCCGGTCAGCAATTTGAATGGGACGTGATGATAATATTGATCACACGGATCCCCTGCGTAAATGTTTTGAATTATATTTAACGGTGGAGTATATAGTGTGCGAGGTGGTGACAAATGGAAGAATTTCAGACTAGGTTTCAGTGAAAGAATCACTGATGGCTATTATGCTGATTTTTTGTTTAGTTTTCATTCAACAGAGCGACGAGACGAGTAGGACGTTCACCTGATGGTAATTGATACGCCTGCTTATTATAAAGTAGCGCTAGTTATGATGCTGTATAATGCTCCTGATTGTGTTCATCCTCTTGAGACATATGATGTTGAGTCTCGTTACTCCAGTAATTACGCCACTGTTTGTCGGCTGCAATAAGTGTTGTGATGGAACCTACACAGACTGTCGCCGGTAACAGAGACAGCCAGACCTTCACGCATTTTTTTTCGTGTGCAAACCCTACAGCTGAAGAGTTATGCCGGACTCATACTGGCTGAAACCCCACGGTATACTTCTCAAAACCCTTGGTCGTAAGTACAAGAACGCTGGCGCATATTTTCGCAGTCCCAATGGCATTGATCCGTTACTAGATCCCGCCTCCGAGTGGAACTGCTATTCTCCACCTTACATTATCGCACAGAAGAACCGTACGCGTCATCTCGCGGCCTTTGATATTCGACAACGAGTGACCCTGGAACCTGCTGCCGCAGCCTCTGTTATGGGGGTTGGAGGTTATTGTCTATTTTCCTCCGCCGCCCCGGTCTCTGGCTACGAATACAGAGAATAGAGGTTCTTTCTGTCTCCCTCTCCGCAATCTCCTTTTGCGACATCACTTGTTTGCAAAAGGCGACGCCTGCATTCCACGCCTTCTCGCTTCCTGTCATAGCTATAATAAAAGCTTGAAGCAAGAGGTCTTTCCTTATTTCATGGATGAGATCTTGACGCAAACTTGTCCAACTGAGACATTCCTCCGACGTATGCTACGTCGAGGCTTCATCGCTACCACAATGATGGCAAATAGCTGTTGGCTCCACCGAAGCACCTGTGCCCTGTCAGCACCTGCATTAAGCGGAAGGTCAAAGCACCATGAGGTCTGTTAAACCAATCATTTAAATCTGGGAACACATCATCGACAGTTCCATTGCCAGCCGTTGGATGTGCAAAGCCAGACGTTCACCCTATGGTAAGTAATAACTTACCACTGGGTAAACATCCGGTTCGTCTCGACGGTTCGTCAAATAAAAAAAAAATATGTGACAAATAATTTATTAAATATATTAGTATATAGGGGAGAATTCAATTCTTAGCTCCTGCAAATACTTTCACGTCACAAGCACTTCCGCTGCATGAACTAAAAGGAAACACCGCCGCCGCATTATACTAAAAGCGTAATTGACAGTAGACGTTCGAGTTTCCGACTGAAAGCAAAATGTAATAAAAAGGGAGAAAAAAAAAAATTAACACGCCGCGAAACATTGTTGGTATTATTTTTTACCACCTTTATTAATATACTACCGGATATATATCGAGTATCTATACTTCGATCGATAGTTAACAATTGTTACTAAAGAAAAGTAACACAAATCGTTAACACGAAAATTGTAAGAGCGTTGTGTGACATATACATTTTTCTACGAAGCAATGAAAGAAGTGGGAAATTCACCTGATGGTAAGTGATACACCCTCCCATCCCAACATGGAGTTAGTTAAGATGACATACATAGCATCAGATTATACTCATCGCCTTGAGACGTAAATCGTCTCAATTCGAGAGAAGAGTGAATAGATTTCATGGACACTAGTGCGCTTTACCACTATGACTAGATCTCCGCTTTCCATCAGGTGAGATCTTTATCAAGTACCAGAGTCCATAATTTAAAAAAAATCAGATTCATTACCACAGTAATTGCACTTGCTATAACGCTCTTCAAACCGAAACGCAGTAATATTTGCACACTGATGTTTAACGAATGATACAGGCGCTGTGGTGGTGAATATTTATTTACTTATTGTTTTATTTATTTATGCTTTTACTATACTATTGGGCTTAACCATCACACATCACATCACCACGTAACACTAGGTGGGGATGTGGTCAAACGAACATATAAAGCTAGTGGGATATATTGTGAAATAGATAAGGTGGAAAACCAATGTCTTGGTTGTGTGTGATACCTGATATAAATCCATAAGATCATCTTTAAGTATACAATATAGCAATATAAAGTGTATTCACATAAAATCAATTTTAATTATTTCGTTAGAGTAATACATCCCCGAGTAGCGAGGCAGGCAACCATAAAAGGATCCTTATCAGCGGAACACGCTGACTTTATTACAATTTTACTTAAATTAGGTAGTAACAGGCCCTCATAAAATACTCATTTCAGGCCTTAGTACAGTAAATGAAATAAAGTCAAATGTCGGCGAATTAAACTTAAGTATACAATAAAGAGTTACATATAATAATATTTTGAAAAATACTACTTGAAACATCAAAAGTATTAAGATTTACCGAAGAACGGAAATAGTTATGTTCGTACGGTACTATGTCAAAGAATAAATTAATAAATAATTTAAATAACAAATAAATAAATAGTCCTTGAGGAACTTTGAAAGTTTGAGGTTACTGGTCGGAGATCTCTGTTACCGGAGACCATCTAAGGTACCACCGCAGCTCTCTCCTTCTGCCGCCAAACAGTAATGTACAAACATCACTGTGTTCCAGTCTCGGCGCTTGTCTCAAGTGCACCAGCACAATATGGTGCAGGGTACATCATAACTAGTGATACATGGTTCTGGGGAGGTGTAATACTTACCGTCAGGTGAAAGTCTCGTTGAATAGTAATAATCTAACATGATAATACACTCTGATGCATCAGCATCAGCTGATAGACGTCCACTGCTGGACATAGGCTTCTCCTAAATATCTCCACATCGATCGGCTCCGCGTCGCGAAAGAACACTCTGGTACGTTTGCAATAAGATACATCCTTTTGTTTTTTTTGTAAACGGAAGTGGGTAGCCATGGGTTGTGGGCAGTGGACATGAGTAATATGCCACATTGGTGTCGTTAGTAACAATTGTATGTTGAATTATGTTGGCGGCGTGACGAGAGGGCAATAAACGCGGCGGCGCGCGCTCGCGACTCCCAAATAGCTCAACGTTAAGTTAACAAATGGCATCGGCCGCGGCCCGCATCCGCCCGCGGTGCAAACTTAATGAGAATAACCCCACAATATTATATTTATTTAATTATTCACTTAAGTTAACATACAACTGGTGGTAGGTGTCCTGTTGCCGGAGACCGTCTAGGCAGGTACCACTGCAGCCGACAAACAATAGTCTTCTTCCTCCTGCCCATTTCCCAGCTCTGTGGAGTCGGCACAGTATGTACTTCTCTTCCATATCTCTCTATCAGCCGTCATATCTGAATCCACGCTCTTCTTACAAATATCATCTTTCACACGATCCATCGACACTTTCTTCGGTCTTTGTCTACCCATATATCCATCCACGTTCATTCTCATTACTTTCTTTGTTATATTTCATCCCTCCGCTTAATACGCCTTTACCACGCTAACCTCTTGCTCCTCAATTTCTCTGTCACTGGAGCAACTTTCAGACTTCTTCTAATAAACTCGTTCTTAATTTTATCTATCCTCGTCACACCACACATCCATCTTAACATTCGCATCTCGGCCACATGTAAATTCCTTTCGTCCGAACTTTTGGTGGCCCAACACTTAGCTCCATACAATACGACAGGTCTAACGACCGACTTGTAGATCTGTCCCTTAATCTTAAGGGGCATCCGTGGATACACCATTTAAGGCGATTGGAGAAAAGCTGGTGTGACCGCCGAAGCCACAGAACAAAAGTTCAGTTTTGGTCCTGCTGATCTTAAGCTGCTCTGCACCTTGCGTTCATCTTCCCAGACAAGTACGATGTCGTCGGCAAAAAGCATACACCAGGGTGACTGGTCCTTCTGTGGTAACATTAAGATATTCCATTTTGAAGAGAGCTTAATCAAGATCTTATGTCACAAGGCGACGAGCGCAATGTGGTGCACTAAATATCACCATAACACCACGTTGCTATGCGCGGGCCTTTCACTTACCATCAGATGAACTCCCTGTTCATTTAGTTGCTTTTCTAAATAAAAAAAATCTGCCAATCTGCGTTACTGTTGGACATTGATGGATGTGGAAATCGGATAAAAAAGTAAAACAAAAGTCATCATCATGAAGTGCCCTCTTCTGCCCTCCTGATGAGAACAAAAATACGTAAGTAAATATAAGTATATAGTTATATACATATTAAATATTTAAACATATGTACATATAAATAATAAAAAAATACAATTAAAGAACCGACGAGAGTGATAAAGATATTGGACCGAATAACAACACCATATCTTACTTTTAAAGGTAACTTGTTAAGCAGCTTCATCATATATCTCACTACAGTTGAAGAGAAGAGAAAAAAGAAGAGTACTTATCAAAGTGGCGCTAGTTACGATGATAAACATCGTCGCATTGAGACACAAGATGTTATAGCTCTTTGCCTAAGTTATATCACTATCTACAGCGCCCTTCAAACAGGAACACAGTAATATTTGCGGTACTGTTTGGCAGTGGAAATAATAACTTCGGTAGTACCTACATAAATAGTTTATACATCTCCTGTTATCAAAAATACGCTACAGTTTATGAATTGGACAAACAGAAAACTGCTGGTGGCTTTTCATGTGCATTCAACAATTCATGTGATTTATTTAGGCTGTAAACTAAGCTGAAACTATACAAAATTACATTCTAAGTACTCTGTATTTTATTTCCTGTCACTGTTAAATGGCTCGGCTCTATGGCGCTTAAACGGAAATGCTTTTTAATTTCTCGTGTAATTTTTACCTTATTTATATCACACAGATAATAAACAAGCATATTGTCGGTCTGATAATAAGGGTTTACCATATTCTATGGGTAGTAAAGGCATACAAGACATTACTGATCTCAAAAGTTCTGGAAGTCTTCGACAATATGTGTTCATTTTTTAAGAAAAGTTAAGTCCTATGTAAAGATACTTTCTCAATAAAAGTTCCAAAATAAAATAATTATTTTTATAACAATTCGACAAAAGCTTAAACGTTACAAAACTTTTGTATTATATATAAACATTAATTTTTTTGTATATATATATACGGAGATCCACAGACTGATCGCTAGATCTCTGAGACTATTTAACGTAAATACCCAAAATTTTGTAGGGACATTGACACGACATCCGCCATTTATAGTTCAGTTAAAAATGGATTTTACAAAACTCATTTCCCAAAATGAAACGCAGGGGTGTTAATAACGGAAAGGGCTTTGGGGGGCGGTGGGTTGCCGCCGGGCGTAAATATTTCCGACAAATTTCAAGTTCAAATTTCAAATCTAATTATTTTTATTATTACAACCAGCTAATTATAATTAAATCTTAATCATGTTTTTATAAATAAAATAGTAATATATATGTCAAAGAAGTGGGGAATAATAAAATAGGTTAAGGCTAACAGGCTTTCTAATCTTTTTAATTTTGTTCATTATCTCATTTAGTGTTGTTATATACATCTATTGTTGTTTTTATCAACTATTAATATTTCCAATAGAGAATAATCAAATATTCGTTGCATTTTAGTATAGTTATATGTTTATATTATGCAACGACGAAACAAGACGAGCTGTACATTCACCTGGTGGCAAATGATGTGCCTGCTCATGTAGTGGCCTTGTTATAATGCTAGTAAGAATGTCGTCAGCACCACACGGCATACGACCGCTTTTGGCTGGTAAATATTCTAACTGGAATAAAGTAATACATGCTAACTACTGCTTTATAGAAGAATTAGGCTTTACATCTACAAAACTCGTTAACTATTTAGTTAATTAATAATTAACGCTGTATTTCAAACGTGTTTTAAACTGCACTACATTATTGTTTGATTAAATATATGTCTCGTGTCATTCCTACCATAGAAAGAAAAATATATCGAACGTTATTTATTAAAATAATAAATATCTGTAAGGGTGTAATCTGGTGTGTAAGGGGTATCGCACGACATCGCACGAGATCCAAGCCAACCTCACCTGTTCGTGTTGCACCCTGCTAATCAACAAACGATGCTCTGGCATCCACCTACCCGCATTTGACCAGCGCGGTGGGAAATGGCCGAAATCCTCTCAATATAAACACCTACAAACGCGGGGATCTTTGGGGAGGCCTATGTCCTGCAATGGGCATCTATCGGCTGATGATGACGATCCATGGTTTAGAGGTAGTAGTGTCTATGGAGCAGATTCTGAGGTTGCGAATTGAATAGTTTAGATAAGAGGAGTTTTTTGAACCTGTGTAACCAATTAATATCGTCACATTGTAAATCTTCAATTATTACAGCAATGATACCAGCTGTGAACTTGTGTGAGAGAAAGAGACGAAGAGATTAACGATCATGTTACATAATTATTACTTAATATCATAGAAAATGGCACGGGTGGAGGGCGACTGTTGCTGGAGATCGTCTAGACACCACCGCTGTTCCTATTTCTGCCCCGAAACAGTAGTGTGCAAACATTACTGTGCTGAGATTTGAGAGGCAGGTAACTAGTGGAATTACTGGGGTAACGAAACCAGGCGAATTTTCTGCTAGTATTATAGCTTTGTAGAAAAAAAGAATGTTTGTGTTTCATTAAAGTGCGAGTATAAACAAAATGCCATAGAAGCTCAAATTGTAACATTAAATCTTTCATTTCCAACATCTGCGGTAGGAGTGGAAACCATCAGATGATAATTGAATTTATTTTGAACAAATTAAACTCTTAAGTGGGAACATTCGTACACGCGGGCGTTTCAGCGCGGCCAGCGGTTTGATCCCCACGATATGAACCAGTTTCAGCTTATACGTGTAACTCCTTCATCACCACCGGTGAACGGGGGAGATCAGTTTAAACTGGTTATGAACGTAATAGTCGGCGCTGAGCAAGTTTACAACTCGTAAGCACATGCGATTTATATAAATTTAAAAGTTTTTATTATATGCGTTCTTGGTACAGTGAGTAACCGCATATAAGAAGAATCCTTGGTTCAATTCCAGGCCGATAAAAATGGTAGGGTTGGGAGAGCGGTGAACTTTTTAATGAACTCATTTGGTTAACTATCCTTATATTATAAATACATTTTAGTGTACTGATAATCTTATATATCCCTTACAGTTACTCAAGATGATATGAAACAGGTGAAAGGTTGATAATAGAACAGCTTTTAAGTTAACAGTATTTGTATGTAAGAAAGTATATATATATATATATATATTTTAAATAATACAAGTGTTTTATATTTGATCAGGTAGACTCGAAGATGAGTTAATTATAGATAGTTTATTGTAAGCAATGTATTATCAATACGGTAGGTCCGTAGCTTGATGCACGCGGTAAAGGTCAAATGTTTAATTCATACCGTGATCTTAAGACCTTACTAATAATATCACCATAATTACGACTTAATATATAAGTTATATGGAAGTCATACTTCATTACGATCCAGCCTTTTAACAGATTATCTCAAACGAAGTATACAGATAAACAAAACAGGCTTTATGTTATATTATAAGTGTCGTTCGCTAGGTTTGCTGAGTGTAATATAGAATTAGTTTTGAGATTTAGACTTGAAATTCGTCAGAAATAGTCCTGCCTGATGTGGATGGTTATAAGGGTAGAGGAAGACCGAAGAAAGTGTGGATGGATTGTGTGAAAGATGACATGTGTAAGAAGAGTTTGAATTTAGATATGGCGATTGATAGAGGGATGTGGAAGAGAAGTACATATTGTGCCGACCCCACATAGCTGGGAAAAGGGCAGGAGGAAGCAGAAGATTCCTGCCCGATGGCAACCCGCTGTTTCCCAGGATCATTCCCGTTATTAACACCTCTGCAACAATTTGGTGGTAACATTTCACGAAGTCCGTTCTTAGCTGACCTATACTCGTCAAAAGGAACATTCCTACCAAATTTCGAATCTCCAGATCTTATAGTTGCGAGATATCGTGATGAATCTCTACATAGGACGCAATTTTTGTATATATAGATTAATATTAAAAAAAACTTTTTTTATATTACAAACATCCACAACAATTTTATTAATATACATAAGCAAATTATAAGAGAAACGAATCCAACGAAGTGATATCGCAGCTGATTGTTGTAACGATAAATACGCTTCGCTTACTACATACTGGTAAATGTGTATTGCGGTAATGAGTAAACATTGTACTTTACTGTTACCGGTAATCTTCTCATGCGTTCCGGAGTAGAGAATTATGTTTATTATTGAGAGAAGTGTATTAATATTTATTTTATAAAAGAGTTTTTGCCTTTATAGCGAAATAACAACGCTTTTACGCGCTAGATCTTCGACCCAGAGTCACGGACTTAACTCCTTGATAAACTCATTTTTTTTCTTATTTAAAATAGTTTACTACTTTTTAAAATTTATGGTGGCTTAGGAATTGAATTAAGAAGTTTCATGTTCGCCACTGCGAAATTTAAGGCAATTAATCTTTGATTTTATTCACATTATCTTAGGTTTTTGTTACAAGTAGTTATATTAAAGTAGAAGAAAGATATTACTTTTAATTTGACTAACAAATATGTTTTTTTTTTAAATTTCAGTATATGTGTAATTAGGTTAATTGGTATTTAATAAATAATGTTGCCACTACTGGGTCTCAATGCCTTCTCTCATAATAACAGAGTCAGGCCATTATCATTTGCAGGATTTTAAAGGGTTGTATTGCAGACGGCCTAGAGCGAGTGGTGCGGGTAATCGCCCGTCGTCATTGCACCCTCTCTTATAGTACAGTGAGAAAACTATCGGAACTACACACTTGCGACTTCGTACTCGCTAACTAGTTCATTGTTCCTAGCTCTACTCGTCTCTCATTCATCGTCGGCAGTGGAACAAGTGCCTTATCTTCAGCTTTATTTCTCTTTAACTTAAGTATTCTAGTAATAGTAAAGAGAAGCTAAAAATAAGACGCTGGAATGTGTATGATTAATCTTTTTTTAAAAAAGTTCACCAAAGCACGAAGTGCATATTAAATATTAAATGGAGCACTCGACCGTACGAAGTGATCCCAAGTAGCAAAGTATCGTGCGAACCTCGCAGATGTGGTAGGACACTGTTTGTTCTGTACAAAGGATCAAACTTATAACTACTGAAAGCCTCCAGAACAGCCACCGCTCTTATGTGTGGCTTAACTTTAGATACAAGTTTACTTTTAAAATATATTTTCAATTTTCTCTGAGAATCTCCTGTTCAATACGAATACTAAGTTTCCAATATGTGATAAATAAAACTCCTAGTTTTCTAGGTTACCTTATAAACTTGTCTATTTTCTTAAAGTTTTCTTGACCAATATTTAGAACACTAAGTTAGACAGACAAACAAACGTGAACGATGACTTTGTTTATACCTGTATGTTAATAAGTATCATAAAAATAAGTAAAACACGAAAGAAATACGCTTTTCTTTTTGGACTATAGTTTTTATTCGTTTACTAAGATAGTTTATATTTTGTAGAAAGTTCATCTCTCAGCGGACGTGTACTTAAGACTTGCAACTTGACTTTGAAGCTTCGAAAACTTTGTCCGCGGAGAGCCGAATTGAATATACTTTCATATATATTTCTTTCAAACTTTGACAAGTTCATAAAATTTTATTATAAGAGTAAAAATTGTTTGTAGTCATTTATATATAGATTTATCTTGCGTACCTTTACATATTATACAATGTTCTTCGAACTAGGCAAGGACGATAATCATTTTTGAAAATGGGGATGATTATGTTCCAATTACTATTAAATTTCTGAGAGCCACTGGTCTCAAACTCTAATGCTCATCTCCAACAGCTTAAGAACGTTTAATAGAATAAATGATAGAGGACCAATGTTTAGCAGTAGACGGTCATCGGATGAGACGATGATGTGTAAAGAATGTTTAAATGTAAAAGGAGCGACAAAAGATGATCGCACAAATATTCAACCTTCAACCTGACAAAAAGGAATCCTCGCAATTCGACGCATAGGAACAATAATTGAATACACTATGCACTATGTCATCTCAATAACAACTCCGTGTTTATTGAATCGATTGATGAGTATTTTGTCAACAAACATCGGCATACTCTTTGTCTTAAGAAAGTATTGACAAATGCGCGACAGTTGGTGATTGCTGACAATCTGAGATGGACGTGAAATTCTTGTCCGTTGTCCTGATCGTGTTCGTAGTGCAAATGGCAGTAGTTGTGAGTATTAGTCCTAATTATTGTGCGATTTAAATTTTTATATCAAGTTACCATTCTTCACCACTGCGATCGAAAGAATCGTGTGAACTTCCAGTGAAGACAACAAAAACAGTTTGAAGAAACCTAACCGTTTGTGGCAACGTCAATTCGTATATAAGTTTCTGCGTCAGCTCCTATTCTGAACAATACCATTTCTTCTTTAATAAAAACATGACATTCTTCAATCTTCTTCCTTTTATCTTCTTATTGTCTTCTAAGATATTTCACCTTGTGATTTTGAATCATGAAACTACTTCTCTTTAAATCCTATTCCTGATATCTGAGAGTCATGACCACCTCTTTTTTAATTTAAAATAGATTAGAGCCTCACAATTTTTCCACCAGATGTTAAGTGGTGATATAGTCTGTGGTGGTAAATGTACTATCCTGATAACAGCCTAATAACTCGTTTTTTTAAGACAACCACATTTTATTTGGACGTCAGCAAGGTTCTTCCTCTCCATTGCTGTTCTTATCAAAAACGAGGAATCTTCATCAATTGTTTTTTTTTTATTATGGATTCTTTATACCTACACGTCAGAGTAGTTGATTATCTGTTCGTATGTTTCTCTTTATTATATATTCTGTTTATTTACTAATGATGTTTATTATTTTTACAAACTTAACGCTGTAATTACTAATTTCCCATAATTTACCCGAAAAATGTGTAAATAAAAAGTAATAATCGATGATAAGACAAATTCGTATTTCAGAGAGCATGGAGAGGCGACAACAGGAGAACGTCAACCGAATCTGTTAAAAACGTCCACGCTCACGCAAAACGGCACATGGTGCAGAATGAGAATGATCTGAAACGCAGAACTACTACACAACGCTCCAGAGAAATAAGGAAAAAAGTATGTAATTAAATATATATATATATACACAAATATTCATCGTTATATGACACTGAACAATATTATTGTTTTGTAATTGTAATTTGATATTTACAAAGTATAATACAAGCAGCTGTCTCCCGCTCGCTTTGCTGAGCGTGATATAGAATTAGATTTGAAATTTAGACTTGAAATCTGTCAGAAATATTCCCGTCCAGCGGCAATCTGTCGCTCCCCGGTCTCGTTCTCATTATTAATACCCTCCAACTCCCATTGAGGAAAGGAATTTTTAAAATCCAATTTTAGGTGATCCTTCAAATGGCAAAAGCATATCTTTACCAAATTTTGAGTGTTTAAGTTTCATAGCTTCGGAGATCTCGTGGTAAGTCAATGAATCTCTGACTATTTCCTGTGTAATGTATATAGGTTTAGTGGTAAGTTTTTAGACGATACATAACATATCTTTTAAAGGTTATTTTTAAGGAAATACTCCTCCCACTACACACATCCTAAACAATTTCCGGTTAATGTCATCTCATCTCATTTGGTTAAACATCAATATTTCTAACTGTATAACTTATCGGGATTATGTTTTCCACATTCATCCTATTCCTTGGTGTTTAGGCTTTATCGTTTTCAACTATTGTTGGTAGGTCTTTTCTCGTAGAGAGTTTACATACATCTTCTTTTTTTCCTCGTTATATGTTTGACTTTCTTCTCCAAACTTTCTAGTTTGTGATTAATTTTTAAAATTTCTTAATAACTTCAGAAGCATTGTTTTTGTATGGGGTATTCCATACATAGATAGATAGGATACTCGCTATATTTTAGCCCCACCAGATCTTTTACACCTATTACCTTTCACCCTATATATATATATATGTTACGGTGAAGCACCGAAATCTGAAGAATGTCTATATTCACCATGCACTAAAATAGAATGTTGAACATGTCCGAGATTTATATTTTTTCTCCGTAATTCGGTCGCGATAAATTTTACGCCCAGTGCCGCCGGGGTCCCGTAACCCCGTCATCAGGCGACGAGTTGGGACATCGTAGGGGTTTTAGTCTGCGCAAGTCCGACATAACTTGTCCTTGCCACCACGAAGACCGGTATGCGCAGGCATTTCCCCCACTTTTATAAAAAAAAACTTAACCTAACAGCCAGTGCGCCCTCCCCCTCCCTAACGGGTTCCCGCCTTGTCGTGGCGGAGGGGCTCAATGACCGTAGACCGACACACGGTGAAGCGAAGTGGAATCCACCCGGCCGGCCCGCGGCGTAGGGCCGGCCGAAGCGGCCGCTCCAGGTTTGAGCATCGGTTGGATAAATGGAGCTCACCGGAGCGGCCGGCTGCAGGGGCGGTTTCATACTGCCCTCTGTAGTCGAGCTGGGGTCGCCGGGGGAATACCCTCTGCGACCAAACGGTGTTGCGGCGGCGTTGGGGCCGCGGGGGAGGACGAGTGTCGGTATTGCGTTGCGCCGTTCTCTCTATCCTCCGCGGCCATTAGCGGGTAGCGGCGGACCCAACATCTCTCCGCCGCAGGGAGTCGGGACAATTTTCTCCCGTGACTTCCATGGCCTCTGGGCGATGGGTTCGTGAGAATCCGTCACCTGCGCGACTTCAGAAGGCCGAGGGGGGGCGCGCTGCATGTTCGGGCGTGCCCCTACACTGAGGTGGAAAGGAAGGGTTCTCCCCTCCCTCCCGAGGTGGGGCTGCGCAAGCGGCTAGCGCCAGCTGGAATCGTGGATGGTGATCTTCTCTTTTCTACCTCCACCAGAGCATATCTGTGATTGTCGACATACAGTGGTGAGAGTCCGAATGTACAAGAACATAATGAAATATTCGATCTTTCACCGAAGTATTTAGTGTTTGTTGACATTCACCGGTGAATATAAATATATATATATATATATATATATATATATATTTGAAAATACACGTTAACGTGTGCACGCCGAAATTCAAGTAGAACTCGTACGCTTAAAGATTTTATCATGACAGGGTGAACATTTCCTGGTCATTAAAATAACATTAGAGGCAGAGAGAGTAGTATTTTAAAATGTTGTTATAGTAATGTTGTGTGCTATTTGCATGATTGTATACTTAAGTTACTATAGTCAATTGTCTGTAGCACAAAGTAATTCCAACAATAAGTTGCTCTTTTTTTTGTCGATTGAATCTGGTTTAATCCCGTTTGATATTCTATTATCATGCCGGTCTAATTTTAGTTCCGGTGAACGCTGTTTGAATCCAGTAGTGAAACGCATTACAAGAGACATATGTCCAGCAGTGAACGTCCATCGGTAGAAATGATGATCATGATGATGAAACGTTGCTGGTTTATTCATTCAGGAAAATAACGCCCAGTGTCGATTGCATCTGAAGTATTGTTATCGTGTTGTTTTATGAGTGTTTGATGTTGGATAAATAATTTAATCCATATATTTATTATCTTGTTTGTCTTCTCTTCTATATAGGTTGGATTACCTACCACTTGTTTAATAACTTGCTCTTTCACATCATACTTCTCTTGTATCGTTTCCTCTGTATGTCTATGTGATTGTTCTATTACTTCATTAACATTCAAATCTTTTGTACCATCTGAAAATCTGTAAATGTTAAATTAATTTGTGATTTTATTTAATATTTCCGGTATAACCAGCCATCGGGACATCTGAAGCCACTCGAAGAAGACGATATTGAGAACGACGAAGTAGTATCAGTTGCTATAGGCCCGCCTGCTATACGTCCGAAATATGAGAAACCTATATGGAAGCAGCCATCTCGTTCCGCTATGAACAACACAAATAGCTCCGCAGCTACGAGACTGGTGAAAGAAGTGCTGGTGCAGTTAGGGCGAGAGTTTTTGACGCATCAGATTAACGAGGATTTCGTATTTGGGCAATACGTTGGTAATGCGATGAGAAATTTAAGAGGAGATTTGCGATTAAGAATGCAGCACGAAGTGCTCGAATTAGTTGTAAAATATCAGAAAATGAATCGCGGCGAGGGTTCAAAGGGAGACGATCATGTATCTGAAGATAGAATGAACGCAGTAAAAGAAGCGAAACTAGAAAAGAAATCATCTTGTTCCAACGACACGGAAGAACTCTGGCCCGATTTTCCTAACTTCGCGAAAATAGTTGGCTGATGAATTCAGATATGTTGTGTTTTTATTGCAACAAATGCAATTAACAGTTAAAATTGTTAATAATAATAATTAAATAATATCACTACACTAACATTCGACGATCGGGGACAGGTCTGATATGTAAAAATAATAAAGTTGTTACCATAAGTTAAAGTTGTACTAAGTAATATAATAAAATTGTCTAAATTGCCATTACATTTTCATTTACTGAAGGAAAATTTAATTCATCGTAATATTTGTTTAATGAGTAGTTCATTTCCTATTCTTTTTTGTTTGGGGGGGAGGAAAGTCAAAGCTATATGGAGATTTTAACCCACTAGCATCCCCTCGGTGGTTACCTCCGGCGTTTGGAGAGGTCTCGGGATGGGAGAGTCTGACTGTCCTGGGGACTGTTTTACGTCACCCTTACCACCCTCGTGAGTACTACTTCAATAACCGGAGACCACGTTCAACCATTGTCCTCCTTAGAGTCATTTAGAAGGCCATGAGAACCAACATCCTATCCGCCAACAATCCCAAAGGCTCCATTACGGTAGAGGAACACTATTTACCGATGCGACGTGATAACGCATGTTAGCGCCACTATAGCTTCGTCTCTGAGCGGGATCTATCTTATATTGCTGCCGCTTGACAGCCTCCTTGTGTACCATAACAGTTTCACAAACGGCAGCTAAATTCACAGGATTCGAAGTCAACCTCACCTGCTCGTGATGCATCCTGGTAATCAACATTCGAGGCTTTGGCTGCCATCAACTCGTATTGGGCTACTGTAGTGGGAAATGGCCCGAATCTCCCCATATAAATCACTATCTGATCGATCTAAGAATCTTTGGAGAAGGTCTATGTTCAGTGGACGGCTATCGGCTGATAATGATGATGGTGATTAGTTAATTTTAAGTGAGATGTTATCACACCAAATAACGTAAAGAGAAGCTAACATACCAACTACTTTACTGTAGCTTTTTATTATTTGATTAAGTGACGGGTCCATGGGAATGTTGAAGTGATGGTGTGCTGCTACCACCTATAACATTCACTTCACCACAAAGTGCACTTCGCCTTGACTTTCACTCTCTCCTGGTGAGATAAAGTTTGGAATGCCAGCAGTAAGAACGTTGAAGAGCTGTTACTATGATATGTTAATTATTTTATTATTGTAATTTTCATAGTCAATGATGGTATCACTATATAAGGTCAACTGGTGGTAGGTGTCTGTTGCTGGTGACCGTCTAGGTATCACCGCAGCTCCTATTCCTTCCGCCGAACAGTACTGTGCAATATTAACGATTTCTGAAAACGTATTTACACATTTTCACAAAGTGTTTGCTGATCTTCTGTTTATTATAAATTAAACCTGTTTCATGTAAATATACAAAAACAATTGTTTACGAGTATTTTAATTTTTTTTTTGTGAAATCTTTTGTAATTGTAATAAACGAAGTTAAATTAAATCATAATTATGTAAGCGACGGCTAAGACGCAAGCGGCGACTTCAGACCGACCATTCATTTAAATTCTGCTCTCTTATTTCCTCCGTTTTTTTTTTACACTAATTTGAAAGCAATTACTGTTGGCATGAGCTTTTGAATATCCTGGACGTCTAATTAGGAGTCGGTCATGAAGTTTTTAATTGGATTCTTGGTCTCTCAACTCGCCTTTATTAGTTGGAAATGCTTTGAAAGTTTTCCTGTTCACAAGTTTATGTTTCGCCAATATTGATATTAAATATTATGCTCATTATAATAATAAAACAATAGTTAAGTTACCGATTGCTACTTAGAGCTGTAGTGGCACAACTGTGTGTGTAAAATGAACGTAGTACCTATAAACATTTTAGAGGAAATTAGCAAAAATGTCCTAAATAAATAGACTGCTTAGTATATTAGTGTTAGATATGAAATCTAGGAAAGTAAATTTGTTTTAACTTCATAAATATTCTGATATTCTTTGGTATTTATTATGAAATGACGGTATAATGAGGTGACCAAGAAAACCGTAGTAAACAAAATATTCATACAAGTTTTTTTTTTCATATATATGTATTATATTAAGATCGAGTAACAGAAACAATAGGGCAATGAAATGCCTAATATACATCACCCATGAAAGCTTACTCAACACATTTACGGCGCAATGACAGTGGGGCTGATGCCAAAATGCTTACTACAAGGCAAAATAGATTCTATTCTGATAGCAATAGCGTTCAGAATGTTTGCATATGCAAATTTGTTGTTTTTAGCTGCGCCCAATTACAAGTGATCTCCGACTACGTAGACTTAGTATTGAAGGCGGGTTTTAAAACAAAAAGCGTAGGGGTCAAGTTGGAGTGGTAGGCGGGGGAAATAGCGCTGTACGTCAGCGAGATCGCAGTGCTGGATGGGGACAAACTGCATCTAGTTAGAGCGACGTTCGCAATATGCCATCAATATCGCCTACCTCTCATCGCTTCCGCCAACTTGATTCAAAATCGCGACGGAAAGAACCATTTTTTAACCCGCTCGCACAATATAAGGTTGTTTAAATGACAAAGTGACGATCAAAACGTTTGCATGGTGGTAAGCTATACGACAAATACTATGATAATAATAATGATGTGCTGCTTGAACTGCTGTTATTACTATTATTTAGTTATGGCGGTATTTGGTGATATGCCTCTGTCGCCAGAGGCCATCTAGGTAGGTACCACCGCAGTGCCCATTTCTGCCTCTAAACAATACTGTCTTCCGGCTTGATAGGCGTTGCTGCTAGTGTAAATTCTGGGGTATAGACATCTTATGTGTAGAGGCGACGAGCGCAATGTAGTGCAGTGTATATTAACTAACTCCACGTTGTTATGGGCAGGCGTATAACTTACCACCAGGTGAACATCCCGCTCGTCTCATTGCTTTGTGAAAAAAAAAAAGTTATAATTTATAATTGTTGTTAATAATATGTATAACAATAATATGGTTACGGATTTTTTTAAATAAATTCTCTTTATGACATTTGTTTTTATCAAAATTAACAAATTATGAATCTTTGAATTCTCTCGAAACTATAAAGGGAGGCCCGGGGAGACCCCTGTCTATTTCGTCGACGATGATCAATAAAGATCTAAATAATAACAAATTGACAGGAGCTATGACACAAAATGGAGATAGATTTGGAAGAATGACCAGGAGGGCCCACTGCGAGTGAAGATGTCACAAAGTCTAATAAGATGATGAATGTTTGAATAAATTAGGAATAAACTTCTTTTAACTTCACTTAAAATTGAAAGCAGCTTATTAAGTTTTAGATTCTTTTTTTACATAGCTATCCAATTTCATAATAGTTTTAATGTAAAGTAAATAATTTAAACCAAACACAGTATATAGACAGTGAGTACTATGTACATAAGACGGGACGATTCAGTCGCAATTTTCGCGTACATGATAATTTCAATGATAACTCCTTATCTGTCATTGGATGACACAAAAGGAGATAACGAGAATTTGGAGAGATAAGCATGAGTCATCACCTAAAACCTCGTGTTCAGATTGTTTTATTATCAAGTACTTTTTATCTCATATACAAATATTTGACGAGTCCATTTAGCAGAGTATATAATCAAATTTGTATACTGTACTAAGTGGAATGGTATAGGATATAAATAGTCATCATCATCAGCCAGTAGACGTCCATTGCAGGACATAGACCTCCCTTAAAGATTTCAGCTGTGTGGAGGTTTATATGGGCCACTTCCTACCATCCAGAGCCTCTTTGATTAGCAGGGTGTAGCATATGAAGGTGAGGTTGGCTTGGGTCCCGTTGTTATGTGGGACTCTTTACATTATATAAATAGTATATAAATTTTTTTTTTATTGTCATATAAGAAATCTGTTTGTTATTAAATGTTCGTTTGGTATTCAAGGACTGGAAGGTTTCTTATTTTTTGGTACGACCATACAAAACTTTTTATAGATCGGTCCGTCTTTGATAACTCTTTCATTGTTGGAAGGAGTGTACACTCGAAGTTGTATACCCTGAGGAATTTGGAAAATTTACCCCAGGAAAAAAGTATTAAAAAGTACACTTTGCTGTGGCGTACAAACATTATGTTTTTGATCGATTTAAGTAGTATCTTTAAAGTAAATCCAACAATAACTGATTGAGGATTTATTCTTTAGGATACGTTGATTTGTCATCATCTTTTGATATTGTGTGAAACGGTATTACAAAACTTAATATCTCCTTTATCATTAGACAGTAAACATCCTACTGGACATACACAGGTGGTCCATGTCCAATAGTGGAGGTGCACTGGCTACTCCTCCATAGATCTCTGCACCGACTGATCTCTGCGTTGCTACATAGGGACCTTCTATTACTTTAACAACGCACATATAAAATTTTTATTATAGTTATTAATGTACTTATTATATTTTATATGTAAAATCGAAGCTTTTGAGATGTGGTGTTGGAGGAGAATGCTGCCCATACCGTGAACAACGAAAAGAACCAACTAATCCATTCTCGAGTAACTCTAAATCACCACCAGATTGTCCACGTCTTGTTACAAACTAGTCCGAAGTTACATTAGCCATATTGCCTGGAGACAACCAGATAATCTGGATAAGCTGGTTGCAGTAGCAAATGTCGAGGTTAAAAGATCACGGAGTTATCGCCTGCTCGATGATCCGACCAGATACAGACAATTTTAGGCATCAACGTTCCGAATGCCCTGAGACGTGTAGAGAACAGAGCGGTGTGGAGGCAGTCGGTTGACTCGTCATTAAGAGCATTCCATGACAATAACGACTATCATGAAGTACACAGAAGAGAACAAGAAGAAGAAGATATTTAATATCATCATCTTCAGCCGATAGGCGACCACTGCTGAACATAAGCCTGGTACAAAAATTTCCATATCGATCGGTCCTGCGCTGCCCGCATCCAGCGTCTTCCGGCTACCTTCATTACAGTAACCATAGCCTTCGGTACCACTAGGCACTAGGGGCCGATCTTTACAGGGTTTTATATGGGATTTGGGCCATTGCCCACCAAGCTGACCCAGTGCGGATTGGTGGGAACCAGAGCCTCGTTTGTTGATCAGCCGGATGCACCACGAGCAGGTGAGGTTGATCTGGATCCAGTGAGCTGTTGTGCGAGACCTCTTACACCCCCTCATATTTTATATATCTACATCTAATAGACAAAATTTAACGCACAGTGTTGCATATGCGTGAACGCTGTGATCTACAGCGGCGTGTACAAGCTGAACGACACCTTCTTACTGCACACTGATAAGTGTCTGCTTTATCATCGCTGATGTGATAACATAAAGTAAATGATTGGTGTGCACTTACGTCAGCGGCCGGTCGAGCTCATCCCGTTGCCGGCGGATGACAATTGCGCCCACAGTTGAAGTCTAACCGCGAACGAAGCAGCACAAAGTCCACGGTTCAGTATCGTGTTTACGCAAACATCATGAAATTAAGGCTGTTTGTGCTTGCCTGTGTGTCCGTCACCATCGAAGCATGGGGACGTGGTGACTTGGAGAAGTACGGACCCTTGCAAATAGCCCTGCGTTCAAAATTAATTAAATGTAAGTAGGTTGCTTATTTAAATATTATTATAAGACATCGGTGAAGAGATTTTTTGTTATCAATTTTTTTTTTTATAAGCCAAGAAGTTCATTTTTTTTTATGGTAAAGCGAAAACGTGCGAATATATTACTTGATGGTAACTGAAACACCTGCCCGCGTCATGGCGTTAGTTGTTCACGACATTGTGCTCGTTACCTTGCGACGTAGTATATTAATTTTGTTACTAAACTAATTTTACTAGCGACAGCACCCTTCAATCCGGAACACAGTAATGTTTGCACACTTCTATTTGTCGACTGCAATACGAGCTGCGGTGGTATCTACCCAGTCTCCAGAAACAGCGACTCTTTTATTACAGCGGGGGAATTTTTTTAAATACCCTGCTTCTGTAGGCAGACAAACGTGGAACGTCTACCCATTTAAACTACCTAGGTGGTCTCCGTCAGTGCATTAGTTGGAGTTCCGGGATCTCCTACGGAACGCACCGGTGCCCCCTGCACTCTGGCTAAAATATCCCACGGAAGGTCAAAGCCCTCCTTAGCTACTCACGCTGTGCAACAGCAAATACAAGATCATTATGCGTTTGCCGTCGTCCTAAGGCTCGCTTATCGAGCTCTGATGGCCCCCACCCTCAAGCCTCGCGAATGGGAGGACCCTTTTTAACGCCTTGTACGACATGTTCTTAATAGCCCGAGACGACAGGACAGAGTAATAGTAAAATAAATAAAGATTAATGGAGTCTAATCCTTTATAGATAAGTACACTGGAGACGCTGCTAAAATAATTATATCGATATCTACAGAATCCATATTTCTTTATATTAATAGCAATTTATATATAATTTCCTCTTTTCAGGTGATCATGACAGGACATTGGATCTCGACGTGAGCGGAATCGATGTTTATTTTTATGATTTCCCGAGAAATGAAATCGAAAGGTATACAATAGGAGAAGCAGCGGCAAGGATTCTTTCCTACGAAGAACTGGACCGAAGTAAAAAGTTTTTAATATTCGTTCCTGGTTACAAGTCCAACATATACAAGAAGACTGAGGAGCGAATTCGCGATACGTTCAGATATTTCCCCAACAGTTACCTGATCATCCTCGATCATTCACCATACACTAACGACAAACAAGGCTACATCAAGAGTTACGAAAGGTCCGTCAGATATGTACACTACATCGGCAAAGCGCTAGCTAGCATGCTCACTGGTCTATACGATGGTGGAATATCACCAGAGAATGTTCACTGTATCGGACATAGCCTTGGTAGCCAGATACTCGGTCACACCGGGCAGATGTTCTACGAGATACACCGGGCTGAAGGTATCTCGGATAACAGCACTGGATCCCGCTGGCCCGTGCTTCTCGAACAGTTTCATCGAGGAACAGATCAGGTCAGGAGTGGCCGAGTACGTGGAAGTGTACCATTGTAACGCTGGTGGTTTCGGCACTACTAGCGTGTTGGGTGACGTGGACTTCTTCGTCAATAAAAAGGGACAGTCGCAGCCGAAGTGCAAGACACCCCTTATACCTGGAATCTTTGATTCAACAATAGCGGCGAAATGCAATCACAGGGCTTGCATTGATATTTGGACGGCGACCGTTAGTCATCCGGAATGGTTTTTGGCCCGGAAGTGTGACTCATACAAGAAATACAAAGGCGGCAGCTGTTCCGCCAACGAGGTCACCATCGCTGGCTTTTGGAATCCGGGTGAAGCGACCGGTGTATATTATTTTTCTACTGAAGGTTATGACATACAATAGTTGGGGTACCACTGAAATTTTAAGGATGATCCACGACGGGTTAGAAGCGTTGGAATCGCTGTTTGTGATGAGGAAATAGCTCAAACGGCACCTCAAAGGCTAGCCCACCATAGCGTACCACCAGGCGGAAGTCTCTTCCTCACATTCTAATGTATTAAAATCAGAGCCTCCTAGCCGTCGTTTGATGAAGACTACCTTTTTCTTTTCTTCATCTTCTCTCCCAATTATCTATCACAAGATACTTCTTTCCCTCACCCCAACAATTGACAGGGAAGATTCTTTTTGTTAGCATATATGATGTCTATTTAACAGGGGTATATTTAAGTTTAACTATACTGATGTTATAAAAGTGAAGTTATATAAACTTTTTTGTATATAAATATAAAATTTAAATCTCCATATGTAATATACAGTTTTAATGCATTATTATTAATTTTTTATTTCTGGTCTCGGAGAAAATCTTCGGAAGATACGAGGCTTTTGGGGGGAAGTTAGGGTTATGTGAGATTTTTACTCACTGAAACTTTTTCGGTGGTCTGCATCAGTGCATTCGATGAGGCTCCGGGATCTTTTATAGAACACACCGGAGTTCCTCTACACTTTGTGCTACATCCCTCCTCCTAGGCACCATCGCTGAGCCATATGCTGTCCCACACAGGTACGCTTAATGAGCGATAAGGACCCCTATCCTCAAGGCCGGCGAAACTCCTAGTACCTTTCAGTCGCCTTCTACGACAGGCAAGGCTTACCTTAGTCCTATTCTTACTGGCCCGAGACTACAGGGCTGCATTATTATTACCGAGTATCGTAAAAGTATAAAAAATAATCTTTAAATATTTTCCATACTTTAGAAATAGAAAGTTAATAAATATATACTACAAAACCTTATAAGAATAAATGTAAATAAATGTACATACAATTCCATACATTTTTAGATACTTTTTAATTGGAACGTCTTTTACTGAAACATTTGTGAAAATATTTATTCGCATTGTTAAACGGTACCATTGAGAGGATCTTAATAGGGATTCTTTCACAGCCTCTTCAAATATTTTCAGTAGGATAAGTAATAAAAATACATACAAAAAAAAAGTATTAATTTATTTAATGCCCAATATAATACTTCTTAATAAAACACGACTAAAAAAATAACATAAATGTTTGGATATGCGATATCTTTAGGGGGAGATATCTTATCTTCATCTTAAATATAAAGTTTATCAGCTGTTTGCGGAGCGCAGTGTGCGTCATGTGTTGTGCACGTGCAACGTGGTCTCGGGGACTTTATGTGGGGGAAAGACCAAGTATTCTTTTTAAATAACAAACAAGCAGTCTCGGTGAATAACCCAGAAGATAACTGTGAAGGTTAATTGAACTGTGGAAAATGTATGACGCGTAATAAATATACACAACTTGTGGTAGGGCTCCATTACCGGAAACCGTCTAGGTATCACGTCTATTCTGATCAATACACAAGTGTTCCGGGCTGAAGGATGCTATAGCTAGAGAAATTACTGGGGTAAGGATTAAATATCTAATGTATAGGCGTGCGTGTCAATTACCAGTTTGGACCAATTTTCACCAACACGTATTGGGTAAGCGTGGTGGGAAATGGCTCAAATCTCCCCATAAAAACCTTTATAAACGAGGGTCTCTGGTGCTCGGCGGTACCTATGGGATCTTTAGGGGAGGTTTGTGTCAGGCAATGGCCGTATATTGGCTATGATGTGTCAATTACCACCTAATGAACGTCCCGACGCTTTGTGGAATAGAAAAATCATTGCGATATACCTTCTCCTCAAATCGTATTCCTCATGTCTGAGGTCGTGCCTATCTCCACCCATCACTCTTGTCTTTATTGTGATAGCAATGATTGTGTGTTGGTTTGTGGTAGGTCTTTTTCAGAACCACCAGGTTAGCTACCATATTGTATATCAGCAGTCATAACAGCATTGTGTTCTGGCTATCAACATATAAGAACCAGTATTATTATATATATCCAAAGGCTCATTATCATTTGACACTATATTAAATTGAGGTCCAATATTAGACTGTAAATATAAAGAAAAATTTCAAAACAAATGCCAAGAATAGAATGTAGTATGAACATCCTAATTAGCGTCTAATGGTTAAGGGCATATTAACATTACACGAACGCTCGTCTACGAATTAGGTAACCGATTTGAATGTTTTTTTGAGGTCGTTCCATCAAATTAACAACGGTATTTTATCTTTCATCATCATCATCATCAGCTGATAGACGTCCGCTGGTGGACATATTCCTCTTCCAAAATCCACACACCTATAGATCCTGCGGTGGTTGCATCGCTGGGCACCAAGGGCCGTCATTTGTAAGGGTTCATATGGGGTAACTTGGTCAATGGTCTATACAAAGAACCCAAATTTCATTTCATTATACACTATACGGGATTAGTTTTATTTGTTGAGGATTTATGTTTTAATAAATATCGCAAAGAGAGGTGTTATACCGCCAAGTTTTTTTTTTTACTATAGCGACGAGATGAGCGGGACGTTCACTTGATGGTAAGTGATACGCCTGCCCACAACAACACGGCGCTAGTATGGATAATATATACTAAACTACATTGCACTCGTCGCCCTGAGACATAAGATGTTGAGTCTTGTTACCCTAGTAATTTCATTAGCTACAGCGCCCTTCAAACTAGAACACAGTAATGTTTGCACAGTACTGTCTGTCGGCTGCAATAGGCGCTGCGGTGGTACCTAGACAGTCTCCAGCAGCAGAGACCTACCAGCAGTGAAAGTACTTGTGTCTGTTTTTAACAATGTAGCATCTCATGAAGTTAGCAGATTTAATTAAGTTTTTTTTTATATTTCATTAAGCTACTAGACGAGCGGAATGTTCACCTAATAGTAAGTGATACGCCTGCTCATAACAACGTTGTTACTTAGGTTGGCGTATACTGTACCACATTGTAAGATATCAAGTCTCGTTACTCCAGTAATATTAACATACTAATGTTTAGCAGTAGAAATAGGTCGCTGTGGTGGTATCCACCTAGACTGTTTCTGGCAAGAGAGACCTACCACCAGTTAACTTAATCATCATCATCATCACCAGCGAATAGACGTTATAACGTAATAATGTTGACATAAATAATAAACAAAGATTTTTGTTTATTTTTGGGAATATTTTAAAATTTTAATGAGAGGAAGCTACAGATTTTGTTACTTCTGTGTTCACATGTGATTAAATCTTTGGTATCTTAAGAAGCTGTGTGATAACTGTTCACCACCTCAAAATCTGTTGTCCTAAACGGAAGTCCCTGGTTCGATTTCTGGAATACATAAGAGATAAAGATCTAGAGATTTTATGTTTTTATCGCGTCGCTTTATGGTGGTGACCGGTGATAGGTGTCTGTTGCCGGAGACTGTCTAGGTACCAACGCCCCCCTATTTCTACTGACAAACAGTAGTGTGCAAACATTACTGCGGTGACGAAACTCAACATCTTAAATCCCAGGCGACGAGCGCAATACTGGGCAGTGTATATCGACCTAGCGCTGGTTATATGAGCAGGCGTATCACTTACTATCAGGTGAACTGTTACTATCTGGTGCTCGTCACGTTGCTTGATTAAATAAAAAAAAATCCTGAATGTCCTAGTAAAATTGTCGCGAACGAAGGTGTTTTTAAATATTCGTCAACCGCTCATCGCTTTATTATTGTACCATCCAGCAGGGCGAGGAACACATGATGTCATTACCAGATACAAATCGGTGCGATCACATATCCCCGTTTGAGATGTAACCTGATGAAGGTCCTTAGCTTTAATTAATAACTTCCGATCTGATCGTATGGAGTCGCTGAGTTCGCAGTTTAGACTATCATTTAGTTTTACGTTAAGCATCATCATCATAATCATCAGCTGATAGAAGTCCACTGCTGGACATAGATCCCTAAGAGCTCCATATCGATCCGTCTTTTATTGAACTTCGTTGAGGGGAATTGGGCCGTAAATCCACCACGATGGCTGAGTTGGTGAGTGATCAGAACCTCGTCTGTTACTCAGCAGGGTTTTTTTTTTACGTGGGGGAAATGTCTTCGCATACCTGTCCTCGCGGGGGCAAAGACCGGTTATGTAGGACTTGCACCGACTAAAACCCCTACGGTATTCCACCTCGGCGTTCTAAGGCAGGCTCACTGGAACCCTCTCGCACACCTCCGCGACCCCGCCAGCGCCGGGTGCATTATGCAGCCACACCTTGGAAGGGACGAACCGCCCCTTTCCACCTCCGTAGAGCGCACGCCAGAACACACAGTGCGCCTCCCTCTCGGCTTCTTACAGCCACCCGGGCAACAGTTCCCCCCGAATCCGTCACCCAGAGGCCATGGAAGTCAAGACAGAAAACTCTGCCGACATCCTGCGGCAGATCGGATCTTGGCTTCCGTTGCCACCCGTTAAACGGCTGCGGAGGATAGGGAGAGCGGCGGAATGCAATACCGACACTCCTCTCCCTCCGCGACTCGACCTCGGCAGCAAAGGGCTGTATAAACCGGCCACTGCAGCCCACCGGCACGCATCCGAGGTGAGCTCACGAAGCTCCGGAGCTCTTAATCTGGAGCGGCAGCACCCTACACCTCGGGCCGGCCGGGTTGGCTCCTCTTCGCTTCACCGTGGGTAACTAAGCCACGGCTACTGAGCCTCTCCGTCACCACAAGGTGAGACCCTATTGGGGGGTTAATCAGCAGGGTGTACCGCGTGCAGGTGAGGTTGACTTGGGCTCCGTAAAATATTAGGCGGAACCCCATACAACCGACGTTAAACATATACTATATAATTTGTTCTTTACATAAAACCAAGTGACTAAATAAAGAAGACTCTGCGCTGGTGGTAAGTACCTTCACTTAACAACGAGCAACAAGTTAATACGTTTACACAACACTATAATACGATCACTGTATTCAGGCATAATATGACATACTGTTTGATAATGTAATTTCACTGGTGACGGGTCTTGTTGCTGGACCATCAAACAGTAACACGAACATTACTGGATTGAACGTTGTAGCAGCGAGTGAAATTACTGAGGTAACGAGGCTTTACATCTACCCTCTCAAAACATCGTCTCATATCGTCTTAAACACCAAAAAACGTGTAAAACTTATTTTATTTTTTTTGGTTTTACTAATTCGAAAGTAATTACTCCTGACACAGCCGTCTGAATATCCGGTAGGTCTAATTAGTAGGAAGTCGTGAAGTTTTTAATTGGATTCTTGATCTTCATCCGGCTTTATCGAGCGGGAAGTGGTGTCAGCTAGATACAAATATAATTTAAACGAAACTATATCTTTTCAATAATATTCGGGTTCAAAGTTTTCTGTTTCATTTCTTTGTGTAATTTTTTTTTTACTTTACGCGAGGGAAGTGCCTTCGCACACCTGCCCTTGCGAGGGCAAATACAGGTTATGTCGGACTTGCGCCAACTAATACTCCCACCATGTACCACCGCGGAGCTCCATCCAGAGAGGGAATATCCCCCTCCAATCCACCTCCGTAAGGGCTCGCCGGAATATATAGTGTGCCCTCTTCTCGGCTTCTTATTGTCACCGCAACGTATCCCCCAGAAACCGTCACCCAGAGGCCTTAGGAGCGAAGAGAGGAAACTCTTGACTCAGTGCGGATCTGATATTAGGGGTTCAGCCGCCAACCGTTATTCGGCTGCGGAGGTTAGAGTGAGCGGTGAAATTCAAAATCCATACTCCTCTTCCCCGGCGATCCCACCGCCGCCGCATCAGCAGTGCAGCACCGTTTAGTCGCAAAAGGTGGAGAGAGCAGCGAACCGCAACACCGACACCCTTCTTCCACCGCGACTCCAACACGGCTGCGAAGGGTAGTACAAGCCTGCCCCTGTAGCCCACCGGCACACATACGAGGTACGTTTACGGAGTTCACCCGGAGCGGCCACCCCGGGCCTGCCCTGCGCTTCAAGCCAACCGGGTAGGTTCCTCTTAGTTTCAGCATGGGTGACTAAGCCACGGTTATTGAACCCTACGGCCTCCACAAGGCAGTACCCTGTTCGAGACAAGTATCGTTACTTACCCTGACGGTAGTCTGGCACACCGCTGTATACTAATCTGAACAGCGAGATAGTTAAAGAGATGTATCACTCTAGTGTTGTACATAATATCCTAACTAGCGTCACGTTGTTATATGCTGGCGTATCACTTACCACCAGGTGAACGTCCCGTTGGTCTCGTCGCTTCATGAAATAAAAAAAAACATGAACGTACGAGCAATAAAAAATAAACGCAGTGTATTTTTTGTATAACATCATGCGAGCTTTAGTTTATTGTTGTTCACAGTTTAAAAAGCAATAAAATATTGTAAGCCAATATAGATATTACAGTCGGCGCACTAGTATTTATAGCTTCATTTAGTTTCTAGTTTAAACCTATTTACAACACGCGCGACTGCGTGATTTAAATTTCCAAACCGCTAAACACAAAGTACCATTTGCGAATGAACAATGAAAAGCATTCAATTTGTCACTCTCGACAGCGTGTTCTGCAAAGTCACGCACTATTAGTGGTAACAATACTTCATCACAATCACAATTTTAGCGAATTTGAACTTTATCATCTACAATATAAGGGTTAAACGATAGAAAACGTAAACTTGTCATTTAAACATATGACCAGTTTAAAATGAACAGTGTGAATTTTCACAACCAGTTGTAAGCGTATGACACCGTTGGCTGTAAAGGGGTCTTTGTTAATTGGTGATCGTTGAAACATGGCGCCGGGGGTACGCTGCTATTGATGGAAACAAAGAGTATCTATTCAAAAGGGCCGAGTCCAATATGTCGGCTACCCATATTTATTAAATTTTTGCTCAAACAAAAAAATAATATGTTGTATTTTATTTTTAATTTTTTTTTATTAATTTAATAACAAACGTTTAATTGTATGTTTTTTTAAGTGGCTTATACTTAAAAACTGTCTTTTTCCAACAAAATGGAGATTTCAAGTAGTGTAGAAGAGATGTATAATATATTCACATACGAGTATAAAAAGATATACATATATATATGTTAAACTAACCGGACAATTGTATTTTCTTGTATATGTTAGGTCATTACATATTTTAGCGTTTTGCCGTACTGACCACTTTGATCTGAAATATCTCCGCTTTGGTTGAGAGTTCCAAATTCAAATGTCTAAATTAATTTAGCTGATACATTTGAGTTTTGAAAGCAGTCTTTCATTTGTTTTTTCCTCATTATATTTTCCTTTGGCATCGCTTATTGCCGCACAATGGAAAACATGAAATATCGGTATATTTACGAGTACGAGTTTCACCGTGGCATCAGTACCAGTGCTGCAGGAACAGCTCGAAGGATTAATCATGTGTACGGCGCTGGTGTCGCAAAAGAAAGCACGGTACGTTTTTGGTTTCAACGTTTTCCTTCTGCAAATTTCGACCTTCTGAACCAAGCCCGTGGACGGCCGGAGACCAAAGTGGAAAATGAAGAATTAAAGGCTATTGTGGAAGCGGATCCATCACAAAGCACTTCAGATATAGCTACAGCTGTCTAAAATCTAGCCAAACGGTTATGGCAGATATCTATTGTCAGTAACTGCAGACCATAAAGGAAGAACTAGCAGCTAAACAACCGAGATTGGTCAATCGCTCCAGGCCACTGCTGCTTCACGACAACGCAATACCACCACCACACACTACACAACAAACAACCACTAAGTTAGATGAGCTGCAATTGGAATATCTGCGACATCCTCCGTACTCCCCGGACCTTGCCCCAACAGATTACCATTTTTTCCGGGATTTGGAAAATTTTAACCAGGAAAAAATCTCAACTCCGATGCGGCAGTCCAAACCGCCTTCAAAGAGTTTATTGATTCTCGCCCCCGTGGTTTTTTTTAGTAAAGGGGTCAATGAACTACCTATGAGATAGCAAAACTGCACAGATAACAACGATGCATACTTTGATTAATTAAATATATTTTACGAAAAAAAAAAAATATTATTAATTTATATTACTAAAATATATATTCCTACCTCCCCTACAAAAGGCCATTTTCATATGTAAGGACCTAATAATTACACCTTAATATTAGCGGTTTTCAGTTAATTTAATTAAAATAAAAAGTAAAACAAAAAAAGGGGCCGCACAGTCCAATTAATACAAGGGTCGGTTGCGATGTTTTAATGAAAGGAGTCCTTTGTCAAATGGCGCTTCAGTCCTTTACTACGCGGATTTATAATTGGAGTGCGCGGTTGAAAATATCCTGAAATGTAACTACTGTACCCTCTTCTAGAACGTTATAGAAGATGTTAAACATTTTTTCTTTTTTAATAATTTTTTTTATACAATTAAGCAACGAGACGAGCGTGACGTTTATGGTTGGTGTTACGCCCGCCTATAAAAAGTGGCGCTAGTTGCAATGTTATACATTGTACCACATTGCGCTTATCATCATCATCATCATCATCCGATAGACGTCAACTGCAAGACTAAAGATTCACATGCGGGGTTTCGAGCCATTACCACCACGCTGACCCACTCGTGGTGCTAGATAGTAGTCTTGAGACTTTAGATATTAAGCTGTCACTCCAGCAATTTAACTAGCTATAGCACCTTTCAAACCAGAACAGGAATGTTTGCAGACTACTGTTTTCCGGCCGCAACTGGCGCTGCGGTGGATTCATATGGTGGGATTTGGGCTATTTCTCACCACGCTGGCCCAATGCGGGTTGTTGGTTGCGCTTGTCGCTTGAGATATACGATGTAGTCTCGATGAAAGTTTAATTAGCTAGTGAGCTACAACGTCTTTCAAACCGGAACACAGTAATGTTTGCACTCGGCGGTACCCTCCTCGATGGTCTTTAGAAACAGACACTTACCACCAGTGGACATAGTTACATAATTACTACTTATTATAAAAGTTAACTTACTCATCTCTTTAACTTGTTCACTAGTTAAGTGGTTGATAACTATAGTTAAACTTTACAAAGTTGATAATCGTTTAGATTTATTGATTTTTTTTTATTAACTTATTAACGTTTTAAGGAAGACGTCATGGTTGAGGTATATCAGGAAACGAATTGGCATATCTGAGACATCCGATTTGTTCCGCGGAACCAGAAACAGAAATGACTATATCACGCTGATCACCAATCTTCACTAGTTGGAGAGACAGTTTAAGAAGAAGAAGTTAATGATGTCAAAGCTGTAATGTATAGCCTTTTGCTCACATGTAAAATGATACTTCTTTGTCATGACGGCGCACGAGGAGTTTGTTTTAGTCACATTTATAACTGTTATACAAAATAGGTTTCTCTGTCTGACCGCAAATGCGATGGCGGTATACCTGTGAGGATATTGTTACGTAGATATTACTATCCGGCAGCTGAATTATGGTCAACGGAACCTATGGCAGGATCTCCAGCAAAAAAAGGATAAGACGATTTACTCTCTTGACCCTCTCTCTAGGTTTCAGTGGTATCTTTTCCCGTAAGGTTAAGGAGTCTGGATGATGATACGCAAAAAATGAAGGTTTGTTTGAGAAAGATCTATAATATGCGGCCGTCGTTGGTGGTACAGCGAATATATTGTGACTCTGCCGTTAAGTGGCTAAGGGTGGAAAGTTATAACCCTCGCGAGACAATTTATAACATGTCCATTTCATATTTTATTCTTTCCGTTTGCTTTCATTATACGAAGAAGCGAGATGAGCGAGACGTTTATCTGAGCAACACTAAAGTGGCGCTGGTTAAGATAATATACACAGCACCACATTGATCCATTCAACTGAGATGTAAGATATTATGTTTCGTTTCCCAAGGAATTTCATTAATTACAGCGCCCTTCAGATCGGAACACGTTTGTCGGCTGCAACAAGAGCTGCGTTGATACCTGCCTAGACGGTCTCAGGCAATAGAGATCTATCACCAGTAATGTTACTCACCTAGGAAGCTGACTTCGTAACCTATATACAGTAATAAAATAATAACATGTATTTGATTTTCTTGTAATCTGAAAGGCTCTGCATCTGTACATATAGAATATAACAAAACCTTCAAATATTAGCTCCTTACATATGAAATTAGCATTTTGTCCTAATGACCACATAGTATTTGGTTAACAATTCCAAATTCAAATTTATAAATTCATTTAGCTGCTACAGTTGAGTTTTGGAAACAGTCATTCATTTGTTTTTACCTCATTATTATTTACTTTGGTGTCGCTTATTGCCGCACAATGGAGAACATGAAATATCGGCATATTTACGAGTACGAGTTCTACCGTGGCACCAGTACCAGTGCTGCAGGAACAGCTCGAAGGAGTAATGATGCGTACGGCGCTGGTGTCGCAAAAGAAAGCACGGTACGTTTTTGGTTTCAACGTTTTTGTTCTGGGAATTTTGCCCTTCAGAATCGACCCCGTGGACGGCCGGAGACCAAAGTGGAAAATAAAGAATTAAAGGCTTTTGTGAAAGCGGATCAATCATAAAGCACTTCAGAGATAGCTGCAGACTTCGGGGTAAGTGACAAAACTGTATTAATCCACTTGAAGCAACTCGGGAAAGTAAAAAAACTTGAACGATGGGTACCTCATGCATTGAGTGAATCGAACTTGCAAACACGCGTGATAAAAAGTGGACATTGTACGATAATCGGAAGCGCTCGTCGCAATGGCTGAACCCTGGAGACCCAGCCAAATCCTGCACTAAACGAAAATTGACTCGGAAGCGGTTACTTGTGTTTGGTAGACTAGCGCCGGTGTCGTTCACTGCAGCTTTATAAAATCTGGCCAAACGATTACGGCAGATATCTATAACCTAATAGTTGCATTGGACCGTTGGTTTCTAGTACATGATGATAAAGAGTTCTGCATTTAGACTTCTTAGACAAAAGGTATATAATAATAAAGACAGAAGTAATTCTAGAGAAGACTTACAGCTTCTGTGACCATTCATAGGATACTTCACTCATTAATCCGTGTAATTAGTGTCGAGCAAATATCCTCTTTTGGTAAGGTATACGTTCCGTGGTGCACATTAAAATGTAGTCTGAAAAGCTATTAACTACTGTATCAAGTAGTTTTCAAACAACCACAACAGATGGCGCCACTATGAACAATAGATCACGCTATCGTTTATTTATATTTATCATAGCGCCAATCCTTATAAGTATCGTAGATCTTTGTGAACATTGCCTTTGCTCAATAGATCATTACGGAGTGTACAATTGTATCCATAAACTGGATCTCTTTGAATCTTCGTAATATCAAAACTCGGTACAGTAGGCCTATCACGAAATATACTAGTTTCATAAATTGGATCTCTCTGGATCTTCGGAATACTGTTGTACTTAGTAACTTGCTCTGCACTTTGAATCGCTCTGCTCATTATCAATACAGTACTGATATTGCTGCATGCGTTGTCATTAACCAGAGACCTCGCACCCCCACTTCTAGACTACTACAATGTTTATTCATTAATTTAACTAAAGGTAAACTGATGTTATCTATAAGTTTTCATTTTAAATATATAATGAATATAAATAGTCATTAACTGCACCTCATGATACAACACCGAATGTCAGTTTAAAAGTATAATTAACTTTTTAATCAACCCTCACTTAGCTGTCCCGCCCAAGCGGGTTGGCCAATTTGAAATTTGCTTTCACAATTACAATGATGAAATTATTATCAGTCCGTTTGGCAAAGGATTTTTAAATTAACCGCATGACGAGGTGACTTCGTTAACTCTCGATCTGATCAAACGATCGACTTCTAAAGTGTAGCTAAATTAAAAAAAAATTAACTCTTAAACTTATTTATGGTACAAACAGTCGTTACAGATAAACATATGATAAGTATGGCTTATGATAATAAGTAGATAAGTAGTGTCTGACGTTACATAATATGATACTTAATATGAGTTATCTGTCACAACGGGGAGACACCTTACCGAAGGTTGGCTGGTAGAGAATGCCAACAGGCATTAAGCTCTCTTGTTGTATACTTCGCTGTAAGGTCTTACAATAAAAAGAAAAAAAAAATAGTACAAACGAACATAAGGGGGGTAACACTGAAATAGGAAAAAGTATATAATATCGCAGAAGAACTAAGGTTATCGACATAGTCCAAAAGATTGCTAGACTTAAGTGGCAGTGGTCAGGGCACATTGCTGGAAGGACCGACGGCCTATAGGACAGTAAGGTCCTCGAGTGGTGCCCTCGTACCGGTAGACGTGGTGCTGGGAGACCTCTCACAAGGTGGACGGACAATGTGGTGAGAATCGCAGGAATCCACTGGAAGTGAATAACGCGAGATCGATTGATGTGGAGATCTTTGGGGGAGGCCTATATCCAGCAGTGGGGGCCCACAGTATCGACTGATGATGATGGAATAATATATAAAAAGTCACTATTACATATTTAACAGCATATTACATTAACATATTGAGATTGAAATTTTATATATAAAATCATTCAAAGATTTATCGAAAAGATCAATTCCAGATTAATCCTTGATGTATTTATTAAGACATCGTGTAAATAACTTAATATACATAATACGTATATTTTTTGCAATATATGGGTGGTGTTTTTATATACAAGCTGTTGTTATATGACGTTATTATTAATAAACATTCAAATATTTTTTTAATAAATAAGCCGCAGCAGTAATGAACGCTTTCTAATCAGGATGCTACATTGCTACGGCTGTACTACGTGAAGCTCGTAGCACCCCCTTTACTTTATAAGTTTAGGATATCAAATAAAGGAATAAATGTTTTGGGGTGTATGCGGCATTCACCAACTAATGTGGGTAGTGGTAAAAAATCAATAAGTTAAAATAGTATTAATCCAAGGGATGTGTGCTTTAAGAGGTAGGCTGTTATCTGTCGAACGGCGTGCGCACGCGCTGCTTTACACCTGTACTTATTGGGATATTGGAAATGTCTTACACAACGACCAATGTTACTTAAAGTAAGTGTACAAGTAGCTTTATTTACGCTTTAATCATCATCATCATTAACCAATAGACTTCCACTGATAGACACAAGCATCCCCCAAAGATCCCCACATAGATCGGTCTTGCGTTGCTCGCATCGCCGGGCACCAGGCGCTGACGTTTAAAGGGTTCATATCGGGGGATTTGGACAACGAACGGCCTAATGAGGGTTGCTGGGAGCCAGAGCCTCGTTTGATGATTATCAGGCTGTACCACGAGCAAGTGAGGTTGGCTTGGATTCCATGAGTACGGGGACCCGTTACACCCCTTACGATTTAACACTTAATTTAAAAAGCATCTAATTTCAATCCACCTTTAATTGGAAACTGGTTAAGCTTTAGTATAAGTATAGTTGAACTGCGCCTTAAACGAATCGAACATGTCTGCCTTTGATCCGGCGTTCAGTAATTTTTTTATTATTCGAGGAAATGACCAGCGAGACGTTTACCTGATGGAAGGTCATATATAAAGTGATTTTATTAGTTACAACGCTCATTAAACCGGAACACAGTCATGATTCCGTACTATGGTTTAGCGACAAAAATAGGGGCTGATGAGGTACTTACATAAACGGTTCCCAGTAAAGTGGACGAACAGTCCCAGCAGAGTAAACATCAAATGAGATAAGTAATGTCATGATCATCATCAGCCGATGTACTCCCAATGCCGGACATCATCAACAGCGCGCCGCAGCTAAATAGACGCCATAAGATCTCCGCTCGACTTGTTCCTGCACTGCCTCCATCCAGCGGTTTATCACGACTTTAACCAGATTATATCTCGAACACTTAAAAAAAGGTGAGTCAATATTACATACATCTTTACATAAACTGGAGCATCCTTTCCATATCTTTAGCCGGTGGCCCACTCACTCGGAACCGGTTCTTGGCAGCTATTTAATTTGTCGCGGGTACTCCACGGCAGTCGCTAATAATTCGGGGGTAGGGGGTAAAATAAGTATTGTATATGTAGCGACAATATTTAGATTTGTTTTACTTTAACATATGTTATAATGTATAACCGAACGTAATGTCTTGATAAACCTACTAAATGTTTTAAAGTCATCTCTCATTGATATTGTGTATGTACATGTAAAAAAAATATTATATAATATTTTAATATATAACTGTACGTAATTAAATCTAAGATGTATTAAGTATAATAATTATTAGGAATCTATATCGCAAAATCGTTTTAATCATGTTCAATGTGTATTTATTGCTGACCCTACTCAGTCAACTTTAGTACATAAATGAAGTTAGTCCTACTTTTAAAAACCAGCGTAATAGTTTATAAAGCTGTAGTGAACGACACCGGCGCTAGTCCACCAAACACTCACAAGTAACTTTTTCTGAGTCAATTTTCGCTTAGTGCAGGATTTGGCTGGGTCTCCAGGGTTCAGCCATTGCGACGAGCGCTTCCGTTTATCGTACAGTATCTACTTTTCATCACAAGTAATGATTCGATTTAAAATCCCTTCATCATTGTGTCGGTTGAGTAAAGTAACACAGCAGCAGCAGTCGATGCAGAACTAAAACGTTGAAACCAAAACCGTACCGTGATTTCTTTTGCGACACCAGCGCCGTACACATCATTAATCATTCGAGCTGCTCCTGCAGCACTGGTACTGGTGCCACGGTGGAACTCGTACTCGTAAATATACCGATATTTTTTTTTTCATTGTGCGGTAATAAGCGATGCCAAAGAAAAATATAATTAGGTAAAAACAAATGAATGACTGTTTTCAAAACTCAAATGTATCAGCTAAATGAATCTATAAATTTGAATTTGGAACTCTCAACCAAAGAGGAGATATTTCAGATCAAAGTGGTCAGTGCGACAAAACGCTAATTTCATACGTAAGGACCTAATACAAAGGTTGTATATATATGTTATATTACATATATATATATATATATATATATATATATATGTAATGTCACGTATATGTGCGTATGTGTGTTATGTTAGTGAGTATGTTAACAAATGTGTACCACTCCGCCGTAGATAATCAGTTCATTATGCAAAAGTGGAATAGTGAATTGGTATGCAAACAGCTCGGTATATGGTTACGCAAACTACTTACCGGCTTTGGGAAGCTGGAAGATAATGTGATTTGAATTTAGCTAAATTTTGCTGTCCTTTTTGATATAAGGCCAGCAAGCGGATAGGCTTAAGTGATGGTAGGTGATCACCGTCACCAACGTACAGTCGCTTTTGATATACTACATATTCATTTGGAAACTATGTCAAGCGGTATGGAAGTGTCATTGTATCTAAATGTAGCTATTGCTGAAATTATTAACTACATATAAATAAATAAATTATTTAATATATAAACAAATAAATAATTAATTAACGAATGAGCGGATGAAATGATGGACTTATGAGTGGGTGAGATGAAAATTTAAATAAAAAGAAAGGCTGTCTCTTATTTTGAGCGCGATGTATGAGAGATGGAAATAGGATGGAGAAAGAAAGGAGAGATTGAAGGAAATAAAATAGAAATTTTTAAAAATAGAATGAAAGCCCAGGCCCTCAAATGCCCGAGTGATCGAGTAATAAAAAAAAACTAAAAAAAAAACGTATGCACACTTCCGTTTGACGGCAGAAATATGAGCTACTATGGTGCGTACCTAGGCGGTAACAGGTACTTAGAATATTTTTAATATATATAGTAGCAGTTATGGGATTTATAAGATTTTTTTTAATAATTTCTTAAGTACAAGCTATTTAGTTATTAAGTTAAGAATTTAAGGGTCATTAATTAATTCAAGAAAGGGAATGTACCTCTGAATATTCGCAGGTCGGAACCGATCCCGTCGCGAGCTCAATGAAGCCGCTTCGGATGCCTTCGTGAATATTCCTTTCCTCCAATATTCGATCAGATAGCGAGGAACATTGTTTAGTACTGAGTGAACAAATATTCTGTTTAAATTATTTTCATCGAATCTTCTAGAAGAATGTTTATTGCAGCGTTTGTGGAAACTCTTTGTTATTTCCTTTAAGCAAAGAAAGGGCGGAACGATCAAGACGTTTGTCTGATGGAGTATATAACAATGAGGAGCTATTGATGATGTTCACACAGCACATTATTTTTTACCGGAACTAAGGTCACCGACATGATTGCTAGTCTCAAGTAGCAATGGGCAGGATACACTGCTCGAAGTACTAACAGCCGATTGGGCACTAAGGTCCTCGAATGGTGACCGTCTACCAGAAAACGTAGTGTTGGCAGGCTCCCCGCCGGGCGACGATCTGGCGAAGGATGCTGGATGCGGGCAGCGCGGGATCGATCGATGTGGTGGTCTTAGGGGTAGCCCTATGTCTTGCAATAAACGTTTGTATGTGTGATAATGGAGATGATGATGACAGAGCGATGAGACCTGCCGGACAAACCCCTGAAGTAATACGTCTGGCCATAACAACGTGGCGCTAATTAGGATGACTACACCACATTGTGCTCGTCGCCTCGGGGCATAAGCTATAAACTGTTACTTCGGTAATTTCACTAGCTACGTCGCCCTCCAAACCTGGACACGGCAACGTTCCCACAATACTGTTCAACAGCTGCAGTAGACGCTGCGGTGGTACCTATCTAGACGGTATCCGACAACAAAGACCGACCTGGTAGTAGGTCGCTGCAACAAGTTACTTCAGTAAGTACACTAGCTCCATATGTTTTCATACTAGAAGACAGTAATGTATGCAGATTACTGTCGACCAGCAAAAATGTTTTCATCGGTGGTCTAGTCAGAGCAAGTAATGTCTTACATATCACTGTCGATATTTCTCATGCATATGCAAGTCAATGAAGAATTGGTCAAAATGCAGTATAAGTTTACTGTCTCCGAAATTTAAGGTTACTTCGCTGAAAACTATCTTCAAGTTGCATTAAGGTATAGTAAGATATTCCAGTCTAGTAAAGGATTCGAATCCAGGACCGTTTCCTTACTTGACCATTGGACTGGGTTGTATGGAAGGAATGAAGGCGCGTCCTTGACATTACAACTAATCGGTGCTGATAATTCGGCCGATAGTTAATTGGCGGCATTACTGCGGTAATTTGCCCCATTTAGCAACCCCTATAAGAGTTATCGCGATGAGATATATCTGTCTTCATTCCGAAGGTTGAGGAAAGGTTATACGGGTACATGTTGAAGATTTATATTTGAATAACTTAAAGCAACTTATTTTTATAATTTTAGTAAGATGTATATAAGCTGTTGTGTGTTTGGAGCGATTATGGCGGAACAGGGGTATTAGCCGCAACCCCAAAAAGAAGCTAATGCAGACGCTCATATTTTCTATCTTTCTATATGCTTCTGAAACTTGGACACTAAAAGCGAGAGTGAGATCGAGGATTGATGCGTTCGAAATGTGGTGCTGGCTCAGAATGCTGAGGATATCCTGGACGGAACGTCGCGCAAACGAGTCAGTCCTCAAACAGTTCAAAACAACAACACGGCTCTCAACAATCTGTAGGCAGATAGTCCTCAAGTTCTTCGGACACACGGTCAGGCGAGACCCAGCCAGTCTGGAAAGACTGATTATTACTGGTTGTGTGGAAGGAAAGAGAGCGAGAGGGCGTTATCCTACAAGATGGACACGCACAACTCAGGACGCTACGGTAGCTACCCTACAATCATCCATCCAAATGGCGCAAGACAGAAAGGTCTGGAAAGAAATGGTGGCCAGGGCAATGCACCATAGTCACGTCCCTCAGTCATGAGGTTACGACAAAGAAGATATAATCTGTTAGTATGTAGCAATGTTTATTCGACAAAATTGGAAATGATTTCAGTGAACAATTAAGCAGATAAAGAATGTGTGTTTTTATCATGGCAGGATTATATTGTAATAATAGTAAAACATAAAGGACAATATAGATAGAAACGTTAACATAAATTGTCTTTCTTATACGGTAATGTGCACACATTACATTGTTCCGGTTTGAAAGGCGTTGCAGCTAGTGTAATTATTAGAATAGCGGGTATTAGCAGCGTATGTCTCATGTTATGAGTGTAATGTGGTGCAGTATATATCATCCTAACCAGCGCTTCGTTGTTATTACGTATCACTTACTTTACGGTGAACATCCGGCTCGTCTTGTCGCTTAATTGAATAAAATAAAACGTGAACTTGTATAAGCACAGCCATACTTTACTGCCGGATAGTAATATACAAACATTACTAAATTCGATTTTTTGTATTGTACAGGTACCCAAGCCATCCTCACTTGCTCGCGGTGCATCCTGCTAGTCAACAAACGAGGCTCTGGCTTGCACCAACCCGCATTGGGCCAGTGTGGTAGGCAATGACTCTATTCCTCCCATATGAACCTCTACAAAAGTGGAAATCTTTAAGAACCCCTATGTTCAGCGGAGGACGTCTATCGCCTGAAGATCATAATGATGTTGTATAGTGAAGTGTATAAGTATAGTGGTACTGGTAGGTAGGTTTCTGTCGATGGAGACCATTTAGGTAAGTACCACCGCAGCTCTTGTTAATATGGCCAAACAGTAGTGTGCAAATATTACCGTGTTCCGGACTAAAGGGTAGTAGTTTAAAGGTAGTGAAATTACTGGGGTAGATTAACATATATCCATACAAACCAGAGCCACGTTGTTATGGGGTAGGGTATCTCACTTTCTAGTGGGTGAACGTCATGCTCGTGTCGTCACTACGTAGAGTAAACACCATAATATGGGTGACCAAGCCAAGGCTACTGAGCCCCGTCGCCACGACAAGGCGGGAACCTGTTTGGAGGAACATCTTTACTCGCCCCAACAGTAGACCTCACCAGCACGCGTCGGAGGTTCATCGGGAACCGACGACGGCATACCATAAGCGTCGCGCTGCTCCCTGCCAGACAATGGACGAGGCTCTGGCGATCGAGCAGTGGCGGTACAACCATATCACCGATCAAAGAACCGACTGAAGAGGCATCGGTGACCTTGGACGTTTTGGAGTATAAGTCTGGGGAAGTTGCGAAAAGTATACGAACAGTAAGTAGAATGTCTGGTGATTCGGCTGACGCCCGGCGCCATCTCGCCGTCACAGTCGAAAGGGATGCGCTGGACAGCAGTCGGTGGTAGCAGATCGTCCGCTCCAGGCAACAACCCTAGCACTGACCACGATCCTCATACATGAAAGAACGACACTAAAAAACATTTACAATATAAATATTATATTTATACTGATATAATTCCAAAAATGCCTTAAGCATATATACTTTACAATCTTATATATATTATATATACGTAATTAAGTCCGATGATTTTTTTTATTAGTGTCATAAAAAAAAAGTGTTCAGTATATAAAAAATATGCATTTATCCACCTCGTCACATCTGTTGATTTTTTTTTTTCAACGAAGTGACAAGACGTTCTCCTGATGGTGATTCGCCTGCCTATAACAACGCACCGCTACTTATGCTAGAGTACGCTGGATCAAGTTGCGCTCGTCGCCTTGAATTACTGGGGTACTTAGTACCCCAGTAATTTGACTAGCCACAACTTCCATCCAACCGGAACACAGTAATGTTTGCACACTACTGTGGGTCGGCTGCAATAGGAGCTGCGACGGTACTTACCTAGGCAGTCGGACAGAGGCCTACCAAGTGTTAATAAACGGATTTCTTACTTCCATAGATACATAAATAAATACACTATATGTTAGTAAATAAACACTGCAGATGATGATGAAGATAAATGACAATACCTCTTGAAGTCAATCGTCATTAATAAACAGTTGAGTTAAAGAGGTTGATAAGATTAAGTAATGTTATTTTTTTATTCAAGCGTTGAGATGATCAGGGTCGCGATGGTTAGTAATACGCCTGCAGGGTGGTACATACTGCATCGCATTGCGCTCGTCGCCTGAGACGCGAGATGTTGAGACTTGTTACCCTAGTAATTTGAATGATTAGAGCGCCCTTCAATCCGGACACAACTGTTTGGCGGTAGAAATAGGCGCTGCGGTGTTACCAACCTAGATGGTCACCGGCAACTGGGATCTACACACAACTATCAGATACGGTATCAGGTAATATTTTTATGATCATCTACTAATATTGGCTTATGACTCTTTAATATATATTTAGGTGATGTGGGGGGTTGTTCATATTGTTGTTTAATCAACAGCTTAGCTTATTAAAGCTGCAGCTTACGCAGCATTACAGCGTAGCTTTATTAAAGGTTGAAGCACGGGCTATATTGCATTATGTTACGAGGCAAATATAAACCGTTATTCGGTTATGACGAAAGCTCATATCCACAGGGGTTGTAAACTCTAGGATAAATTTAGAGGGGATGCAAAATTAATAGTAATATTCCTTGTATTCTTAACAAAGGTGAGTTTATAAAAAAAGCTAAAGATGACACTACATTATTTGCTTCCTCCGAATGGGAGGTTGAACTGATTGATAGAGTCGAATGAGCAAGTGAAATGGTCGGGGTGGTGGATTGTCCTGGACTTTTCGAAGGAACAGGAGAACTCGCAAACCGTGTCTGTCTACCTGGGGTCACTCATGAACAACAGAGGAGGCTCTGACGGAGAAATTCGAAGACGTTTACAGATGCTGAAAGCAGCAATGAGTAAGATAATCAGATTCTGGCAAAATGGGAAAGAGGCACACACCACCAAGTCCAGACTGTTGCGAGCTTTGGTTTTTTCAATATCCCTCTACAGTTGTGAGTCATGGTCAATCCGCGCAGACGACCAAGAGAAAATCTTTATGGAGAAAGTCCTTCTCTTATCACCTGAGACTCGGTTTTTGAAATAACAGTTCCATTTTAATAGTAATCCACACTATTGCTTGATGGATGATGATGATCACGATGAAAGGAATCTGTCGGTTAATCGTTTAGTTTTTAGGACATCAGCAACGAGAATAACTTTATGAATTCCAAAGGTTCATCCTGGTGGGCAAACAAGGTACGAAAGTTATCCTTGGTTAGACAGCAGAAGAAATGGTTTGAAGATATAAAGAAAAGGACCAGTAAATTGAATAACAGAAGACTGAAAAGAATTTCCTAATCTGAGGAAAAACTTCAGTGTCAAGAATAGCAAGCAGTTGCTTGAGGGTAGAAACAAGTGCTTTTTTTATGGTTTTGGGGGGAGGAATGTTTGAAAAGATACTCTGCCTTCTGGGGAGAAATCAGAGTTATGTGGAGATTTTTAAAATCCTTTCTGAGGTCACCTTCTGCGTTTGAAGAGGTCACAGGATCTTCGTTCGGAAAAAAACCGTGACCCTCAGCCCTGTCCTGGGGTCTGCTTTATGCAGACCCTGCCAGCATCGTCAGTACTAATTCACTGACGGGAGACCACGTCCGGCCATTGTCCTTCTCAGTGTATAGATGGCGATGAGAACAGGCGATGAAACAGGTGCCTCAGTTAACCAAGCGTTCTCTGAAACATAAACATCTAACTTGATTTTCCACAACCTTTTAAGCCAGTGACATACGTCCATAGCTGGACATAGGTCTCCCCCAAAGATCTTCATATTTGTTTGGGCGCATTGTGAGAAATTGGTCTGTATACCACCACGCTTGCCCAGTGCGGGTTGGTGCGTGGTCAGAGCCCCATCTGTTGTTCAGCAGGGTGCACCGCGTGCAGGTGAGGTTTACTCGGGCTCCGTAAGACGTTGGCCGGAACCGCTTACACCCCTTTGTTCACGTGCTTCCACTATACATTGAATATTTAGCGCGCATTAAGCAATCTCCGTACACTGGGAGTGACGTCGTGTAATGCAAATCGTTATTGTACATAGTACAACTATAAATTCACAGCGACGTTTAATTGAATAACAGCTAACACGTATATATTATATATGTTAATGCCCAATGTTATATGTCACGTTATAATACGGCTACATAACATATAAATTACCTCATTATCTGTACACGCTTCGTTGCTTAGTCTAAATCAGATCTCATGGGATTCTATATACTTTAGCTTCTCTCATCCAGTTCTCACCAGCAAATTTATCTGAGATGTGGCTTCTCTCATTTTATAAGACATCTCTCTCTGATCTGCATACTCCACTAGAGAAGCCGATTTTCCTGATCATAATTTATTCTTCATTAAATATCTACCCTTAGTTGTAGATATAAATTATCCGGGCCGGTCTAGGCATGAACTATCGCAGCAAACAATTTTACTACGAAACAGTATTGTTTAAATATTACTGTGTACCAGTGCATCCATAGCTTTCTGCACAACAACACCAAGTGAACCTTACCAGCTCATGGTGGACCGTGGTAATCAACAAACGAGGTTCTAGCTGGCAACTCACATTAGCCCGGCGTGGTAGGAAATGATCTAAATCATTCCATATGGACATCTACAAACGATGTGAAAATATTTAGGGAAGATCTATATCCGGTAGTGGACGTCAGCTGATGATGATCATAATGATGATATGACGCTGTTGAAATTACTGAAAGGTTTATTTTATGAGGAAGAGCACAATGCGGTGAAGCGTTTATCATCTCACCTAACCCCATATTGTTATTGGACCCTTCCCATCAAGTACCGCTTTTATTTCTATAAACAAATAGTGAAGATGATAATAGAGAGAAAGTAAAATAAATTAAGTAGTAATCCGTCCATTCGGAGTGGTAAACAATGTTGTAAGGGTTCCGCCGTAAAGCTCGAGCTTTCACGGAGAAGCCCGCGCGGGTCGCAACAAAAGACCACTAAGCTCCAAACAGACGCATCAGCATCAAAGTACACAAAAGCATAAAATGATATAAAAGGCGAACCAATTCAGCTCTAGTCAAAAGCGGGGCCGGAGTAATATTGACCGCTTGAGAGTAACGTAGTAACAAATAATCCTCTATTTGATTTGGGCCCTCACTCGCAGCGGTACACTGGATCAAATATTTGCTGGATATACCTCAGATACGTTTTTTTTTTATTCTACAAAGCGACGAGACCAGCGAATGTTCATGTATTGGTAAGTTATTCGCCTGCCCATACAATGTGGTGCCAGCTAAGATACACGAGTACATTGCACCACATTGCCCTCGTCGTCTGGAGACATAAGGTGTTAAGTCTCCTTGTTCACCAGCCACAACGCCATCAAAACCGGAACATAATGTTTGCATACTACTGTTTTTGCGACTGCAGTAGGCGTTATTTGTACTTTTTTGATTTAGTTTCTGGGGGAAATCTTCGAAAGATACTCTGTTTCTTGGGGGAAGTTAAGGTTTAATGAAATTCTTACTCCCTGAAACCCTCCCGGTGGTCCAGGATCTCTTATAGAACGCACCGGTACCTCTCTACACTTTGTGTTATACCTTTCTGAGGAGGAGCCTAATCCTCCTAGGCACCATCGCGAACCATGCGCTGTCCCACGCAGGTTCGCTTGTTGAGCGATAAGGACCCCACCCTCAAGGCCCGTGAAACTCCTAGACCCATTTAGTCGCCTTCTACGACAGGCAGGGCATACCTTAGTCTTAATGTTACAAGCCCGAGACTACAGAGCTGGGACGCTGTGCTACCTACCAAGACGGTCTCCAGCAACACGGACTTATCCCCAGTAGTTGTGGTCTTCCACAATTTTAATGAAGCTATTAATATTTCTTTGGCCCATTTTTTTCATTTGTCTATAATGAATATATGTTATATATTTAAGATGGTCATTTAAAGTATTATATATATGATGAGGATTTATTATTGGAAGAATTATTATAGAAATGGCTACTGGATCCTCAACACACTCGAGTATCCGAAGATAGGACGAGATGGCGAATCATCATGAGGACAAGACTGATGGATGGAGGTACTCACGACCCTCAGACGTGAGGAATACGATTTGAAGAGGAGATGATGGAAATTAGCTTTTAAATTTACTTTAACATAAATACCTCGTTTCAAGTGTCTCAATTATTTCTATGGCTTCCTTCCTGTCACTTCTATCCCTTTTCCCCCCCAACTTTTTTCGTTCAAAAACAAAAATTGATTATATTTTTTTTAAAACTGATATATACATATGTATATATACTGACTACAAATAAACGCTGTATTCCTCTCTGGCCTAAAGGTTAGGTTAGGTTAGGTTAGGAGGTCTAAATATCCCTTCTAACGGGTTCTCGTCTTGTCGTTGCGGAGGGGCTTAGTAACCGTGGACGAGCACACGGTGAAGCTAAGTGGAACCCACCCGGCAATCCCGCGGCGAAAGGCCGGCCCGAGGCGGCCGCTCCAGGTTCGACCTCCGGAGGCCCACCGAGAGCTCACCCGAGCGGCCAGGCTGCAGGGGCGGTTTCATACCGCCCCTCGCAGCCGAGGCGGGGTCGCGGAAGGAGTACCCTCTGCGGCCAACCGGTGTCGTACCAGCGATGCGGCGGCGGTGGGCCCGCGGGGGAAGAGGAGTGTCGGTATTGAGATGCGCTGTTCTCCCTATCCTCCGCAGCCGTTGACAGGTAGCAGTGGGCCTAACATCTCTCCGCCGCGGGGAGCCGGGACAGGTTTTCTCCAGTGGTGGTGATGAAGTGGAATATCGTGGGGGTTTTAGTCGGTGCAAGTCCGACATAACCCGTCCTCGCCCTCACGAGGACGAGTGTGCGTAGGCGTTTTCCCCACGTTAAACAAAAAAAAAGGTTAGGAGGTCTAAATATACTTCAAATGTACAACAACTGTGTAAATATTTCATTCTTATGCAATACTATTGTTGGAACGAATACTAGCGTAGTATGACTTTCGTCCTTCTTGATTTTTACTAATGTTTTTGTTCATTAAACCATTAATTAAAAATAATAATATAATAATATTTAAATTATTAAATTTGTAGCCAGTAGTCTTACTACAGGCTATAACTTTATATAATATATAGAGACGATGCATGTGAAGTAGTCTTGTTTGCCGTAGCTCAACGAGGGTGCTTAGAGTACTAAGGCTATTCTTTCTTGGGAGGTTATAGCAAATATGCAGTGTCAGTTCCATAGGGAATTCCTGAGGAGTTGGACGATAGCACCGATAGAATTCTCCTGGCAGCAGGGTGTCTAAAATATTTCATCTCTAACAAAAACGGTAATTCTATTGCCGTTATTTTGAACTTAATGATTTTTTTTTAATGAAAATCCTTTGATATGATGATGCTGAAGATGTAATCACGCCAGAAGTGGAGACCCGCCTTTACCGCTCCCCGGTTACAGCAAATGAAAAACGCTATTGAAAGGTTCTCCAACCCGTCTAAGGGAGACAGTTTTACCTCCAGGCAACTTTATATAAACAAAAGTTTAACCCCCTGTTTTTTGTTTTTTTTTTTGTAACAATGCTTATCGTGTTATTTGGTGTTTCGTCAACAATTTAATATTTAAACGTTACAGTAATTGTAACAATTAGTTAAAATTATAGAGATATCTTTTCTTATACTTAACTCGCTTCTTCTACTACTGTACTGGTCCAGAGGAGTTCTGTGTGGATTGCTAGAGAATATCCATAAGATTTAAATCCTTTATTAAGAAAATTAACTATTTGTTGTTTCAATAAGTTTTTTTTTTTAAATAAAAGAAATACTTCATTGTACACTGTAACGAGACAACGGTATAACGGATATTTTTTATCTTCTAGGTCACCATTTAGATAACAGTAGTTATATAAAAGGATGAAGAATATTGGAATAGACTCAAATCGAAAAATGGTATATAAAAGAGTGAGGGAAACTAGAAAAGCAATCACTTTTTAGTGATCTTCACAAAGAATTGGCTTTTGTTAGTCATAGACGTGGAATCAACAATTTCATGGAAGTACTACATCTGTTGGTAGTATCTGTATATAGTGCAGTAGCTAATGTTGAGCCTCGATCCCTGGTGTGGTGTACTGTTTGTCATACTAATCATCCTTAAATTGAGCAGGAGTATCACTTACCTTACAGTTAACATCCTGCTTGTTATCGCACTTTATGTATTACAATAAAAAAAGGATCAAAAACGGTCCTATAGTTCAAGAGCTTCGATTAGAGATTAGAGAAGACCTCATTTTGTCTCTTAAAAAAATTGGTAAGAAACTTGTGGAGATTCTTGGGCGAGGCCTATGTCCAGCAGTGGACGTCTTCCGGCTGATGACGATGATAACGAGAGAAGTTTAATTTGTGTTTTAGCCAAATTTCGTTGTATTAATAGGTATAATAATTAATTCGCGAAAAAAAAAAATGTTGAATACAGTGAAAAACGAATGGACGAAGTTGATAACAATGCCAACCGCAGAATCCAATTATAAATCCACGCAACGACAAACTGTGGAGGGTGCTCGCAGCGGACTGGCATCATTAAAATGTCGCGACAGACCCTCACAGAATCAACCGTGAATAATACCACCAAGTGAACGAGGCTGTGTTATTATAATAAACTGATGATAGGTCTCTGCTGCCGGAGACCGTCTAGGTAGGTACCACCGCAGCGCTTATTTCTGCCACCCAACAGAAACGAACAACCATTATCATTTTCCAGTTTGAAGGAGGCTGTACATAGTGAAATAGATTGAAGATCTGAATACCACGAGCATAATGTGATGCAGTATATTCATCCTAACATATACCACAACAATATACCGGTCTGATAAGCTAATCATTAAAACGCTGTTGATAAAACAGGAAGAAACGTTCAGGCGGATACAGAGGTGTTAAAGAGTAAACAAATATTTGTTTAACAATCATCATCATCAGTCGACAGCCACTGCCGGAAATAGGCCTCCACTAAAGGTCTTCAAATACAGTTAGCATGGTCTCCGGTACCGCTAGGCACTAGGGGCTATCGTATCTACGGGTTCATGTGGGGAGATTTGGGCCATTTCCCACCATGACAGCGATATGCGGATTGGCGGGCCAGAACCTCGTTTATTGGTTAGCAGGGTGCACCACGAGCTGGTGAGGTTGGCTTGGGTCCCGTGTGTTGTTGTGTGGGACTCCTTACACCTCTCAACAACAACAAATAATAACGGATCATATACATTAAGATGATACCTAAAATAGAGTTAAGATCAAAAAAGAATTCAAATCAAATCCTTGGTATCTGTCCTTGTGGACAAGATCTAGATTAGAGGTTCTCAGATTTTTTTCTCATTAGACCACTTTCTAAGTTTAACTGGTTTTGGTAGACCCTTTGCAGCTACATTTCCACCATATTCATAAAACCCGATTATAAATATTACAGCCAACATAGAACTCCGTCGAGTCTTCCGTGGACCCCTGGAGGTTGACCTGAATCACTTTGAGAACTAACGGTCTAGATAATCTGATAATCGCTTATATAACGTGGTGGTCTCGGTTCCATTCCGTCCGGCTGTCAACATGCAGGAGTTCATCATTCAGTCACATAACACCACGTGAAATTGAGATCTAGTATTAGTCTATTAAAGTTAAAAAATATAGTCGTCTCATCACCATCATCATCATCAGCTGATAGACGTCCACAATATATATATATATTATCTAGTTTTACATAAAACCATACTTATGTATTGAAGGTGTGAGATGATAGTAATATATGCATCTCGCGTGATGAAGGTACTTCGTCAAAGAAGCGCCGCAACAGCGAGAGAAACGTATTTAGGTTGAAGTTGTGATTTTTTTTTTTTATAAAAATAATAACTTTAAATAACAGTTTAATGTACTGTAAATTCTTGTAAAATCATTGCAGATGTAACCTGTCACAATCTGGAGCGGCTGCAGCCATGAAACAGCCATTACGGAGCCGTAATGCTCACCTTAGCGTTATTCCGAAACATTTAACACATGCGCCGTTCCGCGTCTGATGCTGTGTTTGTATACGAATTTATACGTTATATCTGGATTAAATGGACCGGGCAATGGTGATGCTAAATCACCAATTCTCATCTCGGATGACATTCGAAAATTATGATATCGGTGTTATTATTTTTGATGATATGCGTTAAATATGCGTGATAGGTAATATTCACGGTACTCTACTGCTAGTATTTTAGAAAGCGAATAATGTAAGTAGAGTCTCGCTTTCACAGTTTTTCCTGTGATCATCATCAGCATGCTGTCAATTTCATATATAGACGGATCACATGACGTTCGCCTGATTGTAAGTGACACCCCAGCCCATAACAACGCAGCCCCACCTCGGCAGGGAGGCACGAACCTCCTTTCCACCTCTCGGCCTCTTGCAGTCGCCTGGGCAGCGGATTCCTCCGAATCCGTCGCTTAGAGGCCATGGGAGCCAAGAGAGAAAACTCTCCCGACTCTTTGCGGCGATCTTAGGTTCTGCCGCCACCCGTTATACGGCCGCAGAGGATACAGAGAGCGGCGAATCACAACATCGACACACACTTCCTCCGCGGCTTCACCACGGCTGCAAAGGGGAGTATGGAGCCGCCCCTGCAGCCCACCGGCACGCATACGAGGCTAGCTCATGGAACTCCAGAGGTTTATCCTAAGGCGGCCGTCTCGGGCCTGCCGGGCAGGTTCTTCTTTGCTTCACCGTGGGGGATTACGCCATGGCTACTGAGCCCCTCCGCCACGGCAAGGCAGTAATCAAACCGGAACACAGTAACATTTTTACCGTACTTTTTGTTGGCAAAAATGGTCTGCTGCGGTGATACCTAGCAACCAGTGACAGTGAGTTGAGTATTATTACATGTTAAATAGTAGGTGTAAGGGGGCCCGCACAACAACCTACGGGATCCAAGCCAACCTGGCATCCTGCTCGTGGTGTACCCTGCTAATCAAGAAACGAGGCTCTGGCTCCCACTAACCCGTAATAGGCCAGCATGGTGGGAAATGGTTCAAGTTCCCCCATATCAACATTTCTAAACGATTGAAAGTCGCGAGAAGTAGTTGGAAGCGGCGCTGGACGGATTGATGTAGATCATCTTTGGGAGAGATCTATACCCAGCAGTGGCCGATGATGATGACTTGTAAATTAAGGATTTAAAAACAGCTAAAAGTTAATTTTATTTTATAAATCGAAAAGAAAGAACGAGAAGATCCGATGAATTACAAAAGTTTGAGACGCTGTGGAACAGATTCAGAGGAAGAAGTGGAGACGGGTTGGATATGCTGCTGAAGTGGATTACAGTAGGAAAGAAAAACCACTCAAAACGTAATAAGATGATATCTGCCGACAAGTTGGAGCATGGATGCAGAGGATTAGTAAACGGCAAGAATCGGAGGCCTGTTTTTTGTTTTCGAGCGTAAATGTTCTAAAACATACTGTCTTCTGGGGGAAGCTAGTTACGTGGAGATTTTTACCCACTAAGACCTACTGGTAACCTTCAGTTCTTGGAGAGGGCACGGGATCTTCGTTCGGAGCATAACCACGGTTTTTCTTATATGCTGTGTAGCCGGTCCCGGCGTCTGTTTAATGCAGTACCTAGGACCCTTGCAAGGACTATCTCAATGGCCGGAGACCACGTTCAGCCATTGTCCAAGGAGAGGAGTTCTGTACGAAGCGGACACAAGGATTGATGTAGTATGAAAAAGATTCTTTACCTCCTTTTATAAGGCTTTTGGTGCTTTACTACGATGATAGTTTTTTTAGAGCAAACTCGCCGATATAAACAAGCCGTCTTGCTGTGCTCTGGATGTCGTAATAGGAGGATTGTTACCAGTAATTTCACATACCCATAGTCCTCTTCGAAACCTAAAACAATGATTATTATTGGCGGAGCTGATGAATTTACATCCTATTGTGATACTATAGACGATCTCTTTCATAACGGACCTCCCAACACATTTAAAAGAATTAATGTTATATATAATAAAAATGTTGAAAGTACGTAATGTTCAGTGTATCCGGTTGCAATTATAAATGCACGCCGAGGAGTGGTGACGAGGGTTCCTCTCGCTGAAAACAGTGGCATCATTAAAACATAGGTACAAACGGTGGCCGTGTAAATTGCGGCCGCGGTCTATTGTGCGGACTTCGCAAGTCCCACGAAAACTCCCACCCACCTATTGTGCACCGCTCATCTATTGCACTTGACATATTTTCACTACTTCTCATTTTTTTTTTAACGACACTCAAATAGGTGAGTTGCTTAAAAATGATTTGATCTCCTTGTATAATGCACTGGTGGTAGGTATCTGTTGTCGGAGATTGTGTAGTAGCAGCTATCTGCAGCATCTATTTATGCCGCCAAACAGTACTGTGTTCCAATTTGAAGTACGGGAATTACTGGGGTAATATCTTGTGTTTCAAGGCGATGAGCGCAAAGTAGTGCTGTGTATATCATCCTAAGTAGCGCCACGTTGTTATGATGTTCCATGTCCTGCTCGTCTCGTCGCTTAATTGAATAAAAGAAGGGTGGTCGTTGCCTCAACCCCTTTAGGTAGGTACTACCGCAGCGTCTATTTCAGGCGATAAATAGTACTGTGTAAACTATGATCCGGTTTGAAAGCAGTTGTAGCTAGTGAAATTACGGGGTTAAACCTACTTAAAATCTTATGTTTTAAGACAAGGAGCGTATTGTGGTGTTGTGTATAACATCCTAACTAGCGCCACGTTGTTATGAGTAAGTGTAATATACCCATCAGGTGAACGTCCCGTTCTTCACATCGCTTTGTTAAATAATAAAAAAACAAATCGCATTATATCAATATAGCTCGGGTTCAGTGGGAATGTATCGACAGCCCTCCACTCAGGGTGCAATCTTGTGGCTTAATTTAGTGCTGTCGTTGAAGAAAATAAATGAAGTGGGGGAACGGTAAATCACTTGGAAAAGAACATTCGTTTCAAAACAGAGGGTTGTTTCAATATTTTCGATTCGAATTTTTGAAACAGTGCTCGAGAATTGTACGGAGCTTTTCTAAAAGTGGAGCTTTTTAACTGTCGATATATAATATGTACTCACCAACCCTCATTGGGTCAGCGTGATGGCAAAGACCCAAATCCCCCCATATGAAACGGGACCGGTGGTCGTACCGATTATAGCGAAGGATCGATCGATGTGGAGATCATCGGGGGAGGCCTAAGTGCAGCAGTGGAAGTCTGTCGATTGGTAATGATGATGATGAAATGATGTAGTAAGTCCAGCAGTGTACGACTGTCGGCTGATGATGTAGTAAGTTAAAAAAATCTTCAGGTTATTTACCGGATTATTCCTGTATTGCTTCCATATTACACCAGATTTGAGGTTATGTTTATTCATAAACATCACAACTGATACTCCTCAAACGAAGCTTTACGAAGTTTTTATAGAACGAGAAGCAAAAAATCTATAAAAAAAAATTTCAGTGTAAAATAAGTTTACAGCAAAAAGACAAGTTTTCATTGAATGTACTAAGATCAAAAGTAGACATTAATATCATTGGTATTCAGAGTATACTCCACTCTATGCTATCTAAAGTTAAAAATTCTATGCGAGAATTTAATAAAGACCCCGGAGGGTGGCTTTGAATTCTTTCTCGATTCCTTATCTACACGGACATTTACAGATATAATATGTTTTTCCTTTAATTAATATCCTGAAACTCACACAAGAGGATGATCTGATCCTAAACAACACGTAAAATATATAAAACAGCGTTTTAAATTCTCTAATATTATACTTATGTAAATGTATAGAAAGTTGAGGTGTATTTACATATTATTTATCATCATCATCATCAGCCTACAGACGTCCACTACTGGATTTAGCTCATTAATATCATTGCCATGAGAAAATGATTGAAAGATGTAATGATTTATCCGAAGCTGTATCATCTACAAGGAAAGTTATAAAAGTGATCAACACAATTAGTTAAGAATTGTGACAAAATATTTAAGAAAAAAAACACGAAGTAGTAATTTTTATAGTAATAGTATGCAGAGCTTATCGACACTTAGTAATAAACTTACCAGGTTCTATTCAGCATACTGTGTACGGAAATAGATGAGTGCTTTTGGCATACATGAATCGAAATAAACCTGATTGTGAGGGGCCAGCTACACGGCGCCGTGTTAATTAGTCAATAAGTAAGCGCGCGGCCTTCATTACGAAGGTCGCGGGTCCGAATCTCGACATGAACCGATGACTTTAATATTTAAGTTATGTACATTTGTGAAGCTTTGGTAACAACAGCGAAATATAAACGGTTAAGGGAAACATCGCGAGGAAACCTGCACGTGAATTGGAATTTATTCTAAGGTCCGTGTGAAGTCCTAATCCGCATCGTGCCCGCGTGGTGACTGTGGCCCTAACGCACTCATATTGAGGGTAGGCCTGTGCCCCAACAGTGGGGACGTAAATTGGTTGTCAAGAAAATTTGTGGTTATAACCGTGTTTCGTATAATATATTACGTTAAGTTATTATAGGTAAAGCTGTAATACTTAGTGTCCTTTATACTTTGTCCTAGTCGCCTGTAAGCACTGACAGGCGAAATTTGTTCGTAACTTTAACAATACTTATTTCAATACGGCGACTTGACAATTTATCGGCGGGTGGAGATTGTGCCCGGAATTTATAAGGGAGGCTGGTAGGTTCGGTTCGGTTTGACTTTACATTTTATCTTCAGCTCCTTGAACATATTTATTGTGTTAAATAAAGGACCCCTCTGTCATAGCGAACTGTAGCCGCTTTGAATACCAAGTTAATTAAGTTTGCAGGCTCTACTTTAAAACGGAAAAAATTAACGTATCCGGATCATGTAGAAAGCGAAACAATAGTAAAAGGATTGATGTGTATTGTTCGACCCTTTAAATGAATTGAGGGGGACTAATAAAGGGGTTGTTAATGGGTAAGGGTTAGAATTTCCGAAAATGTTATGTATCAAGTTGTCGTTGCTTGTTGCCGGGGACCGTCTTGGTAAGTACCACTGCAGCCGTCAAATATTACTGTGTTCTGGTTTGAAGGGCGTTATAACTATTAAAATTACTGCGGTAATAAACATTAATATATGTACATGACGATTGCGATGCGGTTTTTTGTATACCCACCTTAAATTTGTTCCAGCACCGTATTGTTATAGAAAGGCGTTTACTTACATAAGTATACCATTAAGCAACCGTCTCGCATCTCTTCGCCTTGAATAAATTACTTAGTTTATATATATACATATACATGTATATACATATATATGTATATATATCGATACTTAATTATGTTTATAAAACAGTACTATATTTTGTATATATATGTATTTATTGTATATTTTTTAAATATACTCTATATACGTATAGAAAAATTTAAAGCTATGAAGACCGATCAAGCGTTAAGTAATACATTATTCAAGTTACACTTAGTGAAGTTAAAGCAACGCTGGCAGAATAATTCTTAGAGCTCCTTCTTTAAAGTTATCGATAAATCAAACTTAATGTGTACTTATTGTTTTTTTTTTTCAAAAACTTGCTTTTATAAAGATAAAGGAAATTTTGTGGTTAACGGTACTTCCGGACGCTCTGGATATGCCAGTCCATTCCCTGATATTCCACAACCATGACTTCTTCCTTCTCCCCACCTTTCGTTAATGGAACGTATAGACCATTTTAACTGGTGGTAGATCTCTGTTGCCGGAGACTGCCTAGGTAGGTACCACCGCAGCGGCTAATGCAGCCGACACACAGTACTGTGCAAACATTACTGTGTTCCGGTTTGAAGGGCGCTGTAGCTAGTGCAATTACTAGGGTAACGACATTTAGTATCTTATGTCTGAAGGCGACGAGCATATATGGTGTAGTATATACCATCCTAACTAACACCGTGTTGTTATGGGCCAGCGTAACACTTGCTATCAGGTGAACGTCCCGCTCGTATCGTCGCTTCGTGGAAAAAAAAAAAAAATTCTATACAAACAGTTATTACATCGGTTGAGAAATGATTTCTTAATTTCAAATGAATTTTTAATGACAATAAGGGCGGAATAGTCTGCCTGTCGTATTTTAAAACCAGCAATGTTAAATGAAGGTCGTAGCTGCCCAGTAAAGAGGGTGAGGGAGGATGTCTCCAGAAAACCCTATCAGCATTCCTGCCACACAACATACCAGCTCGTTACCTTTTAAACAAGCGACACCCTAATCAAAACTGGCAAATCTGTTTGATAGCTAAAACGTAATAGAAACTTTTTCCGTAAACCGATTTTTTTTTTAATTAACATACCTATTTTGTTTCAGGGGTGAAGTAATATAAAATAACGTTTTTTTTTTCGGTAATATAAACCGTAACAGTAACATTGCGATGATAAAAACATGTTTGCGTAAAATAGAAAATGATATCGGATAACTCCCTCTTTGTTTGTGAACGGAATGGGGTGTAATGTAAAAATAATATTCGTACGCTTCGGGGGTGTTATAATACCGTAATTGATACAGAAATTCGGGTGTCGTTTACATACCCCCTGTATCGTTATAAATGACTTAAAACGAGTTCAAAAGAGGAACAGTTTAAAATAACCTCTTACTGGATTTGTTATGTTTGACTGGTGGTAGGTCTCTGAGGCCTACACCCCTTACATCCTGAAATTTCCGGATATAGCAAATATCCTGAACGCAATTTCTATCAGCATCTTCATACCGATTTGATGAAGGTCCGGCATTCTGACAAAAATAGAAGTAAATTATCAAGGACATAATTTTTCAATTAAGGAAGTAAATATTTATGCGCACCCCCGTCGGGGTGATTTGCATAAAAGTAATTTATTATTAAAGTCTTTACCGGCTTTGAAAATGTCCGCAAATGAGTTTCAAATTTTTACCATTAATTTATTTTAATTTATTCCGCCGTCAAATAGTAGGGTTCAGTTAACTTTAACGGAACCCTAAATATAACTGGGGGTTTATAAGTAGTAATAACATCTGTAATCTTTAACGGTTTGGTTTTAGAAATTATCTATAAAAAAATTAACAGCAACTATTGAAAAATACAAATTAAGTGAATTATTTTGTTTTTATTTGTAATTTGATCCGGTTTGAAGGGCGCTGTAGCTAGTCAAATTATTGGGGTAACGAGTTTTAAAAACTCAAGGTGACTCAATGTAGTGTTGTTTATATAATCCTTACTACCCCCGAATTGTTATAGGCAACCTTAACACTTATCATCAGGTGAACCTCTCAATATGTATACTATCACAACATTACCGACCTGTTCCACGTATCTTATAAGGGTAGAAAACCTACCCCTACCGCCTCTTGATAAGGGATTATCATCATTAGTATACTAATCCGAAATAAACTGAGATCCACATCCGTATTAATATCTTGTTTATCAAATCTGTTTGGTACCTAGGTAGGCTGTGAATTATGATGATCTGAAGGCCTGGGTATTCTGGTCTACCATAATTGACCATCTACATCCCTTTTTTATAGGAAGGGTAGGCAAACGAGCTAACAGTACAACTGCTAGGAAAGGATCATTGACGCCCGTGGACAGTCGCAACACCAGAGGGGTAGCGACTGCGTTGCCGATCTTTAAAAGCCTCATTAAATGACAATACCACCTGAAGTTAGTCATCAAAAAAAAAAGTTAAAGTGGTTAATAAGTTATTTAACTTAAGTTTAAGTGTTATTTTTTTATTCAAGAGTTAAGATGGTCAGAGTCGTGACGGTAAGTAATACGCCTGCCTATAACAAAGCACTGGATAGGGTACATACTTTATCATACTCTATATACTATAGGGTACATATTGTGCTCGCCGATCATAGCTTCTGCAACTGCTGTATAATAACTTACCATCAGGTTAACATTGTTGTCTTGTTGACTTGTTGTTAACCGTCTCTGATGGTATATGCGTGTAGCCGGATGATCTCAAAGGCAACCAATGGAGCCGTATCAAACGAAACAATTTGTACTCGCGGCGCGACGCGTATCTCCATTATTGCCCCCGCCGGGAGCCTAAAAAGCAATCAAAGGGAACAAAGCGACAATTACCGGGAACGGGATCGAAGGTCCGCTCACGTACTGCACCCAATTTCATTACCAGTCACAACTAAAACAAACCGCCCGCGAATGGTTAATGTTAACTTTCAAAATGGTAAACTTTTTGGTTAAGCAAAAGATGCGATGAGATAAACAACGTTTGTCTATAACGTGGCGGTAGTAAGGATGATAAATACAGCATCACATTACGCTCGTGATCATCACCACCACCATCAGCCGGTAGACGAGCACTGCTGGACATAGGCGTCCCCGAAAATCCTTACATCGATCGGAACTGCGCTGCTCGCATCCAGCGGCTTCACGCGTGCTTCATATAATCATAAGATATTTAATTACTCCAGTAGTTTCACTAGGTACAACGCCCTTCAAATCGGAACAGTAAAACTTGAAGACTGCCGTTTGGCTACTGCAATAGGAACAGCAGAGGACCTATACCGTCTCTGGCAAGAGACCTACCATCAGCGTAACCAACAACAATTTTTTTCTACATTATCATTCAATTATTAGATCGTAGGTCTCATAGATTGTCCAGGTACCATGACAGGTCCTATAGCAACTGACGAACAGTTGTAGCTAGTGAAATTACTGGGGTAACGAGATTAATACTTATGTCTCAAGGCGATGATGATGCTGTATATATATATATATATATATATATATATATATATATATATATATTAGTGTGTATGCCTTATATTAGTACCCCGTTATGTGCGGGCGTTTCAAGTATTATCAGGTGATCCTCTCGCTCATCTCGCAGCTTCATGGTATAAATATTAATGATTAACAGCACTCCTGCTCTGCTTGATGATAAAAGGAATTAGTAAATATTGTGCTGTAGGGTAACTTTTTAATTTTTAACTATTCCCCGATTTCGATCAGCAAAACCGATGCGAGGTTTTCCATCCAATCCCGCCGCTTGCTGTCTGATGAATAAACATGAATTACACAGCTGTTCCTTTCACTCTGACCCTGGGAAGCGTTTAGATAAAATTGCAATAAGTGTCATTCTTGGATTATCATCATCATGATTATCACAGGCTAGTGATTATCACTGTTGATTATAAATGTATTCACTTAGATACCTCATCGAGCGCAATGTATTGATAAAGGTAACCATGTAAGCTGTTGGTGATCATCGTCATCACCGGGGTAGATTAGGGTTGGGGTTATTCTAACCCATTCTCCAGGTGGGATACGAACGCTTTTATTGGAATTAAATCTTAAAATATTATATATACTATATACACCTGAAGATGTTGGAAGAGGCTGAAAACTGATGTTGATCAGAATCACTGCTCCGGTCAGCATCAGCATTGATGCCTCTTTTTGATTTTGACATAGTCGATAGATAAGAATTTATATGTAATGTTAGTGTAAAGAAATAATGGTTTTGTTTTTTAAAACATATTTTATTTTTAAGATCTAATGCTCCACTCTTCCCAGAAGCAGAGTATCTGACGAAGTTTTTCCTCATATCACAATAATGTCTTTTGTAGTTGGAGACTGTCTAGGTAGATACCACTACCGCAACTCTTATATCCGCCGCCAAACAATAGTGTGCATAAATTACCGTGTTCCGGTATGAAGACCGTTGTATCCTACTTATGTTACTGGGGTAATTAGACTTTACATATAAAAGCGAAGAGCACAATGTGTTAAAGTGTATACCGTCCTAATTAGTGCATTATTATGGGCAGGTGTGTGACTTACCGCAGGGGTGTGTTTCCCGTATAACTCATGGGATCCATGCCTACTTCACCTGCTCGTGGTGCACCCTGCTAATCAACAAACCAGACTCTGGTTCTCACTGACCCGTATTAAGCTAGCGTGGTGGGTAATAGCGTAAATCTCCCCATTTGAATCCCTACTAAAGTGGAGATGTTTGAGGGTGGCCTACTTTCAGCAGTCACCGTCTATCGGCTGACGATGATGATGATGGCTTTCTATCGCTGCTTTATATAAAAAAAACTATTTATACCTTATTTTTAAGAAACTAGGTTATATATAGCATAGACAAGATTCATTCATCTGAAGGTCAATAGTTATTTATGAGAGAGACTAGTATTAACAGCATCATGTTGCGAAGATCGTATACGGCGAGATTACCATCTCAGTTTTTGGTAATAAAACAAAGAGTAGAGAGGACGCTCTTCCTTCCACTTCTTCCGGTCATCAGGTTATCAGTTGAAGAGGAAGCTATGTAGTACTTTATGGAGTAGTAGAGTAGTTGAGATTTAATTTATGCGCAGATAAAAAGAAGCGGCGCGGACGCAGGCGTGTATGAATAAACGAGCCGGCCAGTGATTGCGACTGAATAATTCAATGCGGGAACGTTTTTGCCGCGCCCGTAGACCTTGTATTTGCGTTGTATTATAATACATCCGGTTCGATATATAACCTTTGTAATTTAACCGGCAAGCAGAATAATATGTGGACTAGTTTTTACTTAAACCAGAAACTATCACACATCGTCTTTTATCAATGATGCTTTAACTTGTGGAGTAAAGTCCACTCCTTCTCTTTTTACTAGATACCCTGCTGCTGGAATACAGGATATGACGAATTTATACCTTAGGACCCCAAATCTTCTACGTACTGGTGTATCTAATTATGGAATCATATTATCATATATAAAATGACTGAGACCGAAGGTGGTTAAGCGTGCCCGTTTAAGGAATAATTTGGCTCCGACTGTATTTGTTCGGGGATGGAACCGAAGACCTTACAGGTAAGCTGATAGCCGCTGCGTTAAAATAAATCTACCACCAGTATTTAAGTGTGTCGCTAGTGATGTTAAGGATATTGCCACGCCACCAAATCCAAATAGTGCGGACCGGAAATACGCTGGTAACTCATATCATGACCAGGTCCGAGTTTTATATTTTGCTTAACGCTAAATGCTGTCACGGAATCAGTACAAGGATTTTAAGGACATAAACATAACATAATTAATATGTAAGTTACCATCCAAACTGTTTAAAGTTACGCATTTATCTACCCTTAATTTTCCATGTATTAAATAAAGTTAAACTTAATAATGTATATATTTATATATAGATTATTACCTTATATATTACTCCATCTCTCTATATATCTGTATATAGCCTTAGATAATAAACGAGGTTAAAGTACGTAACAAATTTCCGTTGCTAATTATTTCGCCCGGTATTAAAGAGCTATCATTAACGTTAGCCATTTGTAATGCCACCCCCGAGAGATTTTCTACTTTACGGTATCGCTGATGAGCAACAAATCACTGTCAAATTAAATTTGTACTTTTTTTTTTACCGTGGAAAACTAGTATTATATCGGAATACCTTCAGACGAAAATATACATATTATGTAGACGTCGTAGATGTGTTTAGTATTAAACAAATATGATAATGCAAAGGGGTGTAAGGTTATCCCGCACGACAACCCACGGAACCCTAGCCAACCTACCCTGCCCGTGGTGCACCTGCTAATCAACAAACGGAGCTCTGGCTCCCACAAACCAATATTGGACAAGCGTGGGAAATGGCCGGAATCCACCCATATGAACCCCTATTCGGTCGATGTGGAAATCTTTGGACAAGTCTTGTCCAGCTGTGGATGTCTATCGGACTGATGATGATGATGCAAAAAGTATATCAGAGATGTATTTTATCCAGTTTCTTTTTGGATATACTTGCAATTGTTGTTAATTTTTATTTATAATGATTTTCTAATTAGTAAGGTGATGAGTTGATAAGGTATATCAAAAGGATATAGACAGTACGTACTTTTTTTTTTTGATCTTGATATATATTTTTCGATCTTTACTATTTTAATATTAACTTAAATATAAAATAACTATATGTTTACGATATATAAGTTGATTATATGGTGTTAACAGTTAAATATACAGAAAGAACACTATGATATGAGTAGTATGTAGATATATATAATACATATTAGAATAACTTCGATAGAATATATTGATATTATTTAAACGGGAAAAATTCTAAAATGGAGCACGGCGCAATTGTACGGAAATATCCGTCTGGATATTGTCATCGAATATTTACACGATTGCTTAAAAAATAATATTCCCGTAGCACCACCAAAGCAAAACTTCCTTTCTACGACGATAAATATATAAATGTCACGTGTGTATGTTGTACTATCCGGCTCGTGTGGTGATGACGTCACCGGTTATTCCGTATGCAAATTGCCGCAACAACATAATGATATACAACAGTATGCAAAGTGGAAATTAGTCCGTATCAAATATCAACACAGTAATAAGACACGCCACTTAAACTGTATACTCTACGTCTAAGAGATGTGCTACGTAATGTTATGATAACTTGATCTATGTGTATACCTTCACTGCTGGAGATAAGCCTCTCTCAAAGATCTCCACATCAATCGATATTTATATATATATATATAATGAAAATGAGTTTTGTTTGTATATACTTATGTATATATCGGAAAACGCAGCATTGGCAGGCACTTTACTAGGTGCAAGAAGCAGCTTAGGATCGATAGATGTGGAGATCTTCGAGAGAGGCTTATCTCCAGCAGTGAAGGTATATATATATATATGTGTGTGTGTGGCGTAATATAAAATTACTTTCTATAGTAACCGTTACAATAGGAAACGTATAAATAATACGAAATGATAATGTTCACAAAAGTCAATTAGCAATAAAATGATGAAGGATCTATGAAATTTAATATAAACAGTATATAATCATCTATAAATCATTCCGCTTCGAATTGCTCATGTTTGTATATTGATGCATTCACTAGTTTTCACGTGATTGGCGAACAAACAAAACCCGTTTTCATTATATGTATATACCTTCCTGTTACTTTAAATTATCCAAATTATTTATTATCATATGTATCGATGTCTCCATTGATAAGTGATACACCTGTCCATAACAACTTTGGGGTTAGTTAGGATGGTACATACAGCAGCACATTACGCTCGCCGCTATTACTCCAGTAATTTCACTAGATGCAGCGCCCTTCAAACTGAAACACAGTAAAGTTTTCAGACTATTGTTTAGCGGCTACCTACCAAGACTGTATCCGGGAACAGAGATCTACCAGCAGTATATATTATAAATTTCTATGTGTTTAAACAATATAACATGTAGACAAACCGGAAGGAGGTCAAAGGAGCTCCGTGCGACGGCATTTTAATGAAGGCAGTATTCTCTGAACATATTACTCGTGCTCTTTTGAGACATCATAATGCGTAACGAAGAACACTTCGCACTCGGGCTGTTTCAGACAACGGCTTCCCACGTGGTGGAAACCGGAAATAAAATAAAGTTTTTTTTTCTGTTAAATTTATATTAGTATTTGAGATGTGATTATTTACTAACAATGCGACTAATCTTTAGAAATTTGAAGTTTGTGAAGTCAATATTATTATCCCTAATATGTCAGTTTACTAGAAGATCTTTACTGAGAAGAAACTCCATAGATTTTATCATTTACTGATGGTAGGTCTGAGATGGTCTAGGTACCACCGCAGCGTCTGTTGCAGCCGACCAACAGTACTGAGCAGGCATTATTGTGCTCCGATTGGAAGTGCGCTGTGGTTAGTGTAATTACTGCGGTAATGTGACTTAACATCTTATATCTCAAAGCGTTGAACACAATGTGGTGCTGTGTGTATCATCCTTACTACCGCTATGTTATTATAAGAAGCTGTATCGGTTTGAGATGATGATGATGATGATGAGATGAACGTCACAGTCGTCTCGTTGCTTTAGTGAATAAAAAAAAAAAGTTTATATTTTTAATTCGCAGAAGAACTAAGTTCATCGACTTAGCCTAAAAGTGCTAGACTTATGTGGCTGTGGGCAGGGCAGATTGCTTATAAAACCCACGGCAGATGAGGCAGTGAAGTCCTCGAGTTGGACCCGCGAACCGGTAGAAGTAGTGTTGGGAGGTCTTCCATAAGGTGGACCGACGATCTGGTGAGAGTCGCGAGATCCAACTGGATGCGAGCAACGCGGGACCGATCGATCAACGTGGAGATCTTTGGGGAAGGCCATGTCGAGCAGTGGACGTCTATAGGCTGATGATGAAGATGTTTACACATTAATGATCTCCAATAAATTCATCCCCTATTTGTGTTAAATACTGGAAAACGAGTGAAACTCACAGCACGGTTCTTTATTTTATGAACTGAATAGTCCACACGCCGTCACTCCATTCGTATATGAATAAACGAGTTGGCCAGTGATTGCGACTGAATAATTCAGTAGCCACCAGTTTTTCCATGCTCCGAAAATATGTATCCGTGTTGTATTTTATTGTACACCTCCCCCCCACCATTGAATATCACTTGATCTTTGTTTTACTCGACGAGTTGGTTTTTATTTTAATTCAGAGAAGAGTGAGGATATGGAATACGATCCATAAAAGATAAGTGACTTAAGATCAGTATGTGTCGTCCGATTTGACACCAGAGTAATTTAACTAGCTACAGCGACCTTCAAACAGGAACACAGTAATGTTTGAATATTACTGTTTGTCGCTCTCAATAGGAACTGCGATGGTACTTACGTAGACAGCATCTGACAGAAGAGATGCATCAATTGTTGATAAACAGATTACTTTTTTCCATAGGTACATAATAGCTTACTATAAATCGAAGATGTCCCAAAGAGAGGCTGGGTCAAGAGTACGCAACTGACGAGCATGCATGAAGATGGTCATAGATGTGGAGGAAGCGAGGTGTGCCAGGATCGTAGCAAGTGGAGAGAGGTGGTCTCTGCCTATCCCATTGGGAACGAGGCGTAATATATATGTATAAAAATACTATATGTTAGTAAGTAAACACTGTATGTGATAATGAAAACATACTGTTATATATGCTAATAATGTAGTATGTAGTTGTGCCGATTTGATAGTCAATATTAACGGTCGTAATTAGATCATTCAATGTATACATATTAACACACGGCGCCGTGTAGTCGGCACAATGCACGCTGCGGATGGGTGTTTTATGAAGGTAAATAATTACTTTATATCCTCGCTTCCTGATTTGATATATACAGTCATCTGTTAGGTAACTCAAAAGGTATGCAATTATGCTAAATTGAAATTGGTAAATTTATTTTAAGTATAAATAAGCGCAGAAGTTTTGGGAAAGATATGATATCAAACCTGAAAGCCCCGGCCACCTTTCTGAATACAGTGCCGCAATATTAATTTGTTCCCACACATGAGCGTTCGTATGTGTGTTGTCTGTACCGGAAATAAACGTATGTACCTTCCTAATAAATACATACTTTCATTGCATATAATCCGCATATCCGGAATATCCGCAATGCGGTTGCATATGTGAACCTCTTTGACTTAATTACTAAGTTCGAGTTTTAATTCACAAATAGTAATAAAAAGTAAGCAGTAAAATTTTATAGTAATTTTACTGCTTACTTTTTACTACCCAACGTTTTATTACAAGTTTACTAGTAATCGGTTTCTATTGCCGGTGACTGTCCAGTAATAGTAGCTTTTATTTTTATCGATCAACAGTAGTGTGCAAAATACTGTGTTCCAGTAAAGTACCCAGTGGTAGGTCTCCGTCGCCGGAGACCGTCTAGGCAACTACTACAGCAGTTTCTATTTCTGCTTCCAAATAGTAGTGTGCAACCATTACTGTGTTCCGGTTTGAACGGCCCTGTGGCTAGTGGAGGGGTACGAGACTTTACATCTTATGTCTCAAGGCGACGAGCTCAATGTGGGGCTGTTAATACCATTCTAGCTAGCACCACGTTGTTATGGGCGGGCGTATCACTTACCATCGGATGAACGACCAGCTCGTCTCGTCGCTTCATAAAAAAAACATAATGGCTTTATATAGTCTTTCTCTTTTTTCTTACCTCATATGGTGGTGGAGTCAGGTTACTTTTTTTTCTTCTCCTCTTCGCTCTGTCGATATCATCGGCAGGTACTTGGCATTCACGTGTCTTAATACTACATTTATTTACTAAAGTCGTCATCGAACGATGGATGTCCACTGCTGGACATAGGCCTCCCCCACTGATCTCCACATCGATCGGTCCAGCGCTACAATCAGCATGGCTTCCGGTACCGCATCGCACTACGGGGCATAGTTTGTAGTAGCTCATGTGGGAGGAATTGGGCCATTCCTCACCACGCTGACCCAATGCGGGTTTGTGGGAGCCAGAGCCCCGTTTGTTGATTAGTTTGGCTTGGGTCCCGTGAGATACTGTGCTGGATCCCTTACATCCCTTATATATAATATACTGATGAGTTATATACTAATATGAAAACCTGAGCGTCGCTTACAAGGGGCGTACTAATGTCATTCAGGAATAGTTAAAAAAAAATGCTTCAGTATTTTTTTCCGTGTGTAACCCTATAGCGTCATCAGGCCTGTATTCAGTGCAAGTGTGCCCGCAAATGAAGCATATTCAGGTTTTTTTTTTTGTAACGATTTCAGTCATCCATTCATGGCTTTGATAGTGTCTAATGAATCCTCATTCTGCGAGTGGTTCAAGGATATGATACAGCACAAAGAGCCTAACGAAGGCGTCCATTTTGATATAAACAAATAAATTCCACTTACAAAAATATTTTTTTTTTATTAATTTTTGTTTCCTTAATATCTCTCTTAAAATACCCTTTGCTATGGTTAGAAGCAGATTTAAGACTATTAGTTTTTATTATATCCATAAATAGTAGAAATAGGAGCTGCGGTGTTACCGAGACAGTCGTCCCGATCCTCGATGGCACCAGCAAGAACCGACGTCCTCTGAACGTACTTCCGCTCCACATCGATGCAGAGGGTCGGCGCGACAGGCTCGACACGCCCACCATCGACACCAACACGCACAACTCGATATCCAAGCGTAAAGACACCAATCACGGATTCATCACATTGCGGAGGTGCCACTTCCGCCGCTGGTTGAGGCGCCCGTCAGACTCGCACACCGCGCACACAAGTCAAACCTGTCTGCCCGGTCAGTCCTCACTGCCCTCGGCTCCTGATACAAGCGACGGTGATCGGAAGACGGGCCCGAGCCCTTCATATATATGTTTATCTATGTGTGGGAGGACGCATCGTCATATTTTAATCGATTTGGGGGTATTCAGATATAGTAGTGGGTAACACTGAGGTTGAATCATAACTATTTTGGGAGTATTCGGATATAGTAGTGGGTAATGCTGAGGTTGAATCTTAACCATTTTGGGAGTATTCGGATATAGTAGTGGGTAACACTGAGGTTGAATCATAACTATTTTGGGAGTATTCGGATATAGTAGTGGGTAATGCTGAGGTTGAATCTTAACCATTTTGGGAGTATTCGGATATAGTAGTGGGTAACACTGAGGTTGAATCATAACTATTTTGGGAGTATTCGGATATAGTAGTGGGTAATGCTGAGGTTGAATCATAACCATTTTGGGAGTATTCGGATATAGTAGTGGGTAACGCTGAGGTTGAATCTTAACCATTTTGGGAGTATTCGGATATAGTAGTGGGTAACACTGAGGTTGAATCTTAACCATTTTGGGAGTATTCGGATATAGTAGTGGGTAACACTGAGGTTGAATCTTAACCATTTTGGGAGTATTCGGATATAGTAGTGGGTAACACTGAGGTGGAATCTTAACCATTTTGGGAGTATTCGGATATAGTAGTGGGTAATGCTGAGGTTGAATCTTAACCGTTTTGGGAGTATTCGGATATAGTAGTGGGTAACCCCAAGGTTGAATCTTAACCATTTTGGGAGTATTCGGATATAGTAGTGGGTAACACTGAGGATGTTCGTTAAATGTCAATGTTATTCCGAGGAAGGATAAAAGGAGGAACGGGGTGCGGGCCCTTTCTTCATTATATGTATATATTAAATTACACCCCTTTATCTCTCTCCCTATAGCAATATACATCTTTTCAAACCTTCCACGTCCAATATCTTCTTACCTTTGTCTTACCCCTTTTACATACAACATTATTATATATATGTATATATTTAGTTTTTGTATTATTGTGTATAGTTTAATTTAACATTCTTTTTTTATTATTTTAGCTCGCTGATCCGCAAACCCTGAGTCCGATGAAGCTGCATGAAACAGTAATGTATCTAGCGGCGCAGACTTCATCTTAAAAAGACAGTCTCCAACAACGGAGACCTACCACCAGTGAAGGCATATTTCTAATCTTAAAATTTCATTGTTTATAATAAAACTTACGCTCTGTTCCTCTTTATTTGCAGTGCAGGCAATACTAAGCAATAACTTGAGCTACATTTAACAACGGAGCGCAATAGAATGTTAGCACTTAGCGTCTCTAAGTAAAACAACCGACGCAAATGGTCTGTGAAATTGAAAATCGTAAACACCGATTGCTGTGAGAGAACGGAGCATTGATATCGTGTGCTCACTGCCCGCCTACTTTAATACAAGTACTTTTCTATTTGGTTGCGGGAACCTTGGAGAGATACTCTGCTCCTGGGGGAAGTCAGGGTTATGAGATTTTTACTCACTAAAACCCCCACGGTGGTATGCATCGGTGCATTAGGCGATGCTCGGGATCTCTTACAGAACGCATCGGTGCCTCTCTACACTTCGTGTTACCTCTCCGAGGAGGAGCCTAACTCTCCTATTTACCATCGCTGACCCATACGCTGCCCCACGTAAGTTCGCTTGTTGAGCGATAACGGCCCACGCCCTCGAGAGCTCGCGAAACTCCTAGACCTTTTCAGTCTCCTTCTACGACAGGCAGGGCTTACCGTAGCCCTATTCTTACTAGCCCGAGACTAGGGCTGATGTAAATACAAGTCCAAGCTCATCTCCAACTTAAAATCTTGCATTTTGTAGTATAAAAAAAATATTTAAATAAATATAATAATAAACAAACATATAGATCAACTGGCCGTAGGTCTCTGTTGTCGGAGACTGTCTAGATAGGTTCTGTCGTAGCTATTTCTACTTCCAACCAGCAGAGTGAAAACATAACATTCCGGTTTGAAGGGCGTGTAGTACCTAGCGAAATTACGAGAGTAAATGAGATTTAAGATCTTGTCGCAAGACGAGGAGCGCAATGTGATGATATGTATATCGTCTTAACTAGCGACACGTTGCTAGTGGTAGGCGTATCGATTACCATGAGGTGAATGTCCCGCTCGTCTCGTCGGTTTGTTAAATAAAAAAAAAAACGGCTATCGTAAAGAATTCTCTATCCCCTGACCTAGTCTTTATCTAGATTTTCCAGCTAAAGAATTGTCACATATCCCCCGATATTCATTCGTTCTATCCATTTCCTGTTACTGCTGTTGTTAAACCATTTTCATTAACTAGAGAAGCTGTCTAGTTGATTAACATCAGAGTATCTGCTTCCACCTCTAAATATTTTTTTTGGGAGGGCGTTTATCCCTTAGGAATATGTCAGGCCCATTGGCTAAAGAAAAGACTTAGGGTGCTAATACCCACTTACAACATATCTCGTGCTGCCCCAGACTTCGATTCACACAACACCTCCCTTTCGCTCTGATATTTTAAACATTCCATCGGCAAGTGCTGGACATCCGCTACCTCTGAATATTGTTCCAGTACTCAAGTAAAAGGCACCGTAGATAAAGAATTAAGTTAAAAATACGTAGCTAAGTATACATGTTTACATATTTTGTTATAATCTACATTATAAGAAAAACTTACCCTGTAATGGAATATTATTTGACCTTGATTTCGGAAGATGTTTTACTTGTCAAAGATGCTGAATTGTCCAAATTTTTTTTTATTCAATTAAGGCGGAGGAGACGAGTGAGGAGTTCACCTGATGTTGAGTGATACGCCCGCCCATAACAACGTGGCTCTATAGAGAATGGTTTATATAGGTACTACATTGTGCTCGTCGCCTTAAGTCATGAGATATTACATTTCGTTTCCCCAGCATATATAACTAGCTACAGCGCCCTTCAAATCGGAATACATCATTATTTACAATGTACTGTTTGGCGTTGGAAATAGGAACTGCAGCGGTACCTGTCTCTGGAAACGGCGATCTACCACCAGTAAATCATTGAATGGCTATGTTATAGTAGAGATTTAATCGTTCTAAGGTAATCAAAATAATTTTTTTTTATCTCGAAGGAAATCATAAAAGATACCTTGCTTCTGCTACTGCTGCTTCTCTGCTTCTACCTACTAAAACTTAGTCTCCGTCAGTGTATTAGGAGAGGCTTCGGGATCTTGTAAGGAACGCGTCGGTGCACCCCTGCACCCTGGCTAAAACATCCCACGGCGGACGAAGCCCTCGCTAGCACCCACGCAGTGCTGCGGCAAATGCAAGACCACCATGCATTTGCCGTCCTAAGGCTCGCTTATCAAGCTCCGAGGGCACCTTACCCTCGCCGCTCACGAACTCGAGGAGCTTTTTACTCGCTTTGTACGACAGGCTGGGAATAGCTTATTACTGCTCTCAATAGCCCGAGACTGCAGGGATGAGTGATGCTTTGAAATTTAATAACACGCCCTTAAAATTTAATATCAACAGGCGAAGTTTAATTAGTTACACTTGATCGTTACACGAACAGTGATATCCGGTATGAAACTATTTCAATATCAGAACTTCGCCGACTTCAGACAATTTACAATGAAGCGTCTTTATCAATATATCAAATGAATCAAACTACTTGTGCTCTTCCCGACCGACTTTCTCTTCGATGGCATACTTCAAGGTCCAGAGGTAGTTGGACATAATCTCCTTTGATCGTAATATTTTCAACTGATTTATAGATTTCGTCATCATCAGCCGATAGACGTCCACTGCTGGACGTAGGCCTCCCAAAAAATTCCCACATGATCGGGTAGGGATTCAAACGGGAGGACTTGAGTTGTGGTGCGAGAACCCTTACACTCCATTTATTTAATGATAAACGATAACAAAAAAATAAATAAATTAAAACTAGCCCCTCCGTAATACTGTGAAATTATATTACGAAAATGCTTAAATATTCATTTATATTATTTAATTAACACCCAAAGAAATATTGAATTAGATCCATGGACCACGTGGTACTCCAGAGTAACAATTGTTGGTTTTTTAATCTAAGAAGCAACGACACAACCGTTCACCTGATTTTAAGGGATACGCTTGCTCATCACAATATGGTGCTGGTTACAATATTATACACACTACCAAATTGCGCTCATCGTTTGAGAAATAATGTAAAAGATTGTTATTTCAGTCATTTTACTAACGACAGCGCCCTTCAAACCGGAACACGGTAATGTTTTCACAATACTGTATGTCAATAAGTTAGTAGTTTTTTTTATGTTACGACGTATGACCGTTTTTCATCTGACAAACGATTAGTCTCTCACAATGTCCTCCTAAATTTATTCCTGCCTTGTGATGGAGGATTCCATAGAGGAAGACCCCTCGGAGGAAGTAGCTGTGGATCTGTTGTCCACAGAGTGACGAAGCGTCAGATTTACTGATACAGTTACACCAGTATAAGATATTGGAAACTTCGGGTGAAACCTCAAATGTGTCGGTGGCTGCGTGGACGGGATATAAAGAACGAGGTATCGTTTACATTGCTGTGGTGGAATGTTAGAGGAGAGGGGTTTTAGAATTATGAGTAATAGGTACATAGTCTCTGCTACTTTTTCAGTTAGGGTTATATACACCGCATTGTGCCTGTCGCTTTCGACTTAAGATATCCGAGTCTCGATACCTCAGTAATTACAATAACTACAACACCGTTCAAACCGGAACACGGTACTGTTTACCGGCTGAAATAGGAGTTGCGGTGGTATATAGACAGTGCGGCAACAGAAACCTACCACCAGTAGATACACGAAAGAATTTCACTTCCGCGCAGAGCTAAAAATAATGATAGCGCTGATATAATTGAATATATCAATTTGAAAACAATTTAATGTCAAAGCTCAGTTCCACGTTACGGCTGTGTTTTAATGAGCTGCTGAAAACAATGAAAACAAACGGGAGCCGGATAGCAACGCGGCGGGCGAATCACGCGTCGACCAACTTCATTACACGAACTAACGAACTGAAACGCTGCAGCTCTCCCAATTCCCTGTCACTATCGCTCGTTACCTAATAAGAGTACAGGACTGAAAGATCACGTAAGAGCTACAGACGGAGAGTAGGCAATCGGACAAAACGGATTGTGTATCTTCTAAACTCGTGTAGCGCCAGTTGCAATGTTTACACTACACCACAGCATTCATCCTATTAAACGGTTTGATACTCTTAGATGGTTATCGATCAGAGTTATTGGTAGGTCTCTGTTGCTGGAGACTGTCCAGTTACGCTTACTTCTACCAAATTGTAGTTTTTTTTATTTTAATTACGGGACGTTCACCTGATGGTAAACGATACGCCTTCCCATAACAACGTGCAGCCAGTCATGATGATATATACAGTACTTAATGAGGATTTTTATTAATTAGTCTACAATTCATTATCAAGTAGACATCCTGTTGATCTTGTTATGGTACTTTAAAACTCATAGGTCACGTTTTGTGCTTACAGGATAAACCTGAACACTACAAAAGTCATCTACGTATCATTATTGTCAGAATGTATCCTCTTTAATTTGGTCGCATTCTCAAGATATCTCCCCAACAATGATATATTAATTTTCACTGCTTTAGTATAAGAAACTGAGTTTTTCGGCTACTGCTATTTTTGCTCTTAAGAGTCACTGACCGTAATAAAGTAATGAGATTAATTTTTTTTTAAATATAATTTACTGAAAAATGTCCAATTTCAAAGGAATCCTCCTCTCGAGGCGACCAATCGCGCGAATTGATCGCTTGGTTATCTCGTATCTCAGATTTCGTATCCAATAAGGCCCGCAGGGTTTCCTTTTTTTCTGTAATAGGAATTTATCTTCGGGAATAGGATGGGATCTATTCCGAGAAGACTCGAAACTTTCTCTGTATCTTTTTATTAATTTGAAGTAGATAAAAGATAAACCAATTTTTTTGTATCAAAGAAAAAAGCTATTAACGAGAGATGAAATGGCAAACGAAATTTCATTATTTATGTATTCGTATAGACTAAAACAGGCTAAGTAACGTTCCTTGGCAGAGACCTATATATCCACCAGTGGCTGGTGATGATACTCTTATGCATGTGTTAACGGTCTCGTTGGCTAACATAGACAAACTAAATATTTCCCCATAAAACTAAGAAATCATAGTCCTTACTGACGAGAGAAGATGGATGTATATGTCCCGTGGCAGATTTAGGATTTCTTAATTAAATTAAGGGATGTTATTATTTTAGAATATACATATATTTGTCATAAAAAGAAAGACGAGACACATGCGGATTTTATTCTTTGAAGATCACTCCGTCTAAATGGTTTCCATTGCGACGTAGACACTCGCGGAATCTTTCGAGAGTATTATGAGTGTATCTCGCGAAGGAGGCTCATGGTGGCTCTTGCTGTGTGAGGCGTGGCGCCATCTTGTTGAAACCACGTGTGAGAGCTGTTCGATGGATGTTCTCTTAGTGTCGGTTTAAAAATGCGGCGATAGACATCACCATCAACAGTTACGGTTGCTCCACGAGAATTTTCAAAGAAAAACGGTCCAATTATTCCATTGACAAAAAGACATCAGTCCACTGCGACATCGTGACTGACCAATCGGCACAAATGCCGCGCCAAACTGTAACCCCCTTCCTAGTCCTCCATGCAACCGTTGGAAAAATATTCGAATTTCAAATCCTAAATCTGCTACGAGTCACCTTATATATGTTGGTTGGCGAGATAACAATCTTTGTTACTAGATCATTGTCTATCAAAATGTAAGCATTGCCATAAACACCAAAACTAGGATTGGAAGTATAAATGAGGTTATCCTTTAATCTACAGGCGACTGTTAGCCAAGTTGTTATAATCTAATTCTTTAAAAGGTTAGTATTCTTTACCAATGTCTAGATCTTGCTCCATTGGTAAATGACTGTTGTTCTTCTAGTATATAAAGGCTACATTTAATTGTAGCAACAGATTGTTGACCTAGGTTTTAAAGCGGACCTATTTTTGTTTTGTCAACTTTAAATACGACGGACTGAATACGTATTAAGCGGGGAGAAAAAAAACTTAATCCAAGCCTCCATTTTTAATGAATACCTTCAAAGTAAACAAAGAGAAATTGTGAAATCAATTTCAGAATTTCAGTTCGTTAGTTGAAATAATGAAGTCGAGTACTGTACGGCACTCGACTCTCATTTTTGAGCCTCACTTCGCAATTAAATTAATTATTCCTTCAGTACTATTGACGGCGATGAATCCTCGAGTGTTAGTTACACGAACACTCGCCTCGCATTTTTCATATCGATTGTATTGGAATAAACTGTGCTGGTAATCTCTGTTGCCGGAGATCGTCGAAGTGGGCACCACTGTAGCGCCTATTTCTGTCGGCAAACAGTGTGTTCCGGTTTGAAGGGCGCTGTAACTAGTGTAATTACTGGGTAACGAGACCCGACATCTTACATCTCAGACGAGAAGCGCAATGTGGTGCAGTTAATACCATCGTAACTAGTGCCACGTTGTTATGGGCGGGCATATCACTTACCATCAGGTGAACGTTCCGCTCGTCTCTTCGGGAATTTATATAAACAAAAATACATATTAAGCAAAACAGTTCAATGTAGATGAACACGATAGATGTTACTTTTTTTAATACAAAGAAGCGACTTCACGAGCGGAGTGTTTATATGATGGTAAATGATACGCTCATCCATAACAACGTGGCGTTAGTTAAGATGGTATCAGCCCTGTAGTCTCGGACTAGCAAGAATAGGACTAAGATAAGCCTCGTCTGTTGTAGAAGGCGCTCAAAGGGTCTAGGAGTTTCGCGGGTCTGGAGGGTGTGGGCCCTTATCGCTCAAAAAGCGAACCTGCGTGGGACAGCGTGTGGCTCAGCGATGGTGTCTAGAAGGGTTTGGCCTGTCATCGTCATCGTCATCGTTGTCATCGTCATCGTCATCGTCGTCGTCATCATCATCATCATCATCATCGTCATCATCATCATCACCATTATCATCATCATCGAGAGTTGCCAGTGTTACCAGCTTTTCTTTTAATGACTTTGATGGGCGTCCAGTTAGTTTTGCTGCTATTAATACAACTGGTGTTTTTTTTTATTGTTACTAGACAAGTGCTACCACTACCGTCGCCACCTCGGAATACATCACCTGCTACTACATTACTTAACACCAGGCGGCATTGCAGTCAATGACTGACTTATTTAATTGAAAGAAATAAATCATTTATTCGCCTCACTACGTTTATATAGCATGTAAGAAAAAATCTAACCTAGAAGGCTACGGTACACTAAAACCCATTAAATTTAGTATCAGGATATCTATTCGTTAGTGCCGATAACAAAGTTGATACAGTACGTGACTGCAGTTGGTTGTGTGGCTCGCTCACTGCAGCTTTATTTCTTTTCATTGCTTCAGAGAATTTAGCTGGAACGAGTTCATTTATATCTGCTGTGATGTTTGTTAAAGGATAATGAAGAGCGGGCGAGAGTTCGCGTATCGATTTTACTACTACAACTCAATAAAGTCAACTTTTCGGAATATCATCATCGAAAATTTATGTCGTCTAATAATTATTAAATTTATATTAGCAGTTCATGATTTTTGATTGTGTTGTACACTTTAAAATATATTTAACGTTAATTTTCTCTTAACAAGGTTAATATTTAGGTTAACGTGGATAATTTGAACGTGTTTCGCACGAACGCATTCGTATTTACATTTTTTAACAAAGCGTAATGTTATGACGAGAAAATTAAATTTCAAATATTTAAAAAACGTCACTGAAAATATTTAAATTATACCGTATTTTTTAAGTTCTCAGGGAAAAAATCTAATTAATTAAATTTTTTATATATATAATAACATAGTTTAATGTCTGTATAAACTTAAATTGAAATAAAGCAATTTATTCCTTGTTGATAATTCAAACTACAGTTCCGGCACATTGAATAGTTTCATCATCATCTCAGTTTATGAAGAAATATTGTGCAGTACCATGTGATACACCCGCCCGTAACAACGTGGCTTTACTTAGAATGGCTTACACGGCACCGAATTGCGCTCGTTGGCTTGTGATAAGACATATTTAGTCTCTTTACCCCAGTAATTTCACTAACTACTTCAAATCAGAACTTTTTACTGATGCTAGGTCTTTGTTACCGGCGACTGACTAGGTAGATATTATTGCAGTGCCGATTCCTTCCGCCAAATAGTGCTGTGTATATATTACTGAGTACTGGTTTAAGCTGCGGTGTAGCTAGTGAAATTACTAGGGTAACGAGGCTCAACATCTCATATTTCAAGGTGAGGAGTACAATGCGGTGCAGTGTAAACATTCTAACTCGTTATTATAGTCGGGCGTATCACACCAGCCATACACGTTTACAATCAGGTAAACGTTTGGCTCAACTAAACGCTTTCTTAAATAAAAAAAACGTCCTCAACTTAATAATTTATGTAAGCTACTTATTGTACTATCAGTACAGATATTAAGCTCGAGGTTATAATTTAATACAGCGCCATCTATTGTACAATTTGCTTATTAAACTTGATAAATCTGTTGGCACACCGAGCATCGCCTGGTAACCGAGCCCATTATACTACGTAATAAACCGGACCAACTACAGCTATCCGGACATTTCATATACCGTCTTTTAATCCAGATTTGTGAGAAATTTAACATTATAGTAAAGTTGACGATTGTGATAACGTACCAGCGACGGTGTTAATGTTGCTGACTATTATTACTATGTTTGTCGATCTTGAAGCATTTAAAACCATTAAAGCTGGTAAGGATTTCTCTTTTATGCTTTTCAGGCAACTCTCTCTCTAATCTATTACCATCCACATACTGTAGGTGTGCTACCATCACAGCATTGCTGTGTTCGAAATGTAAAATACCAGAGACAAGTACGTGGTAGGTTCTATTGCTGGAGATCGTATATATAGGTACCATCGCAACTCTTATCGTATTCGACAAATACTAGTGTGCAAATATTACTGCGGTCCGGTTTGAAGAGCGTTGTAGCTAGTGAAATTGACGGGATAACGAGACTTAATATCTTAGTTTCACAGCGGCGAGCATAATATTGTGTAGCGTATATCATCTTAAGCAGTGGCGTGTTGTTATGGCAACTCGAGTGAACGCCTCTCTCGTCTAGTCGATCGCTGCGTAGAATAAAGATAAACAAACTCTCCAGTTTTCAAATAAATCATACTAAGATATAAACCCAATATAAAAATAATTATTCACCTATATAATTATCATCATCACTTCAACCGATGGACGTCTGCTGCTGGATATAGGTCATTTGTAATGTGTTCCACAAAGCATATCTATATAATAATCTTCTATAATCTGTGGTCATATTTTCTGTTTGTCGCCTTCATCTTGAATGAAGTGTTTATTTATATCTATATTATCTCGAAACAAATATAGGTTCTGTGTATGACATCCTGTTTGATCTCGTTATTTATTCGACGACACGAACAGACGAACAAGATGTTCACCTGATAGTAAGCGATACCCTTACCCTTAAAGCACTCCATTGTGCTTGTCGCCTTGTGGCGCAAAATTTCATATCTCATTAATCCAGTACATGAATAAGGTAATGTTTGCACACTACTGTTTGGCGGCTTCAATAGGAGTTGCGGTGGTGTACCTAGCACGATTTCCGGCAACAGAGACCTATCACCGGACAGATATTATATTTAATATATGAACGTAACAAAAATCCAGTTCTGAATTCAGTTTTATTAAGCCAATTTACATCATTACGGAGTCTGAAGGGGAGCCGCGTAATAACACGAAATGGTACTGTATAATATTCGCATTAAAGGGTCCTTTATTGTCATTCTTATCGACTATCAAGCGATGCTGAGCATCTTTGCGGTACTGCGGCTGACATTAATTGGAGGACATTTTTGATATACCCAGAAATAGGTCAGAGGGTCACAATCCACGTTTTGAATTATAATGTAAGCACTGAAGTGTCTGCTCGCAACGTTAAAGATTAGATCGAAAATAAAAATCCTATAATGAACAATAATAAAGTAGCTATCGCCATCATCATTAGGCGCCCCTCTTCTCGGAGAAAACTGATTTGATCCTCAGCTATTCTTTATTTATGCTCGATCCACTCCTTTATATGGTTAAACCATTTCATCCACTGTCACAACATTCCTCTTTTTTTAGAATTTAGAGCTCTAAGATAAACCTTGTAATCTTATCAAGGGATCTTCTTTAAATGTTACTATAATAGGCAATAACTTGAAGAACCAGAGGAATACGTCTCCAGTTCTTTCTTTGAGCGTCATGATAAAATCTGAGAAGGTATTTCTGTGTTATTTCAAGTTAAAGAGTCTTTAGCTGAAGAGAAGGAGATGTATCATTTAACAGACGATCGGATAAATCGATCAGAAAGCGCAGATGTCGGATTTCAAATGGAAAAGGAGCAAGTTGTTTAGCGTAATGGAAATTCGTTTCATGAAAAGGTTTCGATTTTGATTCGATCTGATTGTGTCTCATGGAAAATGAAATCGCGAATAGGAGAGAAAAAAAAAAGCGAAGCAAACGTATACAATAGAAGATACGTTAACAAGAAACGTTAGAGGCATAATATTTTTTGTTGTGGTATAGAAGTAGGAAGTGGTTGTTTTAACTGCAGCCTTTAGTACTTCGATACTTATCATCATCATCAGCTGATAGATGTTTTCTGCTGGACATAGATATCGCCCAAAAATTCTCACGTCAATCGGGTAGGGATACATATAGGGGGGACTTGGACTGTGGGATTTCCCACCACGCTGATCCAATGCGGGTTGGTTTGTAGTCACATCTACAGCCTCGTTTGTTGGTTAGCAGGGTGCATTAGGAGCAGATGAGGTTAGTTTAGAATCCCGTGAGATGTTGTGCTATTACAAGCCCCCACCCCCAATGTGATACGTAGGTTTATTTTTATTCTACAAAGCAATGAGATGAGTTGGATGTTCACCTGATGATACAACATCATGATTTCAATCGATGCACGAACGTGATACGCCTACCCGTAACAAATCGGCGTAAATTAGAATGGTATACACAGTACCACATTATGATTGTTACCTTGAGAGATAAGAAGTTAAGTCTCGTTACCCCAGTAATTGCACTAGCTACAGCGCCCTTCAAACCGAAGTATAGTAATGTCTGCACAGTAATGTTTGTCGGTTGCAATAGGCGCTGCGTTGGTACCTACTTAGACGGTCACCAGCAAAAGAGACCCACCACTCGTAACCAGGTCCAGATCGACATATATATATATAAATATATATGTTTACTTGATAGTAATGTCAAAAAGGCAATGGTACATTTTATTGACTTCCGGTTTATTTGTTTGAGGTTATGTATGCCGAATCTAAGATCATTTATACAATTTTGTAATACCCGCACACAAGTTTAGATACTGTTTTTTTTAGTATTTCATCATCATCAGCCGATAGACGTTCACAGCTGGACATAGCCCTCGCCCATAATTCCCACATCGATCGGGTAAGGATTTTTAGTATTTACTAAAAGATAATATAATCGTCTCTATAATATTTATTTTTGTTGCCTTTATAAAGAAATTACTCAATTTTAGTTTAGCATAATGTCTGTGCTGTCCATCTTTTTGTTGACCTATAGCTTCAACTGACTCGAGGTACAGGTAGTCCCACTGGTGGTACGTCTCTGTTGCCAGAGATCATTTAGGTAGGTACTACCGCAGTGCTCATTTTCACCGTCAAACAGCAGTGTATAAACATTACTATGTTCCGGTTTGAAGGACGACGTAAGTAGTGAAATTACTGGAGTACCGAGACTCGTCACCTTGTCTCATGGCGACAAGCGGATTGTGCTTGGTTATACCATCCCAAAATAGCGTCACTTTATGAGCAGGCGTATCACCATCAAGTGAACGTCTCGCTCGTCTCGTCGCTTCATTGTATAAAAAAATTGGTAGGAGGATCATTAAGAGAAGACCATGTATAGACATAGGGGTAATCTCAAGTCTAATGGAGCGAACAGATGAATCGTTGGAAGCTGATGCCATTAGTATTTGATTGCAGAAGCCGATTTGTTTTGGTTGAAGAACGGGATTTGTTTTGGTTCCGGTTACCAGCTGCCCCGATTCTGCATATCCTTTAGGATATACAGAACTCCTAAACATAGTATATGATACTCATTATTGTTAGTGCATTTTATGTTCACCTGAGAGTAAGTGATACGCCTGCCGGTAACACCGTGGCGCTCGTTAGGACGCACTGCACCAAACTGTACTCACCGCTTCGAGACATAGGATATTTTGTCTCATTACCCCGGTAATTATCCAAAAAATGCCGACGAGCTCGATGTGATGCAGTGTACATCATCATAACAGGAGCAGCAGCTATGGTCATTGTGACGATTTTTTTATTTTTTTTACAGCGTGTACGTTTTATATGTACTGAGAAATAATACTTTATACTGTGTATCATTATCATCCATTCAGATCAGATAGAGCTTCGTTCTGCGAGGAGTTGAGGGAATTATATGCATGTAGATGAAGCTCATGCTATGTGGCGTGTACTTAGACCGACGTCCAGTACTAGAATGATATAGCTGGCTGGTAACCTGAACTTCAAATCAAATAATAGTCTACAGAAATGATGTATATATAATAGAATCCCGATGGTTGAAAAATTTTTTTTTTTATCATCAGCGGATAGATGTCCACTGTTGGACATTCTCTCCCCCAAAGATTCCCAACTCGAGCGAGTGAGGATTTGTATGGAGGCGGATTTGGGCTGTTTCCTACTACGCTGGCCCAACGAGGGTTGGTGAGAGCGAGAGCCTCGTTTCCACGACGAGCAAGTATCACAATCAAGATCTGGTGAGTTGTCTTGCAGATCTCCTTACACCCCTAATTATTTTTATTTATAGTATTTTACCTTATAAAACTAGCTGAAGCGGAAGCTGTCAAGGTCTGTGATTCTTGGACTAGACACATTTCCTGTATTACTAATAAAAAATAAATAAAACTATAGTTCTGGATTTAGTTATACCTTTAAAAATTTCTTGAATATCTTAAGTGATTAAGATATTGATTAGTGCACTTGTGACTTAAGTTGATTACTTAAGATGTAACTTTAAAATTAATGACCTCTTTTAATTTAAGTTATTCTAACTTTATTATGTGAAACAAAAATTTAATGCATTTAATAGACTACATGTGATATTTAGTATGGAAGCGCTTAAAGTTCCGGTTGGTAAGAGGCTTACTGTAGAACTTACCACGGTAACGACTCACGTAGGATCTCAATTCATTTCTGTATATCGTACAGCTTCATGTATTCACTCTTAAGCTGTTCATACACTAGAGTACAATGTTACATAGTTTAAATATTATATAAGCTTATATACAAAACAATCTTATATTCGCTGTAACACTAGCTGTTCCCTATTCGCTTCACTGATCGTAACACCCCCGCAAATCCCTTTGGGGGTGGAATTTTGTAAAATACATTCATAGATGACTTATACTATAAGGAATATTTCTTCTAAATTCCAAGTCTCCAGGCCATATACCTTCAGAGATATCGCGATGAGTCTACATAGGTGGAAATCTTTTATATATGTATAGCTAATGTATACAACCAAATGCTCTTTCGTCTGTCAACATATGTATTATATATATCTTATATATTATATATATGTATTATATATATTATGTTTTCCATAGTTAAATGACGCAATGATTAGCTTTTTTATTATTTTGCGAAGCGACGAGACGAACGAGACGTTCCTCATGGTAAGTGATACGCTTGCCCATAACGTGGCGTTAGTTAGGACGATGTACGCAACTACAATGTGCTCGTCGCTTTAATACGAGATGCCGAATCTAGTTATCTCAGTAATTATAGCTGCAACGACCTTCAAACCGGAACACAGTAATGTTTGCACACTACTATTTGTCGGCTGTAGTAGGCGGTGCGGTAGTGCCCACCTTTTTTTTGGTTATCCGGAGATAATCATCTAGGGTGAAGACGAGGTTATGTGGTATTTTATCCGACTAAACCTCCATGGGTGGTCACCTTCGGTGGGTTGTGAGAGGCCCCGGGATTTCCTACGGAACGCACTAGTGCCTCCCGGGACTACGTCTAAAGCACATCCTGGAGAGTGCTGTAGCACTCTCGCTTTGGTACATTAGACCACCTCGTACCTGTTCATCTCAGGCTCTCTTAGTGGACAGTGAGGGTCCAACCTTCAAAGCCCATAAACCTGCAAAACCTTTTAGTTCCCTTCTACGACAGGAAAGGCTTACCTTAGTCCTATTCTTAATACCCTGAGACTACAGAGCAAGCGGTGGTACCTACGTAGAGCAGTCTCCGGCATTGAAGACCTATTAACAGTATTGAGAAGCTGATGTATATGTTATAAATTTATACATATAAAAAAAAAATAATAATTAATTAATATATTTAATAAACAGTTTCGCTCGTATGTGTGTGCACCTTTATATTATCCGATTTCAATGTAATATGATGTAGTGATTCAATTGAATCGAACCCGTATACCCGGTAACGTTTACAATATATGGATCGCAGTGATCGTATAACCATTTGCATTCCAACCCTGCTTTCACCTCTCACCCCCCATTTATATGAACTGTTTTACTCGTTTTCTATTCTCTTATTATCTCTTCTAACATCTCATCTCTATATTCTCTTCTTCGGCGTCATGGATATTATAAAAAATAAACGGTGTAAATAAAGATGAATTCTACTGGTGCTTAGATCTTATGTTGGAGACTGTATAGGTAGGTACTGTGCAATCGTTACTATGTTCCGGTTTGAAGGGCGCTGTAGCTAATGAAAATATTGGGGTAATGAGACCTTATGTCTCAAGGCGATGAGAGCAATGTGATGCACTGTATATCATTCTAACTGGCGCCACGTTGCCATGGGCTGATGTGCACTTACTATCAGGTGAAACGTTCAGCTGATCGTCAAATAAAAAAAATACTTGATATCCTTTTGAAAGAAAGCAAGTCCTTTCCTTCAGTGTGTTATAGTTATAGTTATAATTAGATAGGAGTGGTCTGCTTTTCTTCTTTCAAAATACCTCTGTGGCTTAATGGTTAAACACTGGTCTAGTAACACGGAAGTTCATGGTTTGGTTCCGGAGCGCACATGATCTAGACTTTTAAAGGTGGTTGAATTTCTATAGACTTCACTATTGTACTAAACCTACCACCATTGCTGTATTATAATCAAACGAGACTGCTTTATCACCATCAATTTGTGACCATTGACCACTGCATGCGGTTTCTTTATATACTTCTACGAAGTGACGAGGTCAGTTGGACGTTCACCTGATGGTAAGTTATACGCTCGCCCATAACACACAGCATATTATACATAGCACCAGATTACGCTCGGAGCCTTGAGGCATATTAGATTAAGTCTCGTTACCTTAGTAATTTCATTAGCTACAGCGCCCTTCAAACCGGAACATAAATATTAACGCAGTACTGTCTGTCGACTGCAATAGGCGCTGCGGTGGTACCTACCTAGGGTGTCTCCGACAATAAAGGTTTTCTAGTGGTGAACGCTTAAGCTAGAAACGTTAACCGTTAACCGGATGTTGTTAAAAAAATATCTTCACTTTAAACCGGCAGAGGAATATCCAAGTCAAGTTATCCAAGTTGAAATAAATCATGGCTTCAATATGAAATGAATCACCCGGAAATAACATTTGGAGCCCGGAGCAATTGCTCGAGAAATTGTGTATACGATTTCCTATAAAAATCTAACGTCGGATATCTTACCATCTTTTAAAGCTATTGAAACGACAAATGGGGGGAAAGCCGTTGGGAGTGGTGAATGTGAAGGTTTTTTTTATGCTTTTAAGCAAAAAGAGAAGAGGTGTAAGGGATCCCGCACAACCTGCTCTGGCTCCCACTAACTCACATTGGGCCAGTATGGCGTGAAATGGCAGAAATCCCCCCATATGAAGCTCTAACCGATCGATGTGGGAATCTAGCAGTGGACTTCTATCGGATGATGATGATGAAGCAATGAGGGGATTAGGACGCTTCATCTGATGGTTCAAACCTCCCATAACAATGTGGCGCTAGTGAAGATAATATCCACAGCACTACCTCGCGTTCATCATTTTGAGTCGTAAGGTGTTAAATCTTGTTACCTAAATAATTACACTAGCTGCGGCGCCCTTCAAACCGGTACGATCTTTGCACAGTAATGTTTGTCGGCTGCAAAGGCGCTGCGGTTGTTCCTGCTAATACGGTTTCCAGCTACAGAGACCTACCATCAGTAATCAGAACCACCTAAAGTTAGAATTAACAGATGTGGCACAGTAGATGACAACTTCCTGTGTAACAATCAAACAAAGATTCCCTCTTCGAATCCACAGCCTCATTTCCTACTCGAGATCATATGAATATTTTTGTATTTATTTAGGGTTTAAGCGAAAAATATTAAAGATCTAATATTTCATTATAGATCATAGGAGTGTAAGGTCTCGCACACAACTCACGGCATCCAAGCCAATCCCACCTGTTCGCGGTGCACCCAGCTAGTCAACAAACGAGAATCTGGCTCCCACCAACCCGCATTGGACCAGCGTGGTCGGAAGTGGTCCAAATCCCCCCTTATGAAGTCCTACAAACGACGGCCCCCGGTACCCCGTGTTACGGGCGGCACTAGAGTCTATCAGCTGATGGTGGTGGTGGTGGTGTTAGATAATTTATTTGACCTATTATTAGAAGACAAAAAATTGATCTTTTGTTTGATCTGTAATTTGATTAATTTGATGCATCTCCTCAGCTGCTTACTGCTTACTCTTAAAAGTAACACTGTAGAAATTTTAATACTAAAACATAGATATTTAATAGATCATGTTTCAAGGATTCTTCACGCCTGTAAAATAAGATGAGGGTGTATTAGGAAATGTAGAGTTTTTAATCAAAATGCAAAAGGAGCGGAGTCGTAAAATCTATTACGTCTCCAGGAATTACTGAACGCCGGAGGCTGGATAATGAAATGGGATACGATACGTGACTCGGTGCCCCGGCACCAGATTCTGCCGCCGTGCCCCCCCCCCCTATTCTTAATTTTCTTTGATTGCTTTTTTATTGCCGTACTCCGGGAGGTGTCTCGTCCATTGTATCACGTGGCGTATTACAAATTCGATCTGAATTAAACCCCGAATGCGTCCGTGTCGCAGTGGTTAACACCCCATCTAAAAACACGAGGGTTGTTGGTTCGATTGAGCGTACGTGGTGAAGTTTCGTTCGTTGCGTTACTTTTTTTATTTAACGAAGCAATACGAGTGGGATGTTTCGTCATCATTATCAGCCAATAGACAACCACTGCTGGACATAGGCCTCCACGAGTGGGATGTTCACCTGATGGTAAATGATGCGTTCATAACGTGGCGCTAGTTTAAATGATATATACTGTACTACATCGCGCTTGTCGCCTGATACGTAAGATGTTGTCTCGTTACCCTAGTAATTTCACTAGTTACAGCGCCATTCAAACCGGAACACAGTAATGATTGCACACTACTGTTTATTGGCTACAATAGGATCAAAAATCAATCTCATCTGCTTGTGGTGGACTCTGGTAATGAACAAACGAGCCTCTTGCTCCCACGAACCTGCATTGGGGGCAAGGTGAAGATTTTCGGAGGAGGCCTATGTCCAGCTGTGGATGTCTATAGACATGATGATGATGCTGATGATAGACGCTGCGGTGGTAGCTGTAGACGGTAAAGACGGTCTCCGGCAATAGAGACATAACAATAGTAAAATGTCTAGCTCGTCTCGTCCCTTGATCGATTGAAGGAAATTTCGAATCTTGGGCATGTAGTTTGTGGAGGAACTGCTGTGCTGGGTAACGGTGTCCAGTGATAAAAAACTGGAAAATGGCGTAGTGGAATAAATCAAAAGATTCCGCGCGGCATAAATCATACGGATACAGCGACGTGGCCCCGAGGCAATCGCGTGCGAAAATAAAATGTTTGTTTCTCTATAAAATTCTCACTGTCGGCCGAAGTGCCGTTTCCGCTTTGAATGACACCGTCCGTTGTTCTCCCGCTACGCTCCACTTCTGTACGGTTTTTTTCATAACATCGTCTTTCCGTTTCCTGCAGCTAGAAAGCTCACAGAATAGATATTACAAATAGGCATCGCACTCTGCGATGTGTTATTATTACAAACGGAAATTGTTTATTGTATAGTCAAGGAAAGAGTTCGTGTATCTATCTAGAAATATCACTTGGAAATAATGTATGTAAGAGTTTATGTTATGCTTTTCAAAAGAAAACGGTTTAATTATAATATATATAATAATAGCAGATAATATATATACTATTAATTTCAGGTTAGGTCACAATATTAGAATAAATGTATGAAACATACTGGTCGATAGATCTGTTCCTGGAGACCATCTAAGTGGGTACTGTTATGGTGGAGTCGCGGAGGCAGAGCAGTGTCTGTATTGCGGTTCACTGTTCTCCCTGCCTTATGCGAGTGAGCGGTGCCCCACTGCTGATGCTGCGGCGGTGGGGCCATGGGAGAAGTTTCAGTATCACACTACGCCACTCTCAGTGTCGTTCGGTCCTGTATAACAGTTGACGGCTGAGCCCAAGACCAGTCCAGGTATAGGAAATCGAGAAAGTTTTCTCTCTTGGCTCACGTAGTCTCTGGGTGACCGGTTGCTTGGCTGACGATAAGAGTCTGAGAAGAGGATGTGCTGTATGTTCCGGTATCTTACAAAGGTGGAAAGGGTGGGCGAGTGTCTTCTGAGATAGGGCCGTGCGGCGCTGGCGGTATAGGTAAGTGGTCACCATCAACAATTTCATTTCCTATAAATAAAAAAAATCTGTTTCGTTCATGTATTATATTTGTTTATATTCAACAGTAAAATTTCGCTAGGGGTTGTATAATAAATTGGTGGAACATCCGGTTACCTGTTACAGTGAAGTAAAGTGATACAGGGTCACTAAATCACATTGAAGCTGCGGCCGTCGAAGGCTCAAATGGAATTGTTTGCGAGGTTTCACGTTAATTGAATAAACTAGTGAGAGGATCCGGATGTCGCAGCTCGGTAACGAATTGTACGACAGCATTAATAGAGAACGGAAACAGCCTCCCAGTTTAAGCGATCCTATGTATTAAACTTTTATTTACTGCTCTCTTCAGAGGGGTAGATACTCTTGTCTTCCCGTGTTGGCTTCAGATTTGTGTTGACGTCATACTGTAGGTGGACTGAAGATCTGATGAGTCGCGTAAAGCCGCTTGATGCGAGCAACGTGGCGCGGTCGATGTGGACATCTTTGGGGGAGGCTTACGTCCAGCAGTAGACATCTATCACCTGATGATAATGAAGATAGGAAGCACAGCAGCAACGAAAAAATAATTTTTGCTTTAGTGTATGGTGTTGATGTTCAGTAGCAGTTGTTACGAGAACTTAAGTGAAGGTAAATGGAACCTATGCAATCAGCACCCAGGTGTGGTAAAGCCGAGATGCTTACACTTCCCATCCATGATGCGGAGGTCGAAGAAAGGTTTCAGATAAATGCGTAAACCTACTTAACAAATATTAGTGGGGTAGATTAGAATTTTTTTTTTTCAACGAAACCACGACGACAGTTCACCATATTCCGCTCGTCGCCTTGAGACATGAGATCTTAAGTTCCGTTACTGCAGTCACTTCAGCAGCTACAGCGTCCTTCAAACCAAGACGGTATTTTTCAGTCTCGTTACCCAAATAATTACTGTCTGCAGCGGCCTTCAAACCGGAACAATGTTTGCCACAGTTTATTTGTCGGCGGAAATAGAAGCTGCTGTGGTACCTACTTACACAGCATCCGGCAACAGACACCTACCAGGAGTATATATACACTATTAAATATTTGTTTTATTTATATCCAGGTCTATTTTGGACTAACCAAGTCAATAGTGAGTCGGACAGCTCCGCAATCCTTTCATCCTGAATCATACAGTAGATTATTCAATATGCTCTGAACACACCAGGAACGGAAACCAGTTAAACCAAACCGTATATTTCAGGAACCAATCTGTATTCACTAGTTTTGTATACTCGGTTGTAAACTGTTGTGTAGTATAGCTGTTTTTTTATACCATTAAGCGACGGGATGAGCGTTCACTTAAAGATAAGTGATACCCCAAATACTCCCCGCTCGTAACAACGTGACGCGAGGATGTTATACACTGCGCCACATTGTGTTCGTCGTTTGAGTCATAAGGTGTCGAGTCTCGTTACTCCAGTAAATACACTAGTTACAACGCCCTTCGAACCGGAACACAGTAACTGGCAGCAACAAAGACCTACCACTAGCGAAGTTAATTTTTTGTAAATAAAACACTGTCTAGATTTTTTTTTATTTTTATAACAGACTAAAGTTCTTCAACACTCTTTTATTAGTACTAGATCTGTTGCCGGAAACCGTCTAGGTATCATCGCAGCTTCTATTTCTTCCGGTGAAGAGCAGTGAGCTAACATTACTGTGCTCTGGTTTGGAGGACGCTGTAACATGTGAAATTACTGGGGTAATAACACAACGTTTGGTTTGTTGGGTAGCTCGAAGATTTCAGTGTTAACGAAGTCGTTTCCGGTAACGGAATAAATAGTAATTTTATCGTAGCTCGTAATAAAATAAATAAAACTTTTAATTATGAAAACATCAATACTTAATTAATGATATCATCGTCATCATCATCATCGTCAGCCGATAGACGTCCACTGCTGGGCATAGGCCTTCCTCAAAGATCCCCACTTCGATCAGTCTTGCGCTGCCCACCTCGCCGCATACTAAAGACCGTCGATTTAAAGGGTTCGCATGGAGGGATTTGGGCCACTTCCCACCACGCTGCCCCAATGCGGGTTGGTGGAAGGATTAATAATATTCAATATTTTATTTATTTATGTTTAATTAAATAAAACGACATGAAGGGCGCCAATTAGGATGATATACACTACATAACTTTATGTTCGTCGATTGAGAAATGACATGTTAAATCTCTTTTCTCCAGTAATTTCTCTCGCTGCAGCATCTTTGAAAACGGAACCTGTTACTGTTTGTGGACAGAAGTAGGAGCTGCAGTTGTACATAAATTCTTTTTTATTCAAGAAAGCGACGAGAGAAGCAGGTCGTTCACCTGATGGTAAGCGACACACCTGCCCATGGCAATGTGGCGCTAGTATGATATATACTGCACCATTCCGCTCATCGCCTTCAGACATAACATGTATAATCTCTTTACCTAAATAATTACACTAGCTGCAGCGCCTTTCAAACCGGAACAGTAATGTTCGCATAGAACATTTGTCGGCGGAAACGGAAGCTGCGGTGGTACCTAAACGGTCTCCAGGAACAAAGACCTATCTCTGTTGATATTAAGTACTATCTGTGTTCAGCCTGATGTAGACCATCAAAGCCTTCAACAACCAACCCTTAACCGATATTCTATAATAATACATTAATCGTACTTTACATCTGTAAATAATAACTAAATATTAGTTAGCTTGACACTTAGCGGATGATAAGTTAGCACTTAAGTAGAACATTAGCGGGGGCCATAAGTTGTAAGGTGTTGCTTAATGTCGCACTAAAGCACCACGAAACCGGAGCGCTTCGGCATTATTTGTAGCGAACGTTATTACTGTTTATGTCCGCCGTGTTACCTGTAACGCTTTGCTGTATCCATTACTGAGGGTGAGCGTTAAACTGCAAGAGTTACGGCTAACCGGAAATCAGGTAATATAACCGGAAACCGTGTAATATAGCACGCTTTTATTGTTGCGCTTTTAATGCCGGGAAGGGAATCGATTACTGGTGGTAAGTCTCCGTTGTTGGAGACCGTCTTAGTGAGTACCACCACAGCGCCTATTGCAGCGGTTGTATGCAAACATTAACGTGATCGGGTTTGAAGGGCGTTGTAGCCAGTGTAATCGAAGACTCGACATCTTATGCCTCAAGGCGACGAGCGAAATGTGGTGCTGTGTATATTATGCTATTTAGCGCCATATTATGGATGATGGTATCATTTACCATCAGGTCGACATTCCACTTATCTCGTGGCTCAGCACACGTATATGTCTATGGGTCTAGCTATTGTCGTACACTACAACACCAGCTATACCCTGGTGATCATCTTATCTAAATCGGTTCAACCGTTTTACAGTTTACCAACTACAAAGTACAAAAATAAAATCCTTTTTGTAATTAAGTAGTAATGTTAATGATGTAAGGGGGTGTAAGGATTCTTCGCACAACTCGCGGGATCCGAGCCAACTTCACCAGCTCGTGGTGCACCCTGCTAATCAACAAACAAGACTGGCTTCCACCAACCAGCATTGGGCCAGCATGATGGGAAATGACTCAAATCCTCTCATATGAATCTCCACCAGATCGATGTGGGAATCTTTGGAGGAAGCCTGGGTCCAGCAGTGGACGTCTATCAGCAGATGATATTTAAAGGTGTCCTTATGTTAACGTATTAAGGGATAATTTTTATATATTATGATTTTTATGTTACTTAAATTTATTAACTTTATATATTTCTACTAGATTCTTGTTTTTTTTTTAAATGACAATAATATTGGAATATTACTACAGAACAGTCAAGTTGTGAATTGAGCTACTTTCTTAGATTTTTCTTAGGATACCTTAAAGTAGCTTGAATACAACAACAAGAAGTTTTTCATCGAGCGTGATAGAAGAATTGTCTAGAGTCGGCACCATCGGACAATATCTCTAGTATTAGGTTGTAACTCCCTTTAGTAACTTATTTGTATAAAAAAAATGATAGTTTTTTTTAAATAATCGTCATTTAAATAATTGTTTAAATTAAACAAGGGTAGGTTCATGTGTTGCTGGGGGAGTTGATGATAAGCGCTATAGAATCGTATTCGCGATTCCATCTCGCAGCGAGGCCCGACTTGGAAGTTATAGTTTGAGAGCGATGAAGTTACCCCGGTTAAGTTAGACACTTGCTCGAAAGTTACACCGTCGGGTAACTTATTTGCTGAAGAAGTTTTTTAAACTATAGCGCCTCATTTTTAATTAACCCTTCGTACGTATTTGTACGTACAGAGAAATGCAGCGCTGGCTAGGTTGGTACACACAACATCAAGTGCTTGTCAACTTAGCGCGTAAGTTATTGTCGTTACCTAAGTAATTTCACTAGCTACAACTCCTTTCAAACCGGAACAAAGTAATTTTAGCTTCAGCTTAATAACCTAAAGCTGAGCCATCCCCGTCTACACCATTTGCTTCAACAGAGGACTAACGTAATACTATTTCAATTTCACAGTCGCTGCATTAACAAAATTTAACAGGACGAACCGGAAATACAGGTTCCATTAACAGAACACATCGAATATAATTTCCGAGCCTTACATCCGCCTGTGGAAATGCATCTGCGAGCGTAATGGGCATTGCAAATACATTTAACTATCAATTTTAATAGCAAACAAGTTAATTAATTTTCCTTTTGAAACTCGTTCTGTTTACGGCAGCCATCATGTAATGAGAGCACAGCATCAGGCATTATTAAAAAAAAAAACTTTGTTTATATATTGACGATACCAGCCGGAAGTTAAACTAAATTATTATTATTCCTCTCTATAACAGTGCACTAAGCAGTGGTCATCGCTTTGAGACATGAGAAGTTAAGTATCGTTACCTCAAGTAATTTCACTAGCTGACACTTGCCCATATTGCAAACATTTAGACTCACCAGAGCATGCTCTGTTCGAATGCATCAAATTTGCAGAGGTGAGAGAGAAAACGGAAGGAAACGATGGAAAAGTAGAAGCGGAAAACGTGATAGAAAGAATGACGAAAAATAAAGAAGGATGGGACAAATATGCTCAAGGAAATAACAGGAGTAAGGGAAAAAGATGAAAGGCATAGACAAGAAGCTATAAGATAAAAGGCAAAAGCCTCCCTGGAGTAATGCACAAGCGGTTCCAAAGAGGATAGGAGAGAAAACGGAAGGGGGTTTAGTCCGTAGGCTACTGAGAAAAGTGCTCAGCAGAGTCGGGCATACCATAAGGCCCGGGCCCATGGCTATCCATGAGGATTTCCTCTTGGCAACGAAAAAAAAAACGTGGCTGAGATGCGAATGTTAAGATGGATGTGCGGTCTGACCAGGATGGATAAAATTAAGAATGGATATATAAGAGGAAGTCTGAATGTTCCTCCAGTTACAGAGAAATTGAGGAGCAAGAGGTTAACGTAGTAAGGGCATGTTATGCGAAGGGATGACGTATAACAAAGGAAGTGATGAGAATGAACGTGAGTGGATATAAGGGTAGAAGAAGACCGAAGAAAGTGTGCATGGATTGTGTGAAAGATGACATGTGTAAGAAGAGTGGGAGTTCAGATATGGCGGCTGATAGAAGGGTATGGAAGAGAAGTACATACTGTGCCGACCCTACATAGCTGGGAAAAAAGGAAAGGGGGATATATCCTATTGATATCCAGTACTTAACATAGGCTTAGATCTATTCCAGAGTCATCGAGCATAGTATGCTTGTTCAAATGGTAGCTGCCTCTTCGTCGATTTTTTTTTCTACTTGTAAAATATTGTATTATATATTAACATGTTTTCAGGTTACAGCATGGGTAGAGTGATGGTGGAGTTTCTATTATACTATTCACTCATTTGATTGTAGGACACCAACCATTGTATTCAAATGACAAACCAAATAACAATTGTTATAAAAACTAATATTAAGTCCATGAAAAAAATATGTAAAAGTTATGAAAATATCTAAAAAAACTTATAGTTTTGATCTATTCCAACTTTTCTGAAAGCAAAATCTCAGTCTCGGAGTTGATCATGTTATTTCAAACATAACTAAACTCGTTTCGGATAATATTGGTTTAGTACCATGTGAGGGGCCTCCCAACCCTACGTCTACCGGTACGCGTACTGCCCCATAGGCCTTCAGCCCTACGAGCAATGCGCTCTGCCCACTGCCACTTAAGTCTAACAATCTTTTGGCCTGTTATATTACATTATATTAAAACTTATGTGCTTATAAATATATATATATATATATATGGAGATAAGAATGATGTCTAATGACCTTATGATACCTACGCCAGTTATGGTAGGAGGCCCTGCATTGGAAGCTGTTGACGAATATATTTACCTGGGACAAATAGTTCACCTTGGTAGGTCCAACTTCCAGAAAGAGGTTCGACGAATCCAATTTGACTGGACGGCATCTGGGAGGCTGCTGAGACACAGATGTTTATATATATGTATACGGAGATTAAAAATTGCTATAATTAAGTGGCATTGCTCGAAGGACGGACGGCCGATGGAGCAGTAAGCTTTTCGAGTGGCGCCCGCCTATCGGTAGACGTGGTGTTGGGAGATCTCCCACAAGGTGGACCGACGATGTGGTGAGAATTGCAGGAACCCACTGGAAGCGACTAACGCTGGATCGATCGATGTGGAGATCTTTGCGGGGAGGCCTGTGTCCAGTAGTAGACGTCTATCGGCTGATGATGATACGGAGAGTAATGATTACATAGTACAAAATTTTAAGTCCAGCTTCGATTCGATCGAGAAAAAACAGTACCATCAAAACAGATATACGAAGTTTAAGTAATCTTTATAATGGTTTACTTAAAGTATTTAAAGGACGACATTTGTAGGTAGACCCAAAAATAACGCTTAAATAGTTAATCAATTATTTTACTAATTCTCACATAATCTTTGTGATAAAATAAATAATAAGTTTAAGGGTAGGTGAACGTTTTAATACTTGAGTAAGATCAATCTCACCCGTAACAGAGCTTTCATTTATTTAACATTTATGATATCACTTAAGAGGTAAACCTCTTAAGTATTTATTTAAAATTCTCACGTAATGAAAATACCTCGTTGGGAATTCACAAAGAATTCTTCGGAGTACTCCTCAAAGTTTTTGGGCGCGGGTTTGCTTGAGTAGACCCCAGTACCATGTTTTATATTACCAGAAATTACCATGTACATACACATTACTAGAGCAGTCCAACTGTAATAGTAGATTTCTTAGTAAATCTTAGTTCTTAGAAGAGTAAGCTAGTAAAATTGTTAGAGTAACGATTTACTATTGTAACTCGAAGTAAATAATTCGTTTGTTACAGAATAAGAACTGCACAGACCAAGAGTCAGACTAACATTGAGCCCCTCTTCCTGAAAGTCAGTCATTTTCAGTCGACTATTTTTAATATTAATAGAAACATAAATCATTATGACACTTTTTAATTACAGGAACAATATAAAATTACGATTTATCGAAACTAAAATTCTTAAATGTTTTAAATAATTAATTTAGTCTTTAATCGTATTGATTTTTAGCGGAAATACCAAAGTGTCAACATAACGGAACTGTCAATTGCAAGTCTTTTAAATTTCATACAAATCGAGGTGAATAGAGAAAACATAATAAAATATAGTTACATTAATTTTACGGTAGATGGCAGCACCGTGGAGCGCTCATATACTTTTCTCTAAGGATAATTTCCTCGAGTCTGAGGATCGTGGTCAGGGTTACAGTTGCTGTCTGTAGAAGACAACGAGTCTTGGTCGGTCCATGTTATTATTGAACGACCATATGATCATTTGCTGTTGATATTCCCAACAGAAAATAAAAAACATCTTTACTGCTTATATCACTATTACATATACATTTTTAATTAAGATCTCTTGCTGAGAGGAGACCGCTCAGCTGACGCTGACGGGAACAGCAACTCCGACTACTGCTGGTTGTCAGTCGCCGCTTACTTCCCCAGCTGAAGAACTCATTGTTATGGTCTAGTATATTACAATAAGGTCAAAACTTATCTCCTCACTTAGTCATCCTTTTCCTACCATCATCATCGGTTAATAGACACCCATTGCTAGATATTGACTTGATCAGTCTGTCTCGCGCTGCTCGCATCAAAATTGACTAAAGATGAGAAAATCTATAGAAAAGCTACGGTCTATGACATAGCCTATACTATTGCTAGATTTAAGTGACAATGGGGATGACAAATTGCTGAAAGAACAGTAAGATCCTGAAGAGGCAGCCGCATACCGGTAGATGTAGTATTGGAATGCTTTTTTGATATACCGCCTCAGATTTTATACTAATACAATATTCAGTCTTTACAAATGGTTACAAAGGATCTGTACAATATTCAGATGGTGGTATTGCAAATGTGAGCTTTAGTAAAGTAATGCGCGAGACCCTTATCTTTCGCATTTACGACAACCCGACGACCGGATATAAATAAATGTTGAAAAGGGTAGCGTCCTGTTCAAGATTGATTGCGCTGCGGAGATAGCCCGCGGGTGCGATTTGCGAGCGCACTCTCCTTTAAATTTTCCTTTGGTTCACATTGAAAGTTAGTTTATATTAAAACACCCCTACGCCGCAACAAATTATAACTAAAACTTTAAGTTTCATCATCTTCGTGATCTTCATCATCATCCGCCGTGAGACGTCCACTGCTGGACATAGGCCTCTCACAAACATCATTAAGTTTATTACTCTTAATTCATTATCATTTTATTATATATATTTCTCCTAATTAATTAATTGATATACTACCGTCTTCTAGATTGAGGTTATCTTCCGTCCTAATTTTAATAGATCAATTCCATATTATGAGTGATCAGCCGTAATTAAATTGATGCTGGTGATCAGAAAATTGGTGTATTCAAGGTTTGAAGTCCTGTTAATAAATGCACTAGCATTGGAGGTTACAATATTGATTATTTGTCTAAACAAAAGCTAGTGCCCAAATTTTTAGATCACCTTCGAAACATGATGGCCTCATGATGAATGACAAGTTTATCATTTAATTCTTCATACTAATATCAATTTAAATAATTAAATGTTAAAAGTATAGTATACAACATTGGTATTGATAGGAATATTCCTTTTGTCGCGTATAGATCATCTAAGAACAGATTTTACAAAATTCTTTTACCGAAAGGGGTTGCGGGAGTACCACGGCTAGCAAAGCGGCCGGAGAACAGTTCATCGTGATCATCATCATCGTTATCAGCCGATAGGCGGCCATTGTTGGACATAAGACTCCTCTAAAGATTCCCACCACTCAGGCCCAATGGGGGTTGGTGGGAGGCAGAGCCTCGTTTATTGATTAGAAGGGTGCCCATCAGTTGTTGTGCGGCAACCCTTACACTCTTAGGATGTATATAAGATATATCCAGAAATTCATTGCCTCATCTTGAGATCTAGAAAACTATCAGAGGTAAACACTTAAAATCTGGTAGAAATGTTGCTTCTACTATGTAAAAGTCAGTTGATAATTAATTATGCGAAATTCCTTTTCTAAGGGTAGTTGCAGGGTGTGACGGCTCATGAAACGGGCTGACAACAGCTAAAATATACGATATAATCTCTTCCAATTGGAAGTATGAAAATTTATTGTTTTTGGACTATTCATGCACGCAGCTTGAAAGTCGCGACTTGCCCTAATTAAGTGAACCTCATTAACGAGCGTACAGTTCCGTGTTCAAAGAGGTCCATTACGGAAGCTGTTAACGAGACGCGAAACTGTTCTACGGCGGAACTAAGTTGATAGGGCATGGGTTGCATGGGGGGACCACAGAAACTATTAAATATATAACAATATTATACAACAAAATTGTATTATCATAAACGACAGCAGAAAAAGCACAAAGCTTTGATTTTACAAAAGCTTATTAAGCTCAACTATAGTAATCAATGCAAAGTGTTGTTCCTCTGTTGTTTCTTCTTTTTAGTTGTTCCTCTAGTTGTGTTGAGCTGGGGCCTTTGTGTTTTTTTGTAATAATTTTTATTTTATTCCCTTACTAATCATTCTCCTCTTCTTTTCTTTTCTTTTATTCCTGTTCTCAATTTTATATTTCGGTTCTCTATAATTTTTCATACCATTTCCATCTCGCACTCTTCACTCATAAATAAGGACAACCGTCGTTTCATTAATTTATTTTACAATTCTCTTAAATCTACTTATGTCTACACCTTCTTTACTTAATCTTTTTACTTATTCTATTTCCTGTTTTACAGTATCACATTTGTTATTTACATTTCTGTTTTTATTTTCTTTTTTGTTAAGCTTTTCATTACTGTCCATTTATCCTGTTCTCTCCTTATACTTATTGACCATTAGATATGATGATGACCATTTAGATATTTTCGTTTTGTAACAATTGTTTGATCTCATTAATTATATATTACATAACGATCCTGCTGTTATATTTATCACCCCCATTTTTACGATTTGCGCGCCAAATTCTAGAGAAACACTAACAAATTTATTGTTTGCACGACAAATAAATAAGCTCCCATTCCTCTCAAGTATAACAAAAATGTAAGATTCACCCGAAACTCCGTATAATGCCCCACTACTCAAATAATGGTTCGATAAGCGAATATTTTAAATAAGAAAGCGTTTCCCTGTTCCGCTGCCGGTGAGATTGTATGGGCTCTCGACAAATATCAACAAGCCACGAGGGCTGCTGGAGGAGCTATAAATTTACTTTTGCATACACTTGAACCGGATCCGGCATTTATTGTATACGCTTTATTTATTTAGAACTTTGTGATTTTACCTTTTATTATACGAATAAAACGGAAAATTCAATTCCTATTGGAAATCATTCGTAAGACAATAGTTTGTGGCTGTAAAGGTATAGAGATATAACAACTTTAAAAGATTCGGATAAAATACTAGACATACTAATAAATAAGTAAACAGAAGGCAGAAATATTAGAGAAAAATCTTGGAGTGGAGGCCGCGTTCAAGTTGCAGAAGTGTAGGACGCCCTCGCTCCAGATGGACCGACGACATCATTGGAGCGATCGGAGGTGGATGGATGCGAGAAGCTGGGTATTGCATTTTGTGTAAGACATTGGGAAGGCCTATATCCAGCAGTGAATAAACAAAGGCTGATAACAATGATGATAATGAGAAATATAAATTTTTCACAATGTCTACATTTCCGAATTACTAACAGTCCGAGTGGCCGACTACACGGCGCCGTGTGAACAAAACCGCGCATAAAGATTTTAAGTAAGTTATGTTTACCGCACCTGTAATCTATAGCTAAAATTAAAGTAACTACTTTTAATTAATTAATAATTGCGTACTTTTAAGTGAACTCAGACATTATTATTTGGATATGTTTAGGAAGCCTGGATCTAGTGCTTATTTGCCTGTTTGATGCGCACGGCCATACTGTCCGGTATGATTATGTTCAAGTTATACTTACATTATTATATAATAAAATATCTATATAAATATATGTTCTTGGATATCAATAATATTAAAATATAAATAAAAAGTAATATATATGTGTATATTTAAAACAAAAACATAATCATGTTGAAGCGAGAACAAGTGATGAATGTTGTAGTAGTCTTATGAGTAGTATTGTAATGTAATCTAGATATTTATTACACCACGCATATAAAAATGTATATTATTTTTATATGCGTGGTGTAATAAATATCTACATTACAATTACTACTTACATTATAATACTACTCATTAGAAAGGCTTTTTCTATGAAGTAAAATATATTGCATGTCTGAAACCACTGTAGAGGCGGGGTTATTGTAAGAGAGTATAATACAAAGTTGGGATTTAGGTGAGGAGAAAGGTTTTAAAAGTTTCGATTCTTTAAGGTATCACAGAAAATTCATATTTTATATATCTAAATATGAGAAAAAGAGATGAAACTCGTAGTTTAAAATATAATTGATAAGGCAGATACGATGATCACATGATAATGAACTATACATATTTATAGACGTCAGTTACAAATTCTAGCCTTTACTGCCGTTTTCGGTTAAACATCGCTAAGATAGTGTAATGTGATATTATGGTGGTTATCTATTTTAACGGCGACTGTCCGAATTAATACCATGATATAAATTCATATCGGAAATTGTATAAAGCATATGCATTAATATGTGCACATATATTAACAGCTTTCAAAATATCTGACTGTAAGGTTAGTTAAATGTTTCATAGTAGGAAACCATTATAAATAAATATACTTCTTTATTATAGACGGATAAGTTTCACAGCTGACAGTGCTAAGTAATTTTTTCTTTAAAAAAAATTATTATAATTTATTCCTCACTTCACTCCACAACATCATTTCGGCGTTATACACCACGACCGCGCGACTCGTGACTAGCATCTGCCGCCGAACATTTTGCTACGGGATAATGTAATATCGCTTATGTACGAACGTGAGAAATAAAGCCGCGCGCACACTGACTGCGAACGATCGGAGCGGTTCCGCGGTGAGCTCGCGGGTGCAGAGGCGAAGAAGTTTTCGCAGCACAGGGCAATGTTTACCGACGTGAAGAAATTAACTTAAACGATATTTAATTTTCCACCCACACAAACACACACGCGTGAGTACTTAAATACGCGCACATGGGCATTCATATATATGTGCCACAACTACACGCGGTGCACGTTCGCACATCAGCGCAATAGCATTTACACACGCGCGCACACACACGTACTAGTATTCACACACACGTGTACCTGCGCAATCACATTTATCCACGTACACTTGCGTGTGCGCACATATATGTTGCATGCGCATGTTTGCGTGTGTGCGTATACTCGACAAGTGCGTGTGACAAACATGCGCATTCGCATTGCATTTATTAATTTAATCAATAATATATTCACACAGAAATTATATTCCGAAACTGACTGAGAAAATTCTCCCTCAGTACTATTTATATCAATCCGTTGTATATTTATGTTATTAATGATATAGCTGTTATATATTTTTAAATTAATTATTTGTGTTGTAACAAGATGTCTTCAACAAACCCAATAGATGGCGCCACCATGAACAATAGATCACGCCATGGTTGAAGGTAGCACAAATCCTTATAAGGATCGTACATCATTGTATACCCGCTTTGCCTTTGCTTAAGAAATCATTACCGAGTATATATCATCCTAACTAGCACCACGTTGTTATGGGCAGGCGTATCACTTACCATTAGGTGAATATCCCGCTCGTCTCATCAAAACAAACAACATGTTAGGATATATTTTAACGAGCCTGGCTAACAATCAGCATCACATTCTAAATCTTCCGTCACAACAACTCTATGCTCTGATATTAATTATCTGAATATTTTAGGCTATCACGATTGACTACCAACAGCCCCATTATCACTTAATATAACTTGAAATTAAGGTCAAGATGAAGCTAAATAAATCGTGAATTAAAATATAGTAGTACTGCAATAAATAAAATTTTTAAGATGGAAAGCTTTTGACTGTATCCATTCGAAGAGGCTGTAAGAACTTTTCAATAACGCCAACAAGCTAAGATTCTTCGAAAATATCTAACATAATTATTTCTATTGAACGTGTGCTTATATGTAGATCATCATCATCATCGTCAGCTGATAAATATCCACTACTGGACATAGGCCTCCCCAAAGATTGCCACATCGATCGGATAAAGATTCAAACTATCTAGACGGTCCCCAGAAAAGGAGATCTACCATCAGTCATGTAGTTCTTAGCTATGTTAAACTAGCTGTTCCACAGTCCGTCTGCTGGCTATAACTCCTTCGGTACTCCTTTTGGATTAATATCTCCACTAAATTTTAAGTCATCCTCATCATCATTTCAACCGATGCACGTCCAATGCTGGATATAGGTCCCTTGTAATGTGTTCCACAAAGCATGGTCTTGCGCTGGTTGAATACAGTAGCTCCCAGCTATTTTGAGTCCTTACGTATAATAAATAATTTAGGAGGTCTCCTGATGAGTCAACGAATCTCTGGAAATGATCTTTATGTATATATATATATATTTTAACAGTCAATTTACGTCCCCACTGTTGGGGCACAGGCCTACCCTCAATACGAGGGCGATATATAGACACACACACACACACACACACACACACACATATATATATATATATATTTAACGTTGTGGGGTTAGTTAAATGAACAGTTTAGTTATCTGCTACTGTGGTCCAGCGGCTGACATTCTTGTTTAAAGACAGAATGGATTTAAAGTTTGAATTTAGAGTTTCGGACATGGTGTTAGCATTGAAACCCACTTTACTAGTTACTTTGTATTGCAAATTTAGGTCTATTCTAGAACTGCTGTGTTTCAACTCAAAATTTGAGAGAATTCTGAGCAAGAGCAAGAGTATTGTAAGTTAACACACTTTGCCAAAATCACGCTTATTGTCACTTAACATAATGTGGAATGACGTCAATATTTACCTTATAGTAGAGTGAAGAGAGATCAAAATTTTAATATACTTCATTCAGATCTAGGCAGATGAAAAATTATTATTTGATGATACATAAAGGGAACCCATTGGACCGATCGATGTAGGAGTTTTTAGGGCAGGCGTATGTCCAGCAGTGGACGTCTATCGGCTGATGATGATGATGACACAAAGCAAGGAGCATTTGTAATCATCAGTGTCACCGATACAGCAATCGTCACATTTATTTAAGCTGGTAAGGTAAGAACATCGATTTAATTTCGTATCGTCCATAAATTATTCACCGATCTAAAAGCATTACCATGTCAGCGACCGAACATTAAGGGTCCACTTGGACAAACTGTCACGCCGGTCCCGCTAACTCTTCAGTGACAATTTTGGTTCTTTCCACAACAAAGCCAAGAGAGGAAAGTATCGCCTCATTGCCATGTGATTATTTTAATTTCTTAAGTATAAGGGCACATAAAATTGGAACACTGGAACACAGCGATTCAAGAAAACGTGAGAGGTAATGTGGATTTCCACCCACTGAAAATCTTCCGTGGTCTTCTTCAGTGCGTTTGGCGTGACGTTGGAATCTCCTATGAAACAGACTGGTGTTGAATTTTGGCTTAGAACATCCCAATGGAGGACGTGGTTCTGTTTAGAATACTTGTGCTTTAGTAAATACGAGACCACTACCCTCAAAACCGAGAAACTCTAAGACCTATCTAACAGCCTTCTACGACAGGTAGACTTACCCTCTATCCCGAAAATTATATTACAGTAGTACCCACCAAGACTGTTATCTTTGTGTAGATTTTTTTTTCTTAAAGACGTAATCATTAGACATAGGCCTCCCCCATAGATTTACACATCGATCGGATAGGGATTCAGATGGGGATTTTTGCCGTTTCCCATCAAGCTAGCCCAATGCGGGTTATTGGGAGCCAGAGCCTCGTTTGTTGATAATCAGGATACACCACGAGCAGGTGAGGTTGGCTTGGTTCCTGTGAGTTGTCGTGCGGGAACCCTTACACCTTCCTGGAAAGAGGTAATAAACATAACTTATTAAAAAACTACATACGATGAATATAAATTACGTAAATTTTGTGTACTATCATATCTTTATATATACATACATAAAAGAGTATCATAAGATGAAATATTTATCTTATAACTTCAAAAGAATTGAAAGTAATTTCAATTTATTTACTTAAAATTAACTTAAAGTAATATATATATAGTTCTAGTTGGTATGTTGCAACAATATCATATCTTAGTTCCGATCTAATGCAGTTTTAGACACTGAGTGAAAATATAATAAGTTAGTACGATACAGTAACGTCAAGTTGTGATTAAGCCACCCCCTGCAAAGTGCTCCGGCTCTCGATCACAGTGCAAACAGCAGAAGGGCTTGTGTATTGTAAAATATTCACTCGCCTAAAAGCATTCCGTAGTCGACGCGACGACCAATTATTATAACAATGTTCCGATCGGGAAGGCAAAATGTTTACTTAAAATATTTCCGGTAAATATTACATTCCCCGAAGTGCGGCACACAACATTGATGTATCGTGCTTTACACAATATAATTTTATTACTCCTGAGAGCAAATAAGCTGCTTAGAATTAAGCTGTGTTGGGGAATGGCGAATATCGTACTAAGTATCGATTCTGTTTGTGAACAAAATGAAGCTACTGGTAATATAAAACAATAACAGTACGAAATCACTATTGAAGATACTTAACGTTTGATACTGTATTTTAAGTTATTATAAGAGAGGGTGGTAAAATGTGGGCGTTGTTTGTCTCCGATCTTCATCTATCGTGGATTACAGGAAATAAGACTCCCTATACACTCTATGGGTTTTACTCCAACAAATTTATTCCAACTAGACCAAGTAAGACGGATGTCGGTTACATTTGTGATCATCATTGTCTATGGTCCATGTTCACCGGTGACCATTCCAGTCACCTTTTTGAGGACAGTTGTTCCACGTTGACGCTCCAGATTTTTATTTATATCCTTCATTGAATGACACTTAAATTCAACTGCTATCAACCACAGTGTTACCCCCTACTGTATCCGAACACGCCCAAATAGATTACTATATGACGTTGCGTCCTCCAATATCAGACAAATATATATATATATATATATGTTATAAATATGTCGGAGATTGGAGGATATATACATATATATAATATATGTTTTATGTTAATAAATTCAAGCCATGATAGCAATTTATAAAGTAGATATCGAAGAGGTGTATCTTCGATCCTCACTTAACTCGAGCTTCACTGTTTTGTATTTTATACTAAATTATATTCTCTACTTATTCAATAGCTTAGTTAGCTAAGATAATATATCTTTATATATATGAGCTTTTTCACACAAATATGTTTTTTTATGTGTGTTGAGTCAGTGCCTTTTTTATTTCAATCGTTTACCATAATACTACACTTTCGGCATTTTTCTATTTACTCATACTCATCTTCTTTCTCTTATATGTCATACTCCGCTCTTCTTACCCCTTCTTTTCTCCTTTCATACTACATCCCAATTCCTTCATACACACCTCTCGCAAGTGAAGACAGCCGCCTTATACTTATACAAGTTTTCTCAAAATACCTGAAAATCATAAAAATATTCCTTATATTTATTCTAATTTTCATTTACCTCCAGTTCTTAATTTATAGTTCTCATTCTCTTCTTTCTTACTATCGTTTTTTTCATACTCAGCTCTTCTTACAAACTTCTACTATCATACTGCATTCCATGTCCTCCTTTCATACCTCTCGTAAGCGAAGGCTGCCGCATATACTTAGTTTTCTGTTGCCTGAAAGGAAACCTGAAATTCATGAAACACAGCATTCCTTCATTTTCTTACTCATATTTACTTTGCTTAATACAACTTCTATATTATACAACTATATTATCTCTACGATTTGAGTCTTCTCTCGCAAGATAAGAGTTAAGGCAATGGTATATGTGACGAGTATACGAAAGCTGTTGTTCTTGATACATGAACTCCTAACTTAGTAGGGTTCGAACCTGCGACTCTTCGAGTAGTATATACGACCATTTATAATTGAGCTATCGTGGCTCAAGAAATTACACTGAGAACAATAAAAACAAAGCTATCGGTAAAGTTGTTTTGCGATATATAAAGTGAGTCGATCCTCCGTGCCGGAAGGAGTGGGCAGGGGATCAGTGTTTATGGATTTTCTTTGTTGTATTTCCTTTCATCGCTCTCACATCCTGCATGAAAAACTTATTTTGTATATTTCCAATGGAAGTTAAGATATTTACGCGGAAGTTATAGACCTGTACATTGCTTATTTCCGCTGTTTTTATTAGCTTTAAAAGAATCATCCGATGGGCAGGAATTCCTTGAAAAGATATTTAATGTAACGTTCGATATGTTTTAATATATTAATATGAATTTTTTATAAATTGGGGATAAACATCCCTTGTTATCTCACACAGCATTCAATACGATCGACAATATCTAATTTTGAAATTTTTAAATATTTCTACGCCGAAGACAGGAAATACATTCCTCTTAGTATAGTCTGATGATTAATTCATAGTTTTATTTAGTATTAAAATAAAATATGTTTATATTGTAAGGGGTTCCGCACATCATCAATTATCATCAACAAACGAGGCTCTGGCTCCCATCAATTCGCATTGGACCAGCGTGGTGGAAAATTTGCCAAACCCACCCCTTTCAAACCACTATAAACTAAGGCCGCGGGAGGACGCTGAATGCGGACAGCTTAGGACCGATCGATGTCAAGATTTTTGAGGGAGCTGATGATGATGATACGATACTTGACGTAAATATAGTAAATAATACAACTGCATCCCCAAGAGCCCTCATGTAATGTGTGTATAATGTTAAAGCTATTTATTACATTAAAAACCCTTAATAGCCGCCATAAGGGTAGACGATGCCTGTGACACGTTTTCGCGAGACATTTTATGATTTACCAGTTTTCAACGAGGACCATCAAACGGTAGGGTTGCCGTCGTAAAATATGATAAAGAACTATCTTACTTTTATATCGCCCTTAAATGTTTTATAAGCAAACGCTATCAACGTTTTAAGGGGGTGCTTAAGAGGCTGTAAAACGAAATTATTTATGTTTTTCGTTGTTAATTATTCATAAGGGTTATAATGATTTTAACGTAACATTCATTTGAGACGGCCTCTATATTTATTGAACTGCTAAAATGAATATCTAAACAGTACAACTCATGTTCCCACTGATGGGATATAGACAGGTCATAAAGATGGGATTGAAACTGTGTTCTACAACATTGGATAGATGCTTCTCTGTGCTATCATCGTTTTCTTCTAAATAAAAAGATATATCCGGCAAAAATGCATATCGGAAATGAAAAAAAAAAATCAGTTTTTAATGTGGTCCATCCACTCTGCATGAGGATATTGGTATAAAAATAAAACCCTCAAACACAGTTCAGGTATTTGGTATCGAGGACATAGAAGAAAGTAATAGATACACGAACGTATGCACATCAGATATTCTTTACGTCTCTTTAATAAGATCATAATGTATATATAATAGAAAAAAAAAACTTTTTTTTTAACCTACTAAGCCATGAGATGTGCGAGAAATTCATCTGATGGTAAGTGATACACCTGTCCGTAACAACGAGGCGATAGTTACGATGGTATACTCAGCACCACGTCGTGCTCGTCGCTTTGATATATATGACGTTGAGTATCGTTACCCCAGTAATTACAGTAGCTATACCGCCCTTCAAACCGGAACACAGTAATGTTTGTACACTTGTCGTATACGTTGAACATTTTGTCGGCAGAAATATGCAGCGGCGGTGATAACTACCTAGACAGTTTCCGGCAACACAGACTTATTAATAACAGTATTATTTTGACGCAAATTTGCTAATATGTAAGACAATAAGCAAAAAAAAAAAAACCTCAATTTTTATTCTTTATAAGTTTAAGAGGAGATCACAACATATTGAGGTTATTTTTACAACCCCAATAAACTAACGTACACCGACATCAAATAAAGTACACAAAAGATTTTACCATAACAATGTTTACGTATGAAACAATTTTTTTTTCCTATTTTCCCACGCGCAAAACTTATCAGCGCAAAATCCGAGCATAACATCTCTGAAAGGAATAAGTACAGCATCTAAAAGGGAACTTATTTGATTCCATTTGAAGTGACGACAAATCAGAGTTTAAGTAAACCGCGAACGCAAACATCAAAGTGATACATCAAATAAACTATACGTACTGACGTCTTGTGTTCTCCTGAACACACTGTGGCCGGAAGTGGATATGAAATACGGAAACACGTGAATATTTTATTAGACACGACTTGTAGATATTTCGTTATCATATACAGCAGCAATAACACCCTGCTGAATAACAGACGATGCTCTGACCACCCACTGAGTCGGACTGGGCCAGCGTGGTGGGTTACGGCCCAATTCTTTGGAGAGGGTTATGTCCAACAGTGGACGTCTGTCGACTGATGATGATACAGCGACACTACGCCTCGATTTGGAATGATCAGCAGATGACAAAGTTCGCCTGTTGAACTCATGATCTCTTGCTGGAGAACAGCAAAGATGATGCTGTACTTCAATTTCAGTCTAACGACCGAGAAGAGGTGTGTGTGTTGTCTAGCTAAAAGAAGAATATGAGTGAAGGGGGTGAGGGTAGGAACAGTATATAACGTGGTGCCAACAGAAGATTGATAGCGCAAGCCTTTCCATAATTGGCCCTAGGGTTGTACTTATAAAACTGGTGGTAGGTCACTGTTGGCAAAGACCGTAAGTAGGTATCACGTCAGCGCTTATATCTGCCGCCGAATAGTATTGTGCAAACATTACTGTGTTCCGGTTTGAAGGGCGTTAGAGCTAGTGTAATTATTGCGGTAACAGGACTCACACATCTGTCACAAGGCGACGAGCGCAATGTGGTGCTGTGTATACCATTCCAATTAGCGGCACGTTGTTATGGGCGGGCGTATCACTTACCATCAGGAGAACGTCTCGCTGGTCTCGTCACTTAATTTAATAAAAAATAAAATGAAAGCAATGTTTAATCATTAAGTAACAACCAAGATTTGATTTAATAAAAAAAAGTTAGTGCTTGACCACGGTCTCACGTGGTGTTAAATGGTGACGTGGTATGACAACTCTTGCTGAAGATCTTCTACTTTCAACTATTACTATCGCCGAACAGTAGAGTACAAGCATTCATCATCATCAGCCGGTTGACGTCCAGTGCTGGATATAGGCCTCCCCCAATAATTCCCACACGTTTGAGTAGGGGAGGATTTGGGCCATTTCCCACCACGCTGCCCCAACGCGGGTTGGTGGGAGCCAGAGCTTCGTTTGTTGATCAGCAGGGTGCACCAGGAGCAGGTGAGGTTGGCTTGGATCCTATGAATTGTTATGCGGTATCCCTTACACCCCTAGCGAGTTGCTGCTGAGCTGAGCATTCCCGTCTTTAAATTTGAATACTGCATATTTTGGCACTACGACGGTACCACGTAGCTGGTCTCCAGCAAAGGTTCACCAGGCTATTAAGCGTTCACTAGGTAGTTAGTAATGTAATAGCTCTGCTAAAATGAACTATGAAACCTGATCTTTGAAAATGAAATATGAATACTCTTTATCCACTTCATCACTGAACCTTTGCCAGGAATTGGAAACTAGTCTACCTTTCTTTATGACGTCTATATTTCAACTACCTTAACCGTTACTGGTGGTAATTTAAAATAACTGTCATCTTATCCGGACGGCGTCTATCATAATAACTGCGATGAAGCCTTGCTTTATATTAAAATCTAGACCGGAAGTCACGCCATCATTTACCAATATAATACAATCTGCAGCTCCTTAAACTGATGAATGACTGTTTAGGTTCTAGAAGTAAGTAGCTAGTGCAATTACTGGGGTAACTAATATTATATCTCTACAGGCGAGGAGCACAATATGGTGGTATATATCATCCTAAAACTCACCATCAGGAGGACTAATTAGTCTATCCATTGCGTCTAAAAAAAAGGACGATTTAAAGTAATAAATGAAGGTCTAAGTTTTAAGTAAACTTTAAGTTATAATGTTCAAAATGACCATAAGATTTATCGTATGTTTTGATGTAGTACATTGTTAGGGCATATGGCTAAATGGACTGAAGACTGATGGATGTAGTCCCAAAAGACTTGTAACGGTAAACCGACGATTTGGTGAGAGTTCGCAAGGAACAGCTGGAAGTGAGCAGCGTGGGAGTGATCAGATGAAATGGAATTTAGCCGGTGTCCAGCTGTGCATTTATCAGCTGATGGTGATGGTGTATCACTATTTCATAAAAAAAATTCAAAAATGAGCACAGTAGTATCTGTACACTATTTTTAATACTATACGCTACTGATATGAAAAAAAAAATTAAACAGGCCGTAGGACCCAAGTCCACGAGCCATATATCCGATGACATGTAAGTCAAAAGTCAAGCGCTCAACATCATCAGAAAACAGAAGAAAAAAAAGTTGTCTTGTTTCTCGGCAGTTCTTCACTAGAGGTGGGGAGAGGCAGAGATAATTTCATTTGGGATAACTAAAACAGTGTCATATATATAGAAGAAGAAATCATAAAATATTAGAGGGACCGTAAAAGCATACACGGTTATTACTTATGGAGCTGGAGGAGTCTCCTCTTGCTCGAATGGCAAATAAAATGGCTGCTCACAAGACTTCCTGCTCTTCTCTACGTTTGTATTCAATGAATATTGCTCCGCGAACGGATATGTACTTGCAGGCGCTCTGCAAGCAATTTTCAATAGCAGCTGGAATGCGAGTTAATATATATTATATAGGTATATATAACTTCACTTAAGTTTAAGTAATGGATAAATTCCTGTATTTTCCATCGCGGAATAAGCAAAGTGCGTATACATCGCGCGGACTGACAGCAGATGGTTCAACAAGGCCCCCGAATGGCGACCGCGTACCGGAAGACGTAATGATCGCAGTCCCCCCAGCAGGTGGTTCGACGATCTGGTGAAGGTTGCGGGAAGCAGCTGGATGCGAGTAGCGAAGGATCGATCGATGTGTGTCTTTGGGGATGGCCTATGTCCAGCAGTGGACGTCGGCTGATAATGATAGAAAGTTTTAATATAAGACTAAATGTTGTGCTTGTAACAGGTGTTTAGTTCGAGTCCTGGAGTCATTTTGGAGTTTGGGGTAGGATATTTTTAAATCCGCTGGTCAAGGTACCACTACCCTCATCATCATCATCAGCCGATAGACATGGCTGGACATAGGCTGTTATAACAGCAGTACTGTATTTATACCGTTAACATGCAAGAGAGTGGACATGATTTAATCCACACCACTGTTACCATCAGCCGATAATTGAATCCTCACAAAAACCTCTTACATTTTGTGCTTCCATCTCATGCCGCTATCCCATAAGAGGTTCTTCGTGATGTTTTCAGGGAATTGAAAATGAAAGAACATCTTCTTTTAAAAGTAGACATCAGCTGATCCTTTTTAAAAGCTCCAAATTCCTTTGATAGCTGTAACACAGCCATATGTGCGTCTATATTATTGGACCTTGTAGCTCGCTGGCCTAATGGTTAGAGCGTGCAGCCTTCATTGCGAAGGTCGCGGGTTCGTATCTCGGCATGTACTGATGACTTTAATATTTAAGTTATGTACATTTGTGTACTTTAGTAACAACAGCGAAATACAAACGGTGAAGGGAAACATCGCGAGGAAACCTGCACGTGAATTAGAATTCATTCTAAGGTGTGTGTGAAGTCACCAATCCGCATTGGGCCCGCGTGGTGATTATGGCCCATCGCTCTCATGTTGAGGGTAGGCATGTGCTCCAACAGTGGGGATGCAAATTGGCCTTAACGGTCGTGGGTTTACAAAGCTGTAGTTTAATGAAAAAGTTATCTTAACATTATGATAGTTATCCTCATAAATTTCTCAGATATGACGCCCCTAAGATACACTTTTATTTCAGCTCCTACCGAGGACTTTCATATAATCCACTTAGGGGGTAGTCCGGGGAGTATTAGATTCGAGTCACGCGTCAGCTTCGGCGAAAATCATAGATGATTCCGTAAAGTGAAAACATAAGGTCGTCGTAACTGTGTTTCGTAACATCCACCCTGAGGGACTCGCTGGTGCTTCGGAATAATTGATTCTCCAACAGTTTTTTGATCCTTTATATAGGTACTTAAGAATAGAAAGCATCATCTAAATAGAAAAGGAAGAATAAAGGAGAGATATTCAGGATTATTTGAGAGAAGGAAAGGTATAAGATAAATAAAGGGTTGTGTTTAGATATACTACTGATCTAGATATAGATCAGCACGTAAATAATAGAGGGTAATACTACAAGATGTATATCTGACTATGTATCTATTTAACCGGAAGTTGTTAATCTCAGGAATCTGGTTAATATTTTTTCAAGAGTTAGATAATAGTAAGAGTTGAATAATAGTAGTAGTTATAGTAAATAGTTTTATTACTAATATTCGGTTAAATCAAACGGTTCAGTAATAGTTTCCTGGTAATCCAATATAGTTGTTTATCAAACGAAGAACAGTATACCGTAGATGCCCTCGTGATATCCATCAGCAGCCATTTTTCTCTTATAAGCACCCTTGAATGAATTCTTGTATTTCTCTATAGCTGAAATATATTAAGGTCGTAAAGCATATATATATATACATATGCGTAGGTGTTTAGTACAGTAGACTGTCTAGGTCGGTACCATCGCCTGCCCTGTAGTCTAGGGCTATTAAGAAAAGGACTAAGATAAGCCCTGTCTGCCATAAGATGTGACTGAAAGGGTTTTCGGGTTCGTGGGCTGTGAAGGCGGGAACCCCCATTGTTCACTAAGCAAGCCCGGGGTGTACAAGTACTTGGTGGTCTACTTCTTGTCGTACCAAAGCGAGGATATCGAAGAGTGCTACATCCCTCTCTAGGCCGTGATTTAGGCATAGTGCAGGACTGATAGCGTTGCGGTGGTACCTACCTGGACAGTCTCCTGCAACAGAGACCTACCACCAATTAATAGAATAGACTGCATCTTAAGATTTTGGTTTAACCGTTCGATAATTAAATGTATATATTATATAGTTATAATGTTTACAACTGGTTCACGATCTACCTGCTAGTTTAACACTCTTGATACTCTTCAGCGTTTCCTTCTTGCTGCTCCTTTCCAAGTAAGAGTACCATGTTGGCTTCGGTAGCAATGGTATCCGGTGCTTATCGGCTAAATACTTGGTCGTAGAACTCAGAAAATATGCGCGCATGGCCTTTATATCTGATGTCGTGTGTTTTGTGGTAGTAGTCGATGGTGTCGTGGTGGTTTTTCTTTCTAAAAAAAAAAAAAAAAACAAGTTTCCTTACCTCGTCCATATTGTGCTACTTCTTCTATATTCTGTTCTACTATATACGAGTAGCCGACTACCAAAAGAACTAAGCTTTTAATTAAATTAAATTAAATAATTATCATCATCAAAGACCTTCACATTGAAGAGTTCATTGAGGGGAATTGGGTTTTAGCCCAGCACGCTGGCCCAGTGCGAGATGGTGGGTGGTCATAGCCTCGTCTGTTATTCAAAGGGTGCACCGCCTGCAGGTGAGGTTGACTTGAACCCCGTAAGATGTTGGGCGGAACCCTTATACTCCTAATATGTTGATAATGATGCCTATGTCCAGCTGTGGACGTCTATCAACTGATGATGATGAAGTGAATGTCATATGGCAAATTAATACTCAAGGACGAGAAATAACAACTTGCTTTGATATTTGATTATTATATATATATAGACTTTGGGAGCTAAAATATGTATGTTATTATAACATACTTGAATTTCGCGCCAGGAGTAGGGCTCCTTAAATCCTAAATCATGTATTATGATACTCACTTCCACCCGGACCTAATCTTTTGATTCGCACTGGTTTCCGTATGGTTTCAGTTATCCTTTTCCAAGCGGACGTCAAGGCGTTCTGTAGTGTGAAAAGATAGAGCCTTTATAAATTTCGATTTACTTCAATATCCTTAAAGACGTCAAATCATTCATCGATGGAGTACTATGTGAAAACATCCCTTGGGTACAGGTCTTGCCAGATGTCATGACTACATCCGGTTGTCAATGATACGGTATCACTTGTTTGAAAATACTAATGGTACTAAAAAGCCGTCCGTTTTATAAACTTTTGGATGTGGTAATGAATGAGCCAGAGGGTCAATAACCCCCAAGTACTCTTTAAAAACACTGTGTACCTAAAAAATAATTTGTACATTATATAAACGGGGTGATTCACGCAGATATTTCGAAGTCATATTTACCCCAATTTCCGAAGGCAATGAAAAAAAAAAATTTGACAGGTCCGCTTCCGTTTCATCGATAGTACACAAAAACAATATTAAACATATCACTAAAGTAAACAGTTTCATGATGACCGGAAATATAACTGCGCCCGATGAGGAACTGAACGAGAATGATGTTACAGCATCCCGTACGCAGCTTGTTAGATAAATATTATTGCATAAATGATGAGACAATAGCGAATAATATGATCGACAACGGGCTTTTCATAATCACTCTTGCCTAAGCGCTTGCGCATTCAAACATCGAATTCTTGAGAAGCATGATGTAAAAAAAAAATTAATGATTTTTCTCATACAAAAAGGTTTCAAAGGATTGAATCTCTAGGAGGACAGCAATAGCGAGGTGGTTTTATATTAGCCACTGAACAGTGGGGGTGTTAAAGAGGGACCCTTACTTCAGACGTGTTTATCCAGAGTACAGCAGAACACCGGTGCGGTCCCTAGAATATCCCGGAGCTGTTCCTATCACGCTGAAGTAGACGGGGTTTTAGTACATGGAAACCCCGCTTAATCCTGACTTACTTCTAGAAGCAGGGTATCATCAGAAAAATTCTGTTCAATACTAAAACAAAGAAAATAATTTGAATGAAGTTACTTTGAGTACTGATTAAGTTAAATATTAAAGCAATAGTATGAGGTTATGTTAGAGTAACGAACTATACTGAACAGGTTAACTGGAACAAAGTTGATAACCTTCAAATCCATCTTCCGAAGAGATTAACTGATTTTTAAGAAACCAATTTATAGCTTAGGCTTTTCTCAGCCGAGTCATCGATTAAGATGTAACAGATACACAACATCTCGCAGCATCTTGATGGAGATTTACTAATAGTAAGGACTTTGTTGCTAGGACATGGAGGAGAATTATAATATGAATTATAATTCGGGAGTATGACAGGCCTGGTGGTGGCGCGTGCGGACACCTGAGATGGAGAGTTTTAGTTCCACCCCGAGACGCAGCCTCATCAAGGCAAAAAAAGTCTCTGTTGCCGGAGACTGTTTAAGTAATACTGCAGCTCCTATTACTGCCGACAAACAGTAGTGTACAAATATTACTGTGCTCCAGTCTGAATGGCACTGTGGCTAGTGAAATTACTGGGGTAACGAGAATTGAAATCTTATATTTCAAACTGACGAGAGTACTGCTATGCATTATATAACATTTTAATGCCACATTGTTATGGGCAGGCGTATCACTCAACTTTTGGTGAACGTCTTGCTCGTCTCATTGCTTCGTGGTATAAAAAAAATGGTTTTGTTATAGGAAATATATTTTTTATTATTATTAACGATTTCAGCTAATTATTAATATTGAAATCCTAGTATTTCTAACCTAGACTAAGTATTCACTATACTGATATATAATGTATTTAAGTTAATATTATTATTTCAATTTATAAACTTGTGAATAATTCGCTTGTTGTAGTGTATCATCATCATCATCAGCCGACAGACGACCACTGCTGGACTTAGGTCTCCTCCAAAGAACTCCATATTAATCGATCCTACACTGCTCGCATGCATCTGCTTCCTAACATCCGATGGAGTAGTAAGGTCCGCGATTGATGGTGGTGGTCTAGACAGTCTTAATAATAGAGACCTACCATATTTCAAGAGTATAAACTCTAATAAAAACCTTTTTATTAAAATTAGGCTTTATTATTAATAGTAAAGGATTTATATATATATATATATGGATAAGGTATGCGTGTGGTTCCCATCGGAATATTTTTATTATTTCCCATACCATCTATAACAATAGGTTGTTACTATTGTATAGTAACTTAGATTCAACATTTGAAATTATAACATCGATTGATAACTCACTTTCTACCGGAAACAATAATGTTTGGACTAAACTTATAAATGAAAATAATGGCAGTTTCTTCATCGTCAACCGATAGGTTTCATTAAGCTTTCAAATTAACTAATCTAATTTTATTTTAGGTCTTTCTTGTTAAACTTACCTATAGTTCTGGATTGTTAGGGATACGACGGAGCTAACCTCTTCCTGTCGCAGGACGAAGAACCCGTGGAAATGAAGGTCATATCAGACATTCCTGATATTTATTTTATGGTCACTGATACGCTTGTCCGTAACAATATGAAGCTAGCTAGGATTACTAGTGAAAAGTCTCTGTTGCCGGAGACCGTTTAATACCACCGCAGCGCCTATTTCTGCAGCCAAACAGTTGTGTGCATACATTACTGTGTTCCGGTTTGAAGGGCGCAGTAGCTTGCGAAATTACTGGGGAATCGAAACTTAACATGTATCTCAGGCGACGAGCAATGTAGTGCAGTTCATACCATCTTAACTAGTGCCACGTTGTTATGGGCGGCCGTATCACTTACCATCAGATGAACGTGCGGCTCATCTCATCCCTTAGTTACATAGAAACAAAGCATTATATAAACTGCATTACATATGATTGGTCTTGCTACCCCAATAATTACACTAGTCACAACCCAAGAGGGTTGTTGTTGTTACTGGTGCGTGTTTGAAGATAAACCGGAACTAAGCAATGTTTGCACACTTCTGTTTGCTGGCTACAGTAGGAGCTGCAGTGGAAGCTGCTTAGATGGTCTCCGGCAGCAGAGACTTACCACCAGTAATTTCCATAAAAGTTTTTCTGAAAGCTACGACTCCATCCCCCTCTTGGTATGAAATGTAATAGTGCATATAATTGTTACATGGCACCACATTGTGATCATTTTAATGAAACACGGTACATATCTTTATTAATTATTATTTTTTTATCTCATCATCATCCAATGTGAACCTCAGCTTCTCGCGTCCACTCACTTCCGACCGCCCTGGTGATATCGTCGGTCCATCTAGAGGAAGGGCGTCCTACACACACTTGGATAATATATGACCGCTATTCACCATCATGTGAAATGAAGATGAGGAAGAGCAGAAAGCGACAGGAAAGCAATTGAATTAAATAGAGCAGCCTATGATATATTTGTTTCTTCATATTTCTTCAGCGGAAGTTGGTGCTGGGATGGACCAAACGGCAGAAGCGTGCCTGATCCAACATTTGCCCAATTTGAATTTAAAGCCATATAGAAAGGTCAAAGCATAAAAACTTGACTGTGATATGTAATATCATAAAAGGCTACTGAATTTCAGCGTCCTATTTTATGACTGATCAAATTTTCAGGAAAGGGTAATAAATGTCGGCGCCCCTCGTAAATATGTGATAAAGAAAATTAAATTATTTCATAGCGCCATTTGATATTACTATGGCGGAAGTTGAAATATAACTTAGAAACAACTTTATGTATACCATGAGACGTCTCTCTTTCTTCCTAGACCTATTATCCTATGTACTGGTGGTGTAAGCTTTTTTAATCTACATCGTAAACACACAATAAATAGTATATATATAAAATTTTTCAATTATATAAAGACTTCTCTTTCAGGTGACTCCAGGATGGTCAGGAATTGAAAGGGAGTAGATGCTGATGATTCAAAGATGACAGTAGTTGTATATGATAGCTCACTTATAAGTTCAATGAAACTTCGCAGTATGCGACAGGATGCTTTTCATCATCATTATCATCAGCTGATAAATGTCACACTGCTGGACGTTAATCAGAAAACCTACACATCGATCGATATTGCGGGACAGCATCCAACATGAAGGATCTTGGTATATCACCATCACCACGAAGAATAACAAAATGAGTATTAACATAGAATGTGTTACGTTTAATTTTAAATTCTACAGTGTTTCGAGTTTTGTATGAATATATCCAATTTTTTTTATTCTGAGAAAGATGAGACGAGTGGACCGTTCACCTGATGGTAAGTGATACGCCTGCCTATAACAACATGGCGCTAGTTAGGGTGATATACATAGCACCACATTGTGCTCATTGCCTAGAGATGTATCTTGAAATTTTTTGTTATCTCATAATTTTACCAGTTACAGCGCCCTTCGAACCGGAACACAGTAATACACAGTAATTATCGACTGAAATAGGAGCTGCAGCCTAAACGGTCTCCGGGAACGAGAAATCTAACACCAATTATTCATCACCACACTATACATTACCATTTTAAATATCATCTGCACCATCTGAATGGTGTCTCTTCATGATACCTTATCATCCACAACTAATTTAATCAAATCAGCGATACATCCTACTTCCGTTTTAACGGTGCCACGCTTCTACGACTTCCTACATATTGCTGCTGTTAAGGAACTTATTCATCATCACAAGATATAGTAATACTGATGATAGTCTCTGCTGCCGGAGACCGTGTGGGTAGGTACCACCGCAAACGCTATTGCAGCTGACAAACAGTACTACGCATACTGTGTTCCAGTTTGAAAGACGCTGTAGCTAGTGAAATTATTAAGGTAAAGAGACATATGTATGTCTCAAAGCGCAATGTGGTGCTGTGTAAATCATCCTAACTAGCGCTCCCCCTAATCCTATCGCTTTATTTACATCTTAAAAAAATAAGCACTTTCAAGTATTAATAAGAATATTTACCTATTTGTTGATCACTAAGACAAGTCTATGTCCAGCTGTGGACTACCGCGAGCTGATGATAAAGAGACTATGATACCTTATATCACATTTTTCTGGACAACCATATAAGTATCAGCCGTGTAAAAGTTCTTCTAACGGCATTAGAGTCACAATGGTTAAGATAATGGAAATACGCCATTGATGCTGTTTAAGTTATATCGATCTAAGTTAACAACTTGATAGTTTCGTTTGTCGCACCAGATCACATCGGGCTTGGGTACCCTTGGCTGTGTCAAGTGCACGCCGGCAAATATCGGGCGAACACTCTCGACCTCAAAATCTCTTAGGACGCTGTGATGCTTCCGCTCTGTGTCATTGGATTTTAAAATATCATCTCAGATCTTAATCTCTGTTCAAACTATATCTGTTATAACATACAAAAATATTATATATTTTTGGATTTTATATATAATTTTGGCAAATATTATATTTTTTTTTATTATCATCTAGGGATGGGGGGTAAATCATAAAAATTTTATTCTCCTACGGAAGTAATATTTTAGAAAATTTCTTTCCACATATTACATATATATAAAAGAGCCATTTATGTTTAAGGTGGCTCCTACTCCATTCTTGACATCATCATCAGCCGACGCCTATTGCTGGGCAAAGACGTCCTCTATTGAACGGTCCTGCGCTGCCCGCATCGCTGGTCACCAATGGCCGACGTTTGTAAGTGTTAATGTGGGGGAATTTGGGCCATTTCACACCACGCTAGCCCAATGCGAGTTGGTTGAAGCCAGAGTCTCGTCTGTTGATTAGAAGCGTGCACCACGAGCTGATGAGGTTGGCTTGGATCCCATTTAATAATTGCCATTATTTTAATAGGAACTATAAATTTAAGATCCTTAGATACTGATAAGCAGTATGAGTTAGTATGATTAGTATCCTATATATATATATATATATATATAATTTCATGGAAACGTTAAAATATCTCAATTTGTATATGTCCAGCTGATGCTGTTGATGATGAAGACAAACAGTATCAGACCACTTAGAAAATAAGAGGCTCATTGAAGTGTCCTCTACAGTGTTTCCTTTTAATGGTGGTACATCTCTGATGCTGGAGACCGTCCAAGTATGTACCGGCGCAGCTCCTATTGCAACCGGTAAGGAGTAGTGTTCAAACATTACTGCACTCCAGTTTGAATATAACAAGACCTAACATCTTATGTCTCAAAGCGACATCTTAACTAGGTCCAAACTATTATGGGCGGGCGTACCAGTTACCATCAGGTGAACGTCCCTGTCGACTCGTCGCTTAGCAACCTATCTAGTTTATATTGTTTATTATTATTAGATATATTCCAGTTCAAAGTATTTAATAAATGGAGCATAATGTTATATGCCATTTGGCAACCGAAATAGTGCCAATTGTGGTAAGTGCACCAAATGAGCCTGCTTCCAAAATTCTCCAAAGGGGTCACTGCATAACTGAAGCGTCTGCTGTTTAATTAATGTGACTATTAGGTTCCTTTCACGAGGGTCAGACTTGCCCCTATACCTAGAGAGAACATGCTTGCAGACTAGTTGGATGCAGCTTTTTCTCTCTCTGCTCAAAGACAGATTAGATTTCTTTTGTTCGATGAAGGGATACGACCGGCTGGTTCATGTTTCGGGGTGGAAATTTGCGAAAAGATACCGTCATCTGGTTCCCCCGAAGTTATATGGTCAGAGTTGTGTGGAGATTTTTACCCACTAAAACTCTCTCGGTGGTCACCTTCGGCGCTTGGAGACGTCGCGAGATCTGCATTCGAAACCGCCAACCGCCTCGCTGACGCTACGCTGGGGTAGAACGTCCCAGGGACTGATTTATGCAGACCCTACCAACCTCATGAGATCTTCAATGACCGGAGACCATGTCCGGGCCTTGTCCTTATCAGGGTGGTAGGTGCCAGCCTACCACAACGCGGCACTAGTTAGGATGTAACACACTACATAAAATTGTGCTCGTCGTCTTAATACATGAGATGTTAAGTCCACATACCCCAGTAATTTCACCAGCTACAACGCCCTTTAAATTGAGACATAGTAATATTTACACAAGTCTGTTTAGTGGCAGAAATAGGAGCTGCGGTGGTACGTTACTGGTGGTAGATCTATCCTGCGGAAGACCATCCAGGTAGGTACCACCACAGCGACTATTTCTACCTCTGAACAGTGATTATACGGTGAAATTATTGTGGTATCTAGACTTAACGTCTTGAACATAATGTGGTGCTTTGTGTGGTTTCCTAACATACAGGTATATCACTTCACATCAGGTGAACGTCTCCCTCGTTTTCTGACTTCGTTGGACAAGAAAAAGCTATGTGGACGGTCTTCAGCAACAGAGTCCTAAGAGTAAACTCGTTCAAACTTTGATACATGACTAGAGTCTGTTTACTAAAATGTATGAAGTATTGTTTTATATCGAGAGCAGTAGATCTGTCGCTGTGTATTGTTTTATCAACAAGATAAAAGGGGGGAAGAGGTATTGGAAACAAAAAAATGAAAAGGTGACCGGATCAGTAACGTTCCGGAATCAGCACAAACGGCGAGCACCAACGGTCCTAAACAAACGATGACAAATGTTTGCCCTTAATTTATTTCCAACGTTGGAATAATGCCTTAACGTTTTAAGCAAACAGAATGAAAGGGTGCTCTCGGACAAGACAGTGCCGGCTACAGTTTACATAAACATTTTAACGGGAGCAGAACAATCAAGAGAATCCAACCCGGGAAATATATCTGATAAATTTCAACTCTAAATTTCAAATCGTATTCTATACATCATCGTCATCAGCCGGTAGACGTCCACAGCTTTATCTCCACATCGACCGGTCCCGCGTTGCTCGCATCCAGTGGGTACCCACGATTCAGATGAGAGCAGAGCAGATCATCGGTGCACCTTGAGGTAGACTTTCTAGTAGTTAGCCAGTAAGAGTCTGGCATAACTTTTTCGTTGTCCCCCCAAGCGAGAAAGTATCCATGCAGAATTTCCCCACATAAAAAAAAAGGCTTTCTAACACTACATATACCGGTACACGGGGGTCATTCGAGGACCTTGCTACCCCATCGGCTGTCGGTCCTTCAAGCAATGTGCCCTTACCACTGCCACTTAAGTCTAGCATTCCTTTGAGCTATCAGCGGCCTTAGTTCTTCTGCGGATCTCCACATTTCTGACTCGATCGCGCAGAGAAGCTCCGAGCATAGCTCTCTCCATTGCCATTTGGGTGACTTTGCGCCTTTTTATAAGATCTCGGTTGTCTCAAGACAAAAGTCTCAACTCGTGCGTGATGCGAGTATTGACATACGGAATTGAGACGTGGCTTCTTACCATCAGCCTCAATTCTATACAACGGCCAGCAAAGCGGGCGGGGAACAGCCAGTAACTAACAACTTACTAAGATGTTAGAAGATAAGGACGAGAGAGTTCATCTCGAAGTAAAGATTAACAATAGATAGACCTTAAGAGAAACGAGAGGCCTTTTTAGGAGCAGGTATGGAGTTATCAGTGGAGGAGTGAAATGTGAAGTGAGAAATGAAAAGTTTTATTGAGGAGTACGGGAAAGTAAAAAGTTTGAAAATTCCTGGTGAATGTAAGAAATGGTATACCGATGCGGTTTAAAGATCAGAACAGAAATGGTTTCCTCATGTCCAGCACGGTTTGTCGCATGGGGCACATTGTGAGGGCGAATTTGTCGTGTGAATACGCAGCGCTGAACAATTGTGTCATCCAGCAGAACGCTTTTCGCAACCATTAGCGGAATCCATTAATACTTCAGCCATAAGGACTTGGAAATACAAAGAGAGGGGAACATTTATCATGTTAAATTGTGTAGTCATGCCGAGTGCCGTCGGAGTTATACGGGGCCTTTGTAAAAACACATTTACAAACGTTTATTAATACAGAAGATGGAATTTTTTTTTCCTGCACAATCTAAATTATAATCTTCAGCAGATGACATTGGATGACTTATCTACGGTTCATATAATAATTAAACGTTTTTCATTAAAGTAATTACAGTAATTTATACGATCCATAACCTCCGCACGTAAACAGGTTTAGTTCCAAACGTACATCCCGTGATATCTATAAAATGTTCGTATGTCCATACGGAGGGATTTCAGTGGATAATCATCTCGTAACCCTGACTTATTCAGAAGACAGGGTATCTTTTCGAAGACTTCCGGACTCTAAAACAATAAAAACTAATTATTTATTTATTTAATGAAGCGATGAGACGAGCGGGACTTTCACGTGATGCTAAGAAACGCTCGCCTTTAACTAAGTGGCGCTGGTTGTGATGGTATACACCATATTGTGCTCATCGCCTTGAGACTTGGAATGATCTCGTTACCCCAGTAATTTCACTAGCTACGACTCTGTTCAATCCGGAACTCATTAGTATTTGCACAGTACTGTCTGTCGGCTGCAATAGGCGCTGCGATGGTAACTACCTAGATGGTCTCCGGCAGCAAAGACCCTTTTTTTCCTTTTTGCTTTCGGGGGAAGTTAGGGTTATGTGAGATTCTTACTCACTAAATTCCCCTCGGTGGTCTGCATCAGTGCATTCTGAGAGGCTGCGGGATCTGTTATAGAACGCACCGGTGTTCCTCTACACTTTGTGTTACACGTCTCTGAGGAGGAATCTAACTCTCTTAAGCACCATCGTTGAGTCATACGCTGTCCCACGCAGGTTCGCTCGTTGGGCGTTAAGGGCTCCCACCCTCAAGGTCCGCGAAACTTCTAGACACTTTTAGTCGCCTTCCACAGGCAGGGCTTACCTTAGTCCCATTCTTACTAGTCGGAGACTACAGAGCTGAACTGGTAACAGAGACCTACCATCACAAACTTATTTATTAATGTATTTACATTATAAGAGGACGATGAATTTGTTTCGTTAATTTTGATAAATTGCAAATGAGCAATTTGTCTCTGTTATTGAAATTAATGACAGCAGCAGCATCCCAGTGAATGGATTTCGCTAAATAATTAAGGAAAATGGACGTCCTGTTCCGGATTTGACGTCAGCGAATTTGGTTGCGAGTTTAACATCAAAGCACCGGGTAATGCTGATGGTGTACACCGTTACGGAGAGTCTAGATATTTAATAGTTTAATGTAAAGTTGTAGTCAAATGAAATAACTTAACAAAGTTTTCTAGTTAGGAGCCTCGTCCGATTCATTAAGTTAATCCAGATTTCAGAAAGAGACTGATATCTTTAACTGTCTAAGAAGACAGTTAAATTGTTTGCTGTTGGGGATTCTTCCTGATTCCTAATAAACTTCATAAATCTTGCATTTAATTCATCATCATCAGCCGATAGTCCAATGTTGGAGATAAGACTTTCCCAAAGATCTCCACATTGATCGGACCTGCTTTGCTCGATTCCAAGCAAAGTAAAAAGTGGGCTCCGCGAAGAATGGGTTCCCACAGGTTCCCCTACGGTCTAGCAAACTTTTAGGTTATATCGGTGACCTTAGTCATTATGGACTTAGTTAAAACTATACTCTTAAAATTTTGATCAGTGGTAACATCAATATAAAGCTAAACCAAGTCCAAATAGCTGAAGATCCCAATGAGTTTCCGTTTGTTAAGCTGCGATATGAAACAAATGCATTAGAGGGTTGATTTAATACACTTTTCCCAAGTTCCACAGTTAGGGTTCGCACAAAGTCACCCATTTCAAAGCCGCAACCCCTCGCGCTAATGTGAAGCCGATGACGCGCGTTTCTGAGCTCCGAAGTCAGGACGGCGGCTCACCAGCTCACCCTGCAAATGTTTTCTATCGACCCTTAAATCCGCATGAGAAGCCTTTTTATTTTTCTGAAAACAAACTCCTTTGTAATTATTTAACCGTTTCTATTTTACAACGCCGTTCAAACCGGAACACTTATGTACCACCAGTAGAAATTACGTTATAAGAAATTTTATTGCGCAAGCTAAGCTCTAGAAGTTATTAGAATGTTACTTAAGAAAACATGAGTGAAGTTCATCATGATCATCACCGAATAGATGTCCACTGCTGGACGTAGCCCCCCAAAAATCTATACACCGATCGTAGTACCGCCGGATATTACGGCTCGTTGTCTGTAGGGATTCATTTGGGCCATTTCCCACCACGCTGACTCACGGGTTGGTGGAAGCGAAAGCCTCGTTTGTTGAATAGCAGGGTGAACCACGAGTAGGTGAGGCGGGCTTGGGTCCCGTGAGTTATTGTGCGGGGACCCCTTACACTCCAAGTGTAGTTAATGCTATTTAAGTTGAGCTAAGTGTCGCAGTCTTAGTACACACGAAGGCGAAGTACAATTCGCTGGTGGAAGAAATTTTCAACCACCAAAAAACAAAAAGAGCTATCGTGGAAGCAATACGTTCAGTAAAATGGCTACTTATTATTTGATCCTTCGTCTTAACTTAAAGTTATATTAACTTAACTGCAATGGTATTTTATTCTAATTCTATACCATCAACTTTTTCGACATATATTATTATGATATAGGTAAGCTTGTCTTTTCTATAGACTACTATATATATATTCGTAATGTAAAATTAGACCGCTAATGACTTTCTATAGCAACCGTTACTATAGCAACCGCATAATTAATACGAAAGGAAAATCTTGCTAAAAGTTATTTAGAAATAAAATTATGAAGGATTTATGAAATTCAATAAATAAATAGCTTATAACCATCTACAAATCATTCCGCGTCGAACACTCATTTTTCCGTGTCGATACAGTCACTAGTTTTCACGTGATTGGCGAACAAACAAAACCAATTTTCATTATATATATTATATGAGCCTTGTTTCAGGTAATGACCTTGATGACTCATTCAGATCATAATAAGACATTAAAAAAAAAACTAACTGAGGATCTCATATTTTTGATACTTTAACAAGTTTTTAATTTTGATAGACACAAGTTTAATTTTCACGTACTTAGCTTCGCAACTTAAACTAGTATGAGTAATAAAACGAATAAATGAAACCGCTTACTGTGCGGCCACGCAGCAGCTCCTGTTTCAGGAGCCACAGGACACGTGTACGCGGGTAATGTTAGCTGTCGAATATGTTTAACACAGGATTATCCGGTTTAACGGACGGGGAATAATTAATAGTTATTGTTTAACAACAATATAGATTAAAGCTTATCATTACAACTCTTTTTTGTTGTTTGTTAAACTATTATCTTATCAACAATAAGTTATAACTTAAACTCAATGTTCAGTACAATAAGTGGCAATGAGGCTGTGAATGGAGAAGTGGGTTCGTGGATTAGACTGTAGCTCCTATTTGTTGACTTGAATACACCAATGCTGGTATGGCACAGGATTTACAATGTAAGGAAGTCAACCATGGAACCTCCTTGTTACAATGTAACATCACAGTGACAGTTAAATCTAAAAAAAAATTTTAATCTGTGCTTATCTGTTGCTCAGTTTGTTGCGAAGGGTCCACAGATCTACCGATGGAGTGCAAAGGTGCCGCCTGTGATACCCTAAGGGACTTTCCTGGTAGGCTGGTAACCCTCCATTGCGACACCAGTTGTTGTAATTCATTGGCCCTTCTAGTTCCTTCTAAGTTACATTTAAGCACTTATATAGTCAGATGCTTAATATGCGACTTGTAATGTAATACTAATGAATTTAATCAGTGATAGGTATAGCAATATTATTACTTGTTCAATCTCTGTCATCATCATCAGCCGATAGATGTCTACTACTGGACACAGGCCTCACGCAAATATCTCCACATCGATCGATCCCGCGTTGCTTGCATCCAGCAGGTTCCCACGTCTCTCACCAGATCGTCGGTCCACCTTGTGGGAGGCTTGCCAACACTACGTCTGCCAGACCGCGGGCGTCACCCGAGGATCTTACTGCCTCATCGGCCGTCGGTCCTTCGAGCAATGTACCCTGCACATTGCCACTTAAGTCTAGCAATCTTTTGGGCTATGTCGATGACCTTAGTTCTTCTGCAGATCCCCACATTCCTGATTCGACGACATAAAGAAGCTGCGAGAATAGCCCTCACCATAGCCCTTTGGATGACTTCCAGCCTTTCTATAAGGTCTATAGTAAGTGGGTACAAGTCTAAAAGACTTTTGTCTAATCTCGAAGTCGTTTGTAACGTAATAATTGCTATTTTCTTTCTACAGGCGCTGTTTTAAAAAATTATGTAAATATTTTTTGTCTGAAATTGATACTCATATTGCATACCAGTATAATATTTATATTTTACGCGCATATAACGGCTGTGAGCCGTAGCTTCAGGTCCGGATTAGATCCAATTTAGGAACTATCAAACTTTAGCGCCTAACAATCGATTTCCATGGTACCGTACATCGTGCTTGAGCAAGCAACAATTTCGCCGGAAAATCCGGTTACCTCTAGCTGAAACTGTGTGCCGTAGTTTCAATGAATATGTGCAGCATACAAGTATTGAAGGGTGAGTTGTGTAATAATTTACAGGCGGCCATAGATAAGGTAAATTTTGATCGTCAACGTAAACGATTAACTTTACAATCGATTCGTCTGCCTAAAGTAGACCTCTAGGATTTAAACCATTGGAATATTCACTATAATTACAGGTTCATATATGTTTAACATGGAGAAGGCTTCTTATATCTTCATCACTTATAACCAGCGACCCATAATTTACTTAATCACCTTGGAAGTTGATTCACGCAAGGCATTCAAATTTGTGTACACATGTACAAATTTTGACATGAAGTATATGTTTCTACAATTGACTTTGTTATATATAACTTGTTACTTTATATAACAATGAAATATAGTTTTTATAGTTACTGGAAAAGAGCAGAACGTTTTCCTTTCATCTTTATAAACACACAGTCCTCTCCAACCTCTATAACAACAACAAAAGCGATACACTCCAGCAACGGCACCGAAACTGTGTTGGTATATTCTTTGTTATCTTGGAGTTATCATTTATGATAGTATCTCATTGAAACTAAAACTAATAATATTATTGGTATGATGTCATAAGTACTATTATGAACAACTGTTACTATTTAAAGTCGATTGTCTGATAACCAAAGCAAAACAAGTTACATATACAGATATATCTATGACAGCATTGTGGATGAGGAGAAATGCGTCGCTGGGGCGTCATAAGTGACATAACTTTGGCAAAGAAAGGCGTAAAAGGGAAAAGAAATATAAGGAAACTGTCGCACGGTGATAAATAACACTCTACTATAACTTAATATTTCTTCGGATGTAATAAACGTGCTTAAGTTAGCAAGGATTTGAATATCACGCCGGCACGCCGTGAAAACTGGCTATCAACCATGGCTTGACTAAAGTCGTGGAGCAGTTGGTCGTTCTCCTCAAATGTACTTACGTCATCATCATTATCAGCTGACGGACGTCCACTGCTGGACATAGGCCTCCCATTAAAATCTCCATGTTTGTGAGGGTTCATATGAGCGGATTTAGGTTATTTCTTACCATGCAGGTCCAATGCGGGTTGGTGGGAGCCAGAGCCTTGTTTGTTCATCATCAGAGTGCACCACGAGCAGGTGAGGTTGGATTGAGTCCCGTGAGTTGTTGTGCGGGTTCCTATGCACCGAATATTATGTAGTTTAAGTAAATTACATAATACTTGATTCATATTATATACCACGAATCGGTAATAACAGTTCTTCAGGATATATTTCGGAAAGCTTGAGCTGGAATTATATGGTACAATACCACCTTCATATCATTACCACTGAACGATCAGATGTACGGAAAGTCACTATCCATTCATAGTTTCTATACAAATAGTTTAAGGATAGTAAAGGAATGGAACAACTTGCCATCGTCAGTGTGACCGCGTCTTTAAGAGAATAGTGAATATAGGGTGTAAGTAGATTAGTGTGTTACACCACCGCAGATCACAACACGTAATACTACGTGAGATCGTGGTCAAGCATAAACATTTGATTATAAAAGAAAACAAGTTACACGAGAATAATTTCAATCGCAGCGTGCACGTAGAATATGGAAGAGGCTCGTGTACTCTTGCGAGGGCGGCGGATCCACTGGGGGCTGCGGCCCATCAATATTTACTTACGCCAGCTTACGAAACATCGGCCGCATTATTTATACGAGTTTTTGAGGCTGCGAATATTAAGATCATAAATCAAAAATGATTCTCCCGCAAATTATTCTATTGTGTTGCGATTGAGCCTTCTAATGATATCATCATCCCCATTGCCAACGTTCGTAATGACCCGTGTATAATGTGTTTGATTCATTCCAAGTTACATTCACACGAGATGAGAATCGATTCCAAAAATCGGAGGTACACTAAATCAATTAGATATATATATATATATATCGATAAACTTGTTATTATTTAAACACACCCTCATTGCATTATACGATTGAAACAAGTACAACGCGCACGAATTAATTTCGAAAAACGATGCCGGGCTACCCTTTAAGACTCCACTTTAATATTCTTAATAGAGCTAAGTAATAACTTACGAAGGCTTTAATAAGAAAAAGAATTTTCAATGAAAAGGCTATAGAGTGTTTCATGACGAGCTAAAGATAAGCTCTTATATATATATATATATGTATGTAGATATCTAAGATGATCTACTGTGCGATGTACCAACCACTTGTGCTTACGTCAAGTTTTAAGTATACACAGTCACTAAAAAAACTCTATACAAGTATAAAAAAAAATTGCAAAATATAACAGCTTTCGTATGAAATGTTCATATTTTTTAGTGGTTGTAAAAACGTGCTCCTCAAGCCAAGGTTGCGTATGTACATCACAATGGGCTGCAGTTTCCACATCTGTGTCAAAGCTGCATCGCGCACGCGCCATATAGAAAGCAGCGATGTGGATCCCTGTGTTTGAAAGTCACCGTGGCATGTTGCCAGCTCTGCTTGCGGAATAGCTTTCACTCACCCTGACGTTTGGGGGTAACAAAAGAAGTGGAATTAGTCACGAAAACCCGTCCCCAAAAGTAAAGAGCTTTAAAATTATAGCTTGTACGAACAGCATAGTAAGCATAGTTTATGAAAACCTTTCAAATGTTCTACCATCAGCATTACTTCAGCGAGTTTGATGCCCACTGTTGGACATCGATATCCTAAATTTCCGGCGTGAGTATCAACATCCAAAGATTTCGTATAACCTTCATCAGGTGGTCGATACATAAGCAGAAGGCCATTTGAAGTAGAGGAAGCTCAAATGTCTAACCGTTCAAAGGATATCCATTAAAAGGATCCAGGAAGGACTGCGATCTTTAATGATAATAAGAAATATTTATATTCCATATTCATATTAAAAAGTTCTTTTCTGGTGATGGAGTTCTGGTGCCAAGGACTATCTAGGTGGGAATACCGCCAACTTCCGTCTTGGGCTATTGAGAGTAGGACTAAGGTATTCCCTGCCTGTTGTACAAGGCGATTAAAAGCGTCCTCGGTTTCGCGGGCTTTAAGGGTGGGGGCCCTCAGAGCTCAATAAGGGAGCCTTGGGAGGGTGGCAAATGCATGGTGTTCTTGTAGTTGCCGTAGCACACCGTGGGTGCTAATGAGGGCTTTGCCCTTCCATGGGATGTTTTAGCTAGAGTGCAAGGGGGGCACCGGTGCGTTCCGTAGGAGATCCCGGAGCCCTTCCTAATGCACTGAAGGAAACCACCGAGGGGGTTTTAGTGAGTAAAATCTCCACATACCCTTCTCTTCCGCCCAAAAGCAATGTATTTCTCAAGAGGATTTCTCCCGCTATAAGAAAAGGTGGGTGACGCAGCGCCTTTTCCTGTCGCCAAATAGTAACGTGCAAATATTACTGTGGTCCGGTTTGAAGAACGTTGTTGCTAGTGTAATTACTGGGGTAACGAGACTGTCTTATGTCTCAGGCGATGAGAGCAATGTCGTGCACTTTATACTATCTTAACTAGAGCCACATTATTGGCACATTATATGGGCAGGCGTAACACTTACCATCGAGTGAACGTCCCTTTCACCTCTTCACTTAGTTTTAGCATTTATCGTTTTGGTAATCGCTTCCGGTGTTCAAGTTAATATTAATAATGCAGTTTGGACCTCATGATAACATTGCACTTAGCAAACCATCAGGTATAATCTATGTCAAGTGTATTCGATATAATGTGTGGTAATTTAAATCATCATCATCATCATCATCATCAGTCGTTATTTAAATGAAAAATCTGAATTTAAAATATAAGATTAAAACTTCATTTTCAATTCTCAGAAGCGACGAGACAAGCGAGAAGTTCGTCTGATGGTGTTAGAGAATAATACACAGCATCACATTGTTTACGATGCTTTAAGATATATATATTGTGTCGTTGCCCCAGTAATACCACTCGCTACAACTTATTTTAAACCGGAACACAGTGATGTTTGCATATTACTGTTTGTTGGCTACAACAGGAGCTGGTCATCTAGACGGTCTCCGGCGACAGAAACCTACCATCAGCATATTAACGCTTTGTGATGAACAGACCTTTAACTTAACCCTGTAGACTCGGGCTAGTAAGAATAAGACTAAGGTAAGCCCTGCCTGTCGTAGAAGGCGAATGAAAGGGTCTGAGAGTTTTACACGCCTTAAGGGTGGGGGCCCTTATCGCCCAACAAGCGAAATTACGTGAGACAGCGTATGGGTCAGCGATGGTGCCTATGAGGATTAAGTTCCTCCTCAGAGACGTGTAATACAAAGTGTAGAGAGGCACCGGTGCGATATATAAGAGATCCCGGAGCTTCTGCGAATGCACTGATGTAGACCACCGAAGGGGTTTTAGTGAGTAAGAATCTCACATAACCCTGACTTCCTTCCGGAAGTAGAAAAAAATTGCTTTAAACTTACCAACAGATGAATATCCTACTTGACTCTTTATATAATAAATACTAAGTAAACGTGAAGAGTAAAAAAGAATTCTTATATACTCTGTATTATATATATTCTTTGTGGTTCCGATTCACAAGGCTATCAGTATATCCGAAGGTATTCCCTCTCCGGATGAGGGATCAGATTAGCCAATTCGGGACATATTCGAGCCGACGCTAAGCATTTACTTGACATGTTACTATGCAATCAAGTTACGTGACGGCTGAATATCGTATGCCTACGAAACGAGCGATTTCATCCGATTTAAGCGCATACCCATATTACTTGAACAACTGTTTAGCAGAACTCTTATCCCCTCCACCTCTTTATAAGTTTAAGATCATGAATCCATTACTAAGGTAATAGAAGGGGTTTTTTTTGTAGGCAATTAGGCGACGTTCACCGTCGATAACGATGTAGTGTTAGTTAAGATGATAAGCACTGTACCACATTGCGCTCGTCGCCAGAGATATAAGATGTTGAGTCTCGTTCCCCTAGTAATTACACTAACTACAGCGCCCTTCAAACCGGAACAACAGTAATTTTTGCACAGTACTATTGAGTGGCAGAAATGGACGCTGCGGTGGTACCCACCTAGACAATCTCCTCCAACGGAGACCTACCACCAGTATAGATGGTCTCTGTCCGGTGATGTCCTTATGTCCATAAAGCGACCATGTCATGGTGTGTTTGGACAGTTCACCATTGGTTCAGCAATACACCACTGGGGGTAGGCTTCTATTGTTGGAGATTGTCTAGGTGGGTAGCAGCGTCTATTGCAGCCGACAAACATTACTGTGTTCCGGTTTGAAGGGCGTTGTAGCTAGTGTAATTACTGGGATAACGAGACTCAGTATTTCGCGACAAGCGAAATGTGATTTAGTGTATACCATTCTAACTAGCACCACGTTATGAGCGGACGTATCACTCACCATCAGATGAACGTCTCGCATGTCTTGCTCGCTTAATTGTATAAAAAAATCTTCTCTAAAATTCATACTCTATGGTTGCTGCGCATGATCATCATCATCAATATAAATTAAAGGAGAAAACCAAGTGATAATACTTATATGGATTTTAGGTAAATGACTATTTAGGAAGAAAATGATTTATGTAAGGAAAAGTTTTTAAGGTATTTGCTGAGATATTGTTGTGTTACCTACGTTTTATTTTTTCCAAAGGTAAAGACAGTTTATGTCGGACTTGCACCGACTCAAACTCACACTATATTCCACCGTCGTCGCTTTACGGAGAGCCACGAGAGCACTTTCGCACACCTCGGCAACACCACCAGCGTCGGCTGCACCATGCCGCTCCATCTCGAGAGGAAGAACCTCTCCCTTTTCACCTCTGTAAGACGCGCCCGAACTTATAGCGCACCCTCCTCATGGCCTCTTACAGTCATCTTGGCAACGGATCCCCTCCAATCCTTCAACCATAGGCCATTCTGTTACCTACCTGGTTTATTGGTAATCGATCACAGATATCATCATCATCATGATCAACCGACAAACGTTATAATAATGAAGAACGTTATTAACTGTTATTAATAATGTGTATTAAATAAAAAAAAATCATACAAAATCTCAATAGTGCCACCCCTTTTTCGCGAGGGTATCATAAGAGGTTAATAAGGGTTAAAGTTAGCTGAATGGTTAACAGTGTATTACGTAATAAGTTGTTTCTGCCATCCTGCACTTCTCACTCGAAGATTGTGGTTTCACTAGCAACAGCATCCGAATGAAGATGAAGATCAGGCAGACGGCTGGTTGTAAAACGTGTTTCAGCGAAATATATTTATTTGTTCCTCCTGCGTGGTTTGTTTCAGGGCTTTTCTTTTCTTTTTCTCTCTTTTCTTTCACTACTTCCTTTCCCTATCATTTTCTCTATTTCGTACCTCATGTTATCTTTCACTCTCTTTTCATTTACATTTTTTTTTCATCTCTTTTATTCATCACCCCTCAGACCAAATTCGTCTCATACTTATATACTTATATTCTACTTATACATTTCTACTGTTTTCTTTTTCTTTTTAGTTTTGTAATAAATTTTAATTTCTATTCTCTTATTAAGTTTACAACTTTTATTTTAAGTTTGTTTCTCTTTCCTTCTATCAAGCTACTAAGGTTTACTAAGTTCGCTGTATTACAACATGTGCGTAAATATAAAATGATTAAGTAAAGTATAATTAAATAATAGATCGCGTTGATCAATTTATCAGCTCCCCTCGAATGGGTTGGTGGCCATTATTAATTTGTAGGTGATTTGGCCTCCCCCTCGGGACGGTCTTACCTGGAAACCGGAGAGCAGACCGATTGCCAAGTTCTTATTAGTAATTTAACAGCAGCTAGCAACATAGCGATTTAACTGAAAGAAATCTATTTGTAGTTACGAATACATAAATATACTGTTAATGTTAAGTAATAAAAAAATGAAACTTTAATGAAAAATTGGATATATTTTCCAACAAGTTAAGTTTAAAATACTTGACATATTTATAGCTTAAATGATTCTTATATAAATATGTTTAGTACTAACTGTCCCATGCGCGCTTTGTTGGATGTAACAACCCTCTTAACTCCCTTTGGGGAAGGAATTGTGTAAAATCCGTCTCTTATCTGCCCTATCCTCAGCAAAAGGAATACTCTTACCAAATTTCAAGTCTGTAGCCTTTAAGGTTCCAGAGATATGATGATGAGTCTCTACATAGGTAGAAATCTCTTATGTAAAGATAAATACTGTTGTGCAGTTTTACATAAGTTATCTTAAACTTACCATTGGTTGCTGAAAGTATATATATTTTTTTAATTTACAAAACGACTAGACGAGCGAATTGTTCACGTGATGGTAAGTGATACGCCTGCCCATAACAGCGTGGTTAGAATGATGTACATTGCACCATATTACGTGCACCATCTGAGATATAAGATGTTAAATCACGTTACCTCAATAACTTCAGAAACGAACGAAAGCTACAACTCGCTTCAAACCGGAATATTGTTTGTCGGTTGCAATAGGAACTGTGGTGATACTGTACCTACTTAAACAGTCTGTGGCAGAAACCTATTACCAGTAATATACATTGAAATCTTTTGAAATAGTAGTTCAAGGTTATACTATCAAAATATTTTTACTATTACGGAAGACTAGTACAGTAAAATTTTTATAGATATTGGTATCAGAGTATGATATCAAGATCACTGGTGGTAGGTCTCGGTAGGTACCACCAAACAGTAGCGTGTAAAAATTACTATGTATCGGTTTGAAGGGCCCTGTAGTTGTGTGTGTAGCTACTGTACTTACAGGGTTAGACTTATATTAAGTCTCCGGGCGACGAGCGCAACGTGGTACAGTTTATAACATCCTGGCACCACGTTGTTATGGGCGAGCGTATCACTCACCATTAAGTGAACCTCTCGCTCACTTAGTCGAATATAAATATATAATTTTTGATACAACACTATCGCATAGATTTATAATGCTGTATTATTCCGTTGTGCGAATTATAATAACTCTTCTGAGGAGCTCAAAGTTCCCGCGGCAGCTATTTGCGAAAGTTGAAATTGCAAAACTGATTGTCTCCAGTCTGTCACAATGGATCAAGTTTGACAACGAGTGTTTTATTCGTTCGACGTCTTGACAAAGTTGGCGAGGATCCGGCTGAAACTATTTCATTGCATATCTATCATCTTGGTTGAGCGCTGGTGCGAATTATTGCGCTCGCTTCTTACACGTTCGAGTTATTGCCGCGGCTAACTTTGTATTACTGCCGGATAACTTTGATAACTATATTAAATAACAACTTGACCTACTTGACCTCATATTTTTGAACCGTAATTCGATCACATTTCATTATTTTCAATATTATTTTTAATTAAATTTCATTAACGCAAACAGAGCGGTATAAGTCGATAGAAATATTAAGTAATGAAAAAGCTGTCTTATAAACTTATATATTTTCTGTTTTATTCTAAGATTCTTATACATTAATTATCATTATAAGTAATAAAAAAAATTATTGTTATTTTAACTATAAAAAAATCTATTTCTAGTGAAGACATGGATTTATAAGCAAAAATTGCCAACGCTGCTTGCCTGACAATAATAAACGCACCGCCAATTACAAGTTAAAATAATTTTTCTGATAGATATTGATTCTATCAATTAAATTTATTAAAAAGTTTTCAGTTTCATGAACTAAAGCTCACGATATATATATTTTAAATAAATTTTATTAATATAGGTTAATATACTAGATGTACTTTCCAAAAATAATCACATACTAATATTTATTTTGTATTAATGTTCTTTTTGTAGTGGCAGGGAATGAAGTTTGTTTGAGATATTAGAAATGTTTTGTTAATTTTTTTTTAATATGAAGTGTGTTTAAGTGAAGCGGTGCTTAATGCCAATCATGTAGCACCTAATGTTACATGTTAAATCGGCAAAAATAACATTTAAAAGAATCAATAACAGCAACTCTGAGCGTACCCGTAGTAGCTAAGTGAAGCTCAGTTGTCTGGGCGCCGTAGCGCGGCACGGTCGCCTCTACGCAGTGCGCTACGCCGTAGCGCGGCTCTACGGCGTAGTGGTCGGAAAGATGTGAGAGCGCAAGGTTCCATACTTAATTCACTTGTCAGTGTTGAACTTTTGTGTGTGCATCAAGATGGATTGGAGGGCGTTCGCGTTCGCGCTCGTGTTCGCGCTCGTGTTCGTCAGTTCCTTGACCCGCGTCAATTGTAACCCGGCTAAAATAGGTGAGTATCAAACGTGCATAATAAATATTGTTTTCTCACAGCGCTCTCCATTTGTATCGCGTAAACAGATTGCTTTAACAAAGGGTTGACGTTTTTGTTTAGTTAGCTGCAATAATTCACAGGATTTTTTTTTTAAAATTCATCAACTTATTTAAAGAAGACTTAAGGGTTGTGAATAATTTGGTAGTCGATATTATTTACATGGAAATTTTTAAAAACATTTGTTTTTTCTGTCGAATATTTCTGCGCTTTTAGCAAATATGTTTGACAGTGACGTTACAGGTTCGAGTCCGTTTTCAGCCTATTTTCGGTGAATCGAGATAACTATATAAATATAAACGTATTTAATAATATATGTAATTCATTAAGATATTTACATCACAGAATAAAGATTTACTGCAATGATAACATATATATGTATATGTTATCATTGCAGTAATAAATCATTGTCTTTATCTTCTTTATTGATGATGATATTGTTGAATTTATGATTTAGTGGATATCGCGGGAAACTGCTGAATGCAACACATGACTGATTGATACGAACGTTGACAGACGCTAATGCCCAGCAGTGGACTTCTATCGCGTGATGATAAATTGAAATAAAAGTTATTAATTGATTTAATACTGTTTTGTATAAAATATCTACTCCTATAAATACTTTTAAAAGCTTTTTTCAATCGCAGACCTCCACTTGTTCAGCATAATAGACTATGATAATATTCTCTTTGTAAATCAGGCCTTGAGTCCCACAAGTGGGAACATGAACTGTTTTCTTTGCCTTTAGATGTTAAATTGTATTTTTAAATATTAGTTATATTTTGAATCGACGCGTGAGAACTTTTTCCGTTACATTACACCCAAGCAACCTCACATCCTTTATGACAGAATAAACACAACCTTAAATCGGTTGAGATGTTTGAGCTTAAATATACAAGGGTCCTTGGATCCCGAGTTTAAGCCGACGCTTGATTTATTAATACAACGTTATTTATTTAACGAACTGAACAAACAAATCAAACTTTATATAGGAAACGGATTTTTTTTATTGGAATCTGATCGAAACTAGAACTAATCGAAGTTATCCATTTCTAAGTTCAAATAGTAATAAAGCTTCCGGTTTAAATGCACTTATAAGTACAGTACATAAGTATATAGAGACTTGGAAATCATAGTGGAGGGCCATGGACAGTGGACGTGTATGAGCTGATGATGATGGTGATATGGAGACTTTGAGAACTGAGATTTGATCTTAATATCAAGATATTTAAACTACCTTATTTATTTTGTTATCAAGTATATATATCAGATAAAAGCCTTACCCGCTTATATACAAATTAAAATAAATAACCTATCAGCATATATACCAATAAATGTTTTATTGTTAAATAAAAAGGGTCTCACACAACAACTTACGGGACCCAAGTCAACCTCACCTGCTCGTGGTGCAGCCTGCTAATCAACGAGAGTCTAGCTCTCACCAACCCGTATTGGACCAGCGTGGTGGGAATTAGCCCATATCCCGTATGAAGCCCTAAAAATGTGGCAATCTTTGAAGGAGGACCTATGTCCAGCAGTGGACGTCGGCTGATGTGGTAGTATTAGTAGTAGAATATCAGTATTGATGATGAGTAGTTTGCTAGTGAGGTCACAACAATTATCAGAGGCAGCGGTCTTCCGTGAGTTAAATGTCAGCTGTTACCTGAAAATATTTTTTCTTACTAAGTCTATATGAAATTCTATTTCTCGCTTTTACTTAAATTATATTTATTATTTAAGTATATTTGCTTAATGTTTCATTATTCAGACAAAATGAAAAATGATGGTCTCATCTGTTTGATTAATATTACTTAATATATCTCAGTTTATACTTGAGGTACTATCTTTATCTTAAAATAGCTCTTCCCTCTTCGCTGGACGTAATAATGAATTAAATTTGTTAGAAATATTCATGTCCGGCGGCAACCTACCTCTCCTCCTGAGGAGGGGCCTGCCCCTTCCTATTATTAACATCCCCGTTAGTTCCGTGTTTGGCGGTAGGAATAGGTGCTGCTACGGTATCCACCTAGATGGTCTCCGGCATCAGAGATCTACCACCAGTATTTATATTTAATAGTTTCGGAGATCCTGTGATGAGTTAATGATGATGATGAGTCTATATATATATACATATATATATTTGATTGGATATATATAGATTACAACTAACAATCTCTCTATAATTGATTTTTATGTACAAATAGATTATTGCTAAAAAGTAAAAGAGAGAGAGATATAAGAGATTCCCAAAATCGTTACCCCATAATATTTTTGATAACTAAACATATATTTATTAATGTATGTAAATTACTGGTCGTAGGTCTCTTGCTGGAGACCGTTAAGGTACCACTGCAGCTTCCATTGCAACCGAGAAACATTACTGTGTAAACATTACTGTGTCCGAGTCTGAAAGGCGCTGTAGCTAGTGAAGTTGGTAAGTAACGAGACTTAACATTGTTTCAGTATCACTGTGGATTTCTGGCTCGTCTTCTCGCTTTGTGGGATAAAAATAAAATGTTTGTATTTTTAGGAGATCAATTGTTTTGTTTTTAATACGTCTGTGTAATTTCTAAGCATCCCTGGTGCCGGCGCCTTGCCAACGTCCGTCACAGACAGCATAGCCTCCGGTGCCGTCGGGAACTAGGTGCCGTCGTTTGTAGGGGTTTATTTGAGGGGATTTGGGCCAATTCCCACCACTGTGGCCCAACACGGATAGGCGGGCGCCAGAGCCTTATCCGCTGATTAGCAGGATGCACAACGAGCAGGTGAGGTTGGCTTGGGTACCGTAAGTTGTTGAGTGGGACCCCTTACACCCATGATCCCGACATGGGATGGATTCTTATAGAGATCGTTAGGGGAGGACTATGTCCAGCTGTGGACGTCCATCGGCTGATGATAACGATGTATAATCTCTAAAGACGCCGTTGACTCTATACAAAAAAACTATATAAGGAATAGAGTATTTCTCTTAATATATTATTCCCAAATACTTTGTATATGTCCATCAATACTGATACACAGTATTGCTGCAATGGTTGTAGATTTATAAGTAGTAGTAATCTACCCTTAATAAATCGTTAGAATCGAACCTTGGATATTCTCACACGGCAAGCCATAAAAGCACTGTGCCATGAAAGCAGTGACCATAAAGAAATATCAGATTAAAGTTAGACGACCAAATGGTTCATACTAACAATTACATAGAAATGCAATTTAACTGCTTCCGTCAGTCGCTAATCGCTTACTAATTAACACGGAGGTCCATGGTTCAGTACTGTTGTGGACTTGGTGCTGCAGTGGCTGGCTCCGGCTGTAAACATCTGGAGTATTTAGAGAGAGTGCCGATTCACAGCTTTTTTTTTATTGGGAAATCTTATAAAGACACTGCTCCTGGTGGTAAGTTTATATGGGATTTGTACCCAATAAGACCCGAACCGTGGTCATCTCCATTGCAGTTTTGGGACCTCTGGGATCTCCTGTGAACTACTCTCACACTGGTGCGTCACTGCGGTACGCTTAAGCAGACACTAGGGAAGGCCGTAATCGCTACGACAAATACAATACAACCTCGCCTTTCTCATCCGACCTGGGCGCGCTTAATGGTCAATAAAGACCTTCACCTTCAAAGCCCATGAACCTGAAAGCCCGAAAACCATTTTAATCACCTTGTACTACAAGCAGTAGCATTCGTAATAGCTCGAGACTACAGCTATCCTCTACACCGTAATTATCACTTAACCCCAAGTGAAATTAAAGTTAAGTATTAGAAAAAAAATGGTAATTTATAACATTATAGTATGAAAAGGTCACATATAAATGGTTATGTTGTAACCATCGGATTAAGTACAAAACTTGGGCTAAGTTACCGGTTCGCGTGAGCTTAGCAATTTAAATAACGGCTTAACGGAATTAATGAGAACTTAATCGTAAAATTTATGACATTTTTAAATATGACCTTACATACAACTTAATTTATTACTTCATTATAATTATTTCATTAAAAAACCCCAGAATAAAGGGTTGCAATAAGCTTCAAGCTCACTGCGTACTGCCTTTAGATATTATGTATCAATAAAGAATTTGGGAGACATTACTTGAAGTAATGGTTAAGCAAGGAGAAAAGAGAATATTTAAAAAAAAAATAAGCCCACTTAATATTCCCATTACTGGGACTTGACTCATTTTCTCGTATGTAGACAGTGAAGGCCCTTTTATTTACCACGCTACTTAAATACGATTTTCCGAATATCAAGACGAGCGAGACGTTTACCTGATGTTAAGTTATATCCTTCTCCAACAATGTGGCGCTAGTTAGGATGATATATACTACACCATATTTAATTCATGACTCACACTATTTTAAGTGTCGAAACTGCAGTTATGTCACCAGCTACAGCGCCTTCCAAACTGGAACACAATGTTTGCACAGTATTGTTTGTCGGCAGAAATAGCAGCTGCTGTGGTGTGATACCTAGCTTTGGGAGGAAGACAAGGTTATGTGCTGCTTATACCCACTAAATCCCCCTCGGTGGCCTCCCTTAGTTCATTAGGATCTCCTACCGAACGCACCGGTGCCCTCCTGAACTCTGGCTATAACATCCCACGGAAAGGCAAACCCCTCCTTAGCACCCATGCTGTGCTACGACAAACACAAGACCACCATGCTTTTACTGTCGTCTTAAGGCTTGCTTATTCTCCCCCACCCTTAAAGTCCACGATCCCACGAACCCTTTTAGTCGCCTTGTACAACAAGCAGGAAATACCTTAGTTCTATTCTTACTAGCTCGAATATACAGGGCGGAGCTGCTATGGTACCAGCCCAGACCTGCCCCCAGCAAAGTTATTACTTACTTTATATTATATATATAAGCTATGTAATCTAACAAACAAAAAGATATTAAAATTGGTTCATCCCCTTGGAAGCTTAATTAAAGCAGACAAATAGATCCAGCATCATTCAAAAAGAAACAATAATATTAGCATACTACTGTTTGTTTAAAGATTAGTACTCATTTTTTCATCCCTCTAAAGAGATAATAATATCCCATAAATCATTTTCTAGCTAGACCTTGTCCCATTTTTTTTGGGATCTACCCTCCTGGTCATTCTTCTAAATCTATCTCCATTTTGTGTCATAGCTTCTGTCAATTTGGTATTCTCTAGATCTTTATTGATCATCGTCGACCGGTCGGGCGTCAAGGGTCTCCCAGGGCCTTTCTTTTTAGTTTCGAGATCCAGCGCTACCCTAACCATATGCGTTGCTGGTCTTCGCATAACATGGCCGTACCAGCGCAGGCGTCTCTACCATTTCCTCCTGAACCGGTTTTACTTTAAAGGAACCTCTCACATGTTTGTTCTTCACTTAAGTGATGTTTTATAGAACTTCCTCTTAACTGGCATTCGTTTATCGCAGTGTTCCGGAAATAGTTCACCATTTTTGCCACCGAACTCGATGGATGCCGTCTGCTTCGCTTCTTCCGTCAACACTGATAACGGAGCCTAAGTATTTAAATTTATCAGCTCTTGGCAGTTGGAGTTTTCCATCAAGAGTGAAGGTAGCTGATCAGCTCTGGTCTTTAGCATTGAAGTAGCAGCTAATGCTTTCAGTTTTATTTCGGCTTATACGCATCATATTATCCTCGAGGGTTTCTCTTCATTTACCACGTCAGTTAAAATCTAAGCAATTTATGTGTTTATTTATACATAATAACTTAATAACTTACTATATAGAACGTAATTGATTCATGGACCAAGCGATACGTTAGAACAAGAAACGGAACATTCAACTTGGTGTTCATTAAACGTTATGATTTATAACTCTCGCCGGTGTTTACTGCTTACCAGTTCAGAACTTACTAATTGCTGGCAATATGATATATCGTTAGCCGCACTGACTGCTGGTGCTGTTGGGACTGCTCGTGTAATGTATTGCGGCTGTGGTGTAGGGATGCAGGGATTGGTCTCCAGGCTCCGCGTTAATAGTAATCTTAATACAGTGCAGATAACTTGAGCAAAGGAATATAAATTAAGCGAAATTTGATGATGGTAAGTGATACGCCTGCTCGTAACAACGTGATAGCTATGATAGTATACATACCATCACAATGAGTTCGTCGCTTTGATGCATAAGATGTGGTCTCGTTAGCTCAGTAATACCATTAGCTATAACGCCCTTTGAACCGGAAGACAGGTATGTTTGAACTTTCTATGGTGGTAGCTACTTAGACAGATTCCGGTTAGGTTTGGAAGTAGATGGATAGGGGTAGAGAAAGACTGAAGGATGTTTGGTGGATGATATGAAGGGTTTAACTGCTTAGATGAGGGACGAAAGAATTATTGTTGCTGGTGGTGGGTTTCTGTTGTTGGAGATCGTTCAGGTAAGTACCACCACCTACTATTTTTGTCGACAGACAATAGTGTGTAAATATTACTATGTTCCGGTTTGATAGGCGCTAGGACTCAATGCAATGGACAATGTGATGTTGTGTATATCATCCTAATTAGCGCCAGGTTGTTATGTGTAACAGTATCACTTACCATGAATACCTCCACCAAAGTCGAAAGTAGGTTTTAAGTTAATCAGAAAGTATCTCATTATATTGCGATTGATGGTACACAAGGTAGAGGAAAGACGGGTGGCTGGGAGTGGGGTCGCGTCACACGATGGGGCATCTGTATGCGACACGACTCCCTGCTGCCGAGTGCAAAAGAGTCCTCCACAGCCCATCGAGGTCGCGTTCATACTCTTGAGGTCTTCTAAGTTGACATTATTCCCCGACCCTCGGACGCGGCGGCTCCGCGGTCAAAGGGCCTGGGAAATGAAACGTAATGAGTACACGAGCTCTAGTGATGTTCCTGGCGAGAGGACAAATTTGCTAGTTTTTTTTTTTTAATTTTTACTCCATATCTACTCCCTTGAAGATTGAAAGGATTAGGTTCTCTAATCATTAATACAGATTGTCTATGTACATTAAGTTATTGAAATTTTACATATAGTTTAAGCATATTAATGTAATTAATATATTAATTATTAATGTTTTAGTATACCACACTAAATCTATCATCATCATCAGGAGATGAAACTAAAACTATGTTATATATAAACAGATATATATATTAAGAAAAAAAACTTTATTAATACCGGAACTATGAACTTTCATAAATTAAAGCTGTGATATACAATAGAGGTGGTAGATCTCTGCTGCCGGAGATCTTCTGGGTAGGTACTAATCACAGCGCCTATTGCAGCCGACAGACAGTACTGTGTAAACATTACTGTGATCCGGTTGGAAGGGCGCTGTAGCTAGTGAAATTACGAGGGTAACGAGACTTGACATCTTACGTCTCAAGGGGACGAGCACAGTGTCGCTATAAATGCCTTCTTAACTTGCGCCACGTTGTTATGGGCAGGCGTGTCACTCATCATCAGGTGAACACTCGTCTCGTGGTTCCGGTAAAAAAAAAGCTGTGCTTAGTTCAGGAATAGAGTTATCATGAGTTTGAAAATGTTTATCAAAAATATATAAATAAAATAAAAGATATATGTATTTTTTTATTACAACGGATTTTAAAGGATATCTTTGTCTATTGCTTTTTAGTAAATCCTTGGAACGAATTTTTTTTCTAGTTTTAAAGGACTAATCATAGTGCGCGTATGAGTCCTACCGTCACCTTACGACGAGACGAGCGAGACCTTCGACATGTTATCGTCTCAAAGCGACGAGCACCATCGTGTTGTATACACCATTCCAACGAGCGCCACGTTATTATGGGTGAGGAGTGTCACTTACTATCAAGTGACCGTCTCGCTACTCTCGTAGAATAAAGTTAGCATTCCGTATATACTACATGCTTCATTACAAATGGAAATTTATTATTTCGAATATATTTGTAAGGGTTCATACCAATTATTACGACATACGTAACATATATATATACGTAACGTAACGTATATAATATCAAAATTTATGCTATACATTAATTATTAATATATATTAACTTAAAGCTATGGTTTTGATGTTAAAATGTAATTTTAACGTAAAATTCGTTTAACTGACATGTTAAAGTAACTTCTCCACAGCATGTATTTTATTCGAACGTATCACTAACAAACAATTGAAATTATGTTAAAATTTAACTTAATAAGTAATAGAAAAAGCTTCCTAAATACATTTAACTTTAATTTAAATTTTTTTGAATCATGTAAGACCTATTTCTATGTTCGTATACACAAGGTACTACTACTGAAAATTTGTATATGTTAGGTCCTTACATATGTATTGGCGTTTTGTCGCACTGACCACTTTGATCTGAAATATCTCCGCTTTGGTTGAGAGTTCCAAATTCAAATTTATAAATTCATTTAGCTGCTATATTTAAGTTTTGGAAACAGTCATTCATTTGTTTTTTCCTCATTATATTTTTCTTTGGCATCGCTTATTACCGCACAATGGGAAACATGAAATATCGGTATATTTACGAGTACGAGTTCTACCGTGGCACCAGTACCAGTGCTGCAGGAACAGCTCGAAGGGGTAATGACGTGTGCGACGCTGGTGTCGCAAAAGAAAGCACGGTTGGTTTTAGTTTCAACGTTTTCATTTTAGAAATTTCAACCTTCAGAACCAACTCCGTGGACGGCCGGAGACCAAAGTGGAAAATAAAGAATTAAAGGCTATTGTGGAAGCGGATCCATCACAAATCACTTTAGAGCTGCGGGTAGTAATGAAAAGTGGATACTGTACGATAATCGGAAGCGCTTGTCCCAACAGATTACCATTTTTTCTGGAATTTGGACAACTTTTTACAAGGAAAAATCTTCAACTCCGACGCGGCAGTCCAAACCGCCGTCAAAGAGTTTATTGATTCTCGCCCCCGTGGTTTATTTAGTAAAGGGGTCAATGAACTACCTATGAGATAGCAAAACTGCATAGATAACAACGGTACATACTTTGATTAATTGAATATATTTAAAAAAAAAAAATATTTTATATTCCTTACGTACAAAACGTCGATTTCATACGTAAGGACCTAATATATAGTATTCTTGATATCCATAAGACAGCCTTGTGGATTTTCTCACAAAGACAATATTACCGTATACTTAGACATTAAGCTATCACTTATTTTTTTTATTTTTTCCCTTGCCGTAAAAGCTCGATACCATCGATTAGCAAACTTACAGCTATATTCACATTATAATTTCTTACTTACTATATTACCTTCAAAATTTCTTACTTATTAAGTAACTCATATATAAACATTGTTACTATTATTGTATAACTTAAAAATATATATCAGTAAGTATATTGTGTACGTTATATGATCAATTCTATGAAATGCGGCAAATGTACAACTGGTCCGCGTAGAGTTGTTTGGGTGAGACTTGTGGTCATCATCTAGTGTCTATCAGCTGGTGATGATGATGATGAACAAGTGAGAATATATCTGTTGCTAATGCGTCATAAGTATCGCGAAAACAAATAAGATAACGGCGCTATTGAGAATTGTACTCACGTCTTCCGCAGATGCTCGACACCGGGAAATTGTTTTGATTACAGCTGGCAACATCTGTATAAACTTAAGACGTAAATACGCCGAGGCGAATACTAAATTGTCTATCTACCGACAACAAAAAAAAAATTACTCAGTCCGATCGGTTCCTCTATATGTTCATACAATATTTTATATAGTGATCCGATTAAGTTAGAAACGGTAAACAGATATCACCAATATCTAAGTATATAACAAAGATAGATCTCGATTATACTAAATCAAAATTCATCCTCCGTATCTATATTATATAAAAGCAGACCTTTGAGGTCTATACATAGTCTAGATGATACTACGACCCCATTTGACCCATTGACGTCGTCTGAAGGAATATAGAAGTGAACAAACTATTAAATGGAAACTCGTTCAGTACTTTCTAGATCGCATCTCGCCCGCGCACAGGCTCCGTCTAAGACAAGAATATGAAAGCTTTATTTTCGATCTAGACAACTTTAATACACAAAGTCTAGGATCGGCCGGTACCTGACCTAAATGTGTTAATGATTTCATTGAAATATAAATACTTTCATGCTCAAAGCTTTACATTTAAAGTAGAAGTAAATTAGTAAGTATATACAAACTCTATCATTATCATCGTCAGAGTTAGAGTTATACAATTATCCTTGAAATTGTCTGAATCCTGTAGCACAGAAGCAATCCTTAATAAATAACAACATTTAAGCACGACCTAGATTTCTATCAGACAGATCTTTAATTACTTAGTACTAATTATTGAAACTAAACTGTATGTTATTTATTACTCTAAGGTTCAAAGGCTTCAAGGCACACAGAGAGCAATGGGAAGGGGTTTCCTTGCGAGATCCAATCAGAAATGAGGAGATTCGCAGAAGAACTAAGGTCAACTACATAGTCCAAAAGGTTGCTAACCTCAAGTAGCAATGGGCAGGACACATCGCTCGAAGGACTGACAGCCGATAGGGCACCAAGGTCCTTGAACGGCGACTGTTTACCGGAAAACGTTGGTAAGCCCCCCACCAAATGGTCCGATGATCTGATGTAGGTTGCGGGAAGCAGCTGCATGCGAGCAGCGTAGGATCGATCGACGTGGAGGTCTGTCAGCTGATAATGATTAGGTTTCAAAGGTTTTACAGCAGTCATCGTCATTGAAAATTTATAGTCAAAAGATCTCCCCACATCACAGTCATCACGAAGTACCTTCCACCATATTATTAGTACTCACAGATGTTCGTAGAATGAGTCTAATTTGTTCTGAAGTCTACTAGTGTTATGGTTAAGCCCAAAATGTGGGACTGACCTGATGAAGGAGGCTATTGTTACACCTATACATGATGTTATACAGAACGCATCAAGTGAGAAGTAAGTGAGTAGTAACTGGCGTAACGTAATCAAGAACAAGTTATCGATAAGGAGTCAGGACCCTTATCATTGAGGAACCGACTTAAAAAGAGTGTTATGATGGTGGTGATTAAATAATTCGGTACTAATTTAAAAGCTTATTAGTAACATAAACAATATATTGGCAACCCTCTGCTGAAGTCCATCCAATCGTCCACATCACGGCGAACGCTGTGCTCGCTGCGAAAGCTTCCTGTTTGCAAATGACGCGGACAATTTATCACTTGATGTCGCTGCTACAAATGCACCCTCGGGACAATTTAAGCGCCCCCTCACCCTCCCCCACTTACCACTGGATCCTTTGTTATGATGAATAATTATGTATGAACCGCACAGCTCATCGCATACAAGGATATGATTTGCAATGCGAGAACGTCCTCGTGATACGATTTCACAGACTACAGTTCTCATAGAACTTGACATGTATACTTGAAATCTGTTCCTGATGCCTCCACTCCAGTAAGCGTGGTCGTGATTATCACACTCTATTAGATTATGGAATAGGTAGTAATCTTAACAAAACTTAAAAAATTTCATGATCCGACTCCAACCTTGGATGGACAGGCTTTCCTTAATGTTAGTCATCAAAAATGAAGACAATAGTTTGGGATCTGTTTCAGAAGTCTCTGAACCTGTTCCTCTATTCAATCACCAAAGAATTTATCATTTGAAAATATTGCTTAGTTATATACACATCTATATATATCATATATATTCAAATAACTATATATATCATCATCATAGCCGACAGAAGTTCACTGTTGCTCATAGGCCTCCATAGAACTTGTGCTGCTCGCATCTCGCTGCTTCCTGCAACCTTTACCAAATCGTCGGACCATCTGATGAGGGGCCTGCGAACACTACGTCTTCCGGTACGCGGTAGCCATTTGAGGACCTTGATGCCGCATCGGCTGTCAGTTCTTCAAACGATCTATCCTGCCCATTGCTTATTGAGATATTTATATATATATATATATATGTATATAAAGAATAGTTTCTTCAAAGGATACTGTGAAGTTTTAATCGTAACCCAATGGTAACTTAAGTTATTAACTTAGTGAAATTATCGACAGCCAAAGCTTTCTATGTACAACTTTACTAAGAACTTTTAAGTGAAGAATAATAACAACATTTGGACGTTGAAACTAAATGAAACACTGCACACATCGTTTCCGGTGTGTATACACAACTTACATTCGCACTGCATTCAACGCCATTTTTTTTTTCATTCAAAAGAAGTCTTCGAGTCTGCGTTTTAAAAGACTACCAGTCTATTTGACTTTTAAAACAAAGGAGCTTTGGGAAGAGCTTTTAATAAAACGGCATGTTTAAAATTAATAAAACATTTTTTCAATACAACTTTCTAAAGCTCTTTCAAAATTAACGTTTTACATATTTTAAGTAAAATTCGTAAAGCGCATAATTTAATGAATATGAATTTGTTATTAACATAGCAAAGCTTTTAGAGCTTTGGTTTTAGTATATATATTTTATATATTGCTCCAGTGACAAAGAAATTATGGAGCAAGAGGTTAAGCGTGGAGCGGGCATGTTGTGCGGAGGGATGAAGGACATGTAACAAAGAGAATAATGAGAATGAACGTGGATGGTTATAAGGGTAGAGGAAGACCGAAGAAAGTGTGGATGGATTGTGAAAGATGACATGTGTAAGATGAGTGTGAGTTCAGATATGGCGGCTGATAGAGGGATACGGAAGAGAAGTACATGCTGTGCCGACCCCACATAGAATGGGAAAAGGGCAGGAGGAAGAAGAGAAAGCAAGATATGTTAAATATTCATATGCTGTCCTTCCGGAAACCATTAAAAGCGATTTTATTAAGCTTTCCATTAGCTTTATCTCCATCATCAGATGATAGAATTCGACTGGGCATAGGCCTCCTCCAAAGATTTTCACGCTTTTAAGGGGTTCATAAGAGGGGTTTGCTATTACCACACTGACCCAATGCGGGTTGGTGGGAGCCAGAGCCTCGGCTGTTCATTAGCAGTGTGCACCACGAGCAGGTAAGATTGGCTTAGGTCCCATGAGTTATTATGACCCCTTACACCATTGACATTAGCCTTAACTTTTTTATTTTACTGTTAAACTTTTAAGTTTTTAACTTATATTTTGTAGCTCGGTATTTTTTTTCTCCGGTTCTTGCATTAATGATGATGAAGAAGAAGACGTTCATTATTGTAGCCGACGTCTCCGATGTTGTCTCGCATATCGGAACCCAGTAATCTTAACACACTACTGTTTGGAAGAAGAAATAGGAGCTGCGGTGGTATCTAGACAGAGACCTGTAACCAGGGTCGCCTACCTACTCACCAACCTACCCTCTTTGACGTGACACCGAAAGTGTACTGTTTGTGAGAAAACTCTAACCCATCGTTTCCACGGATTGTTAAGGAGTTCGTGTATAAACTTCTCAGCATTAGAAATTAAGTTCTCTCTTAGAAAAGTGCTTTTACTTTTGTTACCACTTTATGTTTTTCCTTATCTAAAAGGCTCGTTCCAAGAGATCATTTGCAGCGAGCAGCACCGGTGAGCTTTTACTGTTTGAGCAACAACTTTTTTAAAGAGCCACGCATTATCGCCACACGCTCGCTTTCCTCTCAAATGCCTCTCGAAAAGCTTTCCTCTAAGTGGATTCGTCATGCAAAATAAAACATACTTTACTCTCACACCGAAATAAACCTTTAACGACTTCGCTAATCCCTCTTTTTTTCCTAACAAATGATATATATATATATAACATATAACTCCTATAATTATTGTCAGTTCTTCTCAGGAGCTACATTCATATAATATATATAATGAAAATCACAATCGCAGTTATCATATTCATATATATGACTGTAGAGTCAATGACCCAACCGCGAATCGTTACAGGATTGTACGGTTTTAATTTGCTAAAATACCACAGGGATATAAACTTAAACCACACAGCCGTTTTGTTAATTAACGACTTATTTGATCTGAAAACAATTGTTTAACTTGATTGCCAGGATATAACTATATCCTGAACGTTTAAAACATTTAGTCCACTTTGTAACACGAGGTCATCCAACAAGTGTATATTTATTACACATATCTATGTATAAATGAAGGTTAAGTTGGTATTATATATTCTATCAATACCAGATAGTAGGATATAAGAGTACTTGTATATAAAGAGATTATTTATAAAGAAAATTACAAACTTATTAATATTTACAGTTCCCTGAAAGTTTCCTACTTTATTTTTAATAAAGAAAAATTTTTATACCAAATTAATCTAAGTTAACGCCATTAGTTATCTGTTGTAACTTGTAAATATTACCATTAAAGTATCAAGTCGTTACTTAAGTATCACTAAAATCTATATTATAGTGTGGAAATAATATTTATTAAAATAAAAAATGTTTTACAACGAATTGTTTGTTTGAACAAAATGGTATAGTTAAATTGTTACAACGATGATATATCGTCGTCTTTAAGTTGTATTTCTCGTGTATTGAGACGTTAGATATTTCAATTAATCACTTAATAATGTACAAAATATTCGTATAGTTAAAATATAACTATGTCCATTTGTGTAATTTACAATTATAACACTAAAACTTGTTAATTTGGCCGCCGTCCAGCGCGCGCTGTGGCCGCACTCCGAACCAATACCGGCCAAACTTTGCACGACGACTTTTCATATATTAATTGGACAATAAGCACTTAATCAGATACATAGAATAACATCTATTTGTCTCTTTCTATCTTTAGTAATCTTATCATACTGTCTCTTTCTATTATCCGCCTTATGCACAGCGCCGTATGCCGGTGTGCCTGTAACCTCTCTAAAATGGTCGGTTTAACTGCTCCGTCCGCGCAGCCTCACCAGTATTGCCAGTTTGATCGTTTCTCTCTTCTCTGGCAATCTAACTGCTAAAATACGACGGAAACAGAAAATTGAAAATTTTGAGAAAATATTAATTAATATGGTTGGTGAAAAAATACATAGATAAATAGTTTACACTTGCACTAATATAAAAATAACCAAAAAGCATTACGAAAAAGGAAACTTATAGAATAGTTATTAAAAAAAAAAAACAAAAATTACAAAATAATTCTATCCCGTGTGTAGTATAACAGTGCAAAGGTCCAAGACTTAAGCACCAGCCCCCATAGGAACAACACTGATTTTCCACCTTCACTCTTCTGGAGGAGACCGCAGTAATATAATGAAGCAAATGTGATAACAGTAATTATATGTAATTATCTGGACTAGTGATTAACAACCCTTCTACTCCCTTCGGAGGACCCTAGGAAATCCTTCCCTAGCTGACTTCTAAATGGCAGGAGCTACATGTCTACCGAACTTTGATCCTGCACCAATTTTCTGAGATTCTGCGATGATTCAATGAATATTTTTAAAGTAAATTTTTGATTTACTCATAAGTCCCTGATGAAGAGGAAGGCATCGCCGACCTTCAGATGCAGTACTAATATGGTGGTGAGTGATAACGCTCACAACGTGGAGCTAGTTAGAATGGTATACACTGCACCATGTTCTGCTCGTCGGCTTGAGACATAAGATGTTGAGTCTCGTTACCCCAGTAATTACATTAAGTACAGCGCCCTTCATACTGGAACACAGTAATATTTGCACACTACTATTTGACGGCTGCAATATGAGCTGCGGTGGTACTCACCTAAATGGTCTCCTGCAATAGAAGCTTACCACCAGCCTAAAACCAGTAATATTTACACTACTTATCTATAAAAAAAATTACATTTCCAATTTTACTAACGGGAGTGGGAGGAACATCAGATATGCCAGATTCAAAAGTTGAATATAGCTGACCTAGACGGTCTCCAGAACAGCTTTTTGCAGCTTAAATGTCAAGTGTACTTCAACGTACTTACTCCTCTGGAGCAACGGCTGAAAGTGAGTCTTGGACTCCGACAGAAGAGAGAGCCAGCGTTGTCTGTCTCGCACTGCCTCTTGCCAGTCCACTGCTTGAAGCTCGCATAGGTCGTGCTCTACAGCATCCTTCCAGCGACATAAGGGCGGCGCCCAATTAGGGTTCCAAGGAACTCTTTTTTGATTCTGCGATCATCTCCCATCCTTAACAAGTTGCCCATCCAGCGAAGTCTGTGAGCTTTAGCTTCCACCATGACGTTCGGCTCGCAAACCACCTCCACGCCTCTCGATTTCAATAATGCATCGGGCTCGCTACCTACCGTCCCCTCTCCGGGTCCTCTCATGAATGCTGTATCATGGTAATCTCCATTCGATTCTGTAGCTTAGCTAACTGCGGTCTAACTGCGAGCTGGACGAACCTCTTCGTAACCGAGTATTGAATTTAAATTCGGCCACGTGTAACTGGGGCAAATTCCTGGCGGGTTTCCAGTTGTTGGGGTAATAGGGGGGGCTGTTCCTTTTTTGCCCCGCGTTACGTTGCGATTCAGCCTGCATGGCATGCGCCAGACTTTGCTTCTTCTTCGTCACTTTTTTTTATATATAATTTGGTTTATGTGTTCACAAGGTTATAGCGTATTTGCTGCGACATATTTAATTTTTTTTTTTTTTTTTGGTTTTTTATCTTAACCCTGGTTGTTAGTGAACTGTACCAATTAAAACGATGAAAGTAACAATTGAGACAAAAAATTTTCTAGTGGTTCTTTAATTATTATCACACCGACAAAGGGTAGTATGCAAACAGTCCTGTGTTCCGGTTTGAAGGAAGTGTGTAAGCTGGTGAAATTAATGGGGTAAGCAGAATTAACATTTCGTATGTTAATGCGACGGGCGCAATGCGGTAATATGTATATAGTACTAACTAGCGCCACGTTGTTAGGGGTAGGCGTGTCACTTACCCTCGTCGCCTCGTTGAGTTATTAAAAATATAGTCTAGACGATATCCTGGACAGTATAGATATATCATCATCCCTAACTGATTGACGTCCACTGCCTGATATAGATATATATATCTACATATATGTTAGAGGTTTCCAACTCCTCAAAGACTCATCACCATATCTCCGAAACCGTAAGACCTGGAGACTTGAAATTTGGTGGGAATATTCCTTTTTCCAAGTGCAGATTAGCTAAGAACGGATTTCACGAAATGTTACCTCCAAAAGGGGTGGCGACTATTTTAATAACGGGAATGGGGCCAGGAAGCGGCTGGTTGCCGCCGGGTGGGAATATTTCTGACAAATTTCAAATCTTATTCTGTAATATGATCAGCAAAGATAGTGGAGATGAGATTGTAGTTAAATAAGATAACATCGGTAAAATTTAGTTTATAATGTTTATACACGTATGAGGAAATCATCCCTTTAGTTTAATACGAGCCAGCGGTGTAATAGGTTGCGCCCCGACGCCTTGTTAACGGAGTACATTTAACGTCCGCATTAAAAGTACTTAAGGGTAAACGAATCCAATTAGTAGTTTTCAGGATTCTGTTGCTGCGGGCAACTCACCCCTATTTACATTCAAATTAAACACAAATTATAATTATAAAAACGTTTAGTTTCGATTTCACTTATACTTCAAACAGCATGTATTCATGTTATTGCTTAATGGTAAGTAATAATCGCGCACCAACCCTTTTTTCTTTGGTAGGTTAAACTCTATGACATTACTAGTTTACTTAATTAGAACTTATCTATAAACTGATTTTCAGTTGATGCTGTGGTGATAAAGTACCACTTTATTATGGTTGTCTGTCAGATTAGCTAATTTGATTAAAAATATTAATAATACTTTGTTTATATTCACACAGACTTGATATCCTCGTTCCTTGTCCTCCATGAGATCCTTATGAAGGTATTTGGTGGACGCTTAAGTCCTGTACAACACATCTATGGCCTGATGATGAATGTATCAAATTTAAGTTACTTCTTATATCAAGTATAAGAATAAGATGATAAACAACAGGTTATATAATGACTATAACGCCCCCCATTACTTTAACACAGTAATGTTACCACACTGCTACTTAATAACATAATTTTGCATTATCTTAATAGCCGAAAGGTTAAGCTACAATTGATCATCAACATCATCAGCAGAACATCCACCACTGGACTTAAGGCTCCCCAAATATCTCCACATCGGTTGGTCCTGTACTGCCCGCATCCAGCAGCTTTCTGCGACCATCATTTGTATAGGTTCATAAGGGGGAATTAGATCCATATCCTACTACGCTAGCACAATGGGGGGTTATAGGAGCCCGAGCCTCGTTTGTTGATTAGTGTACCACGAGTAGGCGAGTTGGGCTTGGATCCCGTAAGTTCTTGTGCGGGAACCCAACCCCTTTAAACATACACCCCCTATAAACTACGATTAAGTTGGAATAACATTGCTACGTATTACTTGAGATAAACTGATATTAACACTACTTTCTTGGAGAGAATTCGCGGCTGCAACTTTTTAAATCTCCTCATCCCCCTACTAAGCTAAAATTTTTTAAAACTTATGACAACTGTGAAGTTGGAGTGTGAACTTTCCGTTTTCCCAGCGTGGGGGATCTTTCTCTTACATTTAAACTTTGTTAGTTTGGAGGTTAAGAATATTCTAGACTAGTTTTAGTTTATATAGTAATCAATTATTTTCCTAGGGCAGTTTTTGAATAATACTCCAAGATATTTACTCTGCTGCTCTACCCTTAGCAAATAGCAGCCATGGCCATTACTAGTATTAAAGTACATTTCTTTGAAGGGCATATGTTGGTATAGGATATTAATAAAAATCTGAAGATCTGAAGAAATGTTATATATAGATAAATATATATATATATATCCAGATATACGTTAAACACTCAAAATTTGTTAGAGATATTGCTTCACCCATTTAGAGCTGACTAAGAATGAATTTTACATAATTTCTTCCTCACCCCTATGGGTAAGTTTTGTGAAATCCATTCTTCAATCCCTGTAGTGTACTCCCGTTGCGAGGGTGTTACAGCCAGCAAAGCCGGAACAGCTGAATCTGATACATCAGAGCAAAGTTAAAAGCTTTCGAATATCTCCCATATCGCTTTTTTTTGTTTAGCTTGGTAATATAGGTTCGCCTGTAATATCTGTACTAAGCTACGTGTACTTAGCACGGTTTCAGCCTAGAGCCGTGCCAGCGCCGCCGAATTAGGGCGCTCACTTCGTTAGGTAAATTGATAAGGAAGATGCGCCTTTTCAATTTAGCATAGTTACTGTGTTAAATACGACGCCTTGGGATCAGAAGCTGTATCTGTATCTTCGATACAAATAACTTCTTCATACAATTATCGATGAATTATGTAACCAGTTATATTTAGGAATTGATAAGTATCGAATGCGATTTCTAAGTTTAATGATACGGAAGTTAACGAGGTCAACTTAAACTTCGACTTAACTCGATTTCAATCAATAATGTCTATTCTATTTTTATAGGTTATACTTTAATGTACTCATCGCATTGATACAAAAAATAATAAGTAATTCTTTACTTCAATATTTACACTACAACAGCGCCTTTCAAACCGGACAGTAACAACACTTGTACCTGATAGCAAAAAGCGTCTGCGCCGAAATAAAAACAGTATAATTATTTATAACAGGTATGTTTCAATCTACAATAAGCAAACATTTCACTTTAACACTCACTCGATGTTAAGTGATAATCAGGCAGTGATTAGCAAAGAGTGAAATCTCAGAATACTAATGATGATGATGATGATAATTACATTTTGCATACATCAAAAATTACTGGTGGTACTGGTAATAGGTACCACCGCAGCGCCTATTGCAGCCGACAAACAGTACTGTGCGAACATTACCGTGTTCCGGTTTGAAGGGCTTTATGGCTATTATAATTGACTTAAGTCATAGATGTCGAGTCGAGTCATAGGCGACGAGTATAATATGTTAGAGTATAACATTCTTATTGGCGCTACGATGTTATGAGCGGGGGTATCACTGGTGGGGAGAAGGAAGAAGTCATGGTTGAGGAATATCAGGGAACGGACTGGAATATCTGAGGCGTTAGAATTGGTCCGCGGAACCAGAGACACTAAGGACTGTACCACGCTGATCGCCAACCTTCACTAGGTGGAAGAGGCACTTTAAGAAGAAGAAGAAGAGTAGTTGAACGTCTCGTTCATCTCGTCGCTTCGTAGTATATAGATAAATGTGGGAAAATACGATACGAACCTGGACTCCATCTCTTAAAAGACAAGAGATCAGTTACTGGACCACATAGTTCGATAAGCAGACATGACCAATAGAGCTTTAAAAAATATATAGTTTTGTATATTATTTGCTGAATTTTACAAGAAATATAAAATTGATAATTGTAGGTAGATAGATAAAATAAACAGTACAAAATGTCGAAGGTCTGTAATATATCGTAACTGCTCCGGACCCTGATGACAGGATGCACTGGATACGGTTTGTAATTAACTAACGCGCTCTAATACGCGCTACGGTTAAATGCACATAAACAGGTTTCATGATGGTTATAACCCGATGTTAAATAAAGGTTAAAGATGTGGTTTGAATAATTATATATATATATATATACATATATATATATATATATCGAGTAGCTTTCCGCGTCTCTGACCAGATCGTCGGTCCACCTTGAAGGCCTCCGAACACTAGGTCTACCAGATGACGATGCCGTCGCGGGATCGATCGATATGGAGATCTTTGGGGGAGGTCTATGTCCAGCAGTGGACGTCTATCGGCTGATAATGATGATGTATATATATAGATATATATATATATATATATATATATATATATATATATATTAAATGTATATTACCCAGTCATAGTTTGAAATTAAAAGGTTTAGAAAATCTATAAGCTAAAAGGCCTAAGCCATATCTGCGGTAGGAGCATATCTAAGTTATATCCGTATCCGGTTCATTTTGGCATCAACCCAAATAAGTAATATCTAAAATATCTATATATATGTATGTAAATACAAAATTTATATCTTTACTAAGCTGTAGTTACTTATGAAGTATTTTATTTAATTTCATATATCATTCAACAATTTATATCTAATTAACTCTTATAAACATTCAATTAGTATTATTTATTCGGTTGCTATAGTAACGGTTGCTATAGAAAGTCATTTGCGGTTACGGTCGCTCTCAAAGAACGTTTCAGACACAACAAGTCTAATTTTATATTAAAGCCAGCAAAGCGAGCGAAGAACAAATAGATACGGCATACATATATATGTATATATATATATATATGTATGCCGTATCTATTTATCTTTGATGTTTGGTAATATGATTTAATATAAAGAAAAAATGTTTTACTTTTTACAGAATTCATTGTTGGGGGAGAAAAATATATAAACAATAGCAGTTTCCGTTGGAATTCCGTTTCGCGTATATTTCGAGTGCCCGCGTTTCGGATCGTGTTTTGATTACGGATCCTGCGAACCCGATGTCTATGTATATTAAGGTTGGGCCAATATCGGAAACAAAGGGGAATATCTATATTTAAAAAAAAATAAAATAGAATTTCATGTCAAAATACGTTTCTATGAAAACATTTTATTCTGTTTTATAAATTGTGTATTGTTTGAAAAAATGTTGTTGTTTAGAATATTAAATCTTTCATCCCTTGTTTCTATCTAAATCTCCATTTCTCTTACTGCTTACTGGTCAAGGTTAAGTAGTTTGTATGATCTTGTTTTCGTCTAGAAAGCGATAAGAAATAATCTTGGATTATCATATATCAGACTAGCTGTTCCCCACGCGCTGCGCTGGCCGTAACATCCCCGCAGGCTCTGTTAGGGGAGAAATTTTATAAAATCCATTCTTACTGACCTGTACTCGATAAAATAAATGCTGGTGGGAGGTATCTGTTGCCGGAGATCATCTATGTGGGTACCACCACAGTGCCTATTACAGCCGCGAACAGTACTGTGTTCCGATTTGAAGGGCGCTGTTGCTAGTGTAATTACTAGCGTAACGAGACTCAACGTTTTATGTCTTACAGACGACGAGCGCAATGTGGTGTAGTGTATACCATTCTAACTAGCGCCAAGATGTTATGGGCAGGCGTATCACTTACCATCAGGAGAACATCTCGTCTCGTCGCTTAATGATAAAAAAAATATATTCCTTAACAAATACCAAATCTATAGTCCTTATGATTCCAGAGATGTGATAAATCTCTACATAGGTGGAAATCTCCTATATATACATATATATATATATAAATATATATAAAGTCGAAGATGGGGAGGTTTTATCGCGTAACATATCCTGGCTGTGAGAATGGAATCAGATTCACGGCGAGAAGGCAATAGGAAGCCAAGGAGTTCCATGAAAAGAATCCCATCATCCAAACTCCTTTGTGGGTAACCATAGAAGGCAATGAAAGGACTTTCCTGTTACCCGCTGATCTGCGGATACAACCCTGAAGCATTGCAATGCGCGTTTATAAATAAAACATGGTTAAGTTACAAGCATGCAATCATATTAATTAAGTTACCACGCCACATAAAACATAATTTCGTTTGAACTTCCGCTTAGTGTTTAAAACATTTGAGACGGCGGAACGGGTTAATATAACTAGGCTAAATATCTGGCCCCGTTCCAACCCTTACGGTGATACGCATAATGTACTTTATTATTATATAAATTAGACAGGGGGTGCAAGGGGTCCCGCACAACAAGTCATGGGATGGGACCCAAGCTAACCTCACCTGCTCGTGGTGCACCCTGCTAATCAACAAACGAGGCTCTGGCTCCCATATGAACCACTACAAACGACAGCCCCTGATGCCCGGCCGATGCAGACAACGCCGGACCGAACGATGGGGGGATCTTTTGGGGGAGGCCTGTGTCCAGCAGTGGAGGTCTCTTGGCTGATGATGATGTTAAAGTAAATTTTTTTATTCAATACTACCTGGACTTCTTGCCGATTTACTGTTGTAAGTGTCCGTAGCAGGGCTCCTATTCCTGCTGCTGAACAGCAGTGTGCAAACATTATTGTGTTCCGGTTCGAAGGGTGCTGTAGCTAGTGAAATTACCAGGGTAACAAGACTCAACGTTTTACGTCTCAAACGACAAACATAATTTGGTGTAGTTTATATCATTATACCTTCTCACGTTCTTATGCGCAGGCGTATCACTTACCATCAGGTGATGGTTCCACTCTTCTTTCTGCAAGTGTACGCGAATATCTGTCCTTTTCATGATCTTCGTAGCTGATCATAGCTTCGGTCTGCTTACCATCAGACGACCGTCTGTTTTTTTATGTGACAACACAAAGTAAACAGTACAAAAGTCAACAGACTTATGTCTACCCACATTCTTATAGAAGGCTGTGTAACTCACCCTTACGGGCTCGAAAAAAATACCGCTTACGTCATCACGAGGGTTACTTACTAGCCGCGTCAGTTAACTTCAGTAAATCTGGAGCTGAAAGTGAATTTCCTTATAATACTTTTTCCAGTAGGTATGAACCCTTGATCTTCATTTTATACAATCATCATCATTTTAATTGTTGGTTTACTATTTCCGGTTGACCATAAAATTATTATAACAGTTATGTATTAGTTTGTCTTCTTTTAACTAATTAACATGAAAGTTCAGTTCCGGTTGTGATGAACACTTGGATACGGATCAGTTGAAGATCACGGGGAACAGCTGGCTTTGGAAAGCGATGGGTTTTGTTTTTTTTTTTCACTTGATGGTAAGTGATACGTCTGTTCTTAAGAAAACTACAGCATATTGAGCACGTCGCCTTGAGACATAAGATATTATGTCCGGTTACCCCCGTAATTTCACTAACTACAGCGACATTCAAACCGGAACACTGTGATATTTGTTCACTACTGCTTTTCGACTGCAATAGGCGCTGCGGTGATACCTTTTTTTTTGGTTTCGGGGGAAATCTTCATAAGATACCTTACTTCTGGAGAGAAGTCAGGGTTATGCAAGATTTTTACTTACTAAAACCCCCTCGGTGGTCTACATCGGTGCATTCGGACCAAACCTTTCTAGGCACCATCGCTGAGCCATACCATGCAAGTTCGCTTGATGAGCTATGAGAGCCTCTACCCTCAAGGCCCGCGAAACGCCTAGATCCTTTTAGTCGCCTTTTACGACAGGCAGGGATTAGCTTAGACATATTATTAATAGCCTGAGACTACAGGGCTACTGCGGTGGTACATATCTAGACGGTGTCCGGCAACAGAAATCTACCACCAGAGTAGTTTAGTGTTTATAGACTGATGATGATGATGATAAGGATATAACGGAAGTGAAGATATTAGGAAGCGATATTTCAGTCAAATTTGAGTTTGTGTAAAGTAGTATATATTAATGGCATCAAGATTAGTTAATATAATTTCTATTACCTCTTGTTACACGATGCCTGAGGTGGTGCCTCTTGGCGCCGGCTCCTGCTAACGTCAGACAATTAATCTTTTCCGCGGTGTTATTAGGGGGTGTTAGTTCGTTGCCATGGCAACGCGTCCGTTGAAATATTGATCAAGTGGAATTGAATCGCGTATCATCGGCTCCGCAGGCGAGCCGCTTGATATTTCACCCCTTATTGTCATCTTTATTTATATTGGTGTAAGTTGTAGATAGTAAATGTAAAGTTTTTTAGACTTGATTATCTACTAAATTTTTACTTAATTAGGATTCCGTCTTAATAAAGTCAAAGCGACGGGATTATAATATTCGTATATATATGTGTGGGTTCTCTTCCCAATATACTTGTGATCTATTTCATTTGAGGCATCGCTTCAAAATCTTTTATAACAGCTTTCGATGACAAACATGATCTGCAAATGCTATGCTTAGCCAGTGGACTATTAAGTTTGATCTTCATGTTGTGAAAAAACAGTTTTAAATCTAAGTAACGTGATAAAAAAAACTAGTAAACCAATAGAAGGTTCGGCTTACAGCAAACGTCATACTTGCCTATAACTAAGTAATGTATTTGTATAAATATGTATTGAAATCGTCTGTAAAGTATCAGTTAGTATTGAAGTAATTCTTAAAACAAGAAATAAAGCTGCAAACAAGCAAAACTGATTAGTAAGCCGGAGACAAGCTGGCTCCCATCCAAGCGAACCGGCTGTTAAAATAATACAACGCCGCATTTGCTGTTTGAAACGCTGGCTATAGATAAATGTCTTTATGCGGTGGCTAGTTTCGCTTATGAAAGCTTTTATTATTTATTTCATTCCTTCTTACCATATTATTAAGTAAAAACATCCCCCGATACAAACGAAAATGTAGCCAATTAAACAACTTTACCTTGACTGTACATTTTATGCTCTACTATTGTTCAAGATATGTTTACTTCAGATATCTACTCATGAAACTTTATGAAATTGTACAATGTTCAAAGTATCTATAATCATCATTATTTAAGGTTTACCTTTATAAGGGATTTCAGGTGCAAATTTCAGGTGGCTTAGTTTGTTATACCCTCTTTAATGACCTTCTTTCTACATGGGAAAGAGGTCTTGCATATATACCCTGCTTTACAGATTTCTTCACAGTCAGGTGAGATTTGAACCTACAGAACTCCTTTAGTAATCATCTGTAGTGCGTTATAAGAAACTTTGGAAGCTGCTATGAAATACATAAGTGTCTCTATTAATTTTGGCTTAGTACCCTCCAAGGAAGAAGGTATATTCTCAGAACCCTCGCTCGTTTATTGAACAATGAATGTCTCCCCACAAAACTCGCAAACCTTTTAGTCGCCTTATGACAGACAAAACTCTAGTACTTATGTTTTTACTAGGTTAACAGGAGTACGACTAAAATAGAGCCTAGTCGTATTCCTATGAGCCCAGAACTCCGGGCCTACGTTATTATAAATATCATGAAATAACAATCGATATACTTCGCTTATTCATACTAACTGTTCCCCGGCCGCTTTGTTGGTCGTAACACCCCCGCGATTCCCTTTGGGGAAAGAATTTTCTAAAAGCCATTCTCAGGTAAAGTCTATATGACATAAGCAATATTATCACCAAATTTTGAGTATTTACGACTAATAATTTCGAAGATATCGCGATGAATAAATAAGTCTCTGGTTATCTCGTCCGTATATAGATTAAACGAATACATAGTAGTTCCCAGTTAAAAGAACCGAAAAGTTACTAACAGTGTGAAATGGCACAAATAGCCATATTCATGATCAATAAATAAACTTTATTACGTTAAAGTAGTGTATAAATTCCTCGTTTATTTCAATAAGGGTATATTTCAACAAAAATCGCAATACACCTTCGGGCGATATTAAATTTTCAATGTTCAATACATTTTGCCTGCGTTCGCTTCCAATATAAATTTAATACTTAACAACTTTAGGTCATTAACCTTTGTAATAAATATGCGCCAAAACTGATAATTTTTTTTATATACTATTAAGGGGTCCTGTACAACAACTCACGGGACCCAAGCCAACCTCACCTGCTCCTGGTGCACCATACTATTCAACTAACGAAACTCTGGCGCTCACCTACCCGCATTGTGTCCGCGTGGTGGGTAGTGCCCCAAATTCCCTCATATGAACCCCTTCTAAGGTGAATACTTTGGGGGAGATCTATGTCCAGCAGTGGACGAATATCAGCTGATGATGGCGATGATGATTAAGCGACGAGACGAGCAGGACATCCCCTAATCATAAATGATACGCCCGATCCTAACAACGTGGAACTAATATGTTACTGCACCACATGGCGCTCGCCGCCTAAGACAAGATGTTGAGTCTCGTTACCCCAGTAATTACACTAGCTCTTTGAGGAGGATAATGGCTGAGTAGTCTCCGGTCATTGAAGTAGCACTCGCGAGGCTGGTAGGGTCTGTATAATATATACCCTGGGACAGGCTATCCCAGCATAGCGTTAGAGAGGTGGAGGTTGTGTTCTGAACGGAGATCTCGTGACCTCTCCAAACGTTAAAGGTGACCATCGAGAAGGTTTAAGTAGGTAAAAATCTTCACATCACTTCACTCTGACTTCCCTTTGATCTTTTCGAAGATTTATCCCCTGAAAATCGAAAAAAAAGTAGTTACACCTGCTACAACGCCCTTTTAATCGGAACACAGTACTGTCTGATGGCTGCAATAGGCGCTACAGTGCTACCCTACCTATTTAGACGGTCTTCGGCAGCAGACACTTACCACCAGTAACAGCTACTCGTCTTTCAAACCGGATCCTAGTACTGTCTGTCGGCTGCAGTAGAAGCTGCGGTGGTGCTGGTACCTACCTAGACTGTCTCCGGTAGCAGACACCGTAAATCCGTACATGAGTGATGGTCTTCATTCCTGACCTCGTCGCTAAATTACTATTGCCTACGTTACTGTTTGGATTTGAAAGATTGTTGTACGTATTAGGGGTAAATATGAGACAACCCTCCAACCCCCATATGGCTCTGGACACACGGAACACAGCATTATTGCTATGACGGCAGGTTTATGTTATGGGGGTGATAGACAAGGGATTCGAAAAAACCTTACCAGAAGTTTTATTGGTGATAGACCTTCGTTGCCGTATCCAGCCTAGGTAGAATCACTGATCCTATTATAGTCGATAACAGTAATATGCCAACATTACTGTTTTCCGGTTTGAAGGGCGGTGTAGCTAGTGAAATCACCGGGGGAACGAGACTCAACATCTTCGGTCCCAAGGCGACGAGCGCAATGTGATGCAGTGTATATCATCCTTACTGGTGCTACATTGTTATGAGCAAGCGTATCACTTATTATTAGGTGAACGTCTTACTCGTTTCATCACTTCGTCAAATAAAAAAAAAATTTTTTTCAGTCCTTGTCCCAATATATACAATTGGGGTGAGTGTAAATGGAATAAGTTGTTAAATCTCGCTACCCCAATAATTTCACTAGCGATAACGCCCTTCAAACACTCATATACACGTGTAAATTTCTAAGAGCGTTGAGACCCTGACACAATACAGAAATGTTTATCGTTTATAGAGACTCCTCTGAATTGCCTGGCTTGTGGAGGCTTCGTTTAATTGTGCTTAAATGGATCAGCTGTTTGCTCACTTCGCTGAAGATAATCTAACTTATTTCACTTTATTTAAAATTAAGCTGCATCATCACTTTTTTTTTAATCCCACACTTTGACCAACCTTTTTTTTTATTATCTAATTTAGTTAAAATTTAACGATTGAATATTAACTAAGGTCACCGATATAAACCCACTGGATGCAAGCAACGAGGGACCAATCGATGCGGAGATCTTTGGGGGAGGGGGGGCTATGTCCAGCAGTGGACGTCTATCGGCCTATGATGGTGATGATGATTAAGCGACGAGACGTATAAGTAACTTTAAGTTACTTATAATATTCATTTAACACAGACGAAGACTGATACAAATGGAAACGCTTCTATGATGGTACGTCTCTGGTAGTGTGACGGTATTAATAGAAACAGTTGTGTTATAGACGTCCACTGCTGGACATAGGCCTGCCCCAAAGGTCTCTACATCGGTTAACATTAACATAATACGTTTTAACCTGTTAATACAGGTTATATGATCTTTGTTGAGTTTAAATCATTATTAAACAACACAGTAGTGTTTGCGCACTACTGTTTGACAGCAGAAAGAGGATGTTATCTTCTTAGACCGTCTTCAGCAACAGATACCTGCAAGTAATAAATTTACCAATTAATTCTATCGCAATATAGATAATGTAAGGCTGCGGATGAAGTATTCTCAAACACACTGTTTCCGCTCTCTTCCTCTCCTAAGATCGGTTTATAAGATGATTATGGATAACAGATTCGAAAAATCCTTGCTAGAAGTTTTAGTGGTGGTGGTTCCCTTCTGTCGGAGACTGTCTAGGTAGGTACCACCGCAGCGCTTACTGCAATTGGCAAACAGTGTGTGCAAACACTAATTACTGTAGTAGCGATGCTGTCGACGATGTTCGTCTCAGGCGATGCGTCTAATTAGGTGTATCATCTAAACTAGCGCCACGTTGAGAACAGAGATCATTTACTATCAGATGAACGTCCCGCTCGTCCCGTCGCTTAATTGAATGAAATAAAAAAAAACTAAACAGTACATTGCCACGGAATCGAAGTGCGGACCTCCGGTGTGACAGCACCAACAGATAAGGAATCTTATGAAAATGTAAATGAATCCGTGAAATCCGAACCCAATATTGGGACCGTGTCAACGGAGCCGTTCATCTCCCCGGCCTTTAATATAAAAGATTTAGTTCGCATAATATTCATACTCCGACCAGCTCCATTAACTTCCGTTTGAGTAAGGGCCGCCGTTTTATAACAAAATTTACGATTCCCAAAACTGATTTATCGACTTATTACAGTTTGAATATTAAATTTAGCTCATTAGTAAAGAAATCTTTATTAGCCTTTTTAATTAATATTTCAAATAACTGTTTAAAATTTGGCATTTAATTAGAAAGATATATACATGAGAGCGAAGTGATTGAAGATGTTAAAGACAGCGAAATTGACGAGAAAGACAAAAAAACTGATCCCGACAATATATGAGATGACTTATGAAGAGGAGGGATCAGAGAGAAGTATATCTTTTAATAAATAATAAGTTTCTCTTATCATTTATTCAATTTATATTGTTTAAAATATAATTAAAAATACGTATTGGATCTCGAAACTAAAAAGAGAAGCTCTGGGAGACCTCCAACTACTTGGTCGACGATGATCAATAAAAGTCTAAAGAATAACAAATTGACAGAAGCTATAACACAAAATAGAGAAAGATTTAGAAGAATAACTAGGAGAGCTAATCCCAAGTCTCTATCTCTATCTAGAGAAGGGACAAGGTCTAGCAAGAAGAAGACATTTAGAATTAGGTACACTGTCCTTGGAAGAATATCTATTGTCACATTCAATATTTGCTTAATTATTTTAAAGTTCTGTTTGAAGGTTATGGATAACTAATCTACTTGGTGTGATTGGTTTGGTTCTTCTCCCTTTATAAGAACTGCGAAGAACTAAAATTTACTATGTTAAAACAAGCCAAGTCGTGATCTAAATTTTTGTTTTACACTTAGCTCTAAAATTCCTCACGAGTCCTGGAATCGAGCTCGCAATAACTTTAATAAAATGCGAAAGTAAATTTTCGCTGTAAAACACTGCCGTTACCGGCGTAACAGTTATTAATGTCAGTCGCCCTGTTACACTTCGGAGGAATTGAAAGTTTCGATTAAAATTTTGATTTACCTCCGCGGGCTCTGTTCGGGAAATTAACTGTAGTCATGCTCCTGCTGTTTAATAGGGATGTTATTAAAAAAATATCAAGCAGTTTTACCACCCTTACCAATGTTTTATTTGTGCAGTTGAACATTACTACAATTTAGGAAATCCGGTGCCTGGAAAACATCTCTCAGTTTCCAGTGTCTCATTGCTATGGTCAAGCGTGTACATTATTCTCAGGTAGATTTTTCTGCTTATTTTATTTATTATTTAAAAACTACAAACTTTTCTGTTAATCATAATGAAGAAATTAATCTTTTTTTATATATTGCTATAATTTCTCACAATTTTGATCCCGATTCGGAACTTCTGTCATAGAGCTCTAACAAAAAAAGCTTAGAAGTAATGGTTATAGGCAACAGATTAAAATGAATATTTGACTCCAGGGTCACATCTCCCCGAACTTTGATGTACTTGAAAAATTTCAAATGGTTCTTGAGAACTTCGTCCTTTATAAATATCGCATAAAATTTCCATATTTTACGAAAATTACAATGACATTTTTTAATATAAAAGTTAAAATCGTTGTTAAGGAATACAGTTTGACGGAGAGCTTATCTATAACAGTTCTTTTTTTTGTTCCGGTCTCCAAAAGTTTTGAAGTTAAACAAAATTTAAATGTTAGGTCTATTAAACTTTGAAGCCAGCTAGTTACCAACCGCATTTTTTAAATCTACCCCTAGGAGAGTATAGTTGTATTCCAGTCAACATATTAGGGCCAGACTATTTCTTCTTCTTTGTCGGTATCAATCTTGACAGAGGGGTCGTGGTCATGACTCTAGGTGTCCAGAGTATTTATGGTGACGTATTTCCAGTCATTGATCTCGTTATCATATAATATAATACGCATTGTATTGTCGTCGCCACAAGGAGAATGCTCTTCTTATCTCTTGCCTCAGTCATCATCAGTAGTATAACTTTATATAAAATCTCAAATCAATTTATCTCTACTACAACGTTTACCAGCAACCGAACTTGAGGAGTGTAATAGAAATAAATTACACCGGAAGCGGAGAGGGGAGGCGAGTTCAATTTCGTTCACACGTTTCTGTTTCTCCGTTATAATGATTCACATCCGTAGGGAGATGATCGGAAACCATCCGTATATATATTGATGATATGATTTCCTTAAACAATTTAGCTTGTTATTTTTGTATCGATTTATTCCGTTGTTTCCCAGCAGTGGGATTGTTAAGTGCTGTTTACTTGTCACTATTAACTACATCAGCTCGTACGGACAATAGCGTTTCGTGTCGCTCGTAAGCCGCGTAAAAAAAACAACAACGAGAGCAACAACTCTGTTAAGCTGAGGCTTTCACACAAATATGGAGGGTCACGCCCTGAAATCGTGGGGCGGTAAACTTTTAATGCATAAAACAATACATTGATGGATTATGGGTTTATCCCGGGAGGAAAGGGGGTAATACCTTTTACACGGAGTTTTATAATGAATGAATTTTGGTTAAAAGCGTTTTGTTTTGTTACTTTGTTAAAAATACAATTACCACTTACTGAGGGTAGATCGCTTTTGCCAGAGACCGCCAAACCGTAGTATGAAAACATTACTGTGATCTGATGTGAAAAGCGTTGTAGCTAATGAAATTACTGAGGTAACGAGGGTCGTATATACGTAACGTAATGTGGGTCGGTATATGTCATCCCAACTAGCGGCACACTGTTATGGGCAAGCGTATCACTTACCATCAGATAAAAGTCTTTCTCGCTTCGTCGCTTCGTGAAAACATGAGACATTAGTTAATAAAAGACATGAGCTTTTGTTTATATTCTTTAATTGGTGAAGATACCATTACCAGCAGGACCTTCACCATTAACAAACGTGACGCGAGTTAAGATAATATATAGCAGATCGTGCTTCGTGGAACACATTACGAGAGACCTATGTACAGCAGTGGACGACCATTGATTGAAATGATGGTACAGCACACTATTGTGCTCGTTGGTACGAGGCCTTATAAACCGGAAAACGATAATATTTGAGCCGTCACACGATATTATCGAATTTATTGCAGACTGTTTCCGCCGCCAAACAGTAGTGTGCAAACATTACGGTGTCCCTGTTCAAAGGGCGCTGTAGCTAATAAAATTACTGAGGTAACAAGACCTAACATCTCAGGTCTCAAGGCGACGAGCGCAATGTGGCGCAGTGTATATATAACTAACATCATGCTATGTATGGGCGGATGTATCTTTTATCATTAGATGAACCTCTCGCTCCTCTCTTCGTTTCGTTTATCTATTATACTCGTTACTTTGGGGTTAAAGATTTGAAGTATCATTACCCAAGTAATTTTAGTAGTTATAACGCCCTTTAAACCGAGACACAGCGATGTTTGCACAGTACAGTCCGTTATCAGGAATAAGCGTTGCGGTGTTTATTTATACTGTGACCGGAAACAGAGTCCAGTGATAATAGTTCATTGTAAAATCGCATATTGTAGCGTTAATTTGTAGTATATGACGACAATTTAAATATACTACAGCGTATTTCACTAACGAGGTATGCAATAAACAAACAACGATATAAACACATGCAACTGGAACTGCAACCGCGAACAGTGCAGCGGTCGCGACTTCTATTTTACACGAATTATTAACGTTGCCGTTTATTGCGAACCTCATTAAAGCCTCATAATGAGTACTCTATTAATTACAGAATTTTCAGCATTTAAATTTTCCCACATAGATAAAAAAAATAATTTACTTTAAAAAGAAATAACTGTTATAGTTGCTCCAGTGATAGAGGAGTTGAGGAGCAAGAGGTTAGCGCGGTCCCGGCATCTTATGCGGAGGGATGAAGGACATATAACAAAGAATGTAATGAGAATGAATGTGGATGGTTATAAGGGTAGAGGGAGACCGAAGAAAGTGTGGATAGTGTGAAAGATGACATGTGTAAGAAGAGTGTGAATTCAGATATCGCGGCTGATAGAGAGATGTGGAAGAGAAGTACATACTGTGCCGACCCCATATAGAATAGGAAAAGGGCAGGAGGAAGAAGAAGAAGAAGAAGAACTGTAAAATAACATCATGTCCTATAGAACGCAACCAATGAACCGCACGCCGAACGATTTAAAATATAACCTCTTTCGATATCTTTTTTTTATTCAATTAAACGACAAGATGAGCGAGATGTTCACGTGATGGTAAGTGATACGCCAGTTCATAACAACGTGTTGCTAGTTAGGACAGTTATTACATCAGCTACAGCGCCCTTCAAACTGGAACAGTAATGTTCGCACACCAATGCTGGGCTGCAGAAATAGGCGCTGCGGTGGATCTAGATAATCTCCAGGCAACAGAGACCTACCACCAAGAAATATATGTATATATATATATCTCTCTTCCTCTGTATATCTTTATTCATGAATATACATCAAGGAAGTTTTTAATCCGTCTAACTACTACTCTACTACTACTACTACTACTCTCGTAAGGTGAATCTGCAGTCATAACAGAAAAAAAAACTTGGTCATGTTATAACTAAAGTTATCAGATAAAGAAAGAAATCAAACACTTCTTAAAGTCGGTCACATTTAGATAAGGTAAAGCTATATTTATGTCCAAAAATCGTGCACTGAGCGGATATAACAAACAACGAGAGAGATCATCTCTTTTAATGTTCTAGACGCCAAATAGCATCCAGACTGAATAATGACTAATATACTAACAGTGATCTTCTTCTTCTTTCTCCTGCCCTGGTCCCACTTCATGTAGGGTCGGCACAACATGTTCTTCATTAGCGAACATGTTGTAAATAGTTTTGGCTAAACTTTTTACGACCGGCCGCCTGCCTGACATCAACCCTCTTTTTGGGAATCTTTGGGGACTTTTTTTTTTTTTTCCCCATTTGTATTTCGCTGTTGTTACTAAAATTCACAAATGTACATAACTTAAATATTAAAGTCATTGGTACATGCGGAGATTCGAACCTGCGACCTTCGGATTGAAGGCCGCACGCTCTAACCATTAGGCCAGCGAGCTACTAATAGAACTAACAGTGATACAGTTGATAAACAAACGGTGATGGTTATTTATGATGCTGAAGAAAGGAACATCTCAATCTCTTGTAGAAATCGATATGCTTACTGCTTAGCGAACATTTTTCTCATGTACTTCATCTAACAATAGAATTGATTTTACTGCGCAACAGTCATAATTTGTGATAATTTTTTTTTATTACTCTGAAGGCAAAGTATTAAAGATTATATGCTGAAAGCTATTGTGAGAGATGATAGTGTTTTTAACCGAACCTGTGCCAAGGCACTTAGAGTTAGATATTGAAGCTGTAGGGTTTAAAGAAATAACAAAGAACCTAATAATTTCATGTTTTCAGTTCATACAATAATAACTACAGTATAGTAATAAATTAAAAAAAAACAAAGAAATCCAATAAAGACACCGGCCATCCCAAGTGGAACCTGGTCGTTCGAATAAGCAATGAGGCGGATGCGGTATATCTCTGTTCTTATGAAAAAAAAGGTCATACTGAATCTAGGTTACTCTGTATCTATTCCTTCCAGAACAAATAGCCTTCGGGCTTACCTCTATGCATAATTTAAAGGATTTCAGTCCGCAGTTCTCCGTAAGTAAGGATAATATAATAAGCGAATTTTTTTCTAGTTTCTGTTATGGTTACTGTTAAATAACCAAAGAAAGAAATTTATAATACAGGTACATAAATAATTAAAAAAAAAAAAATACCGAACCAAAAAATATCTATGTCACGAAACTGTCTATTAGGATATGGAAGTGAAGAACACGAACAAAATTATTAATAAAAAACAATTATATTATAATATAAATAATTTATAGTTTAAGTTAATAGTATATGTACTACGGAACCCTAAAAGGTAACTAGCTACGGGCAAATCATATAGCACATATGGAACAAGATATAAGACCGGAAGATTCTACAGCTATTAATATTTATATCAATGGGTCCGATTCTAGAATATCCTAGAGATCACCTGCTCTAGGATGTTCTAGAATCAGACCCGGTAAAGATGAACAGGAATTTTGGGTTTCATGAGTCATAGTTTCAGAGGTCTGTAATAATAGAATCGATTAGTGAGTATCATGTTCAGAAGTATATAATATTATATTATCGATATTTAGGAAACAAAGCGTAGCTCGCTGGCCTAATGGTTAGAGCGTGCGGCCTTCAATCCGAAGGTCGCGGGTTCGAATCTCGGCATGTACCGATGACTTTAATATTTAAGTTATGTACATTTGTGAATTTTAGTAACAACAGCGAAATACAAATGGGGAAGAGAAAAAAAAAAAAAAAAAGTCCTCAAAGATTCCCAAAAAGAGGGTTGATGTTAGGCAGGCGGCCGGTCGTAAAAAAAGTTTAGCCAAAACTGTTTACAACATGTTCGGTAATGAAGAACATGTTGTGCCGACCCTACATAAAGTGGGACCAGGGCAGGAGAAAGAAGAAGAAGAGGAAACAAAGCCTCCTCACTTTCTGCCTCTGATCAATCTAATGGTGAACAGGTAAAGTAAAGTTTTAAATAAATCCCATTGTTATGCAAAATCGCCGCCATAAAGCACACACAAACACACCACCGATTTAGTAAAAGGGTTAATAAAAGTATATGAAGGAAACATTCACCCCCTATGAGTTATGTTCGCATGCAAACAATAATTTCGTGTATTTTAATTAAGCGACAAATCGTCCGTTTGTAACGACTCTCTGGGGATGTTTACATTGCTACTGAATGATATTTATTTTTATATTTAATTGGAATATTCCGCGGTGAACAACAACCCTTTATTTCCTATTCAATTGCTATTTTTTTTTTTACTAATAACGATACCGGCAGAGTCGAGCAGTTTAAATATCACGATTGTATACAACAACGTCTTCGTCTTAAGTCTTATTTGTTTTGTTATCCGCAGTAATTTCTCTAGTCACAGCGTGCTTCAAACCGGAACACAGTAATGTTTGCGCAGTACTGTTTGACGGTAGAAATAGAAACTGTAGTGGTACTTACCTAGATGATCTCCGGCATCATAAACCTACCACCAGTGCGTGTTTATACACAGGCGTTCGGCGAGCGGATGGTTCACTCTTTTCACCATTTTGGACTCATGAAATTGGAATATCCTTCATTGGTGGTAGGGGTATAAGGAGTTCCGCCCAATATCTTACGGAGCCCAAGTCAACCTCACTTGCACGGGGTGCATCTTGACAATAGACGAGTGGTGGATTATGGCCCAATTCCCCTCAATGTACTCCTATAAACGATGTGGAGATCTATATAGGAGGCCTATGCCCAGCTATGGACATCTGTCGGTTGATGATGATCATAGTAGGCTTCTACGTCAGGACACCGTCTAGGTACGTACCACTGCAACTTCTATATCTACCGCCATATAGAAGTGTGCGAACGTTACTGTGTTCCGGTTTGATGGGAGTAGTCGCTAGTGAAATTACCGAGGTAACGAGAGCGCATCTTATATCTGAAAGAGACGAGTCTCTTTGAAGTGAGATCACTTCCTCTGGTCGATAAATTAAAAAATAAATTTTTTTTTTTTAACTCAATCACAACCAGCGAGTAACAATATAAATGTTGTCCTCGTACGCATTATCTACGCATGCGCCGGTATATATTGAATTCAATCTGCTTTCAAGCTCACATTCGTTTGTGTATGTCTTCCTGTAGTTATCTATGTACTGAACACGTAATGACATCCTCACACAAAGCTCCCGAGATTTCCACCCCCTACACAATGTTGTTATTAGCAAATTGAAGCACGGTTCAAGATCAGTGATGTCGGAATACGATCTATGGGTTACAAGCTTAATTCTGTTTTACAGAATGAGATGTAACAACCCTTGTGGCGCAGTTGTTCGTTTAGCTTGTAACAGTTCCTTGATTCGATTCCATTGTACCATTAGTTAATAATAATTAGATTATTTCCAATCTCAGGCAGGCGTATCATCACGTGAACTCCCCGTTCGTCTCGTGGCTTCCCAAAATAAAAAAAAAAGCACTAGCATTACCAATCTCTAATGTTTATTTTAGTAAGCTATATAAATCCGTATTAACTATAATCATTATATTTCAATTACAGAAGAAAATTTAAGAAATGAACTACCCTTCAGCTTCCGTTTGTGCAAATATTGACGTTATAATTTCATGTAGCTGTTGTCGAGGGCCATCGAATGGTTGCGGTGCTGAAAAAAAAAGTGCTTGACCTATTGCGAGTATCCACTTCAGCCTTGTATTATGAGCGAGCCGTTCGAGGGCACCGTTGAATAAAAAAAAAATGTTTGATAGGATCTCGCTTTGATCCATTTTTATCGTCGGTACATACGTACGCGGAAATTGCAATAGGTTCTTTAATTCCGCTGTGTTATACGGAGAATGTAAGGAATATATATATTTCTTATATAAAATGACAAAAGTCAAACTTACATATCTGATGGTGAGATGCAGTCGTCTTCATCACAATTATCACTGTAACTATAAACATAAAAAAAAAACTTTTTACTGGTGCGCGCAGCAAATGAAACTACTGGAGTAGAGTTAACAACTTATAGGCGACGAGCGGAATGTGGCGCTGTGTATACTAACTAGCGCCACGTTGTTATAGGTGAGCATATCACTTATCATCAGGTGAACGTCTTGTTCATCTCGTCGCTTAGTCTAATTAAAAAAAAACACTGTTACTACTCATTAATGTAACATACCGTTGCGTTTTGATTAATAGTTCGACGGAAACTGCCAAAGTTGTTCGCCAGTGTTGCCCTCCGCTATTAAATATCTTAGATAATAGAATACTTGTACCAGAGTAATAATACTAGGTACTTATATTATATTAATTACTTAGTACATATTTTACAGTTGGTAGGCCTCCGACAATCTGGTGAAGGTTGCAAGAAGCAGCAGGTGACGAGCAGTGCAGGAACGATCGATGTGGAGATCTTTTGAGGAAGTCTATATCCAGCAGTGGACGTCTGTCGGCTGATGATGATAATGATGATATATTTTAAAATCGTTGCTGAATCTTTAAATTATATTTTGAAGACGATGAAAGGACTTTTCAACTGTTGATAAGATGTAATTTCAAAATAATCCCTTCATATGGTAAGTTATACTATCTATTTTAAATAGATGATGGTAGGTCAACTACTTATAATTATTTTCTGGTAGATGTCTGTTGCTGGAGCCATCTAGCACCACTAGAGCGACTGTCCCTGCCGCCATACATTACTAAGTTCCGATTTGAAGTGCGCTGTAGCTGGTGAAATCACAGTGGTAATGATATCACATCTTATGTCTTACCGCGTTGAGTACAATTAGTTATAGTATATATCATCCTAACTAGCAATACTTTGTTATGGGCGGGTGTATCATCTCGCTCATTTCGTAGTATAAAAGAGAAGACTAACTAAAATTCCTTCTAATTATCTCCATCATTAATATAACAAGACTATAATATTCTAATATATGCAAAAGTAAGTAGTTGAAGACTCAACTATCTTCGTCAGTTAACCATCAGATTATAAGCGCGAAGGTCAAAAAATCTGTAGAATAAATAGGAGGAAGCGAATGAATAGCGAGTAATCAGTGTAAAGACTGCGAATTACTGGACCCTGAGCCATTAGGCCCGTCGTAAACAGAACATGCTGTAGCTATTAATACAAAGAGTGGGGTCCGCACCGACTGCATCATTACTAACGGGAGCGATCGCTTAATGGCTGCTGCCTGCTCTCACTTACTTTATGAGCAATTATTTCAGTAATCGAGTTAATGATATATTGTATATTTATTACAACTATATCCGGTTATAATCGGAAAGGAAATCGAGGAACCTTAACAGCAGTACCAAGTATCCATGAGAGAGACGTTAATATTGATACTGCTGACGTGGCGCCAGTTAGGATGATATCGAGACAAGATATCTCGTTACTCCAGTAATTTCACTAGCTGCAGCGTATTTCATAATATTATATGCACAGTACTGTTTGACGGTGGGACCTGAAGGTACCCTGATTCTGGGAGAGAATTAGAGTTATGAGGGTAAAAAACCCTCTTGGTAGTCATTATTAGTGCATTACGAGAAGCTCCAGGATTTGCTACTGAACACACGGGTGCCTCCCTGTACTACGGCTTAACACGTCGCAGGAAGAGACGTAGTCTCGTCAGCACACTCGTTATCCTGAAACCACCTCGCCTTTGCAGTCTGTCACGAGCTCGCAATGAAGGTGTCGATCTTCAAAGCCTACGAACCCGTAAATCCTTTTAACTGTTTTCTACGAAGGGTAGGGTTTACCTTAGTCTTATTTTTAATAGCCCGAGACTACAGGACTAAAACATCCTAGCTGACATCTCATTGATATAATTAACACCAAATATCCAATCTTATATATACAGATCTCCACTTATGTAGACACTCATGTTGATCTCTGGAGCCATAAGACCTGAAGACTTGAAATTTAGTATGAATATTCCTATTGCCGAGTATAGATCAGCTAAGAAATAATATAACGAAATTCCTTCCCCAAAGAGAGTCGCGGTGGTTTTACAGTCAGCATAGCGGGGATTCAGCTGGTGATTATATAAACCGCCATCATCATCATCAGCCGATAGACGTTCACTGCTGGACACATAGGTCTCCCTCAAAGATGTCTACATCGATCGGTCACGCGTTGCTCGCATCCAATGGGTTTTCGCGATTCTCACCAGATCGTCGGTACACCTTGTGGAAGTCTTCAACACTACCGGTACGCGGGTGCCACTCGAGGACCTTACTGCCTCATCGGCCGTCGGTCCTTCGAGCGATGTGCCCTGCCCACTGCCACTTTCGGGCTATGTCGGTGACCTTAATTCTTCTGCTGATCTGCACATTTCTGACTCGATCGCGCAGAGAAACTCCCAGCATAGCCCTCTCCATTGCCCTTTGGGTGACTTTGAGCCTTTTTGGCCGACAGTAAGGGGCCACGTCTCACTTCCGTATGTCAACATTGCATGTGGATGCTGCAGTATCTGATACGAGAATAACCATATTGATAAATAAATATAAATCATAACTATTAAAAAGATATATCCAACTTTCCTAGTGTTATTAATTTTTATGTGCGAAGGTCTTGCTTGAATTTAAATTCTTCCAGCATTTCCGGAAGCGCTTTGAGCGATGCGAATTTTTAAATAAAATTCAGTGCAGCCGCAGTCCCAACGGATGAAGGTGACGCAGTTCAGAAGATGTATTAACATCGCGCTGAAGAAAATTCCGCGCATATTCAATATCGCTTTACTACAGCGATACGTTACTTATTTTCAAGTTTTATTTTATAAAAAATATCAAACAGTAGTATTAAGTTAACCTCCATTTAAAGAAATCTCTGTTGGTGATGGGACATCTCTATTTCCAGACGCCGGATGTACACCAACGTTGCTCCTTTTCCCGGAGTCAAACAGTACTGAGCAAATATCACTCTCTTCCAATTTGAAGAGCGTTGTAGCTGGCGAAATTACTGCGGTAACGAGATACAGTAATCTATATCTCAAGTACAATAATTAGAGAAGTAAACGAGTTAAGTTTTTAGATATATCGTTTGATAAATCTTTACTTGAAGTAAAAGATCGCTATGTACGTTGGGGAAGGTTTATATCCAGCAGTAGATATCTTTAAGCTGATGATGATAATGAGGAAACCTTCGCTATTAATAGGTTAACCTCTTCCTTCTGTAATCTCCTTTTAAAACACATTTAAGATTTAATTCTCCTCTTTCAAGTATTTCTGGTGAATAACTTCACAATAGACTATCGCTTTGAAAGAATTCATTTGCATACAATGTTTACATCCGGTTGGATTGTAGCCGCTTCCTTAATAGAATCGTTGATGGAGAAGAAGCTTCCCGCTTTAGTGGCAAGCCTTTGACCAATATTCATTTCGAGATTCAAAGATATAATTTTTTATAACAAAATGGCAACCAACAGTTACAGGGAACCCTGACAAAGTATCTTACTTTTTGCTGACCTTTATTAGCTTGTGTACGATGACGTCACAACCGCACCTAACTAGCGAGGAGACATTTAAAATTCTTCAAAGTAGAATTACTAAATACCATGATATTCCCATGAAATGTCAAACACCATAGAACATCCTAAATGGTGCTTTTTAGGACTATGACGTCATCGAACAATAGTCAACTTAGTAGCGAGGTCTATCAACATTATAATTACTTACTTAAAAATGTATTTGTTTACCCCAAGCCCATTTCCGTTAAGTGAAATAAATAACTTTTCAAGCGGGTAAAATAAAGCGGGTGCGCATTTGATTTACGCTTTTCAACGCCTATTACCGCGGTAATTTAGTCATGCTCAAATTAACCACCGCCGTTGGATATTATTCACCCGTAGCAACCTATTTATCAGTCCACTGCGGCTAATTCGTTCGGCGGTGACTCGTTCATTGATACAGGACTAATATTACGCTTTCATGCTGAACTACTGTCACTCTCATACTCATCTTCTATTTCATTCTCACACTGATCTTCTCTAATGCTTTTATACTGAACTACTGTAACGTTTACATGCTGAACAACTGTAACGCTCTCTTACTAATCTTCTATTACCCTCTCACATTGAACTTCTGTTACGCTCAGATACAGAACCTCTGTTACGCTCTCGCACTGATCTTCTATCACGCTCTCACACTGTTCTTCTGTAACACTCTCATATTGAACTGCTGTGACACTCTCATACACTTCTGATACGTTTTCACATACATTTTCGGTTAAGCTCTCACATTAATCTTCTGTTACTCTCTCATACTTTAAGGATAGGCAACGCACTGGCGTCGCTAGTGACGTGGGCGGCGGTGAATCACTTACCATCAGGTGACCCGTCTTGCTCGTTTGCCTTATCTATGCTATACAAAAAAAATACTGATTTTCGGTTACGCTCTCACATTGATTTATTTTTATGATCTCAAACTGATCTTCTGTTACGTTCTCACACAAATTTATGGTTACGCTCTCACAATGATCTTCTGTTACACTCTCATATATCATCTTCTGTTACGTTCTTACACCGATCTCCTGTTACTCTCTCATATTGGTCTTCTGTTATGCACTTACACTGATTTTCGGCTACACTCTCAAATTGATCCACTTTTATGATCTCAAACTGATCTTCTGATACTCTCCCGTACCGATCTTCCATGGACATAATTTTTGTTGTAAACTTAAAGTTATAACGTCGCCACCCCTACCGCGTCGCCATTTTTTATTCAACATTTCTGCGGGAAAAGCGCAGATTGAAGCTTGAATAAAATAACGTATTTAGACAGCTACATCGAGTATTTTCGGACGTATTGCGTTTATTTAATGAGATAATAAGAATAACAGAGTTAAGGGCCAATCTTTTGGGGTGCATTTTTGAAAATGTTTATATATCGTCTTTCATTTAAACCTTTGTTTTGTATTATGTAATACTTACTTACCTTACCTTTTATTGTTCCATAACCCCTTTTACTTAAATATTGCAGCGAAAGAAAGGGAAAAAAAGGGGTTTAAAAATGCTACACTATTCCTTTTTACTACGCTGAAGCGCCTTTCGCTATTCTACTGTTTTACATAAATACTACAACAATGAGGGTTGTGCGATGAAAAGAGGATAGCCTCTAATTTATTCTAATACATATAAAATTCTCTTTTCCATTCTTGATGTAAAGGGGTTGTGGAGTTGTCTGTTTTAGTAATAACTATCTTTTTCTCTACGATGGATTAATACTTGATCTCTATTTCGTAAGATGTTAAATGATAAAGCAGAGGATGTTGACCCGTAATCGATCAGAAGAGCCTAGGTCTTATTTATATGTATGTCTGACATTACAGAGCAATACTAAAAGGACAATGAGGGTAATTAAAAAAACTTGAATTTTTTTTTAATTACTCTACTTATATGTGTCGGGTATAAAATCAATAGTTTTCGATCAATTTGTATCAGTATAGTTTGCAGATTATAAGTAGTTAACTATGTTTTTGTATATTCAACTGATTTTATCTTACTATCACCTGATAGTAAGCAATCTGCCTGCAAAGCATGATGACGATGATGATGATTATAATAATACAGTAAGAATGTTTTCTAGCGCCTTCGTTTAAGCATCATATTGGGGTGAGAGATAAATTCTTAATTTTCATTATCCTAGTCATCGTCATCAGCCAATAGACGTCCATTGCTGGACATACACCTGCAAGATTGCTGGACTTAACTGGCAGTGAGCAAGGCACATTGCTCGAAGGACTGACGGTTGATGGTGCATTAAGGTCCTCGGTGGCCGCGTACCGGCATTATCCTAGTAATTTTATCAAATCTTAGTATCCTTACCGGTTTATAGTAAAGTTTACAGCAATTTGGTGGGTACAGAGTATAAATTGAAAATTAAGATAATAAGCACCAAATAAGATCCTCGACGCGGCTTCATTGTTTTATTCAACGGTGCGTTAAGTTATTAAACAATTGCTTAATCACTCATAAGTCAGATAAGCAGAACTTATTGAGGCGTTAGGTACTCCCCGAGGAACTGGGGCGGGGCAACTGGAGTGGAAGCGATTCCTATGATAATGTTTTGCGTAAGTTGAAATTCATGGACGGGACATTTATATCAGACGTATGCGTAAATCACAGGATCCTTACAGGGTCCTTATTAATAGTAAATTGTATAAACGAATGCTGAGGACTGTATATCATTATTCAATTTTAAATAAAAAAAAATCATCGCTATATTACAACGGCATTACTATCATCAGTCGATAAACGTCCATTGCTGGACATAGGCCTCCTCGAAAGATCTCCTCATCGATCGGTCACTCGTTGCTTGCATCCAGTGAGTTCCCGCAACTCTCACCAGATCGTGGATCTACCTTGTGGGAGGCCTCCCAACACTACATCTACCAGTACGCGGGCACCACTCGAGGTCCTTGATATCCTATCTTTGCGTACCACCTTGGAACTGCCCTACTGTGCTTATCTTTACATAGTCAATCATTATCGTCATCATCAGCCGATAGACCCACACATAAGGCTCTCCCAAAGATTCCCATGTTAATCAATTAGGGATTCATATGAGGGATTTGGGCATTTCCCACCACGCTGTCCCAATGCTGGTTGGTGGGAGCCAGAGCCTGGTTTGTTGATTAGCAATGTGCATCACGAGCAGCTGAGAATTGATTGTTAAGTTGTTGTACTTAACCTCTTTTTCTTGTATTTTTTTATGTTATTAAGCGATGAGACTAACGGCATGTTTATGGTAAGTTATACGCATGCCCATAACAACACGCTAGTTAATATGGTAAGCATTTCATCATATTGCGCTCATCGCCTGAAACATAAGATGCTGAGTCTTATTTCCTAATTAATTACAGTAACTACAGTGTCCTTCAAACCGGAGCACAGTATTGTTTACACATAGTCATTATTAGATATATTTCTATAGTATACAAATAAAAATAAACAATGAATTTTCTTTATTTCCACATTGGAACCCTTATCCACCAGCAGCGGCCATTTTATTAAAACTTTGGTAACTATATCCGTCTCCGTGCAACCGAGTTGAAAGTTTTTAAAGTTCCAAGTCCTTATGAGAAATGAAACTGCAAGGAGAAAACAACTATGTGGATGATGTCATAAATTCTTCTGTTATCTTTTCCTTCTTAATTGGATGAGGAGAGCAAGAAGTTCACCTGATGGTAAGTAATACATTTGTCCAAAACAATGTGGCGATGGGACGATGAGGATCACGTTGCTTTCCTAGACATAAGATGTAAGCTCCCGTTGCCCCAGTAACTTCACTAGTATCAACGCCCTTCAAACAGGAACACAGTAAAGTTTGCACGCTGATGATTTTTGGCCGATATAGGTGTTGGTACCTACATAGACTGCCACCGGCGGTATAAAGGACGCTACAGGTGTTAGAACAAAATTATTAAAATAACGTGTAGTGTAAATATTTTAACTAGCGCTACATTGTTAGGGTATTCTTGAAAAATACCTTATCATCATCAGCCGAGGCACGTCTACTGCTTAAAAAAAATTAAAAACTAGACAAAACAATAATGAATGTTTGAATTAGGACATTGGGTATCATTTTCCTTCTTCTTTCTCTCTCTCTCTCTCTCTCTCTCTCTTTGTTACTACAGCATAATCAGTGAAAATACTTCATTTCGGACGCTGAAAAATATTTACCTAATAGCTATAGGATTAATAGCAAAAGAAAGAAGAAAGAAAGCCATAGAAATTATGGATTTGGAATGGATGGAGGATGGATTGTATGAAAGATGATATGTGTAAGAAGAGTGTGAAATATGAGGGCTGATAGAGGGATATGGAAGAGAAGTACGTTCTGTGCTGAACTCACATAGCGGGGAAGCGACCCTGTCATAACAATTGACATGACAGGGTCTGCTACTACCCTGTAACTCATGACAAATGGTAAGAAGCTGTAGGGTAGGGTACGAAGATAACCTCAAACATGCGCATTTAGTTTATGTAAAAAAAATAGAGTTTATCTGAATAAAAATATAAACAATATGTAAACTTTTTATCAGCGAAATTATCCTGAACGTCGGAAGGACGTGTCGGAGCACTTACACAATCTAAGGATCAAAGTTTGGTGCTCCCGTAAAGTCCCCTAAAGTCCTCGTAACGACTGGACGTATTGCGTATCGGAGATAAAAAGTTCGCCCCTCTCCGCGTTATATCAATTAGGGGACCCTCGCCTGACAGCTGCTGCGTAACCCTCCAGGACATTGCGAAGACACACGTACACTCTAAACGCGAGCTAAAGAACACTCTAAAACGCGTGTCGATGTACTGACATTTATTGATCGTTCCATTTAAAAGAATTTAAAAAGAAAATACTAGAAACTTAGCGTAACTTATCGAATAGATACGCTCGTGCGAATCGTTTTTATTACTCTACGAAGGGAGGAGACGAGGTGGACGTTCACCTGGTGGTAAGTCATACACCTGCTCGTAATATTGTGATACACATGATGGTATCATCATCATTATCATCAGCCGATAGACATACAAGCAAATAATGCTTGTCGTCTTCAGACATAAGATGTTAAGTTTCCACACCCCAGCGAATTTGAGTAGCTACAGCACCCTTCAAACCGGAACACAGTAATGTTTGTAAAGTACTAATAGCACCTACCTAGACAGTCTCTGGCATCAGGTACCACCACCAGTACAGGTTCTTTGCATGTCTCTTCACAAGTTCAAAGAAAAGAGTTGACTTTTACTTTATATAACATGTTTATACACCCCAGAGTGTAAGTTCTTCTACTTACAATGCAGCTATCGTTACTTAAGTTTACTGTCTTCATTATCATCATTTCAACCGATGGACGTCCACAGCTGGACATAAGTCTCAAAAAGTAAAAAAAAAAAATAAGTAAAGTATACAGTATAATTAAAAACGTGAATCGCATAAAAGAAAACAGCGAGAACAATACCATCGAATTTGTGTAAGGTATTATAAAAAAAAAATAACACTGCAAAACTCGACTTCCTTTTCCGAATTTGCTTGCCCAAAAAAAAGTCCATTGTTGGGACCCGGTGGTGCCGGTATTGTCGTCTGTTAACTCTCCTTATTCAATCTGTCGTACAAACGGGCACGGATGGGAGGCCGAATGAAAGAGCCGTTTGTTGCTCGTCATGCCCGTCACCGGCGTCCGAAATGAAGTCTTTTCACTCATTGTGGTGTTGTAACAATGAGAGGGACAGAGACAGAGAGAGAAAGAGAGAGAGAAAAGGAAATGAAACCCAATGTCGTAATTCAAACATTCATTATTTTTTTGTCTACTTTTAATCAGAGATTACAATTTAACAGTATAGAAATTAAACTTCAACATTCATTAATATTTCACCGGTAGTCTAGGTTTTACTCTAGGTTTCTGTTGTAGGAGACCGTGTGGTTAGGTACCACCGTTTACTCTGTAGTCTGTGTACCTAACTGTCTCATAAGACGACTAAAGGGATACTCCTGTAACTAGAACAGCAGTAATACATGGAGTAACAATATAGATGACCTTCCTATACAAGATAAGAGGATGTCTAGTATTCATCTTTATAGTAGAAGTTAACAGTTTTTATTCGGGACCCCAGCTTCTCGATCTCTTCACCGGAAAATTCGACCGGCGTTGGAAAAGAAACCATGAACGCGACTAGATAGCGATTTGGTATTTCAAGGGTTCCTCCACCCTTGTAAATATAACCTGCATCCATATTAATAAGGAAAGTGATATTTATATTAGTTATATGCTATACTTGATGTTCCCTACTCGTTTTGCTGGCCGTAATATAAAGTAAGACCTGAAATTTGTCAGAGAGCAACCGCAACCGCAAATGACTTACTATACCAACCGTTGCTATAGCAACCGCATAAATAATACGAAATGATAATGTTTATTAGAAATACAATGATGAAGGATCCATGAAATTAAAAATATATATATTCTATAATCATATATAAATCATTCAGCGTCGAATGTTCCCGTGTCGATATGTTCACTGTCACTAGTTTTCACGTGATTGGCGAACAAAGAATACCGATTTTCATTATGTCATCATCAACATCATCATCAGCCGATACTCGTCCACTGCTAGACACAGGCCTCGTCCAAAGATTCCCGCATCGATGGGGTAGGGATTCATGCAGAGGGTTGCATTGTAACATGGATCGATCGATGAGATTGAATTGTTGTATTTTTTCTAATACCTATTCTAATTATTTTTGAATTTTTTTTTAACTTAACAATTGATTAAATAACCTATTAGAAAGTTAAAAAGTAGAAAACCAAAAAAAAAAAAACTCATCTAACAATGACAAGATTTCCCTCTAGTACTCTCAATCAATGAATTGGTTTGCAGTTGTTTTAAGTACTTAATTAATACGATTTCCAGATTTTAGATGGTCTAAATCTAAACTGCGATAGTGCAAGCGAATACTGAATAAATCTACGGCACAGTTTCACGTGAAAGTACGTGATTAACTTAATAGTGTTCCGCGTGGTTTCGTGACTGTAAACGTTGGATCGGCGCTCGCTAGTAATGTGTTAAAATTGCTTGTTCTACAATTATATTTCCACTGAGGGACGCCTTTTTTAATAAAAAGCGCTTAAACATGCAACATCTATACTCGTATATATATATATATATATATATATATATATTACCATCGTTAGTAGATTAGACGTCCTCCTCCAAAAATCTCCACATCGATCGGTCCTGCGCTGCAGTCAGCATGCCCTCCTACACCGCCGAATAATAGGACTCGTCGTCTGTACGGGTTCATATCTCAGGTTTTGGGCCATTTCTCACCACGCTGGCCCAATACGGGTTGGCAGGTTCAATCTTGCGATGAGTCAATGAATTTCAAGATCTCCGAAACTATTAGACTTAAATACTTAAAAACGAAGATTGCTCAGACTTAAGTGGCAATAGGCAGAGAGTATTGCTCGAAGATTTAGTGGGAGGCCTCCCACAAAGTGGACCGATGATCTGGTGAGAGATGCGGGAAGCCACTGATTGCGAGCAACGCGAGACTGATCGATGTGGGGAGCTGTAGAGGAGGAGGCCTTTCCAGCAGTGGACATATATTAGCTGATAATGATAACTCAAAATTTGGTAGATATATTGCTTCTGCCGTTTAAAGGTCAACTAAGAATGGATTTAAAAAAAAATCTTCTCGAAAGAGTTTTGGGAGAGAGGATAGTAGGGTTCTTCTTCTTTTTCTTTACAGCTTATTTACGTCCCCACTATAGAGGTTACGAGCAGCAAATAAAGCGGAGAAGATCTAGTATAGTATAAATGTATCAATGACACTAAACAGTTTAGTCCTCAACATGAGTTGATGTCGAAGAGTGCAATAAACCTAGTCTCTTTCTTCAAGTCTTTCATTAATGCAAATTTGACGCATGAGGATGATAACAAGTCAGGTGTCCAACCTGTATCAACAGAGGCTCCGGAGTCAAAACGATGACCCTCCGGTAACAAAGCAACCAATTATATTAATTGTTGCTGACTTACCAAGTGCAGATGGAATATTAAATTTTAGAAGACTACGAGCTAACGTCATTATATCAGATCACTGGTGGTAGATCTCTGCTGCCGGAGACCGTCTAGGTGGATAGGACCGCAGCTCCTATTGCAGCCGGAAAAATTCCAAAGTACTGAAGGTATACTTATGTTCCGTTTCGAAGATATAGCTAGTGAAATTACTAATTAATTAATTAATTTAGAGAATTGCTCGGCATGAGCTACTCAGCGCCAAGATCTTGTCGCTGTTGTGGAGGATGACCTCTCACTTTTTGGACTTTACTGGAAGCCATGGTCAGTAGTGAGATGATCGTGGGACGCTGCGGTGGCCTTCTGTGAGGAGGTGATGCTGCAAAAACAAGCTGCTGAGAGGCAGCGAGAAATAAATACCCATCTTTCAATCCGCCGGCAGAGACCGGGGCGTCGAAGGAGGATATTTTATGCTTTCCAACCCCCATAACAGAGGCCATGAAATCTGTCACCAAACATGAAAGGCCTCGAGGTGGTGCGCGCGGCACTTCCGCCTAATACCTGTAAAGGGTAACAAGACTTCTCAAACTGATGAGTTCAATGTGGTGCTAAGTACATCATCCAAAATAGCGCAAGTTGTCAAGAGTTTATGTGTCCATTAAAAACAAATACTGTTGTTGTGTGTTGTTGAAGGACACCACCAACGTCTTCCGGTAGAAGAGAAAGAGACACCGTACTTTCTTTTATGGGCTAACGTTTACGCAGTTACTTTTGCTGACCCTACATCTTTGTCGGAATGTGAGAGCGTCAATAAATAACAATGAGAATTTAATACAAAACAAATTATTCCTATAAAGTCAACTCAGCTGTTTAACATAACCGCAACCGAATGAACGGTTATAACTTAATAACCCCCGAATATAAGGGTAGGAGTATGATTTATTCATGTTCCGTTTGCTCTGCTCTTAGCCTTTGAGGTTGTGCCGTGTGACACGTCATTAGCGAGCAGCGGTGTTACAGCTTAAAGTTAGCGATTAAACTTAACAAGTGTCGTATTTTATTCAGCGCTTATTTTACAGCTGTACACTCCTGCTATTTTTCAGATTAATAGTTTATAACGAATTTAAACATTATTAATAAAATATCATAATTTAAGTTATAAAATATATAATCGTTTTTCATTCTGTTGTCCGCTGATAAGTGAGTATTAAGTTAAAATCATCCTAATGATATATAATAGTACTGTAGCTCTGGTCCCAGGTTCTATTCTGAGGCGATACATTGTGAAGTTTGGACTTTAAATACAAATCTGCCATTGTTACAGTATTACTACATTCAGACATTTAAAATATGAATCTATGTATCCTGAGCGAGCATGCTTATAGAGCAAGGCCTCGTTAACACTTAACATCACTTGAAATTAAGGTCAAGTTAAAGTCAATTGCCATTGTATAGCAGCTCTAATTAAAATAGGTTGGTAGTAAACCTTTACCCTTATCTGTGACCTATCTATCTATATATACACTAAATTTCTATCTGGTCTGGAGAATTTGGTAAGAATATTCCTTCTCCAAAAGAAGTTGCGAGCTTGTTACGGCCAGCTAAACGGGTGGGGACAGCTAGGTTATTTATACTTGAAAGTAAAAAAAATCTTTAAACATCTTTCGCTACTCCTAGAACGGGCGTAGTAATAAATGATGTGAAAATAATTTCGTTCAGCGAAATCGCAAAATTTAAATTTCAATTTATCTCATAAAACGGATGCTAATGAACGCTATCAATCAGGTAGAAAATTTTCTCGAAATTTCTAAAAAGCTTTCACAAGTATTTTGAAACTTGACAATTTTCTCCTTGGATTGTCTTCGTCGCAGAGTCAACTTATTCAAAGTAACTTTTATCTTTCGTTTTCAGTTAGCGAAAACATTTTAATTTGGATTTAAGCCAAAAAAAAAAACCTTTTTTTTTCTCGCTATTAGAAAACAACTAAGGAATTAACTTTACTCTTAACTTAATCTAAATTTACATACGTTAGAAATCTATTTTAACTTCGGAGTCGTATGATACATTTATAAAGCACACATATGATAACTACAGCAGACCTGACATCGATAAGAACGTATATTATTATAAATAATTACTAAAATATTAAAACTAATTAGTACTACTGTGCAGGTAGTTAGTAATTTACTATTTCTTCCAGTAAGAAGATATCTAAAAACATTTCTAAGTTACAGTAGTATCAATTGAAATTGCGCAAGCTTCATGCAGTGTGCTTAATATATTTAATATCTATTTATTTATTACACTAATAATCTTCTAATCAGTTTACTGTATTAAATATATAATTAATGATAATGGTAATATAATTATATTTCTATTACAAGCGGATAATACTACTGAAAAATACTGAATATAACAGTTTGAATTACAAAAGTAAAATAACTGAGTTTAAGCTTCGAAACACCAACTAATTGTTCTTCAGAACTTATCCGGGGCTCTGCAAAATTGTAGATAATAACTCCCCACTCCGCAAATTCTACTTTATTAGTTGTAAAGTTAATTCTGCTACACTCTTAATAGTGCTTATTCTGTCCGAGAACTTGGAAATCTCGTGAACGAACTGATCGATAAGAGAAGTAGAAAAAACGGAAACATTGAAAGAGGTAGCGAGATTTGAAATCAACATTTTCATTTCCTATATACAATTTTAATCTACACAATTAAAAAAAAAAAAAACACCTGGTAAACGACTCTGTAAAAAGTGATTTATATTAAGGATAAACTATAAAATGCAAAGGACAAATCAAACACCTTGGAATCCTGGCTTTGGGTACAAGTTAAATGAAAGAGGATGGTTTAATAACCAACATTAAATATTTTAACCCAAATGAAATCTGTACCTAAGAAAGGTTTGCGCTTTTATAAGCTCATCCCTATGAAATATCCAGCTGATAACTAGGCAGGACGAATCGAAGAAACCATCATCCAAATTCCACAAGTGTCCTCGGAATAGAAACAAGGACCTCTGTCAAAAGCCTCTTAATCGCAGCTTCACGTAGCCAGTTGGATTACTCAATAACTTTAACGTCTTCTAATCATTCTCTTCTACTTTCGAAAGTAAGATTTAATCACCAAAAAAATGTACTGGTCACCATCATGGCATACAGTAAATCATTCCTGGGTATCCTGTGAAGAATTCTCTTTATATTGCAATATTTTTAAACTAGGATATCCTGCTGCAGACGGATTCCGAATCTTATGCTCCAACATGGTAATGCCAATTTGTCCCACTTAGGACCCGATTGAAATGCTCTACTCGCGAAATCCGCTGCTCACCCTACGGATGTGTCAATATTTTGATGATAGTCAAGTTGGGGCGATGATTGAATTTCCGGTTTGCGTTATAACGGCTGAATAGTAACTGTAACAACTAATAAAAAAAAATTGCGTCTTCTTTTTATTACATCCAGCGATGAGATGAGGGAGACGATCGACTGAAGGTTATACGCCTGCCCGTAACAACGCGGCGGTAGTTAGGATGATGTACACTGCAACAGATGGTGACCATCGCATTGAGACATAAGATGTTAAGTCGCTAGCTACAACGCCCTTTAAACCGGAACACAGTAATGACAGGACAGTACTGTTCGTCGGCTGCAACCTACCTGAGTATATACCCCCGCTGATTTTCTTGCGCCAATTCTTCGCAGGTCCAAAACATTTCTTTTGAAAATTAGTGGTAGATTTTAAATATTCATTACATGAACTAGTATATCTATATTAAATAAAAAATACTAACTTTGACATTATACTTTAAAACAGTAAAGTAAAAATAAGTTTTTACTTGATGCTGTGTCTAGGCGGTGCAGTAAACGTAGAGCGTTATAACGGCACAGCTGCGTCGCGTACGGACCGTTCATTAACGGCGGGTAGTGTTGTAGTTAAATGTAGCTATTACTTCTTATTACCACCAGGAGGTCTTAATGTAAATATTATAGCTACGGCAACACTCAAGACAACTATACTATTTAATACATGATATAAATATCCTTGCAGAAATCGGCAGAAACAATCTAAATAAAAAAAATAGGAAGTAAAGTTCAGAGAAATAACATCAGTTATAAAGTGCAGCTGAAGGAAGGAATAGTTTTCACAGCCTGATTGATCGACATCAGTTTGAAGGAGGCAGTCTCCTGATGGTGGAATTGATGGTGGATATTAATTTCTCTCTACTACTACTATTCGAAGTAGTTTTTTAAATAGACAACAAGAAGACTACGAAGCTCACACCGATGTTAGGTAGGTACCACCGCAACGTCTATTGCAGCCGACAAACTTTATTGTGTTCCGGATTGAAGGTCGCTGTGGCTAGTACAATGAAGTAACAAGCCTCAACATCTTTTCTCACAAGGCGACAAGCATAATAAGGTCCACCAATAAAATTGTCACAGCTTTAAGGCTCAAGAAATTTAGTAACACCAGTAATGTCACCACTTGCACCGTTACTGCTATGTCATATAAGGGTATTATGTAATTTTTTTCTTTTAACCTGCTTACTTACCTAAGGACCTCTTGTCCCAAATGGTGAACTTATACTAAGGTATAGTTTGAATATCCTGCGTAAATCTAAAATTTAATAAAGTTAACTTTGAACTCATAGTCAAAAAATTATATCCTTTTTATCCTTGAGTTTAGTGGTAGAAATATGCTTTGCGAAGATACCAAGTTATATGAAGAAAAGCTGCTGTTAGTAAAATAAAGGATACGTACTAATGAAATAATGACCGATGGTCCTTGCAGCGGGTATGGACAAATAGGCCGAGGGGCAGAGCTAATATCGGCAGACGTTGAATGATTCCTAGACATTAATCACACTTAACAAGGGTTAATACGAAGTGAACAGGATTACAATCTTTCGCAGACTTACATAAAAGTAATTTTTTAGAAGAAAGACTTTTACTTTAACTTAAATCTACTTAAATTCTCGGCCTTAGTAAAAGACGAATGTTGTTTTATTTTTCTGTGAAGTTTGTGCTGTTAGTTTCCTTGACAACTATAACTGCTTCATCAGACTCGGGGCTCAATATAAAAGAAATGAAAAGAAAATAATTCAAAACACAGACACAAATACTAAATATTTTTATATATATGTAAATAATCTTATCTCAAGAGGGAGAAAGGTGAGAGAACATTAGAGGAGGGGTGGAAAAGTTAGTGATATAATAGGAGACAACGGAAATAGGGAATGTTGTTATCTGTCCCATTTATATAGCAGTGCTTAAAGAAATTTTAATCATTCCTGGCAAAAACTGATCTGATGAACCAAACAGGAAGAAGGCTCCAGTGATTTTTTTCGTTTTATACTCAATCGTAAAGGCGGTGAGTTCTTTATAGTTATTTAATTATCCTAAAACGCTCGTTTCGAATCAGCTACAAAAGATTTAACGTCAAAAGGAATTAGTTGGAAATGTTCATAATGAAAGGTTATCCGTTGTACAAACTCAGTGTAAAAGAAGTTCAAACGGCCCACCGGCGAATTGTTCGCCAAGTTATCCAGGGCACTCGGCACCCGAGCAGCGGATAGCGCGGACTTCATTACTTCCACTTTGTTCACGCGATGCAAAGTAAATTTACTATACTTTTAATTACATGATTTTCACTGCGAGGTAATAAATTTCAAAGCGGCGAGTTTTAAATTGTTTAAAATGCACCGTTTCTACACGCGGATGTATTTCTCGGGAGTCAGGACCTATTTTTTTTTAAGCCAAAGGGGGATTTAACTGAATTGATGTTTTCCATGCAAACATGCAGTTAAAATGCATCAGTATTTACAACGTTCGTCACACTACTCGACATTGATTTGATCGATACTAACACTAGTCTAGTCTATTCGAGTCTAAATCATATTTTTTTTATGTGCGATAGATAGCTAATCGCTTAATGAAATTATAAAAAAAAATTGATGATCCTTTCGAATCAAGGATAACAGATGAGAATGAAAGTCAAGTGACAGGCAATGATGTCGAAGATGGAGCTAAGAAGATAAAGAAAACTGACCTCACTACTACATTGGAAATGGCTAGGACAAGAGATAGAGATTCTACTCGATCTTTGATATTTTGTGACAGTTTAAAATAATGCCTATTTGTGACAGAACATAGCAAAGTTACTGATGTTACAATACTTAACATTTTAAGTAGCAAATCCATGAGTGTATTGCGAGAAACCCGACGCTGTAATGCTAAGCAAGCTTCATTAGTTGCTGTGTTAAAAAAGAATTAAGAGTCGCTATGATCTTTTCCAGGCTCCGATTCGAAATTGACCAGTTGTTCTTTGCTGTTTGATCTCTGTTTACTTGGACCGCGACAACAAACAGCAATCCCGTGTCGGCTCTCACTTGAGCACAAAGCACTTTGTTGCGGATGCGCTCAGTGTAACGGATACACCCGTATCATTCTGATCACATTTCACACTACACGTTTATTTCTTGTTTCCTTAGAATATAATTGGATTCGTTAGTATTTTAACAAAATATTTAATAATGAAAGCAACGGAACCATTCACATATCTCCCAACCTTATATACTATATATAAATTGATATATTAGTATGAATATGTCTATAGTGCACGACAGATCGAGATGGCAATTTTCTAGTGATGTTTCATCAGATACTAAGTAGTTTATATCGATATTAAATATAATTATGTTATAGTGTATATATGAATCATTGGACGATCAAAATTGTCTATACAAGATCTGTATTGCACCATTTTGTAGGAAATTTTAATCATTTATATGTTCCTGTTAATTATGAAACAAATTATAATCTGATCGTGCTTGAGAATCATTGGTTTGTTTTAAAATCTGGCAAGGAAGTAACGGAAGTCATTTACATAAATCATAGAACAATGTGGGTATCATAATCGATACACTGGGTGATGCAGACTCGTGTAGCACTAAGATTAGACTAAGGCTAGAAGGCGGTGTGTCCCATTTTCCTCGCGCCAAATCATACCTTGATTCCCATGGCGACCTGTCGCAAACTATAAATATAAGTAGCTAGATTATTGATGATTAACCGGTTCATGGTTTGAAGGTCAACGAAAGTCATTGTCAACGCCGCTAACATTTCTTTATCATACGCCATCTCCAAGTATCTGTAGTTGACAATCGTCTTACTAAAATTTACTTCAGTACCAGCGTCAGACATATCTATAACGTAGTTAATAATTATAGTTTTTTTTTAATACTTACAAAGCAGTTAATATCTCTAGTGCAAACAATGAGATCTTTCTTACGAAAATACGTCACGTTTGCGTCAGTTAGTGTTACGTTAGTCACCACAAAAGAAGTGATGCTGGCAGATTTTCCCCCTATAACAAAATCTTATTCAGTAAATTATCTCCGGAGTGATATTTTGAAGAGTTGCGAGCAATACGAGGGAACTCCACCGCAGAAATAATATTTTATTAGCTCCGATAGTACACTTAGTAAAATTGACTTTGGAAATATAAAGTAACGATGGGGTGAGCGCTTACTTTGATGTTTTTTTCGTATCAGCAATCGTGATTCCTTTTCTTTGAATAGTTTAAGGAGAAACCTTTTCAAATGTAAGAAGATTAGGCAATCAGATTATACTGCTAATACAGGATATTGGAGATCTATTTAAATAAAATGATGTAATATATTTGGCAACAGTACTAACAGACCAGCAACTTTTCAAAGGAATATTCCATCCATCAACTTTATACAATGAAGGTATTTATATAATGAAGCTACTATGGTTCGGTTTCTAAGTGCGGTAGAATTAAAACTCTTAGAAGCGTTAGTTCTATAAGTAGCTCGCTGGTCTAATGGTTAGAGCGTGCGGCCTTCAATCCGAAGGTCGCGGGTTCGTATCTCGGCATGTACCAATGACTTTTAATATTTAAGTTATGTACATTTGTGAATTTTAGTAACAACAGCGAAATACAAATGAGGAAGAAAAAAAAAAAAAAGTCCATAAAGATTCCCAAAAAGAGGGTTGATGTCAGGCAGGCGGGCCGGTCGTAAAAAGTTTAGCCAAAACTATTTACAACATGTTCGGTAATGAAGAACATGTTGTGCCGACCCTACATAAAGTGGGACCAGGGCAGGAGAAAGAAGAAGAGAAGCGTTAGTTCTATCATCATTTAAATTGAGCCTTTGGTAAAATAATCTATCAACTCGCACTTGAACACCTCAGTGATGATCACTTAATCATAGAAGAAAGAAGCATATTATAAGAGGATACTTCGTTATGTTACAAATATTGTATAAAAGGTCTTCTGAAATTCTTCTAAAACCTTCAAGATTATGTAGATGGGACAAATATGAAGTAACATTCAGTAAACTTAAATGTGCACTAAACTTGAGCTGTACCTCGAAGCGTTCAGTATTCCAGCTGGTTATTTACATTCAGCTCGGAGGCTTAGCCGGTGCCTTTTAGCCGCAGACATAATATTTTATTTGTGCTTCCAATACACTCCGGAAAATACGAATCGAGCCGGAATTTAAAGACGCACGAAACGGAAATACTTCTACAAAAATAAAAGAGACTGAAAATTGTCCGATATTTTAATAAAAAAAAAAAGTATATCCTTGTACGACTAAATCCTATGGCTATCTATCAACAAATATAATCGATATGAATGTTTGCGATATCAAAAGGAAGCTTTCAACTTAATCTATAAGTATTATATGAGATATGAAAGAAGTAGCTGGTCCATAACGGATTCGGAAAGCTAAAGAGAGGTACATTTAGAGAAATCTATGGAGATGGTCCTTGCTAAATAATCTTCAAATATGATATTAGCGAAAATATTTAGAATATATTACTAACATATAGATTAAGTTTTACTTTCTGAATGAGGGGTATAATAAAAATAAGATGAATATGAATTACATAATTATATAGTACATTGACACCTGCGATAATTTCATTATCATCATTATCAGCCTTTGTTTATCCATCGCTAGAATGTCCTTACCCCAATGTCTTTCACCAAATGCAATCCTTAGCTTCTCCACTCATCCCCTTCCGACCCTGATGATGTCGTCGGTCCACCTGGTAGGAGGACGTCCTACACTTCTGCATCCTATAATTTACCTATTGATAAAGTATTTAATTAAATACTCATTTAACCAAATACTGTTGATTAAAAATATATGAGCTCTAATACATTATTAATCTATGTTAGGAATTATTCATGACATTAATTCCGATATCGAATATTATTACGGTGAAATATTTAAACTTCCGGTTTCCATCAAAACTAACCAATCAATTCCGAGAGCAAATTAACTACAAATTTTTTATGTAATACATCCTTATACATAGTACCAATATGTAATTACGAATATTCGATGAACATGTTTACTATAATTTCCCATAATCAAAGACATCATTCTCCATGTGGTGTATTGTCATCCTCATGTCTACTGCTTATAAAGCATCTCTGCGACCTTCACCAGAATTGTTATCATCCAATTGATGCAAACATCTGAACAAAGGCCACCCACAAAGATTTTCACTCTAATCGGTCCAGTAGTTTCTCGCGACCTTCACTAAATCGTTGGTCGTCCTTGCAAGGAGTCTTCTATTATGACATGACGATAATTCTCAAACTTTTTATCTATTACATTAAAACGAAAGTTTATACAGTTTTATATTATCGAAACCAAACATCCTTAACTTACAACCACATCCGCGTTTAACATTTATTATAATTAAGAAGACGCTCATCTATCATCATGCACATGTTTATCATCTGGTGTGTATAATAACGACTTTTTTCGAAAAAGCAATAACTAAATTAAACATTCCTTTCAACATCATATGCGGAAGTGATCTCAATGTCAATAACCTTATCAAAAATCCACGGAAATTTTGGGTCTGCAAAGAGCTTTCGTATAATACTACGTTATATAGTTTATTCTACGGATAAGTAGCACTTTCACAATATTGTTACGCGCCGGGTTTTCGGTCCAATGAAACGATATTCCGATATAGAAAAGTTTATTATTCAATGGCAACAGGATTTAAATAAAAGTAAGCTCTTCACAAGTCGAAAATCATTACCCAAGTTGTATGTTGTATACTCACTCTGTGCTTAATCTGTACGAGTGATATCGCTTCGTAGTTCAAAACAAGAATTAATCAGCCACTCACCAAACACTTATAGACGATCATTCTGCCACTCCAGAAATGTCCAGAGAACACCACTATAATTTTCCAGAGAACACCACTTTATAAATTTTTAGAGAAAACTACTCTAGAAATTTCCAGAGAACACCACTCTATAAATTTCTAGAAAAAACTACTGTAGAAATTTCCAGAGAACACCACTCTGGAAAGTTTCAGAGAACATCACTCTAGAAATTTCTAGAGTAGTTCTAGTTTCTAGATATTTCCGGAGAAGACTATTCCAGAAATATCAAAAGAACAACTCTCCAGGAATTTTTAGAGAACTTCTTTGTCTGATGCAACACTAATTAATTATAAGCAATGACTCCTCGTCGGACACCTGACTGTCGGCGCGTCGACTCTCTTTATTATTCTAGAACGTTCTAGTACTATATTGGGTTGTGATTATATTTGTAACGATATTAATAAAAAGTTACTTCATCTTTCTCATCGCTCCAAATAAACTCTTCATTGTACCGATCTATCAGCGAATTTGATCAAAAGGTCAGAGTCGAACCTTTCACCTTATATAACGAACATAAGCGCTGTTGCGAAGGCTTTCATTGACTTGTAAATAGCACGAATATACGTTGCCATTACAACTATATGTTATTATATGTTAATCGATATTGTTATATTTATATTTTAACTAGCAACCCTCGCTAAATTTATTTTATTACATCTAAAGGTTGTATGGAAGAGATTACTTACAGCGATAAGACCGTCCATTGACTATTTATTGTTGTTATGCCCTTTCATAAATGTAGTGTTATTAGTGTTGAATAAAGTATCTTCTGTTCTCTTCTGTTCTATATCATATATTTTCATATTAGATTGTTCATATTCTATTCATATATAACCAACATTACTTTCGTGCGTAAATCTAAATCCATACATGGGAGTAAGTTCATTTTTAATATGTATTCTTTTCCAATACATTTTGTCCTGTATAAATCCTTTTGTGTGGGAGTGTTTGTGTGAAAGAAATAATGGAGATGCTGGCTTCGGAGCTTTTGTTCTTGTTAATTATATCCACAGCTTTGTCTTAATCTGCAGTTGATAGAAATAGTATACAGCGCCGCCGCGCACCAATACTATCTCTTAGCAAATCTTGCGGTCAAAGGGACTGTGATTGGGGTCTTAATGAAAAAAAAAGACATCGGTTTGCTACTCGCCTCTGAAATCAACACTTTTTGTTGTCTCGCTTCTGCTCTATAGAAAGAAACTACAAAGGCTTACAGGCGCCTTTGCTTTATTAACACTTAGTATTTCATAAAGGCTTCAAACGTCAACTTTGTATCTCATAAAAAGTCGTGTATATACTTCAATTATATAATAGTATGATAGATATTTATTATTTATTTATTTAAAATCTTTATTGACATCATTTAGGCTTGAATAGGTGGTGGAAGGAGATTTTACATAGAGGTTCGTAGCCTCCTTTTGTTATGGTAATTGTTATGGTACAAAAGGAAGGTACCGAGCGTAATTGAATGAGCATAGATCCAGACAGTCTGGAAAGACTGATTATTACTGGTTGTGTGGAAGGAAAGAGAGTGAGAGGGCGGTATCCTACAAGATGGACATGCACAACTCAAGACGCTACGGGAGCGACCCTACAATCATCCATCCAAATGGCGCAAGATAGAAATGTCTGGAAAGAAATGGTGGCCAGGGCAACGCACCATAGTTACGTCCCTCAGTCATGAGGTTACGACAAAGAAGAAGATCCAGCTCGAAGATGGTCAATGGTGTCCCTCTTTCTTAATAGGGCTTTTGGGATCGTTGGCGGACAGAATGGTTCTCATCTAATTGACGGGACAGGCTATCCAGCAGAGCGTTAGCGAGGTCGCGATTGTTTTCCGAACGAGGATCCTGTGACCTCTCCAAATGCCGAAGATGACCGCCGAGAAGGTTTTAGTTAGAAAATTCTCCATATAACTCTGACTTCCATCCAGAAGACAAAGTATCTTTTCGATAGATTTCGAAGGGTATCTCGAAACCAAAAAAAAAAGTTGAATAGGCAGACTTAAAGCCTACTAGCATTTTCTACCAGTCAACCTAGGATGTGAGAGATGTAGTGGTAGAATGGTAGGTGAGGTAGAATCACAATGTAAGATATTGTCATTATATATATATATATATATATCGTACATATTTACTACTGTATTATATACATATGTAGAGACACATTTATTATGTTATTGTATAACATTATTTAAAATTAATCTATAACAAGTACAATTTGTTGTATTTACTGGTGGGAGGTCTCTGTTGCCGGAGACAGTCTAAGTAGTTTCACCGCTGTTACTATTTCTGCTGCCAAACAGTAGTGTACAAACACTACTGTGTTCCAGTAAGTAATAGCGTTGTAGCTATTGAAATTACCGAAGTAATGAGACTCGACATCTTATGTCTCAGGCGACGTAATGTGATGCGGTATTGCTAACTAGCGCCACGTTGTTACGAGGTTATTTCGTCGATAAATTAAATAAAAAAATCTGTTCTTCAGTTGTATTACTATTGCTGTCTAAATTATACTTAGTAACAGATTAGTTACAGGTGACGGCTGTAACTGCTGGATCCTGTAAATACACTGAAACGGGATCGCTCCCACTGCAGTACACGTAACATGTTACACAATGAAATCGCGTGCGGCTTTAACTCGTATTGCGTCTGTAGTTAACTTGTTACTGTAGTTAAATCGTTACTGTAGTTAACGTACCGCCTTAACTTTATTTCGATCGCTACGAACCAGTAAACTAAGAAAGTAGTGTTTCAGTTTAAAGCCAAGCGGCGTGTGTGTAACTTTAAGTTGAAGTTATAAATACATCTCCCGTCGGTGTATTGATTTTACAGTTAACTACGTTTCTTTGTTAAGATGTAGTGTATTATTTTTATAGTATAGTAATTTACTGGTACTGGTCTGTTGCCGGAAACCACCGCGGCGCTTACTTCTACCACCAAAGAGTAGTACGCAAACAATACTATATTCCGGTTCGAAGGTCGTTATAGATAGTGTGATTATTCGTATAACGAGACTCAACAACTTATTTTATTGGCGACAATCGCAATGTGGTGAAGTGCATATCATTCTAACTAGCGCCACGATGTTATGAGCAGGCGTATCACTTACCACCAGGTACAACTAAGAATACTACCAAAAGAGTTATAGAAACAGGAAGTTTATTCTTTACGAATCTCTTTACTCCATGACGACTATGAGCTCATAACCATCATAACCTGCAATCTAGAATATGTGATAATAGATAGTTAAATAACGGGTTTGAAGAGAAAGGATGAAAAAGGCGAAGCTCTGGCTCTCAACAACCCGCATCGGGCCAGCGTGGTGGGATATGGCCCAAATCCCTTCATATGAACCCCCACAAACGTGGATATCTTTGGGAGAAGCTTTTTTCTGGTTTCTGGCGGGAAATTTTCCAAAGATAGAAGGAAGAAAGAAAGTCAGGGTTATGAGATTTTTACTGACTAAAACCCCTCGACGCTCTGCATCAGTGCGTTTGGAGAAGTCCCGGGATCTCTTGTAGAAAACACCAGTGCCCCTCTACACTTTGTGTGAACACGTGTCTGAGGAGAGGCTTAACCCTCCTAGGCACCATCGCTGAGCCATGCGCTGTCCCACACAGCTTCAAGTTATTGAACGTTAAAGGCCCTAACCGTCAAGACCCGCGAAACTCCCTAAATTGGGGGCGGTCTATATCCAACTTGATCCTTGTATTTAATACAGACAAAACACATGTTGATACATTATTAAATAACTTTATTACAACTTAGTTTCATCGAACTGCTGGAATTGCTTTCTTTACAGCGGAATAAAAGTTGGCCCTCGCAATCAGCTGATTAAACTGGTCCCGTTATACGATTATACGGTTTGTTTCGTTCACAAAGGGTCCGTTTCGCCCCAGCCGCAGCATCGAGCGTACCCACGTTAATGTTAACTTAGTGCGAGAATTTTCTCTACAGGAAAATTAGATGAAAGCTAGTAATTTCGCGTAAATTAAGTGTTTCCTCCAGCTTCCTTCCGAACGGGAAGCTTTAAAAGATACAAATGAAAAATCTATTGTTTCTATAAATAATAACTTAAAGTACTAAAGTTAACATCCACTATATATCATCATCGTTATCATCAGCGCATAGACGTACACTGCTGGACATAAGCCTCCCTCAAAGATTTCCACAGAGTTCGATGAGAGGAATTGGCCCTCAGTCTACCACGCTGGCCCAGTGCGGGTTGGTGGGTGGTCAGAGCCTCGTGTGTTGTTCAGCAGGGTGTAATATCATATTTGCACACTTGTTCTGTCGGCTGCAATAGGCGCTGCGGTGGTGCCTACCTAGACGGTCTCCGGCAGCAGAGACCTACCACCAGTTAAAGTACACACAAGTCACTACTTGAACACTACCACTACTTGATTTTTATCCGAAGGTCTCTAGTTCGATTCTATGGCTACATGAGGTAGAGTTCGGATGGTGTCAGATTTTTTCATTTGCCTACCAACCACCTCCATACTGTAAATACGTCTTTTATTACTATGTCACAGTTTAATATTAACGGGTAAAGTACACTAAGCAAATACTTCGTCATCTTCCTTCATCATCATTTACATTACCTACACTGATTAGTACTGACCTAGTGGTAGATCTCTCTTGCCGGAGACTGTCTAGGTAAGTGTTCCAGCTTGAAGGGCGCTGTAGCTAATGTAATTACTGTGGTGACGAGACTAAAAATCTTATGTCAAGCGACGAGCGCAATAGGCTGCTGTAAATATCATTCTAACTAATACCACGTTATCATGAGTGTATCACTTACCATCAGGTGAACGTCCCCCTTATCCTCGATTTTATTGCCATTCAACGTCACCTGAAATTAAGGGTAACTTTATTTTCACTTTGTCTATTAATAATTCTAGAAATATGATTAGTTAATTAAAAATGTTTTTAATGTATTTATTATCTTCCACAGATTCGAAGCGGGACCACTGCAACAAAACTGTTGAGATATACGAGGACGTCTCTTCGCCTCCCGTGACCGCAGAAAACTTCGGGAGACCACTAACTTGTACATATAGGTGATATTCTTTTTTCCGAAAAAAAAAAAAAACCATTTATAAATTGCAAACATACAAGTTTTAGATTTAACTTTCATGTTTGGCGATGACTAATTTTAACTGTAAAGTTAAACCGTAGATTCAAGTTTCGATAATTATATACTTACATACAGTGGTGGTCATATAATTAGAAGCACTTCTTATGAATAAAGAAAATATTACTTCAACATACAAATGTTCATAAATAATATTCATATTTAATAATTAATAATCTCGCAACAATATAGCCACTCAAATAAATAACTCATTATATGTATAAAATATAAAACATATATTACTTTTAATTACAAAGTATGTCTTACACATGTAGAACCTTATTATGTGTTACTGGCCGCTTGGATTACTAATTAGAAACATTTTAAAAAAGCATCCGCAGCTCGTTCTTTTTTTGAAATTGGAGAATAACATTTCTTTCTTGACATTTTCTATTATTTTGGCGGCTTTAACGTTTAAACAAAATTTTATTATGTTCAAAATGGGCAAAAATAAAAGTTGTTAATAAATAAAAGTGTGTTAAACTAAGTTAATAATTATTAATTTACGTATAGATCGTACCAAAGTATAGCTGAGCATTTAAATTGTTCTGTTAACAAAGTTTATAATGCAATAGATCATAATAAAACCTTGAAAATGTTCTTAGAAAGGCTCGGCTGAGAAATATCTCTCACAGAGAAGATACGCTAATCGTTTGTGTTGCTAAAAAGGACCCAAAGGCTCGGAATAGATTAAAAATTAAGTTTTTTCGTCTGATGACCCGAGAAACATTTCGTCAAGACTGATACACCGAAGATTAGTGGAAGCTATATTATTTAGAAGAATCTCTCGAGAGGTACCGCTTCTTACTAAGCAACACTGAGAGCGAGAGAAGCGATTATTATTCGCTAAAAATATGTTAATTGGATGATATGAGAATGGAGTGTTATTTTCAGATGAAACAAAAATAAATATAGTATATTCCGATGAAAAGCGCTATGTAGGACTTCCTGTAAATAATGCTTTTAAATACAAATACACAAAGAGTATACGTCAAATCAAGCACGGTGCGGTGGCAGTAATATTAAAGTTTGGGAGTGTTTGTTTACTGTCCGGATGTGAAGTTGGACCCGTTCGGGAGATTGAAGCTACAATAAATCAATGGCAATACAAAAATATCTTAGAGCGCACAATGATTCCCTACTCGGACGATCACTTACCTGTAACTTTTTTATGTCAACTTTTTAATTATTTTGTATTTGGAACATGTAAATTATTTTAAAAACCCGTTTCGATTTTGTGCCATTCCACATATTTTTTCATGTTCATTATCAAATTACAATATGGAATGGGGTGGGGGTGTTAAAGAAATTAGGATTGCAGTGATCGCCTTGCACAAAGTGGGTATGGAGCCGGTCCATATTCCAGATACTTCAAAAGCTTGGTATCAGCCGTATGTTCGTATATCATTCTATCAACAGATACAACAACGCTTCTTCTGTCCAGAAGAAGACCAGAAAAGATCGGGGGCGGCCGCATACTATTAGAATTACAAAGGCTGTTAATGCTGTCAAAGCCAGAATTCGTCGAAACCCCATTAGGAAGCAAAAAATCTTATCGCGAGAAATGAAAATTCCCGCTAGGACTCTGTCGCGTATTATAAAACATGACCTGAAGCTCGGTGCTTTGATAAGCACCTAAATCACCTAAATCAGTCTTTACAATTAAAGATGGATGGAGTGGATCGATCAAAACGAACAAACCTTCTGTCGCGATACGCCAGGCAGGTGAAAGCCACAGAAATATCCTCTTTACTGATGAAAGAATTTTTACGATTGAAGAACACTACAATAAACAAAATGATAAAATGTACGCTCACAGTTCTAAAAAAACTGCTCAAGTGGTCGGAAAGTCACAACGTGGTCATCATCATCATCCTGCGTCAGTGATGGTTTGGTGGGGCGTGTCTTATCAAAGCGTCACAAAACTACATTTTTGTGAGAAAGGAGTGAAAACTCCAGCCAAAGTGTATCAAGATAGAGTCTTGGATCATGTTGTGAAACCTCCCAGCAATACACTTTTTAAAACTAGACCGTGGAGCAGGACTCAGCACCTGGTCACAAGATACGAACTACCCAAGTCTGGTTTGAAACCAACATTCCGGACTTTATAAGAGCTAAATACTGGCCCTCGTCTAGCCGAGACCTCAACCCTCTAGACTTCAAATTACGGTCAATTTTAGAGGACATGGCCTGCTGCTGCTCTAAACGACACGGCGACATTGAGTCTCTCAAAAAATTTTTGGAGCAAGCAGTGGCGGTGGTGGAAATTTCCCTTGGACACAGCGCGTACATCCATAGATAGGTGATGCGTGGCCAAACAGATTAAAGGCCTGTATAAAAGCCGAAAGCGGCCATTTTGAATAAAATATTGTTTTATTTTTTGCTCTTGCTAATAAATATATAGGTATATATTTAAATAATATTACATTACTTCATCAAAAAATATGTATTTTCATTTGTAACTGAACTTATGACCGGACTAGGTATGTATATATATATATATATAATGAAAATGAGTTATGTTTGTTCGTCAATCACGTGAAAACTAGTGAAAGTATCGACACGGGAACATGAACATTCGACGCGGAATGATTTGTAGATGGCTACAGGCTATTTAATTTTTGTTCCTTCATCATTCTATCTGTAATAAATTTTTATTAATATTTTCCTTTCGTATTATTTATACAGTTGCTATAGTAACGGTTACTGTACAGTCATTTGCGGTCTAATTCTATATTAGGCCCAGCAAAGCGGGTAGGAAACAAATAGCTATCCGTTTTCATATCAATATAGCTTTCATAAATAACTTTTTTTTTAAAGGATTTTTATATTCTTGTTTATCATCCCTTCAAATGCGTTTCCTGAATCTGATATTTGTTTTGGCTATTTTTTGACAATTTTTAATAAAAAAAAATTTGCTAATTCAGTCTCACCGGTTTTCAGTCACTGTGCCAAAAGATTATTATGCTATGTATATTTCAATGATAGACAACGATGATTAATGATAAATAAATGATAATTTTTTTGTTAAGAGAAACAAGATTTAGATTTTTTTTATTTGTTAATACTGTATGTTTGCTATTGTCTAATTATTGTATATTATTTTTACAGTTATATCAAAATAATTATTGTAATTTTTCTTGAGATTAAACATTCGCGGGACCCTTCTTGTTATTAATTCCCTCGCAACCCCTTATGGGGGTAACATTTCGTAAAATCCGTTCTTAACTGACCTATACTGGGCAAAAGGGATATTACTAGCGAATTTCAAGTCTCGAGGCCTTATGGTTGTAGAAATATGGTGATGGGTTTCTATATAGGAGGAAATCTCTTGTATATATATATGTAAAAAAATAAAGGTGTTTCAAAGTCATTTAATATTTAACTTGTCCGCAGGTTTAGAGCTTTCCGTGGATCACCAAAGGATTGGATATTAAGGATTAGGTTTAAGAAATTCAAAGTTGGCACCTTGATTAATGGTACCACTTGCCACAAGGGTTACATGCAGGTAAACTACTTTTCGACTACATTGTACTTGTTGAATTAGTTCTATCAATTGTATAGTATGATTGTTAACAATTACTGTATACTGGAAATAAAGGAAATAGAAGGAATTATCATTTGATTTTGTAACACGGGGGTTGGAGGGGGGAGTTGGTATGTGGGATGTAAGTGATCCTGCAAAACAACTCACGGAACCAGAGCTAATCTCACCAGCTCGTAGAGCACCTAATCCGCATTGGTCTAGGCTAGTGTAACATAGCCCAAACAGGGAAGGCCTATGTCCAGCAGTGGTCTGATTGATCTGTGACACGTTGGTTGCAGGTTCGATAAATGGTTTCCTAGTAGTTACCATGAAATTGTCACTACTTCTCTCACTCATATACTTTATAGTGTTTTTTTTTATCAAATCACATATGTCTTGTTTCCTTCAACAACTTTTACCTTAACGACGTCGACATGATTAGATTACTTTGTTATTTTTTCTGTTGTAACTATTAAGTAGTAACTTTATCAAACTTCCAACCGTAATTGTAACTATTTTGTGAAAGTTCTAATAGAGTTTCTGTTTTCATGTAAACAATAAAAAAAAACTAGTTCTCTAACATCTGTACGATATAAAGTATGGATAATGATCTATACTAGTATTATTTATTTATGGAGACTTGACCCGATGTTTTATTTATTGTTTACTATTGTGTTGTAATTTTATTTTGTCTAAAATATTGTTATTTTGGTTCCTATATTGTAATGTATTTAACTACATTTTTACTATAAATAGTAATATTCAAACCAATAAACTTAAAGTTAATTTTAGTTATAAATAGAAATGTTCACCGGCCTATAAGAGAACAACAGGGGGTAGGTATCTGTTATACCGTCTAGGTAAGATACCACCGCAAGAGCCTATTTCTAACGAGGATCAGTATTGTCCAAACATTTACTGTGTTCCGGTTTCAAAGGCGCTGTAGCTAGCGAAATTGCTAAGGTTATGAGTCTTATTATCTACAAGTCTCAAGGCGACATGCGCAATGTAGTGCTGTGTATGTTTACTTTGCTCATCCTTACATTGTTACGCGCTGACGTATCACTCATCATCAAGTGAACATCTATTGTCTCGTCGCTTTGTCGAATGAAAAAATATATTTTAGAAATTGTAAAACAATTTGAAATCCATTATTAATTCTAATTCGTCTTATTAATTTTTGACTATGGAAGGGTGACGGAACTGCTTGATTAAAACCGACGAAGTTTGAACCAATTTTGGGCGTGTAATAACCGAATCGCCAGCCAAGCGCCGGATCAAATTGAAATAGAGACCATCCTGTGTTTTAATTATGAACTGTAAAAGTAAACCGCCTTTTACAGCCCCATAAACTCTCCTAAATAATGAGATATACAATTAAATACTTTTAAAATATACGAATTTCATAGAAGCAAATTATTTATTAAGCAGCGGAAACTTTGGTTATAGTTTTTTCTTATATTTAAGAGAAGACTTAATCATGTACATCAGAACAAATCGATCCAGTCCAGATAACCTACTATTATTATGATATAATTATAAACTAGTTGCCTTTGCAGACGTACTGTTATTGGTATGAAATGGAAACCTAAATTGTTTCCCACAACTCAAAAAGAAGACAGTTAAGTAAATTAAACTCAAAAAGAACTAGGCTATTACAATTTTAAGGTGCCTTTTTGTTGCGGAAATCCTTGTTTCAATAAAAAGTATTCTATTCCAAATTCATCTTCAATAGATTCAGCTGTCACAGAGATTACTCAAAACAAAGAGACAGACAAATAATCATTTCTATAATAGATTTTTGGTTCAGGTTTAAATAAAGGTTTATATATAAAAAGCGTAATATATATATATAGATTTATAAAGAGATCTCGACTAAGTTTTCATACAGCACCATCTAAAGTAAGTAAATCAATGAGTGACATTCCCGAACATAGAAATCAAAGGAAACAACCAAGTGAATCTCGAACTATTTATAACAAAGTTTAACGTGGCAGCTTCTTTACAGATTGTAGACGGAAACGCTAAGACGGATGTGTCGAACCGCAAGGAGCCTGGTCTGTTTTGCGGCGAGATCGAACAGCCGCAGACTTTCATATCGGAGACTAATTTCGTCAAAATCGTTTTCCACGCCGACAATTTCACGGATCAAACGTACTTTAGTTTCGACTCCAGGTAAATACGAACAGATAACGTTTCTTATATACATTAACACACTTTTCATAGAAGTACTAAATTAATAGTAATTTCGGGAACTAATTTAATATAACCTTAAAGATATACTCGTCACAATTAATTAAATTAAAATTGTTAACGAAAAATTAATTGAGCTACTAGGTACAGTTACTAAAGCCGTATAGTCTCGGGCTAGTAAGAATAGGGCTGAGGTAAGCTCTGCCTGTCGTAGAAGGCGACTAAAAGGGTATAGGAGTTTCGCGGGCCTTGAGGGTGGGGCACTATCGCTCAAGTGAACCTGCGTCGGGACAGCATGTGGCTCAGCGATGGTGCCTAGGAGGGTTAGACCTCTCCTCAGAGACATGTCAACACATGTCGACAAGTGTAGAGGAACACCGGTGCGTTCGGTAAGAGATCCAGAAGCCTCTCTGACTCCTACTGATCTAGGAGGTTTTAGTGAGTAAGAATCTCAGATATCCCTGACTACCCCAAAAGTCCCTACTTTTACCTACCCTATCTTTGGAAGATTTTCCCCCGAAACTTAAAAAAAAGTTACAGTTACTTAATTGCTGTCTACATTTAATTTCAAATTGATATATAATAATACAATAGATTCAGAAGTCATCGTATTGATAATAATAATAATAAAGAAACTGTTAAATCTTCTATATATTATTATTTGGTGAGTTAATTTTATTTTATCTGATACAGAGCGGAGCAGCAGTTCGAAGTTTATTTGCGATACGGACAACATCCGGAATTGTATCCGAATAGAAGAGGTGAAGTAGTGGCTGGGTATGTTTGTACACTTTACTAACATCTGTTATTAACTGTAACAGTATAACTGGAAAATTTTAATTTCATCATCGTATTGCCATCATAAAGTTAAAGTTTAAACAGTCAACTCGGACTGTACTTAGATCTATCAAATTTTGATATTAGAAATATCGCTTAATAATAATCTAAGTTATGTGGACAATTGTCCGAAAATTCAATAATAGGAGTAACACTACAATATAAATGAGTTGATATTAAAAATTGTAGTTTAATGTTATATCTATTTTTAGTTCAGAGTCAAACGTTTAAATGTTGATGGCGGTATTGGTATAGAGAATTTTCTTACCATCAGTCAGACGAAAAATTTTAAATCAAAAACATAATCACGTTTCCGTCCGGGTCAACATCTCAAGCGACCCCGAAAATCCAAATCAGACAATGGCGAACGGCTTTCCGTGCGATTTAATACGAAATTTTCATCACGCGCTCGTCAAAACCGGCCTTTGATGTCCGTTTCGCAATTCGATAGAGGGAGTCCAGGAGTCGCCGGAGCATAGGTGAAATAATGATTGGCGATCGTCAATGATTCGAATTAATTAAAGCAACGCATCGGCATGATGCACACCGGGGCACAATCGGGGGTGGGAGCCTAACGAATCGTGAAACGGTAACGTAATTATACCGAACCGTAAACACTGACCCGTCTACAAATCAAATTCAAAATATATGCAACGGGACTGCAGTACAATTTTATGCAATTTATACTGTTAACGTATTGCAATATTTATTTATATATACGTATATATTATTTATTTATATTAGTAAGTATGATTTTATTATCATCATTATCAGCCTTTGTTTATCCACTGCTGGATATAGGCCTTCCCTAATGTCTTCCACACAAATGCGATCCTCAGCTTTTTACTACCTACTTCGACCGCTCTGATGATGTCGTCGGTCCATCTGGAGAGAGGACGTCTTACAGTGCTGCGATCTGCGAGCTGTACTCGGTTTCATCGGATCACTTATGTGTATCGTCTATCTAGTAGTCTAGAATCTTGGTTTTTTTACATCTGACATAAAAGCTGAGGATCCGACTGCGGCTCTGCGGAATTTGGTCTGAAGCGACGACCGACCGAGGACCGCGGAAGGCCACTGGGCCATGTACTGCGGTGAGCGGGATTAGAATTAGTAGCTCTTAGACCCCATCACTATTTAACTATATAGAAATGGACACCCCATGGGGTGTGTAAGGGGTGCTGCACAACAACTCACGAGATCCAAACCAACCTCATCTACTCGTGGTGCACTCTGCTAATCAACAAACGAGGGTTCCGCCAACCCTTCCGTCATTTCGTTTTAAGCCAGCGTGATGAGAAACGGCGCAAATCCCTCATATGAACCCTGACATACAACAGCCCCTAGTACCCAGCAATACCGAAGGCCATGCTGACTTGTATGTGCAGATCTTTGAGGGAGGCCTATGTCCAGCAGCGGACTTTTATCGGCTGATAATGATGATGAGTATTCTAGAAATTCCCAAAAAAATTCGTTGTCTGATGCAATAGCAATTAATTATTAGCGATGACTGAACTGTGGAGATCCATAGAAGAACCAAGGTCACAAACATAGCCTAAAATATTGCTAGACTTTAGTGGCAGTGAGCACATTATATTTCTCAAAGTATTGACGACTGATGGGGCAGTAAGGTCCTTGAGTGGCGGTCGCGTACCACTAGACGTGGTTTTGGGAGGCCCCCACAAGGTGGACCCACAACCTGGTGAAAGTCGCGAGTAGCCTTCGGATGCGGGCAACGCGGGATTGAGCGATGTGCAAATTTTGGGAGGAGGCCTATGTCCAGCAATAGACGTCTATCGGTTGATGATGATGAAGATGAGTCAGCACGTTGCTCTTTTTATTTCCTCGAATATTCTAGTATTACAAACAATGGCGATTATATTTCTATCAAAATTCTAACACCTTACAAAGAAACATTTATGATATTTGATTTAGATTGGTTGTTAATGATTTCGTTTCATTCTTTGAAACAATCTTTATTTATTCCACCACAAGACTTACGATACTTGTTTCAGTTCACACAATTCGTAGTTAATTTAAATGATCATGGACCATTTAGTTCAGTCCATTATTAAAGGCCCTCCGGTATCCCAATCAATCGTCCGAAACGACTCCGTAATCCAACAAATCATCTCGATGGCCCGCGGCCCGAATAAATCAAATTCGAAGTTGCCAATTACTTAAAGGGCCCTACCGAAAATGTCACAGAAAGCGTCGGAATCATTTTCCGTCTTCAAATGGCCACCACTCCGGTGGAAACGTGACCGAAATGGTGAATAAATCGTGTCGAATTGCTGAAAAGCCGTGTCGGATAGCTATTATTGCAGCCGCCTGATTTATGTCAAATAATCAAGTGCCGAGTCGACGCGGGTGAAGTGCCACTCCCACTTCTACATCAGGGAAACGGCCTAACGAGTACTCACCTATACCTAAATAAAGTGGGGTTTCGTTTGTTCGCTGTGTACAGATCTTACTGCGAACGAGTATTCCGTGACTGTCGACTACAGACATGCTACGTACAGTCCGCGGCATATCCGGGCGTATATCCAAGGAACCTACACTGCAGGTAAGCGCTTTATTTGCGTATCGCATTGTATATCATACCGTATCATATGTCACAATCAGCAATAGAGTTATATTCCCAATTAAACACATTCGGCTTGTCGCTAGGATGTGGTATCCAAGTCAGTTCACTAGCCACAACGTCCTTTAAATTGGAACGTAGTAATAGGAAATTTGTACACTAAAAGATGATACCAGAATTAAGAGCTACCATATTTTGAAGTCAACCGAAAATCCTGAGCTTTAAACAGTAATTTTATATATCTACAGAAATTAGCAAGTAGAAAAAAAAAAAAAAAATCCCCAAAGATTCCCAAAAAGAGGGTTGATGTCAGGCAGGCGGCCGGTCGTAAAAAGTTTAGCCAAAACTATTTACAACATGTTCGGTAATGAAGAACATGTTGTGCCGACCCCACATAAAGTGGGACCAGGGCAGGAGAAAGAAGAAGAAGACAGAAATTAGCAAGTGTTTAGAACAAATTCGTTACATCAAAATAGTTATATAGTATTATGTAGACTTCGATATATCACTAAGAATAGTCTTCTTGTTGTATTTAGATTAATCTGAAGCTTTATTTATTTATAATATTAAGTATACTAAGTAAAAAATGCCTCGCCCATGAAAGTGGGAGAAGCAATTTCGCTGTCAGCAATAACTGAGAGGGAACAAAATAAAGAATTCATCCGAACAAGTTAAAGAATCGTTGGGGAGAGTAACGGTGGCGTAAATCAGTCTAATGGAGGCCTGTTCCAGAAATAATCTTAAATAAATAATTTTGTCGGCTAGGTACCACCTCAACACGCGCCTGCCTTATATAAAGCTGTACATAGAGAATGAAGAGTTTAATATAGATGGGCAGCGCTGCGAGAACATAATGACGTGCCCCATGAGGCCCATAACTTCAGGTGGGAAGGTTTTATTTAAAAATTCAAGTGGAATGTTTTTTTTTCTAGATTCACAGAGATTACTGAGCATTGGATACATTTTAGTGAGCCTAGTAAGATTATTTCGTACACTTATTTGTTTTATTTGTTTTATTTTAACTATGACATTCTATTGTAATTATATATATATATATATTAGAAACCCTAGACTTCGAATACTTTGTCCTAAAAATTCACAAGTGCAAAGATTTTCATTTGTAATGTTTTGTAGAATTTTTGTGTTTATTTTTCAATTTGTATGAGACGGTGGTTCAAGTTTTATAAGGTTTTAAAGTAAATAGGAGTTTCTTTCGCTCTTCCTTTATTTATAACAAAACCTTCATCTTATCATCTACAACATCATAAATAGCTCTGGTCCAATAACTAGCAAGCTTTCATAGTTTATTCCAAAGTTTATCTTGATATCAAATTCTTATAAACTGTCAAAAGTTGCGCAAACTTGTTACGGTTAGGTTAGGTTAGGTTAGGTTTTTATTTGCTTGTGTGTGTGTCCTGTTGAGGTGTTTTTAATATTTTTTGTGTGAGTTATTAACCAAATATTTCATCGAGAAAATGGACAAACCAACGACCCAACACAAGGTTGAATTTTGTTGACATTTATCTGAACATGTGCTTCACGTTCTGTGCTGACGTGTTACCGAACGTCTATGAAGATTAGGATATAGTCACGAATATGTCATGGTTCACATAAATTAATTTTCCAGGGTCGGAGAACTGTCCGTATGATTATATTAGAATTTACGATGGGAAAGACGAGTCAGCTTCTGTGATCGGTACATTCTGCGGCATGGGAAAGTTTCCTTATTCAATTATTGGTACCTCACAAGACTTGTTCGTTGAGTTTGTCAGTTCACCAGCAGGTAAAGTATATACATTTGCGTTTATCGCAACTTTATAGTAGATCGATAGATATTTTGCTTCACAAACGATGTTAACAATAAAAAAAATCTTAAGATTTTTAAGAACTTATATCATTGAGACTAGTAAGCATAACTTTCAACCCATGGAGAAGACCTAGTTTTATGAAATAATGACAGAGACCTAGTTTACTCAGAACAAATTTACTCCTAAACCTGTGACGTTTGTAAACTAGTATAGATGATACAACCTTCAGTTAAAGGAAAACGATATTTCTAAGAGTATAAAATATTGATTATTTGTTTGTTTTAGGTCCATTGTTGAATACTGGGTTTCATTTTAACGTCGGCAATTGGCCCGGACATGTAGAAGCTCCGGGCTCAAGAGTTGGTACATGTGACTGGCTTCTAACAGCGGAATCTCTAAAGAAGTCTGGAGATACAGAGGGCATATTCCTATCAGTTGCCCACTGGTACCCCCCGCACACATCCTGCACTTATCTAATGCAAGGATTCCCCGGACAAGTGGTGAGATTATATTTTCCAAGGTGAGTTTCAATGATGAATTAATTATACTGAAACCTTCTATAAGTTTCTATAATACATTCGTTGTTACGTGTGAATATTTAAATTCAGGTTTAGCAAAAACTTTGGAGATTATACATAATTTCAAAGTTTTATAAATATCATTAGAAGTTACGATTTTGTGACACAAGTTAAAAAAGTAACCCTTACTAAAAACTTTAGTCCAAAAATTTACATATTAGAAATTTATATATTTGATGTAGAAATTTTATCAAATGTGTTATTTTTTTTATTGATCAGTAGGATAGTGGAGATAAATCAGATAGGAATACAATTAAACAGATTTTGTTGCTTAAATTTATCATTTCATCCTATTAATTTAATTAACGCCCACAGCTAAACCTGATCTTGAATTTTGAAATTGAACCTACTTGTCTACAAAATTATTACCAATAGGAATATTAATATAGATATAAAATAATTTCAACGTTAGAAATCATCTAAATGCTTGTTCTTTTGCAGCTTTCGAATAAACCGAATAGAATCACCAATAGTACCATGGAACGGTGATTGTGGAGAATCTCTGACCCTTTATGACGCTCCTCGACCGGACGATGCTAGAATTATAAAAACTTTCTGCGACACCTTCAGTAGGCCCATGGAAAAGCACGATTTCGTTTCCACGGGCAACGCGATGTTCGTAAGGTTTGAGAGTAAGACTGGAAGTTACAGCGGGTATGTGTTGAATCATGTACTGGTCTACTATATCATGCTTAGGTACTATATCATGCTTTAACTAGTAATTTGTTTACAGATCATCCCTATACTACTGGGCGCATTACGACTTTTTCAACAATACACGCTTTGGAGAACCGGTACCCGGAACTGCTTGCGACGAGGTGATAGCGTCGTGGAAACAAAGGGTGGGACGTCTTAGATCGCCTCTTAACACCCTTGTCTATAAACAAGCTCCTCCTGGAGAAGACGTTCACTGTCTGTACAGATTCGTAACTGACAAGAGAATATTTGCAAGAGTTATATTGACAATCCTCAGTGTTAATTTCAAGGTTTGTCTTTTGATATAGAATCCATATGAAAATTATCCAAATAAAATAAAAAGTTTATTTCATATAATTAATAAGCAGTATTGTTCAATGGTTATATTATTTTTCAGGAGCATCCTTATACTGCTGTTTCTTGTCAAAACTGCTACGAGGACCGAGCGGATAAATTAATAATCTGGGAACCACATCCGGGTGGAAGGATTGCGAACGCATCAAGCGGAACAAGTACCACACCTTTGCCACTTCATTTAGCTGTCCAGAGGTCACTCGGTTCATGTCTTTGTGCGAAACATGCAAATACTGTTTCAAGGGCGAGACCTTACAGGGTAGTTTCGTCAGGCGAGTCGTTAAATCTGCAACTCATTGTAGACAATGCTCATGCAGCGGCGTCTTATTTCAAAAACCCTTCGCCTCTGTTCGAAGCTCGATACGAATTTGTGCACGGACCACTATGCGGCCCAGCTGTGCTTGCCGCTGCTTTAGATGGAGAGATTGTTTACCCTCATTTAGAAGCATTAGGTTATACAGAACCCCCAAAGAGAATCCAATGCATCTGGGATTTAGAAATTGAGGAGAAGAGAGATATCTGGTTGCACTTTGATAGCATTAAATTCGCTTCCAGGCACTGTGATGATGGGAATATTCAAATATATTTACCGGGAAGGATCGAACCGTATTTATCAATTTGCGGTGAAAATGTGTCTCTGGCCCGTGAGTTGCCAATACTTTCAGCTGGTGAACTAGGATTTGAGTCTTTGGACGATCCCTTGGTTATAGAAAAAGAAAAAACTAGATCAATTAGAATAGTTTTCATAGGCAGCGCATCTCCAGCAAGAGCCACGTTCAAAATTGCATGGACCGGTTTGTATCACTTGCCCAAGAATTCTGATGGTACTTTAATGACGTCGCGATTAACTGATGGCGGAATAAAAACTAACCCTGGTTTGGGATGTGATTTTATTTGTCCGGGAGATGAAGCACTCTGTATTCCGGCAAGGTTGATTTGTAACGGTGTTGTGAATTGCCCCAACGTTACAACAACAGAGAGAAAATTCTGGACATCTGAGGAGAAAAGAGCGAGAGAATCGTATTCAGAAGACAGCTTGCGAAGACTTGGCTATCTAGACTTGATTAACGGGATTCCACTTGGCCAGTTACACGATGAAGCACCGGAGCTGTGTGCTGGTGCAAGGAATGCTGGAGGAGGAGATTGGATGGCACCCGCCTTGGGTGCGGGCTTGGCTATTGCTTTAGCCGTATGTGCAGTGGGAGCCGCTTGGCGTTTGTGCTGCCGCAAACGGTCACCAGATGAAGAATCTTTGGATTACTGACACGCGGCCCGCGGCGCCCCGCACGCGCCGCCCTCTCTCCGCTCTCGCTCGGCATCCAGAGATTACGGACTAGACTGGAGCCTCCATTGACAGACGCCGTATTGAGCGCCAGGACCCTTCCTCGTTGTTTATTGATATTGAATGTAAACCTTTTATAACGTTATATTAATAAATAAAAGTAATATCAACAAAACAGCCTCGACCTTGTTTTGTAAATATTTATAAACAATAGAATTAAGTTTTAGACTAAAAACTAAAAAAAAACGAATAAAAAGCTTCGAATTGAAAAGAAGAAACTAAATTTAAATTTAGAAAGCTTGGAAATAAGATTGTTAAAAAAACTATTGTTGTTTTCTAATATAAATTTTGATAACTAATATGGATGGTTTTATTCGTTTGGAGGGCAAAGATCGTGGCGTTCGAGTGGTTGTTTGTAACTAGTGTATATATCCGGAAATGAGTTGTTCTTGTGTTAATGGATGCTTCAAAACGAACGATCATAGGTTAGAACAAGGTGATAGTAGCCATACAATTAACGAAGTAATTAATTATTAAATTTACTATAGACTTTAGAATATATAAGCACCATCTATTTAAAACAGTGATAACTAAATTAACTTCTTATTCATACCGACGATCAACTAAAGTCTCAAATGTTTCTACCTTGGCACAGTCAAAGATTTTTTCAAGTTCCAAGTATAACTTGTTTCCATAATTTTGTATGATATTTAAATGGATTCAGAGGGATAAAAAATATTATTTATTTCTTATATTTCCGCTATTCTTTAACATTTTTGTTTATCATGTTCGTGTTTAAATCGCGCCGACATTTTGTTTTGAGGTACTTGACATTTCGGTCGTGAACGTTGTCCAAAGAATCTCATCGACGGAATTTATATCTGATGTTAAGTAAAATAGTGCTGTGGCATTATGTGGACACTTATCTCACGTTAAGTACAAGTATTACAATAAGCATCTGATTCGATAATAAAACTCTAAATTCTCTCTACCTTTCCAAAGGCACAAACTAGCGGAGATTGATTGACAGTATTTTATATTTCACCTTGTCTTTCACGAGATGCGACACTGGTCTCCGGTTCTGTTATCTTCTTGATGTTTCCGAATCAGAACATTATCGTACTTTCTCTCCACATTTTAACAACCATCTTACATTTAAAGTTGTATCCATGTATAGCATCTTCAGGCGACGGAGGCGTAATTTTTTTTTCTTTATCAGCGTTCTAAATATATTCAAAGATTGTATATATGTATTAGATTAAACGTTAGTACTATTCGCTCATAGAGGTTAAATCTTCACAATCATACAATTGTTTGTATTATCTATTTTGTCTTCTAATTTCTTTGATAATTCTCGAAAGTAGAACCGAGTTAGCTTTAGTTGTTTAGATAAAACTTAGTTCGGTAACTTGAGATAATTTAGATGATAATTTAAATATATGTATATACGAATTTTGTTTTTAATAACAATTAACAACACTGCCCTTTTAATGACACGATATTTCATTATAATATAGAGTAAAAGATTTAATTGTATAGAAATCATAGACAAATCGGTCCATCGCTCTAAACTATTTGTTATATGGTTTCCAAAAAAAGTAGGTTTCATTTAATATTTTTTTTTATTGCTTTGGTTAAAGTTTGAATTATTTTTATTGTAATAACTGCAATTGTAAAATAGCATTAAGTGATTGAAATGTCAATAAATAAAGATATATTTTGTACAAAACTTTAGTTTGAATGATTTATAGATATACACTATAGTAAATATATATCGAGAGTTCGATGACACGTGAGTGACGTTCACCCGATAGCAAGTGATACGCCTGCCTATAACAACGTGGCGCTAGTTAAGATGATATACGTAACACCGTGTTGTGCTCGTTGTCTTGAGACATGGGATGTTGAGTCTCGTTACTCCCGTAACTTCACTGGCTACAACGCCCTTCAAACAGGAACACAGTGGTATTTGCACGCTACTGTTTGTCGGTAAGTACAGGAGCTGCAGTGGTAATGGTGCACCTAGACGGTCTCCGGCAAGAAAAAATTACCACCAGCGCTAACCCAAGGCAAACTATTGCCTACCTTAGTATATACTTAGTCAAATCCATTTACGCATTTACTATAATTGTATTTGGTACTTATATTTATATATATATATATATATATATATATACATATATATATATACTATAATAAATATATATATATAAAATCTAATCAAAGTACGTTACTACGGTAACAATAAAAATTAAAAAAAAATATATCATGTTCATGCATTTAAAACAACATACTGTATGTAGTTTGGAATGTAGTACTGCTGGTGGTAGGTCTCTATTGCAGGTGACCGTCTAGGTAGATACCACCGCAGCTCCTATTGCAGCCGACAAACATTACTATGCAAACATTACAGTGTTCCGGTTTGAAGTACGCTGTAGCTAGCGTAGCTACTTTGGTAATGAAATTTGATTTCTTATGTCTCAAGACGACGTGGTGACATCACCACACTGTGCTCGTCGCCGTGAGACATGAGACGTTAAATATCATTACCACAGTAATTTTTGGATAGTGAGCACCACAGTAATTTCATTTAAGAGCAGGACTAAAAGAAATACTAGACAAAGCTTTTGCGCTTTATATGTATGGATACGTGACTGAAAGTTTTGTACCCATCAGAATTCCGACTAGTACCGGAAAGGGTTTTAACGCGAACAACGGTTCGTGGGGAATGTACTGAAATTTTGTAATTAATTATGAATTAACCGTTGAAAATTACGAAAATTAATTTTATGGTCGTAAATAAGCGGGAGTAGGTGCTCGGGGCGAATTAAAAGCGGTTAGTGAGCATTGAAACACGAGTTCAAATTGCTTTACATGAAACTGAAAGCTTTTAAAACTGCCGCATTAATACTTTTTCCGTATAAACTAACCGCAGCGGGTTGCAGCTTCCGGTTAGATTATAAAACAAATCTTGCATTTACACAACATCCGCGGAACGTACGTTGTCATGTCATCGCAGTGTCATTTTAATCGTCATATATATTTTTTTATACAACTACCGACGAGAGCAGAGGGATGTTCACCTGATGGTAAGTAATACGCCTGACTATAAGAACGTAGCGCTAGTTAGAATGCACTCCTCCCCTTGAGACATAAGACATTGTCTCATTACCTCAGCAGTTTCACTAGCTACAACGCCCTACAAACCGGAACACAGTAATTAATGTTTGCACAGTACTCTTATAATTTTTTTTCTCTTCCCAATCCTATCTCCGCCTATTTGTTCTACTGTATGGTTTCCCTGTCTGCAGTTTACATAAATGTTCAGATAACAGAAACAACCTCCTCATTCTCTATCTACCCCATGTGGTGGTGGAGTTAGCTTTCTCCTCCACTTCGTTAGTTTTTCTCATATAAAGGGAAACAGTTTTTCTATGATAATAATAATAAGTAAGAATACGCGCTGGAAAGATTGGTGTTCAGTTCCTCGAAGGAGCTCTGTGCTCGGAAGTGGAGAGTTGGCTGTTAATTTAATTCGTATAACAAAACGCGATATAGATTAATTAAAAATGAGATGATCATTGCTCGAAGGACCGACAGCCGATGGAGCAGTAAGGTCCTCGAGTGATAGCCGCCTACCGGTAGTCGTAGTGGTGGACCGACGATTTGGTGAGAGTAGGGGGAAGCTACTAGATGCGAGCAACGCGAGACCGTTCGATGTAGAAATTTTTAGGGGAGGCCTATGTTCAGTTGTGGGCATCTATCGGCTGATGATGATGATAATGATGATGATGATGATAAACGAATTAATAGATTCATTATTAAATTATATATTAAAATGGTGATGGTTACAGTATAACCAATTGGAGCGTGTGTTAATTAAAATGAATTTCTAACCCCATACAACGTAATGGCCGACGCATCCCTTTGAAACTAAATAGCACAATACGGGATAGCTCTCCGGATGATAGGATTGGAAATGCAGCTCGTATTTACATTGAGGCTGTACGTCCGCTCACGAACAATTCGTTTGGACCTACAAAATTAACTGTCAAGAATGAACATAGATACAATTTCACGAAACATCGATTAGTGACTGAAGAACTGAAGAAAGACTGAAGAAGAGCTTCAACGGAAATAACCAATGGTATTAGCATTTTGTTAATTTTAAAGAATTGTATCTAAATAGAAACTGATCACGATATCTCTGGAACCATAAGGCCTGGAGTAATGAAACTAGGTAGAAATATTCCTTTTTGTTCTCCCACCGACCCGCATTGGGCCAGCGTGGTGGGAGATAAGTCAATACCCATAATTGAACCCCCACAAGCAACGCTGTCTAGTACACGGCGGTATAGGAGGCCATGCTGACTGTTTGAGATCTTAGGGGAGGCCTACGTCCAGCAGTGGATGTTTATTGGCTGATGGCTTTGATTCCTTTTGCCGAGTATGGGTCACTTAAGGTCCGATGTTACGAAATGTGACCACCAAAAAGAGGTTACAAAGGTTTTACAACCAGCAAATCTGGCGAGAAACAGCTAGTCTATATATATATACGATATATTCAGAAATTCATTGACTCATCAGTAGATCTCCGCAACTGTTAAACGTAAACACTCAAAATTTGGTAAAGATCATTAGATCTACCATTTAAAGGTCATGTAAGGGGATGGATTACTAAAAAACCTCTTTCCCCAAAGAGGATTGCGGTGGTGATTAATGTAAAACGATGGAATTTTAAAAAGACCCTGGGGGCTGCGGATTGCCGCCGAGCGGAATATTTCTGACAAATTGCAAGTCTAAATTTCAAATCTAATTCTATATTACATCCGGCAAAGAGAACAGGAAATATCTAGTAGTATTTATAAACAAAATGTCAAGATAATTCCCCATTGAGTAAATACCTTAAATGAATCATTAAAAATTGATACACGAGCATATATAAATATTTAATATGTTAATAACAAAGCTCTTACCGGTAATACTGGTACAAATACTTATATCAATCTACTTAAAGGCAGTAAAAATATTACTTTAGATGATGTAGTACATAAGTATATTGAAGGCGAACCTCTTATCGAGAACGGAAACGAATAACATAGGACAAAAGTAATTAATTTGAGTCGATAAATCGAAACGCGGTCGTTAATAACATCAATTGTATTTACGGAGACAAGTAAAGTCCATTTGTACGTTTCCACCCCCGGAGGAAGGAAGTTTATTATAATTGATGTTAGGAATAATATATATTAATTTGTATGACGAATGAGACCTTTACCTGATGGTGGAAGATCCGACTGACTCATAACCGTCAGCTAATAACAATACACCATATTACGCTCGTCGTTACATGTTTCACGTACTATACTGTTTGGTGTCTACCTTTTTTTTTTTTTTGTTTCGGGGGGATATCTTCGAAAGATACCCTGCTTCTGGGGGGAAATCAGGGTTATGTGAGATTTTTACTCACTAAAACCCCCTCGGTGCTCTGCATCAGTGCATTCGGAGAGGCTCCGGGATCTCGTACAGAACGCACCGGTGCCCCTCTACACTTTGTGAGGGCTTAACCCTCCTAGGCTGTTCCACACAGATTCGCATGTTGAGCGATAAGGGCCCCCTCCCTCAAGGCCTGCGAAACTCCCATGTGTCTACCTAGACGGTCCCCGGCATTAGATTTATCACCAGTATTTACTGGTGGTGGTAGGTAATTAAACTATTAATCTACCACTGGATATAGCTTATGATATGGAGCACCATCTTCCACTATATCAAGTTCTCACCAGCTACTCTGCGTATATCCTTCTTCCATCTGAAGAATCACAGTTGTAATGGTAATGGTAGGTCTCCGTGGTCTGCGTTGCCGGCGACCGTCTAGGTAGTTACCACCGCAGCTCCTATTTCTACAGCGGAACAGTAGTGTGTATGTCTCAAGAACACGAACACAACTTGGTGTAGTATATACTATCGTAACTTACACCACATTTTTATGGGCAAGCATTTCACTTACCATCAGGGGAAGGTCTTGCTCGTATCATGGCTGCGTCGCATTTAAAAAAAACCTATACTTTGTTAATTTATTAATTAATTTACTCTTACTCGTACTTTACGCGGGAGAGTATAAATCTTCGTACCCTATTACTTCCGTTTAATGCGTAAAAGTTGACCTTTTTTTTTAACATCCAATTTTCAAGCAAGGTGATAAAGGAAACGGAAGGAGAATTTACAGCACAATAAAAATAATTTCAGCAATCCAGCAGAGCAGTAATGATTGTCATGGGCGTGGTACAATACGGAAACGGAAGCGATTGTTTAAGAAGCAGTGAATATATTTAATACTACATGAAGAGATGTACTATGTTTGATGTCATAGTAAAAGTATTTTAAATACCTTTGGAATAAATTGATGAACTATATTTTTCATACAAAAAAAAAGATATTTTTTTTTATACAATAAGGTGATGAAAGGAACGAGAGGTTCACCTGGTGGTAAGTGATACGCCTGCTCATAGAAACGTGGTACTACTTCGGATGATATATAATGCACCACATTCCCAACAATCTCGTTACCCCAGTAAATACACTGGCTGTGACGACCTTTAAACCGGAACACAGTAATGTTTGCACACTACTGTTTGGTGGTAAACGCGGTTTTACTTAAACGGTCTTGAGCAACAGAGACCTACCACCAGTAAAATTACTGGTGCCATATCTCACTGTTGGTAGATCTCTTGCCGGAGACCGTCTAGGTAGGAACTACTGCCGCGACTATTGCAGCCAATAAACAGTAGTGTGCAAATATTGCTTTAATCACGGTTCGAAGGGCGCTGTAGCTTGTGAAATTACTGAGGTAACGATATTTAATATCTCATGTCACAGGCGATAAGTACGATGTGGTGCTGTGTATATCCTAACCAGCACTACGTTACTATAGGCGGGTGTATCACTTATTATCAGGTGAACGTCCCACTTGTGTTCTCGCTTTATAGAATAGAAAAGAAAATCAACACAAATATCGAGTATAGTGATATCAATAAAAAATCCTAAAATAACATCTGATACATATATATCGCGCCTCGTTCCCTATGGGGTAGGCAGAGACCACCTCTCTCCACTTGCTACGATCCTGGCAAAGCTCTCTCGCTTCCTCCACTTCCATGAGCGTCTTCATCCATGCTCCTCGGCTGCGAGTACACTTGACCCGTCCTTTCTTTAGGACATCTTCGATTTGATCAGAATATGTCCACCTAGGTGGACCAGCACCGACTTGTCCAATCATTCTTACCTTGTATACCTCTTTCGTTAATCTTCTTTCATCCACTCTTTCAACATGGCCGAACCATCTAAGCTTCCCTTTCTCTATCTTTGTCACTACATCTTCAACCACGCCGCACCGCTCCCTTATCACACTATTCCTCACTCTGTCCATCAGCTTCACTCCAGTTATACTTCACAAGCTTCTCATCTCCACAGCATTAATCATACTTTCATGTTTCACACAATCAAAGTCAGTCACATATTCGTTCATTATAGAAAAAAGCAGCACACCAACTCCCTAACAGCCTCTGCTGGTTTAAGGGACTTCTGACCAGTAGGCTGAGTAAGGTCCATGTGTGGTGGTGTCGCATCCTCTCCGTTTGATCTTATTCACATACAGAACATCCATTCTTCTTTCCTTCATCATCTGACATACTTCATCAATTTTATCTTTCATACCTCCTCAAAGTAGCACATTCAAAGTAGCAAAGTGGCCATCCGCAGCCCACTTTTCGCCCCCAAAGGAAACGAGACGTGACGGGTCGCGAACCTCGTCCCCACCACTCTGGCACGAAATAATGTATTCCTCCATTGCGCTCCCACGTAACATCTGGTACCTATCTATAAATTCATAACTCATACTTTTTCAATCCTGTATATTTATGTCCACTGCTGGACATAAACTACCCCAATTATTAGAATAATTGCAGTAAGGACACATAAAGTCTGTACGTTCCTATACGTCTCTCTTACCTTTTACTACACACCGAGTTTAGGGTAGCAATTAAAATATTCTACCCTCAGCCACTATTTACTGGTAGATCTCTATTGCCGGGAACCGTCTAAGTAACAGCACTGTGCTAACATTACTATGTTCCGGTTTGAGGTGTTCTGTAGCTAGTGAAAGTGGATATGTCTTGAGGCGACGAACACAATGCGGTGCTGGCGTAACACTTACTATCACGTGAATGTCAAATTATATATATATGGAGGTCTCAGGTTGGATCGAATAGAGATTTTTCTGAACTCGCTTTGCTAGCTGCGTTATTGTAAACCTGCTGCCATAGCATCTCTGTGTTCCGGCTATCAACGTACGAGCGCCGGTCACTCTCGGCTACCACTTCACCATCTACTCGCTCGTAGTTCGTCACTTAAACCACACGAGCAGTTGTAAGTCTAACATATAAAAACAAGTTTAACTTCCGCATTGGCTCGTAAACGGCCGAACAGCCAATGTAAACAAACAGCTTCGGACAACACCTAGCCCACATTTTTCTCACCTGTTCGCTTTCAGCTATTTTTTTTTATTAAACGCAGCAATATGATGAACGAGGCGTTCACCTGATGGCAAGTGTTACACTTGCCCATAGCAACTTGGCGCTAGTGAGGATGATAAACATCTCTGCACATTGCGCACGTCCGCTTCAGACTAAAGATGTTAAGTCTCTTTACCCCCGTAATTTCACTAGCAACATCCTTCAAACCGGAACACTGTACTGTTTAGCAGCAAAAATAGCAGCTGCTATACACGGTCTCCGACAACAGAGACCCGGAATATTCTCGAAGACCATTTTTCAAACGCTACTTATCTTACTTATTTCCCTAATGTATTAACTCATAGTGAGCCATGACCTCTGACACAGGGCATCACGTGTCGCCTATCTCTCACCGTCTCCTGCCAGTCCACTACTTGGAGCTGTGGATTGCCAGGAAACAGTGGACATTATATAACCTGTTCGTAGCTAAGAGACATGTTTAATTAAAGACGATCTTCGCATTTCAGTATTAAGTAAAATTTCAAAACTTTCTTTGTTATACGCAGAAGTATCTCTTCAAGTCAGGAGTGTGACGTGATGAAAAATGTTAAACCTGTTCAATAGGAAAAGGTTGAACATTTTTCATCATCATCTTAACCAATAAACGTCCACAGCTGGATGAAGGTATCTTGTAATATTTGAGTCCAGTCGTTCCCAGAGATTATTTTAATGTTGTCGATTGGAGGTCTGTATACGCCTCTGCTCTTCCTCTGCTACATTTTTACAAGGTCAAAAAATTTTCCTGTTATTAATGAATACACTTGTTTAGCTATAGGACTCAAGTTCTAAAACCAAGGTAACGATACCGGAATTGATCGCCTCCTAACCGAGGATACCATATTAAGAAGAAAGATCTAACTAAACTCCAGCTTTAAAAAATCACTGATTCTTCTGTCCGCTAGATGGCGCTATGTGTAAGTTGAAACACGGTGTTGGTGAATCCGGCTCGAAAGACCGACGGCTACCTACATAATGCCGTGCAGAGTATTTAAAAATTGTCCAGGGTTACCGATTTATCAAGACTCACTAAACACAATCTTACCACCTAGTACCTTTTTGTAAATTTTCGAAAGATACCCAGATTCTGGAGGGAAATTGGGATTATGTGAGATTCTTACTTACTAAAACCCTCTCGGTACTCTATATCAGAGGATTCGAAGAGGCTCTCGGATCTCTTATAGAACGCACCAGTGCCCCTCTACACTTTGTGTTAACAGATGTCTGAGGAGAAGCTTAATCCTCCTAGGCACCATTCCTAGATCCTTGTAGTCGTCTTCTACGACAGGTAGGGCTTACCTTAGTCCTATTCTTACTAACCTGAGATTACAGGTCTGACCACCGAGCACTTAGGCAATACAATGCCATCAGCTCACAACACCGTGTTTTATTCTCCACCTAGCGGACTGTACGCTTCTTTCCATTTTTTTTTAATATATATTTGTAATCGTCATAGTTCTCATAGATTTCTATAACAGTATAGATCCTCAAGTCTGTCACACAACCCTGTCCCAGGGTTGGAACTCATCAACAATATTTCTTACTACTTTCGACGGATCGAGGTGAACGCGTTATTTATAACGTCTATAAATAAAGGACACCCAATATGGGATAGAAAAAAGACTTGGCAATCACCGATTTTTCTGGTAAAATAAATTTGGCTATGGAAACGCTCACTAAGCCTTTTGTCTGGGTTAGTAAACAAAGCCTTTTTTTTGTTTTTTATTGTCATGTACTGAGGCGTAAAGTTTATCAGATAGGAAATGATACGTACCACCAATAACAACGTGAATTTTATATAAAGAATAAAACAAACGTAAAATTATATGAAGAATATTTAGGCCACGGAATGAGGAACAGAAAATACCACCTGCTGCAGCTCACTGTACCAAATAATCTTCGGGAAAAGCGAAGTACTTCTAGAAAGTACTATATAGATTATGCTCGACAGTGGTTTGGAAACAGAACTCATTCACTTTTTCTAACCGCAGTATCCGAAGTTCAGATTGCTAATCACTGTTGACCTTCAAAAGGAGATGGTTGTAAAATAAACATTGTATAGACACCGAAAAGCTAATTACTAGTAATAATCTTCTACCTGTTCCTCGTCCACTTTTGCTTGTCGTAACCCTTCCCAAATCTTTTTGGGGAAGCAATTTTGTAAAATTCGTTTTTATCTGACCTAAATAGGAATTAGAAATATTCCCACCAAATTTAAAATTTCACTAGCTACAACATCCTTTATACCGGAACACAGTTATATCTGCGCACAACTGTTTGGCGGTAGAAATAGGTGCTGCGGTGGTGTCTATCTCGACAGTCAACTGCAAAATCGACCGTCCGACAACAAGGAGATGGTCTAGGCAGGTACCACCGCAGCTCCTATTTCTGCCGCTAAACTTTCCTATGTTCCGGTTTGCAAGGCGTTGTAGCTAGTGAATGGGTAAAAATACTTAACATCTTATGGCTCAAAGTGATGAGCACAGTACTGTGTTTGTTGACAGCCGCTTCACTTCACTGATAGTAGTATAGAAAGTGCCGCTCGTCTCTATATATCATCATAGTCAAACAGGTTCTTCATGGAGAGCCAGCAGGTTGTACCATTCAGTCGGACGGAAGTGTGGCCTAAATGGCGGCAGCTGTTTATACTATTCCTTGAGGCATCGGGGGTTAACAAAAGAAATATTTAGGAATTAAAGCCAGTTTTTTAGTGAACCTGATAGATATGGCATTTATTCCACTTATAAATTTACCAAAGAGGAAGATCGTGATAATATTGAGAAGCTCTTAAAAAAAATTAATGAATCTATCACCAGACCTAAAACCACTACGGCTAGAATAAATTTTTTTTCGCGTAATCAAAAAGTAGAAGAGATCATTAATGTTTATGTCATGATGTGATTTAGAGCATCTAGAAGATGGAGTCATAAAACAGCATCGTATGTTGGATTCGCGATGGTTCTGTCCGTGATCCAGCATAAGTTCATTCATGAGAAGTTATGTTTGATAAGGCAATCGTCATGTTGAAGGGATAAAGTCACAGGATCACGGCGGTGCGGGGTCGGTGCACCAGGTCGTCGACACCTTGTACGGTTGGCGCAGTGACCGTGCAACGCGGTCGGCCTGACCTACTGTGGTAGTGGTCAAATATGTCCCGCGTCACGCGCTGCTACCGGCGTAATACCTGTTGGGTTTATTAAAAGGAGTAGCTAAAGCCTTTAAAAACACAAAAACTAAACAAATTCTTTTTAAAGCATTAATCATAAGTAAAGTGGAATATTGTTCCACCATTTGGAATCCACACCATCAGGTACAGGAAGTTCATAACACATCTGTTTTAATGACAAAATACCTAAAAAATTATCAACGTACAGAGATAGATTGACTCATTACAGAATCATGTCGTCAGCTGACCGAAGGACACTTAGATTTGTGCTTATTACATAAACATTGTAAACGGTACATTGAATTCCACAGAACTTGTAAACTAAGTATCCAATGTAATTCCTAGGTCCAATTTAAGACGCTAAAACTATAAACTTTGCACAAACTAGAATTTCAGAACAATACAATATCTCAATTGGTTAATGTCGTCATACAAAACTACTCGTTTCAAGTGTTCAAGTATAAGATGGAAAACACTTGCTCTAATATAACTTAATCACCTCATGCGTGGTTTAAGCTGATTTATAGTCTAATTGTTTTTTAACTTTATGTATGATTTGTACTAAAACTGTTTTATTATAATTATATTGTCATATTTTAAGGTACATATGTAATAAATAAAATAGGCCATTATCGGATAGTGTCCTATTAGGGGTGATAGAAAAGTGTTGGAACTAAGTGATGCTGGTGATTACGGCAATCAGCTTTACGGACAGCTTGAAAGAACATCGCGTAAAGACAGTGACAGTAAGTAGTACGAATTATGTCTGTCCGGAAATGGTATAGGAGTAAACTTTAAATCAGACACCGGACCTGATCTAAATGTGATGACAATGAAAGAATATCTTTGCTTAGGTCATAACAGACGTGATGCATCAGGCAGCACCGGAAGGGCACATTCCTTCCGTGGCAATCACTTATCTATCGCAGGTATATGTTTGATATCGTTGTTACAAAAGTAGATTGTATTTGAATTACTTATTGTGACATATATAAGTAGCGTCGAATAAAAAAAAAAAATACTGGAACATTCCAAAAATACCTTCAGTTTTTAAAAACATTACATTATACGTGGGATTACAGGTTTATGTATATTTCAACAGCGGATTTACTTTTATCAGTAGTTTTACACTGCAACGTTAAGTTATATATATAAAAAAATTAACAATATGTACAGATGAAATTTACTTATGTTTTTATAATCTTTGAATTTACTAGTTTCCTAATTTCAAGTAGAAAATCGGATTGAAAAATCAAATAATCTGATATAATATATATATATATATATATATATATATATATATATATATATATATATATATATATATATATATATATTAGTATTCCGTTCGAAAACTTGTTGAAGTTCGTCAGAAATATTCCCACCAAGCAGCAACTCGCCTCCCCTCAGAACCCTCCCCGCTGTTCACACCCCCGGAACAGCTTTTAAGGGTAACATTTCTAATACTCCGATTTTATCTGACCTACACTTTATAAAAGGAATATTCCTACCATAGCCTACCTATATATATACCTATCTCCAGGCCTTATGGTGGGTGGAGATATCTTGATGAGTCTCTACATAGGTCGAAATCTATTGGGGCAAAGATTAATACTGGTGGTAGGTCTCTGCAGCCGGAGACCATCCAGGTAGGTACAGCAGTAGCTGAAGGGAATTGTAGCTGGTGAAACTAATGGGGTAACGAGATCTAACATCTATGTCTCAAGGTGACGAGCGCAATGTGGTGCAGTGAATACCATCTTAAATAGCGGCACGTTCTCATGGGCAGGGGTATCACTTACCATCAGGTGAACATTCAGCTCGTCTCCTCGCTTTATTAAATAAAAAAATCATGAAAGCGTAGCGATTACCCGCTTGGTTTGTCTGACAGGATGGTCAGAGCTACATTTTGATGTTAGTAGGATAACTTTGTATTCATCTAACTACCATCTTCACATTGTTAATCTGTTGAATTAACAACAATGTTGCAACTTGAAACTAAGGTCAAGTTATAAGTGTAAGTCGATGATTACTTCCTGTTAGTCTTCTTTTCTTCTTTAAACTTTTTGCAGACAAAAAGACAACGTTGTAGCTAAGATGTGTATGTCGTTAACAACAAATCCAATAATTGACAAGTTGAAGCTAAGTTGTTGTTGCAGCTATGTTATATAGTTACGTTAACTTTAGTTAAATCAGATCTTAAAGAACCACCCTACCTTTTTTTTGGTTATATTTTATCTTTATTGACAGTAATAACTTTATAAATTTCTTGTAAGAAACTTAACTAGTGTATTTTAAAGGGTCTATTTGATAGTCTAGTTAATAAGGTGCTTTAACTTCCGGTAAAGTAATCTATGGGCTACAAGAACAACAACTCTTGTTGATATATGATATCCACCAACGGTAAGCCCGCTTGGTGGAACTGGTTGCTTCTATTATCAGAGAAAGTTCACGAGTTCCTGTAGTGGGAACTTAAGTGGTTTTGTTAATTTCCGTTTTATCCTTTTAACTTTATTACACTGTAATTTATAATTAGATCGAATATTCAAGTTTATTAAGTTACGTTAGCGTGTAAACCCTTGCAGCGTGAGCAGGTGATGCATTAAGGAAATTGACAATAAAGGTAATGAAGGATCCCTTTTAAAATATCTATTCAGGGTAATGCTTCGGACAACGGGACTACTGTAGCGCTTTCACGATAAAATATTTCGGAGAATAAAAAAAAAAGAACACTTGCCATTTGTGAAATTATTTCAGTGCCTTTTTCAAGTTTGAAAATACTCCCTTAAAAACGTCGCTAACAAATATTACTACGAATAGTTATATAAAAGTTATCGTTTCATATCTATTTATTGTTTTACCCCTACATGGTACTTTAGGAAACTAGTTCAGGCAATCGTCATTCGCTAATATATATTTAAAAAAAAATTAGGAAATGAACAATAAAATAGGCTGCAGTAGAAAGACTGAACAGGTATCTGATAGTACTCAAAAAATCCTAGTGTCCATGACCATGTTTTAGCCGTTTACCATGTACACTGTTAACATGGAGAGGATGGAAAGAAAGATCCATAAAGGAATAGTAGAAGTCATTATTCAGTAATATTTGTTGACGGAAATTAGATTACTTATCTTCTTTTTGAGGTGAGAGGAAAGAATTCTTCTTTTTTTTTAATTAATTGAAGAGAGAAGATAAGCAGAACGTTCTTACTATGATTGGCCTTCCCTTAAGGTGATGCTAGCTAGACAGGTCATATTATATTCATTGCTTTGAGACAATGTGTTAAGTATCTAGATATCTTAATATAATTAAAGTATTACTAATTTTAGTAACTACTAGTAATTCAATGAATCCGCTATTTATAAACTTTGCTACTTAAAAGAAACGCTTAAGGCAATATTACATATAAAGTACGTCGTAAAAAGGGATAAGCCCTTTGGGACTCGCCTACATTGAAAAGTTTGGGTACAAATTTACCCCTAAGTCTTTTAATATTATGATTAAAACTAGATTTATTGAGGGTAGTGGTGAAACTTTTACAACCTTTGCATCAATCAGATTATGATAATTAATCATCAGTGAGAAATTCATAAATTATGAAATCTGTGTCTGATATTCTACTATAGAAGTAATATAAAACAACGTCTTTGTACTATCAGAAATCTGCCTCTGATTTAAGAACAGTTACCAGTAACAAAACATTTGAAGGCGACTAGTACGTAGCAAACATTACTGTATTCCAGTTTGAAGCGTGCTGTAGCTAGATAAATTACTGTAATGACGAGACTTATGAACTCATGTCTCATCGAGCGCAATGTGGATCAAAGTATATCATCCTAACTAACGCCACATTATTATGAGCTAGTGTATCACTTACTATCAGGTGAACGTCCTCCTTGTTTCATAGCTTCGTCATGTATAAAAAAAAATTATGTGTTTCAGTGTATAGTATAACTATTCTAAGTAGTGACTAAGTAACGCCCCAGTTATTATGTGTAGGCATCAGATCCTACCCTCGTTTGGTGGGGTAATAAAGTCTCCAAATTTTTGGATATATATGAAGCAAATTAATAAGAAGCACGAGAAGAGCTTTCAGCATTTCTTCAGGGATACAGGCGAACAATGTTAACACGAAACGTATCATTACACGAATGAGAAATAACATCAATTTTTTCGGATTACTACGTAGCGTCCTTACAGGACGAATGGCGGCCTGAAAATGTAGCTAATGTTTTTTTTTTGCCTTATACATATATAAATCTAGATAAAATGTATGTCGTATTGTTGCTATCGATTAATTGCAATTATATTTGTGTAAAGAAACCGGAAATCGGATTAGTTTTCGCGATATAACAGACAAACTTCCGCTTTGAGAAAGGCGCCTCAATATTACTAGAGGTAGATCTATGTTGACAGAGACCGTCGAAATAGATACCACCGCAGCGCCTATTACAGCCGGCAGACAGTACAACTTTACAATGTTCCGGTTTGAAGGGCGCTGTATATAGTATAATTACTGGGGAATCTAGACCTTATATCATATGTTTCAAAGCGATGAACACAATGTTATGCTGTATATACAATTCTAAGTAACACAACATTGTTATATTATATATTCATTTTGATCGATCCACTCCATCCATCTTTAATTGTAAGGACTAATTTTAGGCATGCCTTGTATACCGACCGTGACCTGATAAGCACCGAGCTTCAGGTCATGTTTAATACGCGACAGAGTGCTAGCAGGAATCGTCATTTCTCGCGATTAGATTTTTTGATTTGCTTCCTAATGGGGTTTCGACGAATCCTGGCTTTAACAGCATTAACAGCCTTTGTAGCTCTAACAGCACGCGACCATTCCGAACTTTTCTGGTCTTCTTCTGAAAAGAGGAAGTGTTGTTGTATCTGTTGATAGTACGATATACGAACATAAGAGTGGTAGCAAACTTTTGAAGTGTCTGGAATATGAGCGACCGGACCGGCTCCATACCCACTTTGTGCAAGGCGATCACTGCAATCCTATTTTCTTTAACACCCCCACCCCTATTCCATAATGTAATTTGATAATGAACAGGGAAAAATATGTGAAATGGCGCAAAATCGAAAGAAGTTTTTAAAACAATATACCTGTTCCAAATACAAAATAATTAAAAAGTTGAAAAAATGAAGTATTTATGGTCAGAATAGTTATAATCCAGCTTATTTACAGAAGACGGTTCTGCGGAAGTAGTATTTTTTCAAAAGCTCCTGTTCTTGTATTTTAATTCAATAAAGCGACGAGACGCGCGAGACGTTCACCTGATGATAAGTGATACGCCTGGTCTGAACAACGTGCCGCTGGTTAGGACCACGTTGTGCTCTAGAGACAAGTGACGTTGTTTACTAATTTCACTAGCTACCTCCTCCTCCTCAAATGGTATTGCTATGTCCACCCATCACTCTTGTCTTCATGATGTTTCGCCATCTCGTCCTACCTCCGGCTACTCGGAAAACATCACTAGCTACAGCTCCTTTAAACTTGAATAAAGTAATGTTTGCACACTACTGTGTGTCGTCAGCAAGAGCTGCAGAGGTGTTTTTTTTTTTTTTTTGGGAGTACGGATCTTTGAAAAGACTGTCTTCTGAGGAGAAGTCAGAGATATGTGGTGATTCGTACCCACTAAAACTCCCTCAATGTCCACCTTCCGCGTTTGGAGAGGTCACGGGATCTCCATTCGGAACACAATCGCAGCCTCTCAATGCGGTAGTACCTAGGTCTCCGTCAACAGAGACCTACCACCAGTAACTCACCAAAAGGCAATTGTTTTGTTCATCTCGTAGATTTGTAGAGATATAATTTAAAAATAATGTATTTTGATAGACGATCAGTTGCGTGGTCGTAGCCTTAAGTTGGGTATCACTGTTGGTGGCCACTCTAGGAGTATTGACGTGAGTACTGTTCCAGTTAATGGATACAATTGCATACTCTGCAATAACTTGTTAACTAAATCCTTGGCATTACAGAGATCCAGTTAATGGATACAATTGTATACTCCGCAATGGTTGTGAACTAAAGGCTTGGCATTACAGAGATCCAGCTGATGGATACAATTGTATACTCCGCAATGGCTTGTGAACTAAATGCTTGGCATTACAGAGATCCAGTTAATAGATACAATTGTATACTCCGCAATGGCTTGTGAACTAAATGCTTGGCATTACAGAGATCCAGTTAATAGATACAATTGTATACTCCGCAATGGCTTGTTAACTAAAAGCTTGGCATTACAGAGATCCAGTTAATAGATACAATTGTATACTCCGCAATGGCTTGTGAACTAAATGCTTGGCATTACAGAGATCCAGTTAATAGATACAATTGTATACTCCGCAATGGCTTTTTAACTAAAGGCTTGGCATTACAGGGCTCCAGTTGATGGATACAATTGTATACTCCGCAATGGCTTTTTAACTAAAGGCTTGGCATTACAGGGATCCAGTTGATGGATACAATTGTATACTCCGCAATGGCTTCTTAACTAAAGGCTTGGCATTACAGAGATCCAGTTAATAGATACAATTGTATACTCCGCAATGTTTTGTGAACTAAATGCTTGCCATTACAGACATCCAGCTGATGAATACAGTTGTATACTCCGCAATAGCTTGTGAACTAAATGCTTGGCAGAACAGAGATCCAGTTGATGGATACAATTGTATACTCCGCAATGGCTTCCTAACTAAAGGCTTGGCATTACAGGGATCCAGTTGATGGATACAATTGTATACTCCGCAATGGCTTCTTAACTAAAGGCTTGGCATTACAGGGATCCAGTTGATGGATACAATTGTGTACTCTGCAATGGCTTCTTAACTAAAGGCTTGGCATTACAGGGATCCAGTTGATGGATACAATTGTATACTCCGCAATGACTTCTTAACTAAAGGCTTGGCATTACAGAGATCCAGCTGATGAATACAATTGTATACTCCGCAATGGCTTGTCCGAAGGCAATGTACACAAAGTTGTACGATCCGTATAAGGATTTGCGCTATGGTAGATGATAGCGCGATCTATTATTCGTGGTGGCGCCATCTATTGAGTTCCTCGAAATCATCTTGTTACAGGTTCTATTTCCGTTTCCCGTAATATCTTTTTAACGAACACATCGCATGGATATAATTATTTCCGTTAACAATGCAAAGCCTTTATTTATACCGCGCTCGTTAGCGTTGTACTAGGCCTAATTAAAGTGTAGTTAGGCTTTGATGGTATTACTTGTGACAGCTTTCAAACTCGCATTAACATAAGCCAATAATCTGTTTTTTTATTAAACTATTGAAAAATAACAAAGGTTTATAAGACGCGTTACCGTAGTAATTTCACTAGATAAAAAGCTCTTCAAATCGGAACACAGTAATGAACGGCAGTGGTTCTTATTTAGACCGTCTCCGGCAACAGTGACCTATACCACCAGTATCCATACAAAATTACACTTTACTGGTGGTAGATCTCCACTGCAGCATTTATTGCAGCTGACAAACAGTATTGTGCAAAGTTTACTGTGTTCCGATTTAAAGAGCGCTGTAGTTACTAAGTTACTGGAGTAACGAGACTTAATATTTTATGTTTGAAAGCGACCACCTTCATGTTGTTTACCTATCCTAACTAGCACCACGTTACAGACAGTTGTATCACTCACCATCAGGTGAACATATCACTAATCACATAATAAAAAAAGAGGTTAACTTTCAATGTTTCATCTTCTTACTTCCTTTAATTCTACTTGTCAAACAAACCGAAACACGAAAAACAACTATAGTAACCACTTAGTTTAAACCACCAGTTACCATTAACTTACTGGTTTACCCACGCCGTGGTTAAAGTCCTCAGGAAACCGTAACAAGTCGATGAAAACTGGACCACTGTAAGTGACGTTCTCTAATGAAACACAATTAATGCTGAAAAATTAAAAAGCTTCTAAAGCTCACATAGAGCTTTGCGGCGATATTAATTAATGGAAACTTAAACCCCTCCCTGGCAGCAAGCCATCTGCTGCACTTTATACTAAACACTTTTAATAAAGGCTTCACTTTTTATGTCTCTCTCTACTCATACATATACAAATACTAGTTTTTTTTTATTATTTTATTTATTTATATAAATATAAAACAGCAGTGAGCAGAGCATATTGCTTGAAGGACCGACAGGCGATGGGGCAGTAAGGTCCTCCAGTGGTGCCCGTGTAGTGGTAGACGTAGATATGAAGCTCTTTGGGAGAGGCCTATGTCCAGCAGTGGACGTCTATCGGCTGATGTTTTTAAATATAATTATAATAGGCTTTATATTAAAACCTTTTTTCAGGTTCAACTATATATATATATTTATTCTCTTATATGTTAATAAAGACAATAGAAAATAAATCAGATACAATTGATTACCGCACAACAAGTCACGGGATCCAAACCAACCTCACCTGCACATAGTGTAACCTGCTAATCAACAAACGAGGCTCTGGCTTCCACCAACCCGCATTGGGCCAGCGTGGTGGAGAATGGCTCATATGAACCCCTACAAACGACCCCTGGTGACGACGGCCCCTGGTGATCGGCGGTACCGGAGGTCATACAGTCTGCGTGATAGTCGCATACGGGCAGCTCGGAACCGATCGATGTGGGAATCTTTGGGAGAGGCGTATGTGCAGCTGTGGGTGTCTATTAGCTGATGATGATATATCCTAAGCTCCATTTCAAGTCGCAGCAATAGTTTCTTCTAAAAATCATTGAGAATTAGAAGCAAAAAACCGAGACGATGTAAACGGAAGAAATAATCAATAGTGTAAGGTATTAAATGTATCATCATCATCATCACTAGCCGATAGACGTCCACTGCTGGACATAGGCCTCCCCCCATAGATCTCCACTACGCCAAAATTCGGCTACCTGAGGCCTGACCGTCGTGAGGTCCGCGATATAAATTGATCGCCACCGTTATAGTTTTACCACGGCTCGTAAATATCGCGTGATAAATACGGAGTCATTAATTCCTAGGATCTAACGGCTAAAGTTGGACTCTGACTGATTCACAATCATTAGGACCCCCTCTCCTCGTCCCTTTCTCCCTCCGCCGGCCATCCCTTCCTCCCCCCCGGATGCGAGCGTCGAGATAAACACCGCAATAAATATAGCGGCTAAGCATTCGGCCCGGATTAACGCAATCACTACTTTGGCGATACGCTAATTTAATTAAATAACCGCGCAGTATAACTATTGATACTAACGTTTTTTTTTTTACTCCGAAGTGTGTATAGAAATACCGAATATTAATATAATGTGTAATCTCATAATCTCTCATATACTACATATCTTCTAAACTGTAATCTTTACGGACAGTGGGAGTGCCTTACAACGTCTAGAGGAATGTGCCTCCGGTGTTAGAGGTGTCCCGTTGGCTTATGCCATTCTAAAATATTTACTCTGATGAACAGCAACTCTAATTAGGATGCAATGGACCCCATCTCATGTTGATGTGCGAGAAGAAGCGTACCGTCTAGTTAAAAGTGCAATTTCAGACGGGGTGGAAATTCATGTGTATCCAAATGATAGTGACATTTCGGTTAAATATAGAAGAAAAATATTATGACATATGGAAGACTTACTTTGATGGAAGGTCTAAAGAGAAGGGAGTGTGGTACTAAACACCACTGAATGAACCGCCACACATATAATGGTTAGTAAAGACAAAAATTTCAAAAAGCATAATTTAAATAGTACATAGAAATCGTTCCGGAAACTTTCCTTAAATTAATTCAAATTTATGTTGAAAAATGTACCCTTAAACTATAGGGGGTAGTGTAACAATAGTGATCTGCATCATATACTACAGGAATGCGTCCGGAACGGGAGCAGAAAGAAAACAACTTGTGGACATCCTTAATATAAATCAATTAGACATCAGTCCATATCACAGGGTTCCGTCTTCTCCGTGCTTTGAGAAGGCTGGAGCACTGTTTAATTTTGTACCATGTACCATCACTTGATGGTAAATGACACATATCTCTAAAACAGCATCACATGTTAGGATGGTGTACACTGTACATACCCCGTGGTGCTCATCGTCTTGAGACATAAGATGTTAAGTCTCGTTACCCCCAGTAATTAGACTATATACTTCTTAACATCCGGATACTGCCCACTGCTGGGCATAGGCCTTCCTCAAGAATCCTCATTGAAGGAGAAATAGGTCTTAGCTACGCTGGCCCACAGCGAGTTGGTGGGTGGTTATCTGAAGTTGCTGAATAACAGACGAAGATCTCCTTGTCTGTTATTCAGCGTATTCATCATATCCATATACCCTCAGTGCATTAGAAAAGGCTCCAGGATCTACGGAATCCACCGGTGGCCCTTTGCACTCTGGCTAAAACATTCCACAATGGACAAAACCCTCCTTAGCACCCACGCTACGCTACAGCAAATACGATCCTCCTAAAGCTCGCTTATTGAGCTCTGAGGGCCCCCACCCTCAAAGCCCACGAAGCCGAGGACCGCTTTAATCGCATTGTACGACAGTCAGGGAATACCTTAGTCCTGTTCTTAATAGCCCGAGCCAGCAGAGCTGTGCGGTTGGTACCTACCTAGACGGTTTCCGGCAACATTGAACTGGTTGTATTCGAACTTGATATATGAGGGTTAGATTCAGCTGTAGGCTGAAATGATGATCATGAAACGATCACAACATTACCGTTAAAATAATGCATACTGGCAATACTGGCAATACTGGCAATTTTAACTGCACTTCCATTTCAAAAGTCTATCTTAACATTTAAGTGTAGAGGGAAATTATAAAGATTCATGAATTAATTTTGTCTTTAATTAGGAGCCGGGGGATAAATGTACAACGGCCGTGATTGTCCATTGAATGCGGCACCGTAATTTAAGTGCGGTCAAATAAAGCGCTCCCCGAGTCTTTTGCGGACGGGCGGAAGTAAATTACACTTCACAAAACAAAGCGCCGCTTAACTATGTACTTGTTAAATTTATTCATTATCTGCGCTCTATTTTAACGCTAATTATATATAAATAGAACTACCGTCGCTATACTCAGCCGTCTCTACTGAATTTAAGATATCTTCGATGAGGGAAGAAATTATCTGGTGGTGGGTCTCTATTGTCACGAGACCGTTTAAATACCACCCCAACTCCTAATACTGTCACACAGCAATGTGCACATTTTGCATTCCGATTTGAAGAGCGCAGTAGCTTGTGTAATCGCTGGTATAACAAATACAGTGGAGTATATATCATCCTAATTAGCGCCACTTTGTTATGAGCAGACGTATCACTTATCATCAAGTGAACGCCCGAACGAACGAATATATTTAAGGAATAATATGGAGTGCACCAAAGACTGCAACAGATTTGATAGACTATAAATCTTTGTAAGAGAACATCGATTCCTACCAAGGATGTTCGCTTGGCTATTGATATGAAATAATCGATATATCGATTACAATCGAATGATAAGGAACTAGATACAATTGTAGCGATATCAACAATAACGCATCCTGAGCATTTTGCGTAAGTACAAGCAGAAGCGAGTCGTCCCTTTCTAAAAACACATGAAACTCCGCCGCCCCAATTAGTGGGGCTTACTGCTAATCCCCACCATACAAACTGAGCGTAATTAGAGAAGCATGTGAACACACAAGCCGCCTGTGTAAGGATTAAGCAAAAACACACTAACGACATTGTATATTTCTTAACGATATCATTGGGAATCTACAACAACCCTAAGTAAACCCTTTGATCGGACATTAACATTAGTAATATTTTAAATCTGGTATACTGTATGGATTATATATAAAGTATATCAGTGATTAAAACATTAAACCAAAAAAAAAAATTATATTACCATCATCATCAGCTGATATATGTCTACGGCTGGACAAAGGCCTACCCCAAAGGTTCCCACATCCATCGAGTAGGGATTTAAAGCATTTTCCACCACGCTGGTCCAATGGGAGCCAGAGCTTCGTCTATTAATTAGCAGGGCTAAGATTCCTCGAGTTGTTACGCGGGAACCCTCACTCCCCTAAATTTATTTTAACTCTTTAATATTTTTTGGAGCTTTAAGTCTATGAGAATTATGACCAGCTCGGTCTAACCTAAATAACTATTTTGTAGTCTTTACTATTAATAGCTAATATTATATTAAACTATTATTTATACTCTTAATCTAAACAAAATAAAATACCAACAATATGGTTATAAATAGTCATTGCTGCTACTGCTGCTGCTGCAGGAATAATAGATTGATCTGTGCGTCTGATGACAGCTTCGAAGTTATCCATAAATATTTTTCTCATAGCTTTAGAAAGTTATAATTATCTTGTTCGCTGTGCTCGTTACCTAACTATAGCTATTATACTATATCTTCTTCTTATAGTTCCTCTCCAACTGGTGAAGGTTGACTATCAGCGTGGTACCTTTCTGTCTCTTGTTCGGCGGAGCAATTCGGACGCCCCAGATACGCCAGTCCCCTCCTTGATATTCCTCAACCATTACTTTATCCTTCTCCCCACCTTTCCTTTTTCAGAAACTTTACCCATTATAATCAGCTGCAGAAGATCATATCACTGAAATAAGAGATTTTACATTTCTTAACCGTAAGCTCTTGATCAATTCGTTGAAGAACACATGGTTACTCTCACCGTCCAGCTAATGGAGAGCATGAGTCTATAAATGAGTTTAACTGGATCACAGTAATGTATGCACATCACTAGTCGGTCTCCGGTAACAGAGATCTACCACCAATATCCATTCCAGGTTAGATATATTAGATTTAGTTTAGTAAAATTTTCAAATGATGGTCCAAATGAAGACGGTTCCTCCAGGCGTCATGAATAATAAAATATTACCACCGAAGATGAAAGGACAAGTATACAAGAACGCAGTCAGGCCATATAGTTATCATGGTAAGAATTCTGGACGGACAACAAGCAAGTCAATGGACTTCACATCTCGGAAATATATGGTCAGTGATATTTACATTCTTCTTCTCACTAGACCTTGTCCCATATTTACTTCCGGTCAGCTCTCCTATCATTCTTCTAAACCCAATTCAAGTCAATTTGTTATTCTTTAGATCTTTATTGATCATCCTAAACCAAGTAGTCGGGGGTCTTCCAGGGCCTCTCTTTTTAGTTTCCAGATCCAGCACTCCCCTGACCATATGCGTTGTTGATCTTCGCGTAACTTGGCCGTACCAGCGCAGCCGTCTCTACCATTTTGTTTTTAACCGGTTTTACTTTAAAGGAACCTCTGACATGTATGCTCTTCACACTGTCTTCTAGGGTAACTCCTCCTGCCCACCCAATCGTACCCATTTCTGAAGTCTAGAGCATCGTAGGTCTTATTGCTGTCTTATAGAGCTACCCTTTTCAGTAATATTCACATTACTAGACGATAATAATGAAACCAATGAAATAGGTTTTACAGCCATGTTTAAAGACCGGAAGACCATGTTATCAGACAGCTTTAAACTTGACAATGGTAAAGCGTAAAAATAGATCTTCCAACATATGACAGACTATATGTTTTAAGAGGAAAAGGACCTTCACATTAGCTGTACCGCAAATTGCGCTTCTTGAAAGCTTAGATCAAAGAAGGCCGGCTTAAAATAATCGAGAATGAAGGTAATGAAGAGTATTATAATTATCATCATCATTTATTCCAATGGATGCCCACTGCTGAACATAGGTCTCTTGTAATGAGTTCCTCAAAAAACACGGTGTTGCGTCGTTTGAATCCTGTAGCTCCTTGCAATTTTTTTTATATCCTTTGTCCACCTAGTTACGCTACGCTTTCCGGCGTAGGGTTAAGAATCTCCGCAGTGGTATAATAGTAATAAAGAAATATCGGAAATGTTTTATGGTATACCTACCTATTCTCCACCCCTGCAACTTCCTTTGGGGTAGGAATTTTGTAAAATGCATTCTTAGCCGATCTATACTCGGCAAACGGAATATTCCTATATTAAAGTCTCCAGGGTAAATAGTTTCATAGATATCATGATGAGATCTAAATAGGTGGAAATTTATTATATATATATATATATATATATATATATATCCCGCCAATCCTCTTTGGGCCAGCATAGTGGGTAATGGCCCAAATCCCTCATATGAACCCCTACAAACGATATCCCCTAGTGCCCAGCGACACTGGCCTTGCTGACTATATGTGGAGATCTTTGGGGTAAGCCTATGATGTCCAGCAGTGGACGTCTATTAGCTGATGGTGTTTACCATCATTGCTACTTCCTACACGGCTAAACAAACTGATAATACTCTATACATACTTAGACTGAATCGTACTCTATAAGGGATTATTATTATTATTATGATAAAGGTTTAATGTTAATTAATAATACTGTCTTCTTAAGTAGCACAACTCGAAAGTGTCTAATTTAAGTTTTTAACAATCCTTTCAGGAGTTCCTTGTATCCGCCTCCGTAGGCGTCTTAAGTAGGAAAGTTATGAAAGAACAAACTTAACAAAAATAAACACGACTCTCGAGAAGCCTCTCTTGTAAACAATTATGACATTATTTGTTAAAGAGATAAAAAAAAATTGTAATAATGTGCAAAAATACCTAGTCAAAGACATCGTCTAGTGAAAAACCTAGGATTTGTTAGTTAGTACTTAACTACTAGAAATCAAATTGTATTCGTAAAGTATAAATATAAAGAGGTTTATGAAGAGTTTCTTCAGACATATTGCTATTTGATTAGTATAGTTTTTTTTTTTCTTCAAAACTAATATGGATATTGAGTCTGAAATAAAGGTATTATTTTTATTATTTTAAATAATAATAAATATTCTATTAAACAATCCCACAACTGGGATTCGGTGTCTACTGCAATAAGGTCAAAGCTTTATACATCAAACGCTTCGTATGGGAGTTAGCTGATGTTATATAGTCTATGTTCTCCCGCGATTTATTGCTTCACCGGAAGCTCAAGCCTAATGGTAGATCCGATCTGCACCTAACAGTCGCGCTCGCCCATAACCAGTACAGCAACGTTATCAGCTCGAGTTCTCTGGAATCAGTATATTAATGTTACATGCGAGTAGATAATCCCTCTGAGTGAGCGCCGTTTAAGACGTCAGAATATCAATGTAAGTAGTTTAATCGGATTTCCGCTTAAGCCTTCGCGCCATCAAATTTAATGAATCATCTAAGTGAAATGAAGCCTTGATTGAACATCGGTGTTCATTAGCAGACTCCTGAATATAATCTTGGATGTTCACTATGCGATCGACGTGGGCAAACGTACTAATGATCTTGAGTAAATATACATTGTTTAGCCACTAGAACAAATTGAGTCTGTGTTCGTCGTCCATCTTGTTTGGTGTTGGAAGGAAATAACTTCAAGAGATGCTTCTGGAAGAAAGTTAGGATTAAGTTAGGTGTAAGGCGTCCCGAGGATGTAAGGGGTCCCGCACAACAGCTCACGGGACTCAAGTCAACCTCACCTGCTCGAGATGCACCCTGCTAATTAAAAAACGAGGCTCTTGGTCCCATCAATCCGTATTACGCCAGCGTGGTGGGAAATGGCCCAAATCCCTCCATATGAATCCCTGTAAACGACGGCCCTAGTGCTCGGCAGGTCGCGTAAGCGTAGGCCATCGCAGGACCGATCTATGTGAGGGTTTTTGGGGGAGGCGTATATCCAGCAGCGGATGTATTGGCTGATGATGATGGAATCTAATATAACCCCTGCAATAGTCACCTTTAGTACGTGAACGCACGAGACCGTACCGATTCGCCTCTACACCTGAGCAAAGCCATCTCATACAATACGAAACCACTTTTCATCTTCTATCCTAAGGACCTCCTATTCCAAGACCTGTGAACATGGAGACTCCTACATGTTCACAGGTCTTGGAATGAGTGTGTGTGACTAACGCAACATTGTTATGAGCAAGCGCATCGTCGCTTCATCTCATAAAAAGAAAAATTTAATACGGGCTTTATAACAGGAACTCTGTAAACTTTTCGTGAACTACTTAGGGGTGGTTTCAAAGAGCTTTATTCTTTTAAATATCGGGTGGAGTTATTTTAAAGTTGAAGCGGGACGGAATAAACCGATAAGCAATAATTCATTATCACCGTTCGGAATGAGGAATTGAAACTTCGGAGATATACATAGCATCCGAAAAGAAGGATCTATCACGAATTATAATCACAAAGTAATCTTCACTTAAGATGTAAATTATAAAAAAAAATAATATTTTATTCAATGATCTAAACAATATAATTTCACAGGATGTCAAGATTATGGGAAAGTGGATGGGTCCATGTTAACCAGTCGGAAATCAGCAATTTTCTGGGGCTACAACTCTGTTTCCGGAAACCGTCGAGTTAGGTACTACCGCAGCTCTTATCACATCCGGAAAACAATAGTGTGCAAATATTACCGTATTCCGGATTGAAGGGAGTTGTAGCTAGTGACGTTATTGCGTTAACGAGACTTAACATCTTTTCTGTCAAGGTGACGAGCGCAACATGGTGCTGTGTATCTCATCCTAACTAGCGCCACGTTGTTATGGGCAGGCGTATCACTTACCATCAGATGAACGTCCTGCTTGGTTCGTCGCTTCGTCGAATAAAGAAATAATGATGCTGTTATCTCGGCAAATAAATATTTATAATGTGAAGATAAGCTCTATCATAAAGTAAATAAGGTGCTATTCTAGATTTATTAAGTTGAACGTTAACTGAATAAGTTAACATGTGGTGGGGATGGTGGGCTGTTCGCGGCAGACGACGCGGCTACGAATTGGAGCCAACAAGACACGTTCGTAGAAATGTAAGGATGCATCTAGCATTTGGCAAACGTGATGGGAAATGGCCTAAATCCCTTCATCTAAGCCCATAGATAGGGCAGCCTCTGATGCCTGACGGAACCGGAGTCCTGACTGTATGGTCACGGGAAACCGCTGGATGCTTGTAGGACCGATCGATGTGGAGATCTTTGGAGAAGGGAATTCAATTTATTAAATAATATGTATTAAAATGTTTATGTACAGAAAATATTTTCTCTTATACTAATGAGATGTTCACTTGATGGTAAGTGATACACTTACCCATAACAACGCATCGCTAGTTAGGATGATATACACAACACCACATCGCGCTCGTCGCCTGTGATATAAGACGTTATATATCATTACTTCAGTAATTTTATAAGCTACAGCGCCTTTCAAACCGGATTACGGCAATGTCTACTACTGTTTTTTGGCTGCAATAAACGCTGCGGTCTATATCAAGAGACCTGACAACAGTGAGATATGCCACCAGTAGTATCTAAAGCGTCACAGTTGTACTGGTGCTGGTGGTAGGTCTCTGTTGCTGGAGACGCAATGCAAACATTACTGTATTCCGGTTTGAAGGGCACTGCAGGCAGTGTATTTACTGGAGTCGCTTGTCGCCTTAATGAACGATGTTAAATCACCCCAGCAATTTCACTAGCTGCAGCACCCTTCAGGATCCAGGACACATAAATATTTACACGGTACCGTTTAGTGGCTGCAATAGATGCTGCGGTGGTACATACCTAGACGATCTCCAGCAGCAGAGACCTAACACCAGCAGAGATGTACGACATGCGCAATAACGCTCTATACACTAGCCGATTCTTTTACCTACAAAGCACTGTCACTTTATATCAATTTCACATGATATTAAGTGACAATGACACCGACTATGTTACAGCTCTTCTTAAACTGGTGATGGGTCTCTATTGTCGGAGCACGTCTGTAATTATAGTAACTGTTATATATCATCCCAACTAGCGACAGATTATTATGGGCAGACGGTCTTCAGCAGCAGAGACATACCACCAGCAGATGGTTGTATATATAAATGTTTGGAAGCTAAGTAAGCCGGTCGTAAAACGTGAAGGTGCTCCGACAGCTGTAAGGGGGCTCAGTATCGAATGTTCCAGGTACAAGGTGGCGTGTTCAGTCGTTTACGAGGCGGCGCGGCTGTTAAGCGAAGCTCTCAAGCCTCCAGCGCGACGAGCGTGTTCACTGCGCAGGATAAACGACACGTCTCCTTGTAATTTATTCCACTCGTAAACATTTAAATGGAATTTAGCTTCTGTGTTCGCGTATTAAGCAATAACAGCGTCGTGTACTACAGCGAAGGCCAAGTTATGATGGTGATTCAAATGGTTACGATACATTTCATTGTTATGGATGACCACATCTATACTAAACTCAGTCCGCTTAAGTTTACACAATTCCAGCTATATTTCTATTATTTAATAAAAAAAAATGTTTTAGATAAATAAAACGTTTATTTATATATATATATATATTTATATTTCAATTAAGCTGGATGTTCACATGATGGTAAGTGATACGCATATAACAACGTGGCCCTAGTTAGCGATATGTATTGCAACACATTGCGCTCGTCGCCTGAGACACGGTGTTGAGCCACGGTACCCCACTAATTATACCTGCTGCAGCGCCCTTCAAACTGGAGTACAGTGATAGCTGTACATTATATCACAGCAGAAATAGGCTCTTTCTTATTTATTTTTTAAAATAAAATTTATTACCGTACAAGCTGAATACCCAGGCTTTCAAGAATATTCTAAGAAATTATTTAATACAATATCTTGATTGTTTTTTATTCTATACAGCCACGAGAGCTCTAGTTAAGATGATATACACAACACCATATTGTACTCATCGCCTTGAGTGATGAAACATTAAGTTTCGTTACTCCTATAATTTTAGTGTCACGCCCTTCAAACCGGAACACACTACTGTTTGACGGCGGGAATAGGTGCTGCTGGTACCTACCTACTTGGTCTCCAACAACAGACACCAGCAGCAGCTTCTTTATCTTTCGATCGGCTCATGGATATTATACATGTTTACGTTGTATATAAAGATAATATAGAGCCGAGTAATCCAGAAAAGCCGAGAACAGGAAGAGGAAACAAATACTTGCGGTTAAGATGTAACACTGAACGTTGCAGGTTTATACGGCGGCCATATATTTAGACGTTTATGAGTGGGTGGCGTGTGCTGAGCGGGTTTTTACGAGCTGCACGAATTACTCGCTTAGTTTAGCATAAGCGATACACGGCTTAAGTAAACAATGAGCACTCTTCACTACTACGAACGCTTAACTTACTAAGCGAAGCCAGCGCGACTTAGTTTTACAATAGCAAACTTCGCGATTAACTACCCCTAGAGTCTCTTAATAATATTACCTTAATCATCACTAGCTGATAGACGTCCACTTCTAGACGTAGACATCCCCTACAGCCCTATAGTCCCGGGCTAGTAAGAATAGGACTAAAGTAAGCCTTGCTGTCGTAGAAGTCGACTAAAAGGGTACAGCAATTTCGAAGGCCTTGAAAGTGGGAGCCCTTATAGTTTAACAAGCGAACCTTCATATGGCTGAGCGATGGTACCTAGGAGGGTTAGGCTCCTCCTCAAACACAAAGGGTAGAGTGGCACCGATGCATTCTATAAAAGATCTCGGAGCCTCTCCGAACTGATGCAGACCACCGAAGGGGTTTTAATGAGTAACAATCTTATATAACCCTGACATCCCCTCTAGAAGTTTTCTACTTCGAAACCAAAACGCCTCCTTAAAGTTTCTGATCACTTACCATCAGGTGAACCCCTGGTTCACTTCGCTGCTTAAAAATAACCCACAACAGAGTATTCTTGCTGATGCATTTACTTAGAACTTTCTTAAGATTTAATTCACATACTGCAGTTAGAGAAGACCAAAAATAACAATGCCCATTAATTGGTTTAAATTTAACTGTAAGTTACAATATGGTTTAAACAAACCATTAGAATAACTGAACGAACTAATTGCATTTAGTTTGGATGGAATAATGTTTGCTTTGCTCCGTTCCACCATCAGAGGCGGTTCGGTTACAGGATCAATAGTATTATTACGATGTGAATAGATATCTACTTTCAACGGATGGACGTCCACTGCTGGACATAGGTCTCCTGGTAATGTGTTACTCAAAGCACGCTCTTGGGCTGTTTGAATCCGATCAAATCAAATCAATCAAATCAAATAAGTTTAATTGCGAAAATGTGATCGCAAAATACAGATGGTTATAGCAGAACAGAGAGCGTACATTCCACTTATTGTAATGCATGCAATAGTTTAAGTATACGCTAAGTTTATACAGCACCGACCCCGATTTGTTGGGGTAGTTTTAAATTAATTCGTAGGCAATGTTTTTAATTCGTTCGGTATTGCGTCGTGGATCGTACCGGCCGTGACGTAGGCATTGCGTCTGAACATTACTGGGAGACACTTTAAGTACATAAGTTAGTTTATTTAAGTACCGAGATGGGTTCCTTTTTCTTTCTGTACATAAGTGAAAATATGAAGGATATTTCTTAACGAATAGGCTTATGTCACGGATATACAATGAAGGCAGCGCCAATATATTTAATATTTGAAAAAGGGGTCGGCAGCTAACGAATGGCCTTGCGCCACAAACACCACGAATGCATTTTTTCTATATTTTGAACACAAATGACTATTCCATACGGAAGTACCGAGGACACGTATCCACGGTACGTGATCAGCACCGCTTCCTTCGACACAGTCAGTTGGAGCCGCCTCAGCACGCTTCAGGGGTGATAGGAGCCAGGGCCACGTTTGTTGATTAGCAGGTTGCACCATGAGCACGTGAGGTAGACTCAGGTCCGTGAGCGGCCATGATACGGAATTACATTTGAGATTTTCACTTGAAATTTGGAGAAAATATTCCTGTCCGGCAACACGGAGCCCACCAGGCTATTACCCGTTACTGACACCCCTACAACTACCTTTGGGGAAGCAGTTTTATAAAATCTATTTCTAGCATACCTCTAAATAACATATGTGTATATATATATACCGAAACAGGAAAGAATATATACCTTCAATATGATGCCCACGGTCGCATTTTACTGTTGCTCTGGAATTCTACCTGATACTCTAAAGCCGCATTGGTCACGGATAGTCCGGTTTCAATGAGATTTTTCTCCAACGACCACTAAGATATGGAATGAACACTATGCTGAAGTTTTCCCAAACAGCTACAGAGTGGAGTCCTTTAAAAAAAACATATAAAGTTTCTTTGAGAGATGCGATGATGCTTTCAGTACTGGCGTCGAAAGACTATAGTTAATGCTTACTGTTGGGATTACTTATATAAAAAAAGAAGACGTAAAAACAACAGCAAGTATTATTGTAAAATATGAAGCATAGAAGAGAAGGAACTTAGGCAGCTATCCACAAATGCGCGAGTAAAGCAAATATCAACATAATACGGTGCGATCCAATCAAGGATAATGCCGGTTATGCTTCTAACTCGGTAAAAGGATTGTCGTGTTCATACGTCTTTCATTTTATTGCTCGCAATCATAAGGGGAAATGTGAGGTTGTTTATCCAAGTCCATTTACTTCTATTCTGAACGCTGCTATGGTGTTTTATGGTGTTCCGACTATAAACATCAGCTCATTGGTTTTGATTAAAACGCCTTGTACCGTATGGTCGTAGACGCGGATTGAACTATGTGAAACCGGGCCAGGTAATTGTTAGTGTCCAATATTTCCAAACTTTTGTGGATCAAACAAAATTCAGCAAGTCCAGATTCTGGATCATATTGCATCAAGAAAATTTCTTACAGGAAGTTACATGGTTATAGAGTATTCTCATGATGCATGTTCAACCGACAGTCCAAAGGGTTGCTAGGTCGACGACTGATAAGGCTGTGAGGCAGGTTTAATAGCGGAAAGATGCCGAAGGTTGCAAGCAGTTTAGGACCTATCAGCTTGGAGATTTTCGAAAGAATCCCATGTCCAGCCGGGAGCATTAACAGCAAATAATATTCAACCGGAAATACATAAAGTATTTTACAAAGCTAAAGAGGAGATGAGGTAAAATCAATATTAGACAGAATTTATTAGTTTTCCAAAGTTGGTAACGCACGACACGATCACCATTGATAATATTATTGACAAACCTATTTCCCGGAAGTAAACAAAACAAGTATACTTCCGTGAACGTAGAGGAGGGAAACAAAGCCTCCAAATCGGGCTCGGTATTGAACGATGCCGTTTACACTAGGACGTATTTAGGAGGTATTTAGGACGCCGTTAACGAGCTGAGGCGGATGTTTTCCGAGTTTTACGAGCTGACGGTGTTACGGGCTCAGTTAAGCGGAAACGGTAAACTGATTAACCGCAATCTTTTGAATATAACAAACATAAATTAAAGCGACATAGGTTAGTTCAACAAAAGAGTAATCAGACAGTCGCTAGATTAAAGTTTAAACTAGTCCTTTTAGGACTAGAACACAATCTAGTTTTATCAGCAGTAAAATTGAGATGTCCTAATATTGTGATACAGATTAAAGGTTAGATTAGTTAATGAACTTAAAATGACTTAAAAGCGAATCTTTTTGACATGAAACAAACTTTCCGGATGTTATATCTTACTTTGAAGTAATAACCATCTGTAATATTAATAAATTTAGTGAAAAGATGGCTAAATGTTCAAAAACGATTATAAACATTGTTACAATTATTGTTGAATAAATACTAGATGATGCTGTTCATGTTTCAGGATGAAATTTTATGGATTCCATCTCATAGTCGATGATGATTATAAATGTGGACGCTACAGCTAAATTCTCATTTTGAGTGGAGTGTTAGTCTAATCCAAACCATCTTATGAGCCGTATCATTGTGAACTTGACCAGGAAAATCCTCACACCCTGTTTTTATAAATTCCAAGAGCTTAAGATCAAAAGCGATTTTTATCTTACGTTAAAACAATACTATGAATAATAAACTGATGTAACAGTAACATTGAAGTAGTTAAACATGTTGAAACGGAAAGTTAAGTTAAAATCGGTGGATCTTAACTAAAAAAATGCAGATGAGGATAACGAAACAGCTGAGGGGAAAGAATAATAACGTTGCTTCTGAATTTGAACTGAATTAAGCACAGCGATTACTGATGAAGTGAAATATTAAGTAACAATTCATGCTTAACTTGCAGTAGTTTAATTTAACTGCGATAACAATATGTTAATGGATTTTGTTATATGGAGAGGCTGTGGTAGGAAATTAAAATGGCGCATTTAAAGATCTTATTGTGATCTTGTGATCACTTTTTTTATACCATTTAGGTGGCAATGCGACCCGCGTGATGTTGAGCGGTAACCGCAGCCTGTGACCGCCAGTAACACCAGAGGTATCACTGGGCGTGTTGCCGACCCTGCAGAAACCTTTTCGCCTTTTTGGAAAACTCCATATTGTGACCTTTAACCACGAGGCAAATATATTCCCCAGGTCCGTTTATTTCATGTATCAACCATTAGTCTAGATCTTCGACGACTAGCTACATGTGCTTCTTAATGGTTGTGACCAATACCCTGCTAATCAACAAACGGCTTCCACCAAACCGCACTGGACTACTGTGGAGGGCAATGACCCAAACCTCGGATATGAATCCCTTTTTTTGTCTTTGAGGAGGAATCTTCGAAAGATACCCTGCTTCTGAGGAAAGTCAGGGTTATGTGACTCTTACTAAAACCCATTCGGTGCTCTGCATCAGTGCATTCGGAGAGGCTCCAGGACACCTTATGGAACACACCGATTCCCCTCTACATTTGTGTTACGCGTCTCTGAGAAGCTTAAACCTCCTAGGCATCATCGCTGGGCCATACGCTCTCAACACCCCCGAAACTCCTACACCCTTTCAGTCGTCTTCTACGGCAGGCAGGGCTTACCTTAGTTCTACTCTCATTAGCCCGAGACGCATATGAGTCCCTACCCGATCGATATAGTTATATTTGGGGGAGGCCAACATCCACCAGTGACTGATGATGATGATGATATTTGTATATAAAAAAAAATAGTTATATTCACACAGAGCTACGGTAGTACTTACACGGTCTCCGGAAACAGAAACCTGTCGCCAGTAGAAAAAAAAACAGGAAGCATCATATTATATAGGTTAGAATTTCTATATATGTATCAGCTTGTGTACAGACATGATATGGGTTAAATAAATTGTACCCTTGTCACCGGAATGACGTCTTTATACGTCATTTTTTTGTCCCTTGTCATAATTAAATGTGTCAGGTTCTATTAAAATAGAAATACATATATAGATACCAGAAATTCAATATATATGAGATTTCCTCTACTCTGCGTAATGTTCGGGCAATCACCTGATGTTAAGTGATACGCTCGGCCATAATAACGCGGCGCTAGTTAGAGTGATATACACAGCACTACATTGCGCTCATCGCCTGGAGACAAGGTGTCGAGTCTCGTTACGATACCTGTTATCAGACCGTGGAACGGGGTCCACGAGCTCAGTATCAGATGATCTGTAACAGTCAAAATGACCACCAGGAGCTACACTTCTTCAGAGAATAGAGAGACCTCTGAAAAGGTCTCGTGTAGTGATTGACGACTGTGACATGTTTCACATTTGCATATATATCATCATCAGCCGATGGACGTCTTTTGCTGGATATGTCCTCCCCTAAAGATTTCCACATATCCACATTATCAGGGTTCTCGCGATTCTCACCTGACCGTTGGTCCACCTTGTCGGAGGCCTCCCAACACTACGTCTACCGCTACCCTGGCGCCACTTGAGGACTTTACTGCCCCATCGGCCGTCAGTCCTTCTAGCAATGTGCCCTGCCCTCTGCCATTTAAGTCCATCAATCATTTGGACTATGTCGATTACTTTAGTTCCTCTGCGGATCTCCACAATTCTGTTTCGATCCACTCATGCGTGTTGCCAATGCTGACATACGGATCTGAGACGTGGCCCCTTACTATCGGGGCTACGCCTGAAATAACATATGTATAATTTAAGTTATTTTAAGTCATTATAAAGCCATAAAGTTCCCGTTAATGAACAGTTGGCATGTTTATAATTGTCTCTACTATGGTAGAGTTTTATTATGGCTCGGTTGTTCGTTAGCGATCGAAACATTATCAAACTATCGTTAGACTATAATAGTGTAGGTCGTTGGCGGTCAGGATCGGGGTTCTCATCGCCTTCTAAACGACTCTCAAGAGGACAATGGCTGGACGTGACCTCTGGTTGATAGGGGCTGCATAAAACAGACGCCGGGGCGGGCTATTCCAGCATAGCGTTAGAAAGGCCGCGATTGCGTTCCGAACGGAGATCCCGTGACCTCTCCAAACTCCGAAGGGGTTTTAGTGGGTAAAAATCTCCACATAAATCTGACTTCCCTCCAGAAGACAGAGTATCTTATCAAAGATTTCCCCTCCGAAAATAAAGAAAAAAGTGAAAGGTGTATAACCATCTGACATCTACCTGTCGGTTACCGTGGCGTGGTTGGATGTACCATAACCACCACAACGCCCATTTCCATCGTCAAACAGCAGTGAGTTAACATTAATATACTTAAATATGAGAAAGCTGTAGACAGGGTTGAGAAAGATGACGTCACAAGATTAAATCCATTACGTATATTAGTATAATACAGCAAACATCAAAGTGTAGCTTGATGAACGTATAATCAATACTAAATTACTTCCTTTGTGAAATTGTTGAATAGCATCCGATATATATTAGGTCCTTACATATGAAATGGGTGTTCTGTAAGGGAGGGATATAATTATTATTTTTTTGTAAAATGTATTTAATTAATCAAAGTATGTACCGTTGTTATCTATGCACTTTTGCTATCTCATAGGTAGTTCATTGATCCCTTTACTAAAAAAACCACGGGGGCGAGAATCAATAAACTCTTTGACGGCGGTTTGGACTGCCGCAATGGAGTTGAATTTTTTTCCGGGTAAAAAGTTTCCAAATCCCGGAAAAAATGGTAATCTGTTAGGGCAAGGTCCGGTGAGTACGGTGGATGTCGCAGACATTCCAATTGCAGCTCATCTAACTTAGTGGTTGTTTGTTGTGCAGTCTGTGGTGGTGGTGTTACGTTGTCGTGAAGCAGCAGTGGCCTAGAGCGATTGATCAATCTCAGTTGTTTAGCAGCTAGTTCTTCATTCATGGTCTGCAGTGGCTGACAATAGATATCTGTCGTAATCGTTTGGCCAGATTTAAGAAAGCTGTAGTGAACGACACCGGAGCTAGTCCCACAAACACTCACAAGTAACTTTTTCTAAGTCAATTTTCGCTTAGGACAGGATTTGGCTGGGTCTCCAGGGTTCAGCCATTGCGACGAGCGCTACCGATTATCGTGCAGTATTCACTTTTCATTACAAGTAATGATTCGATTAAAAGTAAGACAGCAGCAGCAGTCGACGCGTGTTCGCAAGTTCGATTCACTCAATACATGAGGTACCCGTCGTTCAAGTTTTTTTACTTTCCCCATTTGCTTCAAGTGGATTAATACAGTTTTGTCACTTACCCCGAAGCCTGCAGCTATCTCTGAAGTGCTTTGTGATGGATCCGCTTCTACAATAGTCTTTAATTATTCCTTTTCCACTTTTGTCTCCGGCCGTCCACGGGGTTGGTTCTGAACGTCGAAATTTCCAGAACGACAACGTTGAAACCAAAAACGTACCGTGCTTTCTTTTGCAACACCAGCGCCGTACACATCATTAATCCTTCGAGCTGTTCCTGCAGCACTGGTACTGGTGCCACGGTAGAGCTCGTACTCGTAAATATACCGATATTTCATAGTTTTCCATTGTGCGGTAATAAGGGACGACAAAGAAAAATATAATTAGGAAAAAACAAATGAATGACTGTTTCCAAAACTCAAATGTAGCAGCTAAAGGAATTTATAAATTTGAATTTGGAATTCTTAACCAAAGAGCAGATATTTCAGATCAAAGTGGTCAGTACGAAAAAACGCTAATTTCATATGTAAGGACCTAATAATAGTAAGTAAATTTAATATGTATATTAATTATCAATTTCGTTCACGATGGTCAGCATCTACCATCAGACCACCACGTAGATGTAAGTCTTGGTGGTGCATTAAGATGATGAGCACAGCACCACATTGTACTCAACGCTATGTGATATAATATGTTAGGTGTCATTACCTCAATTATATCACTAGATATAACGCCCTTTAAACAGGAACACAATAACCTCTGCACAGTACCGTCTGGTGGAAATAGGAGCTGGAGTAGCACCTAAGCGGTCTCCAGCAACAGCCACCCATCACTGGTCTTTCTACATTATGGCTGAACACGTGCCGAGTAATTGCTCTCGTTTATACCCTCAGTATCTGCTACCAGACCAATCCGTAATTACCTTCCCTCATGGGTGTCCTTATTGAGCGTTACTGATCCTTACCGAAAGCCTACAAACCGGAAGATCCTTTTGATCGCCTCCTATACGTAGCTATCTTATTCTAATTCTTAATAGCTCCAAGCTATGAGGCTGTATAGTATGAGAGATTTATCATTATAAATAACCACATATTTTATTAAATAGGGTGAGATATAAAAAGGGGTTGTAAAGCTATATTATTATACCCTATTAAAGCTTGAAGATTTGAATAATATTTGTAATTTTTTTTATTTATTTAATCGATATATAATTTATTCAACTGATGGTGGACGTGGCGTTAGGATGATATACACTGCACCTCATTACGCTCGTCGCCTTAGACATGAGATGTTGACTCTCATCCCAGTAATTATATTGGCTAGAATGCCGTCCCGGAACCGGAACAGAGTAAAGTTTGCACAGTAATGTTGCAGATAGAAAAAGGAACTGCGATGGTACCTACCTATACGGTCACCAGCAACAGAGACACTACCACCAGTAAACGCAATACACTACATAGAAATTCACAAAGCCGGATGGTTCTCCGTTAGTTACGATCACCATAAATCAGCGCTCTATGAAACGGCGATGGAAAAATTATTGACGATCCGGACTACCGGGCCCTGTGTAATACGTTACGTTAATAAAAATTGAAATATTTCACTGCAACAAGCAATTTATTGACTGAAAATGAACGTATGCCTGCTGCTACCCTGCAAAAGGACCCTCGACATATTGGACATCAGTTCTATTTGTGCACTGCATTCTTTTACCGGAAGTACGTCTATTTTTTTTATATCAATATTACACTTTTTTTCACATATTGGTAAGTTACACGCCCGTCAATAAAAACGGCAGATATTAAGGATGATATACACTGCACCATATTGCGCTCGTTGCGATACTTAAGATTTGTATTTGTGATGTTGTCCGGTTTGTAGGGCTCTGTAGTTAGTGAAATTACTTAAGTAACGAGACTAAACATCTTATGGCTTAGGCGAGGAGCGCAATGAGGTGATATGTATAACATCCCAACTAGCGACACATTGTTAAGGGCCGGCGTATCACTTACCATCAGGTGAACTTCCCGTCTCGCAGCTAAATTGTATAAAAAAAAAGGTTTTCTTCAATAACGTTTAATAAAGATTATGTAGAGAAAGATTGAAAGAATAAAAAGGAAGTAAGTGAAAACTCGCCGTCGGTTAAAAATGACGCAGCTTCCTCTGAAGCTGTAGATAGGGCGGGATGGACTGTGGAGACTTTCATTTAATATCGGGCCCCGAGTTTCCTGACCGCGGTGCAGATTTTAAATCTATTATACGCTCCTTACTTACGGCCAACTATAAATCACACGTTCACCTTGTTCTAAGTGATGGCGATCGAGATATTATTGATGGAGCGGAACGCCGTACCAGCGACCGAGTATCCGAAGGAACTTTACATTTTTATTCAACAAAGCAATGGAGCATAGACCATGACAATATGACGCTAGTAACTCCTCAGTAATTTCACTAGTTATAGCGTACTTCAAACCGGAACACAGTAATGTTATCACTCTACTGTTTTTCTGATACTTATCTAGACGGTGTCCTGTGACACAAACTTACCATCAGTAGTCTCTCTATTATTTTGCTTGCATCAGAAGGGGAGATGAATACCCCTAATTTTTAGTATTGAGTACCATACCATTTAAAATTTACCATCCCATGGGTTTCTCACACTCATCATCAGCATTTCTTAATCCACTATTAGATATATACCTTCCCCGATGTCTTTCACCAGATACGGTTCATAACTCTTCTCAACCAACCACTTCCGAACGTTCTTACTATTTCCTCGGTACAATTCGAGTGAGGGCGTACTAAACTCCTGCATCTGGTACGCGGCGTCCACTCCAAGACTTTCCTCCCCCATTGGCACGACTGACACGATAGACATGGCCGGCCCACTACCACTTCAGCTTGAGAATTTTGCAAGCTACATCGATCACGTTAGTTCTTCATCGAATTTCTTCATTACGGATCTTGCCTCTTAGAGAAATGCTACTCATAGGTCTCTTCATCGTCCTCCATTCCAAGATCTACGCGACTGAATCGGTGGTCCATCGCGACGGTCACCTGCCATCTCTCTGCGCTGTAGATGAGGATAGAGAGGACTTACCCGTGTTAACTCAAAATCAAGAGTCTTTCTACTAGAGACCAGTAAATTAAAAATACATGAACTACATTTCGATCGATTGTTTACAATAGCAAATAGTTAAAACGTCATTAATTACGCATTAATTATAATATATTGCATTATTGTGCTTCATCAATGATTCAATATTTCACAAACGAATCAATTTGTAACACACAGCGAAGTAGTTTCACAAAGGGCGTGAATTAATATTCATACAGCTCTCATCAAGATTCACTTTGATGTATGTATTATGATAACACTAACACACACACACACACACACATCCATATACACTGAAAATCCGCGTGTAATGTACGAAGAGCCATTACACCCGCTCAAAGTCACTGTATGCTGTTCTCGCTGGAGGAGTCATCGGACCTTTATTCTTTGAAGACGTCGCGGGCCAAACGGTTACTGTGAATGGTGAGCGTTACAGAGCAATGATCAACGAGTTCTTTTTGCCGCAACTTGATGAATTGGGATTGGAAAAGATGTGGTTCCAACAGGACGGTGCAACGGCACACACTGCACGTGCCACAACCGATATGCTCAAGGATGCATTTCCCGGGTGCCTAATCTCCCGTTTTGGCGATTTCCACTGGCCAGCAAGATCGCCCGATTTGACCGCTGCAGACTGCTTTTTGTGGGGCTTTTTGAAGTCGCGGGTTTATGTCAACAAGCCTCAGACTCTTGCAGCTCTTAAAGACAATATCCGTCAAGAATGTGAGGACCTATCGCCGGAAGTTTTGGCCAAAGTGATGGAAAATGCCATAAAAAGGGCTCAAATGACAATCAACTGTGGCGGTGGCCATTTACATGACATATTCTCGACTTGATGTAAAAATAATTAAAAAAGACCAAATAAAAATAATCCACGAGAAGAATCAAAGTTTTTCATTTTTTTTTTAAATTACAGCCAAAAAACATCCGAAGGTTATTTTTGCGCCACCTTGTATGTATACATATACACAGTAAAGCCATTAAGTTATGTAAAACCATATAAAGTATCATGTGTAAATTATATCTTATATACAATTAAGAGGTCATGATACCTCAGTGAGGTATTCACACGTTTTGTAGTCCAAGGTTCGATTTCTATTTAGAATGCTTCTAATGAAGGAAAATAACGAAGAAACCGACCGATCTTCTAAAAACAACAGTATATGCGACATGGTGAGCGAAGGCCATAAACGATAGAAGAGCCTATATAAGTCCAGTAGCTTTTCCTCGCCTGCTTTGCTGGACTTAACACCCCAGTAATCTTCTAGGGGTTGCATTTCATAAAATCCATTCGCAACTGACCTACACTTGGCAAGTGGTATATTCCAAATTCCAAGTCTCCAGGACGTATACATGCTATTGAGGAGACAAAGCAGCATACAGCCTATTTGATGGTAAGTTACCAAAACTTATCAAACGCCTGGGTAAGAAATCCTTAACTTTATAAACCATTCATCATCAGCCGATAGACGGTTACTGTTGGACATATGTCCCAAAAATCTCCACACTGATTGGTCCTGCGTTGTTCGCATCAAGCAGCTTCCCGCAACCTTCACAGCAGTCATCATGACCTCTGTTACCGCCGGCCACTAGAGCCGTCCTATGCAAGGTATTCAAATGGAGAGCTTGCGCCATTTCCCACCGCGCTGGCCCAATGCGTGTAGGTAAGAACCAGAGCCTCGTTTATTGAGTAGCAAGGGGTACCACGAACAGAGTGATGTTGACTTCGAGTCCCCTGAGATGTTGTTAAGGGGTAAAAATAAATAATAATAACCCTTTATTCTTCCACATTTAACCGAGTGCTGCTTTAACTGACGTTTGACGTGCAAATTGTTGCCAAGTTTATTTGACAGGCGAAATGTTAATCTCGCGCCTTTACTATTCATAACTCCCGCTCGAGCTCTTAGCAATATTAATTTTTTAATACGATACGAGCACGTATAACGGAAATGTTTATTTAACACTATACTACACTTCCGACTTTCTGTGCATTAAATATTTTATCACTATAATGCACAGTGATAATATTAATCTTATTAGATTGTCTTAACTTATTGCCGGAGTATATTAACCTACAGCATTGTACAAACAGCAACACAGCAGCATAGCACAGCATCCTTATTTATATATTATATTATATATCTGTAATAATATTTCAAGGAAACAATACAGGTTTCAAAGACATAATCTAGATTTTTTTTACTCAGAAACGACACTCATAAGAATATAGTGCTCGTTAGAATAACTGCACTACATTGTGCTCGTCGCCTTGAGACATAAGATGTTGTATCTCGTTACCCTAGCAATTACACTAGCTACAGCGCCCTTCAAACCGTAGCACAGTAATGTTCGTCTACTACTGTTGGTCGTCTGCAATAAACGCTGCGGAAACGGTCTCCAGCGACAGTGGATTTTCACCCACAGAAACCCCTCGGTGGGTCATTATCAGTGCGTTGTGGGAGGCCCTAGGATCTCCTATAGAACGCACCGGTGCCTGCCGGCACTATTCCTAAAGCAGGTTCTAGGTTACCCATTCAACAACCTCGGTTTGGTACAAGAGCTAGACCACCTCCCACTTGTCATCCATTCCCCTGGCAACAGAGATTTACCACCAGCAAGCTCTTATGTTCCTAAAATTTAATAAGCTGCTGTATCTTATATGGAAAAAAACAACCCTGTCTCTTTTGCATAATATAACCAATTATTTATGTTTTTTATATAATTACAGTGACAAATTAAAAACTAATTATCTCCCTTACTTTTTTGATGGCGCTACAACCCTCCGTGGGTCTTTGCCTCGTGTACAATTCTTTTTCAGACATCACTAGCTCTCTGCCTTTTTCCTCCGTCCACCAAACCTTTACATTTACTATGGTCTTCTTCTAGCCATCTACTTCTAATCGAGCTGTATAATAAAGCACCAGCTCTCACCAGCACCGTTGAAGAGAAACGATTTCCTTGATTCATTAGGCCTTTATTTGGTATTCTTTTCTATATAAAGTTCATTGTCTTCCTTCTTTATTTCTCTTATGCTAATTACGAGCAGCTGGAAATTCTTAGTAATATATTAAACTTTTTTTTATTATTCTTAATTAAGTCTTGTTCAATATTAAATAATCATCAATTAATCAATAATAATTATTAACACGCCTAACAATATAAAGTTGCATGAGACGGATCTAATACAGAGAATTAGTTGTTAAGAAGCTTCTGTTGTGAGGCTAAAAAAATCATATTATAGTATTTATAAATAAAATACTTTCCCCCCAGGTTCTATTGCTCACTATAAAACAACGAGTAAATGAAAGGAAAATCCATAAAGTCACCCCTCCTCGTACTATGAAAACGGCTGTAAATCTCCCGTCCCTCATATGTCAAAGTGTCAGAAACAAAGTCCTTCAATTATTACTATAATATCTTTGACGTACCCCCACAGGCACCGGGGATTATTTTTCGATTATATCAATGACACGCATTAGCTGAATCGATTCACAAAGTGGCAGCGATTCGGTGATGGATCGACTTTTTTAGATTTATGTTTACAAAGAATAATGTTACCTAACACCAATGAACTGATGGGAAAAATAACCACATTCGTACTCTTCCTAGATTTGAAGCCAACAATATTACTGTAGCAAGAGATATCAATTCCAACATTTGCTAGAGGAGAAGAGGGAGAAGATTTGAGAATATATTTACTGCAAAATTTATAATTTTATTATAGTAATCAATTCGGTATAGAACTGTTGTCTATATAGATATAGGAGATATCCGAAGATTCATAAACTGATCACGAGATCTCCGAAACTGGAAGTCGTAAACATTCAAAATTCGGCCGAGATATTGCTTTTGTCCTTTAGAGATTACCGAAGAAAGGATTTTACAAAATTCCTTCCCCAAAGGGAGTTGCGGGGGTGTTACAGCAAGTTATATAATATTTTTTGCTAAATAAATGTTAATCACAGCTATGATCCGATATACTTCTTTCAACTCACAGAAACGATGTAGTTTATCTACATTTCACCACGATGGTATCATTTACCATTAACTAAGCATTTTTACCATCTCGTCCAATGGTAACACAGAAGATACTCCCTTACACATGATCTTCGTGCAGACTACACCTTCAATGTACGTATAAAATATCTCGGCCAATATCTGAGATGGAGTACGAGATGACGGGTGACTAATGAACGTATCTCCTAACGTTAATGAAGTCCCATTGTTACATCGTTTATAACCAAACACGTGTAAGCTTCTATCCACAGAGGAAGAATTTTTAAAGGAGAAGGCAAAAAGGTTTAATATTTTATATCTTTATGGGAATATATACCAATATATTTGAATAAACGAAATACTATTTGTAACTGGAAGACATATTCTCATCTACGCCTTCAGCGAGCTCTAAAAGACGACTATGAGAGAATCGTTTATAGAAAATTACCAGCAACTATTACCAGCGTAAAATGTTTAGATTAGACAAATACCTTCTTTCGGTTAGTATTCTAATCATCAGAGAACTTCTATGGGCTAAAATGAAATTAAATAATAAATCTAAAATTATTCAAATCTTTGGCAAATTGGCTCCGAATTGTACCAATTAACATATTGTTGCTCCGTTTCTGGACAAGTGAGCGTTTTTGTTAGTTATTACTTTCTACATTTTATGGTACGAAATATAATAAGCAAGAATTGACTATTAGCTATTCCCTGCTTACTTTGTTGGCCGTAATATAGAATTATATTTGAAATTTAGATTTGAAATTTGTCAGAAATATTGCTCGGCGGCAACTCCTTTTGGGGATAACATTTCTTAAAATTCCGTCTCAGCAAACCTTTACTCGGCAAAATGAATATTTTTACCAAATGTCTTATGGTTCCAAACAAATCGTGATGAATCTTTACATAGGCGGAAGTATCTTATATATATATATATATATATATATATATATCGTCAATGAAGTTCTGTCATCAGCGAATTTACTTTCCCCACATATATTAAATCGACTGCAAATATAAACTGTAAACTATGTTATTAAGCGCGAAGTCAATTTTTCACCGTTTTCTATTCAGCAAAGCTAGAATCTCTTTCTTCTCAAATTTATCGTATCAACATCTTTAGCAAGTCTAAATCAACATCGATTCAGCAGTTTTGTAGATACAGTACCATAAACAGATACACGAACTCACACATTAAACTATAACTCTCTTCTACGAGAGGTTTATAATTCATGGAACAGCAACGAGCATAAAAATAAATTCCCAGTTTCTTGCCTAGTGTTTTAAATAGCCACGCTGTTCTCAACCTGAATGTGTAACTGCGGGTAAAGGAGGTCAACGACTGTGCGGCAGATGAGCACACCCATTCACCTGCGTGCGGTCGACCATCTTTATACTTGGAGACTAACTGCTGGTTATTCATGAACAACCTCATAGCGTGACAAGATGTAAATGCTTCATATCAAATCATAATATGTATATAATTATATATATACCCTTCAGTATAGTTATATGAAACAAATCATTATTAGAACACTTCAGTCCTTTTGTAGTCGACAAATAGCAATGTGCAAACATTGCTGTGTTCCGGTTCGAACGGTGCTGTAGCTAGTGAAATTACTGGGGTAAGAAAACATCATATGTCTCAAGGCGACGAACAGAATGTATTGCTGTGTTTATCATCCTAATAAGCGCTACCTTATTATGGGTAAGCGTATCACTTACCATAAGGTAAACGTCTTGCTCGTCTCGTCGCTTCGTCGAAAAGAAAAAGAAACTGTTTATGATATGCTATATATGGACCTTTATAAGACACGTAGGATTAACTTATCCTTCATTAGAATCTTAATGCACTAAACTATAGTTTTATGAACAAAAACTGTTTCGCGGCCGACACAGGCGCGGCGGTGATACATGCCTTTTTTTTCTTATCGAGAGAAAATATTTTAAAAATATACCCTGCTTCTGGAGGATAGACAAGGTTATATGAGATTTATACCCACGAAAACTTCTTCCGTCATCCTCAGTATCTTGCTGAAGGCTCGTGACTTCCTACAGAACGCACCGGTGCCTTCCGGTACAAAGCTCAGAGCACGTCCCAGGAGAAGTTTTAGTTCTTCTTAGCACCCTCACTTGGGTACGATAAACACTAGACTACTACTTGCTTGTCGTTCATCTCGAGCTCGTTTAGTAAACAATGAGGGCCTCAAAGCCCTCGAACTCGAAAACCATTTTAATCGCCTTCTACGACAGGTGAAGCTTACGGTGGTAACTATCTAGACGGTCTCAAGCAACAGAGGTCTACCACAAGTTAAATTAAGTAATTTTCCCACTGCTGGGCTCTTACTCAATAAACTTAGATTAAATACAATAAATCCCCCAATGATTTCAACAGCAGTATCACTCTGTACTGCATATTTCATTGTCATTAATGCGCCGTTTAAACGCTCGCGTAACGGTGCCATGTTTAACAAAGTGCACCCATCGTTCACTTTTTATGTCGCGAATAAAATATATGCGGTGCAATTAAAAAAAAACATGATATGTACATATTAGGCACAAACGATTAGTTTTTTTTATTAATATTAAGCTATAACTTAACCTCAATTTAATATATTAAGCAACGAACACAAATGACGTGAAGTACTCCCGTATTCACTGAATCTTAATAAACAATAATTTTATCTTCATATATAATAACTATCGTTATTCATATAACAATTATTATTATTCATTATCATCATTATTTCAACCGATGGTCGTCGACGGTTTTGGGCTGTTAGAATTCAGTGGCTCCCGGCGTTCTTTTTCTATGCTCTATCCACTTAGAGAGGAGTCTACCAACGTCATGTCACTGTAGTCCGTCTGTCTTTTTTATTATTATTATTAATAACATTATAACTACGTAATAACGGTAATTATTCGGTTATCTAGCACTAATTAGATATGACAATTTGTAAACACTTAATATTAAGTTATCCGCCGTTCGCTCTTCGTCATGTCAGATCGTCTTGAAGGCGTGTGACGTAAGAAAACTTTTAGTAAATGTAATAAATCATCTTAAATACAATCTGTCCGGAGTGACGGACCAATCGAATTATATTAATGTAATAAAATGGCGCTTTTATAAAATCAATGAAGCTCTGGATATCTTCTATACATCTCTCTCCTTTTCTGTCTCTCTCTATATATATATATATATATATAGGCGCAAATATTTTACATCGTTAAAAATAAATATTCGAATAACAAAAATTCCATTTACCTTACAAATGTGACGTCACCTGTTCGAAAGACCAACATCCGTTATATCGCTGTGAAAGGTAATAGGTATAAAAGATCTGAAGGGCTAAAGTATATCTCGTATCCTATCTATGTATAGAATACTCCATCCAAAACCAATGGTTCTGGAGTTATTAATTTTTTAAATATTTTTCAAATAATACCTGATTTTCTAAGAAAAAATTTGATGATTTTATTTCTTACTTATATCTACACAAACTTTAATGAAATAATTATTGTTTAATAATTTTTTTATTAAATTAAATTAAAAATAATCACTTAGAGGACAAAACTTTTAAATTCGGTCCTTTGAAAGCGTGACAGTAACAAATAAGGCGTCATACTTACATTCTTATTTAAGATTAAAACAATATTTTATTTATAAAAAATACGTTTAAAGCACAAAAATAAGTACCTGACTTCAATACCTGTCCGACAAGGTATAAGAAAGTACATAAAGATTCTAAAATTTAGAAAAAAAAATGTAATAAAACCAAATACCATGAAATAAAAAATTGTAGAGGCTCATAAAAGTAGACGCCGCGCCGGCCCTTAATTTGACCCTTTTGTTTTTGTTGTAACACGTGCGAGGTTATTGTTATGGTTTTAGATATTGAGTTTAGAGTAAAAGGGTAAAGTAACAATTAATTTAAATTTTGCTCAAACTGACAGCCACGGTTCCTGATATAAGCATGAAGCCTTTCTTAAGTCAAATCAAGTAACTCGCCCTGTGAGCTGTTATTTTATTTTGTCAGCAGCGACGATGATGCAGGACTAAATCTTCTAACGAGTTAATTGATGTTGTGCACACTAAATATTTCATCTGACCGCATAAGCAATAATCGCAAGGTGTTAAATCAAGACACCTTGCAGGCCACGGTGTTTGTCCACCTCGGCCAATCCATCGCTGTAAAACAAGTGCAATGTAATTATTAAGTAATGAGTCAGTACGACAGTTAAAATTTAACTACTTTCGTGAGTGGACAAATAAAATACCCCAGGAGGGTACCAGCCTCTTAGAGACTGGAGAATCCCTCTCTGAGCGAGAGCGAGAGATGCTACCCTCTAGCTCTGGCTCAGGCTGCCCATCGTATTCTGGGGTGGCACATCAAGCGTCGTTTATCGCAGCTGCTGGGTGCAAACTGAGCCCAATCACGAGGAAATCCCCCTCCACTTTAGCTGTGGATTTTTCTAACATCAGGGGACTTCACTCGAACTTAAATGCCGTCCACCACCATCTCGAGACGGAAAGGCCAGATTTGCTTTTCTTGACGGAGACGCAGATTTCCTCCCCGGCGGACACTTCATATCTAAAGTACCCGGCCTATAGCCTGGAGCACTTGTTTGTGCCACGCGCCGGCGTGTTTGTGTACGTCAGGGAGGGAATTTGTTACCGTAGGCTCAGTAGTCTTGAAGGCACAGACCTGTCGATCCTTTGGTTGCGCGTTGATTGTGGGGATCACATTCGCGTCTACGCGTGCCTTTACAGGTCTCATAGCGGAAATTCGGAAATTGACCGGCTCTTCGAGCACCTGCAGGTGTCCACTGACAGAATACTTGAGCAGATTCCTACCGCAGAAATTGTGGTTTTAGGCGACTTTAATGCCCACCACTCTGATTGGCTTGGGTCAGCACGTACTGACCATGCGGGAAGGTCTGCTCACGATTTTACCATTGCCAATGGTCTGACACAGATGGTACCTTCTCCCACACGTGTGCCGGATGTGGAAGACCACTCGCCTTCCTTATTGGACCTTCTGCCGACCTCTCGCCCCGAACCCATTCGGGTGTGGGTCGACGCTCCTCTCGAGTCATCGGACCATTGCCTAGTTCGAAGCGTGGTGCCTCTCACCGTCTTATCGCAACCACTTCCATCTGGTAGACGACGTGTTTGGCACTACAGGTCAGCAGACTGGGACGGGATGCGCTCTTTCTTTGCATCCTACCCATGGGGGCAGATTTGCTTCAAGTCAGAGGATCCTAGCACCTGCGCTGATTCGGTTGCCGATGTCGTGCTGCAGGGCATGGAATTGTTTGTTCCAAGCTCAGCGGTGCCCGTCGGTGGCAGGTCTCGGCCCTGGTTTGGCGGGTCCTGCCGTGACGCACATCGTCGCAAGCGGGAATGCTACCAAGCTTGGGCTAGGGCAAAGGCCGCTAAGGATGTAAACTGTGACTCACTCAAAAAGAAATACAACTGCTTCCAGGTTCTTTAAGAGAATTGCATTGGCGAAATCGAATTACGTTGGGAGAATTGGCGAGAGACTGGCACACCTGCCATCTGGCTCTCGTGCGTTCTGGTCTCTCGCCAAGGCTGTCCAGGGTAATTTCTGTCGGTCGACGCTTCCACCTTTGCGCGGGGAGGATGGTTCATTGGCCTATTCCGCAAGGGAGAAAGCCGATCTTCTTGGCTCATCTTTGCGGAAAACTCGACTCTTGACGACAGGGGTAACACTCCTCCTAACATCCCGAGGTGTGAAACCACAATGGCGGACGTCCGCTTCACACAGTGTTCTGTGCGGAAAGCACTATTCTCCCTGGATGTCAACAAGTCGAGTGTGCCCGATGGAGTATCTCCTATTGTGCTGAAGGTGTGTGCTCCAGAGCTGGCACCGGTTTTAACGCGCTTATTCAGACACTCTTATGTCCTCGGCGTTGTCCCACATTCATGGAAGACGGCTCTAGTACACCCGATTCCTAAAAAAGGCGACCGCTCAGATCCGTCCAACTATAGGCCTATCGCTATTACCTCCTTACTCTCCAAAATTATGGAATCCATAATCAACCGCCAGCTCATGGGCTACCTGGAAGAGCACCAGCTGATCAGCGACCACCAATATGGCTTTCGCAAAGGCCGATCAGCTGGTGATCTTCTGGCTTTACTAACTCACCGTTGGGCGCAGGCGGTTGAGAGTAAGGGTGAGGCACTGGGCGTTAGTTTGGACATAGCGAAAGCCTTCGATCGGGTTTGGCATAAAGCATTACTATCGCAGCTTCCTTCCTATGGGCTTCCTGAGAGACTTTGTAGGTGGATCGGCAGTTTCCTTGCGGAACGGAGAGTTAAAGTCGTCGTTGACGGCTCATGCTCGAACCCCCGGACCGTAAATGCTAGTGTTCCCCAAGGCTGCGTGTTATCCCCGACATTGTTTATTCTGCATATCAATGATTTGTTGCATACCAGTGGCATCCATTGCTATGCGGATGACAGTACCGTGGATGCACTGTATTTCGGCCGCAGCAATATCTCTCGGGATCACGTCGACGAGTGTCGGAACAAACTTGTGTCTGAAGTCGAATCATCCCTTGTGAAGATTTCCGATTGGGGGGGACTAAATCTAGTCGAGTTTAACCCTTCTAAGATTCAAGTTTGCGCGTTCACCGCTAAAAAAGCCCCCTTTGTCATTTGGCATCGCCACTCTTCGGAAACACTCACCTTTGTGCCAAGCCGAACATTGGCATTCTGGGCGTCGATATTTCGAGTGTTGTCCAGTTTGGCGGTCATTTGGAGAGCAAGGCTAAAATGGCCTCCAAAAAACTGAGTACTCAACAGGGCCAAACAGTACTTCAAGCCGGCTCACCGCCTTAAACTGTATAAGGCACAGGTGCGGCCTCACATGGAGTATTGTTGCCACCTTTGGGCCGGGGCTCCGGGTTATCAGCTATCTCCATTTGACCGAATCCAACGTAGGGCATGTCGAATTGTCGACGATCCTGAACTTGCCGATCGGCTAGATACTTTGGCACTGCGTAGGGATCTATCTTCCCTATGCATACTATACAGAATCTATAATGGGGAGTGTTCCGAGGAGTTGTTCAATTTAATAGAAGCCGCTGATTTTCGCAACCGCCCATCTCGCCGGCACTATCATCCGCACCATCTGGATGGTTGGCGTTCCACTACAATGCGTTTTAAAAACAGTTTTCTACCACGCACAGTAAATATCTGGAACTCGTTGCCATCAGCGGTCTTCCCCGACAACTGCGACATTGGGTTATTCAAGAAAAGAGCATATTCTTACCTGAAGGATAGGTGACGTGGGCGGCGGTGAATCACTTACCATCAGGTGACCCGTCTTGCTCGTTTGCCTTATCTATGCTATAAAAAAAAAAAAAAAAAAAATCTAAAATGACAACAATAAACTCGCACGTGTTACAACAAAAACAAAAGGGTCATGTTAAGGGCCGGCGCGGCGTCTACCTTTGTGAGTCTCTACAGTTTGATATTTCATGGTACCTAGTTTTATTAGAAATGTTTTTTTTTTTCTAAATTTTAGAAACTTTCTTATACCTTGTCGGATAAAAATTTACGTCGGTTACTTATTTATGTTCTTTATACGAGTTATTTTATAAATAAAATTTTATTTTAAGATTAAATAAAAATGTAAGTTTGACGCCTTATTTGTTACTGTCACGCTTGCAAAGAATCGAATTTAAAAGTTTTGTCCTCTAAGTGATTATTTTTAATTTAATTTAATAAAAAAATTATTAAACAATAATTATTTCATTAAAGTTTGTGTAGATATAAGTAAGAAATAAAATCATCGAATTTTTTCCTAGAAAATTCGGGAATTTTTTCAAAAATATTTAAAAAATTAATAACTCCAGAACCATTGTTTTTGGATGGGGTATTCCATACATAGATAGATAGGGTATGAACTATACTTTAGCCCATTTTTAGATCTTATACACCTTTCACTCTGTATAATTTATGGAACATAAATTGGTGATGGAATTGTACCTATATATAATTTATGAGGCAAAAATTGGCGATGAGATAGTCTCTATAAATATAATTTATGGAACAAAAACTGGTGATGGAATGGTAGCCATATATAATTTGTGCGACAAAAGTTGGCGATGAGATAGTCTCTATATATATAATTTATGAGACAAAAATTGGCGACGGAATGGTACCTATATCAGCAAAAATGGACTAAACTAACTGGTAACGTTCTTAATGTTATAATAAAATTACAAGACCATAAATGGGAGGTATGTAAATGTGTTAAAATTAGCATTTTAACTTGTAGACACATAAATTAACTGAAGTGGTTTTAATTTAGCCTTATTTTTTTTTCTTCTTTATTCAAATAGAAAAACAGAGCGGGACGGCGGCGCGCCTGATTTACGTCTAGAAACATCGGACAGTTGAAATGTGTTCGCTGGGAAAAAGGCTGCAGAATGAACAACTTTCCTTTGCTCATTTCAGATCTTTTTTTGTTCAGTTTATTTACTAGTTTCATTACGATTTCACCTAAGTTTACCCTAAAAGTGGGAGATAGTAATAGTTAATGAACGGCTGAATTTTACTGGCAAGTCTCTGCTGCCGGAGACAGTGAAGTAGTTTAAGTAGGTATCACCGCAAGTCCTATTTCTACACACAAACTGTACTGTGCAAAACTTGCTGTGCTCCGGTTTGAAAAGTGTTGTAGCTAGTGAAATTACTCTAATGTCTCAAGCCATGTCTTACTATCAGGTGAACGTATCGATCGTCTTGTCCCTGCGTCACATAAGACAGTACAGGTTTTAAGCTTCTAGTGTTGTAAAGAATAAGTAATTGACAATATTCTTAGTTATAGTAAATAAATGTCACTATTTACAATTTATTCATTTGATGGTTTTATGTAAATAATACATCAAAATCGTTTTTATACTACCGGTATATATAAACTTGTTGTAATCACAATTAATCTAATTAATGAATAATTAAATGCATTCGGAAACAGCCACTAGATATGACTGAGATAGATTCGTTTTGTATATTTAAATAGTAGTATGTTTATCTGTTGATATACTGTGTGATGATAACACAAGAAAATCTAAAAAAAAATTGTTTTAATTAGTATAACAAATTAACGATAATTTTTAAATATAAACATAAAACAGTCGGCGATTAATAGCAAACAAGTTTCTTGTCTCTGTTTCGATCAGAAATTTCGACTCAAATTCTTTTCATTGATTTTAATATGATTAGATATACGAGTTCTTAGAATAATAGCTTCAAGCTATATAAATTGATACAATAGGATCGAATTAATACAACAGAAAAGCGATTCAGCAGCTTATATGCGGAGCATGTACAGCGAAGCAACGGTGGTAGCTTTTAAACTTTGAACGCGCTAACAGTGAAATTTTATTCATTCCACGAACACCCATTATTCTCTGACAATGACTGCCAATTCTTGCCGATCACCCGGAAAGTGTCACAAGGAATACCTCCATTCGAACATACCTGACCCTTGGATGATTGTATTAAGGTCCACATTCCATCGCAGCGGAGCCGGATGTATAGTGTTACGAATGGGAGCGTTTACAGCGTCACGTGAAAATTACGGTATTTCGTATGTAAGTGAAATTTTATTGGGGACCTCTACATTTTTAGGTCCTATTCCAAGTCTCTTATAGGCAAACAATCAGAATATATATTTTTTCTATTTTAATACTATTTTTCCAAGTTTCCGAACTATTTATGTGTAATATTCAAGTTAGAATAATCTAGTACCACGTGACTTTATCATATTTACATACTAGTCCTACAGCTGAATTCCTTGCCTGATAACATAAAGAGATACTCGATTCAATTTCAGGTAGTTTTCTCAAACCCGGATATTCGAATTATCACAAATTTTTCTCCTTTATAGAAATGCATTTAACTAGTCAAACTTATAAACTATTAACCAGACTGTATATAACAAAAGTATATACCTTTATTACTGATGTATGTTAATTATTGTAATTTCCTTCTCATTAGTATAAGTGATGTTACTCTTCGCGTGTGTATTATTTAGATTGTTACTTGTTGCATTAATAATATTACATGTATCTTCTATCGGCTTATAAAAAATTAATAGAGTAGTTATATTATGATAGCTCGCTGTTATTTAATATTAATATAAACTAGCTCTACATATTGTTTGTAGTATTTATCATAAATGTTCATTGAAATCCCCACCCGAGTTCGAATACGATAAAACGTTATTATTTATAACCTAGTATGACTGTTAAAATTGTTTCGAATTATTTCTATAATTTATATTCAATACACCTCAAAGGTAATGATATTAAATAAAATACCTTTCCCCAAATGAAACATCGAATAACATCAGAGCTGCTGAAAAATATCTGTAATTTATTCGAATCTTTTGGACGTGAGATGATTTAAATTGGATAATAAACAAGTCGCCATTTTTCAACCTGATGTATATTACGAGTCGTCGTCACATTGGAATATTTTATATTTATAAAATATTGTAATATACGTTCTGGTTATTATTAAAAACTTTTATGACGACAAAACTCGTCTAAGTTCAACATTACTTGCTAAGTCATACAACGCTCGTATCACCATCATCAACATCAAATCACTTAGATTCCTACGACAGCCGAGTTAACTATACAACCGGTGCCGAATGGTACCAGCGCAATGTGGACCTCCACAGCGACCTCAAACTCCCGACCATCGCGGAACACTTCAGAGAGTGCTCCGAATCTTTTTTCGACAAGGCGTCGACCCACCCGAACCCTCTGGTGGCCAAAGCGGCCGGCTACGATCCGTCCTCGAATCCTAAGACCAGTAAGCGCAGACCACGGCATGCGCTAAATTCGTCATCCCCAGGGGTCCCTCCCACCACTCTTGAACCCACAGACACCGACAACACCCACGTCACCACACACACTTCGGACACTACCAACACGCTCCGAATCACCGAATCACCGCATCACGCCGCCCTCGCTTCAGAACGCAGCGCATCAGGTACTCACACACCGCGTACACCAAGTACACCCCCGATCAGGGGCGGTTCTCACCGCCCAGAGATTCCGATACAGGCGGAGGTAGTCGGGGAACGGGTCCGCGCCCGCCCTCGACGACCGAGTAGATTCGCCAGAATAACCAATAACCAGACACACGTCATTAAAAACTCCGCCGTCGGATAACTACACTACAAGTAGTACACTTTTTATGAACAGGTCGTGGATCCGGGTCCACGCGCCCAATGTCAGATAAGCTGCTTAAAGTCGAATGGCTCGCAGCGTTATCATCATCAGGAACCTAGTTAACTATAACTGCTAATATTTAATTTACATTTACTATTGTAAAGTGAATTTTAAGAAATCCAAGGGTACTGTTTGAAACACGCGGTTTATTTACAAGAAATAAACTTCACAATTTGTGACCCGACTTCAGCTCCAGACCAGCATATTATTGCCGTATTCCAACTGTTATCATACAGGCGCCAAAATGTTCGGAATTTTTTTTTTTTTTATGGCATAGATAAGGCAAACGAGCAAGACGGGTCACCTGATGGTAAGTGATTCACCGCCGCCCACGTCACTAGCGACGCCAGTGCGTTGCCTATCCTTCAGGTAAGAATATGCTCTTTTCTTGAATCATACGAAATGAATGACCACACATCACCATCTACAGCCTCATTGTAACTTAACGTCATGTGAAAATGAAGACAAATGTTAGCTACTGAACAAGATAATAGTTTTTTTAAAAATGTTGTGTGTATCATAAATATTTATTATGATACACACAAAAAAACGTGAGTCTTCCGGTAGTCGTAGATGGTTCACTACACACACAACAACTTAGTGCTTATAGTCATGATATATACAATAGTATTATTATGTTAGTATTTTTCATTCTTCCGTTTTACAAACCTAGACCGTTCTCACCTCGGAAGCTTGGCTAAGTATAAATACACTGGAAGGAAGTCTTTGGTACCGGAGACCATCTAGGTAAGTACCACTGCAGCTCCTATTTCTTCCGCCAAGTAGTAGTGTGCCGCCAGTGACCTACCATCAGTGACGCATACCACCAGTAAATTTGTTGCCTTTGCTGGTAGTAGGTCTTGGTTGCTGGAGACCATCTAAGTAGGTACCACTGCAGCTCTTATTTCTTCCGCCAAGTAGTAGTGTGCCGCAAAAGTGACCTATCATCAGTGACGCATACCACCAGTAAATTTGTTGCCTTTGCTGGTAGTAGGTCTTGGTTGCTGGAGACCATCTAAGTAGGTACCACTGCAGCTCCTATTTCTTCCGCCAAGTAGTAGTGTGCCGCAAAAGTGACCTATCATCAGTGACGCATACCACCAGTAAATTTGTTGCATTTATTGGTAGTAGGTCTCGGTTGCTGGAGATCATCTATGTGGGTACCACCGCAGCGCCTATTTTTGCCGCTAAGCAGTAATATGCAAACATTACTGTGTTCCCGATTGAAGAAGGTTGTAGCTAGTGAAACTACTAGGATAATAAGACTTAACATCCTAAGTGTCAAGCCTATGAGCGCAATATGGTGCAGTGTATAACGTCCTAACTTGCGTCACGTTGTTATGGGCGGTCAACTTACCATCAGGTAAACGGCCCACTCGACTCGAGCGCTTCATAAAATAAATATATATATATATATATATATATATAAAAATCTTAAACTTCTAATTGTATGCTTTGTAAGAAATATCTTTGAAATTTAGTTTTACCAATGTAGGTAAAGAAAAAAACGGAGAAATTGCGGTTCTCCTTTAACGTTCTTTTTAAAATTCCTCCCCATTACTGATAGTTGGCTGTCAGATTATCCAGTAAAATTTATTGATAACTACAGATTCCGAAGATTCAAGCTGAATTTCTTTCGAAAATTCATCACACGTACAGTTTATAAGAGAATGAAAATTAAAAAAAATACTTTTTCTTTAATTGATTCTGATTTAAAGGAAAAACGTATAAATCAGAAGCTTGGGAAGCAATGTTTGAACAAAATGGAACAGGTCACAAAAGAAAAGACATTACACATGATAACTATGTTTCATAAAACATAAAAGAATCTCATATTAAAGTGAGTGGACAATGGAAATTCGTCCGTAGTTCACGGGACGAAAGAGTTTTTAATACTTTTTTCATATAATATATCCTTTTGCTCATGATTTTGCACGTGGATCATAATTGGTATAATTTCAAGATAAAAATTTAAAGTAGTGATGATAACAGTTCCCGAGCTTACTAGTAGCTTATTAGCTAGTAGTAGAAATCGACCCTTGCTCTAGATCTTAAGACGCATCTTAGGATACTCATACAGTGGCACTGTATGTATTTAAACCCAAATCCCGAAACACGTAATGTTTGAATGGGGTCTCAAAGTTAAAACAATTTTAATTTCAAATGGTATTAGCTGACCATGTAAGTAGGTAATTAAGCGTGCTCATTAAGAACTTCCTCGCTCCCAATCGTTCTCAGCCGCAGGATATGGTGGCAAATTCTATAGGCTTACCAACATACAACCTAAGCGACATGGGCAATGACTAGTGTGTCATCCGCATAGCAGATGATGTTCACGCCCGCAGCGATTTTGCCTCGCAGGACGTAATCGTAGCCAATATTCCACAGGATTGGACCTAATACTGAACCCTGCGGAACACCGCATCTTATTTTCCTGCGTAGTAATCCGCCTTGGTGCCCACGGTACGACACGTATCTTTCGGAGAGGTACTCATTAATAATTCGGCACAGATAAAGAGGCACACAATGATACTTCAGCGCCTCCCTTATACACGTCCAAGGAAGAGTGTTAAAAGCATTAGCGATGTTAAGAGAGATCGCTATGAGCACCTTACCCTGCGCCAATGCTTCATCTGAATGAGCCTTGACCTTTTTATGGCATCGATGGTGGAACGACCCAGTCGAAAGCCATATTGAGAATCTGACAGGTCAGGACCCACACTACTAAGATGTTCTATGAGGCGACCAGCAATCACTCTTTCAAATAGTTTCTCGATCTCATCGAGTAGCACTATTGGGCGGTAGGCGGAAGGTGAATCCGCGGGGCGTCCCTCCTTTCTTATTAGGATTAAGCTGCCCGTCTTCCATTGCGTAGGAAACCGACCTGTTTCTAAACAAATATCAAACAGTCGGCGGAGTCGGCTTCCCAAAGACTTGATGGCTTCAATCCAGGCACAACCAGGTACGCCATCAGGACCAGGAGCTCTCTTTTCAGCCCGCATTTTGATTATGCCCGCTCAGAGCTCCATCTCTGATGTTTGCGGCACCTCAGTGTCCATTTCGCGATTCATGCCTAGTGGAGCTATTGCTGGCAGAGTTTGTTCGCTTGGGCTTGGGAACAATGTGTTTAACACTTTATTTAGAAACCGTGGCTCAAGACTCATCGTAAGAGGTGGTATCCTGGGACGGGTTTTATTCCTCACTAATTTATACGGTCGTCCCCATCATTGTTCAGTGATTCTAATAGCTCCTCTCTAGAACGTGTTTTAGCTTATTTTATAGCATCCTTTAAAGCCTTCAAACAATCCCTGTATTTTCCATACAGCACTTCCTCTATTCGTACATTTCTGGAGGATCTTCTGCGATGTCGTGTATATTGACGTCTCGCCATGACGCACTCGCGTCGTATGTTTGCAATCTCACGAGACCACCAATACACCTGCCGTTTTGGAGAAAAAGGTTTGGCCCGAGGCATACTTGCATCACATATTTGCATCATGGCTTCTTTAAACCAACATACCTCTTTTTCCACTTCTATTGGTCCAGAAGGTGAGGAAAGCCATCCCTGTACGATAGAGGCCTCTATCAATGCCTCTCTGTTCAGTTTTTTCACTGCCCATCTTGAGGTTGATAGAGGGATACATCTATTTCCTGGATGGCAAGCACTCGGCATCGTCTGGTCAGAGATGTTAAACCGAATGTATCGATGATCTAACAATGTTACAATTCCCTCCAGCACTTTCCATCCATGCACACGACCTGCGACGGCCAGAGATGCGAAGGTAACATCGACGATAGATCCTCCTTGCTTACGCACGCATGTATTGATTGAGCCTTGATTTAATATTGTTAGGCCAGACATTGCCGCCCATTCCTCTAAGACTTCACCGCGTGCATCAGTCGACCGGGAACCCCAAGCTGTTGATTTAGCATTGAGATCCCCGACAACTAGGATAGGGCAAGGTAGGGTCTGCCCAATGAGGGTTCCCAGCTCACCCAGAAATGATTCAAAGTCGGCGAGGCATTTGTTGGGAGAAAAATATACCCCTACGACAACTATGCCTCTCCATCGGGTTGCTACGTACCCGGTGCCCTTAGCGATGGTAGCAAGCGGTGGAGCAGTAGCAGTCTTAGAAAGAATTATTGTTACCACCCCGTCGTTATCTCCTACCCAATTGTTTTCCTGGAAAACAATGTAAGGCTCGGAAACTACCGCCAATTCAATCGACCATTGCGCCATGGTCTGCATGAGTAAATCCTGTGCCCTGGCACAATGGTTGATATTAGCTTGAAGAAAGCGATGATAAACCATTTAACTAATTGATCGCCATCGCCTCTTCGTCATTAGCCAGTTCGTTCATGGTCTTTGCGACCGCTACTATTCCCTTGTTGTGCTTTGGAGTAGAGCACAATTTACTGCCCAGGAGGTGATTATCCGGCAGTTTAGCAACCGAACAAAGCAAGCACTTGACGCAGCCAAGCACGTACTGGCCTTATGGCCAGGTTGTCCGCAGCGATAACAGCCCATGCTGTGATCTTCATCAGCCTTGCATGATACCAGTACATGTCCCGTTTGTAGACATTGCTGATACCCATCCGAGCAGTAGACGTCCATCCGTCTGCAGTTTTTTAGCTGCAGTTATTGGGCATCGAATCCAAACACTACCAGATTCCATGGGAGACCGATGAATTACCCCAATCTTTACCGAATCTTCGGAGCATCCGCTATGGTGCGCAACAGCTACTGCAATTTCTTCTCCACGGACTAAATCATCCAGTCCAGAAATTCGCAAGTTTGCGCATTTTATTGATCTGGAGATCTTTATATCATCTTGAGGAAGAGACTCTTTCAGCAATCTAGCTAGTGAATCTGCTTTATCGCCGCTCACCGTACCAGGGACTTTCCAAGATACGAGCACCTGTAATAGCTTGGCGGTATCGCAGAGAAGTAATACCGATGGTAGGTAGATCTATCTTTTCCCTAGCTTGAGCTAACACCTTAGCGTATGTCACTCCGCGCTCTTCAGCACCAGGCTGCAGTGTAATAACAACTGCCGCCGAGCGAGGAGTACACAGCTTGATTGGTGTGGATTTTTGTTTTTGGGCAGAAACTGCACTAACCGCTGTTGTCGTTTGACCGACACTCTTCGTTTTTGTTTCCTTTCCCTTTCTAACTACTGTTGACCAACCACCTCCTATGCGCTCAGAAACTGCTTGGCTTTCGTATCTGCAAAAATGAAACGGAGCTGTTACAAGGTAAGTTTTTAGCCTCGTAGATAGTTATAAGCTCTCGTGTAAATAATATATTGCTCGATACACCACTGAACGAAAATAGCCGAGCATAATGGAGCTATTTAAATCGCTCCCTTTTATGTGACTCCCGCGTCATGTCTTTTTAAAGTAAGCAATTACGCGCCGTGTGTCGCTACGGCGGGCCGCACTCCCCGCCGCGCCCCGCCATGCCGCGCCGCGCCGCGCCACCCGCCGCCATGTTGAAAAAATGTCGCCGCGCTGATTGGCCAATTTAAATAATCTCACGTTCTGCCACCTTTACGGATTTAATCATTTAAAAGACAAACTTTTAACTTTTTCATTTATGACCTTCTTTAATTAACTTTAACGTTTCTAATAAATCAATACCTTATAAAAAAACGACTCGCTCAACGCTTTTTTTTTAATCGCACTAGTGGTAGGTCTCTCTTGCCGAAGACGGTTTACGTGGGTACAACCGCAGCGCCTATTCTTGCTGCCAAACAGTGCGCATTATTACTGCGTTCCGGTTTGAAGGGCGCTGTAGCTAGTGAAATTACTGAGGTAACGTGACTGGACATCGTATGTCTAAAGGCTAAGAGCACAAGGTGTCACTGTATATAACATCTTAACTAGTGTCACGTTGCTATGAGCAGGCGTACATTTAACTGTATAACGTCCCGCTCGTCACGTCGCTTCTTGGAATAATTATTAAAGGAAAAAATAATTATGTGTACCTCAGATTTACACATCAATCGTAGATTATCTGATCATCCATTAGGTTCAGATCTCTTTATCATCCAACAGAATAGGCTTTTTATAGCGGCCGTGGAAACTTTAATTCTGGATATTGCGTTTCCTTTCTTTTATAGTTATTAAAATACCATAAGAGACGCTAATCTTATTTGGCTCTTAAGGAAGGAGACGAATACGGAGAGAAAGAAGGATTTATAAATTAAGAGAGATTGGGAAAATATAAGCAGATATAAATAGAAAGAAACTAAAACTGGTCTCTGACAGAAAGAAACGTGAGTTACTAACACATTGCAAACATTCCAGTTTGAATTACCTTGACCCATTTACAATTACTGGAATAAAACCTCTCAGCATCCAGTATCTGATTGAGCTTGTCCTTCATTGCTATAAGCTGTCGACTTTATTACTTAAATATTTGTTTCATTTATTACTTAAAAAAACGTTATAATATGAATAAATACTAAAGTCGTGTTCAATTATCTTAACTCGAAAAATCTCATTCAACACTTTGACAGTATTTTTAAGTTAAACGCCGGGTCGGCCGGATGTTTGGGGAAAATTGAAAGTGAATTGATCGTGTAACCGGATGAAATGACACAAACAGAATGGGGTCACACGAGACGGCTGGCATATATTACAATGTGAAGTTCCACCGGAAATAATTGCAATTTAAAATAAAAATTCTATATACTTTAATAGTAATGATATTTTAAGAAGTGTTTTAGTATAATTGATTATATTGTATGTTGAAATAAAAAAAAATTAAAGAAATCGTGACTGTTGTGAAAAGGCATCACATTTTTAGATGTTAAACGTGGAATCCTCATATCCAGCTAATTGAAGGTAGTATGCTTCCGTTTTCATCAGCACAACAAGGATCTGTTACTAGTCTCAGTAGTACACTGTACCTAGTCAGCCTGTTCCTAGTACTTGCTATAGCGAAATACTAACAGGCACCTACCTAAGAAGAGAACCTTGGGATTCTTTATAGAATAGATTTCTTTTTAATTCTCTAGTCCATATTGCTATATAAATGATGAAAGAAGGACATAAAGAAGTATTTAGATATATCAGAATTAATACATATAATACGTTATAAAAAATCTAAATCAGTATATATATATAATTGCAATAATTTTTTGTACATTATCAGCCGGATAACAGCATAGCACTCCCTCAAGTTTATAAAGGCAATTGAGCCTTATCCCCCCACGCTGGCTCAATGTGGGTTGGTGGGTGGTCAGAGCCTCGTCTGTTAAGCAGGGTGCACCACGTGAAGGCGAGTTTGACTTGGGTTTCGTAAGACGTTGGCCGGAACCCCTTACACCTCTTTAATTATTTAACCGTCATTGATTTGCGCATGCGTTAAATTATAATAGCAGAATCTCTGAATCATGTAAGCTCAGATATAAATGCTCTTTGAAAACTTTCAAGCTCGAGACCATGCCGTTCTTATAAACGAAGACGATAGTTAAAGTTCAATAAAGTTTCTTCAGCTTTATGGAAGTTTAATAGTAAATTGATCCCTCCGTAGAAATATTGAGTCCATCATCATCACCGATCTATTAGAAGTCGTATTTCACCGGCCTTCCACCAGGATCTATACATCGATGAGATGATATAACATCGAAGCGTTAGATAGTATGATTAACATATCACCGCATTGTGCTCGTCGCCTTCAGACAGATGTTTCGTTACCCCAGTAATTTCACTAGCTGTAGTACCCTTCAAACCGGACCACAGTAATGTTATAAACATACAAATAGTATCTGCGGTGGTACTTAGACGGTACATTAGATCGTAAGTTGATCTAGACGAGTCTATCAGCATGTATTGTCTGCGTACATTTATTGCTTAAGTTACAAACATGAAACTTGGTAACTTGGGCCACGGGTTTCCTTGTTTATACTTTGAACACATCTTTCTTTTTTAACTTGCGAAGAATTAACTTTTTCCTCACTTCGCAACATTGTGAAGTTTAATTCTAGCTGCTCTGTTGTTATAATCTCACGCCTCATTTGTATCAAACTTTGTGCTTGATAACTTTGAGAAAGCTATTTTTTTTAAGTAACAACCAAGTTTCAATCATATCGTTAAGAAAATAGAACAGCTCTCATTCAATTCAATGCGACTTTGGGTTTTTTTTCATACAAAGCAGCGACAAGATAAGTGGGACGATCATATGATGGTAAGTGATACGACTTACCATAATAACTTGGCGCTATTGAGATGGTATATAAAACACCACATTTAGCCAACCTAGAGACATATGGAGTTAACACCTGTTATTCCAGATGTTCTAGTAACTACAGAACCTTTCAAACAGTAACATATTAATGTTTGCATGCTTCCGTCTGTCGGCTGCAATAGGCGCTGCGGTGGTACCCACATAAACGACCTCCAGCAACAGACTTACCAACTGTTACTGGTAATAAACGGAAAAATCTAAAGACCCTCTTAAATATGCTTTAATTTAAAACAACACATGTTAATTACATGCTAAGTTGTTTCGTGTACGATAAGTTCCACTTCGCCAACTTAAGCATTTGTTAAAATATTCCAGTATGCAGCGGAGCCACGTCGAGAGTTTACTTCTGTTCCTTGTATAAATTCGTATTTGCATACAATGCCTTGCACTTCAACGGGATTATATTAAATTTTCGAAAAGGTTGCTAGATATTGTATTAAATAATAAAATAATTGATGAAAATGAGGTTTTTGAAAATACAAACGAATCTCATAATCTATCATCATTATCTCTATCAGCCGACAGACGCTCACAGCTGGACATAGGCCTCCCACGGGTTGCGGAAGAACTGTTTAAAGCGTTATCCCGCGACCCTCGTGCGTTCCTTGCGGATGTGATGGCCATGTGAAGCTTTTTAGTCGGTTGGAGTCCGACACTACCCCACTACCGGCCCAGTATTGGTACGGGGTGTTCTTTCCGTTAGCATTTTGTTACACGTCAAAAAAAAAAAAAAAGGCCTCCCACAAAAATCTCCATATCGATAAATCCTGCGCTGCCCGCAACCAATTGCTTCTCGCAACCTTCACCAGATCGTCCAATCACCTGGTGGGGGAGCTGCCAACACTGGCTCTTCGAGTACTCGGCTATTTGAAAACCTTGGTGCCCCATCAGCCGTAACCGTCTTATATAAGAGATACTCACCTATGTACAGATTCATCACGTTGTCTCTGGATCCGTAAGGCCTATAGACTTAAGATTTGCTAGGAATATGCCTTTTGCCGGAAAAACGTAAGCTAAGAACGGGTTTTATAAAATGTTACCCCCAAAACAGATTTTAGAGAGTTAATATCGGGTAAGGTTCATGGGGTAAGTTATTGCCTAGCGGGGAATATTTCTGACAAATTTCAAGTCCCAAGTTTCAAATGTATTTTATATTGCGGCCATCGAAACGGAGACTAGTGGTCTCTGCTGCCGGAGACCGTGAAGATACCGCCACTGCTCCAATTCCTGTAGCTAAAACGTAGTGTACAAACATTACTATATTCCGATTTGCAGAGCGATGTAATAACACTATTGATGTTACTGCTGTAACGAGACTGATGACGAAGAGTTTATATCATATTAACTAGCACCATGTTATTATGGCAGGTGTTCAACATATCATCAAGGAAACGTTTCGGTCATCTTCTCGTTTTGACGATTAAAAAAAAATATTACTCTAACATTTCGAGTTCTTTGCAGCAGCCATGGGCGAGATCGAGTTGGCAGATGTCGGTATGATGAGATCAAGGGGACTATCAGCCATCACGGAGTACCTTCAGGTCTTTTATTGTTATTGACAACCCGATAAACATACAATGGTCTCCGATTGGTATGCTCGGTGTTTAAATTTGATTAATAGTGGGGTCCAAAGCTGCTGATATTAATTACCATCTTCTCTATTGAGATCTGTCTGGATGTTTTGAAATTCAATAGCCTAGAGAAATCCTTGATAAGAATTAGCAGATTGCAAAGATTTCCGGTTTAATAGAAGAATAGGACACAGATTTCAGACTTCTGTATCTTTTACATGGGTATACATAAATTTTATTATTCACGTAAATATAAGTAATGCCGATTAAGTTAAACGTTATTTAAGCGTTTGAATCCTGCAACGTAACTTAGCTTTATACCGTTTACGGACGAACCGTATTTCACAACGTATCAGCAGCGTAGTTAGCCCAAATCCCAAATTACCGGAGGATCAGTTTCCGGCCGTTTGTATTCATTAAAACTTTCCTCGCGTTTTAATAAAACTTTCCACAAAATTGCGGCGTTGCTATGAAATAGTATGAAAACTTTATAATATACTATTCACTGAAAAAAAAAAAAAATAATCATACATGTAAATTGAGTAAGTGTTAAATGAACAATCTGAAGTAACTAGTTAAAATCCTTGAGGCTATCCAGATACAATTCTTCCAATTGGGCTCCTGGATCGAACTAAGGACTTCATTGTTACAATTCAAGCGGCTAACTATAAAAAAAGGATTTTTATAATAACGAAGTTCAATGAATTTTATGATGGAGGATCTACTGGAGATCTAGATGAGAGCAGAGCTGGACTGAACGGTGTACACATTGAGGGAAACCTATGCTCCGCAACGAGCGTCTTCTAGTTGATAACGATGATGAATGAAGTCTCAATATCAGTATTAGTGTTTTGATTAACTACGATCCTACCTCATGATGTGATGATGAGCGCATATTTCAGCACATTAACCTGGTGCGAGATTATTCTCATCCTGCGTTTGAAGACGGGTCGCGTTTAGAAAGAACTAACGCTAGCAAGTGTAGTTCCCCTCCTTTCCCGTCTGTAGTAGAAATGGTGACTTGAATGTCTTTGCATATGGTGAGGATCACGGTAAGGATTGTATGGTCTGAAGATGAGGAAGAGATACCACTAATTTTTGTTTAGTTTTGAGGTTAACTTTATAGCGAGAAAACCGTAAGGGTTTATAGGCTAAAATTGATGACGACATCCCTGTAATGTAGCGGCAGTTAGGATGATATACACAACACATTGTTAACGTCCCGTTGATATAAATGATCTTAAGCCTTCATATTCAAGTACCTACACTAATTATAAGTCTCTTTAAACAGGATTAGATTGATCGTAATTTTTTTTGCATTCAACGAAACGACAAGACTAGAGGGAAGTCAACATTATGGCAAGTACACCTGCACATAACTAGATTCCTGATGATGATAACGCTGCGAGCCATTCGACTTTAAGCAGCTTATCTGACATTGGGCGCGTGGACCCGGATCCACGGCCTGTTTATAAAAAGTGTACTACTTGTAGTGTAGTTATCCGACGGCGGAGTTTTTAATGACGTGTGTCTGGTTATTGGTTATTCTGGCGAATCTACTCGGTCGTCGAGGGCGGGCGCGGACCCGTTCCCCGACTACCTTCGCCTGTATCGGAATCTCTGGGCGGTGAGAACCGCTCCTGATCGCGGGTGTACTTGGTGTACGCGGTGTGTGAGTACCTGAGGCGCCGCGTTCTGAAGCGAGGGCGGCGTGATGCGGTGATTTGGATCGTGTTGGTAGTGTCCGAAGTGTGTGTGGTGACGTGGGTGTTGTCGGCGACTGTGGGTTCGAATTTTCCCTCGAGAATACAGTTTTCTCTTCCGTGCAAGCAATCAAGTCGCGCGGCGAGTCCGCCCTTAGGGCGGCTGTTGGCTTAGGCCACGCCGGGCGCACCCGTAGCTCGCTTATAGCACACCCCGAGCGGGAGCGGGGACTGCGGTCATTGCGACCGGAGTCAAGAGGAAGACAACCTCTCAAATTACCCCAATCCCAAGGTCTGGCGTGCCGATGGGATGAATGGCCAAGGGTATTGGTCGTTAGCGCCCAAAGCTGTGGATCAGCACCCAACACAACAATGAATAACAGTGCAAAAGATGATACTACCCAGGTGGGTCCCGGCCTTATGGCTGGGGAATCCCACACGGCGCTCGGCGCCGTCTGCCCTCCGTACTCTGGGTGGGCAACACTGTTTTTGGAGAGGGAGGAGTGTGTGAGGAGAGCACAGAATGCAGCAAAGCTGCAGCGACGACGACGCCGCGTCCCGTGACGCGCGCGTCCCTTGACAAGGAAATGACAGTGCCGCGCCCGCAGACGGGCGCTGGCCAAAAAACCGGACTGGACGGGCTCGCGCAACGCGCGCCAACACCGACTGCGCTTCCCGAAGCGCGGGTGGTGTTGGAGCGGCTGCGCTTCGAGCCGCATAACGACGAGGGCGTAGTCGATGTCGACATGGCCTCCGTTACCCCAATTTGTGACGACGACAGCCTCGCTACTGTGGCGTCAGGCGGGTCTCGCTTTTGGCAGGACCGCAAACGACGTCGTCCCAGCAGGGACGGCTTGTCGGCCTCCTCCGAGGAGGACAGACGGGTAAATACGTCGGCCTTAGCAAGGCTAAGGCCGTGTTTGACGCCGAAAGGCGTCAAGAGCTGAAACTCCAGGCGGAAGAGGAACTCGCCGCGACCGCGGCGAGGTACCGCCGAAGCCGGGAGAGGAGGCTCGCACGGTCTCCGGCGCTGGAGCCAAGAATGGCTCCGGACGACCAGACCGCTGCCATGCTGCAGAAGGGCGTCTTCGATAACGCCGAGCTGATCGCAAGGATCACCTGCAAATCGAAGAACCTCAAGTCTGACCTCGTGCGGGATCTGAAGGAAGCCGCGGCCTCCATCAAGGCGGCCGTGGCGGCCATCGGGTCTCGCACGGTGACAGATGAGACGCGGCAGCTGCAGGCGGAAAACGCACGCCTGCGCGCCGAGATGGCCGATTTCCATAAGGAACTGGCCAACCTCAGGGCGGAGTTCGACGAGAGTGAGCGGCGGGAACGACCCGCGCCCTCTCGTTCGAACGCCGGCGAGGAGTCTCCCCGAGAGGAGGCGGCCCGCCCGGCGAAGAAGAAGCGGTGCACCGGTGCCGATCGACTCGAACCGACGACTTTGTCGGTCGAGGAGATATGTCGCACGGTGATGATGCAGGTGGGGACAATGGTGTCGGCCCGCCTGGCATCGCTGGAGGATAGGCTTCTCCCGGAGAAGCTTGTCCGCCCACCGCTAGCTGCTGCGGCAAGGCAGGCGGCATCAGCTGCCAAAAAGGCCGGCCCAGCGCCGAAAGCGGTCGCCGCGGTTACCGCGAACCCCGTCCCTAAAGCCCTCGCGGGTAAAGGGAAAGGGAAGACGAAGAAGGTGGCGGAGAAGCCGACTACCTCTTCTTCGATCGGCGCATTCGAGCCCGCGCCCGCCCCACCTACTCTAGAGGAGGGGTGGAACGTCGTGGCCAGAAAGCCGAGGAGGGCGACGCAACTGCCGCAGACGCAGCAGCAGCAGCAGCGGAAGCAGCGACAGCAGTCGCAGCCGAACGCCGCAGCAGCAGCAGCAGCAGCGGCAGAGCGCGAACCGCAAAGGCGATAAGAGCCGCCCGCGAAAGCCGAGGGCCCCGAGGTCCGCAGCGGTCGTGGTGACCCTGTCGCCCGAAGCGGTGACGAAGGGCGTTACGTACGCTCAAGTCATCGCCCGGGCGAAGGAGCAGGTCAACTTAAACGATCTCGGCATTGCCGGGATACGTTTTAAGACGGCGGCGACCGGAGCGCGCATCTTGCAAGTGCCCGGCGCCGGCAACGGCGAGAAAGCCGATAACCTCGCAAAGAGGCTCCGCGAGTCTCTGGGCGAGGAGATCGTGCGCATCGCCAGGCCGGTGAAGTGCGCCGAGTTGAGAGTCTCAGGACTCGATGACTCAGTGACGAGCGCCGATCTAGTCGCCGCGGTTGCGCGTGCAGGGGGCTGTCCGGCCGACCAGGTCAGGTCGGGCAGCATCGCGGCCGGCGCGTCCGGCCTCGGGACGGCGTGGTTGCGCTGCCCCGTGGTTGCGGCGCAGAAAGTGGTGAACGGCGGCAGACTCCTGGTTGGCTGGGTGTCTGCGCAAGTCACACTTCTCGAGAGGCGACCGCAGCGTTGCTTCAGGTGCCTCGAAAAGGGGCACCTGAACGCAAACTGTACTGGCGACTGCGGGCGTAGCCCAAGTCGTCGCACGCATTCGGCGCTTGGGGTTGGAGGTGGCGCTGGGCGAGTGCGAGGCTCTATGCTTCCACGGCGCTCGGAACGCGCCTCCGCCGGGAGCGGAGCTGATAGTCGGTGGGACTTCCATCGCCATCGGTACTTCCAGGAAGTACTTGGGACTCGTCCTCGACGGCCGGTGGAGGTTCGACGAGCACTTTCGACAGCTGGGCCCGAAGCTCATTCGAGCGGCTGGGTCCCTGAGCCGCCTTCTGCCCAATCTGGGCGGACCGAGCGTAGGATGCCGGCGACTCTACACCGGAGTGGTGCGCTCTATGGCGTTATACAGGGCGCCCATATGAGCGGAGAACCTGTCGGCCCGCGGCCGGACTCTGCTGCGATCACCGCAGCGTGTCATGGCCATACGGGTCGTACGCGGTTACCGTACCGTCTCCTTCGAGGCGGCGTACGTCCTCGCCGAAACGCCGCCGTGGGATCTCGAAGCCGAGTCGCTGGCGCGTATGTACTGGCGGCGGAAGTGCGCCCTCGAGCGGGTGGGCGAGCGTCCGTCGCCGGACGAGGAGGAGAGGTGGCGCCGAGAGGGGCGCCTGGAAGTGCGTCGGCGATGGGAGCGGCGACTCCGAGACCCGACGCACGGCCGCCTCACCGTGGAGGCCGTCCGACCGATCCTCAAGGACTGGTTGGATAGGGACAGCGAAGTTTTAAACTTCCGCCTGGTGCAGATACTCACGGGGCACGGTTGCTTCGGGAGCTATCTGCACCAGCGTCAGTGTAGCGGTAGGACGGACGGGGCGCGCGACGAGTGTGGACACCCGGTGGACACATCGTCGCACACCTTGGCCGATTGCCCGTAATTCGGGGGGGATAGGGCAGCGCTCGTAGCTGCGATAGGGAGTGACCTCTCGCTACCGGCCGTGGTCCGGACCATGGGACGCGGTATCCCGATTCTGCGACATCGTTATGTCGCAGAAGCGAGAGACCGAGCGTCACAGAGAGCGGGCGCCGAAGGGGCAGGAGGCGGTCGCAGTGTGCAGACAGCTCGTCGCCAACGGGCGTGGTCTCTGCTGCCGGAGACCGTGAAGATACCGCCACTGCTCCAATTCCTGTAGCTAAAACGTAGTGTACAAACATTACTATATTCCGATTTGCAGAGCGATGTAATAACACTATTGACGTTACTGCTGTAACGAGACTGATGACGAAGAGTTTATATCATATTAACTAGCACCATGTTATTATGGCAGGTGTTTAACATATCATCAAGGAAACGTTTCGGTCATCTCGTCGCTTTGACGATTAAAAAAAAAATATTACTCTTACATTTCGAGTTCTTTGCAGCAGCCATGGGCGAGATCGAGTTGGCAGATGTCGGTATGATGAGATCAAGGGGACTATCAGCCATCACGGAGTACCTTCAGGTCTTTATTGTTATTGACAACCCGATAAACATACAATGGTCTCCGATTGGTATGCTCGGTGTTTAAATTTGATTAATAGTGGGGTCCAAAGCTGCTGATATTAATTACCATCTTCTCTATTGAGATCTGTCTGGATGTTTTGAAATTCAATAGCCTAGAGAAATCCTTGATAAGAATTAGCAGATTGCAAAGATTTCCGGTTTAATAGAAGAATAGGACACAGATTTCAGACTTCTGTATCTTTTACATGGGTATACATAAATTTTATTATTCACGTAAATATAAGTAATGCCGATTAAGTTAAACGTTATTTAAGCGTTTGAATCCTGCAACGTAACTTAGCTTTATACCGTTTACGGACGAACCGTATTTCACAACGTATCAGCAGCGTAGTTAGCCCAAATCCCAAATTACCGGAGGATCAGTTTCCGGCCGTTTGTATTCATTAAAACTTTCCTCGCGTTTTAATAAAACTTTCCACAAAATTGCGGCGTTGCTATGAAATAGTATGAAAACTTTATAATACACTATTCACTGAAAAAAAAAAAAATAATCATACATGTAAATTGAGTAAGTGTTAAATGAACAATCTGAAGTAACTAGTTAAAATCCTTGAGGCTATCCAGATACAATTCTTCCAATTGGGCTCCTGGATCGAACTAAGGACTTCATTGTTACAATTCAAGAGGTTAACTATAAAAAAAGGATTTTTATAATAACGAAGTTCAATGAATTTTATGATGGAGGATCTACTGGAGATCTAGATGAGAGCAGAGCTGGACTGAACGGTGTACACATTGAGGGAAACCTATGCTCCGTAATGAGCGTCTTCTAGTTGATAACGATGATGAATGAAGTCTCAATATCAGTATTAGTGTTTTGATTAACTACGATCCTACCTCATGATGTGATGATGAGCGCATATTTCAGCACATTAACCTGGTGCGAGATTATTCTCATCCTGCGTTTGAAGACGGGTCGCGTTTAGAAAGAACTAACGCTAGCAAGTGTAGTTCCCCTCCTTTCCCGTCTGTAGTAGAAATGGTGACTTGAATGTCTTTGCATATGGTGAGGATCACGGTAAGGATTGTATGGTCTGAAGATGAGGAAGAGATACCACTAATTTTTGTTTAGTTTTGAGGTTAACTTTATAGCGAGAAAACCGTAAGGGTTTATAGGCTAAAATTGATGACGACATCCCTGTAATGTAGCGGCAGTTAGGATGATATACACAACACATTGTTAACGTCGCGATGAGATAAATGATCTTAAGCCTTCACATTCAAGTACCTACACTAATTATAAGGCTCTTTAAACAGGATTAAAGAGATCGTAATTTTGTTTTGCATTCAACGAAGCGACAAGACTAGAGGGAAGTCAACATTATAGTAAGTACACCTGCACATAACGTGGCGCTAGTTGTACACTGCAGCTCATTGCGCTCATGTCCTCGAGACATCGAATGTGAAGTGTCGTTACCCCAGTAATTTCTCTAGCTACAACTCTAATCAAACCGGAACACATTAATGTTTGCACACAACTGTTTGACGACAGAAATAGAAGCTGCGGTGTTATCTATCTACACAGTCTCCGGCAACAGATCTACCTAATCATCGCCTCTCTGATCAGTGAAGACGACAGTCGTGAAGTGTTCCTGGAATTCTGTAAAGGAGCTATAGCTGAAGTGATTAAGAGAAACAAAAATTAAAACTAAAACGAAAATATCTGTGATAGTAGTGTATAGTTATAGCAAGTAAGACTAACTATTGTATATATATATATATATACAGAAACATGCATGAGACGACGGTCTTCGCTCAGAGGGGAATGAAAGAAAGAAAAGGAATGTAGACTGTCAGATGAAAAGAAGCGTGCAAGAAGAGCAGAGAGCGAAAGATAAGAGAATGAAAGATTGGAATGAGATAAAAAGTAGCGTGCAAGAAAATGATGGCAAATCATTAGAAAAATAAAGGCACTGACCCACCACACGCAGAGGAACAAAAATTAAAAACAGAACTACCACCATTTAGTTACTGTTACTGTGGTTGATCTTTTCCATCACTCATTATAAAGTGACGTAATATATTAATGATTAAACTATTCAACATTAACAATTCACACTTGAAATGTGATAATGTGTCCCCGGCGTGTGCGAGCGTTGTGTAAAGTACAAAGTTATGATTAATTTACGTACCTAGTTCGGCCGGGCCGGGTCGGGTCGGGGGCGGCGGCGTACGGCAGGTTACAGGGCTGCGGGTAAGCGATTACTTTACAGACTCGTATTTATACTGTTTACAAGGTGTATACACGACATCGTATTGGCAGTAGATCCTCATTCGTGATGCGTCTCCGTTGCTGGAGTATGTCTAGCCTTAACGATTCTATTAACGCCTGAGCGCTTCCGCTCGTCACCGATAATATGCACACTGGTATTATATAAGTTGCCTTTAAGATAAATCACTTCCTACATTCCCACAAATACAAGGAGACCGGAGCAGCGCGTCCGCACTCTCGTCCGATAAATAACATACTGCCGGCTGACGCACGCGCCGGCTGCTTTTATACTAAATTAACTTATTATTTAGCACTACCCACATTAGTTGTTGAATATCACATATCAAAACTGACCGTCAATTTGTTCTGAAAGGAAACTCGACGTTGCTTTGATCCAAATAGCTTCACTGTTGGCGCGATTGCCAACACTAGGTAGGTACTATTTCCTTTGTACTGAAGAGTGAATGTATTACCGGCGATATAGCCGTAAACATTAATTATAAAAAAAAAAAAAAAACATTAATTATCACATAGGCATTTGTGCTGTTTATAGACCGCCCAACACAAGAGGGCGGGTTATTAATGAGCATTATGAAATACTGAATAATATATCCAATGAAAAATAGCAACGTCGTTACGGGAGATATGATATTTAAACACAAAAACTACTACATCCATAATAAATAGATATTTTGATTGAAACTGATATCTTTTGAATGCGGGACAACTCGATATACTCGCGTAGAATGGTACGGCAAGCGCTTAACTAAGTCATGCATAGATCATATACTGAGCCGACCACGCGGCGACGCGCACCCCGCTCGCACTTAACACGCGCTGCGCTCTATTACGAAGATAGATAACAAAAAATTTCAAAACTACCTACATACTATTGATAGAACCGAACCTCTCTCTTACTCTGACCTTAATCAAATTGTAAACGTGATAAGTAATAACTTCAACAATGCCTATGAAAAGTCTATATACATTGCAAATATTTACATCAAACGTAAGATATGTAAATAGTCTAATTACAAGTTGCAGAACATGTAGTAAGTGTGGGCTAAGTACAAAAATAATTCAACTAAACGGTTAGCTTACAACAGATATAACAATGACACGCATAAATACGCACAATATCTTAAAAACCATAGAATTAAGACTGATGTACGGGTAAAGTTATAAATTGTATAGACAATAAATTACTTAAAATATTTAATACTGATCCCATAACATTAAGTAACAATTTTAATAATGAGCTTCACAAAACATAAATGTTACTTATAACGTCCCAACTTTAGATCGTACTTCTAACGAAATTATTCCAGACAGATCGATGAGACTAAACAAAGCTGAGAATAATCAAATATATTCTATTTTCTTTATAAGATTATTTATCTTATTTATATTAATCTTACATAAGATTATTAAATCACTAAATGATAGAAAAAGTCGTGATTATGATGGAATACGATTTAGTGATATTAAATTCGCATCAAAATAGTCCCAATCATTACACCCTTGTTTAACAGCTGTGTAAAGACTGGAATTAAGAGGAAGAAGATTATCCAGATCTATTAAAGATCCATAGCAGCATTCAAGAAATCTGTTAAAGAACACTATTTATCCTTATTGTATTAAATGAAAGTATATATTTGTATAATGTATTATGATATAAAAGTAAGTATGTATATATATATGTCTTTCTCCTGCCCTGGTCCCACTTTATGTAGGGTCGGCACAACATGTTCTTCTCTTCCAGTCTCGCCTATCAGCCGTCATCTCATCGGTTACCCCTTTCTTACTCATGTCATCCTTCACGCAATCCATCCATCTTTTCTTAGGTCTACCTCGACCCACATATCCGTCCACATTCATATCTAACATTCTTCTTGTTATATGACATTCATCCATTCGCATAATATGTCCATGTATATATATATATGTATGTGTATGATTATGTGTATGTATTTGTATTGTTTTATATCTTGTAATATGTATATATGTATTATATGTAATGTTTACTGTATGCACTAGGTTTGTGTTTCTAATTCTGCTTTCCTTCTTCGGGCCTACTGGAAGAGATTTCAACATGAAATAAGTAGTGTCCTTGTACTCTGTATCCTTATTGTCTAGTCTTTTCTATTAGCTGTGTGTACAAAAAGATATTAAAGATAGACATAATTAGGCCAATCTACAAAAATTTAAAGCATTTCTATTATAATAATTATCGCCCTATAACTATGCTCTCAGCCTTAGATAAAATTATAGAAAGATATTTAGGAAACCAAATAAACATCTTTATGAGAAAAATGAACTTAATTCCACTCAGTATGGATCTCAAAAATGAAAAAGTACTTCACAGATGTTAGCTCGTTATATTGACGAGATAAACTCGCTAAATGCTAAACTTCACGTCCGGCATGTGTTTGTCGATTTTAGCAAAGCCTTTGGTCACTTAGATACCAAGCACTGGTTAAGTAATTATTGCAGAATGGCGTACAAAGGTTCACTCTTAAGTATAATTATTAATTATCACACAAATCGGTTTACTGCAGTGAAACTGTCAAATCAAATTGGTAATTCTTTGCAGACTGAAACAGGGACAGCCCAGGGATCCGTTCTCGGACCTCTGGGGTATCCTCTCTATGTAAATGATATGGCTAGTGTTGCAAAAAGGGGACACGTGTCTCGTGGTGTCAGAGATGTTATGCAGGAGGAAACGGAGCTACAATGTGATTTTGACATGCTGTGGAAATTGGAGCACGACGGCGGTCTGGTGATAAAATTGCACACAAAAAAAGCACTTCCTAAAACAGGACCATAACCAGACCGCTTATAGTGCCATAGCCATGGCTGCTTACACACACGAAGCCCAAACTGTACTCGTCCACACGTGGTCAACACCAATAGCCATATGTTGGACTCATAGTTGATGCACGGTTTTGTTGGAGATTGCATAAAGATCATGTATGCACTAAATTAAGATCGATATTAGCTTGCAATAATTAAATATAAGCTACAGTTTAAAATCTTGAGGTCGTTGAACTTATCCCTTGCTGTTGGATAGATACGAGGATATAGACTACAAGTAAGGATACTTAAAACTATTGTGCGTTATAAAGTTGAAAGTCTATTTAAGTATTGCAAGTTTTTGAATGTGCATGACCAAATTAAATTATTAATAGTTAATTAATAATTATACTTAGACTTGCTCGCAGAATACAAACGTCCATCAAACTTTTTGGTCCAAAAAATTTCTGGTCCCGAATTACCATAATATCTGGTACTATATACCAGAATTTTTGATTATGTTATACCGAATTGTATTACTAACAGATATCCGAGATGTTGTTGTAGCGGGGATCACACCGAGCGAGAGTAAAAAGATGCCGCAGCAGCTGGACCGCGACGACTGTATTATCTAGATAAACCTTACTAGGTTTCGAGTAATTGTGTATTGTAAATTGTGTATTTTTTTTTTCTGTGACAAAGAATAAATTAAAAAAAACAGTTACATGGCTGTGGGTAAGCGTTTATTTAGGAAATCGCATTTATACTATTTACGTTTACAAAATGTATACACAACATCGTTGATAGGTTTCCATCATCAGATATCGTGTTGACAATAGATTCTCATTCGTGGTAGATCTTCGTTGCCGGAGACTCTAGGTAGGTACTACTGCAGCAGCTAATTTGGCTGAGCCGGGTCGGTCAACATCTTATATTCCAAGCAACGACGCAATACCTCGCAGTATATGTCATCCTATCTAACGCCACGTCCACGCAGCTTCCTGCCTCCAATATCTTTATTAGGACTTTTCAAGGTCTTTCCCTTTTTTCCGTCAGTAGAACCGTATAACTCTAGCGTGGTCGATTTCTACACCGGAAGCTAAGTCATCAGGTCCGATGCTTATAAATCGTCAAACAATTTGCCTTTCAATGTGTACGTAAAATAATTAATAACCACCTGAAGAATTCTAGTACTGATTGAAGGCAGGTGGAGATGAAGTTTAAGATGAAAACATTCCATCTTTACGTCTACGATCGGATATTTTTTTATTATACGAAGCAATGAGAAGAATGGTACGTTCACCTGATGGTACATGACACGCGTGCCCATAACATCACCACGTGTCCAACTTGCCACCTCGGCTGCCGATTCGGCTATTTACACCGACGGCAGCCGCATCGACGACAAGGTGGGTGCGGCGTTCAGCGTAATGCGGGACGCCGCAGAGGTTACCAGCAAAAAACTCAAGTTGGGAAACTTCTGCACCGTATACCAGGCAGAGCTGCTGGCAATAGCGGAAGCGACGGGGTACGCGGCCAGCGGGTCGGCGCAGACATGCACCGTAATTAGCGACTCGAGATCCGCCCTAGAAACAGTCGCAAGATCCGACACCCTCCACCCCCTGGCGCTTCGGATAAAAGAGAATATTCTGAAAGCGCGTGAAAAAGGGATGGAAATCAGGTTGTTTTGGGGATTTGGGGATGGAGGGAAATGAAAGGACGGACCAACTGGCCAAGGAAGTGGCCCTGAGGGACAAAAGGAGACCGGTGTATGAGGATTGCCCCGTTTCATTCGTCAAGCGTCAGCTCAAGCTGAAGACGCTTGACGAATGGAACAGGAGGTACGTGGAAGGTACAACGCCTTCAACAACGAGGAAGTTTTTCCCGGACGTCGCGTCGGCTTACCGTTCATCATCGATCGGTCACGCGTGGCTCGCATCCAGCTGCTTCCCGCAACATTCACCAGATTGTCCGATCACCTTATGCGGAGCCTGCCAACACTACGCATTCCGGTACGTGGTCGCCATTAGACGACCTTGCTGCCCCATCGGCCGTCAGTCCTTCGAGCCATGTGTCCTGCCCATTGCCACTTAAGGCTATCAATCTTTTAGACTATGTCGGTGACCTTAGTCCTCCTGCAGATCTCCACATTTCTGATTCAACCTCGGGGAAACCCCCAGCACAGCGCTTTCCATTGCTCTCTGTGCGAATTGAACCCTTTTCACGCGGCCCACTGCAAGCGGCCGCGTCTTTTAAATTAATTTAATCTTTTGCTTTTTAAGTTTAAGTATAACTTAAAATTTAACAATATCTAGGACTTTTAATACGTTCTCTGAATAAATTACCAGATCAAGACCCCTTGGTGTATAATATTTGGTTAAGATATTGTTTACAAGCGTTTCGGTTATTCCGACGCCCGCGGCGACCGTTTGCATAACTTAATTATATTGCTACCAAATTTGCTTCAAGTTAAAACTTTTTCACAACCTTTCAAACTTCAAATTTATATTGGAAATTAAACAATATAAATACAATATAATTTATAATGTTACTGGTGCTAAGTTACTGTTGGCCGGATGCAGTCTAAGTGGATAACACTGCAGCACTCATTTCGGGATCGGCGTTGCCGGACATTAAGTTACATGTAAACAATTAATTTACGAACTCGTATTTATATTTCCACACAGACAAACAGTAGTGTGCAAACATTACTTTGTTCCGGTTTGAAAGGCGTTGTAGCTAGTGAAAATGACTGGGGTAACGAGATTTAACTAATATACTAAATATTCTTATGTCTCAAGGCGCCGAGCATTATTTGGTGAAGTATATTTTATCCTAACGAGCTCTTATTGTTATGGGCAAGCGTATCACTTACCATCAGGTGACCGACGTGCTCTTTCCGTTGAATAAAAAAAATATATGTTTAATTCTTATTACTATCAAAGCTGTATCATAGATCCTGAACAATCTACCTTGAATAAAAGTTTTAACTGATTCGTCACTTATTCGGACTGTCACTTGGAGGCGCAACCCCTGGGTTGCAACCGTCCATGGGCGTCAGTGATCACTTTCCACCAGGTGAACTAACCCCTCGTTAGCCTACCCTTCCTATGAAAAAAACCTTAAAATAATCCACCATTTCCATTTTTCATATGTGAAAACGTTAAATGAATTTATACCTTTATATGCCATACCTTCATCAGAAGCTTTCAATAGATCGTTTGTAAGCTTGTTGGTGATGAATGAGATGATGAGATTTCTACTACAGAAATTTTTTGTGCCACCAGCGTTTCTCGTTCCTCGGGAGATTTCTTCAAACTTCCATATAGCATGGATCTCTCTATAAATATTCTACCGTACATCATCACACCACCGATAGACGTTCACTGCTGGACATAGGTCTTCCCGAAAGATCTACCAATCGATAGCTCCTGCGCTGCCCTCTCCCAACGGCTTCCCACGACGTTTGTTCACCGAGTATCAAATGGGAGGATCTGGACTATTTTACACCACGCTGGCCTAATGCGGGTGGATGGGAGCCAAACCCTCGTTTATTAATTTTCAGGGTGCACCACGAGCAGGTGAGGTTGACTCAGGTCCCGTGCGGGTCCGCTTACATCATACGTCTCCATTCATAAATTCCCAATAAAGAAAATTCAAGCTGCTGTTATCATCATATTACAAGTTCATATCCTCTTTTAAAAGGTTCTATAACTTAGTAAGTGATTTTCATGAAATATGCACAGCTATAAAATCTCCTTAGAAACCTGCCTTTTGTAAAAAAATCCAAATCTTTTAAAGAATTAAGATATCCTACCACACAAGATTTAATATTACAGCATATTTTCTGCTGGTAGGTCTCTGTTGCCGGAGACTGTATAGGTAGGTGGCGACAAGTAGCAGTGTTCCGGTTCGAAGGGAGCTTTATCTTGTGCAATTACTGGAGTAACGAGACTGAAGATATTATGATTTAAGGCGAGGAGTACAATGTGGTACAGTATATTCTTAACTAGCGCCATATGGAGGAGTGTCATTTACCATCAGGTGAACGTCGCTACGCAGAATAAAGCAATATATATCCTTTTGGTTAAGGGACTTGTAAAGTTTGATATAGAGACTTAAAAATATAGACACATTAAAAATGTTTCGTTAGATTTGAAAAGTCCACATTTTTCAACTGAATACGCTGATAACAATGGGTGAAGAAACAGCAGCTCGCTTGCGGGAGCAGTTCGCTGACGAAGGGCGTCCGAATGCAATCCTCCGTGCAGCCACAAAGGAGCGCCCGCCATTGTGTCCCCGAGCTGCACTTGGAGACGTGCAATTCAGACATCAGCCAACAAGGGGTGCTCCTCGAAGAAGTACTCTCGAAAAAAAAAAAACTCTTCTTATTCCGCTATTATCGCAAATGAAAATCAACCGACATTATCAAATGTGTAATATTAAGCTACAGAAAATATATAACTTTATTTTCACATATGTTACCTATGATCTCTTTGATGATTTAAGACCTTCGCGAATTTAACAAGTATTTAAGTATACATTCTTATATAACTTACGAATTTTTTTTAAATACAGTCTTTAATGATAGAGATATCACAATGATAACGTTAAGTTACACCAATGTATCCGCCACTGCCGACGAAGTACGGCTACGATGTATATTGAAGAGTATTTAAAAAACAATGCATACATGACCTTAATCTAAAAGTTGTATTTAAAAACTTTAGTCTCGTTAGATCCTATCTTAGTACTGAAGGTCACTGTAGCCATAAAATTGTATTAGCTACAACCTTTAACAGGAACAAATCAAGATACATAGTCGCTAATAGCAGCGGATAGAACTTATGATAGCATTGTTAATAAAACGGTTAAACTTTCAAAAGATTATGTTATATTTATATATATATATATATATATATATACACCTTTTTTTCTGTACGATTAAATGTTTATTAATTAGTGAATATAGTTCGTATTTATTACTATTTATATTTTTATAGTTTGAATGTCCTGAAGACGACAAATCTTAATGTGTTGTAAAGTCAGTAAACAGAAACAACTCCTAATGAAGTATTTTAATAATTAGCTGCAGATTCTCTTGTGATATATAAAAAAAAGACTTATGAATTAAGCTGAAATATACTAAAAATAGCCTTAATCTCTGAAGCCTGTATTCAGCATTATATTTTCTATATAAAATATGTAAAGAATATTTGCAGATATATTTTCATAACACTTGAGAGCACGACTCGCCCGTACGTTTGGAAGCGCTCTACGTAATTCGATAGAGACGCTCAAGAAGGCATATGCAATGCACCAAAACACTTCGGATATAAAATCCCTTTGTGTTCGGCACTCCCCGGATGTACGGATACGCGGGCAACTTAAGTTTCCGAAGACACAGGGAATGCAAAGTGTTTCGCTCTGGGCGTTGGACGACGGCTGTAAAGTTTTACGTGAGAAGCTTTCACATAATATCAACGGTTATACAGTACATACATATTTACTCATTTTTACGAATATCCGGTAATAACAGTTTTCAATTATTTTTAATATACAAGAGAGGATTTTCACATACTGTGCCGACCCCACATAGAATGGGAAAAGAGCAAGAGGAAGAAGAAGAAGAGAGGATTTTCACGTAACAGACCTTCCCATTACATCACAGCTTTACATCGTGCTCGTCGCTTTAAGATGTAAGATTTTGTATCGTTACCCCAGTAATTTCATTAAAATTCAAATCGGAACACAGTAATATTAGCACACTACTATATAACAGTAGATTTATAGTAGACAATTAACCACAACCCTTGAAAGCAGAGTGAATTACTCACTACCAAAGGAAAGCTCCTGTCTTCGTTATTACTGGTGGTTCCTTAGAACATATATCGTCGCTTAAATTCATTAAAAAAAAATTAAACTATTTCATCATCATCATCAGCCGATAGACGTCCACTGCTGGACATAGGCCTCTCCCAAAGATCTCCACATCGATCGGTCACGCGTTCCAGCGGATTCCCGCCATACTATTTAAGATGATTTATTATGAACCATATACTTATGACTTCATTATCCTGTATTAGATAACCTAACACACGAATGACCGGAAATGTTACATGGTATAATGGCTATTGATAAATATGTAGTACATACGAAAAATGAAAGAGACCATATTGTTCCGGTATTCGGTATTTAGTAAAAGCTTCTATGTTTCGTGTGAGATGCCTTCTCCAAATATACGTCTATGTAAATCGAGGCTTTGATGAGCTTTGAGTAAGGACACGCCCTAAGCTCGCAGCTTTCATTTCAAACTTCATGTTAATTTTAAGAACATGAGTACACATAGGTATATATGTATATATGTATATATATCTGATAGAGACACGGCAATCGTATATAATGCAAGTTTGTGGAATGGAGCCCATGCAGAGCGCTGGCGTTTTTTTTTAGTAATGTATTTTTTTATGAAACTATCGTTTCATTTAACTGTACTAACATGATAGAGCCAATAAAGCGTTTTAAAAATATGATTTTTTTTTTTTTTAATCACCATCGATTTTTTTTCGATCCATCATCAAAGGTGTCATTAGTACTATCGCTTGCCTTCGTATTCGGAAGCTGTCTCCTAATACATACATATTATATTTCAATTTTTATATAAATATTAGGACCTGTTGATGTGGAGATCATGTCCAGCACTGGACGTCTATCGGCTGATGATGATGATGATATAAATATCAAAGAAAAAAATTATATATCCATTACGAAAGTATTCAATACGAAAACAAAACAGTACATCAGAACTTATTCCTGTTTTCAGATAGGGTTAAGGATATTGTTTAGGCCTGGAGCTATTATCATACTACCCTACAAATCAGCGCTCCTCAACCTTCCAAGACTATTAGAACAAACATCAAAATATGTTTTTTTTAATCACAAATCACCTTAAATAATATCTTTATAATTAAATAAAAGACCTCTCCGTTTCTTAACTAACACTTTGTTAGTACTAGGTTTGTCAAACCTAATACTAGCTACAGAGCCTTTTATTAATTAAATATAACGACTAAAAACAAACAGGAAGAGACATTACAAATCATATTTCCTGTTTGTAACTGTTTACGTGAAACATTGTTTACTAACGTCAATGTAAAGTTTATCAAACAAACATCGGAATGGTCCCCGGTGATATTTTGAAACGGTCCCTCGGGCGATATTAGTTTGTTGTATCTGGTAACAAGGAAGGGTTGGTTCTGATATGATGATGAGGGGTTGATTATACAAACATACATTACGCCTATACTAATAAATATAACGTTCATTCAATTTAAGATACATCTAAAATGTAGCATCGTTCATTTTGATGGATAACCTTTAACCGACTCATCTCTAAGAAATTTCAATGTAGCAACAATATTATAGTATAGAAAAACATTATTTTTAGATATACATTTTTTTCTACGATAATGCGGCGAGACGGAACTATCACCTGATAGTAAGTGATACGCCTGCGCATAACAACGTGGCGCTAGTTAGGATGATGCAACACCACATTGCGCTCATCGCTTTGAGACAGACGTTAAGTCTCGTTGACATAGACTTCACTAGCTACAACGCCCTTCAAACAGGAACACAGTAATATTTGCATAGTAATGTTTGTCGGCTGCAGGAAGCGGTGCGGTGATACTGTTTTTTGTTTTATATGGGGGGAAAGGCTTCCTATATCTGCATCTACCCTCGCAAGGACAAAGACAGGTTATGTCGGAATTGCATAGACTAAAACCTCCATGATGTTCCACCATCGTCGCTTTATGGCGGGGCCACGGGAACGTTTCCGTACTCCTCCGCGACCTCGCCAGCGCCGACTGCACCGCGCAGCTTCATCTCGTGAGGAGAAACTTCCGCTTTTCCACCTCTGTAACCTACTCTCCTCTCGGCCTCTTATTATCACTTGGGCAACAGATCTCCACGAATCCGTTTAAGAGCCCATGGCGACCAAGTGGTAAAACTCTCCCGACTCCTTGCGGCGGAACAGGTTTCGGGTTCCGCCGCCAACCGATACACGGCCGCAGAGGTCAGATATAGCGGCAAAACGGATTACCGACAATCCTCCTCCCTCTGCGATTCTACCACGGCTGCGAAGGGCAGTACAAACATGCCCCTGCAGGTGAGCTCACGGAGTTCACCTGGAGCGGCCATATCAGGCCGGCCGGATAGAGTTCCTCTTAGCTTGACCGTGGGTGACCAAGCCACGGCTACTGAGCCCTACCGCTACGACAAGGCGGAAACCTGTTTAGGGGGCTGCAGTGGTAGTAACCTACCTAAACGGTCTAGTTTTTACAGTATGAAACTAGAATTAAAAAAAAAGATTGTGGGTGTAAACGCAGTGGAGTTGAAACTGTATTCTAGTTAATTTGTAAGAGAATGATTATGAACATTTTTTTTTTTAATGAATACAAGTATGAAAGGACGAAAGAAATATAAATAAATTAAAGCGCTTAATTTTGTTCAAATTAGAAATTATTCGATTTAATATAAAATAACCTATTATTATATATTTCCCCTTAATATCCTTGTTCATATATAAGTAGTGAAGACGAGGGTGTAAGGGGTAAGCCAACCTCACTTGCTCGTGGTGCATCCTGCTAATTAGCAAACGCGACTCTGACTTTCATCAACCCGCATTGGGCCAGCGTGGTAAGAAATGGCCCAAATTCCCCATATAAACCCCTAAAAAGGACGGCCTCTGGTGTCCGGCGATGCGGACAGCGCAGGACTGATCCATGTGGGGATCTTCGCGGGAAGCCTATGTCCAGCAGTGGACGTCGAAAACGTGACAAGGGATGAAGAATCTACATAGAACTGACTTCTCTCTCATTCTCTCACAGCTTAAAACCTATAAGTACGTTTACCCTCGTCTCTTTTTCGTTACACAGTTTCGTTTCAGAAAGGCCTATTCACACCGTTCCTAAAGAATATTCACTTCAATAAGAATTAAAATTAATTATTAGTAATAAGTTGTTACTTTATATATACATACAATTTTTTTTTTTTAATTGTTCGTTCATTTATACTCTTGCTCCCTAAACCTTCACAACTAATGGCCGAGTAATTAACACGCTACTTTCCTTGAGGATCTCTCTCGTGTTGTTTTCAAAAATTAATATCGCTAAGAGCACGGGCGAGGTGGCCATGGATAGTGAAGCTGTAATATCATTTTTCGTCTCAAATTAACTTCCTGTAACTTCCACGTCATACGACTTACCGAATAACTATAATGGTTTATGTGTAATTATAAATATCTAATATATAAGGAATATCTATATAACCAGTCTGGCCATAAATACAGTTACATAAAAACTTTTCTTTTTTTCAACTTTTTAATTATTTTGAATTTGGAACATGTATATTGTTTTAAAAAACTCCTTTCGATTTTGCGCAGTTTTACATATTTTCCGTGTTCATTATGGAATGGGGGTGGGGATGTTAAAGAAAATAGAATTGCAGTGATCGCCTTGCACGAAGTGGTTATGGAGCCGTATGATTATATATCGTACTATCAACAGATACAACACTTCCTCTGTCGAAGACCAGAAAAGATCTGGGCGACTGCGAACTACCAACGGCTGTTAATACTTTTAAAGCCAGAATTCGTCGAAACCTCATTAAGAAGCCAAAAATCTTATCGCGAGAAATGAAGATTCCCGCTAGGATTCTGTCGCGTATTATAAAACATAACCTGAAACTCGGTGCTTATCATCGATATTCAGGACATGCCCTAAATTGTTTTTTATAATTAAAGATGGATGGAGTGGATCGATCAAAACGAACAAACCTTCTGTCGTGATACCCCAGGCAGGTGAAAGCCACAGAAATATCCTCTTTACTGATCAAAAAATTTTCACGATTGAAGAACACTACAATAAGCAAAATGATAAAATGTACAGCTCACAGTTCTAAAGAAGCTGCTCAAGTGGTCGGAAAGGTACAACGTGGTCATCATCATCATCCTGCGTCAGTGATGGTTTGATGGGGTGTGTTTTATCAAAGAGTCACAAAACTACATTTTTGTGAAAAAGGAGTGAAAACTTCAGCCAAAGTGTATCAAGATACAGTCTTGGATCATGTTGTGAAACCTCTCAGCAATACACTTTTTAAAACTAGACCGTGGACTTTCCACCAGGACTCTGCACCTGGTCACAACACAGGAACTACCTAAGCCCGGCTTGAAACCAACGTTTCGGACTTTATAAGAGCTGAAGACTGGCGCTTATCTAGCCCAAACCTCAACCCTTTAGACTTCAAATTATGATCAGTTTTAGAGGACATGGCCTGCTGCTGCTCTAAACGACACGGCGACATTGAGTCTCTTAAAAAATTTTTGGAGCAAGCAGGGGCGGTGGTGGAAATTTCGCGTAAAAAAGCGCGTAAATCCATAGATTGGTGATACGTGGCCAAACAAATTAAAGGCCTGTATAAAAGCCAAAGAAGGCCATTGCGAATAGAATATTTTTTCATTTTTTGCTGATACTAATAAATATGTGGGTACAAATTTTAATAATATTACTTTACTTCTTCAAAAAAAAATGCATTTTCATTTGTAACAGAAGTTATGGCCAGACTAGATAAATGTAGGAGCTATCCAGATTTATTGACTCATCGCGGGATCTACGAAACTATTATAAGTAATGACTTAAAATTTGGTAGACATATTGCTTCTGCCACTTAGAGGTCAGAAGAATGAATTAAGAATGGATTTTACAAAATTCCTTCCCTAAAGAGGATTGCGATGGTTTTAATAACAGGAAAGGGCCCAGGGGGCAGCAGGTAGCCGCCGATCGGGATTTTTTGTCACAAATTTCAAATCTAATTCTATATTACGTTACGTACAAAATCTTTCCTCAAAGGCGGTTGCTAGATAACGGGAAGGGGCTCGAAGGAGCCCCTGTGGCCGCCAGACGAAAATATTTCTGACAAATTTCAATTCTAAATATCAAATCTAATTCTATATTACATTACGTACAAAATTCCTTCCCCAAATGAGGTTACGAGATAACAGGAAGAAGCCTGGAAGAACGCAGGTTACTGTCTGACGGGAATATTTCTGACAAATTTCAAGGCTAACTTTCAAATCTAAGCAATAGCTAGTATTTATGTAGAAAGATATCTCGTATCTTTATCTTTTGTATAGATAAAGATATTTTTCAATCAATGAATAATAGACTGAGGATTTAGGCTTTGAAATAAATTGAAGTTAAATTTTAGCGGTATTCATTTCCCATGACAAATAATGAGCTCATCAATCCTAGGTTTTCAAAAATAAGTCTCATAGGTATAGAAGTAAGTTTAAAGATTAGAACACTAAATAGTGTTAGTTTGCAAAACTTAAAAGGCGGTAAAAGTAAACACTAGATAGCTGTTAACCCATCTACTTTAATATACCATCAGGCAACTATTTCTTATTCTATGGACTGGCTGAGCTGATGTACACCTCCGAAGTGTACAATAGCACAGCCAGTCGTTAACATACCCATAGCAATAATTATATTATTATATATGTTTATAACTTACTAATAGATAAACGTGGCGTTTATCCACTTCAAACATTTCAACCTGTTGTTTCCATCTGAAATTAAACTTTCAAAAAAAAAAAAAGGAATAATTACCGTATTCCCGACGCTTGGCATGCTAGTTGGCAAGTGTAATATATTGATGAAAGTCACATAAAAACTCTGTGTGCTTGAAATTATAACCTCTTTAATCCCTCTTACGAGAATAAGAATAGGATTACTCTTACCAATTTGTCTCGTTGCTTTTAAAAAGTATCAAAACAACTTATTTCCTTTAAGAAAAGGCAAAATTTCATATTCCAGCTGCACTCAAAAAAGTTTCAAGAATGGTAGAGGTTATTTTTTTTTTTGTAAAGCGGTTATCCTTCATGAGTTCCCAAGGTTGATCTTGGAGGGTAATATTCCTGGAAAACGTGCACCTGGTAGACAGCGAACGAAACGGTTTGATGACGTAAAGGAGTGGACCGGATTTAAATAGCATCAGATTAAAAGAATCGCTGAGGATCGCATTGGTTCTCTCAATCTGATCCCCAACCTTCAGTTTGAAGAGTGCACCTAATGATGATGATTTTTTTTTATGAAATATATTTTATCAACTTTGTTGATTGTGAATATGTAGAAATAGCAAACAGTTTAACCACACTGTAACTTGAAGTTAAAGGCTCAACTTTTTAAGATATACTACAATATAGCTTTAATAAATATGAATAGTGGCATAGGCAGTAAGTTTTTACTGTAGATAGGTCTCTTGCTGGAGACCGTCTAGATCCACCGGATCCTATTGCAGCCACCAACAGGAGTGTGCAAACATTACTATGTTTCAGTTTGGAAGGTGCTGCGGCTAGTAAAATTACTGGAGTAACGAGACTCATCTTACAATATCAGATGACGAGCGGAATGTGATGCAGTTAATATCATCCTAACTAGCGTCACGTTGTGAGTGTCACTTACCATCAGGTGAACGTCCTGCTCTTCTCGTCACTTAATAGTATAAAAATAAAGTATTATATCATTACGCACTTAAAATTTCAATAAATGGTTTATACTGGGACTTGGGAGAGCATAGCCCAATTCCCAGTAGTGGACTTAATAAAAGAGCTGTTTTTTTTATTAACTTTAGAATTTAAAAAACAATTTCGCGAACAAAAAGACGTATATTTGATAATGAATTCTTATACGTATATATGCGTGTCAGGGTGTTGCCGACATTTGAGATAAGGGAGGGTGGTGCGGTACACACGAACATGCTATTGAACGTTAATGAAGTCCCATTGTGACGTCATCAATCACAAGCCATAGCAAATCGCAATCACAATGTGTCAGCTGAAATAGGACGTTAGAATAGAAATTTCAGTTTCTTTTTTTCTACCCAAAGAAGCGACGAGGCGAACCGGACGTTCACCTAATGTTAAGTGAACTACCCTTAACAGCGAAGTGTTAATTACGATGTTTTAGATTGCACAGCATTGTGCTCGTCGCCTTGAGGCACATTAAGTTGATACTTGTTACTTACTCCTCTGGCGCAGCGATCTAAAGTTAGTCGTAGCTGGTTGATTCTCGTTACCTTAGTAATTTCACTAGCTACAGCGCCCATCAAACCGGAAAGTAGTAATGTTTTCACATTACACGTTGGTGGCGGAAATAGGCGCTGCGATGGTACCAACCTAGACTGTCTCCGGCAATAGACAACTACCGCTTTACGTACAAAGAAAAAAATTTCTCCGAATTGAGGACCTCCTCTTTGTTGTTAAGTATAATTATATCCGCAGTCATTGGGTTTAAGTTAAGAACTTAATCGATTCGCTTACTCCGCCCACCTACAGGCGGATGCGATTTAAACGTGTATTAGCAAATCGATTTGGGCGATCGTTTCGTTTCGATGCGACAGCTCGTTACAGAGGTTACCCGACGATGTTGTTTTAACCAACCACTCAAAACGAGGGGTGCTGTAACTTAATTTTATTTAAGATACTTGTATCAAATATTTATTCATTATTCCGACCGGAGAGACTTCAACGTTCAACTATTGGTAAGTAAACATTAAGAGACATTAAATCGTTGCCAGTAATTAAACTAGCTACAGCGCCTTTCGAACCGGAACACAGTAATGTATGTATATCACTGTTTATCCACGTAGACGGTCTCCCGCAACAGAGACCTACCACCAGCAAATATCTATCGGTAGCTAAACTATGTTAGAGTTGAACCCACGAAAGACCGTATGCGCTAACTGAAGTGAACAGCTCTTGTGTTTACTCAGATGTACGTGTTAAATTACTAATACCCTTTTTTTTTGAGATCTATAAAGAATTTTCTCGCTATAAAACGAGAACGCCTCAAATATAAAGAGCGTAAAAACTTATTTATTACGCAGTTGTGACGAACGAGGAGTCCGCCATTTTGTTCAGTAAAATATGATTACGTCTCGGACAGGACTCGGTTTTGTCATTTATAACAGCATCTCCTTATAAAAATTAAACCCATGGCTTTACGTCCATCTCAGAAACTTGTTCAGACTTGACTGGAGATGTTTTTTTTTTATTCTTCAAAGCGATGCGACGAATAGATCGATCGTATGATGGTAAGTAGTTCACCCGCTCATAGCAACGTGACGCTAGTTAGAATGGTGGTGCTGTACCACATTGTGCTGATCGCCTGGAGACATTGGATATTCAGTCTCATTACCACAGTAATTTCACTACAACTCCCTTTAAACGGGAACAGAGTAATATTTGCTCAGTAATGTTTCTCGGCTGCAACAGGCGCTGCGCTGGTATTTACCAAGACGGTCTCCGACAACGTGGACCCACCACCAGTTCAGTTAGTTATATATGTATATGTCAGACTGAATAAATAAAACTGTTTAAATTAACGCCGAATGGATTTCACTTCATTATTTCATACGGCATATATATTACCAGTAATGATTCATTTACTCGGCTCATGTCACATTTCACAAAGTATAGAATAATATAGGCTTTATAATTTAATATAAATTAATTAATTCTCTATGATAATTATATATAGAAATATAGAATTTATTGACACACTAACTCACCTAAAATACTCTGATTCTTATATGACGGTAACCGGAACACAGCTGTTGTACGCTTCCGTACATTCGTTGTAGTGCATGGTTTAAAAAAAAAATGAAAACTTCGTTATTCTATATTACACTGTGTTTTTTCTACTGTCGCGCGCCGGACTACAAGTGTCCGGTCTGTTTTTTTTTTATGATGATTTTATTGACAACCATCGAGGCTTCATAGGACTCAGGGCCATCAGAAGAAAAGAAACTAAAAATAAAATTAAATCAAAACTAAATGAACACAAAACACAAACTTAATACCAAAAAATAAAAATTAAATATATGCATATATATGTGGATAAAGTAGTATGTCAAAGGAGGAGAAAGGTGAGTAAATATTGGATGCGGTAGGGTTGAAGAGTTGGATAGTGCTATAGGGGGAGAGAGTATACATATGTATTTATGACGCGCACATAAAAGAACATAAATTAAGAAGATGAAGATAAGATGTAAACAAAACCTGAAATGTAATATAATAAGAAAAGTGTACCAGTAACAAAGGGTCATCATCTTCAATCACCAGGCGAAGGGTGAAACATGGCACAGAAAAAAAAAGAGAAAAAATTATGATATAATTATTATTATTATATTATTATTATTAATATTATAAAGAACTGTAATAATGATATGAGAGAACAAATAAAAATAAAAACAAAAACTAGACAAAATGGGTACACTACCAACCATTATTGACCATATCCCACGCTTGTCGATACGTGGTCTCCAAAAATCTTTTTACCCCATCATCCGTCTGATCTTCGCGATATAGATCTATAACGAAAAAAAGGCTTGTAAATGAGAAAGCAAGGAATAAAAAAAACTGAAATTCAGCAATATAAAGATTAAAGCTGAATTTGCACGAAGATCCAAAAATGGATCTTCTCCGTCACGAGCTGCATCCGGTATTTGTGTCACGCGCCATTTCTTTTGTCTCCGCGAAGTTTTACTCTGTTTATGTTATTACTAAAACCTTCAGGAATATTTTCACCTTCGCCGGATGTGACTGTAATACTAACGAATTGAGATTTACGATCAGCTCTACATGTCACAAGCGGGTCATGTGCCTTTCACGTTCACTAGGCGGCAATGAGTTCGAAACCTGATCAATGAGTCTCTCTCTCTCTCTTTGTTTTATTAAAAACAATGTTTATACACACAATATCTCTATCTCTACAGATTAACATTCATATATGATTTTATTATTTATGAATTTCACTAGAAACAGCACCTTTGAAACCGGAGAACTGTAATGTTTGCACGCTACTGTTTCAGAACAGAAGTAGCAGCTTCCATGGTACCTTCGTAGACGGCCTCCATCAACAGAGACCTACCACTAGATAATTGTAATTGAAGGCTTTAAAAGAAACATTAGGTAAACAGTATTAGTTCCAGTATGAAGAGCTAATTAAGCTTCCGTTGCAGCTAATTAAGCTATGCCACAGATATGATATAACATCTTAAATAGAGACAAGAATCACCAAGTGGTCGTTGGCAGACACTCCATTAGGTGGTTCGATCTGGTGCAGGTTGCGAGAGGATGCTGGATGCAGAGCAAGATCGATCAATGCGGATATTTTTGGGAGAGGTCTATGTCCAGCAGTGGACGTCTGTTGACGGATGACGACCTTACTATACGGAAGAGCTGGAAATAGAGAAAAAAGGTCAAAAGAGGCTAGATAGTATTTTTTTCGATAGAAAAATCAAGCATCAGTGTATTCTCTCTCTCTCTCTCTGTTATTGTTTCTGTTCCTTTCACAGATATATTTAATAAATATCTGTAATTTATTTGTGTATATATGTTGTATATATATGTATGTATATACAAGGTGAAAGGTGATAGGGGTAAAAGATCTGGAGGGGCTAAAGTTTAGCTCGTATCCTATCTATCTATGTATCCTCTAGATAATTAATAAATAAAATATTAAATAAAAATGTAAGTATGACTCCTTATTTTTTACTGTCACGACTTTCAAAGAACCTAACTTAGAAGTATTAGCCTCTAAGTGATGATTATCAATTTAATTTAATTAAACAATAATTATTATATTAAAATTTGTGTAGATATAACTAAGAAATGAAATCATCGAATTTTTTCCTAGAAAATCGGGAATTTTTAAAAAAAAAAATTAATTATTCCGGAACCAATATTTTTGTATGGAGTATTCCATACATAGATAGATAGGATACGAGTTATACTTTAACCCCTCCAGATCTTTTACACCTATTACCTTTCACCCTGTATATCTGTAAAAAGAGTGGAATATAGGAAATTCACCGCGTTACGTGCGAGTTCGGGATACTCTTCCTTTTTTCTGAAGATGTTAATCGCTTGAAAGTCATATTGACTCTTACAGATCATCTGATACTGGGCTCGTGGAGATACTCTTCCTGTCAAATAGTCCAAAAATTTCTCCTTCTCCTTAATGCTCAAACTAGAATTTATGTTCTGGTTCGTGATAATAAATAGTTTACGAATTCAGCTATCTTTACGTAAATCTTGTCTCTTACCCCCTACCGTCGAAAAGCTAACCCAGAGGGGTTCGAATAACGCACTTTAAGAAACCCTGATGTTGATGTAAGATACTGTGTATGAAAAAAAGATTACTATGAAGCGAGATGTAATATTACGCGAATTCAAAGGCATATCATAAACTTTGTTCAGTTGAAGTCCTGGCGCTCTTTATTCCACATCCAGCCGTCTCCCGCTGCGTTCGCTTTTGTTTACCGAGAAATGAAATGTCTCGCAAATATTATAAAGACGAGATGCGACTTCGCGAAGAATAATATATAAGAAGGGAGGCTTTGATTCAAATAAAACCGAGTCACGGAAACACAGTTTCCGATTTTACTTTTTAAACTTGCATTTCTTATTTTCGTTCAAAAATTACTTCAACGTTCTAAACTAATGCTTCCCACCCTGTTGTTTGGTTTCCGTACACCTTAACAAAACCCTTCATTTACCACTACACCATACCTACCCCTAATTGTGTCTGGTTTGTCTTAAGGTATCTGATCATTATTAACTTTGAAATCTCTCTACTACTGTTGTAAATTATTAGATGTAAGCGTCATATAATAATAAGTATCGTAAACATCATCAGCTTCAACGTACAGACGTCCACTGCTGGAGATAGGCTTTCCCCAAATATCTCTACAACGATCGATCCTGCGCTGCCCGCATCCAGCTGCTTCTCCGCAACCTTCACCAGATCGTCGAACTGACTATTAACTGCTATAACTTCTTAGTATTTCCGCGATTATCTATTTTATTTTCACGTACCCCCAATAGGACTCGGCCTACCCCCAAGAGTACAGATACAGGTTATATATCGCTGCAATGAGCTAATACAACGATCTGGTTACTCCGTCTCATATGTATTCTTCCTCGTGGCCTGATACCCTCAACCTTTCTCTGGACCACAAGTCACTTAAAAACTGCCTCTCCCCTGCGGCATACATGGTCAAAAAAGGTTAGAATATAATATAAAGATTATTTTATTTTAACATTCTCATTATCATCATTAGGCTTTATTAATCTATTTCCTCTCCATCCTTTCCTTAAGATCTTCACCATAAAGGAGACGGTCATCTCACACGGGGATTGTGCATATAACATTCATACCCATCAAGATTATTACTTACCGATGGATGTGGAGATCTTTGGGGGAGACCAGTGGACGTCTATCGGCTGATGATGATGCTTACTTACTCCACATTTTCATTATTTTCTACTCCACTCTCAGTAATCTTGAAGTACATTACGGTTTATTACTTAAAAAAATAATATGAAAGTTTTATGAAAAACTATACGAGCAATTTGAATTCGCGCGCTGCGGAACAGCACCGAGTTCCCAGGAGTCATACTTTGAATAATCCTTTCCGAGAAACTCCTCCGTACCTCTCCGCCGTGAAATTATTTTAGACGTTATAACGCTACTCACATTTAAAACAAATAAAAAATTTTCAAAACTTCAAACCCTGCTGCTGAACAGCAGAACTGTGTTGCATCTTAACTCCGCATCAAATCTCAGCGGAAAGTTTTCGCAAAGTGTAATTTAAATTAAGTATTGACTTCATTTCATTTATACTGCTAAGTAACTAAAATAGTGCTTTACGTGATGAAGACTGCTCATCCAGAATACTCTGAACAGCCTGAACACAGCGATACTGTTATGAAGAACTTACCTTATGAAGGTTGTAGCTAGAACAGTGGCATCTCCGTTAAAAAGATTAACCTTGTCAATTTTCAATAAATAAACTCATTATTATTAACATCAGTATCAGTAAAACACTAAAAATCCAAGGAGACGAATTCTCTGCTCATCTTGTAACGGAAGAGATGCTGATCAGATTGTATTTTATGATAGGTATAAATATATGTCCTAAGAAAAAATGAGGACCCTTTATCACCTACGATATGCGTCTACAAATACGAGACCACTTTCAAACCCAAACAGTAGTGTGCAAACATTATTATGTTCCGGTCTGAAGGACGCTGAAGGTAGTCAGATAACTGCTGTAACAAAATTAACATCTCAAGACGACGAGCACAATTTAGTGCTGTCTATATCATAACTAACATCTCGCTGTTATGAACATACTTAACATCAGGTGAATGTCTCATTCATCTCGTCCGTAGAATACCAAAACTTCCTTCCTTGCCCGGTGATGCTCCAGTCTCCGGCAGCATCCACCATCAGCAGTGAAATCACAACAATCTGTTATAATTTGTAAAGTAATATACTCACACAAAATAGCGGGTGGCTGGTATAAAATATCTTAAACCGGATATAAAAATGAATTTCTATTTCCATTACGGTCGCAACAGTTTCCAGTTCCCATGAGTCTTCATTTAAATATCTGGCGACGTCGCTGACACCTCGCCGCATGAGGTTATTGGAGAAAACATTATTCTGGATAACATTTTAAAAGGAAACATTTACTTACGTTTGATGCATCAGCTTCAATTTCTTCATATATATATATATCAACATCATCATCATCAGCTGATAGACGTCCACTGCTGGACATAGACTTCCCCCAGAGATACCCACACCGATCGGCTAAAGATCCATATGGGAGGATATTGGCCAATTCCCACCACGCTGACCCAATACATGTTGGTGGGAGAGACTCGTCATCATTGGAACTGTAAAGCCTAGACACTAATGATGAACAAAGCAATAAGATCAAGATTTAGACAATCGTGGCATTGCTCTTATTCCTGCGTAATCAGTCCTGCACATAGCCTGGATTTTGCCTATTATATCTTAGGTTTAGTCTTGATCTTGCTTTTACCGAAGACCTAGACATATTTATTGGATCGTGGGAAAAGACTATATACTCACAGTAATTAGAAGATATTATTAAAGTATGAGGATACTCAAGAAATACTTTTATCTTTTAATTACTGTGAGATTAACAGTACAGCATCTTGTTGTTGTTTAAATATATAGTAAACAACATGAACAAACAAAGGCGAAGTCTCCGAGAATATGGGAAGTAATATAAAGTCAGGTTATGAGACAATAGAATATTTACATTAGAACCGTTACTGCCGCCCGGATGTTCGCTCTTCCTATTGTATAATAACAATCATTTTTCCGGCCGCCCGGCGTGTGCCAAACGGCGCCGGCTGGCAGCCGGTTCAGTCATCGGCTGCTATCTACATCCGTCATAAATATTCACTATTCAATTTTAAAAAGTATAAACAGTTCAGGCCGCGCGCTATTCTAAAATTAGATTTTTTTTATTCCACAGAGACTTACGAGACCCTCGCCAACCTCACCTTTTTTTATCGCTGGGGAAATCTTCTTAAAAGATACCTTGCTTCTGGGGGGAAGACAAGATTATATGGGGTTTCTACCATACTAAAACCCCTTTGGTGGTCTACCTCGGTGTATTATGAGTGGCTCCGGGATCTCTTACGGAACGCACCGGTGACCCTCTACACTCTAAAACATCCCACGGAAGCCCTCCTTAGCACCCACGCTGTGCTACGGCAAATACATGATCACCATGCATCTGACGTCCTCCTAGGGCTCGCCTATTGAGCTCTGAAGGCCCCCACCCTCAAAGCCCACAAACCCGCTTAAGCTTTTAGTCGCTTTGTAGGCTAGTCAGGGAATACCTTAATCCTATTCTCAATAGCCTGAGACTACATGGATTGAGCCAACCTCACCTGCTCGTGGTGCACCCTGCTAATCACCAATAAAAAAATCTTAATATCTTTTATATTAACTATTGAATAAAATTATAAGATTTTTTTTATGTAATGAAGCAACGAGGGGGACGTTCACCTGATGGTAAGTGATACGCCAGCTCATAACAATATGGCGTCAGTTAAGATAGTATGCACTGCACCACATTACGCCTGTCACCTGAGACAAGATGTTGAGTCTCGTTACTCCAATAATTATACTAGCTACAGCGCCCTCTAAACCGGAACACAGTATTGTTGTCGGCTGCAATAGATGCTGCGGTTGTACCCACATAGACAATCTCCAGTGACAGAGGCCTACCACCAGTATTATAAGATACGAGTATTATCTAGACACCACCGCAGCCATTTCTGCAACAAGCATCCCGCTCGCTTCAAGACGATGTTATGTATCGTAATGCAATTACTACTTCATTGACTACACCGCCCTTCAAACCGGAACACGGTAATATTTGCACAATATTGTTGTAATAAAATATCCACTAACCTATATGCATGAAATGTGTCATTAAGAGTTTACAAGGGCCGCTCTTGACAAAAACGAATGGGCCCGGCGCATACGTACTTCCGGCGCTGTCATCATGAATACGGCTTGTGCGTGATGAGGGTACATCCAGCGGAGTACCGAGCTAAAATAAACCATCAAACAAAAACGGGAATCCCCTGTCCAACAACATTATTGAAAATAATGTTGTTGCATAAACACAATACTTAGAGAGGACACTAAACATTCCCACTGTGAAGTACTATGAGATCTACTTTATTAGAGTTAAGCCAATTTACTGGTGGTAGACACCATGCAGCATACCCTCGTCCCAACTACCGTAGTATCTGAGGACGAAGGTCTTTAACTCGTGCGTGTTGCCAGTGATGGGTTATGGCACCGCGACGTGACCGCTGGCAGTGGGCCTAGTGAATAGGCTTCAAGTCGCATAGAGAGCGATGGAAAAGGATATGCCCAGGGTTCCCCCTGTGATCGAATCAGAAATGAAGAGATTAGCAGGAGAACTAAGCTCACCGACATAGTCCAAAAAATTACTAGTAAGTAGTAGTAGTAAATAGTAGTCAAGTGGGGGGCAGGACACATCGCTCGAAGGACTGACGGCCGATTGGGCACCAAGGTCCTCTAATGACGACCCCGTACCAAAACATGACGAAGATAACGATGATCATACCACCGCAGCTCCTATTGCAGCCGACAAAGAGCACTGTGCAAACATTACTGGGTTCCGGTTTGAAGGACGCTGTAGTTAATTAAATTATTGGGATAATGAGACTTAACTTATGTCTCAAATCGACGAGTACAATGTGGTGCAGAGTATACCGTCGCAACTAGCGCCATATTGTTATGAGCGCTGGTATCACTTACTATCAAGTGAAGGTCTCGCTCGTCTAGTCGCTTCATTGAATAAAAAAAAAAAATTGTTAAATCAAACAACTATAGACTATGTATAGAACCGAAGCAACACGTTGGTTAGTTATATTACTTATCATTACTTAACTGAGTATAATTAAGTAGGAAAAAAGTAAGCACTAATTGAAAGTATTACTAAGTTACTAAAAATTAAGGATTCCTACTTATTACTTCAGTAATATCCAGTTTCCGGAAACCCTTACAAAGTAAATTGTTAGAAATCTCTAAGCTATATATAGGAACATAGTACGTATAACATTACCTTATAACTTTATATCCAAGTGATGAAGATAAGGGTATATACTCCTCCGATCAGGAAATCAATCAAATTTGAAGAGTTCATTGATGAATGGCATCAGGATAGGATTTCACGAGGGTATACTAATTAATTGCACTCCGAGGGGGAGATACGCTGAAGTTTCGCATATCAATATTCAAACGTATCAAAGTATTCAAATTTCATTGGTGGCAAGTCTCTGATGCTGGAGACCGTGTAGATGGGTACCACCGCAGCAACTATTGCAGCCGATAAAAACATTAGTGTGTAAAAATTATAGTGTTCGGGTTTGAAGGGCGCTGAGGCTAAGGTAATGAGGGGAGTAACGAGATGTAACATTTGCTGTTCCAGACTACGAGCGCTATATGGCGCTATATATCATCCTAACTAGCGCCATGTTATTAAGAGCAGGCTTATCACTTACCATTAGGTGAACGCCTCGCTCGTCGCATCAATTTAATTAAAAAAAAAAAAATACACAACATTTTTTTATGAAAATGTATGGGATATAAACAACAACAATTTGACGAGGAGACATGAGGAACGTTCATCCGATGGTAAATGATACGCCCGCCCATAACAATGTAATGCTCGTTAGAATGACATATACTGCACCGCATTGCACTTCTCGCTTTAGACAAAAGATATTGCGTCTTATTGTTCCAGTAATTACACTAGCAGCGCCTTTCAAGCCGGAACAGATTAATGTTTGCACACTGCTGTTTGTACCTACCTAGACGATCTCGTGCAAAAGACACATTTTTTTATTATCAGGAGGGAAACCTTCTCAAAAGATACCTTGTTTCTGGGGGGGAAAAAAGGCTACGTGGGATTTTTACCCCGTGATAACCTCTTCAGTGTTTTGCGAGAGGTCCTGGAAACTCGTATCGAAAGCATTGGTGGATGCCAGCACTACGTCTAAAGCAAGACCCAGCGAGGGCTATAGCTCTCCTCGACATCCTCGCAATGTTACGACAAAAACCAGACCGAACCAGAGTCGAATTTTAGGTTATGCACGTTAGTCCTATTCTTAACAGCACGAGACTACAGGGATACTAACAGGGTTCTACCACCAGCTGTTGCAAGAACAGAAAATTGGACGTTCATATTATTGTTATTCATTACTCCAAGGATGTAAAGGATCCGCTAAATAATTATAAGATTGATTGTACGTAAGGTTCTCGCTGAACGAGCCTTAAATTTAATTAGAAAGTTGGGAGACATGTTGCCATCTGTTGCTGTGTCATATTAAAATTTGATTAAGGTTTTGTGAGATTTAATTAAATTCTTCCCCGACCACAGTAGTAAGCATATCCTTACCCGTATCCTTGCGTATATCCTTGAGCAGTAATAATTTTTGCTACAAAATTCATTCTCATATTAGCTTCAACTAGAGGACTATACTGCTAATAGCTCTCTGTTGCCGGAGACCGTCTAGGTACCATCGCAACTCCTATTGCGGTGGACAAACATTCTTGTGTTCCGGTTTCAAAGGCGCTATAGCTAGTGTATTTGGTGAACTGACCTCCAACCTTCGCTAGTCAGAGAGGCACTAGGTAAACGAGACACGTTTCAAGTGACGAGCGCAATGTGGTGCAATATATATAGTTCTAACTCCTTATTGTTATGAGCAGGCGTATCACTTACCATCAGGTGAACGTCTCCCTCGTCTCTTCGCTTAATTGATTAAAAACAAAACTATCTAGACGGTCTTTGACGTCAAACACTAGTAAAAAATAGTACAGACTTTTTTCTAGTGATGTTTCTTTTTAGTCGCCTTTTTAGAGTTATATTAAGATTTACTTTAACCTACCTCATCGTCATAGGATCTATGATGTTTGGTAAACACCAGCATCATTTGCTTTCGAGTTACATCAAAACTATCGTGATACTTAAAGAGACAAACAAAAACGTATTACCGTATCACAAAGGACCTCCTGTTATTACTGTTATATATGTGACAAGGGTGCAAATAACACCCTCATCATGATATCCTATTATCACATCGCTTACATCTCTAATGTAATATGATACGATATGACACGATATTATTAAACTCTTATATAGATCCCCACCAATCATTACTACCCCACCCGCATTGATACAGCGTGGTGGGAAATGGCCTAAATCCCCCCAACATGAACCCCTACAAACGTGGGGTTCTTTGGAGGAAGCCTGTGTCCTCCAGTGGACGTCTATCAGCTGATGTTGATGATATATCAAATGGATAAAATATCTTTGAATTTATTTAAGTTATTTAACTTGTGCATTTTAAAAGTATATTTAATTTATTAAAGTACAAAGTTAAATATGTCATAATTATAGTAACCAGTTTTTTTTAAATATCCAGCGACAAGTCAAGCGGAACGTTCACGTGATTGAAAGTGATATGCTTGCCCATATGTTAGATGTTGTCTCTTTATCCCAGTAATTACACTAGCTATAGCGCCTTCCAAACCGGAACACATTAATGTTTGTACATTACTCTTTGTACGCTGCAATAGGCAATGCAAATATAACCTCAACTGCACGCGGTGCACTCTGCTAAACAACAGACGTGGCTTTAGCCGCCCACCAAACTCCAACCAGCGTGCTGCTGTAAAGTCTCTTGCAATCCACTAACTATCCCGTAGATCCTCAAAAAAAGTTTTTGACACTATGCTTGAGTTTAACTAGCGATATTTTTAAACGACGTGAGTCGCTCGGATAACAATCACAAGCGAAGTGTGTGTCGGGCAGCGAGCGTAACAGCTAGCTGCCAGATGGCGCGTCGCTCGGAAAACAATCACGAGCAACGTGTATCGGGCACCGAGCGTAATTGCTAGGTGCCAGATAGCGCGTCGCTCAGATAACAATCACGAGCAACGTGTGTCGGGCAGCGAGCACAACTGCTAGGTGTCAGATAGCGGGTCGCTCAGATAACAATCACGAGCAACGTGTGTCGGGCAGCGAGTGTAACAGCTAGGTGCCAGCTGGCGCGTCGCTCGGAAAGCAACCATATTATGCAAATATATATGACGTGGATACGCCACAGTGGGGTTATGGTCCTATCTAACCTCAATGATGATCCTTAAGGGAGATCTATGCCCAGCTGCGGACCTTATCCGGCTAATAAGAAAAGTAGGCTCTGTGGTGGTACCTACCTAGACGGTCTCCGGCCACAAAAACTACCACCAGCAAAATCCGGTATCAGTCAAATACGTCAGTTTAAAGCACTTAATTGTTCTATGTTACACAAAGCACTAAAACAACTAAGTTTTAGTGTTCTATTCAGTTTAAAATTAACTCTTAATTGTTATGGTTCGAGTTTTTTTTTTTTTTTCAATTGTGTAAAAACCAATTGAGTTAAAGGAAACTGCGAGAAGTGGACATTTTGAAATATGTCGAAGTCGGCTTAAAACCTCTGTTATTTAAAATGGTTCGAAGTTTCCTTAATTGATTGTTTCAGGGGCGCGCTAAGATCCTTTTCAGGGGTAAGAAAAAAAGAGCGAAAACTTTTTCAATTAAGAACGTAGGCGTAAGGGAAGAAAAATCGGTTTGTCGACGTTTTTGTGTATGAACAATGCGTTGGTAATTCTTAGGAAAGGATCAATTTCCGTAACCGATTTTCACTTATTATAACATCCACAGTTACAAAGACGAGAGGAATAGAGTGGGGAGAGAAAATGAAACAAAAAAAAATCCTCATTTGGTTGTATAATTAATTGAAGCGGGGGAGGGGAGAACATTACACATTTCCTTTTGTTTTGAGCGCTTTGAATTGTTCATAATTTATTGTTCCGGCGTGCTGGGCCCCGTCACGGGAAAAAAAAGTACGAAGTTTTCCAATTAAGGCTGTTAGCGTCCTGATTTGTTGAGAAAATATAATTAGGGGCGAGCTCCCTCCGGATGTTAAGTGGAAAGTCGAATCTCATAACAATTGTCATCCTGTTTACGTAAGACAATTTTTCCAAAGGAAAACATTGTTGAAATCCTACAAAAGTATTTAAAACAGTTTATCTTTTTTATATACAATGAAGGGAGGAGACGAGTGGGACGTTCACCTGATGGTAAGTGATACGCCCGCCCGTAATAACGTGGCGCTAGTTAAAATGTTATACTGCACCATATTGCGCTCGCAGTTTTGAGACATAAGATGTTGAGTATCGTTAACCCTGTAATTGCATTAGTTACAGCACCCTTCAAACAGGAACATGTAATATTTGTACAGTACTATTTATCTGCTGCAGTAGGAGCTGCGGTGGTACTTACCTAGACGGTCTCCGGCAACGGAGACCTACCACCAGTAAATGCTGTCCTTTTTTAGTATTTTAATTAATTGGTGGTAGGTCTCTGTTGCTGGAGACCGTCTAGGTAGGTACCCTATTGCAGCCTACAGACAAGAAATTTAAAATATAAATAGCCTATAACCATCTACAAATCATTCCGTGTCCAATGGTCATGTTTCCATGTCGATACAGTCACCAGTTTTCACGTGATCGGCGAACAACGCAAAACTTATCTTCATTATATAAATAAATCCATAGACGCATTAGGCTCGACCGGGCTTCGTTTAGGAAACTCCACCACACCCTCACCTCGCAAATACCCCAATGACTCAAGACGAAAGTATTTAACCAGTACATCCTCCCCACCCTTACTTACGGCGCAGAGACATGGCACTTGACCATTGGGCTGGTCCACAGATGCAAAGTAGCACAGCGAGCGATGGAGAGAGCTATGCTTAGCATTTCTCTAAGGGACGAAATCCGGAATGAAGAAGTTCGAAGGAGAACTGAAGCTGTCGACGTAGCTCTCAAAATCTGCAAGTTGAAGTGGCAGAGAGCCGGCCATGTCTGTCGTGTTGGAGACGGTCGATGGGAGAGGAAAGTCTTAGAGTGGAGGCCGTGCACAGGTCACAGAAGTGTAGGACGTCTCCCTCCAGATGCACCGACGACAGGGCGGTCGGAAGTGGGTGGATGCGAGAAGCTGAGGATCGCATTTTGTGGAAGTAATTGGGGAAGACCTATACCCAGCAATGGATAAACATTAATAAGAGTTGTTAAATATATTTTTAATAACCTAAGATCGTATTGTTTTGTATATGTAATCATCATCATCATCATCACCATCATCAGCCGATAGAAGTCCACTATTGGACATAAGCCTTATTAAGCATATATTGACAAACAAGTAAAAATCAGAATCTTCTTAAAATTCTTTAAAACCGCGGGCGAAAACTTTAAGAAAGCTCCAACTAAGCTCGCCGAGACAGAAAACTTTCAAACTAAACATGAGAACTTCAAATTAAGTTTAAGTTATAAAATAAGCATTTGCGTTCTATGGCAGTGCATTAAAGTATTTAGTATGGATATTCTTTTGAGGTTATATTTTAAAAATGGCTACAGTAATAACATTCTGATGGTAAGTTGAGATTTACCATCAGGGGTGAGTTTAGACTTCAATATATATTAGTCATCGTTTATTGAAGACTTTATAGCGACCGCTTATGCTACTAAGTCATAGCTTTAAGGATCTTGTACTCAATGAAATTACTATAGTGGAGAAGTTTCCTGATGGTAGGTCTCTGTTACCAGTTTTCCCTGTCGTAGAAGGCGACTAAAAGTGTCTACGAGTTTTGTGGACACTGAGTGTGGAGGCCCTTATTGCTCAACAAGCGAACTCGCGTTGGACAGCGTATGGCTCCGCGATGGTGCCTAAGAGGGTTAGGATCCTCCTCAGAGACGTGGTAACACAAAGTGCAGAGAGGTACCGGTGCGTTCTGTAAGAGATCCCGGAGCCTCGCCGAGTGTACTGATGTAGACCACCAATGGGGTATTGGTGAGTAAAAATCTCACATAACCCTGACTATCCCTCAGAAGCAGGGTATCTGTCAGAGGTTTCCCCTCGAAAGCAAAAAAAGGTACTACCGTAGAGCCTATTGGAGTCGACAAACAGTGAGCAAACATTACTGTGCTCATGTTTGAAGGACGCTGTAGCAAGTGTAATTAATAGGGTAACGAGACAATATCCTATATCTAAGTCTATATATGTCTATCCTATATCTAATATATCCAAGCACCACGTCACTATAGGCGGGTGTATCACTTGCAATAGGATGAACGTCCCGCTCGTCTTCTAACTTACTTGAACATCTTATAGACAAGCTGACATGGAGGTAGACCCGCGTGTCAGTAAACTACCCTGAACAATAATTTCATCATCATTTCTGCCTATTGGGATACCCTGCGTGGTTTTTTTGTGTTCCACGTAGCGACGAGAGGATCCGCACGATCACCTGATGGCAAGTGATACGCCCGCCCATAATAACGTGACGCTAGTTAGAACGGTATAAACCACATTGTGTTCTTCGCATTGAGACATAAAAAGTCTCGTTACTTCAGTAATTTCATTAGCTACAGCATCCTTCAAACCGGAATACAGTAATGTTCGCGCAGTACTTTTTGTAGACGTCAATAGGGGCTGCGGTGGTATCTAAATTTTTTCCAGTAGTATCTCAGCTTAGAAGCTTCTCGTGATCATGATGAGGTATCTCCAAGCGGAAGTAACACGGGCCCCTGATGATGATATAACATCAAACTAAATTATCTTCTGCATATAAATGAAATCAAGCAAACTAAGTCAATAATCTTACTTAGATAAGCTGGCAGTTGTTAGCTAAGCGCCCCAAGTTAAAGCAAATATAATGAAAAGACTAACAATAAAGCTGGAGCGGAGTGGAGTGTTTGATCTGGAGCCGAGGACCGTTGCGTTAGGGAATTTAAATTGGTTTTATTTTTACAGAGCCATCGCTCTCGATCGTAACGATCTCTAAATATCTTAAAACTTACTAAGTTTGTTACTTAATACATTTTCACTTAGAAGGAATTTAAAAAAGAACAGTTTTATACGAATACTCGTCAGTCCTCCCACAGTCGTCCGATGATCTGGTGAAGGTCGCGGGAAGCAGGTGGTTGCAGCGCCGGACCTATCGATGTGGACATCTTTGGGGGAGGCCTATGTCCAGCAGTGGACGTCTATCGGCTGATCGGCTGAGGAACTTATATCTATGTTTTTTATCACTAATATAAACGTATAAACTATTTATACCTACCTTCATTCCGCATTCTAGTTCCAATCTAAATCTTTCTTTCCCAGGAGTGTAAGGGTTCCCACACAACAACTCACAAGACCCAAGTCATCACCTGCTCGTGGTGTGCTTCTATCAACCCGCATTGGGCCAGCATGGTGGGTCATAACCCAAGTTCCTCATATGAATCTGTACAAACACCTGCTAGTACCCGGTGGTACTGGAAACCATGCCGACTGTAAGGTTGTCCTCTCTCAATTCCGCTCAGCAGTCTCGTTTTGTACCATAACAGCTCCACAAAAGGAGGCTACGGCCCTCCATGCAATGTATCCTCCCAGCATAACCTGCACGATGACCGGCAAGGAGAGGTTCCGTCCGATTCGATGTACTAGGATCAGCTGCTTCGGTTCCCACGCCGAGCAAACCACGAGCATGAGCGTTGCGGAGTCCTGCACTTCTTCTCCTCCTTCCTCAGTCTTACACAGACAAACTCCGAAACACCCTTGCCCGGTAAATATCTTAAATCTGCAGGTGAGGCTCGAACTTAGAACCTAGGTTTACTAAGCGACATACAGAAGCATTAGATCATAGACGTTCGCGACGTTGATAAATGCTCTCATCAGATCCTGGTCAGCGGTGATAAGTAACGTAATTAATCAACAGCTATTTATCCCGTCGACCTCATAACCAAAAACCAGTTCGATGGGGGGTTTAAATCACCAAACAATTAGTCAAAAGTGTTCTACGGTTATCGCTAAACCGAACTACCCGCTGATAACGTTCAATTTGACTGAGGGGTGTTTGTATTATCAACTGGCACATACATTAACTAAATGATTTCTGACTAAACGATTGTTTTTTTTTTTTAATTTGTCATCCGAAAAGATAGAAAATGGCGGTCTATACATTATGGTATACCTCGATTCTACAGAATCCCTTCTGCAATCAGTTACCTGGTGACATAGAAGTTATAACTTAACAATATTAACAATACTTGGTATTCCCCACATTGCTGTCCAGATATCGAGATGTCATTGATGGAAATCACTTATATATCATCATCACCCGATAAACGTCCACTGTTGGACATAGTCCTCTTCCAAAGACTCCCACATCGAATGGGTAGGGATTCATAATGAGGGAGGAGGACATTGCCCACCACTCTAGCCTAATGCGGGTTGGTGGAAGCCAGAGCCTCGTTTGTTGATTAGCAGGGTGCATCACGAGCAGGTGAGGTTGGCTTCAATCCTGTGAGTTTTTGTGGGGGAACCCTTACACCCCACTTATATATTATATCATCATCATCAGCCGATAGACGTCCAATGCTGGACTTAAATACTCATTACGTCCATTACTCTCTATACATCTTTTTGAATTACTGGTAATAAGCCGTAGACCAGGGTCCGCCCTTTATGAGATGAACTGACAAAGTCAAAATTACTACTAAAAGCTACACATCATCAGAGAATAGAAACCACTGGTACTGTCCGCACTGCAGCTCCTATTTCTACCTCTAATTAGTAGTGTGCAAACATTACCGTAATCCGGTTTAAAAGACGTTGCAAGTAGTGAACTTACTGGAGTAACGAGACTTAACATCCCATGTGTCAAGACGACGAGCGCAATCTGGTGCTGTGTTTATCATTCTGCAAAGCGCCACGTTGTTATGCTCAGGCGTATCACTTACCATCAGGTGAACGGCATTATTAACATCATCATTTCAGCTCACTGCTGAATATAGGCTTCCATCCAGCATCCAATGATTTCCTTTTCCTTATTAGACAAAGCGACGAGGAGCGCAAGGCGTTTACCTGGTGGTAACGCCTATTTAAGATGATAAGGACAGCACCATAATCTCGTCAACGGCAGGTAGAGGAACCGTGTTTGTTTAAACAGTATTCATCAGCGGAGTCGTGCCCGTGGTGTAATTAAAAGTCTAGATTATTCAGCTTCAGATATGAGATACACGGCTTAAAATAAAAAAAATCTAGACTTAAAAACAATAAAAATAAACCAGGACGAAATTGCAGATAAAGCAAACAGACAAAATAAGCAGCAGGAGCAGCAATAAAGTTAGATTGGAGTCTGGAAACCTAGTGCTGGAGCTAAAAGCGGAGTTATGTTGTTTACATGAATACGGATTAGGTGCAGTCGGTTTTTGTTCACTTAAATATCATGAGTAGCTTCCGGTTTTAACGGAACCTCTAACCGACAAAATGAGGTTCACAAGGAGTCAGTTAGCTTAACTAAGTTAAGTATCATCATCAGCCGATAGACGTCCACTGCTGGACATAGGCTTTCTCCAAAGATTTCCACAAACAATCACTATGGACTCCGGTACCGCTGGGCACTAGGAGCAGTCGTAGAGGTTCATATGAGGGGTTTGGGCCATTTCTCACCACGCTGGCCCAATGCGTGTTGGCGGGGATGATAACAGTTAAGTAACATTAAATAAGAACACTACGGATACCATAAAAACAGAAAAGATACAAAATAGCTGGTCATCCACTACTAGACATAAGGATCCCAGGGTATTATTTATATCATCTCCTGGTAGACTTGTATTGCCAGAGATTATCTCTTGTATCAGCTGACAAACAGTACTGTGCAAATATTACTAAGTTCCGGTTTGAAGGGCGTTGTAGCTAATGTAATTACTGCGTTAACGAGACTCAACAACTTGTGTCTTAAATCGACGAGCGCAATGTAGTCCAGGGTATACCGTCCTAACTAGCGTCGTGTTATAGACAGGCGTATCACTTACCATCAGGTGAACGTCACGATCGTATCCGTAATGGTCTCCGGCGACAGAGACCACCACCATCACCGCCAATCATCACCATCAGCCGATACACTTCCACTGTTAGGTTAGATAGGGTTCCTAAAAAGATTCCCACATTGAACGGGTAGGGTTTCATATGGAGATTTGGGTCATTCCCCACAACGCTGGCCCAATGCGGGTTGGTGGGAGCCAGAGCCTCGTTTGTTGATTAGCAGGGTACACCACGAGCAGGTGCAGTTGGCTTCAATACTGTGATTTTTTGTGGGGGAACCCTTACACCCCTACCACCAGTAACTGCTAGCAATGTAAATACAATTTAACATACTGAAAACAATCCTATACATGTGTGAGCACACGCTGCGACGTGCGCAATCCGAAAACGGATATCCACCTCGCTGGCTATTAGCTGAAACAATATTTATTTTATTTCCGGGACTCCAACTCCTAACGGTTCAGCTCATGCTGTAATACTGTCCACAAGCTGCTACCTTATTTATGTAAATACTACAACAATTCTTTAAAGTATACGTACAGCAGTTGTTTAAGTGAAATGCATGACCTCAATATACTTGGTAAATGGCGCGGGAAGACTGAAGTCGAGGAATAAAATGATGTCCAGGACAGAGGTAAGTGGAGGATGAGAGGAAACCAGACATGAGACTAATACTGAGAAGTTTACTGATAAGTCTCCGTTGCCGAAGATCGTCTAGGTACGTATCCCCACAGCGTCTAGTTCAGCTCCCAAACAGTACCGTGCGAACATTGCTGTGTTCCGGTTTGAAAGGCGCTATACTTAGTGAAATTACTGGAGTAGCAAGACAACTACTTATGTCTCAAAGCGACTAGCGCAATGTGGTGCAGTGTATATCATCTGATCTAGCGCCATGCTATTATGGTTAGGAGTATCACTTACCACCAGCTAAACCTCCAGTTCTCGTTACTTACTTGAATAAAAAAAAAGAAGTACAATAGTTCTCTGTCAACCCTTACTTGACCCTACATTGACTGGAACAGCCCCGAATGAACAAACTGGTTCCGATCCAGTTATCATCATATTTTTAACGGTTTCTGTAATATGTTTGAAACAGCATGAGCCATTAAGACCAGCGGGATGTTCATCATCATCATCAGTCGATAAACGTCCTCTGCTGGACACAGGCCTCTTCCAAAGATCGCCAGGTTTGTAAGGGTTCATATGGGGGGATTTGAGCCATTTATTACCGAGGTGGCCCAATACGGGTTGGTGGATGTCAGAGCCTCGTTGATTAGTGATTTTTAATTTCTTACTATTAATGATAAATTAAAATCTTGCTAATACTAATTAAACACACGAAGGAAAGACAGTGGTTAGATTGTCACCATAAACCTGAATGAGTGAACCAACCCCAGAGAAGACTAACTTTCCTTTTATCAGACAATACTGAGCTTGACCAGGGTGCCAAGTAAACGGAAATAGTAATTATTTTCTTCATGATGAAGTCTGCACCATATATATATAAAACCATAACATCTATGTATATATATATCATCAGCCGATAGCCGTCCACTGCTGGACCCAAAGATTCCCACACCGATCGGAGAGGTATTCATATGGGGGAATTTGGGCTATTTTCCACCACACTGGTCTAATGCGGGTTGGTAGGAAGAAGTAGAGGGATATATGTGTTTGTGTATAACAGATTTTCACCTATGTAGAGACTCATTACGACATCTCTGGAACCATAGGACCTGGAGATTTGGTAGGAATATTATATATATACTTAAAAAGGGGATTTTATAAAATGTTACTCCCAAAAAGGGTTGCGACGGCGCTGCAGCCAGAGAAGGGGCACAAATAGTTACAGTACACATATTTCTTATTTCGCTGCTTTATTTTTAACTTAAAATGTATTACACCATACACTCGTACATTACGAGATAGCTTCCATTTCAAAGTGGGAAACCATAAAAATAAGTTGGTAAGTAGAAAACTAGCGTGCTCACCCCCAGCGGAGGACCAGTGGAAACCTTTGAACTTTACCAAAGGAAAGTTAAAAACTCATCCGCTCCCCTATATTTATAATAAACTAATATAATACGAAAAACAGAAAATATTTTTCACTTTAACATGGAGTTTATATTTCTATAATAATTATAAAAAGGGGTAAAAAATCGGGTTGATAGAAAGGGACGGAAGTGTATAGAAGGAAGTCATGTATAGAAATAGCTGCTTTTGCTGACCGTAATATAGAATTAGATTAGATATTTAGTCATAGATATTCCTTAAGAACTACCACAACTTTTTGGGGAAGATATTGTTTCTTAAATCCATTTCTAGCTGACCTCTAAATGGCAGAAGTATTAAATACTATGCTATATATATAGTAATCCCCCCTATAACACGGTAGATTCGTTCCGCCTTATAGGAAAACGTGTTGTAGGAGTATTCATGTTTAACTTTTCTCGCTAAAGGAGATATAAATCAAATATTAAGAAAACACTATATTATGAACGAAATATGTTTGTTTTATTAAAATCAAACTAAACTCGGAACATTAAAAAAAATAAACTCATTCGTATGAACTAAAAAAAGAGTTAATTTCGATTAACTAGTAATTATGAACTGTACAAATCATTAAAATGGGGATTCCCCGCGTTATATGAGGGAACGCTCGTGTTATACGGAGGATTGAAATCGCGTAATATGAAAATGCGTTGTAAGAGTACCGTGTTATATGGGGGACTACTGTATATTGTTTTTTTTTTGAATTATTATTAAATTAGTAGAAAAAATATATACAGTAGTAAGAAAAGAAATTATTTCAATACAAAATTAGTGTGAAACAATGTTCGTGACGACCTTTAAGAGATTCCTTTAGAACACTTTAATAAAAAAAAATTGGCAGAAGCCATATCTCTACCAAATTTTGAGTGTTTACGTCTAACAGTTTCGGAGATCTTGTGATGGATCAAATAATCTCTGGTTATCTCCTATTGTTAATCAATATATATAAAGCTGTTTTCTACCCACCTTCATTTCTATTCTATTGAAGGACAATATATATATATTATCTCGTCATCTTATAAACAGCTACTTCAGCTATCAGCTACATAACCATATGATGCAGCATATCCACCTCTCGGAATGGATTCGCATAACTGGTGTCCAATCTTCATTACTTGGAAGGGTACAAGAAGAAAAAGCAGCATATACTTACCATCAGGTGAACATCTCAACAATGTCGTCAATTCATCGATTAAAAAAATATTTAAGCTTTTTTTTAGAACCAAAAAATTCATGGTATTGCGATAATTTGATAAATACTGTTGACTGATTGTTTCGAGTTGTTTCATCCGCACAGGATGGCACTGCAGGTTGATGATTAATTGCCTTATTTATCTCCCCGGGTCAGAAGCTAATGAAGGCATCAGTCGCTGTCAACGTGAAATTTACGACTCTTCATAATCGCTCGGACGTATTAAAGGCAAGCAATGTCCGTAATGTTATGTTCAGAAGGACCTGACTTGCAGAGGAGGTCCCCGAATCATACGTTTAATCACATCATCTTCATCTTCATCATACGTCACGCGGAATTGATCACACGACAGGTGGTACTCTTCAAATATCTTCAAAGAGGATACCTTAATTACCAAGGTAAATCCCATAGGTCAAAATTTTCGGAAAAAGAAACTGTTTGAGGACATAAAAGTATACACTGGTCTAACAGAAAACCGGATATTCTATCTCCAGCAGACTTTCTTTGCTATAGATCGTCTAAACATGATCTATATATCTAATGAATTCAAGTTCTTTGTATACACGAAGGAAATAAATCAGAACATAGTAAAGTTTGCACACTACTGTTTGGCGGCAAAAATGGAAGCTATGGTGGTACCTAAGGATCCGGTCTTCGGCAACAGACACCTGCTGCCAGATGATGGAGGAGTATGACGACGAATACTAAACCAGATGAACAGAATGTTTAAGTTCCTGCTAAGAATGTACATACAGTACAAAATCCACATAGGAATATGCAATATGGTGCAGTATTGTACTTTCTCAATTGCATAGAGTATTAAGTAAAAAAGCTGCCATCGAGACAATTGGATATAATTTACTGGTGGTAGGTCCTCGTCACCAGAGACCATTTAAATAGGTACCACCGCAGCGCCTATTTTTGCCAAACAGTAATGTATTCCCGTTTGAAGGGGGTAACGAGACTCAACGTCTTAAGACGAGCACAATGTGGTTTTATGTATACTATCCTAACTAGCGCCACGTTGTTATAGACGGGGGTATCACTTACCATCAACGTCACGCTCGTCACGTCGCTTCCTAGAATAAAACGAAAGGCAATGGTACCTTTATGAATAGTTTTTTAAAAAAACAAAGAAAGTAAATTCAATTTGATTTATATGTTCAGATTATAAACTTTATAACGTCTAAAATAATTTCACGGCGGAGAGGTACGGAGGAGTTCCTCGGAAAGGATTATTCAAAGTATGACTCCTGGGAACTCGGTGCTGTTTCGCAAAACTCGCGAATTTGTTTGTGTTTGTTTTTTGTAAAGTAATTTGCTTATGATAGTACACATAGCATATGTAACTTATGTATACTTACAAAGGACAATAAAGTGAATAATTTTCAATCAGAATTTTATGTTAGTAATAGGTCCCTGTTGTTTGGGGGCCAACCAGGCAACGGTAAGGTAATTTACCACGACGTAAAATCTTAGGATGGATGGCTATGAGAATAATATTGTACTGTGTCAAACATCTTAACTACCATCAAGTTACGGAGAGGCGTAATCTTAGGATAGAAATACTCAAATCAACGTAGTAGCATCGAAAGGCTGACAAAGTTCTAGGAGACTTCAGTTACTTTATGAGTCGTTACCATCACACGAATATACTTATATAGTCCACTGTCCAAATATGAAAAAATAAGGAGAATACTTACTTTCTTATATATGTAAGTAAAATGATATAAACATACTAGTAATGTTTGCCTGCCATTGTAGTGTTATACTTTTTTACATTCACGTATATAATTATTAACGAAATAATAAATTATCAAATATTACGTTGTGTTAAGGATGTTTTAAATGTCTTCTTTCCTATCTTATCATTTCTTATCACTAACTAAAAAATTTAAATATAAACGAGTTAAACTAATTAGGTCTTACCAGTTTTCCTCACGCAGCTCGTCGTTTATGATTTAAATTATTATATTTGTGCAATGCGGTATCCATATCAGTTAGTTATATTAAAAATAACAGAAAATCCTTACCAGGCACACAAGGCATACATAAACACCCAATACACTATAATACAAATACACAAATACTGCAAAATTACTATATAAGCAGAGCTAAGAGAAAACATTTCATATACATCAAAAATAACAAAAAACCTAAAAAGTTTTGCAAAATTGAAGCCGTGATTGAAAAAGTTAAACGACATTGCTTTAACTTAAAACTCGGTCCAATCTACAATTTTTTAATTTTTTTAACCACAAAGGACTAAACCTCTAACCTAAACTTCACATGGTGTTGAGAATGAGTGAACTAGACATTTGCAGATAAAAACGTTCTCATATACGTTTGTAAAACATTTAGAATACAAACTCTTATTTATATAGAGTTTAACAATAAATTACAAATAGTACATAAACCATTTATTTTAAAATTAAAATAATGATTTCTTTAATTTAACATAAGCTCCATCTATTCTCTGCAAAATATATACCCAATATTTTTATTTAGCATTAGGTCTTACAGCAGAACCGTTTGAGTGAAGACCTATTAATAATTACGCCGCAGTGTCCTTTAATATTATTTTGCAATTCATTTCTTTTTAGTAGCTGTTTGCGCGTCTAATAATAAAATGGAGGTACATCTAACTGTACAATAATTGCAGCATCTCAACGAGATGTAACCGAATGGCAGTAAGAGAAATAATCAAAGCGGGCCCCGGCTGAAGTGCGATCCATTCTATATGCAAATCAGTGAGCGGTCATGAACGAGGAATGCTTGTTTACGTCGTCTATTCAGAATAGGTTAGTTGTTTTTTTTTAAAAAAAATTAACTTTTACGTCATAATGTTAATAATTAAAAAAATACTTAAAACCGCTGTAATTAAATCGAGATAAAATCTACCGTCCCCAAAACATCGGAATATAATTAACATCCATCCATTAGCACCACTTTATTATAAACTAGGTGTATCACTTGCTATTAAAGGAACTTACTACTTGTCTATAAATAAATAAAATTAATAACAGTATGCAATTTGTACATTTAAAATTTTATGTTTATAATGTAATGTTTATATTGGAGTAAACAACAAAAGCAATTTTTTTATAATTATTTTTGTTTAAAGCTCTTTTCATTTCGAAACTTCGTTATTGTTCCCATATGTAATAATGAAGGTTAAATTAAGTTCATTGTTTATTCATGTTCTCGAAATTTACAATAATTTCTATAAAAATATTGTTTTCCACAATAAGTAAAATGATATTGTTGTTATACAAGTTACTATTACCTCATAATGTTCATTATTATAATAATCGCTTTCAAAATTTACACAACATTTGTAAAACAATTCCTTCGAGTAATTTCATCAGCAACATTTATAGTGGAAACGAACCTCTACGTGATATTAAGTTGAAAGTTACCTCAAGATACACCTCGGCACCCCACCACCCTCTCGTCGCTTGGCAACACTGAAGCTGGAGTACACAATGGCGGTGGCCCCCTTTGTGGCTGCGTAAAGGATTGCAGTGGGACGACCTTCTTCAGCGCACTTGCAGTCATTCCGCTATTCATACACGAAATATTATTATGTCTGTTAAAACGCAGACATTACTAAAAATAACAACATTTCTAATGGTACTAAAATTACTTATATTTCTCTGTATACCCACAAAACTTTTTATATTACTTTTCTTTACTAAATCATCATATATTTAATACTTTAACTTTATTGAAATATATCTATTTGTATTCGATGGAACGAGAGGAATACAGATAAACATGCGCTAGTTAAGATAATATACACTGCATACTGCTTTCGTCGCTTCGAGACATGTTACGTCTCGTTCGCCGGCAATTTCGTTAGCCGTTCGCCCTTCAAACTAGAATATAGAAAAGTTTTCACAGGAACGTTTGTCTGCTACAATAAGAGCTGCTGTGGTAACTATCAACATCTCCGACATTGGAGATCAACCGCCAGAGATTTTTTTTAATAGCGATATTTTAGATATAAATAAAAAAAAATTACAAGTTTTCAAAAGAAATAAATAATTGCCAAATCAATCATTTTCTTTATGTCGCTTGCAGGGTTTGATTCCACTATCATCAAGGGAAGCTTCTTCTTAACAAAAATTCACGAGTTTCAGATAGATGACCTAAGCTTTCCCGTACATATATATATTCAAGACCTACTGAGTATATACTATGTCATATTTCAACCGAAGGACGTCCACTGCTGGACATAGGTTCCATGTGATATGTTCCACAAAGCACGCTCTTGCGCTATTCGAATCCAGTGGCTCCCAGCGATATTTCAACCCTTGTATAATATATATGACGAATAAAATGCATCTTAAACTTGAGGTCTAGACCTTTAACGTTAAGTCGCCGCAGCCTACAAAATTTGCTTTCACAGTTAAAATCTTTATGAAGCCTCTGAGGGTTGCGTTTAAAGCGGAGTGCATTTTAATAGATCGCAGAAAGCGAATTTCGCCATAAAATTTTCAGAGCAGCAGTTTTAAGAAACGAGGCTGCAACGGCTCAGAGCTTTAAGCTCTTCGGGAAATTATAAAAGTGCTTGAAATTTTCACAGCGCATTCCAACACAATTATTATAGCGTGTAGTGTTGTAGTTGTTTAATTCACGCGGTGCTCACTTCTACCGGAAGCTCTTGGAGGCACAGTTTATTTTTTAATTTCAACTGTAGCAAGTCTATGGTTTATTTACCAGCTCCATCTGACAGAATAATTCTATAAATTTTATCTCTATACAGTAGAATATCTGTTTGAAAAGTATATTGAACGGTGTTTTTTTTTTAATTTAATTATGCGATGAATCGAACGAGACGTTAATCTGATGGTAAGAGATACGTCTGCTCATAACATTGTGGTGCTAGTTAGTATGATACATACTCCACCACATTACGCTCGTCGCCTGAGACATAAGATTTTCAGTCTCCTTACCCCAGTAACACTGGTTGCAACGCCCTTCGAACCGGAACACAGTAATGTTTGCACACTACTGTTTGGTATCAGCAATAGGCGATGCGATGTCGCCTACCTAGAAGGTCTCCGGTAACGGAGATCCACCACCAGTAAAAAGTTTATAAATCGGTTCCTCAGTGGCGAGGAAATTACCATAATTTAAAGGGTTATTAGGAGGTGGCCATAACTGATGGATCTACAGATAACATTACCCTTCTACCCTCAACTTACGATATTCATCATAATATTGCCTTCCATCATCCACGACATTATAATCATTTAAAACCATATAAAAACGACGGTAACTCTTATACCACTTCAAAGATTTTATATGTATACTTATATATGTATATATTAGTTAGTTGTTAATTGTAGTTGAATTTTATATTAAATTTTATTTTTAGGAATTTTAATTTAATTATTTTTTTCATTTCCTCTTTTCTTTTAGTTTGCAGATAACAGATACGAGAACACTAAGTTCAATGAAGCTGCTAACTGCTAACAAATGAAGTTGCTAGAGAAACTAGCCGACGGAAATTCATCATAAAAAAATAAAATAAAATCGCTTTAATAAAAATTTCTATATATTAAAAACTAAAAAAAATTACAATATTTATGGGGGTTTAAGGTAAAATTATATATACTACAGAATTTTCCTTCGAAAAACGTAATGAAAAAGATACGTATTATTGGAACGATGTGTAAGGTGATGTGTAATTGCTTAGAAGGAATGTGATTGAAAGCGACAAGCGTGAACTGCCATATTACAGTTAAATGGTATACGCGCGGTTATTATATAATAATACATTTGTTTTATGACTTAAGTTTGTATTAAAGTTAAAATCCGTCAGAACATTCTAAAGTATTTAAATACCTGAACTATACTTACACAGTACTTTCGAAAGAAGGAATTGATTACCATAGAACTATACTTATTGTGTTTTATACAAAAAATATTCGAAACATTTACAGGTATATCTTACTATCATTTAGTAGCCACATCCGGTCATATTGCTACTATATATACGTATAATAAATGGGAGAAGGTTCAAGTAGGAATAACTGCATCGTCTATTTACAACACAGTAGTTAAACATTATTGTGTACTATGATGCTTTGTGAACTTAACTATCACTTAATTGTTATAAGAAAGCATTTTAAATAAAGACAGGACACTAACACAACACGTAGACAATAGACATATTTATTGCTAAAGCTATTTCCTCCAGCAGTGGACTGCCGTGGGCTGATGATGATAATGAAATGAGTCGAGTCATAAAATGTCTGTTATCACCCCCTCGTCGTTTGAAACAGTTTAGTTATCTAATCACAGCACTTTATAAGTTTGTTTAAAGGAAAGTTTTCAGTGCTCAATTGTAGAAATAGATGCTGTTATCTGCTTAAATTAACTTCCATAGATCTACAGTCTGTAAAAGAAATTCTACCGTTTAGGATCTTTAAGAGAGGAGAACGAGTAAACTACTTATAGACTAATACGCTTCGCTATAGTAGATTACATCATTGTTTAGTAGATAGTAATGGAGGGGTATTGGTTATAGGGCTTTTGTAATTTTGATCTTGTTAATATGTGCTTCAAACAGTACCTATATAATTCTCTTAAAAATCAGTTACAATCAATAAAAGAACATTAACTTTAACATGAACAGTTAACTCTACTGTCATAGAATTCTAGTTGATTTTTACTTAATGACACCCCATCTTTATAATTCGATTTTTATGAAGGCACGACACGACATCGCGATCTGGTTTCCTACCATACATTGAATGATTAAACAAATTAATAACTTTACATTTGTTTATAAATATAAACATCAGCTTCGGTTGTTAATTCTTCAAGTGTCAGGTGGTAGAAAGAGGACGGAATGATAAAGAACGTCTGTCAAACAGCGGCGTCGCGATGGTTACTCTTGTGATGCTAGATACACGCCACAGTGTATATAAAAAGAAGGTTTTATATGTTGACGAAGCGAAACTATTCGCGGTTCAGTTATTCGAGTTTAACTGTCAGCTTCATTACCGATACACGCAGCAGTTACAATAAAAGAACCGATAACTAAGCACATTTGCGAGCCCGCCCCGCGAGTTGCGAACTGCTAACGACTAAACTTGCGTATTTGAATGTTGTACGGTTTTATATTGGGACTTTTTCCACGTAAATACCATCACAAGGATATTACGAAAAGTATACTTTTGTGGGTATGAATATAGTTATATATGCGTGTGGTTAAATACAAAGGTCTTTACTTCGTGCGCGTTGCTAGTGAGCCGCGTGAAAAGGATTCAAGTCGTAGAAAGAGCAATGGTAACGGCTATGCTGGTGGTGTCCCTGCGATTGAATCAGAAATGTATAGATCTGCAGGAGAATTAAGGTCATATGAACTCCTACATACGACAGCTTCTAGTGCGCAGCGGTACCGGAAGCCATGCAGACTGTATGTGGAGATGTTTGCGGGTGGCCCATATCCAGCAGTGGACGATTGTCGGCTGATAATGATACTTGTGTAGTCCAAAAGATCTACTTTTTTATAATCATTATCCAGTAAACGCCCACTGCTGGACGTAGGTTTATCCCAAAGGTGTCTATATATGTTCACTCCTCTCCGATTTCTGTTAGGGCCTTTCGGCACTACGTCTCTATCTAAATTCTACGTTTTAATATCATCGTCAGCCGACAGACGTCCACTGACACCAAAGATCTGCATGGTCTCCGGTACCGCTGGGCACTAGGGACTGTCATATGTAGGAGTTCATATGAGAGAAATTAGGCCATTTCCCACCACGTTGGCCCAAAGCGGATTGGCGGGAGCCAGAGCCTAGTTTGTTGATTAGCAGGGTGCATTGCGAGCAGGTGAAGTTGACTTGGGTCCCGTGAGTTGTTGTGGGGGACCGCTTACACCCCCGTTTTGATATAATAAATCTTATTATAAATTGTAAATTAATTAATTCATTAGATTAGTAAAAATTAAAAAAAAAAACCTGAAGTGATCCCCGTCCGGCTGAGTACCGAGCCAACTAATGGCATTGTCGAGCTGAATGGTGAGGCTTATTCTTCTTTCGAGAAACTTCCGTTAGCTTTTTGAAAATCTCTCTAAAAAGTTTATGCCCACCCGGACCTCAAGACCTAAGGTTTCCACCCCAAACAATTCACATATGAAATATTCTCTAGAGTTAAAGCTCTCGTACTTGCTCCACAGGTTCTTCGCGTGGTTTGCGGCGTCACCAGCAATACTCGAAGTGCTCTAGACGTGGCACTCAGCAAATGTATCAACACAAAGGATCCCTTATTAATCCTCAATTTATATATTTTTTTATTAATTTATTTATATAATACATAGTTTACATATTAAGTTAATATAACTTAAAAATTAATGTGTGGTCTGAGGAACACTTGGGTTTAAGATGTGCACGACACTCAATTCAAATTTATTGTATCAATAAGTAATTAAGTAAGTAAACAATTAGGTCATAGACGGCCAGAATATTCTAGCTTTCATGTTTTATCAACCAGAACACAACATTGCCTGTTATATGCATGCAGATGTCATAAAAGCTTATCACCAACCAATCTCCCTCAGCTGCGACCAGAGGCTTCCGTAAGCCCAATCAATGAATCACAGTGGCAGTTACAATAACATTTTTTTTTTATATGTTCATATATCTTTTTAATTTTTTTGAAATAACTAATGTTACAAACCTGAACCTTCCATAGTGTATATATTTGAATGAGAATCAATCAAGCTTTACATACCACGTCACTCTCACCCCTCGGGTCGGCAACGTCCGACGTTTCGGAAGCTTCCAATCAACTTCCGGTCATGTCACGAATGTCTATTTTTTTCAATTCAAATTTACTTTTTTGACAGCCTCCGTAGCGCAGTCGCTAACTGCTAACCACACGGAGGTCCCTGCTTCGATTCCACGACGACATTGATATCATTGCTTCCCGAATATTCTCTACTAGCGTTCCTAATCACTAATGATCTAATTATAATTTTACTTCACATGAAATTGGGGTAAAGTCATAGCTTACTGTACGTCGAAAAATCTATCAGCCTCTCTCATCCTAGTCATTATTCTAAATGATCGATCATCTTTATATTTCTCCTAAAATCTATCTACCATACTATTCAAATTCATATTAATTTTGTTATTAAATACTTTCCTATATAAACATTACTTAAAATGAACATTAACTTAATAACATAACGCTTAACCGCACTTTCCAATATTTTAACCGAAAATGTCGTCCTATATATATCCTCTTTTAATGTTGTTTTTATTTCTTGATTTTCATCTTTGTTGTTTATGGATCTTATTTGTGGTAGATCTTACGCCGGATAGTTTGAACACTATCCCCAAATTTGGTGGAGACATTGTTAATGCTATTCATAGGTCAGCAAGTACGGATTTTAGATTCCATCCGCAGGGGTGTTAATAATGGGAGGGGGACAACTAGTTGCAAATTTCAAGTTTAAATTCCAGTCCTAATTCAATATTACAGCCAGCGAAGCTAGAACAGCTATTCATTAGATAAACATCTCCCTATCATTCATCCCTTTGTCATATAAATAAAAAAAAAACACCGATTCTGCTGAAATGTAATGAGGAATATCGAAATTTCAAAATGGAATTTCCTCGAAATACCGCGAACACCTTGTTTACTAAACAAACAAACAAACAAACACCGTACGTATAGTCGGAAATGGATGAAAACAACAGGAAATGTTTCGCTTTTAATTTTTACCTCGTCCCAAACATGTCTCCGAGCCATGTTCGGTACACAATGGACCTGCTCCTTTGTGGCCGACTGAAGGATCGCAGCCGGATGCCATTCGTCAACGAACTGTTCTACGAATGCTTGCGAAAACACCATGTTTTTTTTCTTCTTTTTTACATACCATTGCAAAGGAACTTTATGTATACTCTTTGCTTAAAATGTTCACATTCATAACGCATACGAGATGATGGGAAGGAAAGATGATCGAGACATATTGAAGTAGCAGATCCGTTATCATTGCCATCCAATTTATGAAATTACCCAAGTAATTTTACAAGGTATCTTCTTTGTTGTAACCTCATGACTGAGGGACATGACTATGGTGCGTTGCCCTGGCCACCATTTCTTTCCAGACATTTCCGTCTTGCGCCATTTGGATGTATGATTGTAGGGTAGCGCCCGTAGCGACCCGAGTTGAGTGTATCCATTTTATAGGATGACCGCCCTTTCGCTCCCTTTCCTTCCATACAACCAGTAATAATCAACCTTTCCAGACTGTCTGGGTCTCGCCTGACCGTGTGTCCAAAGAACTTGACGACTCTCTGCCTACACAAGGTATAGTACCCCTTAAATTGAAACGGTAACTTGTGTAAACTACAAATTGACTTCAAAAATAAGTATTGCGATGATGCGTAACTATACAGTTAATCTAGATATCGTCATCATCAGCCAATAGACGTCCACTGCTGGACATAGATTTGCCCCAATGATCTCCGCAGCGATCGATCCTTTACCAGATCATCGGGTTACCGACATCTCGAATATGGCAATTCTGAATAAACGTCAGAATGTTTTGCGGGCGATCTGTCACCAATCATTCGGGGTTTAACTACAGAAAAGCAAGGAGCTGAAGGAGAGTTGATGCTGAATGATATTAAGAGAATTATGTATTTCACTTTGAACAGTTTACAACAGTTGTGAGCAACATCGTAACCATCTACAGCAGGAACTTCAATTCCGCTTCCCGCGACCTTCACCAGAGCGTCAGTCCATCTTGTGCTTGCCATTGTGCGTCGGGCTTCCCAACACTGCGTCTACCTGTACTTACATGTTACTTTATATGAATTAATTTGTATTATGTGACGGGCATTGATTTTATTTATAGCTGGTGTTATATCTCATGTCCTAACATCAAGGACATTACACATATATATGTAAAGGAAATGAATCAAGCGTTAGTATAATCAGATCGCTGGATAAGCCGCCCGCCGCCGCGCGCGTAATCTCGTTCGTTCTGTGTCATTTCGCACGCGGGGCGGGACCCTACCTACGGGACCCCACTGACGGGATCAATTTACTTTCGATTTCACCCTACACCGGCGCACCACCTTTTTTTAACCACGTTTTATAAACGCCGTTAGTATAATCGTTACAGCTTTCTTTTTTATTTTAAGATGACACTAGCGAGAGATTCACCTGATGATAAGTTATACCTGACCATAACAACGTGGCATTAGTTAGGATGATGCACAATGCACAATGCACAACATTGTGCAAGTGGCTTTAAGACATAACATGTGAGATATGGTTATCACAGTAATTTCATTAGCTATAGCGCCCTTAAATCCGGAAGACAGTAAAATTTGCACACTACTCTTTAGCGGCAGAGATAGCAGCTGCGATGGTACCTAGACGGTCTCTGGGAAAAGACCTATCACGTGTTATTTTGAGTGTACAGTACAGTGAAGAGACAAGCAGTGTTGAAGGTCAACAGAATCGATTTTTTTTTAATTTAAATGATAGTAAATTATTTTAAAACAACATAAAAAGATGGAAACTAAGAAACGATATAGCTATTTGAGAGATTCAATGTCTTTGTAGAAACGTACATCATCAACCATTATCATCAGCCGTCCACTGCTGGGCTTAACCCACCCCCATAGATCTAATATATAGTAAAACTCAACCCAAAATATTTATTAATATCAAATGTTATTTTATTGATTATATTATATTAACATGCCCGAATGTTTTACTTATAGTTAGTTGATAAACAAATGAATGTTTATTCTTCTTATGTACCTTCAACTACCCACTCATCATTGAGTGCGGTCACACACAAAGAGGAATGCTCGGTGCATGCCTTCCTGAGTTTTGAACAGCCTTCCTATTCCCCCAAAACAATTTAACAATATTTTAATAAGCGTAGATATTTCCACCGGCACGTCCGCTCGCCGCGACAGTCCGATCGCAACTGGCCTTTTAACGCCTCCGTCGTTCTTCCAGTACCTTAATTTATTTATCACACTACCCTCATTACTCAGTTGAACGCCATATCCAAATAAGAAATATCATTAAGAAATTCTTATAACTTCTTAATGATATTTCTTAATCTTATACTGTATTTTTACTTACCACCGTCACATTATAAGCCTAAAAAATAACTGTTATGTTCCAGCAATCCAAATACAAGATCCCTAGTATTGTAAGTTAATAAGCTAGATAGGTTAGAAAGTTAACCAATCGTTGTTAAGGACACATATTACATGTATTTTAAAAGGTTTTATTAATGTCGGATGCGTTTCGGATGTTTAAAAGCTAGCTTTTAAAATATTTACAAAGCTTTGAAGGCAATAAATAATACAACCGCGATATATTTTCAAAGACAAAAGAACTTGCACGTACTGAGAATTTCGTAAGAGATTTTAGTTTTCTATTCAAATTTCACAAATTTTTTTTACAGCCTCTTTACGTCCCCACTGTTGGGGCACAGGCCTACCCTCAATATGAAGGCGATGGGCCATAGTCACCACGCGGGCCCAATGCGGACTGGTGACTTCACACAGACCTTAGAATAAATTCTAATTCACGTGCAGGTTTCCTCGCGATGTTTCCCTTCACCGTTTGTATTTCGCTGTTGTTACTAAAGTTCACAAATGTACATAACTTAAATATTAAAGTCATTGGTAAATGTCGAGATTAGAACCCGCGACCTTCGGAATGAAGGCCGCGCGCTGTAATCATTAGACCACCGAGATACTTCGTAAAAAGTTGAGATAGTTTAAATCGTTGAATAACTAATTTCTTATAAAAATGTATTATTTAAAGTTATAACTTAAGAAAATTTGTATGTGTTTTCACATATAAATGGCTTAATGACCTATCTGACTTCAATCTTATATACATGAAGATTTCCTCCCAAGAAAAAAATCGTAGCCAATTAGCCAATAATTTAAGCAATTTTTGCTTCATGAAACTAGAAATAGGAACCTAAGAGCAATTTTTTTTTATTTATTTCATTGTTTAAGTGAAACAAAATATTATACATAGATAACTTTTTTATTACTCAAGAACGAAGGTCGATCTATATTTGTACAGTTAATGTGATCACTCTTTAAGCAGTCCTCTTCGATCAACAGATGATTCTCCTCGCATTCGCAAATGAAACACTTGTCCATAACATGACCGACTTTATCACATTTGTACTTCGTATGCCTGTGAGTTATTTCTAAATTGAATAAATCTGTGAAAATATATAAATTAGTCAAGTTGTATTTAGTTATTAACTCGTCATTTAATAACCGTTTAAATAACTAGAATAATGAACAAAGCGAAGAATCTTTGCTTGAAGCGTATCTGAGTAACATCCATACGTTTGTTCTAGAACATTTAGTTACAAATCAAAAGTATATTACCGTTACTGTGGCTGGTCTTTCTGCCCATAGGTTCATAATTCACATTAGGAAATGGTTGCTCGCAGTAAAGGTTTTTAGGTAATGGACGGCAGAAGTTCGTTATACTCCCCATGTAAGGGCATATGCATAGTTTACATCTGAAAGCAGAAGTTATCTTTTATTTAATGATATAAATAAAAAGAAATATGGAGTTAATAAACAGGATGATAATAAAACAGTCCTTGATCAACAAATTGGAAAAAACACGTTTATTGATTAGGCACAGTAATAGCAGGAAAGCCCATAAATGAAAATGTTGCTGATGCAATGATAGCTAAAGCATTAGAGATGACATAAGACAATTTTCTTGAAATTCTTTTTTACCAAAATTTTAGAAGTTAAACAGAATTTTAGGATTACCTGATGATATACATTGATCCAGGTGTACACTCCTTTTCGATAATATTACTTAGGTTGTATTTGATGCATGGCACATCGCGGCGAATTCGAAAATGATGAATGTCCTTACCAACTGAAGTATTGTGTTGGTCCTAATTATCAACAATCCAAAACATTGAAAACGGAAAAAACTTACTACTCTCAATAATTTCTAGTAATAATAAACACAAATACTTATTACAGATACATATTTTGTTACTTACAATGCTGGCCAAGGAGTTCATTCTCTTGTGGCATTGGGACGAATCGCACTCGGCGTATATTTTCAATCCCATCTCTGGACAAACGCATAGTTTACATCCCACGATAAACTGTTCACCGGGAAAGCAAAGGTCGAGACTTCTTTTGGTACCGCTTGTAATTCGATCCTCTAGCAGATTGTCCGATAATTCAAAACTGGGCCAAGTCGTAGCTTCGGGACAGGTATGATTGGTACAGACTCTGTCATCTTTATTACCGTTCGGAGGACATAAGCAAACATTACACATCTCACTGAAAAGCTGGCCCGGGGAACATGTGTCTGATCTTAAGTAGCTCTTCTCGCACAGATTTTTTGTGCACTTCGCAACATTTTTAAGTCCATCGCTGGGACAGTAACAAACGTTACAGTCCACTTCGTAATAAGCCAACGGTTCACACGTGAACTTGACAATAGTATTTTGTTTCTTATCTGTTTCCGTACAATAATTTTTAGTACAAGCTTTCTCCTTAGATAAACCACTTTCAGTGCAAATGCAGAAATTGCACTTCTCTTTGGAAATTGACCCAGGAGTGCAGACATCTGGTAAATTTTCTGATGTGAATAGATTGGAACGTTTGTGGGACTCCTGAATTGATCGCTTGGCTCTACAATCGTCATAGGTACACCATTTAGGATCAATTTTACCTTTCTTAGAACAGTAACAAGAGTTGCAATCAAATTCCACAAAAGTGTTCGGCTCACAAGACATATCAGCGTTGTAATAGATCTGACTATTCGAATTAGATCTAAAAGGCTTCGTGTCGTTAAAAGATTTGCAGAGCCTGAGATTTGTATCCCCACTGGCGCAAATGCAATATTTTCCTTCATCGAAATATACATAATTAGGCTTACACGGGGAAGATTTTATTATTTTTAAATCTGACTTCTTGAGAAGTGTTTGCGTTTGCAAACTTTCAATTAAAACCCTCTCCAGTACCTTAAATTTACTTTGATAGTTACACGCTCTAGAACAATATTTACCATCGGTTAAACCATTTTGAAGACAAAAACATTCAACGCAAACTGGAACAACTTCGCCGGTACTACACTTTCCGGTATAATTTGCACTCTTCAATTCTAAGTTCGTCGAACAGTTAGTTAGTATGACAAGAATCTTCATTGACCGTCCCATTCACATTGCAGTCGCAAAATAAACATATAGGTTGTGTGAACGTGTATGACTCACATTCCTTCTTCATGTTATTCAGTGATACTAAGTTCGAGTTCGGCGATTTAAAACTGCAGGACATGTTGGTGCATAAATTGTCTTCTTGGATTTTGCTATCGGAACATTGGCAAACATTGCAATCGCGCCTGTAATACGAACCCGGTTTACACTTCACGCTCGGTTTCGATTGAGATGGTCCTTGACACACTTCGAAACATTTCTCATATAGAAATCTCCCGTCATCAGAACATATACATTGAAGACATGGGAAAATGTACATGATGTTCGGTATGCAAGTTGTGGAATACATTGTCCTTAAAGACTGCACTTGCGATTGCAAATTTGACGTGCAGTAAGAATCAAACGTACAAACAGCTTCCGATGTACGTCCGGATGTTGGACAGAAACAAACGTTGCAGTTAACTCTGTAATACTTCAACGGTATACACCAATTGCCAATTGATGACAAATCTTTTCTCGTGTTCGATATCTTATCGGTGCAATAAATATCCGTGCATTGAAGTTCTCCATTGCTATTGCATTTACATTGGTGGCAGCCTTGCCACGTAACCTGTCCCTGTGCACAAGCCTGCCGACGGGAGCCGTACAGGCAGTCCCTCTCCGACCAATGGCCCGCAGCGTCGCAGCGACAGAGGCGGCCGTTTACGAAGAATTGTGATTTTGGTATACAAAATTCTGTGAGAATAATTACAATCAGATTTTTACACGACAGTAAAGCTAATGCATTGAAAACACACTTACGATACGCCGGCGATGCTTCCGTTAACGGTATCGTTGAAACAATGAACGCTATTGTTAACATTCTCTTTCCTGAAGTTCAAAATGTGTTTAACAAATAAACGATTTGCATGAATATTAATATCGCAAATTGTATTATACTATAATAAATATGTTACGTTAATGGTTTGCTCTTTATCCAATTTTACCCTATCGGTGTTTTCAAATAGCGTAAAATCACATTGCTGTTTAATCTTTATAGTCATTGGAAAGTTATATTCCATCCATGATATGCTGTGGTAAGTCGAGGGTCATTACATCGAGAATTTAATTAGATTCATCATAGACGTAAAGGTTATAGATAAATAAAGCAAAGAAAAGAATGTGATTCTGTTTAATGTTTCCTTTTTGATTTTACAATTAAACGCTTTCAGTTTCGTCGTTATAATTGGTTGTAACAAGCGGGTCCAATAAAATAACCTCCCCGGAACAGGTTCACGCCTTGTGTGTGGCGGAGGGGCTTAGTAACCGTGGTCCGGTACACGGTGAAGCTAAATGGAACCCACCCGACCGGCCCGCGGCGAAGGGCTGGCAGAAGCGGCCGCTCCAGGTTCGAGCACCGACTGGGCTAACTGGAGCTCACCGGAGCGGCCGGGGGGCGCAGGGCCGGCTGCAGGAGCGATTTCATACCGCCCCTCGCAGCCGAGGTGGGGTCGCGGAGGGAGTACTCTCGGCGACCAACCGGTGTCGCACCGGCGATGCGGCGGCGGTGGGGCCGCGGGGGAAGAGGAGTGCCGGTATTGAGAGGCGCCGTTCTCCCTATCCTCCGCGGCCGTTGACAGGTAGCGGCGGGCCTAACATCTCTCCGCCGCGGGGAGCCGGGAGAGGTTTTCTCCCGTGGCTCCCATGGCCCCTGGGCGACGGGTTCGGGGGAACCGGTCGCCTGCGCAATGAGGTCGAGGAGAAGGCGCGCTGTATGTTCCGGCGTGCCCTTACAAAAATGGAAAGAAGGGGTTCTTTTCCTTCGAGGTGGGGCTGCATGGTACAGCCGGCGCTAGCGGGGTCGCGAAGGTGTGCGAAAGCGTTCCCGTGAGCCTGCCATAAAGCGACAAGGTGGAACATCGTGGAGTTTTTAGTCGGTGCAAGACTGACATAACCTGTCTTTGCCCCCGCGAGGGCAGGTATGCAAAGGCATTTCCCCCACGTAAAAAAAAAATACCCTATCAAAAAAGAGTAATTATTTTAAAATACATTTTTTCTCTATAAAGAAGCTAAGAATTTCTGTTATCTCGTTTCATAGATGAAGTACTACATCTTAATAATTTCATAGTGTCTCCATAACAGATCCCTGCTAAGGAGAAGAGATCTTTATAATACAAGTCGAGCCGAGGGAATGTTTAGGAAGGCCTAAATACTGGAATATGGGGAAAAAAAAATTGAATTAAAAAAAAAAGCTGTTGTTCTGTTTTCTGAAGGTGTTAAGCGCTTGAAAGTCATATTGACTCTTACAGCTCATCTAATACCCAATATCTTATGGACCCAGACCCGCGGCCTGTTCAGTAGTTGTTGTCTTTTGGGACCCATACTTTATACTTAACTACGTTCCTTAATATATTTATAACTAGTATAATCACAAATGAGACTCAACATCATATGAAAACAAGTACAATGTGGTGCAGTGTATAATACCCTAACTAGAGCCACATTGTTATGTGCATGCGCATCACTTGCCATCTCCGCTCAAGTGCTGCACTACTAATGGATTACAATGCATCATATTAAAGTATGTTAAATATCTATCAGGATACTTTAATCAGGAACTATAAAAAAAGTAGCTCGCTGGCCTAATGGTTAGAGCGTGCGGCCTTCAATCCGAAGGTCGCGGGTTCGAATCTCGGCATGTACCAATGACTTTAATAAAAAAAAAAAAAAAAAAAAAAAAAGTCCCCAAAGATTCCCAAAAAGAGGGTTGATGTCAGGCAGGCGGCCGGTCGTAAAAAGTTTAGCCAAAACTATTTACAACATGTTCGGTAATGAAGAACATGTTGTGCCGACCCTACATGAAGTGGGACCAGGGCAGGAGAAAGAAGAGGAAATATAAAAAAAAATCTAGGTCACGAATTTGAGAAGTCTAGATTTTATTTACATATAGAGGAATCGTTTTACTTTTTAATATTTGAAAATGAAATCCTTGAACAAAGAGTTTTGAACTCCCATGATGATTTAAACTCGTGAGTTTTTCTTATACATGAGCCTACCTCAAGATCTAATGACATAATAATTAAGGGTGGTACTTTCGGGGTTGACTATTCGTCAATATAATCAAACCTTACAGCCAATAATACCTTGGACAAATACCCAATGTATCAGATTGCAGTCTCCGGATATTTCGCAGATGTACGTTGATCAAAGTACACATAATCGTCGCAGTGTTGGAAACTTCATAATGAGTAATTTTTTTTTTTTTGAAAACTTAAGTACTTAGACTCATCAGAATTCACTTGATTTTATAGAGGGTAGATCTGCCCATAACAATTTGGCGTTAGGATAGTCACATCATATTTTAGTAATCGCTTCAAGACCCCAGTAATAATATGACCACTACTCCAGCAATGAATACTTTTATGACCTTGTATGGAGTAAATGCATTCTTCGCGACGAGAACAGGTTATTTCGGGGTTGCACCGACTAAAACTGCCGCGATCGTCGAAGGTTATAACAGCTAACAAATCAAGCATTTCCTTACCTCCTGGACAGGAAACAAAGGGTAGAAAGCGGAAACAGAAACAAAGACCTACCGCTGTTAAACAACAAAAATGTATATAGCAAATGTAAAGAAGTTCAATCATCAGCTGATATACGTCCACTGCTGGATATTGGCCCAAAGAACTCCACATCGATCGGTCATGCGCTGCCCGCGTCCAGCGGCATCCCGGTACCTTACAGCCAGCATGGCCTTCGGTATCGCCAAATACTAGAGGGTAAGGGTTCATATTTGGAGTTTAGGGACAATTTCCACCATGTTGGCCCAATGCCGGTTGGTGGGTGCCAGAGCCTCGTTTGTTGATTAGCAGGGTGCACCACGAGCAGGTGAGATTGGCTTGAGTACCATGAGAGGTTCACGAGTGAAAAATTTAATTGAATATGTACGAATATTTCCTTAAAATCGATGCCGATTTTTTTATATCGATTTTTTTTTATTTTATAGCATCCCCTGCGTGGGGCGGGTCAGATTCTTTAATTTTTTCCATTCTGTAAATTTTTCTTTATTTACGAGTATATTTTTTTTATTGTTCTATTTTTCTTTCATGCCATGTCTATACATTTCTTTACTTCTCTATCTTGCATACATTATCTCTTGGGTTGGATTTTCAGTACATATTTATTTATTTTGTTACATCTCTTTTACCTTTTTGTCTTATATATAATTTACAATTTTCAGTCTCTTTACTATTACAATCCATTTTACTTTCTTTTGTATTCTTAGATATCTTTTATTATTTATCTACTTAACTATTACTTTTGTTTCCTTCAATCATGTTTCCTGCTACCTCCTTGCAATATTGTATAAATATACAACGACTTTCGACTTCACTCATCATAATATCGATATTGGGACTCCTCTGGTAATCATGTTTTCTTTATCCTTGCATAATGCTGTAATTAAATATTACGACACGAGGTCGTTGCCGTATCTCTGCAGATAACGCAGTGTGCACTGCACAGCGATATCAACCAAGCAGTAAAGTGCTAGTGTTTTTTTTTAAATTATCGGTGAGTAGCATTCATATAATATGCCTTTTATGTAATCACTGTAATGGTAGAACTTTATTATTGTAGGCTGTGTATTTACTACAGCAGTTTTCATTTGTTGTGAGGATAAAGTTATTAATAGTATTAAAGTAACCTATTAATTAATTAGTATAGACCGAATGGTGGTAAGTCACTGTTTTATCGGTGGTCTCTATTGTACTGGAGATAGGATGTTGTTGTATTTTTTTTGTATTCTCAGAAGCGACGAGACGAAGCGCGATATTCACCCGATAAGTGTTACGTCTACCCCAACGTGGTGCTACTTAGGATGGTATACACAGCATCATATTGTGTGAAATGTTAAGTCTTTCTACCTCAGTAATTTCACTAGCTACAATCTCTTCTAAATCGCAACACAGAAATGTTTGCACAGCAGTTTGTCTGCTGCAATAGGAGCTGCGGTAGTACCTACCTAGACACTCTCCGACAGCAGAGATTTACCTCCAGTACAACAATATCTCTATTTTAGTTAAGATGAAGAGAGTTTTAAAAGAAACAATTGACAATCTGCAAGTGTTTCTATAAACATTATATTCATCAATTAATATATATCAAGCGTGATAGCTCAGTTTGTAAGGCAGTCTATAACGCAAAATTATACATAATACATCGTTAAGTAGTGTGGGTTCGGTTCCCACTGAAGTTTACCTTCGGGTAAAGGAAAACTTTGTAAATAAGCCGTCTTTTTCCAAGAACAACTCTTTTCATAGACCTGTGGACGTCCACTCTCGTTGTGAGACTGGTCCCAAGTGAGGCGAGAAGAAACAACAACGAGAAGGTTAGGCAACGCACTGGCATCGCTGGTGACGTGGGCGGCGGTGAATCACTTACCATCAGGTGACCCGTCTTGCTCGTTTGCCTCCTATTTTACATAAAAAAAACACGTTGACCTCTGCATCCCAACGCAAAGGATTACATGCTCAAAAGAATCTTGCACTTCACAACATTGTTGAGGCAGGTCGCTACGTTAGGAATAATGACATCGCTAGACATCTCAAAATAGACTTCACTGCTGTGTTTGTAATCGTTCTGTCTAGCTTAATATCTGACCTAGCAGATAATGGACCATATACCCATCTAAACGGGATGGCGCCCCAACATACACGCCCATCTGAGGAGCTGTTTGATTGTGATGAATTATAATATAATCAACAAATATGATCATATATATTATCTTAAGAATGCAAACGTGAGTGATGAGAAATATAAGTAAGGAGGTAAGTATAGCTACACCTAGTTTAGATTTGAAGGCGGATAGAGATCAGCGAGCGTGACTAACTTAGTGATAGGCTGAAGAAACGGGAACAACTCCGAGACTAGTATAGTTTCGCAGGCCAGGGAGTCTGTCTGGCAAAACTTGCGAATGACTTGGTACTTCTACTAGCACCAGAAGAAACGTGAAAAGAATATGTAAATATGTTGTATAACATCAATACTGATAGATGGACACCACTCGAATACTTGTCAATGTGATATCTAACTCCGCAACAAGTGTGAAGAGTGATAGTAATTACTGACACATTTCCCACTATTTCAGAGAGGTTGTTGAGTATGAACTACATGAATCATATGGGAAATACATTGATTCATTTCATATGTATTATACGCTTTTAAGAGGATTCTTATAATTAGTTCTGACTCATTAATTATTTGTACACTATACCAATTGATTCAACATCTTTAATCGCGTTACCTTCAGGTAATATGGGGTATTTATATTTTCCGCTGATAATAATCCCTCGAAATAAACCCTTTAGTTTAAAATGTTTCTGTTTAATAACCCTTATGTTCGCTTTATATATCATCGTCATCAACAGCTGATAAACGTCTACTGCTGGTTATAATCCTAATCCAAAGATCACATCGATCGATCCTGCGCTGCCTACATGGTCGGGTACAACGGGCCGTCGTCTTTAGAGATTCATATGGGGATTAGAGCCCTGTGTGTTGATTACCAGGGTGCACCACCAGCAAGTGAGGTTGGTTTGGGTCTCGTGAGTTGTTGTACGGGGTCCCTTACACCCCATGTATATCATAAAAAAATAATAAGTAAATATTTTTTACAACAAAATGTCAAAAAAGGAACAAGGCATTTTTCTAACGCTGTAATCGTTAGACTAATCATTAATGATAGAATAGTTAAGATGTTTATACAGTTCCATATTACGTAAAAACTCGTAAATGACTTTTTTATGAATCTAATGTTTTCACTGATATTCGTGATTTCGCCTTTAATATTCAAATCACCTTGAGACAAGACATTGAGTCTATACTACATCAAACAAAAACAGTGAAGGTATTGTAAGTATTATTATGAATACTATTACACTACAATATTCTGCATAAATATATTATTATTGTATTCCCAAAAGATGTATAAAAGCTTCGGACTGTAGTATTAATTGAAGGCCTTAATGTCGTTTAAAACGACTGGTAACAACATTCCAAAATATCATTCCGGTTATTATATAGTAGTGTAGTGTGCTCAGTGTATCGCGGAGGTCACAACAGAACGGCTCTCTCGTGTGGATAGTATTTTAAGTGTTTACTAATAGAAAATAGAAAATATTGTGGATTATATATAAAGAAGTAATAACCTGCAATATTCTGAACGTGAATACTTCTATATTTTATTGTAGAAGAAGCTTAAAAGTAAACAAAAACAGTTGTACGAATAGAATCGGTGAGCGTCTCTTTCGTTTTCATTCGTTTATTTTATATATAATCATGTTACAGTTAACTTGACTAAGTTATAACATATGTTGTAAAAGGCTAGTGGTAACACATCTTCAGAGGTGGACCTCTGAATAACCAATCAGTGATAATGATAAATCATGTTAAATCAATGAAGTTTATTAGTGTAAACTTCATATATTTACTGGTGATAGTGTCTCTGTTGCCGGAGGTAGGTACCGCCGCAGCTCCTATTACAGCCGAATGCAAACTTTACTGTGTTCCGGTTTGAAGGGCGCTGTATCTAGAGAAATTATCGGGTTTAAGAGATTTGTCATGATAGAAAAAGAGATGCGATGAGCGCAATGTGGTGCTGTGTATATCACCCTGACTAACACCACGTTACGGGTGTTACCAACCAGCGGCCAACAGGTGAAAGACTCGCTTGTCTCATCGCTTACGGAACTAAGAAATATTTCAACGTGTAATACAGGGTGTCCTGTGGCAGATTTAGAATTTGAAATTCGAATATTTTTCTAACGGTCGCGCGACATTTGTGCGGATTGGTCAGTCACGATGTCGCAGTGGACTGGTGTCTCTTTCTGTCAATGGAATAATTGGACCGCTTTTCTTTGAAAATTCTCGTGGAGCAACCGTAACTGTTGATGGTGATGTCTATCGCCGCATTTTTATACCGACACTAAGAGAACATCCATCGAACAGCTCTCACACGTGGTTTCAACAAGATGGCGCCACGCCTCACACAGCAAGAGCCACCATGAGCCTCCTTCGCGAGACACTCAGAATACTCTCGAAAGATTCCGCGGGTGTCTACGTCGCGATGGAAACCATTTAGACGGAGTGATCTTCAAAGAATAAAATCCGCATGTGTCTCGTCTTTCTTTTTATGACAAATATATGTATATTCTAAAATAATAACATCCCTTAATTTGATAAAGAAATCCTAAATCTGCCACGGGACCCCCTATATAATTTTCAACTTTTCGACTCCTCATCTAACTTGAATACAATACTCTGACAGCAGGAACAGCGATGCTGTCAAGACGGCAGGTCTATCACGTGAGAGTGGTAAACCAGGCGAATTCGAAATAACCCTTTCGTCAACCAAACTTAACGATACGTGACTACAGAACAGAACCAGGAACCGTGTGCAAACGGTTAACCACAATATAGCTTAGTTAGTTAAGTTTACTGTAATGGTTTTAACTGTTATCAATAATTGAAATGAAAATGATATTCTTTGCAGATAATGGCCGAAGAACAGGTATTTCCGTTTGACATTAAGAACGTCACTGATGACGAGGACTTGTTAATAAAGAAATATTACAAAGGTAATTAAATCAACATCAACGCTTTAGGGGTGAGGTAGGGAGAGGGTGTCAACTCGAACCGTGTACTATAGTTGTGTTATTTTGTCCGTGTAGTTATAGCCACAAACTACCCTTTACGTCGTGTAATTTCGTTATTGATAAACGTAAGGGTAGAAGTGAAAGTTTATATTAAAATTTATTCATATTTTTGAATAGTTCGTAAAGTACAGTTTTGGATAATAAATCATCATCAGCCGATAGACGTCCACTGCTGGACTTAGACCTTCTCGAAAGATCTCCACATACAGTCAGCATGGCCTCCTGGATCGCGGGGCACTAGGAACTGTCGTATGTAGGGGTACATATGGGGGGATTTACGCCATTTCTCACCACGATGGCCCAATGGCGGGAGCCACAGCTCCATTTCTTGATTAGCAGGGTGCACCAGGTGCAGGTGAGGATGGCTTTAAGTCCCGTGAGTTATTGTGCGGAACTACTTACAACCCCGGATAATAAATAGGATAATATATTTGTACAATTGTTATATTTGTTCTTAAAATCTAAATTGCAATACCTTGTCGGAATGATCTTCATCATTATCATCGTCCACGTTATTTGTAAAATGACATCAATAAGTAAAATCATGCGCCAAAAACATAAAAATAGTTATAAAATAAAAACATTACATTAACATTATTTATTTGTTGGGGGTAGGTCTCTGCTACCGGAGACCGTCTATATAGGTACTATCACAGCTCCTATCTCCTATCTACTGTACAAACGTCACTGTATTAATGTGTATAAGACGTTGTAGCTAGTGAAATTACTGTGATAATAGACTTAACATCTTATATCTCAAGGCGAAGACAATATCCTACTGTATATATCCTAGCTAGCGCCACATTGTTATGGGCAGGCGTATAACTTACTATCAGGTGTCGTAGTCATCTCATTACATCGTGAAAAAAAATATATTTTTATCTACAACGACGTTGTACGCGCGTAATGTTACTTACAACCCTCAGCACCCCTAATCTAATTCGATTTTTTTTTAAAGCGATGATAGTTCAGTATATAAACGCATTCGAATACGTATCAAAGAGGAGCGAGTTTGATACCAATTACGAATGAGCTTTCTCTAAAGGAAACCAGCAAACGGAAAGCTTAGTTTTTTTTTTCGTCTATAAAAATAATAACCAAGACGTATTTTGATATATTCGTGGTGGTTAATTGTTCTTAATTAGTAAGTAGTCTTCACTCTCAGAGAACATCGAATCTGCGTAACTAGTACACGAGATTAACCCCTTCTCCTCACAACACCTTTTACCGCGCTATAGTTAAATACAAACATTACTAAGCTCCAGTAAAAGACTATTGCGAGTGAAATTAGTAAAGTATACTGTATACAGAATAATGGCTGTTCAGCGTCTGCTTTGCTGACCTTAACTCCCCTACTTTCTAGAATTTTAGACTAGGTAAGGAATTTCCTAAAATCTGTTCTTAGCTGACCTATACTCAGCAAATGGAATATTCCAGAAATAACGTGATGAGTCTCTTCTTAAATGAAAATCTCATATCAGCAATACCTTAAAATGTAAATCAACATTCTCATACCTGTAACGTACTCTTGCTTTCAGGATACATACGTCCTTTTGTCCGGATCGGGCCGCGCGGTTACCTCTGGCCCGCAGGTTATGGAGACAGTGCCGCTGAAATTTACAACTTGCAGGTCCGACCGGATGACGTATGGGTCGGCAGTTTCTCAAGATCAGGTAAAATTTTGTGATTTGCCTTTAATGGAATATTTCACCATTGAGTCATATAGACTATATACGCTAACCGTATTTTGTTTACTGGGGGGTATATTTACTGGGGTAGGTCTTTGTCGGGTACCGTCTAGGCAGGTACCACCGCAGCTCCTATAGCAGTCGACAAATAGTACTGTACAAACATTACTGTGTTCCGGTTCGGAGGCCGCACGCTATATCTCAAGATGATGATTATAATATGATGTAATGCTTAACATCATAATTAACCGACTTGTTATGGACAAGCGTATCACTTACCATCAGGTTATCCTCGTATCGTTGCTTCGTGGAATAAAAAACCAGTGTTACTGCAAAACATGTACCTTAAATCGAATTCATCGAAAATCCTTTTCAGTTCTGTTGATGTCCACTGCTGGACAATAAATATAAAAAAAAATATGTTATATACTATATCTATTTTGCAGGTACTACATGGCTCCAGGAACTAGTGTGGCTGGTTATGAATAACCTAGATTTTGAAACCGCATCGGCCGTTTCAATTTCAAAACGTTATGCTTTCATTGAGTAAGTATATATCTGTAATAATAATTTCGATCAATTTTTAATTAAAAAGTAAACTAGGTTAAGACTAGATCTTGAAACACAGCATCAGTGCAATATGAAATTACATGAGATCAAAGAATATTACTTATAAATTGCGACCCCTGCAATCTGGGATTATCTCTGGATTGATCAAATGGGAACCTAAAATCATATACGATTCCAATATTCTTCACAATGTCTCAATAAGAAAACTGTTATCTCATAAAGCGATATTTTATTTTCGGGCTTCGACCTTTAAACCAGTTTTTATAAAAAAAAAAATTCGTAGTCAGAAATAGAGTTGTCGTTAATATGTAAATATTATTAAGATTTGTAAAATCTGAAATATTTTAGATAACCTCTTTAAAGTTTCTGAGACAACAAAACCGAAAATACTATCAAGTATTTCTTAAATAACAGGTATCCCACTCTGGCGTCGGAAATCAAGAAAGATACACCGATTTCCAATCAAGGAAGAGCCAAGGCAACGGAAGAAGACTACAAAACATTTCCTCAACTACCATCACCGCGATTTGTGAAGACTCATGTTCCACTGTCGCTGCTGCCGCCAAAGTTGGTGGAAACGGCTAAAGTGTTCTACATAGCCAGAGATCCTCGCGATGTGGCTGTGTCTTACCACTTCATGCACATTATGTTCCGCTACTTCGATCAGAGCGTCCAGTTCAAGGAGTTTTGGGATTTGTTCAAGAGGGATCTAAGTGAGATATTAATTTTTTATATGTCTCTTTAATCGATTATTTAAAACCAGGGGTTACCCGCCCCTTGCTTTGTTGGCCGTAAAACGCCGCAGGTCCCTTTGTGGAAGAAATTTTGTAAAATCCATTTCGCTACCAAATTTTGAGTGTTTACATCTTATAGTTTCGGAGATCTCGTGATGAGTCAATAAATACCTAGACATTTCCTGTGCATAGATAGAGAAAGGTGCTGTAGTTAGTGAAATTACTGCGGTAACGAGGCTCAACATCTTACGTGTCAGGCGACGAGCGCAATGTGGTGCTGTCTATAACATCCGAACCATCGCCACGTTGTTATGAGCAGGCGGATCACTTACCATCAGGTGAACGTCCCTCTCATCTCATCGCTTCGTGATACATAAAAAAAAAGACGGAAGAAGTATACATCTAGTCCAGCCTTTCCCAAAGTGGGGTGTACGCCCCACAAGGGGACAATTTGAAAATTGACCGAGACGACTTAACTCCTTCCCTATAATTTAATTAATGAATTATAAATACCAGCATAATACAGCATACCAGCTGAAGTGTGGAAGGTTTTAAATGTAGATGGATGGAAATGGCTAGCCTTATTCTTTAACAAGTTGTTACATGAGGAGACGATTCCGGAGGAATGGTGTAACAGTTCACTGGTGCCCATTTTTAAAAACAAGGGTGATGTACAGGACTGTAACAACTATAGAGGAATAAAGCTCATGTCACATAGTATGAAAATTTGGGAGAAAGTGATAGAAAGACGAATAAGAGTAGAAAGCAAGGTATCACAGAACCAATTTGGGTTTATGCCTGGGCGTGGAACAACGGATGCCATATTCGCATTGCGCCAATTATGTGAAAAATACAGGCGAGCGCACAGAAACCTGCATATGGTATTCGTTGACCTGGAAAAGGCATACGATAGGGTGCCCCGTGATGTTCTGTGGTGGGCTATTGAAGAGAAGGGAGTGCCTGGGACGTACGTGCAACTTGTACGTGCTATGTATGAAAGAGCGAATACGCACGTCCGGTCTGTAGCCGGAGTAACCGACAAGTTCAGTGTGACTGTGGGCTTACACCAGGGATCGGCTTTAAGTCCTTATCTGTTCCTCCTGGTGATGGATGCATTGACATCAGACATACAAGGGGAGGCACCCTGGTGCATGCTCTTCGCGGACGACATTGTTCTTGTTGGAGAAGATGTTTTTGAGGTCCAGAGTAGGCTGGAAAAATGGCAGGATAGACTGGAGAGTGCCGGACTAAGGATTAACAGAACCAAAACCGAGCATCTGTTCTGCGACTTTGGTGGCACATCCAGTTTTTCTCCTATTGCCTTAGACGGTGTACTCCTTCCAGTTTGCTCCAATTTCCGGTACCTCGGATCATTGATTCAAAACGATGGTAATATAGACCGAGACGTGCAAAATAGAATAAATGCGGGATGGATAAAATGGCGACAGGTCACAGGAACAACTTGTGACCCACGAATGCCCCTTAAAATTAAAGGGAAAATATACAAAACCGTCATAAGACCTGTCGTAATGTATGGTTCTGAGTGTTGGGCAATCAAAAATAAGGATGAAAAGAGAGTACATGCGATGGAGATGCGAATGTTGAGATGGATGTGTGGAGTGACAAGAAGGGATAAGATACGAAATGACTATATCAGAGGAAGTTTAAAAGTAGCGCCGGTGACGGATAAGTTGAGAAGTAATAGATTAGCGTGGTATGGACATATTATGCGAAGGGATGAATGTCATATAACAAGAAGAATGTTAGATATGAATGTGGAGGGATATGTGGGTCGAGGTAGACCTAAGAAAAGATGGATGGATTGCGTGAAGGATGACATGAGTAAGAAAGGGGTAACCGATGAGATGACGGCTGATAGGCGAGACTGGAAGAGAAGAACATGTTGTGCCGACCCTACATAAAGTGGGATCAGGGCAGGAGAAAGAAGAAGAAGAAGAAGAAATAGCATTTTTTTTATTCGAATTTCTGTTTTAAATTGTATTATTAATATGAATTTTTCCTTGAAATAGTTTCAATTTTACAGTATTTTCTTATAAAACTTTTCATTTATATTAATTAAAAAAAATTAGAATAGATTTTAATGTTTTGAAATTTATAAGGGAGACATGAAACTGAAAATTGCTAAAGTGGTGCATAACTTAGAAAAGGTTGGGAAACACTGATGTAATCAAAATAGTCGACTTCGCCGAATACTTCTTCTTGCCAAAGATCGGTCATCGTAGTCTTCAGTTAAGTTTAAACTACGAAATGATATAATTTTAAGCTAAGATTCTGTATCTGAGAGATCTCTCAACACTTCTTTTAGTGCATAACCTATACTAATATTTGTTATAAAACATTGTATAGAACAACTAGGCGGACAGACAGCCACTATATTCCAACAACGCGAGACTGTGCTTTGTGGAACATTACAAGAGACCTATGTCCAGCAGTGGACGTCCATCGGTTGAAATGATGACTATGGTATTTACCAACTGTAGTAGTTTTATTATATTTTAGTTTTTCATATGCCATTGGAAGAACAAGTAAGAGAAGCTTTGGAACTGCGTAATCATCCCAACATGATGTTTTTATTGTATGAAGATATGAAAACTGTAAGTACGAGTGCTGTGTGAAACTCTTGAAAGGTCACATCGACAAAATTTGGGGAAATGGTGTATAAGAAAATTTTATAATATATTATTCAATAAATCTTTGTTATAAACAGATGTATAAATGTACTATCTCTCAAAATATCAGAAATTCATATGATCTAAAGCCATGATAAAATTAGAATTTGATTAATTATTTAATCTAATCAGTATATTAAAACTAAATATCTAACATTTCCATATAACTATTAGTCTCTAATTATCTACTAATTATCAAAGGAATTTCCTGCATAATTTAATAATGGAGACAGTTACGCAAACGTTGTATAAGTGGGTGATTTAAAAAAAAAAGGTCTTATGTTCATTTTAGGATCTCCCAGGCGTCATTGATAAGGTATGCTCGTTTTTGGGTAAAGAATACACCAGAGAAGAGAAGGAAAAATTAAACCTATACCTCCAATTTGACAACATGAACAAAACGACATTCCGAACAGCGGTGAATGATAAGAAGGACAGCGAACTAAAATTCATGCGAAAAGGTAACTATTTTAATAACAATTGTTAAATAAATAGATTAGTAAAATTAAAAACTTTCATTTCATCACAATTTCAGGTAAATCAGGCAACTGGATCAATTATTTCGACGACGAAATGAAGAAAGAAGCTGAAGAATACATGAATAAATATATCTCCCGCACGAAATTACAATTTCCTGTCGTAAAGTTGGAATGAAAATTGTTTGCTTTATTAATAATAAATTCGAAAATCTCTTAAGTTAAATATACTCACATATTACATATGTATTTTAAAATACATAAAAATATGTAAATAAAAAACAAAGAGTAAATAAAATTTGATAAAATTAAAAACTTACTTTTATTCTTCATTAGCCTGTACAGGGAGTGTTACTATTTAGGCTTGGAAATTAAATTATCAAGCACTTTGAAAACTTGTTTCCAATCTAGCTCGAAGACACGGTGAATAAATAAATTATCTTGTACTAATTCATTGCGCAGCATAAGATAGGGGGTTAGGTGTTAATTTTACTTACGACAAGCACATGACTTTAGAGGTTAAACTTACATCTAAAGTAATCACACAAAGAATACATTATCATTGGCAATAACAAACTTTACTAAAACGTCTTCAAAGCGGTCCACTTTCGCTTAAAACTTAGAGTGAGAAACTTAAGAGGAATCAAATTGAATTTTATAGCTAATCCATAATTATCATTCGCACGAGCTCAACCCAAACTAATTTTCTAGCACTCGCCTCGACCCGAGCCGACTTCCTGAAGCCACTCAAAACTTAAGTCATTGTAAGACAAGTTTATTTCAATTACTGCCTGCAACGAACATGTTCTTTATTGCAAAGAAATAAGATCCAACATTTCCCATTCCAAATGAAATAGTAATGTTGTTTTGAGTCAACTGATCCCACTTTTCCCAAAGTTTGTCGGAAGGCTTATAAACTGAAATGACTTATTACGTTATTTTGATCAGAAACTACTTGTGATTAAATACTCTATCTTTGTAAAATATATCCACAACCATTTTAGAAGAGTCGCTATTACCCTGACAATGATATTAATGTTGAAAGAGAGGTTATAACAAAAACAGGAAATTTTCATAACTAAGAAAGAATGAAATATATAACGAACTAATTAATGAATTAAGCATGGAATCATCCCCCCAACGGGTTCCCGCATCCCGGAGGGGCTTAGTAACCGTGGACCGACACACGGTGAACGAAGGGAACCCACCCGGTCAGTCCGTTATGAAGAGCTGGCCCAAGGAGGCTTCAGGTTCAAGCACCGATTGCATAACTGGAGCTCACAGGAGCGGCCGTTGGCTGCAGGGGCGGTAGCGCCGCGGGGGAAGAGGAGTGTCGGTATTGCGATGCGCCGTTCTCCCTATCCTCCGCGGCCGTTAACGGGTAGCGGCGGGCCAACATCTCTCCGCCTCGGGGAGCCGAGAGAGGTTTTCTTCCGCGGCTCCCGTGGCCTCTGGGCGACAGGGTTGGGGGAATTCGGTCGCCCGCACGACTGCAAGAGACCAAGGAGAGGGCGCGCTGCATGTTCCGGCGCGCCCTGTACTGGAAGGGTTCATTCTTCCCTCTCGAGATGAAGCTGCGCAAGCGGCCTGCGCCGGCAGGGTCGCCGTTGCGAGCGAAAGCTTTCCCGTGACCCTGCCATCAGGCGATAAGGCGGAACATCGTTGGAGTTTTAGTCGGTGCAAGTTCGACATAACCTGTCTTTGCCCCTGCGAGGGCAGGTATACGAAGGCATTTCCCCCACGTAAAACAAAAAAATACTTTATCAAAAAAGAGGAATTATTTTAAAATACATTTTTTCTCTATAAAGAAGCTAAGAGGACGAGTATGCGTAGGCATTTCCCCACGTAAAAAAAAAAAAAACATGGAATCATAGAGAAGTCTGTCAAAATACTAACGATGAGAAAAAATCAGTTACTTAAGAAATAATAAAAGTAAGATTTATTATATATTAATCTATCAATATGATAGATTAATAGTGAAAATAGAAACGTTGCAGAAACATTGGTAAAGTTATGAGGCTATTCAAAAAGAGTATTGTTACACATATTTATTATAATTCCCTATTTTAAAACAAAGTCATTTCATGTGGAGATATAAAGTGGAAGTGGATGCAACTTATCAGGACACAAAAGAGATGACTATACGCAAAAGTAGAAGGGAACAGCTCCAAAGAAAAAACCGAAAATTTTGTAGTAGTTTACAGTATACTGTTAAGACGTAGTTTATGGTTAATAAAATTGTTCTGCCTCAGTTTTTGTCTCGCAGGTTAACGTTAAAGTTACTATAATTAACTATAATCATTTAAATATTCTTTTACACTCGTTTTCTTTGACTGTTCTCATTAATTAATTGTTATTTAATAGGACTGTAATTTGCAATCGGTTTATCGCGTACAACTTCAGTGTGTTGCTATCGGTCGTGTTAAAACCGACACGGCGATACAATTACGACAATCGTCAGTGTATTTAAACGTTTTCGTGATGCAGCGTCTATCTCCGGATTGATGATCATCAGTTCCGCGTTGTTCGATTCGCGACGTCCGACTCGCGCATTTGACTCACGAAAATGTTATCAATTACAATATATCGATAAAACATGATTAGATTATTGTTTACTGAAAAAGCAACGTCGGTGTAAGGGCGACACAGTGTCAGTTTGTTCCGCTGCTGATGTGCACATGTGAAAGTTATGGCGCCTTGGATCGACCTGCCGTACGAGATTAGGGATGTCACACCCGAGGAGGACAAGATTATCAAGAAATGTCTCATTGGTGCGTTATCAGTGTGATTAAACGTGGGCTGTTAGTGTTGTATCGTTTTGTGTGAGTTTTGTTAAAATTATCCCGACCCGTTTATATCAGCAAGCAGGTATGTTCTCTTGTTTAGATTGCGAAGATTCTTCCGAGACTGAGGGTAGGGTCAAATTTAATGATTAAAAATTTTAATACATTATGAACAGTTTTTATAGAAAAGTTACGAATTTTAGTACGTATAATCATAATTTTCGACGTCATAGATCTTTAAATGCGAATTCTGCTAACCTATAAATTTCTGGAGTTACGTGATTAAAAATTACAAAATCATTAACAATATTCTAGAAAATTAGAAGTTCCACTTTGAACCTTCAAACATATATACATATATATACAATATTAGCAACGTTAACTTGATTGATCACGGCGGAAAAATATATCTCCGATTCGCATCAAATTTTTCACTAACTCGAAGATAAATATAATATGTTCAACATTTAAATAGATATTGATAACTCAGGTATCCATTAAATACGTTTATGTAACATTAATATTCAATAATGGATATACCGAAAAATTATCTATCGAGAGAAACTTAAGTTTTTCTATAGAAATCAAACCTTAAGCTACACTGCCTTAACACTTATCGTACACTCATTTTATACTCAGATGACGGCTTTGGGCTATTGCTAATGAAATAATTTAATTACATCACTTTGCCGAAATATTGGTGAGGATTCCGTCAGGGTCTGGTGTTGTATCGCCATCATTAGCATTTTAATCCAGTGCCGTATATGCGTAGTCATGACGCATCGATATAAAGTTAATATTAAACAACTGACAACAATGGATACAACATACATTTCAGGCATTGTTGATATAATGTGAATTGTAAATTAAAAACTTAAAGTACTGTACATATAATTCTCTCTCTCTCTCTCTCTCTCTCCGTGGCATTTATTATTCCCATCTGATGGTGGGGTCTGCCTTTCTGGTCTTTCTCTTCCACTTCGCTCTGTCGGACGCGTCCTCTTCGGTAACCTTGCAGAACTCTAGATCTTTTTTGACCACATCTGTCCATCTTGTCTTTGGCCGCCCTCTGGGTCTGGACCCCGTGATGTTCAGATTGGTCATAACATTTCCAACATAGTCATATAGTACATATAATTCGTAAAGAAAAAAAAATTATCCCCTTTTTTAAGTGCAGCAGCTAACGTATCTTGTAAAGCGGAGATCTCTGATTCATTTCCAATGCTAAGTACCCACATAACTAATTAGGATTAAATGGTAAGGTTTTCTCGCGTAGTAGGTAGGTAAGTAGCTCTCTGTCCTAATGGTTAGAGCGTAGGCCCTTCGTCCCGGGTTCAAATCTCGGCATGTAGCGATGACTTTAATATTTAAGTTATGTACATTTGTGTACTTTAGTAACAACAGCGAAATACAAACGGCGAAGGGGAACATCGCGAGGAAACCTGCACGTGAATTAAAATTGATTCTAAGGTGTATGTGTGAAGTCACCAATCCGCAATGAGCCCGCCTGGTGACTATGGCTCCATTGCCTTCATATTGAGAGTAGGCCTGCGGCCCAACAGTGGGGACGTAAATTGACTGTCTTAGTAAGGTTTTCCTGTAGCCACCGACGTACACCCGCCATTACAGCTGGGTATAAACATTACCGGATGTCTACAGATTCTGGATGAGCACATATCCACTTCTCCACCCTCATCGCCTCTTAAAATGACACGAGCGAACCTTGTAGCTTAAAAATGTCAAAGAGTGAGATTTGACACAATTGAACAACACAGAGGAAGAGTTGAGAATGATATGATTTCTGTGATCCATTCTTTACATTCATACCTCTCCTCGTATACACAAGTATTATCATCATCTTCATTAGCCGATAGACGTCCACTGCTGGACTTAGCCCTCTCCCAAATATCTCCGTAACCAGCGACTTCTTGCAACCTTCGTTTGTAGGGGTTCATATAGATGTATTTAAGCTATTTGTCACCACGCTGGTCCAATGCAAAATGATGGGAGCTAGGACCTCAAACCCCAAACCTTTGTTGATTAGCAAGGTGCACCACGAGCTATTGAAAGGCTTGATTCCAGTGAGTTGTCTTACTCTCCACAAGTATGCAACTATAGTATTACAAAAGAAAATATGATAAGAAAAAACCATTGAGCGACTACTGCTTTGCAATCTTTATCCAAAATGTATCCAAATGGTCATTTCTTTAAAGAAGTTTTCAGTGATACTTCATGAAATATGAATTTTGTGTAATTTCATGTAATATTCGGATCACAAACGCCGCTATCAATTACAATGAAGACGTTAAATAATAAAGTAATACATAATCGTAAAGATATCAGAGACGATATCGCGAACTCTGTCGGACCTTGGACTAATTCTTTTATATCATTAGGTATCCAAGTTGAAACTTTGCCGTACTTTGCAGCATGGTTAACTTCAGAATTTTTTAAATATTATCACAATATAACATTTATAAGGGTGGAAGGGGTTCCGGCCGGCGTCTTACGGAACGCACGTCTAGCTCACCTGCACGGGGTGCACCGCCGTTGAATAACAGACGAGGCTCTGACCACCCACCAACCCGCACTCCAGCGTGGTGGGTTACGGCCCTCAATCAAGGATCGATCGATGTGGAGATTTAGGAGAGGCCTATGTTCAGCAGCGAACGTCTGTCCGCTGACAATGATGATGATAATGATGATATTTATATATTACACAATTTTTCATATAACTAAATCTTTTTGAGTTTTTCTATAATATATACGTTTTTAAACCGAATTTATAATAGCGAAAAAAATTTTTAGAATTGACTTTTCAATAAAAAAAAAATCCAATGAAATAACTTGTTTGTATAGAAATTGTATGAAAGAGTACAAAACACGTTTAGTCCGGGTCACACACAAAATTCTATCACCATAGATTATTATTTAAATCGCGTACGTATTTCCTTTGGGAAATTCCTTAAAACTAAATTAACATATTGTTGTATTAGTTTAATGGAATGGATGGATATAATTTTTTTTTTAAATGGCACTATTATGTAAATAAAGGTCTTGGCAACATTTAGTCCACGAGACTAGCGTAACGTTCATATTGATAAATGATTCGTCTGCCAATAAAAATATCTTGTTAGGATGATAACCACTACACTATTGTTCTTATCATCTCATAATCTCATCCTTGAGATTAAGATTTTTCCAAGACGCCTTAAACACTTTTCACTGGTGGTAGATCTCTGCTGCCAGAGACCGTCTAAATAGGTATCACCGCAGCATCTTTTGCAGCCAACAGTGAACAATGTTCCGATTTAAAGGGCGTTCTAGCTAGTGTAATTACTGATGTAGAGAGATTAACATCTTATCTCTCAGGCGATGAGCGCAATATGGTACAATGTATATGATCCTATTTAGCGCCATGTTACTGTTGAATTGTGAAATAGTAATAAAGACGTATTTACAGTTTGGAGGTGGTTGGTAGGCAGATGAAAAAATCTGACACCATCCGAACTCTACCTCATGTAGCCACAGAATGGAACTAGAGACCTTCGGTTAAAAATCAAATAGATCTCTGCTGCCGGAGACTGTCTAGGTAGGTACCACCACAGCTCGTATTGTAGCCGACAAACAAAAGTGTGCAAATATTAACGTGTTCCCGTTTGATCAGCACTGTAGCTAGTGTAATTACTGTGGTAACGAGACTCAACATATTATATCTTTAGCGACGAATGTAATATGGCCCTGTGTATATAACTTTTATTAACGCCGCGTTGTTATGGGCAAGCGTATCACTTACCATCAAGTGAACATCTCGCTAATCTCGTAGCTTAGTCGTACAAAAAAAAACCGGTACACGATAATATTAGGTCCTTACACTATGAAATTAGCGTTTTGTCGCACTGACCACTTTGATATGAAATATCTCCGCTTTGGTTGAGAGTTCCAAATTCAAATTTATAAATTCATTTAGCTGCTACATTTTAGTTTTAAAAAGTGTCTTTCTTTTTTTCTCTAGTCGTCGCTTATTACCATATAATGGAAAACATGAAATATCGGTATATTTACGAGTACGAGTTCTACCGCGGCACCAGTACCAGTGCTGCAGGAACAGCTCAATGGACTAATGATGTGTACGGCGCTGGTGTCGCAAAAGAAAGAACGGTACGGTTTTGATTTCAACGTTTTCGTTCTGGAAATTTCGACCTTCAGAACCAAGCCCGTGGACGGCCGGAGACCAAAGTGGAAAATGAAGAATTATAATCTATTGTGAAAACGAATCCATCACAAAGCATTTTAGAGGTAGCTGCAGGCTTCGGGGTAAGTGACAAAACTGTATTAATCCACTTGAAGCAAATCGGGAAAGTAAAGAAACTTGAACGACGGGTACCTCATGTATTGAGTGAATGGAACTTGCGAACACGCGTCGACTGCTGCTGCTGTGTTACTTTGCTCCACCGACACAATGATGAAGGGATTTTAAATCGAATCATTACTTGTGATGAAAAGTGGATACTGTACGATAAACGGAAGCGCTCGTCGCAATGGCTGAACCCTGGAGAGCCAACAGTATCCTGCATTAAACGAAAATTGACTCGGAAAAAGTTACTTGTGAGTGTTTGGTGGACTAGTGCCGGTGTCGTTCACTGCAGCTCTCTAAAATCTGACCAAACGGTTACGGCAGATATCTATTGTCAGCAACTGTAAACCATGAAGGAAGAACTAGCTGCTAAACAACCGAGATTGGTCAATCGCTCTTCGCCACTGCTACTTTACGACAACGCAAGACCACAGACTGCACAACAAACAACCACCAAGTTAGATGAGCTACAGTTGGAATGTCTGCGACATCCACCGTACTCACCGGACCTGGTCCCAACAGATTACCATTTTTTCCGGAATTTGGACAACTTCTTACAAAAAAAAATTCAACTCCGATGCGGCAGTCCAAACCGCCTTCAAAGAGTTTATTGATTCTCGCCCCCGTTTTTTTTTTAGTAAAGGGGTCAATGAACTACCTATGAGATTGCAACAGTGCATAGATAACAACGGCGCATACTTTGATTAATTAAATATATTTTATATCCCGTACAAAACGCCAATATCATATGCAAGGATAGGTAGGAAGGATATTAGCACAGTACTATCTAGCAGTAGAATAGGAGCTGCAGAGGTAATGGTTTCCGGCAACAGAGATCTACCAACAGTATAAATATATTACACTATTATATCAGTCAATACCAAGGCCGATATTATAACGATATGATTAATTAATTAACGATTAAAGCCAATAATTATCTTATTTATTAACGCAAGCGCCTAGTGATAAGAGATTTATGATGCACAGTGCATCAAGTGCATTTTACCTCAATGAGGTATAAGTGGTACCGCACGACAAATCACGGCTAATCAACAAACAAGGTTCTGCCTCCTACCAACCCGCATTAGACCAGCGTGGTGGAAAATAGTCCAAATCTCCCCATATGAACCCCTACCAACGATAGCCTCTAGTGCCCGACGGTGCAGGAGACCATGCTGACTGTAAGGTCTCGAGAAGTCGCTGGTTGCGGACTGCGCAGGATCGACCGATGTGGAGATCTTTGGATGAAGCGTATGTCCAGCAATGAACGTCTATCGGCTGATGATTGATGTACAGACTGAAATATACACCTGTTGATGATCCGACTACTGAGATGCGATGCCTTCTAACAATGAGAGATCGGAAGCCACGTCCACTCTGACCAAGTAAATATTGGCGGAAGTCATGTATCCACCAAAGCTGTTCTAGTTGTCAGTTAGGGTGACTATTAAAATAAAACCTAGTCTAAATTAATAAATACTATTTATAATAAAAGCATTTGTTAATTTTACAAACATTTGACTAATAGTTTTAATGATTTAGTAGATGTTTTCATCATCATCATCAGCCGAAAGACGTCCACTGCTGGACATAGGCATAATTATGTGTAACTTTTGGAAACGGCCTGAAAAGATATTTGCCATTTTTGTATAGAAAATATCAATGACACTATGTCCATAATAGGAATAAGTGAAATATTACTGGTTACCTTTTTTTTGTTATCGAGAGGAAATCTTTTAAACAATACCTTGCATCAGGTGGGAAGTCAAGGTTATATGACATTTTAACTCACTGAAACCTCGGTGTGTTGCAAGAGGCTCCGGGATCTCCCACGAAAGACACCGGTACCTCCCCGCACTACGCCAAAGCAAGTCCCAGAGAAGGTCCTGACCCTCTTCGCTATTCCGCTATGCTACGACATGGAAGAGACCACCCCGTCTATGTCGTTCACTCTGGACTCGTTCAGTGGGCAATGAGAGCCCCCACCTTCAAAGCCCAAGTAACTCAAAACATTTTCAGCTGCCTTCAACAACAGACAGGGCTTACATTAGTCCTATTCTTAATAGACTAACACTACAGGGCATTCATTACCTTAGACTTTACTACCTATCTAGACTGTCTAGCTGTCTATGTCTAACTATATTGTTTCTATAGTTAAAAACAGCTGCCATTCTTGATTGAAAAGTTTCTAGATTGCTCTTAAAATGTTAAAATGATTCAAGGGTTTAACTTTAAAACCTTGACTTTTGTGTTATTCCCTTTGTTCAGATTCACGAACAGAAATATCTAAAATTCTTAAATTTTTCATTAATTTTCAGGATACACGAAACCGTTCGTGAAATGTGGGAAAAATGAATACGTCATGCCGGCCGCGTTCAGGAAGCACGCGGAGGCGATTTACAACTTGGAAGTCCGTCCGGACGATGTCTGGGTCATCACGTTCCCTAGATCAGGTATACACTGGATATCACGTATTTCCGTGTTACTCCGCAGCTTATCTATAACACCAGATGGCTTTAGATAATTTAGGGCAACATCTTGTGAATCTGGAGCTATAACAGCATCGCTGTTTTCCATCTCTCTATATATATCAGTCAAAACATTCCAAGCAAGCACACTTAAGCATCTACAGCTCATCAACTCAATGGACAGGTGATAAAAAAATACCTCTGACTCAGAGTTTAACATTTATTCTCGAAATGTAGTTTAACTTAATGATACAGCATAAAGTTGAAGATTAACTAACATCAGTGCTTATCAACAACAAGCAAGATATCTGCTCTCCAAGTGTTTGTATGAACGATTCATCGTGCGTACGCATAATATCCTCCAAATCCGTTTCATCCGACTTTTAAACAGGTAACTGTCATAAAAATTTAAACCCACGATAACAGTTAAGTTAAGTTAACAAGATAGTTACAACATAGATTATTAACACGTTATTTTTATTCGGAAGTAACTGTTATACAAACCTTTTAATGAAGTGATGCCGGTTAGTTCACTGCACCACGTTGTTATCGTCGCCTGGAAACAAGATGCTAAGTCACATTATCTCATTAACTTCAATAACAATAACTTGATGTTTACACAGTGTATTATTAACATAATTAATCTCTTATGTTTCTCCATCATCATTAGCAAGTTCGTAAACTTTTCACACTGTGTATTTGTTATCTGTATTATCTGTTTATATATTATCTATTGGTCTGTTTATCTCATTGAGCACTCTCGACGCTAAATTCATGGACCCAAGGTTACTGAGAAGATATGCAAACACTGTTGTAAAATATATTTAGATAATGCAGGTATAAAGTAGAATCCTGAAACCTATGACATGCCTAAGAAAATTTTAAATTATATTTATAATAAGTTAACTCTTGATCACAACTTCACACCGTGCAATAATGAAGCTGTAGATGCTAATCCATAATACGACAATACCATTAAGAAAATCTTCATCACCAATCAAACTCGATTTGTAACCCAGGAACGGAACAAGGGGTTTCTGATTTAAAAAGCAGTTCACCTCTGCACCACAGATAAGTTTAGATAAATTGAATGATCTTTAGTATTAAGAAAACTAGACGAACAGATAGATAGATGCGTTTACAAGTAAATGCCGGATACTTGAAGAGTAACCGCTTTTTGAACCTGTGGTTAAAATTGACTAAATCAACTATTGTTTGTATGAATTTGTTTACTTTGATTTCAAATATATCTCCAACTTTTCTCTCTGTTGTACGAGTTTTTCAAACTCGGAAAGCTGTTAAGTCAGCACCGAGCTCTCTTATGAGCTCTGATGCCTTTCTTCGTTCCTTCACTTATGATCATGATCATTGATAATCATCTTGAATCGCTATAATCTAATTAACGTCATTGCGAATCGTATTTACTTCTAGATTTTTATGAGCGTGATAAATATTTTGTTACGCAGCATTTTGATAAAATTCTCGCCAACAGCGTTATCAGATAGTTGCTATCGGCCTGATAAATGTATTGAGCGCGTAAATAGACACTTTTTTTTTTCGGGATTTTTTTCGCGTCGTCTAAATGATAGTATGGAAATAGATTAACGGAAATATTGTGTGAAAACTCCAATCAACTTTTTAATACACAATTGTTTATAATCAAACTTTATTCGCAGGGAACCTTCAATAAAAAGAACTTAAAGGAAACTTGGAAGCGTTTTTTTTTTAAGTAGTTCTACATGTATAGAATAAAACAGAGTATACAATTAAAGGATTACAATTCATTTATATCGTTCGAAGGGTGTTGTAGCTAGACACATCAAGATATTTCTAAAACTATAAGGTCTAAAGACTTGAAATTTGGTAGGAATATATCTTATGCCAAGTAAAGGTCAGCTAAGAATGGGCTTTACAAAATTCATTCGCCAAAGGAAGTTACAGTAAACCAATCGGAGAAGACCAGCTAGTATCTTATATCTCAGACTGTCGAGCACAAACTGATGGTGTTTATATGTTCTAGGCAGGAGTATCATTTAATATCAGGTAAACATACCGTACTATCTCTTCGTCAAATAAAACAAATATATTAAACTGTGTTACTCTCACGAAAGACCAACGATCATATTGAAGGTTGACTAGATTCTGGATCTATGCAGAGATCTTCATGGAAGATCTATGCTCTTCCGTAAAGACTGTCCTAACTATATTAGTCTCTCCTACACGTACGCTAAGATACAGGAACAGCCTGCGAAGATCCGTGACTTCATTGTTTATAGAAAAACCGATAAAGAATTATATAATAAAATAAACACTTTATTGTTATATTATAACATAAGAACAGTAAGTAATCACATAAATCATATAATATGATATAATACATACAAGTCATAAAATAATAATGATTAAATAAGACCTTACGAGTGCAGACAGTACTCGCGTCCTCTACGCTAAGTGCAATGAAATTAATCGATTGATCTTATCTACCCCAACGTGTGATATTTATTGTGTTGAAAACAAATCAGCAGGTTCAAAACAAAAGCAAATTCGTGATCCTTATTGAAGATCTAATTTCCTATACTAACTATATCATACTATACTCGTGTGAAATTTGGACAATTTATTGCGACCGCTTTAAAAGCAAACGTTCTTAGGAAATTGATTTGAAGTCTTCATTTCATTTAGATATATCAGGTTAGTGCTAAAAACCCCCACGATGTTCCTCCTCGTCGCTTCATGGCGGGGGGGGATATGATAAACAGTGGTAAGACAGACTTACCAACGGTCTTTACTCTATTCTTGAAGACGACCAGAATGCATTTGGAAAGGGATACCGTCGCCGGCAAGTTGTTGCACTCCTCTACTGTGTTATTAGGAATGAAGAGCTGAACCTCTTCGTCTGCAAAGTGGTCACTTGCCATGGATTGTCCTATAGCGAACATCGAATATTGTTACCCTTCTAATTTTACTATCTGAAGTGGTCTTCCAATCGTAACGTAGTCGACACAGTAGTATATAATTTTTAATTGATGATATAGATGATATACACAGCACCATGATGTAGTCATCATGGTGCTGTATATATCATCCCAGTCACTACACCAGTAGCTACCAGTAGCAATATTGTTTGTCGACTGCGATAAGAGCTGCGGTGGTACCTAGACGGTGTCCGACACCAGAGACCTACCACCAGTAAATTATTATTTGATTTACGAATTTCGAATTTCTTTTACAGTTTTAAATTTTTTTTAAAAAAATAAAAACAACTTGGCAAAACTAATTACGAAGGACATAATTAAAAATATTTTCCTTTGAAAAACAAACCGCTGGAGGTTTTTAAATCATTAATTAAAACCGCTTGAAGTGGAACTTTGAAAGCATGAATTGGTAAATAGTCGACATTTAATTATCCGTTCGCAATTGAATGAGAAGTTTAAAGCCTTTTACATGGTACATTAAGTAGTGGTAGTAAAGGCTTACTGCATAGCATAGTAATCAGTGAATCGATTAATCGTGGTAATATTTATAAATTTTATTTAAATATATCATATATATTGGACCTGAGGGTCTGTACACAGAGATTTCGGCTAGAGTATGCGTAATTCACCCGAAATCTATGTACTTAACAATAAACTTACCAATTTAGCAATAGTCAAAGCATAGTTGGGTACCTTTTAAGTAACTTAGGTTATTATTTAGACAAGGTTTAGGGAGCCAGGGTATGCAGTGCAATTATGATTGTATGGAGCGCACGTCTCGGACTAGACCTTATACATAGACGACATATGTAAATGATGCGAAAATAATAAAAGATCAGACAGTAAATTAAAGTTTACCGCAGGTATAGAATTTAATCTTTAGAGGAAGATAGTTACAGAGAGAATAGAAATAAGGAAACCCTACCTACATATCAGAAGCTTGTTAGCGCTACGACAGCTTCCTCTACGAGCTGAATCTGTTCGCTCTCAAACCGCTCAATAACCACCCATTGTTCCGTGATGCTTTACAAATGAAAACTTGGAGCCTCCACTCCGATTATCCTCCCAACATTACCGTCACAAAATATGTACTTAGATTACTAAGCAAATAAACATTAAAAACGTACTTTTCTATGTTTGTTCAAAACAATGAACTAATAATTAAGATGATATAAACCATGGAGATATTTGGTGCAGACTTATGTTCAGCAATGCACGTCTATCGGCTGATGATGATGATGACACTACGTTGAGTTCTTCGTCGTGATAAAAGATGGTAGATCTCATTAGGGAATACAGTGATTTCTGCTTTATATTTCGGTGGCCGACGGTGTATCTATACACGAGCTCCGGCGGTGTAAACCTACCACCAGTCAAAGTGATTACATCAAGACTCCTTATCAGCTCCATTATTACTTTTCGTACACAAACAAATTCCTTAAATTATTTAGCATTTTATCGAACGCACCAATTAATCCGCGATAACGTAGCGTACAGTTTAAGTGCACGCGACCTTAAGCACCATTACACATTATACGATCAAGTTAAATTTTTAACAGCATTTCAACTATATAATTATACGGAAAATAACTTTAAATTGCACATACCTTAACTACAGTTTTCAAACGTAACAAGTTCGATATCACAAGTTAAACTTGATTAGATTCTATACAAAAGTGGTGCCGCGGAAGATGGTGACGGCATGCTCAACCAAAATACACTGACTCTCATATTTCCACACACTCGGAATTAAATCGGGAAAATGAGATTTTAAGTTTCGTTACCCCCATCATTTCCTAATTATTATTATTAATCAATTCCTACAGCGCCCTTCAAACCGAAACACAGTAATGTTTGTACACTTATAATTGTCGGCTGCAATAGGCGCCGCAGTGGTACTTACCTAAACGGTCTCCAGCAACAGTAACCTACCACTAATAAAAGTTCTGGTGACGATTAATCACCATTAGCTGCGCATCCTAATATAGTGACATAAGTATTTAGTCTATCGATTCCTCTTGTACATAGAACAGCTAAACAAGCTGGATTGATCTGATGAAAAAGAGAGTTTCTACCACAAAATAAATTTTGATGATCATTTGTATACTTTCCTATTATAATACTATCTGAACCTTTTCATCAGCCGACAGATGTCCCTTGCTGGATATAGCCCTCGCCCTCCCCCCAAAGATCTCCACATCGTTTGTTGGAGTCCATTGAGGGGAATTCGGCAGTAACCCACCATGCTAGCCTAGTACGGGTTGGTGGGTAGTCAGAACCTCGTCTATTATTTAACAGGGTACACCGCGTACAAGTGAGGTTGCCTTGGACTTCGTAAATTGTTGGGGTGTTTTAGGTAGTTGGGGTTCCCCCTTTATGCCCCTATTACCCCTATAACCTTTTCGTATACCAAACAATATCAAAGAAAGGTTTCGTTTTGTATGAGAAAGTTCATAACAAACAAGTTACAAGGAAAACATTACTTCCACACTAGTGAAGAAAAATGTTGCAATTTATTTGAACGGAGACGTCAATTTATGGATGTTACGTCTGTTTCAGGCACGACGTGGACACAGGAAATGGTATGGCTGGTGGAGAACGACTTGGACTTCAAAGCGGCCAAGGAGAGACCGCTGTTTGAAAGATTTCCAATGTTGGAGTGAGTAAAATTTTACTTACACAACCATCTTTGCGAAATTGAATTCTGTAATCTGTTAGTATTTTTATTTATAAATAAAAAGGAAACGGAAGTGTTGTTAAGTTACAGTTTGTAGCTATTGATGCTACAACGAACATTTTATTTCTCGTACATCTTTCTCCTTTCTTATTTAATTGTTAAATCTCTAACACTGTTACCTTATATTAATAAAGCAACTGTGCCGACAGGACACGAACTTAAGGGTAAACGATTTCTCACCAGGGTAAATGGTTTTACCCAACACCACATAGGATGTTGAATAAATTTCAGTAATTAATTAACTATCTTTAGTCAACTATACCTCAGTTATTATTCTTAACCATCAATTAAAAAGAATAACTAAGGGATCAAATTTGTATTTTCAATGATATAGCCAAACTCCAGTTTGAAGAGACACCAGATGATGATGATAGTCAAGTTTACTCTAAGCTGTTTGATGGTAAAAATAGGCGCCACTGGTTTACTTACATATACTATAACAGACTCATCAAACTTCAATACTGATATTTATTATTTTCCAGAACCACTGCCCACATTCCGCGGGTGGCTTTCGAGCTTATAAAGGCGAACTTCATGAACTTAGCATACTTCCAAGGGCTGAACCATGCGGTGAAGAACCCCAGCTGGCGGACCATAGCCGAGGCCCCGTCACCGCGCTTCATAAAGACTCATCTACCACTGTCCCTCTTACCACCAAAGCTGCTCAGTACTGCGAAAGTGATATACGTGGCAAGAGACCCGAGGGACGTGGCAGTATCATATTATTACCTTCACAAAATGGTTTCCAAAACTCTAATGAGGGCAAACTTTCTTAACTTTTGGGAAGCTTTCAGGAGGGATCTACGTAAGTAATTTCTTATTGGCTTGTTTCTCATTTTTGCAATCTTTTATCTATAACATAGAAACATACATACCATAGAAATCATTCAGACGATATATTTTACTTTTTGGTAATAAATAATAACTTTTTTCATCAAATAGTAATCAACTTGTGTCTAATTTCGTCTACCATTTTATCTTACTAATGTTTACGGTAAATTCTGTCTGTGGTATCATTAAAATCTCATCAACCGGAGCAAGATATTTAAAACGTGATACAAAAATAAAATAAGACTATTAAGAAATCTCGATTTGTTCAAAGCAATTAAAATTCTTGGTAATCGTATTTCCAGTACCATGGACACCTATCGTGGCGCATACAAATGAAGCTTGGGAGAAGAGGCACAATCCGAATCTACATTTTATATTCTACGAGGATATGATTACGGTATTACAACATTATGAATATATCATATATTAATTACAATAAGAAATATTAGATAACATGTAGTGCTACTCGGTGGCGGATACTAGAGACGGTCCAGCAGTAAACTAACATCAACCGATGACGATAATGATAATGATGATAACGACGATGAAGTAACAACAAATAACGAGTCTATTCCATAATATACATTTTAATAGTATTAGTTTGATGATGTACGAATTACTAATTTAAATACTGTAGTGAATGCCAATTCAACTAGTACTAGATTATTACAGGTTACCCACACAAATATACAAAACGGAAAGAATAATCGACCAAGATCTGAGATAGATTTTTGACAAGAAATTTAACATTAAAAAAATCTATCATATATATCATCAAATCTATAAGGTTATATACAGATCACGAAATATTTTATATAACAAAGCAGATCGTTAGGTCTTAGACAATTTAAATGTTAAAGAAATGTATAATTACTCTGTTAGTGAAAACGTCCAGACGTCTGAAGTCTACAACTCTACTAAGGTAATCAGATACCTTCTAGATGTCATTAATGATATTTAAGCTACCTCAGAGCTTACTGAAGTGATAACAATCATATCAGATCAATATCTTTAACAAGAAAAACATCCCAACTTTTAATAAACTCGTAACTTTGTATTGACAGGACCTACCGAAAGAAATTCGCGCGGTATGCAAGTTCCTAAATAGAAAGTATTCGGCTGATAAAATCGAGCATTTAGCGGAGTACCTCAGTTTCGACAGTCTCCGGAAGAATAAGAACGTCAATAACACAGCTGGTGACAACAGTGACGTACAGTTCCTTAGAAAAGGTATTAAATCAAATCGTACAAAAATATATTCACCAAATAAATACACATTATTCAGAGAGATGAAAAAGATTAACAATAAGCAGTTTACAATAGATGTTATGTTTAAAAAAAACTTTAAAAGATCTTATTTTTTTTCATAAAAGGTGGAGGGATTTCCAATGTAGCTAAAGTAACTTTCAATCTTTCAAATTTTCAATTAAATTTTTCAAAAATTCAAACTTTCAAGAAATCATTCAAGTAAAAAACAGATAAAATGTCTCTGGTATTTTGCCCCTAATTCCTAAAATTCGTCTACTCAGTTTTTATTCTCATCCCTTACTTTTTAATGTATCATATTAATCACACTAAGACGTTCCAGGTGAAGCAGGCGGTTGGAAAACACATTTCGATGCCGAAATGGAGTTGCAGGCGGAGGAGTTCCTATCACTGCGTCTCAGAGGCCTCGATCTCTCCTACCCTTCGTTCCCTCTCAACGAGACAGAGTGTTCACGGTTATAACTATATTAAGTTAAGGTTTATTTATTTGTAAGACTGATTCTGTATTTAATTTACAGAGTACTAACGCTTTCTGGTTTTAAACATACTCTTTAAAAACTGAACTCTCCGAAAAAGGACAATCTTGATTATCTTATACCAATTAAGCACACATTTTGAGGTTATGAAATTGTGTAGAATATATCTGTTGTTCTTTTAATGCAGTGAATGGACTATGGTGATGTCTAAACATTTTGACACCCCATTGTTAAGGTAATATGTATCATTAATCGTTACCTAAGTTCTCTGCTCGTACTTAGCATCTATCATCGCATTGTCTTCCATCATCAGCTTTTGTTATATTATTAATTTAAATTCTAGCAGTTTACTATTTTCGAATAGCCTTCACTTTTGAAGCTTGCTATATTAAAATTATCATCAATCCGTTGAAACGTTTAAGACATGTTAACTATTTACAATAAAGGAAGTCGGTTATGAATGAATGTAATACCAGAATCAGTATTTGTGACAATGTTAAGAATATTTATTATAAGTCCATAAGTCAAATGTCTTAACGATATCAAAATGCAGAATTCCATCTTAGATCTCAACGAGATATTGATCATCTCAAAGATGAGCAGGTAGAATGTACAGTTTTTTGTTATTAATGTACTTGACTTTGTACATAATCGTTAGCTTTACTAGTCCGTATAGTTTTTTTTAAATTAAATACCATGACAGAAACCTAAAATGTACATATTTTAACAATCTAGACGTTTGTATAAAATTAGTATTTTTAGTTATAATACTTAAGACAAAGATAGTCTCGACGCTTCTTTACAAAAATCCTTTTTCCTAATTATTTAATTACCTATAAGTTATTAGAATAATTGTATTATAGTTTAAAATTAATGATTAAAACCAAACTAAGTAACATAAAAAGTAAAATAAATAACTTGTTCCTTATAACTCGAGTTTATTTTTTAGTATTACAAAACTCACAGAAAACATAAAAGACAGTTTGGGTGCTGTTAACTTCAGAATTGCACTCGAAATACTTTTGTGATGGTAAAACTAAAAACTACAGCAAGTGAAATCCAGAAACTGGGAAAACTTGTCTTAAAAGGCTTGTTCTTTTGAGGAACCGACCCTGATAGCGACGGCACCTGCATAAAAATCATGAAATGAACTCAGGAATTTTTCCTTTAACCTAATTTATACCAGCTCTTAACAAATGATAGCTAGATCCTTTTAGACATCTCCGACCTCATCATCGATAGACAAACGTCTATAGCTGAACATAAGTAATGTCCAAAGATCCATATCGATCAATTCTGCGTTACTTGCATCTTCGGTTTCTCGCAATCTTCATTATACTAATAAGAGGTCTCTAAAACAAAAATAAGGTCAAATGTTTTTGTCAATACAAAGAACTATAGTCGTGCTATAATTTTTGTGAGGTTCTGTAGAAACTGTTATAACAATTAAATATACTTAATTGTATTACAGTTGTGAGAGCGTAAAGAAGAAGATAAAAATAGTTTTCATAGAACAAATAATCAGTTCACAGAAGTTTCACGAGATGCGGAGTGGGGCCAGTTAGCGAGTTGTAGATCGAGACAGTGCAAAGTCAATTCCTAGTTCCTCGTTACTATCGAAGTTTCTGTATTCTCCCGGAAGTAGCAGTCGGAGTCGGAGTCAGAATGTACTGAACTAGATTGCCTTAGGACGCGACCTAAGGTACACACATCACATGCCGCGGATTCCTTTATAAACTTTATTCGTGCTTATTTATTTAGTAAAGTAGTAAAGTAAATTCATCAATAAACAAAGACTAATGGATCTAATTCAGTATGGTTTTAGACCATGGATTTCATGATCACTGGCCCAACATCCTATAATAATAATACACTAGTCAAACAACTAGCAGCATCAATAATCATCACAGAATAGAATTCTTAATTGATGTTATCAGTTTGCTTTTGTGACACAAATTAACTGATATGTCAAAAGTACAATTTTTAGTTTCAGATTTTTTTTTCTTCTTAATCATTTAAACGTTATTGAGAAGAGAATTAGCGAGCTGATCTGTTACACTTTTTATCATCATCTAATCATAAATCAACTACGAACATCTAATCATTTGAAAACTAGGACAAAAGAGGGATGTAAGGAGACTTGCACAACAACTCACGGTACTTGTTTGGTTTCGGGGGAATTTGTTCAAAAAGATACTGTCTTCTGTCCGTGCCGGAGAAGCCACAGTTATGTGGAAATTTTTATCTACTAAAACCCCTTCAGTGATCACCTTCGGCGTTCGTCGCGGGATTTCCGTTCTGAACACGACCGCGGTCTCGCTAACGGTATGCTAGGATAGCCCGTCCAGGGCTCTACCTTATCGAAGACCCTACCAGCCTCGTGAGTACTACTTGAATGACCAAAGACTACGTCCAGCCATTGTCCTCCTCAGGAAACTCACGGGACTTAAGTCAAACGAGGTGCTGGCTTCCAACGCGCATTGGGCCAGCGTTTTAGCAAATAGCCCTAAGTTCCTCATTTGAAGCCCGTACAAACTTGAGAGGACTTTGGCGGAGACCTATGTCCAGCATTGATCGTCTATCGGCTGATGATGATGAAGACAAAAGAAATAAATGAAATACTATTGTCATCCAAATTCGTTAAAAACTTAATGTTGAAGCCGACAGTTCGTTTTGAATGAGACCAACTTTCATGGTGTCTTATACCAACTGATCAAAATATAAACACCTTTAAATATGTACGGCTTATATCATCGTCATCAGCCGATAGAAGACCGCAGCTGGACATAAGCCTCCCCCAATGATCTTCACATCGATTGGTCGGTAATATAAATCCGTGTAGTCCTTTTGAAGATCATGCCCTCTAATTTAGCAATTTTTGATGTTGAATGTCAGGGTACTGTGATCGGAGCTTGTGATTGTTTCATTTACTTACATGGCCTTCGTTACCACTGGGCGCCAGAAGCCGTCGCATGTAACGGTTCATACAAGGGGGATTTGGGCCATTTTCCAGCCCGGCCCAATGCGGGTTGGTAGAACGATTTATATTTGGTCTGTAAAAAAAAATTATTGTAAGCTTTTAAAAAATACATGCAAGAACATACAAAAAACATTATATTCCAGGGTAAAAAATTAGTAATCAGCATTATAACATAAATGCATATACACGCCGGAAGTGAAGCCGGGGTCACAGGGTTTAATCCTACCCTCATCACCCGTTTTCTATATAAGCAATCGTAAAACTTTCACGACACTGCGTTAAGTAACCCCCTTGTGCTATACTGACACCCCCCCCCCCTCAACGCCTCCACCAGCTCACAACTCGCACTTAACTTTGTTTCGAACGCGCAGTAAATCAAAACGGACTTTGCAATAATCTTGAACGATAAATCATACAACTTCCAGGAGTCCGTAGTGTATTGGTCCCTTGCAAGTAATTCCGCATTGTTTCTTGATTGTCTCTTAATTCTGATGATTTAAGCGCTTGGAAGCCATAGCGAATGTTACAGCATCACATCATCTGAAACTGGGCATCTGGATCCGGATCCACGGCCAGTTTTTGACAAGTGTACTACATGGAGTGTAGCTATTCATCAGCAGATTTTCGTATTGTCTGAATTTTTTACCTTCTGGCAAATCTATTCAGTTGTCGAAGACTTCTCCGACCACCTTCACCTCTATCGGATACTCTGGGTGTTTCCTCTACGTTACGTTTCTGAACCATGGATTGTATTGACATTAGTATGAAAATTTTAACCATGGAAGGAGCAGGGAGACACCTGATTGTAAGTTATACGCCCAACCTTAACTGTACATATAGATATCCACCGATTGATTGACTCATCACAACCCCGAAACTATTATACGTAAACAGTCAAAATTTGGTAGAGATATTGCTTCTGCCGTTTAGAGGTCAATTGGGAATGGATATTACAAAATTTCTTCCACAAAAGGAGTTACGGGGTATTACAGCCACCAAAGCGGATGGAGAATAGCTAATTGCTTAATACATCAGGTTTTTGTATAGAATATATTAATGATTACATTCAACTTTTATGCTCAGTGCTGGTACTCCACGACTACTCTTACAATGCTCCAATACGTGTGGATGAATGACGTATGTCTTAAAGTTATTTCTTAAAGCACACAGCCTCCTAAATGTTTACTTTTACCGCCAAGTAAGGTAAAATGAGAATCAAACCCACGATCTTCTTAAATCGTGTAATTTCACCGAAACACTAAGATTTCTTACTGGTGGTAAGTATCTTTTGCCGGAAATCATCTAGTTAGGTACCACTGCAACAAGGTAGATACAGAACAGTAGTGTGCAAACATTACTGTGTTGCGGTTTGAAGGGCGTTGTAGCTATTGTAATTGTTGACTAGAGATAAATAAAATCTGTGTCTTCTAACATAAATCTTAAGTAGAGAGTTCTCTTTCATTTGAGACTTTAAAACGATCGTAGATCAAATAAAACCATATATGGTTCGGTTATGAAAGAAAATCTGAGAATATAGTATATTTCGAGTTCGAATCGAATATACGAATAAAACTTATGTTGCTCTTAAGTAAATTACTTTGTAAAGGGAAATGCTTGCAGTATGAATAATTTATTCATCCAGTACTATTAATAAACGTAAGATATATTTTTATGGAAATTTCGTGAACTTCTCCTGGCCAAAGTACGTTTGTGGATCTGTACGCACAGAGTACACTATGGTAAGCGTTATATTATTAATATAATATAAAACTTTATGTATATATTTTTAATACTAATGTTTAATTATGTGATGTTAATTATAATTATATATACTGCGTCATATTAAGCTTGTTACTGTGAGAGTCACAACCCTAACAATTTCACTAGCGACATCGCTCTTCATTCAGTCGCTCTGGGGTGTAACGGTTGCCGTACAGCAACTCACGGAACCCATGCCAATCGCACCTGCTCGTAGTGCACTCTGCTAATCAACAAACAAGACTCTAGCTCATACCAACCCGCATTGGGGCAGTGTGGTGGGGAATGGCCCAAGTCTCCCCGTATGAATCCCTACCAAATCGTGTGGGAATCTTTAGGGTAGGCCTATGTTCAGCAGTGAACGTCTATCGATTGATGATGATGATCGCCCGTCAAACATGACATATCAAAAGAGGCCTACCATCAGTAAATGATGGTTAGAAGACATACACACTCAAACTTATAAGTAGAAAGGTCTCTGACTTATCATATAGAAGGAAAATGTTTAACTACCTGCGTTTCTTATTGCAACCTGTTCGTTAACTTATACTATTTTATGAGTTGATTGAGATAAAATGCTTTCAAGTTCTGAATTCACTATATAACCTTAATATTTACAATAAATCATACCTTTACCCAGTACAATCAAAATAAATAAATTAAAATGAAGTAAACAAATTTTCGCTTTGTCTTTTATCTGAACGAATTCTTCAAATGCAAACAAAAACGGATAAGCGAAGTGGAACAATATGAAGATTTATTATATAGGATCCACTAGGAAATGCCAAAGCGATCATTTATGTATTACAAAAGGGTTGGAGAGGGGTGGCTGTTTGTTATCAAAACACAATAAACCCCTCGCAAATTAAGACAAACATACGCAAAAGTGGTATTGAAATTTACGCGATCATCGTAACTCTTGCGCGGCGCTTTGTTTGTTCCTGACTTTGTATTCAATATTAAAATATTCGTGGATAATGAAATCTAAAATGTTGTTCATAGCCAATATCACGTGCTGATGATGCTATCTGCTGAAGATATGCATCTCAAAAGCGATAATTGACGTTCTCGCAATGCAATATATCGGCAAGTGTTACAAGGAACGTTGCCTTACTTTCTACAGAATTCCAATTACCTTAGTCGGATTTTATGGATTAGCGATGAGGATATTCTGATCGTCAGAGTAAGTGGAAGACATTCCACAGTTGATGAATGGATTGACATCCAGATAAATTTTCCAAGTGATACTCTTAACATATCCTGTTACGCTATGCACTTTCTGTACAGTACTGTAAATCCCTTGCATTACTTAAATAAACAACATTAATTTTTGCAGGACACAAATAAAAGGATTATCATTAAAATCAGTCTTTCTTCCTTTACAAATATGCATCGTACTCTTAATTCTATATATGACCTCATTCTACACTCTTCCCATTTTTCCTCTCAACCCTCTTTCTCTAACACCATTATCATCCCGAAACACTAATTTGTCTTACTGGTTTTTTATTACAATCCTTCCTCTTCTTGCTAGACCTTGTCCCATCTTTATTTGGGATCCACCCTCCTGGTCGTTCTTCTAAATCTACCTACCTATATCCTTCCTACATTTATGTAATTATATAAATATTTCTTTTAATTATATTACTGTTACTGATTTCTATAGCTACATTGAAATCAGGATCCACAATATCCAAAGGCTCATAAAATAAAATAATACACTTCTCAGCAACTCCACGCGTATATTGTAATTCTCAAAAATATCACATAGTATATAATTATGTAATATATATGAGAGTCTATGTATATTTATATATAGAGCAGCACTTCCTGCGTGTTTAAACAGCAATCGATACACAAATGCGGAACATTTACAATTCCAACTATAAATTCTCTCGCGTTCACAAAACCGACTCCAGCTTCCAAAACTTTGTTCTTGTGACGGAAGCAAGTGTTTTACGGACAACATTCGGAACAGCGGCGATCGCAACTTGGCCCCCGTTTCAACTGAAGATAGAACTTTAAATTTTATCAACACCATAGAATCATTGACGATATAACACCTTTTTCTACCATTCAACAAACTCGATAATGCAAAACTTCATTACCATTCACCCCATACTTACATATGGGGGGCGTCATTAGAATTATTATTCTGCAATGGTTTCATCAACGCTGATGTTTGAAGATATACAACCACTTCAGCCACATGAGATATTCCATTTTACAGAGAAGATGACGCTCAGCAGCCGGACTGAAAACCTCTGTTTCAAATGATCTTCTTTTCACCAGCATATAGTAACCAAGATCATAGAAACACATTGAATTAAAAATTTTCTTGTTTAGATCATCTTTAGATAAATATAATATATTATACAAGAATCTTTATAGTGTAATGAAATCTTATCGTCTCCGTAACAAAAAAAAATTGTGAAAAATTTTACTCTTGAAATAGTATCAGTCTCTGTAAGTTACTGAGGATTATCTTCTTCTCAGTAAAGTCGACCATCCGATCTGGCTGACGATGTTACAACATGTTCAAACATCAGCAATGATAAAACAGTAGTAAGAAGATTTATTTGTATTACATACATTTTTACATTTCAAACATTTATATAAAGTTTTCTTTTCCAACAAAGATCTCAAGTGATTTAACAACAACAATTTCCGCTTACGCTAACCGCTGACCAAGTAACATAAAGGTCTGTATAGGATTCCGAACCCATATCTTTCAAACCATATGGATGACTACGCATCTTCTTCCTAAAGTGCCTCTCTAACTAGCGAAGATTGGCGATCAGCGTGGTAGTCCTTTCTGTCTTTGAATCGGCGGAACAAATCGGACGATTCAGGTATGCCAGTCCATCCCCTGATATTTCTCAACCATGAGTTTTTCCTTCTCCCCACCTGTCGTTGCTGCCCATCTTGTAAATCAGGAGCCTTAACTGTGTTCCTGTTGTTAACATATGAGAGCCTAAGTATTCTGATTAATACTTCCGGAGTATCCATGGTTTCCTAAACACCATGTAAAACTGAAGTCAATTTTAAGATTGGTGTAGATAAAATAGAAAACAATAACCCATGCGGTTCACATGGTTTCCTTGAAGAAAACTCTAAAATTAGAACAATATGTAATCCTGTATTTTGTGGCGGTATTCAGGCAAGGTTTATTAAGCGGGAGAACGGGCCCCAGTAAGGATTGCATCACGCCCTAGTTAACAAGCAGTTTACTGGATTTAACTTTGCGTGTGCGACTGAAAGGGGAGAAAGGTTAAATGCGTGCGATGCCAGATTATAAAAGGCTATTATTTTGAAAACAGAATATTTTCTCTACCTAAGATTTCTAAGTACAGTTTTGCTAATTTGCTTTCATTTATTTTGTTTCCGAGGGTACACCAAAAACTAATGTCGAATATTCGTAGTAATCATAAAAATATAAAAAAAAAAAAAATTTTTTATAAATAGAACGTCATCTCTCGTATTGAAAAGGTCCAAATCCTTGATTCCAACAGCAAGAATCCACGTCCTGGGGACGTGCTTCCCCCCCACAACGACACAGAGTGTCAACCCGACAAGCTCGACTAACCCACCACCGACATCGACACAGCACAACTCCGCATCAAAACTTAAAAACACCAGTCACATGAATGTATTAGCCAAACCTCGTGGTAATTGGTGGCAGGTTTGGCAGTATAAAATAAGGTTAAAGTTCCGATTACTGGACCGAATCGTGCTGATCGTCTTGAAGTATACTGAAAGTACTTTTACCTTACTGGTGGTACGTTTAAGTTGCTGGAGACAGTCTAGATAGGTACGACCTCAGCTTCCCTTTCCGCCAAACAGTAGAATGCAAACATTACTGTGTTCCGGATTGAAGGAAACTGCAACTAGTGAAATTACTGTAATAACGAGACCTACCATCCTATGTATGAGGGCGACAAGCCAGATTGCTATAGGCTATACCATCGTAACTGACGCCACATTGTTATATGCAGGAGTATCACTTACCATCAGGTGAAGAGCCATCTCATTTCGCTGCTTAGTTGATAAAAAAAGATAATTTCTCGTAAAACAGTTGCCTTATGAGTAAGACCATTATGAGTGCGTAAAAGACTCGTCGAAACAATAACAACCTAGCCCAGCTACTATTTACTGCCATTGCTTCGACATCCTGTTCTTAGGTCTCTCAGTCTCTAACTCGTACCTAACCTTCATGTTATTTATACACATCGACTCCAAAAATTGTTATTGTACTAACAATACTTACGCCGTTTTCGATAGATAGAGGTTTACCACAAGTAAAGAGTACCAATAACTTCATTGAAGACCAACTTTGTTTTGTTCAAACTTCACTAAACACACAGTTGTTTGAATTTGGACGGTGAATTCACTAAATTCTTACCGCGTCCAGTTCTGTGAAGTTTTTGCGATGGAAACAACTGATTTTACGGCAACATTTGGAACGTGGACGATATAGCTCCAACTCGACTTAAAGTCTGACTGCGAACAAACAATTTTGACATCGATTTAAACGGAACCATCAGGGATGTGTAAATATTCTCTATATAAATTAGTATCAGTTCCACATGGTGATAAGTTACAATGAGGCTTTGATATGGGAAGAATCGTCGCTCAGGATGCTCCGGCTCTCCTCAGCAATAAATAGAATAGAATAGAATAGAATAGAAAATTCTTTATTGCACACCAAATAATGTTACATCATAGAAAGAATATATATATATATATATATATATATATATATATATATATATATATATATAACAATAAATGCGCAATGGGCGGTCTTATCGCTATAAGCGATCTCTTCCAGACAACCTTTGGATGGAAAATATTGAAAATAACCGAAAATTTGGTGTGGGTACTTAATTTATATATATACATGCATAATATAATAATATTGTTAAAACCAATAATACATACATACACATTAAATAGATACTTAAAGTGACTTCATATATTATATATAATTGATTAAAGCGAAAGATAATGATTCCTGACAAGGTTCCTAAAAGCTTGCTGTGACCGCGCCTGTCTTATTGTGAGAGGTAAAGCATTCCATAGACGTACAGCCTGAACAGAGAACGATTGCTCCATGATAAATATGACGATATCTACAAAACGCTATTAGATTTTAATAGCTGTCTGTTGTTGGCAATGGCTGATGTTGTGAACACAGCCAATGCTATAAATGAATTTGACGATAACATTCAAGTTGCATAATCGTTGTCGAATTTCGGATGAGAGAAGCAAAGTGATCTTAAATTTATCAAAATACAAAACAATAATTCAAAGTATTCATCTAATGAAGTCTACATCTAAGAAATCCGCCAAAAGTTTAAATAAGGTTATATTAAACCTTATTTAGATACAGTAAAGATTTCTATGGATGCAGGAGTATCAGTGTATTCGTAAAGTAAATATGAATGCCAAGCCCACATCAGTCGACGATCAAATCTATTTAATTCAATTATATCCAAATGTCAGGGCAACTGGTAATATGTTACCATTCCCCAATAACTCTTTGGCCCGCTTAATGCGCATCCCCCTTAAAGGGAACAAGCAATAAATCAAATCGGACTTTGCAATAATCTCGGAGATAAATCATAAGACTTGAATCTAGTTACTTACGAAGGCTCTTTACTGTAATAAAAGGATGACTTATTTTTATACGACAGGTCCTAATGACCAACTTAAGACCGTCATTATGCCATCCCGAAACTATTTTATTTGACCTGTAGCAGTTCGAGAGTACCGGGAAAGGAGAGGATGTCAACTTCCAAAGCTTAGACCTCAATTAGAACTTCCTTGAGGCCCTCATAATTCATCAAAAAGTAGTACCAATGAAATTTCAAGGAAATCAACTCTTCTTTGATGTTATGCTTATTTGTATTACTATCTTCTGATACAAAAACCTGGATTGCTTTAGCTTTATATATGTCTAGAATTCCCTAAATGAACTCCATGATGTGGAGATCTTTAGAGGCTGTATCCAGCAGTGGACGTCTCTTGGCTGATAATGATGTTAAGCGTATATAAAATTGATGCTTAATCACAAATAATATTTAAGGTTATTTAGAAACGTTATTGTAGGATTTTTGTTTTGCTATTTTAATACTTTCTTCCTATCATTTCAATTCTATCATTGATACCTCTATACTTTTATCATTCCATAATCATTAAAAAATATTAATCGATGTATATAACATTGTACAACTTTATTAACTTAACAATATTGAATTATCTGCTGTTGCTCTGCTGCTACAATGATAGATTTCATTTGTAAGTATTCACTAGAAGATAAATATTTGGTTCTATATCAAACAATGTAGATTAATCCAATCTAAAGGAACAGTCAAAGGAGGAATATTAATCTCTTAAAGAAGTTAGGTGATAAAAGAAATTGAAAATTTTATGCATTACCCTCTTTTAGATTTTAGTTATAAATCAAACTTTAACATTCACCAACTCCTCTTTGATAAGATTTATAAAACCTGGCAAGTTAATTAAGCTGTGTTATAAAGTGTACAGCTTAAATCAGAAATGTTTCTTTATCTTTACTTAGTTACAAGAGCGGTACAGTGTTTGAATGCAAACCGCTTCTAGTTTAATGTTAATCATAGTTAATGCTTCCGTTTTATTCGGGGCGAGCGGCCCGGCCCACCTTGCCTCATTCTGTATTCCGGAACTTCTTTTGCTGTTGACTCTTGCTGTGTTCTCATTAAAATTATTTAAAAGTAGCATTAATTAATGAAAAATAAAATAAAAATACAATCTATGATAAATATAATAATAGTCTCCTAAAGATGTGATATGACCTATGTATATATAAAATATTTCTTCCTTTGTAGAGACTGATCACGATAGCTCTGGAATGATAAGTTCTGGAGACTTGAAATTTTGTAGGAATACTCCTTTTATCGAGTTTAAGTCAGCTAGGAAAGGATTGTAAGAAATGTTACTGCTAAAAGAGGTTTCGAGGTTGTTAATAACGGGAAAAGGCCCGGGAAGTAGCAAATTTCAAGTCTAAATTTCAAATCTAATTCTATGTTACGGTCAACAAACCCTAGTCATATCTAAGAGAAAATAGAAACATAACCTAAACCTATATGTCTAAAGCAGTGCACATCACTTAAGTAAGCCAAAAATATTTAAGGCATATTAGACTTCTGTAGTTAGGTTAGCTACAATCGTCTCTCTAGCATAGTCTTCTCCTGTATCATTTATCATTATCACAGCATTATTCACATAGTGTTTTTAAACTTAACTTTTACTGGCGGTAGGTCTCTGTTGCCGCAGACCGTCTAAGTAAGTACAGCAGCACCGATTTCTGCCAACACTCTCTGCCGACGTAACTACTTTGTTTCCATTTGAAAGAAGTTGTAGCTATTGAAATTAAAGAGGTAGCAACGCTTAACATCTTACCGCCACGTTGTTATGGGCAGGCGTATCACTTCCATCAGATGAACGTCCCGTCGCTTCATCTAATAAAAACTCTTTTGTATCTATTATCCTTACTCTTTCTTCTCACTTTGTAGAATGCATTCAGTTATCCTTATCAAGTTATTTATGTCAAGAATTATATTACTTTTAAATAGCTTAATAGTCTTAACAGAATCTAAATCAAATCAGAAGACCTAGGAGGAGGCTGTATATATATCTCTCTATCTCGACAAACTGTGTGTACATTGATATGCTCCAGTATGAATCAAGTAACTTATATCTCAATGCGAAAATGTGATACTGTGTGGATACATCCTGCATAACGTTGCAGTGTTATAGTATGTGTCTTGATGATATATCTTATTAATCTAAAAGGCTGCAGCAACCTGCAACTGGTACACAGTATAAGTATAAGCTAGTAGGGTAATCATCCCCCCTTTAATACGGTATATTATGAGATCCACGTTGTAGGAGCATTCTCCTATAATGCGCTCGTTCACTTTTAACTTATTACAGGTGGTTTAAATCTAATGGTATGGAAAAACTATGTTATGAATGATATGTGTGCATTTTCATACAATCAATCTAAGTACATGGTTAATTATAAAACTCTCATATATAACTAAAAAACTGTTAATTTCAAATAATTATGAAACCAGAAACATATCGTCGGGAATCTTACGTTACATAGGGAAACACGTGTTATACAAGTGATACGAAATAGCGTAATAAGAGGACCGTGTTATAAGGCGGATAGTGGTAATACTTGCCTACCCAAACTCCGGCAATGAAGACAAATCATTCCTCAATGAAATGTTAAAAATTAAAACAGTTCACCCAGAAGTTGAGAAGGAGCGTTTCCGTTTCCTGTAAGTTGCGAACTCTGCGCCCGTGTGCCCGTGCGACGGGGTCCCTCGTGATTTATAGTCAAGATTATTACAAAGCCAGTTTTGATTTACAACGCAGCCAGAGGAGGGTGCGTTGCGAGGAGCCTGCGGGGGGTGAACGTGAATTGTCTGAACTTCGGAATTCCTTGTGGTCGTAAGATTTTTTAAATAACTTTGTAACACTACGCATGTCTTTAAAAGCAAAGGAATTCGACTTCGAATACTTCCAGTATTTAATCTTTAATCTCAGTTGTTTATATATATATATTAATATAAATTATCCATTTGGTTTAAAATAAATTATAATGGATGAGATATCTTCTACCAAGTGCTTGATTGGTCAACCGAACTTTGACCAAATTTTACACTAGGAACATTTTTCTATTTACTACATGTGATGCCTGCATGAGATGATCTATTAATATAACTTTTAATGATGTTTGGAATAAAAAACTACTTATTCGAGACTGGAATGTAACGTCATTTTGTGTATTCTTCAGCATAAAAATGCAATTTGAACAAAAATCAAAACGGTCGGTTGATCAATCTAGCATTCGGACGATAACATGTGAACTGTACTATAGGTATGTTTTTTCTTCAATAGGTTAGCTCGCATAATATTCGCAACAATAATATAACTTAGAATTGAACTTAACAACGAATTAACTTCATAAAAATACTGCGGTCATCCAAATTATAGCACTAGCAAGGCCGAAAAATCGTACCGGTAAGTTTATTTTACATTGTTGTTTTAACTAGAAACAAATAGCAATATGATTCGCAACAACAATTGCTATTGTTTTCTCACAGGAACTATAATGAGAAAACTAGAAACGTAAGTTTCATAAACTACAATATAGTTCTCTATCCAAGTTTCTTATAAACAAATAGTAATAATATTATATAGTATATATATATAGACATATTAAAAATACCACTTTCATATTTCTGTGCTTTGTGTAACACATTATAAGAAACCTATGTCGAGCAGTGGATGTCCATCGAGTGAAATGATGACGACGACGTTTTTTAACATTGATATTATTAAGCAAACGACCTTATAGCAAAATTTTGAAGAATCATCTTTTGTCGAAATCCTTACTTAAAGTATCATCTTATTAAAAAAATTTCCGCTCATAATGTTCTCAAACAAAATATATTTTAAATTATACTTACATACTCAACTTCACCGTATCCCTAGAGAGTACCCGCGGAGCCGCAGCTCTACTTAACCTTGCGGCCCGAAAACATAAAAAGAAACTTGTAACAGTTCTAACGATAAATTCCCTGAGGTTCTTTCGACTGTCTTAAGTTTTATAAAAGTTTATTGCCGCGAACGCAGCACCGAAATACTTTCCGTATTTCCACAACGAGCTGACAACACAAATGTATCAAGCAGCATTTCTGTGCGAAACTAAGACTTCCGAGGTAACAAATCAAATTAGTTTTTTACGTAAACGTTGGATTTTCCTGTAAAAAAACTCTTACCTAGATCACACAATTCAAACAATAAGTCGCATTAAAACTCTTCTATGAAAGCACATCATTAAAATATTAATTACTATCAATCAACACTTGGTAACACTAGCTGACGTCAGTTAGATTGAAATTAAACAAATAGCAAAATGGGTAAAATCTAAAATAATGTCCATTATAGTGTGGATAAAACACTAAATAGCAAAGTGTGAAAGAAAATATTAGGTAACCTTATTATATTCTATCTATAATATATACGAAAGACGTATACATCACGATATCTCTGGAACCATAAGATCAAGACTTTATTACTGTAGTAGGAATATTCCTCTTCCCGAATATAGGTCAGCTTTGAATGGATTTAACAAAATTCCTTCCCCAAGAGGAGTTACAGAGGTGTTACGGCTAGCAAAGTGGGTGGAGAACAGTTAGAAATGTATATAACCCATAAGCCGTCATAACTTTCGTCTACGGACGTAATGACGTCACAAACCCATTGAACCTATCTAACGAAAACTTTTATTGTTAAAAAAAGTATGAATTTTTTTTTATTACAACTACCTATGTCTCTTGATGGATAAAAAGACCAACATTTGATCTCAATCTCACGTGACATTAAGTGACAATGTAACAGGACCTGGACCCGGGTCGACGAGTCAAAAATGGGGAACAATGCTGGCCGAAATTACTCTGGCACTCATATATTGACAGTCGGACCAGCACAATTCTTTTACGGATTCGAGTAAACGCTACCGCCGTTCGAACTCCACAAATATGGCACTGGAATCGAACCTGGCACTGTAGTGCAAGAAAAGATTTTTGAGGTCTAAACCAAACGATCTCACTGGATGCAGGCAACGCGGGACTGATCGATGTGGAGATCTTTGGGTGAGGCCAATATCCAGCAGTATACGTCTGTCGGCTGATGATGATGATTAACATTCTATTCAATACATTCATGGCAAAAGATCTTAGCATACGTTTCATACAATCCATGCAAGTATTTTTAACTGCTACGTGAAAATCTAAATTTCGTTCGCTAAATATAACCACTACACTTACAACGTAGTTAGTTGTGGTTAAAAATAAACTCCCCATCTGTTCAGACGCGTACACGACAACGCTATTTTTTTTTTTTGGAACCCAGCGGAAAGTGCCCTGCACCATTTCAATTAAATATTTGCTTTATGCCGCTGAAAAAATTTAGTTTCACCGAGTCTATTTCCGGACGGAGTTTTTAACTCAAATTTTTAACTAACTCTAGACATTTTACATTTCAAACGTGTGAAAGTTAAACTTATAAATTTTATGAAATAATAACAAACAATAGTACATACGAAATAGTTATAACTAGCAATCCTAGAAATAGCTATACTAATGTATTTTATATATCATACAAATGTATAAACTATGTATTATCCTTACAACTGTATAAGTTAATGTAATCCTTAATTGTATTATCAAATTGATTGTATTATATACAAATAACATTTTGTTTTAAAAATCTCTGATTTTGGGTTATTTTATTTGTACAGTAACTTTTAAACATAGAGTAGAAATCAAGTTAACAAACAAAATTAATAAGAGGATGTTCAAAAGGATTGCCTGCAGGAGCTTGCAGAGAGATTTCTAGTATAATATGCGCGCTGTACTTAAAATCCCCGTGCTTAACTGCAGTTAAAAATAAACTTACCAATTACAATTAAGCACACTTGCTTAACTATTTAAGTGAGTTGAGAGATTAATATTTAGTTCGGTTAGGTCTCTAGGAGCCAGGGTATTTAATGGTTATTGGTCTATATGAAGCTCTCGCGTCTGACTGTAGCGTTTTCCAACACGGAGCACAATAATGTTGAGAGGCGGAAATAAAGTGACATTGATACTTCTAAACGGAAATTTAAACAAACACAGTCTTAAACGAAGACGCCATCGGAGAAGAGCATACGCTTCTTAATCACAAACGACCTGAAAGATGATGACACTGATAAAAATGAAGAAAGAAAACAACCAAGGCCCACCATCAATTAAATATTAAAAGATCTATACTGAATAAATAACCCACACTACATTAATAGTAAATGATGTCCAGCAGTGGACGTCTATCAGCTGATGATGATGATGATGAGATGATAATAATTGTTTTCATTTGCAAAGATATCTCTGCTCATAACAATGAATTACACAGCATCACATTGTGCTCCTCGCTTCGAGATATAAGATTTAAAATCTACTTACCCCAGTAATTTTACAAGCTACAACGCCGTTCAAACCAGATAATATTATTTGTGTAGATTTTAGGAGTCGCAGCCGGCTACAATGTAACGTTTAACGAACAAAAGGAAAATTTCGGAAACAATACGTGGAATTATAAATTCACGGGGGCTAATTAGCCGGCTCGGCGAGGAGCTGAGCTGACGCCTAACCATCTATAACGGTTAACTCGGAACCGGATCGTGGTTCATTGTTAAAACACAATACAGCCCACATAAATTAAGATAAACCCACACAAAAGTGCTTACGGGATCACCATTACGTATTCCGCGACTTTACCGCGCGCGGACCCCTTTGTGTTTGTGATGAAAATAAAATCATTGTAAAGCTATATTTGCATTAATATAGATAAATTTAATAAATAAATCTCCAGCAACGTTCAGTACTAACCACTGAAGAAAGAGGTAAAGCATCTAAAGACCTTGGTGTACTTAATAAAGTGAACAGTACCTCAGTTCAGGCAAAGATTGTATGAAAGAGCTAATCAGATCCTATTTTAAATGCTCTTATAATCTTCGGTAGAAAGCAACTGGACCTTGAATTCATTGATTCAGGATCCATCATCCTTAACAGAATCTTTGCCTCCTTGTGTATTTCTAACTGCTTCTATAAATAGATTTTCTGATGAAGGGATTGTCTCGATAGCTTTATAGCATTCAGTTCCAAAGATATTTTCTTCTTAGAACCCTCAAATTGTAAACGTCGTTGCTGAGATATTGCCTAGCAGCTAAAGTATTGAAGTCCTGAAAAGAGGACTAAATTTTTAGCTAAAATTTTCTATTAAGCCTGTAAATAAATATGTTTTAAGGCAGTAAACAGAAAAACTAAAAACTCTCACCGCCCTGTCTAATTTGTTTTGGCAAGTTTTTCATTGGCCGCGCTATTTCAAAGGTTCTGAAAATCCGTGACCAAAATAAGGGCGAGACGATTTCGGGCCCCGCTTTGTAGAGTTTAGAAGTTTTCGACGAGATCAATTGAAAAAGTTCCATTTTAGTGAAAACACAGCGGCTCCGGACTGGAGATGCTATTTAATAATTCATTTGAGATCAGTCAAAAGAATTTTTATCGTTTCACTTAAATTAAATTTATTTATTTAATCTTTACTGCAATCATTCACTTCATTACACTTAACAAGATTTATCGTTACGTTTAAAGGTTTGTTGTATAACTTGAACTTTCCAATGAAAGTGGCTGGACCTAATACTAAGTAATCCCCGCCAGCCAACTAAAAGTTAAACTAGCACTGGACTACGATCTCACTTGATGGTAATCGATGTAGTTTTTAATGGTAAAACGCACTATGCGCATGCGCATGATTGTATATATCGCTTATTCAGTAGTATACTATGTCTAGAAGTAATCTATTCAATCAACTCTTTCCTTTCAGTGCTTTTAAATCCCATGTATCAACAATCTTGAGCCTTATCACTTCCAAGCGAGAAGTTTCTGCTTTCGTGTTACAAAAGTAATGTCATACAAGCACACTCAAACAAACACAGCATTTTAGTTTAAGTTCATATTAAGTACAAAACTATAATAAATAAGTAAATATATTTGAAACAGCAGAATCGTGATCTACTAGTGGAAGCTCTCTATTGCTGAACACTATCTAGGTTGGTGTCACTGCAGCTTCTATTTCTACCGCTAACATTACCGTGTTCAGATTAGAAGGGTGTTACATCTAGTGAAATTACTGAGGTAATGAGATTTTTAACATCTGATGTCTAAAAGCGACTAGCATAAAGTGATGCTTGATCATTCGAATTGGCGCTACATCATGGGCAGGCGTATTAACTTGAAGTGAACATCTTGCTTGTTTCATCCAATAAAATAAAATCAACCTTAGGCGCCACATTAATAAATAAAAAACCCTCAATATGCTTACGTAAATTTATAACTCCTCGGCGTTCTTTGTAAATAGCGAAATTCGTTAGCTTAGCTTCGTATCGTTTGTCTTATTTCAAAGGGACTGAAAATCCGTGACTGAAATAACAGACACCGTTTACCGCTCAGACAAATTCCAACGTCTAAAAAGAAATAAGGTTTTTTTTTTATCGGTTAACGTTAAACAATGGACGATGAAAGCAGAAAATTTTACTTATAAAAAACCTTTCAAAATAAACTCTATAACAAATTCGAAAGAGGAAAATGTTATATATTTAAGATCTTACATGAAAAAGACTTAAAAATTACGTTTAGGTACTTGATGTTGCGACACCAAGTTTATTTACATGATGGTGGTAGCTAGCCAACCAAACTCCATAATACGTGGCCGAAGAGTGGAACCATGGACCTTTGTTATTAGATAAACAGCCACGGGGGTAGTTAAACGTCTTAAGTTAGCACAAGTATATAAAATATAGACCTCGGCTAGTATTTTTATGTGCTCATTGAAAAGGATGTGCAAAGGACAGTAGGATCAATAAAAACTAAAACAGAATTTAAAGCGGGAGAATGATAAGTTTCCTCAGATTAAGCTCCTGTTCCAATTATCCTCTTTCCGGTAATCCCAGCGATGGATTCCTCATTATAAAGCGTATCAAGCGTATTACATCAATAAGATAAAGCGATGTTTGACACGAAAAATCAGTGCCGTTTTAAAAAAAAAAAAAGGTATTCTTTTAAATCACAAATGTACGTGAAGCAGCTTTCCCGAAGACAAAGGAACCTGTACGTGAACGGAATGGTAGCCGACGGATCTAATAAGGATTTCCACCCTGCAGCGTGGCCCGCTTTAATTATAACCGACTCCTCGCCACTGTGGCTTCGTTATCAATGTTATTTCATATCTCCTCTATCTACCCATCCCGTTTATTGTTTGCCGTTCAGTTGCTTTCTTTAAATCAACCGAAAGCATTTTACAATTGCAGGTTGGAATTTATCCTTTTACCTCACCTTCTACTTATAGATTAATGCTTGCGATAATGTCCTTAACCGTTTGATCCTTTCAATCAGTTTAAATCGAGCTGGAAACTTTTACAAAGGAAAAGATTTATTATAATAGTTTAACACGAATTTTATCAGAACTTGTATCGAAGACGTGATAAATTAACACTTTGATTCATCATATCTATTTACGCCATTACATCATCAGGTAAAAGGCAGTTAAGAAAGAATTATAGAAAAAAGGAAACTACTACTCCTATGACTCATCATCAAAAGCTTCCATTTCAAATAGGCTTGTGTTCAACGGTGAACATCAATAAAATGTAATGCTGATAATCATCAAGAAGGTTTTCTTATACCACTTTACACTTCTTAATCAACATCCCGCCTGGTGTTAAGATGTTTAGTCTGAGGTGGTAGATCGAACTAGTTTAATAACATACTATTCATTCATCTATTGACTGTCCGCCGTCAAGGTCTTTCACTCCTACTCTATCTATTTCCACCTATGTTGAGACTCTTCATAATATCTCTAGAACCCTAAGGTTTGCAGACTTGACATTTGGTAGGTATATTCCTTTTGCCGAGTACAAGTCAGCTGAGAATGGATTTTACAAAATTCTCCAAAGAGAGTTGCGGTGGTATTATGGCCAGCAAAGCGGGTGAGGAAGAGATAGTATTAAATATGAGGATTAGAATGCTGATCATGAATACAAAATATATTTAACAAAATCAAATACTCATAACAGGAACTGGTTAGACTTTAAAATTTACGCACCTATTTCTCATACGTCATATGTTTCGACCTTCAGAAACCGAATTATATGTTTAAACGATGGTCTTAATATAACCGAGTATGAACTCCATTCTAACACTATCGTATACATTGTAATTGTATAATTATATATCTTATATATATGTCATTAGAGTTGATATTGTAATGTTGTAAAAATCAACACGCTTTATCAAATTGCGTACAGAAGTAGAAACGTTCGGAAATTGTCATTAACGATTATGATAAATTATACTATTTTTTTTTCTTTTAAAGAAAATAAATGTAATAATGTGCTGTTCCGAACAAGATTGATAGACTTCCGAGACGAAGGCCTCCTGGTCTAATCTGGCCCAATTACGATCTGTCAATAGCAGACATGTCTTTAAATTGTATTCCCGCGCTCCGGAGAAAATTGAAGATGTCTCCTTTTTAATACTCTATTTCCTTTAAAAGCAATGATGAAATGTTTTGTCTATTACCACAATTGTTTGTATACAAATCAAACGAACTATTATCGCACAAGAATTATCTTTAAAAAAAATATATTTTTATCTATTAATGCAATAAGCTATGGATTGTTAACAATTTCGCACGAGTCAATGAAGTGACTATACAGAGGAAGATGACATAAGGACATATATGTTTAAAATATTCGTTTATTCCAGTATTGTCATCAGTAGAATTAACACTCCTATTTTTTTTATTAAGAACAATAACATTTATAAAACATAATGCCAACCTTGAAACAATATTACAATCTATTAGCGCGGTAATTTCACTTCCTAAATCTCTAACACATTTATATATATATATATACACATATATATATTTGGCATTTTATGTCTATATATATAAGATATCAGACATACGTCAAGTCATCATGTGATTTCCGAAACTATTTATCGTAAACACTTAAAGTTTGGTATAGATATTGCGTGTGTCATCTAGAGGTTGGTTAAGAAAGGATTTTATAAAACTCTTACCTTAAAGGCAATTGCGAAGAAGTGGGGTAGGATTATATATTGCGGTCAGCAAAACGGACAGGGAACAGCTAGTTATTTAATAATGCATAATAAGAAAAATTAAAACTTACATAAAGTTCATATCTCTGAACTTTATTTATAAAAGGTGTATATATTTTTTTATAAAATTAAATAACCTTATCATTAGTATAGATATCCGAACGTAAGGTTTCTATTTATGCGTGCCGCTCATATGGACAGTCGATTTGCGCGCGCGCCGTCGTCGTACGCGTGTTAAAATAATCCAAGATGGCGGCGAACGCTATAAACACCCGGTTGTTATTAACAGTTTCGAAACGGGCATTCAGCTCGAAATCTGACAAAAATGTCGCATTCCTGGGCCTCGGGAACATGGGCGGGTTCATGGCTGCCAACCTGGTCAAGAAGGTACTTGTTAAACATTTTGTATCATTTACACATCGTGTTACGGTATAGCGGGGAGTGACAGGAGGAGAGCGGTAATGATTATATCCAGTATAATAATGAACAGCAAAGGTGTATAGAATGTAGATCTTTTACACATTTAATGTCATAAAACGAGTAATAGCTTATCTTTTATATAATTAAATATTTAAGATAAGTTATCTATGGAAATGAAGTAAATAATAAAATGAATATCGAATATTAATCGATACTTTTAAATTGTATAATAGTCGATATTCATTTTATATATTTTTTTTAACTATTAAAAACATTTCGAAAATTAAAACTTTTTTCGTTTAAAATTTGTAGTCTTATCAATTTTTTAACATTTTTTCTCTTGACAACCCAAAAGGATACGTAATAATCTCGAATATAATTTAAAAGATTTTTTTTTTGTGGCAATACTCACTTTAGTATCTGTATTGAAAAACCAAACGAGTTTTTCTAGTGACTTTGTATTAATTTACATTAGTAGTTTAATTTGTTGTAAGAATGACATTACTAAAAACGTGATTATAAATAAACAAATAAAATTGTTTTAATACTAGTTAGTAGTCCAACTAACAAAATTTTATGTTATATTAACTTTATATCATTTCATTAATAATAATAGTCCGCACAACTATTGCCTGGCATTGACCGACTGACGTATCGTTTGTCCTTTTCTATCTGTGTACAACGAAAAGAGAAGAAACACATAGAAACAAAATATAATTAAAAGTTAATAATAATGAAAACAGGCTCATACAAAATAGCAAAACGCTGTTTTAATTAAATATAGAGAAATTCTAGCATAAGGTCATTGACCTCTAGTAAGTTTGTGTGTAAAATTATATTTTAAATGTGTAATATATATATATACTCTATGTTTCGATTACATATATTGTGCGCTGGGCGTGTAAGGGGTTCCCGCACGGTGCCCAAGCCAAGTTGCCCAGCTCGTGGTGCACCCTGTTGACAAACGAGGTTCTGACTCCCACCAACCCGCATTAGGCGAGCGTGGTAGGAAATTGGCCAACTCCTCGCGTATGAACCTCGACAAACAACGACCCCACGGCGATACCGGAAGCCATGCTGACTGTAAAGTTGCGGGAAGCCATTGGATGTAGGCGTCATAGGTCCGATCGATGTCGAGATCTCTGCGGGAGGCCTATATCGAGCAGTGCACGTCTATCGGCTCATTGATTGGTGGATTGATGTAACGTGTACCAGTAAAAATAAACCCCGGGGAAAGTTTTGTGTAAGAGATATAGCATTATTTATTTAACTATGTTTACAGTATATTATAATTATATAATGTTATCATTGACTGCTTACGTCAAGTCCTGATGCAACTGACAAGTGATTAATCTTAACTGCAACAACAACCACGTAACTTGTATTTGATCTACTGCGCTTATCTTAAACTGTAGGAATCACCTCTGACTGAGGAGTATGAAATAAACATTAGATCGTTATTAAGTCGATAGACTAGCGATAGGACAGCCCTGTAGTCTAGGGCTGGTAAGAATAGAACTAAGGTAAGCCCTGCCTGTCGTAGAAGGCGACTGAAAGGGACTAGAAGTTTCGCGGGCTTTGAGGGCGGGGGCTCTTATCGCTCAACAAAGCGAACGTGGGAGAACGTATGGCTCAGCGATGGTGCCTAGGAGGGTTTGACTCCTCCTCGGAAACATGTTAACACAAAATGTAGGAGGGCACTGGTGCGTTCTGTAAGAGTTCTCTCTAAATGCATCGATGCAGATTACCGAGGGGGTTTTAGTAAGAATCTCATATAACCCCGACTTCCCTCCAGAAGCTGGATATCTTTGGAAAATTTCTCTCGAAACCAAAAAAAGAAGACTTGTAATAAGACAGTGCTGGGTTGAGTTTTTTTTTATAATGAATAGTCTAATATAGCCTAGTGCCTGACTACGATCCAACCGGATGGTAAAGCGATGGTAAGCGGAAATGTAATCTAGATGGTAAAGCGCACTAGTCTAGACGAAGCCTATTCATTCTTCTCTTGAATACGTCATAGCTGGACGGATACTGATGTTATGTCTTATAGCAAAGGACTATAGCTAAGGCAAAAGGAAGTGGCTCACCTAATGCTAATCGGAACAATATAAAAAAAAGTATTTAAACGACACAGCAATTATGGGCAGTGATTGGAAATTAAAATCCTCTTTAATTTATGCAAATGGCAGGATTGTGTGCAAATGGTGTCCTGAGCACGATTTTTTTACAAAAATATCAGCCCCTTTTTTCCATGTTTTATTGCATCTAAGTTATAAATAGTTAATCATCTTTTATACTTGCATTTAGATTTCTAAGTTAAAGCAAGATTATTATTCGTTCTTTGTATTTACATACCTGAGTAAAGACTCTTCTTAAATTAGTATATTTCATCGTCTATTTCTGCCCTTGACTAAATAAGTAATCTCAAGTGTGACAATGAAGAATACTTTAGAATAGCCTGTCTCTCATATGTATGCTGGAAGGCAGCTATGAGAAATGAAGGTGGTAGTCGGCTCTGCCATCAATCACATCCCACAATGGAGGAGTCATTCTGGAGTCGAACCAGGGGCTTTCATATTGATAAACAAGCGGATAATATCTGCCACGTAAGCAGGTTAGAAAGAGGCTGTAAGCTAGATTATTAATAAGGCTATTTACGTAATATTGGTGATATGATAAACAGCTGGTCTCAAAACCATGGGTTGGAACTTAAACTGCACAAGTCCCAGGCTATGATAATAGGCAGTGATCAACTTAGCAACTGACTTGATTTTTCCTCTCTCATTAAAAACTAAGTAATTTCTTATTCCGCCACTGCTAAAAACTTGTCCATAATTATAGATTCGAAGATGTTGTGGACAGCATTCCTTAATTGTATAAATTAAAATAAAATCTTAAATATGATGCAATCCATCATCCTAACCAGGGCCACGTTATTATAAGCAGGTGTACCACTTACCATCAGGTTAATGTCCCGCTCGTCTTGTGGCTTTGTATAATAATAAAATACCAATTATCTAATTTAGTGTAATGTTTCATCCAGGGCTTCAATGTGCGAGGATATGATCCGTCTAAGGAAGCTCTGACAGCAGCAGCTAAGGACGGTATCGCTGGTGCGAACTCCATCGCTGCTGCTGTCGACGGAGTGGACGTTGTGGTATCGATACTGCCCAGCAATAAAGTGGTACTCGACGCCTACCTCGGCAACGATGGTGTGGTCAAACACGTGAGTATTTGATATCTCTTTTTAGTAGCCATTTTTGCTTCAAGTAATTAATGCTTGGTCGTTATATCTGACCATATCACCGACCGAACTTTGCCCTGACAGGATTTGAATTAAAAAAAAAATTACTAATCATCAGAAGGGTTATTTAATAAACTAAATTCTTCATTCAACTTCAGGCAACGAAAGGTGCTCTCCTAATCGACTCAAGTACAGTGGACCCCAATGTACCGAAGCAAATATTCCCAGTGGCGTCAGAGAATGGGGTTAACTTCATAGACGCGCCGGTGTCCGGGGGCAAGTCTTAACCTATTTTTTTTTAAGTTAATTTAGTCTTTTAATAGTTACATTTACCCAATTATTAAAGAATCTTAATAATAAGAATATAAAAGAGTTCGTTTAGAAGGATTTTCTGAATCTGACACTACTACCAATGTACAATCTGATTAACTTGATATTAAACATACAAATCATTGACTTTTCAACATAATCGCAAACGATATATTGTATGTAACAATACGAGAGCAATTTTAAAGATAAATATATAACAGAGGTAACACATAACTGTTTTGACATCAATTTTAAGAAGATATAATCTATTTGCCCACACGCGAGGCGCTCTTGAATTACCTCGCTTGTTAATAAGATAACGCATTATCTTCATGCCTTACTGCAGCGCGATAAAGTACAAAATGGCTCTTTGTCGACCGTAATATAATAAAATTAAACACCTTGATAAAACATTTCAGACGCAGCAAATGAAACAAATAACACACATTAAAAACAAGGTGATATCTATTACCAAGCTATCAGGGCGCGTCATCTTCTCTCAATGTGTTACGTATTTACAAAGTATTTGTATTAACATTTCTATTTACCTGTATATACTTTTATTGGTATATAAGTATAGAATTTATTAAGGAAAGTTACAGAAACCTATATATAATTTCTATCTTCTTAAACCCATTTCGCTTGGTACTCTCTATGCATTATTAAAGACCATGGGAAGTCCTACTTCACTACATGACATACATCGTACTACTACTCCTTAACAAGTTTTAAAAACTACTCCTTAAAAGGTATGTATATCACCAAAAATTGTTTGCAGGTGTAATGGGCGCTCAGAACGCTACACTGGCCTTCATGGCAGGAGGTCGCAAGGAGGACTTCGACAGGTCGCTGCCAATGCTTAAAGCTATGGGCGCGAAACAGTTCCACTGCGGAGGAGTCGGTTCCGGCCAGGTTGCCAAGCTAACCAACAACATGCTGATGGGTATCACTGGGATGGCCACAGCTGAATGTATGAACATGGGTATTAAGTGAGTTTGGATGATTAAAATTCAGAAAATTGATATGCTAGTTAAAATTTAAGTATTATATAACCATTTTTAGCTGAACCTGGTGGAGATTGTATTTGCTGGTGGTAGATCTCTGATGCCGGAGACAATTTAGCTCCCTGTTTCTGCCGACACACAATACTGTGCAAACATTACTATTCCCATTTGAAGGGAGCTGTAGTTAGTGAAATTATTTAGGTAACGAAGCTTAACATTTTACTCTCAAGGCGATGAGCACAATGTGATGCTGTGTATAATAGATTCACCACCCGGCACCACTCAAGCTCAGATGCTTGTTCGTTACTTCCTTAATCTCAGTGCTTCTCAAACTCTTTTCCCTGTTGCTAAAATGCCAACCTTCATTAGTGCCAAGTGTCATCAGCACCATACCCACAGACCCATATGTACCACATGCTATCGCCAATACGATTTTCAGTGTGCGGGTATTACCGAAGCTGGCTTTAAAAAATTAGGAGACAAAAAGAACACATGGCGATGTCCCAAGTATAAAACCTCCTCACAATATCCTGCCTCAATCGCAGAAGCGCCGTCAAATCAGTGGACACCATGCAGGAACAGCTTAACAAGATGTCGACTCAGTTATCACCACTAGTATCATTGGTCGAAGATATTAAATTGATCAAATGGGATCTCGGCAACCTCAGGCAATCAGTGGACATGGCACACGATCTCATTCATAACTTTTTAAGCACAATTAGTACATTAGAAGACCGGATAAATAAAGCCGAGAAAGCCGCTGCAAATATTCCTAACCTGCAAGGTGAAGTATCAAGACTACACCGTGAAACTGAAGAAAGAGATCAATGGGCTAGAGCAAACAACATTGAAATACGTGGTCTACGTCAAAAATACCATGAAAATCTTTACAAGAACACTGAAAATTTATCTAATTTGATAAACTATCCAAAAAAAAGAAGCCATTAACTACATTGCCCGCATTCTAACTCGTGTACCAAGTACAAAGAAGCCAATAATCATGGCCTTCAATAACCAAGCCAACCGCTACATCAAGGAGGATTTCGTATCATCGGCGCGTAGAAGCAAAAATCTCACACTTGCAACCATGGGTTTTACTTCGACCAAAACTTTCTACGTGAACGACCATCTGACTCAACGCAACAAGATTTTACTAAATAAAGCAAGAGCACTAGCAAACGAGCACAATTTCCAATATATCTGGGTGAAGCATTCAAAATCAATGGTCTCGAAGTCGGATCCCTCACCACCATTTCTTATAAAAAAACGAAAAAGATCTTTCAAAAATCTCACGGGGAACTTTCTAACTATATACCCATTCAACGGACTTTTATCATCACTGAAACGAACGTTTATTACTAATAGTTTGAGAACCACGTGCAGTCTTCAAATCCACGATGAAGTAAACTTTGTGATTCACGAGGCCAAAGTCAACCATTTCTCGTACATAAGTTATCTACTAGTCATGTAATTCTTAACTTCGTCACAATGCTGTCGCACCCTCAAATGTTTATATTGGCTTGTCGTATCTCTAAACGAAGGTGAAATTTCTTCACGATCATGGCAAAGTCATTTTGCGTCAAACTTTTTGTAAAAATACCCTATTCTTTACTAAAAAGCTGATAACAATACAATATAATTGTTTTGTTGTTTATAGTGCAAATATCAATGGATATATACCATTACAGTTATTTGTTATATTGATGGGAATACGTATTTTTAAAATTATTCGAACAATTTTCTTACTTATTTCAGTCCAATATGTTAATGTTAAATGCAACTTATGCCATGTCAATAAAGTTAACGTTTTGATCGCCTATCATCTAATATTTGCAATATTATTGGATCGTGGTATTTGGTGGTAGCCACTCCGAGGATTTACAAATGGCTTTCTCTAACTTAAATGTATACACCCAAAATACTCGGGGACTACGCACAAAAACACATACATTTAAACGTAATGTATGCTTGAGCTCATATGACATAATCTCTCTCACTGAGACCTGCTTACTGGAAGGTATAAATGGTACCGAGCTCTTCGATGATAGATTCATTGTGTGGAGAAGAGATAGAAACTACTTAAATACGCAAGAAAAGTGCGGCGAAGGTGTACATCCGCGGCACGTTGCAGCCTAAAAGCAGTTGAACGCTCTGACTGGAGATCATCCCCAAAGACCTATGGATCACTATCACCATAAAGAATAAAGACTATAGCATTCAAATCTTATACTTTTGTACTTAATATCTCTACGCAGAAAATATCAGATAAGAGTATATAGATATTTATCTACAATTGTAAACTCGTGCCCAAATGATACGTTTATATTTATGGGAGATTTTAATTTAAGCAATGTTGACTGTCAATACGTGGATAACCTATTGCAACCTGTATATATCTCAAGAAAAATACAAATGCAATTGTTTGATATACTCTCAGAATGTAATTTTAATCAATTTAACTTATGCCGAAGTTCCACAAGGGGCCTTATAGAACTTATCTCCCCTATTATTTAATATCTATATAAATGGCATTACAAGTTGCTTTAAATATTCCAAATTCTTATGTTATGCCCACGACATGAAAATTGCCGAAATTTCAGATTGTACTCTATTACAGGAAGATTTACAAAGATTTGAAGACTATTGTCGGATAAATAGCCTAGATCTAATCGTAACTAATTGTAAATTTATCACTTTTATCCGGGAACTCATAGAATACAAATAATCAATTAATGGTCACCTCCAAAGAGTTAACGAAGTAACTCGAGTGTTTCACAACTCAAAACTCACTTAAAGTAAACACATAGACCATTTACGTTAAAAAGCTAATAGGACGATGAGATTTGTCTTAAGATCCAGCTCACAATTTACCGAAATTAGAGTATGCAAAATACTGTACTGGTCTTTTGTGCGCAGCATCCGAGTATTATTCCCAGATATGAAATCTCCGGTATAATGTAGATGTAGATAGGCTAGAATCACCCCCCCGGGGGCTGCCACCTTGTCGTGGTGGGGGGGCTTGCGTCCTCAATGATCCTCGAGGCTATAGCGGCAGAGTCTCTCACACCGGAAGGCTCGAGGGGAGGGGCAGACTAAGAGCAGCCGACAGGGGAGTTCACCCCTGAAAAAAGAGACGACGATGTGGAGCATCGACGAGGAACATGGAAAAGGCCAGTTGTAAAAGTGTTCTGCAGGCAAGTACCCGAAAGGGAGAATCCTGCCCTCCTGCTGCACCAGCGTCTGCGGATGCTGCTGCGGCAGGAGGCCGCCCTCCGTACTCTGCAGTGGGCGACAACTGTCCCGTAGGTCGGCCTCGCGCCGGCCTTCGTAAACACGACCCAAGCATACCCATACCGGACGATGATTTATTTAGTGAAACGGAATCAAGGCAAATGTCAACGGACGGAAAGGAGATTTTAGAATTGTTGAGGACCTCAACGGAAGAAGACTCGGATTCCTCCCTGAGGATGGCAACGTCGGAGCGGTCGAAGGCATCATTGGCTGTTTCGCGAAAGCGAGCACCGCAAACGGAAAGCGGAAGCAGTGACGGTGGTCGGCCCACAACAAAAACCTCCAGGATCCAGGATGCGTGTTTCGTGGCACCTCTCGACCATCCTAAAACGACACGGGCAAAAACGATGCTTCCTAGAGTCGAAGAGCTCGCGAGTGAAATGGCTGAGCAGCCAACTGGCGACCTCGGTTCTCGACTCACAGAGAGCCTTGCCACTATCGAGAGCGTTGCAGACAGGTCCAGAAACCTGAAGGGAGAGTTCGTGCGCGCCTTGAGACTGTCGGTGCGTCATATACAGGCCATCGCAACGGAACTGGTGCAGCGAAGCTCTCCAAGTCAACTCGAGCAAGAAAATGCTCTACTCCAAAATCAACTTGCCGAGATGAGAGGGCAAATTGAGGCACTGACGAAGGAAGTCAGTCAGTTACGCCGACAGAATAGGGAGGGACCCAGAACAATAACACATCTTAGTGGAGATGATCTCAAAGCGGACGAAGGCCAAGTGATGTCAAAGTTGGGGGCTATAATCGACAGAAAGTTGAATGCCTTCAAAGCCGAATTGTTCCCCGACAGGGTTCTGAGGCCGCCTTTAGGGAGGAAAACTGTGCCAGTCGACAAGACGCCTACACAGCTGTCAGAAACGAGCTGGAGCGAAGTGACCAGGCGCAAAGGTAAGGCAAAGCGAGTCGCCACTCAAATGGAACACGTACAAAAACAAGGGCAGGGAGCACATCAGAAGGCACAAACGACACAAAACACGACACTTCGGCCCCCAAAAGGGAAGAAGCGAAAGAAGAAGGCCAAGCTTCCTAAAGTCCCGAAAACTGCAGCGGTGACGGTCACAGTCCTCGAGGAGGCTACTATAACGTACGCTCAAGCTATGGCGGTGGCTAAACAAAAGGTGAACCTGACCGAACTAGGAATCTCTGGGGTCAAGCAAAAGAAGGCCTTCAACGGTGGTTTACTGCTGGAGGTGGAAGGCGAGCAGTGTGCTGATAAAGCAAACGCGCTCGCTGCAAAGTTGCAGGAAGCCCTGTTCGAAACGGGGGTCAGGGTAACGCGGCCCCACAAAACGGGCGAGATCCGGGTCATGGACCTGGACGACTCTATTACCGAGGAGGATGTTGCCAAGGCCATCGCTGAAGCCGGCGGTTGCTCAGTGGACACTGTGAAAGTTGGTCAAATCCACAGGTGGTCCACGAGACTGGGTACTGCATGGGTTCGATGCCCGCTCATGGTCGTACATAGACTTGCCGTAGAGAAGCGCGTCAAAGTGGGATGGGTGGTCGCCAGAGTCCAAGTACTCAGTGCCCGACCATTGCAGTGCTTCCGGTGTCTGGAAACCGGACATTCCAGGTACCAGTGCACGAGCACCAAAGACAGGAGCACAATGTGCTATATATTCGGGGATCCTGGCCATAAAGCCAGAGAATGCCAAGCGAAGGCACCGAAATGTGTCCTATGTGCGGACCGTGGTCAAAACTCTGACCATCGCCTGGGCAGTAGAAAGTGCTTCTCTACAAACACAAGGAGGGGTCGCAGAGGAGACGAAAGGTCGACATCGGGCGCCCGTGAGAAACGTGTAGATAGGCCTGCGCAACCTCCGGTATGCGCTTCGTCCTATCACCCTTCCGAGGAAACAATGGAAATTAGTCATGGCTAGGTCTCTATACAGGATGGTACAGAGCAACCTGAACCACTGCCGGGCAGCACAAGATTTGCTCTTGCAGAGTCTGCCCGAGTGTTCTGCATCGCTGGCAGTGGTGGCCGAGCCCTACTCCATCCCAAACCATCCACGGTGGTTCGGTGACAAAGTTGGCTTGGTCGCTGTCTATTGGGGTGGAAGTAGTGGAGACCCTCCGTGCTCCAGAATTTGTTCCGAACAGGGTATCATCGCGGTGGAATGGGGCCCATTAGCCGTTATAGGCTGCTACGTCTCACCCAACTCCTGTTTGGCTGAATTCGATACGTTTCTGGACAGGGTTACCAGCTGCGTTCGCAGGTGCCTTCCACGCCCAGTGCTCGTGCTAGGCGACTTCAATGCCCACTCTAGGGCTTGGGGAAGCAGCCGAGACAGCGTAAGGGGTGACACAGTTCTCGAATGGTCAGCGGGCTTGGATATGAGACTACTTAATAGTGGCTCAGTCAGCACCTGCGTGCGCTGGCAGGGGGAGTCGATCGTGGATTTATCATGGGCGACACCTTCCGCCGAGCGCTCAGTGGTAGGATGGAGAGTTGCAGAGGAGATGGAAACCCTCTCCGACCATCGGTACATTATTATCGACGTAGAGCCCAAGCTGACAACGTTAAATAGTCGTTCTGATAGACGTTCACTACGGCGATGGGCACTTAAGCACTGCAACCAAGACCTGCTTGTAGCAGCTGCCCATGTGGTGGACTGGTCATGCCCCAGCAGGGAAGAAAGCCTGAATAATGCAGTTGCTCGGCTCCGCGAGGACATGAAAACCATATGTGATATAGCAATGCCACGAAGCAAAACAGGCAGGAAGGGCCCGGCATATTGGTGGTCACAAGAAATCTCCGATCTTCGCACGGTCTGCCTGAGATTACGTCGAAGATACACGCGAGCTCGGCGACGTCGAAACTCCACGATAGAGGAGAGAGAGTGCAAATACAGAGAGTACCGTACTGCAACCAAGGCGTTGCAATATGCCATCGCCGAAAGCAAAACCAGGAGCTGGAAGGACCTGCTTGAGGGGCTAAACAAAGACCCGTGGGGTCGTCCCTATAAAATGGTGCTCGGCAAGTTGCGCCCTTGGGTTCCACCCCTCACGGAAACCCTGGATCCTGGTTTTGTGTCCACCGTGCTGGATACGCTTTTCCCGGGACCCTGGGATGAAGAGGAAATACGAACGGCACAGATGGTTTCCTCTGAATGGTCGGAGGAGCTCTCTGTCACGGACGACAGAACTGCGAGAGGCGGCGCAAACCATGGGAGCTCGGAACACCGCCCCAGGACCAGATGGAGTCCCAGGCAGGGCCTGGAAAATTCTAACACCGATTCTTGGCACGAGATTGCGACGTCTGTTCACCGACTGCTTTCGAGACGGTTACTATCCGGCAGATTGGAAACGAGCAAAGCTGGTGCTCCTACACAAATGGGGCAAACCAGTGGATGAACCAGCAGCCTACCGACCAATCTGTCTTTTAGATGATGTTGGTAAATTATTCGAACGGATAATAACCACTCGAATAAACACACATCTCGGGAATACAGGCCCGGACTTGGCGGACCATCAATACGGATTTCGACGGCGGCGTTCCACGCTGGATGCCATTCTCCACGTGAGAACCTTGACACACCAGGCGATATCCAAAGGGAGAGTTGTCTTGGCAGTCAGCCTCGACGTCGTCAACGCCTTCAATTCCCTTCCCTGGAGTGTCATACATGAGGCTCTGGTCTACCACAGAGTTCCGGCGTACCTGAGGAACGTATTGAAGGCGTACCTCTCAAACAGAAGCATCTGTTACCCCGGTAGATACGGAAGCTTACAAGAGAGGGACGTAGTGCGCGGGGTTCCGCAGGGGTCAGTTTTAGGACCGCTCTTGTGGAACATCGGGTACGATGCGGTACTACGGACGGTGCTTCCACCGGGCGTAAACATGGTGTGTTATGCAGATGACACGCTGATACTGGCTGAGGGGGACTCTTTCCCAGGGACCACAAGGCTAGCCGAGTTCGGGGTTGCGATGATTATCAGCAGAATACGGAGACTCGGACTGCAAGTGGCACCGCAAAAAACTGGAGCGATGTGGTTTCACCGCCCAAGACTGAAGGAGAAACCCCCCGATACATTTTTAAGTGTCGGAGAAGTAAGTATTCAAATTGGCGACCACCTCAAGTACCTTGGACTGGAGCTAGATAGCCGATGGAACTTCGTCGAGCACTTCGATCGTCTCGTCCCCCGGATTCAAAAGGTAGCGGGTGCTATGCACCGACTGCTACCGAATCTAGGAGGGCCGAGGGAAGAAGTTCGCCGTCTCTATGCAGGCGTGGTGCGCTCGGTCGCACTCTACGGATCTCCTGTATGGGCCGACATACTCTCGCGTAGACGGCGTCGGGCGGCGAAGCTTAACGCTACGCAACGTACTATTGCGATTAGAGTCGCTCGAGGATACAGGACGATTTCGTACGAGGCGGCCACACTCTTGGCGCGGTTCCCACCTCTGGACATCCTGGCGGATATGGACGCAGAGATCTTTCATAAGATCCGCATCCTCCGTCAAACCGATGATCCAGAAGAGACGGTCGAAGAGCTTCGACGAGGAGCCAGAAGGCGGGCACTGGGGCGTTGGCGAGAAAGGTTAATGGAACCTCGCAATATTCGTCAGCGCGCGGTTAGTGCGATTCTGCCCAGCTTAACGGCTTGGTTGAAGAATAGTGGACGGGTGACCTACCATTTAACGCAGATACTCACCGGACATGGCTGCTTCGGGGAGTATCTGCACAGGATAGGCAGGGAGGAGTCGGCGCAATGCCATCATTGTAGCGCGGCCGAGGATTCCGCGCAGCACACGCTCGAACACTGCCCTGCTTGGGAGTCGGAGCGACGGATCCTCGTCCAAAACATCGGACAAGACCTCTCCCCGGCGGCCGTAATAGCGGCGATGACGAGAAGCCGGGAAGCGTGGCACAGTGTCCTTTCCTTTTGCGACACAGTAATGTTCGCAAAGGAAGATGCTGAGCGAGCCAGGGAACGCGCAGATCCCGCTCGTCGGAGGAGCCGTAGAGGCAGACGAAGATAGCTGGCCCGTTATGGGTGCCGCGCTGGAGGACACTGGTGCGTTCTTTTAGAGATCCCGGAGTCCTTCATAAGCGCTGAGGACGGGGTCGATGTGGTTTTAGTGGGTATTCCGGCAGTGCGCCGGCGAGTCCCACATACCCGCCCGTTACGCGGCGGGATGCCTAAATGCATTTCCCATCATAAGATAGGCTAGAATCAAAACAACGTAAATTTCTTAGATTCCTGCAGTACGAAATTAAAAAATATGATATAAGTTATGAAGAGAGGTGCAAGAGACATCATATCCTCCCACTCCAAGAAAGACAAAAAATCGCTGTTATTGCTTTTTTAGCGAAAATAGATAAATAGATAGATAGAAAATTCTTTATTGCACACCAAATAATGTTACTTCGTAGAAAGAATATATATATAACAATAAATGCGCAATGGGCGGTCTTATCGCTAAAAGCGATCTCTTCCAGACAACCTTTGGATGGAAAATATTAAAAATAACCGAAAATTTGGTGTGGGTACTTAATTTATACATATACATGCATAAAATAATAATATTGTTAAAACCAATAATACATACATACACATTAAATAGATACTTAAAGTGACTTTATATATTATATATAATTGATTAAAGCGAAAGATAATGATTCCTGACAAGGTTCCTAAAAGCTTGCTGTGACCGCGCCTGTCTTATTGTGAGAGGTAAAGCATTCCATAGACGTACAGCCTGAACAGAGAACGATTGCTCCATGAACTTGGTGGAATGTTTTGGAACTTTTAGAGTAAGATTTTCGGCTGATCTTAAACATTGAGAGTGTGAGGTATCAAGAAATTCAAAGCGTTCTTTAAGATAAGGCGGGTACAAAGGATGAAATAGGATATTATAAAGAAGAGAAAGTATATGAGTATTCCGGCGAAGTCGAATTGGCAACCACTTGAGCTTAACACGGAAATGGGAAACGTGGTCATATTTGCGCAATCCAAATATAAATCGGATACAGATGTTTTGAAGACGCTCAAGTTTGTTAAGTTGTTGCTCGGAAAGATTAATATAGCTAGCATCGGCGTAATCTATTATAGGAAGAAGAAGGGTTTCAGCAAGTGTAATCTTGGTGGCAGTAGGAAGAAAGTTACGCATTCTTTTCAAAGATCTAAAAGATACAAATACTTTGCGGCTTAATTCTTCCAATTGTGGTCGCCACGAAAGGTTGTTGTCAAAGTGTACACCTAAGTTTTTAACTTTATTAATAAAAGGAAGAACATTTCCTTCAAAACAAACCTGAGGAGCTTCAGAAAAATTTATTTTAGCAATCATTTTTGTACTACCCAGAACTATAACTTGCGTCTTTAATGAATTGATTTTAACACCATATGCTTGACTCCAGTCGGAAATTCGTGCTAGATTATAATTTATGGTGGTAACAGCATGAGATAATTGATTAGGATATGCTTGGGTGTATATTTGAAGATCATCTGCGTAGAGGTGGTAGGAAGATGTTAATTGGTGAGAGATAGAATTAATAAAAATTGCAAAAAGAAGAGGAGATAAAACGCCACCCTGCGGGACACCAGCAGACGTAGTACACCACGACGAAAAGGTATCATCGACTCGAATACGTTGCCGACGCTCGGACAGATAACTACGAAACCAATCGGTTGCTGGTGGAGATATGTTAAGCGAGCGAAGTATGCCGAGAAAAACCTCGAAGTCAACAGAGTTAAAAGCGTTGCTGAAGTCGAGCAGTGTAAGAATAGTGACTTTCCCATCGTCCATTGCTGATCTAATGTCTTCTGTTATATTAACTAAAGCTGTCACGGTGCTATGCCCAGGACGAAAACCTGATTGAAAGGGATTTAAGAGGGAATTATCTTGGAGATAACAGCTCAGCTGATCATATACCAATCGCTCTAAGACTTTAGACAGGAACGGTAGAATTGATATAGGACGATAATCAGAAAAGGATACAGGGTTATGTTTTTTAGGTAGTGGAATAATTTGGGCATTTTTCCATATGGAAGGGAAGGTACTATTTGAAATAGAGGAGTTAAATATATCACATAGCACTGGGACGATGTCATCGATGATAGGGAGGATCATATTTCGGCTAATGCAGTCGTTTCCTACAGCTTTAGAAGTAATAGACAAAACGCTCTTTTTGACATCACGTGCAGTGAACTGACTAAAAGTAAAAGAGGGACAGTTAGGAGTTGGAATTGATAAAAGATAATGCAAAGTTTTCGACTTAACACCGTCGTTTAAGTTTGACGAAGTGGAGAAAAATTGATTTAATAGGTTAATGTTGACGTCTTTATTAACAGAGTCTTTCTGCGATTTACCAACTCCTATAGATCTAAGAAATCGCCAGACTTTTGCTGGTTCACCATTTTGTACAGAATTGTGGATGTGATGGCGTTGTGCATCCCTACACACCTTATTGCAGTGATTTCGAATTTTTACATATTTTTGCCAATTTTCTAATGAGGGTTTACATTTATATTTTGTTTTTGCAGAAGATTTTTTATCAAGAAAAGATTTAATTTCCGCTGTAAGCCAAGGTGAAGGAAGATGTTTAATTTTAATAGCGCGTACGGGAGCATGCTTATCATACAAGTTTATAAGTGTAGAGGAAAATAATTCTACTTTTTCATCAATAGTGCAGGCGGAGGTAACGGGAGTCCAATCTATGTTCGAGACATCTTCACGGAGGTTATGCAGAATCATGCCACTAAAATTACGTTGCATTATAATTCTAGACTTTGCTTTGGGAGGACGGATTTTATAGGAAAGAAATATAAGATCGTGATAGGAAAAGGCGTCGGCAGGATATTGACCGTGTTTTGCAACAAGATCAGGAGAAGACACAAGGATAAGATCAAGAAGTGAAGGTGTGGCACTAGGAAAGTGGTGCGTAGCGTTAAGAGGAAGAATATAAAGATTACACGAGTGTAAAACTGCTTGCAAGGTAGATGAACGCGAGTCTTTTTTTAATAAGCAGGTGTTGAAATCCCCCATAATGATGACGTGTGAGTAAGCCGGGCAAGTTTTTTCCAAAAGGCTTTCAAAAGATGAAAAAAAGTCAATCCGAGAGGAGGGACAGTAGTATACACCCAGTAGAACTTTACTGTGATGCAGTTCTACTTCAATAAAGAGATGTTCACCAGCGTCATGCGCGGGTGGCTGCGCTGAAAAGTCAATAGTTTTAAATTTAAGGTCTGCGCGTAAATAAATTGCAACTCCTCCACCGCCACGATTTGCACGATCATTACGGATGAGGTGAAAACCTGGTAATGAGTAGCTTGTTGAAGGCAGGCAAGGCTTTAGCCATGATTCGGAGATGAGTATTGCATGGGTGTTTTTGGAACTGAAAGTGGCCAGCAGAAAATACCTCATAGACTCCACGTATCTACTTTCGAAAATAAATATATATATTCCTACAAGACCACAGCGACGCTATAACTTTTTGTATACTCCTTTCTGCAAGTCTAACTATAGAAAACATTCAGTTTTCAATAGATCTGCTGAAGAATTTAATGAATTGGTTAACCGGGCCGATCTTGATCTTTTCACAACAAAACCGTGTGTATTGAAATCTTTATTAAATAAGCGCTGGTTCGCTAAAGTATAGTAATTACATTTGGTAAAACATATTCAAATAATATAGCCTCACGAACAACTTCGACTAAGAGACATAGAGGTGAAAACATAAATGGTGCTTAGTCATAATATATAGATTTTTTATAATTATATTATAAATCACTGTTAATTATCCAAATAAAAAAAAATATCGTACTAACTAGCGCCAAGTTATTATAGGGTAGACCACTTGAAAGTTTTCTAATATTTTCGCAACATAACATAAGCAGCGTCTGCGCTATCATCATCATGAACATGATCAGCTGCTCGGACGTCCACTGTTGGAAATAGGCCTCCAAAGATTCCCACACGATCGAATAAGGATTCCTATGCGAGGATTGAGGCTATTTCACACCATATTGGCTCAATGTGAGTTGGTGTGCGTCTGCGCTAAATCCACATAAATTATATCAGAATCGCATCGATATTTGAACGTAAAAACGACTGAAACGAGCCGGCACGGGATTGCCAATTTCAGTTTTATTTCATCGAGCAACCTAACCATCAATCCGGATGATTTGCTCCAATCATATTTATATGCTAATGGCGGGATCTTTCAAGTTTTACAAAGGGACTTCCACAAAGGAGCAAAGCACTAACAATATGACAGATTTAACTGACATGATTTTTAATAAAAACATACATGCATAAGTATATAATAAATCTATGGTAATTATTTATGGGACTGGACCATATCTAAACCTTTTTTTAACCATAAATATTAAGCAGATATTTTTTAATTATACTATCTGTAGAAGATGAAAGTTTTATAGGAACTAATGATTTCTTAAATCATAGGTTTAAAAGTAATAATATTCATACTGCAGGTATGAAATAGTACACTTCATCGTTTTTCACTTTATCGTCATCATCATCACCAATTCTATAGATAGGCCTCTTCAAGAGACATGATTGAACAGTTCTACACTGCTTGCGACCTTCACCAGAACGATCGTATCATTAGGGCCGACTTTATAATATTGCGTCTATCAGCACATATATTCGAGGACCTTACAATCCCATCGGCCCAGAGTCGATATGCACTCATATCCAGCACTGAAGGAGAGAGAGTGTGGAAATTTAGAGACTAGGACCAAGAAAAAAATATTTGTAGACAGTCACAAACGCTAGATCTGTATGACGTTTGGATTGGTAGGGTCATAGGAGGTTGAAGGGTTGTCCCTTATATCTTATTCGCAGTCACTCCTTCCAGTAATGGGTCTATAGCCACTTAAATCTAGGCTATGTTATCGTCTGAAGTCAATGGCTTAATGACGTGCCCTGGGAAACTAAATCCAAACAATGCTTGGCTGAGGATGATGATTATCAGCATCCAATTTCTAGAAGAAAATTATGTAATTATAGTGAAAATCTCTAAATGGGAATTACTATAAAGCTTCTTATTAATTTATTGTGTTTCAGAATGGGCTTGGACCCTCAAGTGCTGCTGGATGTGCTGAATAATTCGTCTGCGAGGTCTTGGTCTACGGAGGTGTACTGTCCGGTACCAGGGCTGGTCCCCACCGCCCCTTCGAGCAGGAACTACGACGGCGGCTTCAAGAATGAGCTTATGGTTAAGGTAATGTTGATGTATAATATGACACAAGAGAGAAAGATAAATAAGATGCTGAGTATAATTTGTTATTTATTTTATTGGAAAAATTGAGCCACAAAGTTGAGATCATAAAAAAATCAGTTCAAATTGTAAGAAAAACAATATTCTTCTTCTTTTCGTTTACCTCTTTATATCTAAGGGTTAATGGTTATTAAAAATAAACCCTTAATTTTATTTCAATTTCTGTTGAAAAATTTTCCTTTCAATTTCCTTAAATGATAATGGTGAGAGTCTGACAGTTGCTTCAGTGACAGAGAAATTGAAGAGCAAGAGGTTAGCGTGGTACAGGCATGATATGCGGAGTGATGAAGGACATATAACAAAGAAAATAATGAGAATGAACGTGGATGGTTATAAGGGTAGAGGGAGACCGAAAAAAACGTAAGCGTGGATGGATTATGTGAAAGATGATGTGTAAGAAGAGTGTGGATTCTAATATGACGGCCGATAGAGGGATATGGAAGTGAAGTGCTGTGAACATACTGTGCCGAACCCATATAGCTGGGAAAAAGGCAGGAGGAAGAAGTTTCGTTAAATGATAGTAAATTCAGATGGATATATAGTATTCTCTGATAATTCAAAATTTTTGATAAAACTATTCTATTTGCTTTCTTATTCAGTCATCTCTCCTCTTTAGCGACATAACTTGATCATCGCTTGTATAATACTGAATATTATTACATAAATAGATTTTTATGATTTTGCTTTCAGGACTTGGAATTAGCCAGTGGCATGGCGCTCGGTATCCGGTCGCCCATTCCTCTCGGCGCTGTCGCCACCCAGCTGTACCGCATCGTGCAGTCCCGCGGTTACGGGCAGAAAGACTTTTCATTTGTATTCCAACTACTTAAAGATGAGTCTGAAAAGAATTAAAACGAAATGTAAATAATTATAATCTTGTTCTCGTTATTTTGTAACATCTTTAACTAGCTATTCCCATTCCGCTTTGCTGGCCACAATTTAGAATTAGATTTGAAATTTAGACTTGAAATTTGTCAGAAATATCCCGCCCTGCAGCAACCCAGCGCCCGCAGGCTCTTTCCCTTTATTAACATCCCCGCAACTCCCTTTCGAGAAATAATTTTGTAAAATCAATTCTTAGCTGATCTCTAAATAAAAGAGGTAATATCTCTACCAAATTTTGAATGTTTACTTCTAATAGATGTGGGGATTTCGTGATGAATCATTGAATCTCTAGATATCTCCTATATATATCATCATTACCATCATCAGCCGATGGACGTTCATTTCTGGACATTGGCCTCCCCTAAAGATCTCCACATCGATCGGTCCTGCGCTGCCCGTACCCAGCGTCTTTCCGCAGCCTGTATTCATATAGAGGATACATACATGTATATATATATATATATATATATATATACGTACATATATATACTATTCGACATACTTAAACTTGATTGCGTAAACACTACATTGGTATCACTGATCAATTGTTGGGAGCTGAATGTAGTATCCGCGGCCTTCTTACTATGAATACATTGAAACTAACAAGCAGTTCGTATTTTATTCCGAGCAGGAGTCCCAGTATCTGGATGATTTAACCCAATCAAATTTATATGCAAATTGGAAAGGCCCGAGTCGGTTTTATTAAAGAAAGGTCTAACATTTTGCATCAGCTCGTCTGGACTTTACGACTGGTAATCCAGTACTAAATTGTCTCGGACGGAATTTGAAATGGCCTTTTGTAATGTTAATAGTTTCGCTACACCGATCAAACGAATTGCGAAATAGTGTAGTGACTACATTACTAGAAGAATAGACGTTACAGTACCAAAAAAAAAAAAAACATAAAATACTGTTTTAATATCCTCCTGCTAAACAAACCATAGATGGTTAAGAATTTACTCGCATTCAATAAATACACAATAAACTTATGTATTAGGCTGCTGAGCCCTACCACCACGACAAGGCGGAAACCTGTTCGTGGTGCACCCTGCTAATTAGCCAACGACGTTTAGCTCCCACCAACTCGCATTGGGCTAGCGTGGCGGAAAAAGGTCCAAATCCCCAAATATGAACCTTTACAAACGACGGCCTTTGGTGCCTGGTGGTACCGGAGACCATGCTGATTGTGACGAACGTTGGCAATGCGTCGAAACCTGAACAGCACAGAACCGAACGATGTGGAGATCTTTGGGGAAGCTTATGTCCAGCAGTGTATGTGTGCAGTATCGGCTGATGATGATGATGATGTTTCAAAGATTGTCGTTTATATTATTTATGCACCTACATACATCTCTCGTCTCTTCAGGTTGACTGGCAGAGAAATATCCTGATAGTGCCATCCAGGTAGTGAATTTCCGCAAGAGGGAAATATGTCTGACTAACTACAAGTCTGAATTTCAAATCTAATTCTACATTACGGCTACCAGGGGGGATGGGGATAGTTATTTCATACTCCTCTTTCTGTAGCTAATACCCGAATGACGAGACAGACTCGACCACAAACATACAGACCGTTCATTTAGTATTGCCATATTATAATTAACAAAATTAATGATATCAATATAAAATACAATATATTTAATTTTACTGCTGGTCGCTCTGGTGGTGGTAACGATCGATGTGGAAATATTTGGGGGATGTCTATATCCCGCAGCGAATGTGTATCGGCTGATGATTAGGGGTCTGTTACCGGAGACCATTTAGGTAGGGACAAACAGTATCGTGCGAACATTACTGTGTTCCGGTTTGAAGAGTGCTGTATCTAGTGTAATTACTGGGGTAACAAGACAAATTCTTAGTGGCAGTATATCCAACCTAACTAGCGCCACGTTGTTTTGAGCGGGGGTATTACTTACCATCGAATGACCGTCCCACTCGTCTCGTTGTCTTAATTAATTAAAAATTAACAAATTTTTTTTAATAACATTAACCTTCGTTTTAACTCTTAAAATTTTTATTAATTTTTTGATAACTTTAAAATGAGGAAGCTGCAATGAAAAGACGCCATTTCTAATTTATTATTCAGTTCTCTGCTTCCAAAAAAAAATTGTAATAGGAAAGAGCGCCCCTCCCATTGTCCTTTCGGCTTTGCCGCCATTAAAATTTCAATATGGCTGACATTGTATATTTTCGGATTTTCGACTAGAATTATTGCAGTTAATTTTATTAAAAGGTGGAATTCAAGAGTTTATTTTTAGTTATCTAAATAATGGAAAAAATACACACACACATATTTCAGCTTTTCATGAACTAAGGACTCTCTTGAAGAATAGAACATTAATTTCTTTTAATCAATAACGCGACGAAACCAGCGGCACGTCGACCTGATGCTCAGTGACGCGCCTGCCCATAACAACGTGGCGCTGGTAAGAATAATATACATATCACTGCTTGAGTTCGTAGGCTAGATACATATGTTTGGTCTTGTTACCTCAGTAATTTCACTAGCTACAGCGCCCTTCAAACCACAACACAGTAATGTTTGCACATTACTGTTTATCCGCTGCAATAGCAGCTGCGGTAGTACTTATACGGTCTCGAAGATCTACCGCCAGTAATTACCTTTCAAACTTCAGCTGAACTAAACCTATATTAATCGTAATCTCGTTTAAAAAGTTAATATTACTGAAAGACAGTAAACCATCCTCTTCGAACAAAACAAAAATATTTCTAAACAAACGGCAAAGAAAGATTATAAATTGGTCGTGCTCGTAGACCGAAGGTAAAGCTTTGAAACTTTCATCAAAGTTAGAGTGGTTGGGCCAATTATTGTTACATATTTACTCCAAGTTGGCGCTAAGTTATGACAGGCACTTAAACTATGACGTGACTTAGAACACGCAAACGCCGAACTCTTTACCGATTAAAGTTTTATTGATTAGCGTTTGCTTTAGGTAATTTTAGTTTAGTGCCGACATTTACAATGCCTAAGTTTAAGTTAAAGTAACGGTCACAACACTACATTGTGCACGTCTCATTACAGAAGATGTCAAGTTTCATCACATCAATAATAGCATTAGCTATATCATAATCAACCGATAGACATCCACTACTGAATGTCGGCCTCCCCCAAAGATCTCCAAATCCATCGATCTTGCGCTGCTCGTATACAGCGGTTACCCGCGACCTTGCAGTCAGCATTGCCTCCAGTACCCCCGGGATTCCAGGGGCCAACGTTTGTAAGGATTCACATAAAGAGATTTGGGCTATATCCAAACATGCTGGCTCATTGCGGGTTGGTGGGAGCCAGAGCCCCGTTTGTTGATTAGCAGGGCGCACCACGAGCTGGTCAGATTGGTTTGGGTCCCTTAGCTACAACGCCTTTTAAGGCGGAACACAGCAATATGTACATACTACTATTTGTCGGCAGGATTATATGCTACAGCGATACTTACCTTTTTTGTTTTACGAGGGGAGAATGCCTTCAGACAGCTGCCCTCGCGGGGAGAAAGACAGATTATGTCGGATTGCAGTGACTAAAACCCTCTGGAAGTTCCACTCGCGTCGCTTTACGGTGGAACCAAGAGAACGCTTGCGCATACTTCGGCGACCCAGCCAGTGCCAGCTGCACTGCGCAGCCCCGTCTCGGGGGGAGGGACCCTCGTTTCCATCTCTGTAAGGACGCTTCGGAACATACAACGCGCTCTCCTCTCAGCCTCAGGCAACGGATCGCCCGGATCTCGTCACCCAGCCATGGGAGCCAAAAAAGAAAACTCTCCCGACTGGGTAATACATAATTAATTATGAATTATTTTAAAGTGACCTACATAAGGACCTTAAATCTGTATTATTGTTATAGACCTTCTGTTTCATTATTTACATATTTCATTAAAAATAATATAATATAAGAAAATAGTAAGATCATTATAATATTTAAGGAATTGCAATATAAAAAATAAATAAATATTAGATAGATATTTAAATATTAACAGCACGATCTTCTAATAACACTGTACTAGAATAAGAAGGAGGAAGATTTTGTCCCAAAAAGGTATCGTTTTTCATTACTTGTAGCTTTTTACTAACGACTACATTACGCTGTTAAATTGACTTCAAAAGAAAGCTATTGCGTAATATGTAGCGGAAATTCACTATAACATTGTTTACATATTGACATTTTTTCTATAACTTAAGGGATGTTTATTTTAATTATGTAATTTTGTCTATATCTTCAGCATGTAGTGCGCGCCGTCAGCGAGCAAGTGTTAAATGATAGATTACGCGGCGAGAGGTCCTCATTAGCACGGAGTGACGTGCCGTTAATCGCCCGTCACCAGACCTCCTCCTGATGACCCCCCACTATCATAATCAATGCTATTTTTGAGTTGCTAGAATACATCTATAATCTAATCTAAAAATTAGATCACACTAGGGAGATAGCGGGTCAGGTCTAAAATGGGCAATATTAGTGGAACGCCTCCTCTTTTCATAACAAACTCTTACAATAAAATGACGGAGGAGATCATATGTTCCAAGATCTGGAAACGAAGAAATATACAATCGATTCATGGCGTTGAGCTGTCCAGAAGTAACTGCTTCTAGTGAGCTTAATAAATCTTGTTATATGACCGTTTCCAAAGTGCCATTTCTCATAGGCTTGAATCGAGGAAGGTGTCAAAGACTAGATCCTGTCTGGGTTCTTTTGCTTTGAAATGATGTTTAACTGTTCTTTCATTTAAATGATAACATCTCTGGGTTTGGATTGCACGGGATCTAGTTAACGCTAATCATAAATTCTTTATATGTATGAAAGAAAAAATATTAGTGACTATACAAAAACTTAAAATTCATAATGAACGTGTTTACTCTACTTACGTAATATACAGGGTGTAAAAGGTATAGCTCGTATCCTATCTATCTATGCATAGAATAACCTAACCAAAAGGCAATAATTCTGGAGTTATTACTTATTTCTACAAAAACTTTAATGTAATAGTTATTGTTTAAAAATTTTTTTATTAAATTAAATTAGTAATCACCACTTAGAGGCTAAAACTTTTAAATTAGATTCTATGAAAGTCGTGACAGTAAAACTAGGCGTCATACTTGTAGTTTTATTTAATCTTATAATTAAATTTTATTTATGAAAAATACATATAAAGCACATAATTGTGTACCTCACTTCAATATGTATCCAACAAAGTATAAGAAAGTAATAGTTTCTAAAATTTAGAAAAAAAACTACTTGTAATAAAACCAAGTACCATGAAATATCAAACTGTAGAGACTCACAAAGGTAGACGCCGCGCCGGCCCTTAACATGACCCTTTCGATTTTTTGTAACACGTGCGAGCTTATTGTTGTCGTTTTAGATATTGGGTTCAGAGTAAAAGTTTAAAGTAACAATTAATTTAAATTTTGCGAAACTGACGGCCACGGTTCCTGATACAAGCACGAAGCCTTTTTCTTAAATCAGATCGACTGACTCGCCCTGTGAGCTGTTCTTTTATTTTGTCAGCAGCGACGATGATGCGGCACTCCTAACGAGTTAATTGGTGTTGTGTATACTAAAGATTTCATGTGACCCCATAAGTAATAATCGGAAGGTGTTAAATCAGGACACCTTGTGGGCCACGGTGTTGGTCCGCCTCGGCCAATCCATCATTGAAGGTAAGTAGTGTCTAACCACTGTCTTACGCCGAGACGAAAATGGGCGGGACAACCGTCATGCTGGAACAGCATTTCTCTTCTGGTTTCCAATGATATACCCTCTAGATAATTAAAACAATTATTTCGAAAAAAATATCATATGTCACCCTATTTAAATTGTTGGGCAAGAAGACGGCCTATCAAGTAAGTTTGAATTATGCCCATCCATATGTTTACGGAGATTCTTCGCTGATGGGCTCCTTCTCTAATCACGTCGGGATGTTCACCTCGCAGAGCCCAATATTGATTATTATGAAAATTTTTTACGCCATCTTTGTCAAATTTCGATTCGTTAGTCCACAATATTTCCGTGAGAAAATTATTATTTTCTAAGTCTGCATGCAGCATAAAACAGCAGAAGTCTAACCTCCTTGCAGGCTCTCCTTCCTCCAGGGCTTGGACCGGGGTATAATGGCAGGGGTAGAGCCTAGCCGTACGCACAGTAAACCACACTTTCCATTGTGTTATACCCAGCAATCTTGTGACGACCCTGGTTGACGTAGTCGGGTCTATAACAAAATGGTCTATGATTCCTTCTTCCTCTTCAGTATCGTAGATGCGTGGCCTACCTGCATCATGTCGCTTCTGTTGAACGCTGCCAGTTTCCCTGACGCGTTGATACGCCGCAGCAAAAACCTATGACTTGGTATGTGATGATTTAGAAAACATAGCTGATATTCTCTTCGTGTTTGTAAAGAATTTCCATCATTTAGTCCATTACATTTCTAAATTTTAGAAACTTCTATATACTTTCTTATACTTTGTCGGATATACTTATTTTTATAAATAAAATTTTATTTTAAGATTAAATAAAAATGTTAGTAAGATGCCTTATTTTTTACTATCACGACTTTCAAATAACCTAATTTAAAAGTTTTAGCCCTAAGTGATGATTATTAATTTAATATACTAAAACAATGATTAAACAATAATTATTACATTAAAATTTGTATAGAAATAAGTAAGAAATAAAATCATCGAATTTCTTCCGATAAAATGGAGAATTTTTTGAAAAATATTTAAAAAATTAATAACTCCATAAGCATTGTTTTTGTATGGTGTATTCCATACATAGATAGATAGGGTACGAGCTATACTTTAGCCCCTACAGATCTTTTACACCATCATCTTTCACCCTGTATACATTGGTACATATTTTAAGTTTCTATTTGGTACTTAGTATTTCTGTTGTATTATATAATATACAAAATTGCCTCACAAAAGTTAATACCGCCAACGCTTTGATCCCTATGCTGAGGAGTAACGTCATGCTAAAGACTTTAAACTAAGTAGTAGCTTACCGCTATGTGAATGTTAACAACTTGACGCTAATAAAAAAAAGTACTAAATAGAAACTATTCAATATACATAAGGAGAAACCTAAAGCCTGCAACAAAGTGGACCGACGTTGTGATGAGAGTCGTGAGGTATATCTGCGACCAACGCGGGATCGATCAATGTGGAGATCTTTGAAAGAGACCTATGTCCAGCTGTGGACGCCTATCGGCTGATGATGATAATGAAGAGATATATATAATTTTCCGAGATTTTTCTGCTTATGTAGAGACTTATCACGATATCTCTACAACCATAAGGCCTGGAGACATGAATGATTCCTTTTGCAGGGTATAAGTCAACTAAAAACGGCTTTTACGAAATTCCAACCTCAAATGAAGTTTCGGGGGTGTTACGGTCAGCAAAGCAGGAGGGGGACAGATTGTAATTAATATATCTCTAACTAGCGATAACTTGCTTATCTTCACACATAATACTCCTTTGTTTGTAATCGATATGGACCTAGGCTATGTCCAGCAGTTGACGTCAATCGGCTAATGATGATGAATGTGGAACTTCGCGAAATCGTTATTAAAAATTGCAATACTAGGTACAATTTCAAATAAACGGAAACACTTTTGAAGGATTATTTGCAACGAAACCGAATCGATATTGCCTCTTAAAATTTCAATACCACGTCGAGATGAAAAGCGGAGCAGCGGATTGGAAACAGCAACACTTTTAGTTCAGTCCGATCCGCACACTCGATAATTGTTATTATATGAATTGTTCGAAGAATTCATAGTCTAGCAGAAGAATCAGACTTAATTTTTTTTATAGAATAATTCACCATCATAACAATTTCAACCTTTGAATTTTACTACTGAAAATATAGAGTTCAAAAAAAATTATAATTTGTCGCACTCTTCATGAGGGCTAAACAGACTCGTGGTAAGTTATACGCTTACATATAACAATGATATAATTTATTTAGGATATTTACTCAACACGTTTGCTCATTATCTTAAAATATGTTACAAATAATACGCCATACAAAGAGAAGCAATAGCAATGTTTGATTTGTAGTTAAAGTAATCGGTTTGAAGGTATCTAATCAGACTAAGGTAGACCTCAGAGAAGGCAAGATAGACCTTTTTGTATCGGGGAGAAATCTTTTAAAGATACCCTGGTTATGTGGATAAAACAAGACAATACTTGGTCAGTTTGAACCAGTGTTACAACTGGTCTATCAAGAAGACAGACAACCAGATTTAGATGATTTTGTGATTATCAGAGACCACAATCTTTCACCAACAAAATGGTTACTTGGCAGCGTGTTTCAGAAACATCCTGGCCATGACGATGTAACTAGATTTCACAGTATTAAAACCAAGACTGTTATAATTAAGCGTCCTACCAATAAAGTCTTTATTCTGCCTAAGGCTAAACCTTAGAATAGGGTTGCACGTGTATCCGTGTTTAGCGTAGTTAATCATCTAATTTTAGTATGTTTTAGAATGTTACTATTTTTAGTGCCTATCCAAGACCGTGGGCGATTTGTTATTTTATGGATAAGTTAAAAATTGGTTGTTAATTGACATGGCGTTGAGTTGTTTAGAATCATTAGCTTCGATCGTACATATAAAGAGGTTTGTGAAAGGACAAGTCCTTCGGTGGGCGGAATGTCTACACCGATAGTTAACCATTACGTTCTTTAATTCGTTCGTTTTATTGATAAATATATATATATATATATATATACGCTTTGGTCAAATTTAAAGGTCGTGCAATTATTGAGTAATGTCTGTCAGTGTTTTTAAGGAAAAATTAAGTTGAATATTTTTCGGTAAATATGAAGTGATTTAAAAGTTCAATGCTGAATTTCATTTCATTTCAACAACACATAATGATCTATATGTTCATTAGAGCAGCAGGGTGTAATTATTTAGCGCTGACAAATAGTGCATAGTATTTGAATAGTAGATAGACAAATATTTTATTGCAGTAATTTATACAAATATAAGAAAAAAACAAAAAGGATGACGAAAACGAAATTTAAGCAATTATTATTAAAATCAGCAATAATTACAAAATATTTCCATTATTGAAATATGGTAGGAATATTTCATTTGTCGAGTATAGCTCAGCTAAGAATGGATTTTACGAAATGTTACCCCAAAGGGAGTTACGAGTGTGCTACGGCACGGAAGCCGGCCGGGAACAGCTAATTATAGTAAATAAAAAGGGCTTTAATATAAAAATACATCTACTTCAGGTCTCGGTATATGTCTATTTCCCACTATCGCGCATTGGACCAGCGTGGTTGAAAATGGCCCAAATCCCACCCATATGGAACCCCTACAGACGATTAAAAGTCGGGAGAAGCCGTTGGATGCAGGCAGCGCAGGACCGATCGATGTAGGGGTCTTTGGGGGAGGCTTATGTCCAGCAGTGGACGTCTATCGGCTGACGATGATATGTCTATTTTCGGACACTGTCTAGGCATGTACCATCACAGGTCCTATTTCTGCTGAAAAGCAGTAGGCTGCAACCATACTATATTGCGGTTTGTAGGGCACTGTAGCTAGTTAAGATACTAATGTAACGGCGATAACAATGCTGTATATATCACCCGCACTAGCGCCCCGATAATCTGTGTAGGCGAATCGCTTAATATTAATTAAACGATCCGTATCTAGGGGTCAACCGATCGAAGATTTACATAGATTATAACTCTGTAAAGTGTAAATGTATATTAAGGTGCTGGAATGGCCACTAGCTAGACAGAGAACATCAAAAGAATCACTGGGAGCCAATGGATTCAAACAGCGAAAGACCGTGCTTTATAGAACACATTACAAGAGACCTATGCCCAGCAGTGGGCGACCATCGATTGAAATGATGATGATGGATGTATATATTAGCCTCTCTTACAGCATACTAAAAAGATACAGCACCCACGTTTGTTCTCTACTGAATTCTATGGTAGACTGGGAGAGAATGTCTTTTAGCATTAAAGTCGCCATATGGTACTTTTTTTTGTTTGGCCAAATAAAATTTTAAAGTAAAAATAAATTAAATAAACCTACAAGATTAAGGTGGTGGACTCTTTACTGGTGTTGGGTTTGACGCTTTAGAAGAGAGCTATGTCCAGCTGTGGACATGGACCAGTTGAAATCATGAGGATAATATCTCTATATGCCCATAAAGAAGACTCATCGTCGAATCAACTCTTTGTCTCGTCAGTTCTACAAAAGAACCCGGTCGTGTCTCGGAAGGAATAGTTTAATAAGTAAATAAGACATCCATTTGATGAACACGTCACGAGCGGCTTAAGCAACATGGCCGCCCCCCACATCCGCTGCGACTGAAGCCAATCGATTGCTCACGAACCAATGAAGCGGACTGGCTCACCCCGGTTCACACTCAGCTGGTTTTCAGGCATGAATAAACGCCACAAACGATACCATAACATTGCGGCGAACGGCTTTGAATGCTTAACTTCGAATCTTTTATATGCCTACCTACATACAATATTTCTAATAAGTAGCTACGTACAAGATGTGATGATTTAATAAAAACTTGTTATAAAAACTATATAACAAATACGGAATAAAACATTATTAAAAACCCAAAAGTTTTCTGGTCTTATCTGTCGCAAATACGTAATAATAAATGTGATTATCCTCCTAATGTGGAACTGGACAGACAACATTTTTCAAAAGGCACTGACGTTTGCAATGCATTTGCAAAGCATTTTTCGACTATCTATGCAAATGTTCACTTGGATAAAAATTAACAAATTCATGATATAAGTACAAACCAAATATTATCTAGTATAAGTATTACGGAAAAAGAAGTTAATCTAAAACTTAACAAGATTTGTTAGTAACAAAGAATCTGGAACAGATGACATATATCCCATTTTTGCGAAAAATTGTGCTTCGTCTTTGGCAAAACTTTTATGTTACATATTTAACACTTTCCTGACAGAAGGATTATTTCCAAGTACATGGAAAGAAGAACAGTAGCAATTTTTAAACACGGTAACAAGAGAATATAATAAAATATTGGCCTATATTTATATTGTCTACTTTTCCTAAGGTATTAGAGGCTATAGTAAGTCAATATATAAATTGGCACATAAAAACAATACTTACCGATAGGCAGCATAGGTATTTAAGGGGAAGATCACCTCAAATCTTACCGAATTCGTCGACAAACTGTACTTCGGTGGATAAAAATATTCAGGTCGATGCAATATATATGGACTTCGCCAAGGCGTTCGATGTTGTAGACCAATCGATATTAATAAAAAAAAATTGAGTGTTACGGATTTCATGGTTCTCTCTTAAATTGGATTTCTTATTATTTACTCAACAGAAAGCTGAAAGTAGTATTAAATGGATTCCAATCAGAGGTCGTTTATAGCGAAATCTGGTATGCCGCAGGGATCTCATTTGGGGCCAATCCTATTTAATATCTTTATTAACGATATAATAAGTTGTATGTATTCAAAGTTCATTCTTATGAAATACTTTTCTTTTTCATAGAAGATTCAGTGGTGGTAGTTCTGATGATAGATGGTCTGGTAATGATGATGAGGTCTCTATTGCCGGAGACCGTTTAGGTAAATACCACTGTAGCTCTCATTTCCGGCGCCAAACAATGGTGTGCAAACATTACTTACTGTGTTCCGCTTTAAAGAGAGCTGTAGCTAGAATAATTACCGGGGTAACGTGATAACAGCTTATGTCTTAGGCGACGAGCGCAATATGGTGCAATATCTATCATACTAATTAGCACCACGTTATTGGAAGGGTATCTCTTATTATCAGATGAAGTCGCGCTCCCGCTCGTCTCGTCTCTTACTCCAAATGATTTAAATGTTAGTTATTTTAAGTATTATTAAATGAAAGGAACAGGATTTTTGTTATATTCAACGAAGAAACAAAACGAGCGAGATGTTCACCTGATGGTAGGTGATACACCCGCCTACAACGTGATGCTAGTTACTATGGTATACACTGCACCACATTGCGCTTGTCGCGTCGGGTCATTAGCTACAGCATCCTTCAAACCGAAACCCAGTGAAGTTTGCACACTTGCTGTACATTGCCGGCTACAGTAGGAGCTGCCCAGATGGTCTCCGATAACAGACCTGCCATAATTAAAAGCACATTGTTGGGATACATCTTTCCTCGTTGTCTATGAAGGTATATGAGCTGCGACGGTAGCTCATATTGTACCTTAATAGACAGCAATGGCAAAATGTGTTTATTTTTCGTTAATAGATATTACGCAAGAGCAACGATTTATTAAAAAAAAAAAACTATCATTCGCTTTTACCTACTCACGAAATACATATAATTTACTTGTACATAAATATTAAAAATATTTTTTTTATTTTTACCAACTTCAGAATTTTGAAATGTCGTAGACCTGTGTAGACACTAAGATGTCTTTATATAGAATTAAATATTCAATTACTTATTCTTATATTTACCGCAATATAAAAATAGATGTATTTAATAATAATTATTAGGTATCATCATCAGTCGATAGACGTCCACTGCTGGACATAGGTTTCCCCTAGATCTGCACGTTTGTAGGGGTTCATATTAATTTCCCATTACGTTGGCCCAATGCGAGTTGATGGAAGTCAGAGCCTCGTTGCACTAGGAACATATGACGTTGACTTGGATCCTGTGTATTGTTGTGCGGGGACCCCTTACTCCCCTCTACATAAATCCTAACGTAATACTTTTTATTATGTTTCCCTTTGTAACTTAGACATTATTTAGAAAGATATAACAAGGTGCCGGGTAGTTAGAAAATAAAAGAAAGATAATACATATTTTATAATCCATTTAATATTTTCACTGTAAACTCAATACTTGATCTATTCATCAACCGTTTATGATTTACTTCATGCACGTTGTTGATTCACGAAATCAGATGCTTACAGTAACACATCTCCGCAGGCTGCGGGGCGCTGCCCACGGGCGAGACGAGTATAAGGCAAATACATGAGCGGGAGAGAGAAGGTACTATTTGACAAACGCAGCATCACCAGCGCCCCGCACCGCGAACAAACAAGCCATAATTTATAGACATACTCAATCGCACCATAATTGACTTGAAGAAGCGAGAAGAAAATTTGCAAGAGGCTAATGAAATAACAAATCAATTTATCCATAAACAATAATCAGTTGTAAGAAAATATGGCACCTAAACACACATATTTTTATTTGATTGATGATTCGGTCATAAAAGCGGCGGTAGTTGATGTACACTACGGCCACATTATTCTCTTCATGAGACATCAGATGTTAAGTCCCGTAACCCCATTATCACTAGCTGCAGCGCCCTTCAAGTCGGAATACAGTAATGTTCGCAAGCTACTGTTTGTCGACAGAAATCAGCGCTAATAACTATTAAGACTGTCTCCAGCAAAGACTTACCACCAGCTGAAGATAAGATTCAACAGAACTGTCGCCCACAAACGTATAAAGTCATAGACTGAGTATGTGAGTGTATTTCTTCTTTTTTTTTGCATATTGTACCTTCAAAAACTACAATTAACTTCATTGTAAAGGGCTCGTATGTTGTATAACTGTGGTAACTATTTATTAATTAAATTTAATTACGAAAATTAAATAACTATACGATACGATTGTTATAAATATTTGATAATAGCTAATATTTCACATTGAACGTAAAGTAAGCGCAATGAAACTTACAAATACGTTCAACTCCTATAATATTAACATCAGCCTAATTACTCATATAATAATTACGATTATAAATATTGTGCAGTAATTACATGAAAAGTCCGTGTAAATTACTATACATATGTATATATATAAATCGGTACATATCTTGTTATTGACTTTCACAAATTCTTTTCTTTTGTAAAAAAAAAAAGTTCTATTACAAAAACCGGAATCAGACAAAAAAACAACATCCTTAAATATAAAACGTATATATTAAAAACAATTATAAAACAAATCAGGAACTATTGTCACATATATACTCGGTTAGAAGATAAAGAAAACATTAAAAAAAAAAAACTTTATTACTTTTACTAATTTATTAAGCTAAGACAGTCGAATCGTATGGATCAATATCAAAAGAAAAAATATATAAAATGAAAAATGGAGTATTTACTACCGGAAGTCAATGTTGTTTAATATATATCAACATATGTTATTTTATTAGCTGTGCTTTCCACTTAGGTTTGCAAGCGTGGGAGCACAAGAACCTTTTTGCGGGCAAACCTTTGTGAGCGGAATCGGAAAGGAAATAAAAAAAAAGAGATTAATACCTGAAAATCTTCCTTCAGACCAAACGCAATGAAACGAGCTTGCAAAGATTTTAATAAGATGAAATTTATCAATACGCTGAGATGTGCAGGACTTTAGCCTGACGGCGAGTGACACGCCCACCCGAAACAAAGTGACGCTAGTTAAATGATATACCACGTTGTTACTGTTGCCTTGAGACGTAATATGTTAAGTCTTGTTACCCCAGTAATTTCTCTAATTACAGCGACTCTTTAACTGAAACATAGTAATGTTTGAACTATTCTCTATATATAGGAGCTTTTGCAGTTTGTATTATCCGTCTTCATCAGTAAGAAGTTAACTTTTAAAATATAAACGGTTAAAATTTGAACCGTATTTAGCGTTATTAAAGTATCCTTTCGATGGATTCATCACGATCGGTCTGCAAGTGCCTGGTGAGCGGTATACCTGACGACGAAGGTACGCCCTCCTACGTTAACCTTACACCTAAACTACTTGTTACTTAAGTTAAATTATGCATTATCTTTGGCGATTTCACTGCTGACGGCGCCGACAGTTCTGTACGGGACAACTAAACAATACATCGATCATAAAAAACGTACCAACGTCGTTGTAAAGTCTCACAAAATTCACTATTTTTTTTTAATACTGAATAAAAACTGGTACCATTTCACTTAAACCTATAACTATGTATATATATATATTACCGTTTAAAAAGATCCACCTTAACCAACAATCATGAAAATTACAAGGTCTATAATCACCATCATCGTCAGCCGATAAACGTCCACTGCTGGACATAAGCGTCCCCTAAAGATCCCCATATCGATCGGTGTTGCGCTGCCCGCATCGCCGAACACCAAGAGCCGTCGTTTATAAGGGTTCATATGGAGGATGAAGGTCTATAATACACTGGTTTATATATGAATGTTTTTTCTGTAGATAGAGAATTTGTTAATTGGAAATCATTAATTTAGTTCAATTATTAAATATATATTACTTAATATACCCCACTGCTGCGATACGGAACCTTTTATCGAGACGACGACGAGAGTTATTTACCATTTAATCCATCATGCTGGCCAATGATCGCGGAACTCACGTGTCCTTAGAAGCTGTGGTTTTTGGAACATATCAGATTTCTCTAAATCTTTTCTTTCATCAAAATCTTAAGCTTAGAACAGATTCAACATGCGCCCTTCAAGACTTGCTATCAGCACTTAACTTCATTCTATTAACATCAATTTAATAAGAAACATGTAAGAACAGTAACTTATAATAATCATCGTTAAGTAGATCTTAGTGGTGATCGAGGCTCCATGAGGTGGATACCATCTGATAAAAGTCGCAGGAAACTACTACATGCGGACAGCAAGGAACCGATGGGTGAGAAAATCTTTAGGGGAGGCTTTGATCCAATAGTGGACCTCCACGGCTGATGGTAAAGAAGTAGATATTTCATTATATAACTCGTCATTTTCACAATTATTCATACGTCTTATATATTATCAAATAAGTTTGTGGGTGTTACAGCGCGAGCAGTTTGTTTTTATGTTGTATATACATATATATATATACATATATATATATACATATATATACATATATATTTATACATATATATATACATATATATATAATACAGCACTAGAAACATCTAGATTTATTTCTCGTCGCATGGCAGTATCGATTCACATCCTATAACAATGAGATAAAATCGGTTTTTCGAAAGTTCACCACACTACACCAATTCCACTTCACAATCGATGGAATGCTTAATTTTAACCTTTACAATTAATTACCTTATAAAATCGTTATTTAATATTTTAATTACTAGAAAAGTAAACCGCAATCGTTGAGGGACTAAATTTAATATATACAATTAGGTCCGCTCCGAACTAGTTCAAAAACGTTTTGAGCAGTGTATATATATGATACAGTAAAGTAAACATTCCCAAAGCACTAATTCGTTAGGAGATTCCGAATTAACTAATTATTCGCGTCTAATCAATTAGTCTCTACGCCCGTACGGTCTAGATCAATTATAAATAACCTTGACAAGTGATACATCGCACGAGACCGAGCTTAGTCGAAATAAATACATATAAATGTCGCGGTTGTGTATTGAGGTCCCGCGATCTCAGGATCAAGATGACAACGAGGGTTTTAGAAGGTATAAATCTCTGATTAACCCTAATGGTATCTTTCTGAAGATTTCTCTCTCATGTAAAAAAGATACATATCGACGATTTTTATATTTAAATTTATATACAAAATGTATATAAGACTTGACAAACTATACGGACCACGCGCAGTCTGAAGACTATGGGCTAAGGTCTAAAATTTTATTGGAATTTCATACTACTAAATCTGTGCTACTGCCGCGTACACGATGCGCACACGCATGATAATCAGTTTCCTACTTTGACATTCTCAATGTGCGCGTTGCAAGCGCGATTTCGTAAAGTTAACGTTAACGACGCGATCACCTTAATACTACGTTGAGCTATGATATAATAAGAAATCGCAGACCTGCGTCTGATTCGACAGTTTAACGTTAAACATGAATAATTGATCCGATCAGATGATCGATGATCTACAATGATACATCGTTGTAGATCATTAACGAAGCGTACACAGCCATTGGTGTGGACGTTGTAACAAAATGTAGAATAAAAAAATCACTTATTTACATCTACGCCGCCGTATAGTATTCTCTAGTATTAGTATTAATTTGTAATCGAGATAATCGATTTAAATGTAGCAATCAAATAGTCGATTTTTTTATTTAATCGACATCACTTAGACATTATCTGCCAAGTGTGAATAAAGTAGGCCTTTAAAATTTATAGAGCTCCAAAAAGTTTCTTATAAAATACATACAAACAAATTAAATAATAATTAGTAAAGAAATAAATTAGACCTTTGTTTATACTTTGAGCAAACTATTATGCAGTTTAATTATTATACAATTTTGAATTTTTAATTTTTTTCATGAATGAAAAATTTCAATGTCGGTTATTCGAAGAAACACTCGTCTCGCATCACTATGATCAGCATAGCAAAGTAACCGAGTGTTTTGGAGATTCCTCTTAATGTAATTAAGAGGATTCGAATTTACGATTGGCGTGTACTGTGTACTTGTGTTCGCAATAACACTATCAGTTGAAGTTATAAAAATTTCAGTCGCTTCTTTATATTTCACACATATTGAATCTGTATAAAACTTTTTGTTTAATCCAATAGTGAATTCGCCTAACGAGTCTGCACTTCACTGCGCCATGGAGGCGGTTAATTACTTCATTAGAGTCCTTTTAATTAAAATGAAGATTTTGCTGTATATTTAGTTTCTACTTAAATAGTTATAGTTTAGATTATTAATCTGAAATGTAACGTCGCTATGTTGTGTCAACGAATTGTCAACTCTATACCATTAACGTAATGTTTATTGGTTTTTGCACTTCATTCAGTATTATACTTGAATCAAAGCGGCGGCAGCGGGGACGCCGTGTAAACTTCTACAACTCGGTGACGGCGTAGAGATCTCGTTGATCGTGGTGTTGTTGCCTTTCTGGACGCCGGCGGTGCTGGGTAGAGGTGTTCTGCTGCTGCCTCCTCGGGCGCTGGAGACTCCTGTACTCGAGCGCTGCGGCGGAGAGCGGCTGCGGCTCAGCGCGTCTGGCAGGCCGCACAGTGGCGTACTTGTCCGGCGCGTGCGCGGCGGTAGAGGCAGTAGCCGCTGGTGCCGCGGGAGTGGTGGGGCCGGCTGGTGGGTGAGCAGGCGTGAAAGTGGCCAGGGGCGGCGCGGGGGCAGCGGGGCGCGGGCGCGGCGCTCGCGGCCCGAACGACGCGTACTTCGGATCGAAGCGGTTCAAGCTCACTGCGCGCCCGGATTGACCTGCATAAGAACATTTATGCCTTTACATGAAGTATATTAGTGCTTGGTCATGATTACACCTGGTGTTAAGTACTACACTCTTTATTCAGACACATAATATTTAGATATACTACAGATTTACTCAAGTACAAGTACACCTATCACTATTTGACCTACATATGCTATACATAGATCAGTTACAGGTAATAAACACGAAAAAAATGATTGACCTAAACTACATTATATTGCATTACCCCCCGAACGGCCTTGTCGTGGCGATGGGGCTCAGTAGCCGTAACTTGGTACCTCACGGTGAAGCGAAGACGAACCTAACCGGCCGGTTAGTAGTAGCCTCAGATGTGTGCCGCTGGGCTGCAGAAGCGGGTTTGTACTGCCCTTTGCAGCCGAGGTGGAGTCAGGGAGGAAGAGGAGTATCGGTATTACGATTAGTCGCTCTTCTTACCCTCCGCGACTGAATGGTGCCGCACCGCTCATGCGGTGGCAGTGGGGCCGCGTGGGAAGAGGAGTGTCGGTATTGCGTTTCACTACTCTCACTATCCCTCGCGGCCGTATGATGGTTGACAGCGAAATCCAAGATCGAATCCGCTGCAGGGAGTCGGGAGAATTTTCTCTCTTGGCTCCCATGGCCTCTGGGTGACGGATTTTGGCTGGCGGGGTCACGGGGGTGAGCGAAAGCGTTTTCGTGACCCTGCCATAAAGCGACGAGGTGGAAAATCGTGGGGTTTTAGTCGATGCAAGTCCAACATAACCTATCCTCGCCCAAGCGAGGGCTGGTATGCACAGGCATTTCCCCCACGTAAAACAAAAAAAAAACATTACATTACATTAAAACAAATTATCGAAGAAAATTTTTATTGTTTGTAACTATTTCATTTAAAAATTTACACGGTCTAAAATTTACCATTTAAAGAAATTTGTTAGTTGATTTGAAAATGATTACACTTTGTAATTTTTATTATTAATTTAAACGTTTTTATCAGTGGTTGTAAGACAGGAAAATTAAGAGAGCAATTTATTATTATTCTGTATATGAGATAGGTTAGGAGTTACTGACCGGCGCCGGGCTCGTTGTTCGCGCCGCCCCCAGGCCGTTCTCAGTAGAAGTCGCTGCTCTCAAGCGTCTTGCACTGCTTGCTGAGCGTCGCGTACTTGCCGTTGTGCGGCGCGCGGCCCAGCGTATGCGAGCCGCCTGCTGCGCCGAGCGCGCCCAGTCCGCCCAGCCCGCCGCTTGCACGTCCAAGTGTGGCGCTGCCTGAGATGCGAGACCTGCGCGCGCAGGTCGCCTCCGTACTGCTGAGAGACACACGAGATGTTATTGTTAACGTCATTATATATTAAACTTTGGAGTAAGCTTACAACGGCTTACAACACACCAAAAAAATTTAAGTAACTTTAATTAGGGCGTAAAAATCCTTTTTTTTATACCACGGAGCAATGAGATGAGAGGAACGTTCCCGTCATGGTAAGTGCCCCCACGCTAACATTATAACCCGAAAAATAGAAATTGTAATCTTACAAGATAATTATCCTCGAAACGTCACTCCTTAATTAGTTCCTATTAACTGTTATTTCGTCGATTAATTTATCTCGCTCACAGTCATAGTATATACTGTTGCTAAAACGAGATGCAATTAGTATTATAACCCGAAAAATAGAATTTGTAATAAAATAACACTTGTTATTTAATATAGGAAATTAGTACCTGTTATTATTGCTTAATAGTAACAGTAATAAAAGATATTATGTTTGTCCTGCTATAACCCACGTTTCGTCTAATAACAATACGACTAATTGGCCATGGCTCAAAAAAATAACACTTGTTATTTAATATCAGAAATTGGTACCTGTTATTTTGGGTATTAGTAATAACAGATGTTATATTTGTCCTGTTATAACCCACGTTTAATAAAGTGCGAAATTCATTCAGTAAATATGGTTGTGAAAAAACGCTAATAGTGAGAGAACAAGACTGAATAAGTTAGAGTTCGGTTAGCAGTTAAATTTAGATGGCAGCGACTTTCCATGGTTTTGAGGAACTCCATTACCTATAAGCAAAAGCGACAACCAAATCATAGCGTTTGTTATAACTGACAGCGGCACCGAGTGGCCAAAGTTGAAACACTACGCATGCAGAATTTATTAGGTAATAGACGAGTATACTGGCATCTATCACAATGTTTTATAGTAATATTCTGTATATCCATCAAAATATTAATTTGTATACGAAAAATAAAAAAAATCGACAATGATATACACTGCACAAATACAAGAAACATGAATAAGCTAGCGACACATTATTTTCATCTGCATAAAATTTTAGTGGAACAATATATTAATAGACACAAAGCATACAATTGATCCTTGAATGAATACTTTAAATATAATACTGTATGGAAATAAACCAATTGATACTGAATCAGAATGTTAGTCAGTACATAAGTCATTTTAGTATTTAACAATGTGTGTACAGCCCCCATTGAATTACAAGGGCCAAGGAGTGTTTGACCTAAGGAGGCGTGTGAGGTTGGTTGGTAGGTTTGAGGTTCACAAATGTGTGTTTCTATATTGTATAAAAAATTATTGAATTTTTCTTTGACATAGACTTTGGTGACTAATAAGTACTTTAACAAATAATGCACGAGCTCTGTGATCAAAGTGGATGAAACCTTATTAAGCAAAAGTACCTAGGTCGCTCCCTATCGGCTAGGTCCATCAGTTGCACGGCAGCACTATAAGAAGGTGGTTTGCCATTTGGGTACGCTGCGGGACGAGGCAGAGAGCGGGTAGCCGCGCTGCTTCCGCTGGACAGGAACGGCGCCTGCTCTTCGCCACCTCCACTGCGTCTGAGAAACGGACACGCCAGTCTAATGTCCATTCCAAGTAGACAGACATAGTGTTATTTCTTATTCAATAAAAGGTTAACTTACATTGTTAATTAAAGTTATTATCTATACTAAAATGGTATTTTTTAAATTATAGATAATTTTTTTACTGTGTTATAACAGTGCTTACTTGGTATTTATGTAGATCCAAGCATGTGAGTCCACCAACACTATAGCTGTGAACAGGAATCCGGCGGCTATCGCAGCCAACAGTTGTAATGACAGAGCCTGGAAAATAATTGCCATCCAATAAATATTAATGTGTTGAAATTTGAGGAGCTTTGTGGCTACTAGATATACTAAGATAACTATCTTATATTTAGCAATTAGTACAATATATATATTAGTTATAATCACTTGTTCCATGAAATAAAGAAAGTTATCATAAACATCAAATTACACATCATCACCCACTTCTAATCAATCAATGGAATTCCATATTACTCTACTTATTACTCCCACAGTGTGAGCTAGTCATAGTTCACCGACCTGCAGTCCTCCATCACACGCAGCCCGAGCTGCTGCCACGAAGTAAGCGCGAGCTGTGCGGCACTCTAGCGCTCCACTCAATGAGACGAGGGCGCGCTCGGCCTCGCCAGTTCCCGCGCCCAAAGCGCCCAACGCTGGTTGTAGTCCTAGAATATAAATATTTAACATAAAATATGTGATACTTGTTTTGTCCTCATTTCAACAACAATATATTTTAATAATAATCAATGTAAACAATCTCAATTTAAAACATTAATTAGCGCGAGTTGGTATTAATACATAAGGTTTTTAATAACGTTGCATTAAAATAAAAGGCTTGATATACTGAACTTTTCTGTTTGCGGAGATGTCTCAAAAAGAAAAGTTCAGTATATCATGCTGAGTCACAGAGAGACTCACAGTTACAGGAGACGCACTTCATCTTAGGACAGGGTGCTCATATTAGTTTTTTTAAGAAGCAGTGACGTCACCTGGATCAGTGAACATTTGCGGTGCGCCCCGGGACAGCACGGCCAGCGCCTGTCTCACGGCCACCACCGCCCTTTGCGCGTTCCTCAGCTCCGCCGTCAGAACGTTCTCCCGCGACACTTTGCACGACAGGTAATAGTACACCATCTGTAACAGTGAACACAAACCAATGTTAATTCGAACAACAATTATCACCATTGACTCCTCGTGCTGGTATAAGCCGCCTAGGAGGATATTTATTTCGATCTAGTCTGCAGAAAAATATAACAATATTTTAAATAATTGAACTACTAGATAACATTAAACATATCACCGAGAAATTCATAGTCTTACTTTTAACATACTCGATAATAAAGTTAACGAGCAACTAAAAAACTAGTGATCTATACATTATAAATGTGCTAAATATTACAATAATATTGGATGATCTGGTCAGTGATTCCCCCATATGAACTACAGACGACAGCCCCTAGTGCCCGCCTGTACCGGAGGCCATGTTGACTGTATGTGGAGATCTTTGTGGTAGGCCTTTGTCCAGCAGTGGACGTGTCTGTCGACTGCTGATGGTAATGGAGAGTGGTTTGCTTTTTCGAATCTGTCTGGCTACCAGCTATTATGTTGTAAGTCTGCCACCATGTAAGCGCAACTAGCATTTTGTCGAAATATGCTACATAATCGATGACCTCACTGTTGTTAAACACCATTGGTATAGAGTACAAGTGTTAGACAAATCGTAGATTAAAAAAATGTGGTATGTACTAACGTCGACTGGAAGTCGGTGAGGGGCGTGGTGTGCGACGGCACGCGCAGGCTCCTGACATGCGTCCGCTGCAGCCACCGCGCCCGCGGTCAGCACCGCACCTGCCGCCCAGCATGCTACTAGCGCTCCGAGCGCGCACACCTGTACGAAAACAATTATATGTTTGCTTTTTTATTTTATTTTTTTATACACATAAATGACTAGAAATACTTTATCTATTCAGATAGCTAACTGCGGCCCTTAATATTAGTCTGCGAGCCAGTGTAATACTGTACCGTTTTATATTTATCAGCCGATAGACGTCCATTGATGGATATAGGCCTCTCCCGAAGATTCCCACACCATCGGGTAGGGATTCGTATGGGGGGATTTGGGGCCATTTCCCACCACAGTGGTCTAATGCGGGTTAGTGGGAGCCAGAGCCTCATTTGTTGATTAGTAGGGTGCACCACGAGCAGGTGAGGTTGGCCTGGATCCCGCGAGTTGTTGTGCGTGAACTCTTAAACTTCCATTGTACCGTTTGCATTTATACATAAAAATAGTCGATTATCATTTCCATGCCAATTAACCAAAGTAATGCCTACTTCTGCCTCCTAACGGTTTAACTCATTACGGGAAGGCATATTACTTATCTACACGCGAAAGTCTCGTATCCTACTTTTCTTCTTTATGTTGTGTAAAGGCACAGTTTATGTGCTTGGAGTGAGACCGATGATGTACACAGGATACAGAGTTGATACATGTCGAACTTTCATTTCCACGGGCATTACTTACGCAAAGCAGGAGGAGCGCGCGACGCGAGCGCCGCGCAGCGGCGGCCAGCAGCGCCACGCACACCGCGCCGCCGCAGCACCAGCCAGCCATGCCGCCCGCCCACCGCGCCGCCTCCCACACCCACGCACGCTGTCACGTACGCAACACACGCCTCATTAAACTCTACACTACTTGTGCACTACTTACAATTCAAAAAACATTGAATTCATCATCAAACGATAGACGCTCCCACCTGGACATAAGTATCCTCCAAAGATATACATATCGATCGGTCCTGCCCAGCCCGCATCCAGCAGCTACCCGTGACCCAGTCAACTTGACCTTTGTTACTGGGTTGGTTCGGTACTAAAGGCCGTCGTTTCTAAGGGTTCATTTGGGGGAGGAGGGGGTTGAGCTTTTTCTCACCACGCTAGCCCAGACAAGTTGGTGGGAGCCAAAGCCTCATTTGTTCATTAACAGGGTGCACCACGGGCAGGTGAGGGAGGAATATTGATTTAGCTTAATTTTATTTCCGATTATTCATCAAGACGACCACATGAATTATTTTTATAATTTTTTCCTTTCGTGCATTGTATGTTATTTAGTTGAAATTGAATGTTATGTTTTATTTATTGTAAAACTTGAAATGCTTTTGACTTTCGCTACCAGCCAATCTTGGGAGGAATGGAATAACGCAATCATATTCAAGGTGGAAACTATTGTATAATTGTATTTTAGTATCTTGAATTGGCTGCAAATGTTAGTATTCATTATTGTATTTTTTCTTCGGTACAGTACGGTTCATTTTCATCGATTTTGCAGTCAATTGAATGTTGTAGACTGTTCACCTTCATGACCGCGTCCAGGTTGAGGGCGGCGAGCGGGCGGCGCAGGTTGTCCGCGGCGGAGGCGGCCGCGCTGGCGTTATTGCGCAGCGCCGACAGCGCGCGCAGCAGCGTGCCTAGCGCGGTCTGGTTCGCGATCGGCGCGTCCAGCGCGTCGGCGAGCCGGGCGAGCGGCGCACGCGCACGCGAGCCCATCGCCTCCTCCAGGATACTCGACTGTAATAAAGAAGCAAATATTATTTAACCAATGTGCAAAACGACGAATGTGAAGTTTTTATGCTGTAACTTCTAAAATAATAATATTTCGTTATTGTCATTAGCGTTAAAATTTTAATTTACACTGTGATATTAAATACTGAACTAATACGCCACGAACTAATACGCCGAAACTAGAGCACAGTAACAATTATAAACTTCTGGTGAAGAAAAAAACTTACCTGGACGCTCTCCGTTAAGACAAATTTGATTTAAGTAAGTAAGAAGTAAACGTTCAACATACCTGATTTTTGACAGTGTTCACTAGACCAGCTAACTGATTGCCCGCCTGAATGCTCTGCAGCATCGCATTGTGCAGGTCATCGTTGCCGAACAGGCCGACACCAATAGCTCCGCAACACAGCACCGACAGTATCATCAGAGTTATCTGAAACCATATAACAACGAAATTTATAAATCACATATTTTATTGAAAAAAATATTAAACAAAAGATTCCATCAAAGTGTAAATTGGAATTTAAATAACTAAAGGGGTGTCCTCACACCCCGCCCAACAAATCACGGGAAATCTCAAATGCTCGTGGTGCACCCTGCTAATTAACAAGCGAGGCTCTGGCTTCCACCAAACCGCATTGGGCTAGCGTGGTGGATAATGGCCCGAATCCCCTCACACGAATCCCCACAAACGACGTAAGATCGCTAGACGCGGGAGCCCAAGACCGGTCGATTTGAGGATCTTTGGGACGTCTATCCGCTAATAATGAAATAACTAAAGACTTTAGGGGGTTTAAAAGACAAAAATTTCTATCGTTCAGCCGTTTTAAAGCCATCCAGTGTTTTACAATTCAACGACAGTTTGTTATTTCAACTTCTGCTCAAATAACTATTCATATAGACTAAATTCTCGACATGCGGTAATAGTCATATATAGTTACAGCTCCAGTGCAATCGATGTAGGTCACCTGAACTGTATAACTATCCGGCCATATATATTCATATGCACGGAGAGCAGGCAATCTGTAGACCATGCTGTAACTCTGATTAATGCGTTTGGTACAATTGTAGAGGGTTAAGTGGCCATACAGTACTCGTGAACGATTCGACCTTACCCCTCATTCCATGTAAACAAGTTGAGTGAGAAATTTATCACAAAATCCATACGCATGCAGCTAATACATTAAAAATTTGTGGCAGTATAAACTGTTATAGTTATAGCCGATCAATTTCAACGTCCCATTATCATACAAATATCTTTTACGATAACACGATTCAATGAGCTACATTACGACAGTATGACGAAGCCGATAATATTAGTTTTAATAACATATTGCGTTTTCTATGCATTGTAATAATATGAGACTACTGTGCGTTATAAAATAAGAAGGTCGCAGACACAACAATAGGTTCACTGACACAGGCTGCGGCCGTAGAAAAAACAAAATATGAAGCGATCCGCCGGCCGGCGCGATGCAAACGGTGTTTATCACTTGACTCACCATCTCTCAGTACATTCCTGGATGGATTTTTTTTTATATTTACCAAAATATAAATAAGCGTCCCTTTAATTTAAAGCTTTAACTGCAGTTTCTGGTTACATTTCATAACATATACGACAGTAATTTCAATCGCTAGCTCTTTAATCGAAGACAAGAAATGTTCGCAAAATTCTGAGCCAAGTGACATAGTAATAGATATGACAGTACAATAATGTATAAATATATATATACTGTCATGACTGTACCTGTTTATATGCAAAACTTATTTAAAATTGTAACGATGTCAATATTTTTTATATCTCCTTTAATATCTTGTAGTTTAGTAGAAAAAGGAGTAGATGATGCAAGACGTTATTAAATTCTAAAGTATCAGGGGATTTATTCGCGTGGTGATCGGAGATATCTTTAAATTAATTGATTCATCACGTGATCTTCGAAGCTATTAGACGTAAACTCTCAAAATTTGGTAGAGATATCGCTTCTGCCGTTTGGAAGTCAGCTGAGTGTGAATTTTACAAAATTCATTTCCCAATACAGTTGCGAGGGTGTTAATAACGGAAATGGGGAATATATTTGAATTATTATTAAATCTAAGTCTACATTACGGCCAACAAAGTCGGCGGGGAACAGCTAGTGTTAAATATACACAAAAATAAATATAATGTTAGGAATGTCCTCTTTTTTTATCCAATAGTATTGGTCGCAGTACCAACACGTGTATATTACATCATTCGGCGAGCCGTGAGAAATGATTTGATTATGTTCACAGTTTTTAAATAGAGACGCCGAATGAAATATCACAACCGACAGCATCATAACACGAAGGCAGATGCAGCTTTGTGTTTTCAAGATATGTATTTCTTTTGTTTTCTATAAAAATATCAAAAGAATTTCAAAGCTTTTAATTCGAGTTTCGTCTTAACCGTGACTATATAACCTAATGTATATAATATTTCTATAAATCAATGTAGAGTATATACCTTCAACTTTACCTTCACCAGTTGCCACCACCAATGCTTTCGGATGAAACACTAGTTGCACAAATAGGAGACCGCATATAGCAAGACAGTATTCTACTACTACCAGTACTAGTTTAAGTAAACTAAAGTTATGAAACGTCTCTACGACCAATCCGCTAAGCAGTTGTTTATAAACATTACTGCATTCCTGTTTGAAGGATGGTTGTAGCTAGTAAAATTGGGGATAAGGAGAATTGATTTCTTCTATCCCAAGACGAGTTACGAACGTACTAAATATCTCTTACCATCAGGTGAACCTCATGCTCATGCTTTGTTCTTTAAGTTAACTATAGTATTTCTATTTAGTATGCACCACATTCAATATATCAATCATATAAACATCGATGTGCTTCAATTATGCAAACGGTAAACCAAAATAAAAGTGCGCATACCTTTAGTGCAATGATACTCCTGGGCGGTCGCTGCTTCCTGTCGCAGCATCTCGTCAGCAGATATATGAGCAGGACTGTGAGGGTGAGAATTAGCCAGGCGCCGGGTATCGAGCCCAAAATGCCCAAGCTCTGTGGAAATGAGACAACATATGTTTACAGCCGACGCGATAAAGAATAATTCTTATCGAGGAATTACTTTTTTTTTTGTTTTTATAGATCCATACTATCCTATATTACATTTAGTCCATATTTTAAATTGTGACACTAATTTCAAAAAAAACTACTGTAAAGATAAAAAAAATTATGCTTTTTAGCTTAATTAGCTTTAATGTATTTTAATTTGATTTGATTACATAGAAGAGGTTCTCAATGCGTAAAGAGTTAATTTTTTATATCTTTTTTTTTATTCAACGAAGCGACGAGAGGAACGAGACTTTCTCCTGGTGATAAGTAAACCCCTGCCTATAACGAGATGGCATTAGGATGAACTACATTGCACTACATTCGGCTCGTCGCCTTAAGATATGGTTGAAACTCGTTACCCCATTAATTTCACTAGATACAGCGCCCTTCAAAGAGGCACAGTTTGTGGGCAGAAATAGAAGCTGTGGTGGTACATACGTAAACGGTCTCCAGCAACAGAGACCTACCATCCTTGTCAAGAATTAATAGCGAATTTCTACTCCATAAGCTTTTATTGAATATTGGTGATATTTTATTCCGAAAACAGTGTGAGGAAATTTCAACCACCACAAACTTTTCAAGACATGACACATTAGCCAACGAGCTGGTCAGTATGATGAATGGGAACACCACTAGAAACTAATGAAAACTGTTTATGATGTTTATGTATTACTTTTTTTTTATAAACTGCAAAACAGTGCAGATCGGAAAAGATTACAGGAGTAAAGTGAAGTGAAGTGCTAGCTTCCTCTTAAACGATCAAGTGGTTATTCTCCGTCACTAAGCTAAGCCTCTCGCTTTGTCAACGCCTGCGGTATTAAGTGACGTCATAGATTCTCCATTAAAACTCCATTATTTTGTTATTAATCGAAACCTTTCATTGGGGTATTAAAAACTTTTACTGATATGAGCTAACTGTCCCAGTTTGGGATATAACCCGTTTATTTTAAGCTATATTTTTTTTTAACCGTCGAAGCGACAAGACATTTACTACCTATAGCTCTAACCATAACAATGTGTGTGGAGCTAGTTAACTCTGATACTCTACATTATATTCCCTTCGGCAATAACACCTTCTCAAATCGTATTTCTCTTGTCTGAGGGTCGTGGCTTCCTCCACCTATCACTCTCGTCCTCATGATGTTTCGCACTCTCGTCCTCATGGTGTTTCGCCATCTCATCTTATCTCCGACTACTCAGAGAGCATCTTAAACCGTAGTCGAGTATGTTGCGGATCTGGTCATACCAACAGACACCTACCACAAATAATATTATACACGAGACAAAAAACTTATGCGAAGAATACATATCCTCCTTCCTTGTCTGGATAAATCACGCACTCCGGTAAGAAACGCATCATAATATATGAACAAGCAAACATTACACAGTTCATATATATAACATAATAACATATAAATGTATGTATGTGACAGTTAATATGTCAAGCGGACCTCATTGCTGACCAGCTCACCGAAGATAATATCAAAACGAGACCCCGAGTGCGATATTTGTAAACAATTCATTTGTTTGCGTCACCACGACCTGGAAACAAGTGCCAACTGCGCAATCACAGCTAGTAGTTTCTGATATAACTTGTTGTTACTCACGGGACTACTTTTATCCTACTTACTCTAACCCTCGCACGGAAATTTTCTCAAATACCTCCAAACGTCCCCTCATGAAGCAACAGTGTATAAGAAAACGAAAAGATCAGATATTTTTATTTCTTAAAATTTTTATTCTAAATTAAGTTGGTGATACTTTCAATCATCAGCCTATAGGCATCCACTGTTGGATATAGGTCTCCTCCTAAGATCTTCACGTTTGCAGGCGTTCGTGTGGGGGGAACGCTGGCCCTATGCGGGTTGATGAGAGCCAGAGCCTCATTGGTTAATTAGCAGGGTGCACCTCGAGCAGGTGAGATTGGCCTGGGTTCCGTGACTTGTTCTATGGGATCCCTTACACCCGTTAATTTCAATAATCATTCCAGTTTTTTACTCTGACAATCCTTAATAAGGCTTTACTCAAAAGTTACTACTATACTGTACTATCAGAATCTATGAAATTTAAATTTTATTTAAAGTTCTTAGCTTTTCTTTTATTCAATGAAGCGACGAGATGAGCAGGATGTTCACCTGATGGTAAATGATACGCCTGCCCATAACAACGTGGCACTAGTTAGTGATGAGTACCATCCTGGTACACACTACACCGCATTGTGTTTTCGTCGTGAGACATAAAATGTTAAGTCTCATTACCCCAGTACTTTCACTAGCAACATCACCCTTGGAACCGGAACACAGTAATGTTTACACCGTATAGTTTGGCGAGAGAGATAAACGCTGCAGTGGTACCTACCTAGACGGTCTCCATCCGGCAACAGAGACCTACCACCGGTAAAAAATGTTGAAGAGTAGCAATAAAACAGGAATGAAACCTGCGAATCTGATTGCTTAACCCAAATACAATATACAGCATGTAGTCAATTATCATCCACAGTGTCAGTGGAGAGCGGACCGTTTTAATAAAGTCTCATGTTCAGTTTAAATTAAACCGGACGTAAACAGCAGAACCAATCTGTAACTTAAATTAGTTTACTTATTTCCTGTTCACGTAACAGCAACGCGGGAGTTACATACAACTTGTCTCAACTTGCAATTACAATAAACTGTATATTAATCAGGGCAGGGCACATTGCCCGAAGGACCGAAGGCCGATAGGGCAGTAAGGTCTTCGAGTGACGCTCGCGTACCGGTAGACGTAGTGTTGGGAGGCCCTCACAAGGTGGACCGACGTTCTGGTGAGAGTTGCGGCAACACACTGGATGCAAGCAACGCGGGACCGATCTATGTAATCTTCGAGGGAGATCTACGTTCAACGGTGGACGTGTATCGGCTGATAATGATGATGATGGCAAAGCAACTTAAGCTATTAATATACATAATCTTACACCTATGTTATATAAGAGAGTGCTTAACGGCTAACGTTTAAAAAGTCGATCGCTCAATCAACTTCCTCCATGCAATTCAATTCCCTGTTCACATGAAAGGAAGTTGGTAATGTGGTGACTATTTTTTAACTGACTGTCTACCACACTCAAATTATAAAGCTACCACATTATAGTTTTGTGTCGACTGTCAAATACAAGCTAAATTATTTTGGTGGGATATTAGTCTTCTTAGTGTTATCAGAAAATAATAGGGATGTGTTGAATTTTATGTACTTACACACTACTTTCGTTATTTATATATTGGAATATCATCATCATTATCACCATTATCAGCCGACAGACATACAACGCGGGACATAGGTCTCCCCCAATGATCTCCATATCGATCGATCTTGCGCTGCACACCAACCTTCACAAAAATTGTCGGACGAGCGACATTGCGGCATTTCCAATATGGCAACACTGAATAAAGGTAAGAATGTTTTCCGGGCGGTCTATCTCTAGTCATTCGGGGTTTGGCTACAGAATAGAGAATTGCTAAGAGAATTGTTGTGTATTTGATTTTGATTAGTTTAAAAAGTTGTGAGCAAAGTCGCAACCATCTTACTGCCAGAACTTCAACAATCTGCTGGCAATTGATACGCCGGCCGATAACTAAATGGCGCTAATTAGGATGCTACACGCTGGATCATTGTGCTGGTCGCTTTTGACGTAAGGTGTTAAGTCTCGTCAACCTTAGTAATTTCACTAGATATAACACTCTTGAAATCTGAACATAGTCATTTTTGTACACTGAGGTTTGGGAACAGAAATAGAGGACGATAACTTGCCGCTACAGTTCATAAAATATTGCTTGACACCCGAGACGTTTGTCAGAATGACATGTAATAGGTATGGCACGTCTTTTGTATTTCATCGATATTCATATCGAAATGAGTTATTTAAAAAAATACATTTTAACAACATTGAAAGAAAGAACAATCATAATAAAAAATGAATTTTGGTAGGTATTTAGAAATTTGCTTGTTGAAAGGTGTACAGCCGAGATCAACGTCAAAGTCAAATTCAGATTCATCACTGGAGCAGTCCTGTAGATTAATAATGAATTATTTGCAGCAGCGTCAAAATCGTCAATGTCGGTGACTGTCGAAACTCTCTTCGTTTTTTTTTAGGAGTCGATAATATTTTATCTCCCTCATCTTCGGCCGTCATCTCCATTGATGATCCTCCATACTTTTCTTTGCTAATTCGAGACACTGTAGCTCATCCGATACCAAAAGCGTCGGCAACACTGTTGCACACTTGCTCCAATAATAATAACAGTCCGCTATTTTGTTTCTCGCGCTTAAAATACTTGCACAAACAGATCACAAACCCGCGAGTTTCACCATTCAAAACAGTTTCTTTTGTTCTTTTTGACATTGTGGTGTAAAAAAACAAATATCAAAAGATAACAACTTAACAAAGTAACAGCAATAACGATAAGACAAAATATTAATTACGTAGCGGTAGTGTACACAAGACGTCACGACGGCCCTCGTATTGACACAAAAAACATGGCGCCCGCTTGTTCGCTGCATGCGAAAGCAATAGGTATTGCCAGACTAAAAAAATACGAATTTATTGTGAAAACATTAGTATATTTAATAATTTATACATTTTATAATAATGAAATTTTCATACATTTATTTTATCGATATTCGCCTATCAGTCGATTACACATCCCTACCCGATTGCGAAAAGCGTTTACGAAGTATGCTAGCAAAAAAATAATAAACAATTTAAATTACCTTTGGTTTCACTAGTATCTCTTAAATGAAATGTTCTTTTTTAAAAATGTGTTCTATATTTAAATACAAATGTCTTGTTAATATTTAAATACTTAAATTTTTCCAACGAGAAATTTATTATAGCTGTCTTTAAAACGAAGTCTAACATCGTAGGTATCAAGCAATATTTTATGAACTATATCCATCTATGTGTTAACTGACCTACTGCTACCAGACAGCGCTGGAAGGTCAACCAAATATCATAAAGCTTGAGATAAATTAGAGCATTAAAAATATTATTGCGTAGTCCTTTAATAGTAACTTGTCGCCGATATTTAATATCGCTTAACCAATAAAATAGTTATCTCGACCATCAAAATAGTGTAAATGGTTATGTTAACCAATAAAATGAGGTTAAACGTCACCATAAAAATCATCTAAATAATAAAACAATCACATTATATATATGCTAAAGCAGATAATTAAAATAGTTATCTAGATGAAAGCCCGGTAGTTAACAGAATTGACTGCTGCTCTAGTTACGTTAAAATCATCTAATTATTATCGATGTTTAATTGTTACTCAAATTAAATTTAACAATGATAATTGTATGTATGGTATCAGTGTGTATGGACCTTTTGAATTCTGCGCCAACTTCACTCCATTATAACGCAGCAAACCAATAAGCTATCAGCGACAAACTGACAGATACTTATGCTGGGTATGAATATGAAGATATATTTATGCTACAGTAAACTTTATTGATCCGGTAATATATCGTGTGACGAATATTGTCAAATCTAAACCTATGCAATAAAAGCACTATGATCAGTATAAACAGTGGGTACTCACTTCGAGGTATATGGGCGAGTTGGGTGCGAAGGTGTCGTTGACGCGATGCAGCGTCACGTTGATGTGGGGCAGCGAGTGCAGCAGCCGCGAGAGCCGCGGCGGCGTGTACTCGTCGGACAGGCCCGGCGCTACCATCGCCACGGTTCACTGAACCCGCCTGAAACCAATCATCATCATAATTTTTATACCACGAAGCGACGAGACGAGCGTGACGTTCATTTGACAGTAAGTGCTACTTCTAGCCTGCAACGCGGCGCTACTTAAAATGTTATAACTTCTGTTCCGAACGAAGATCCTGTGACTTCTCCAAACTCTGAGAACTACCACATAAGTAAAAATCTTCACAAAAGTCTGCTGCTTGCTCTCCCAGATGATAGAGAATCTCTTTGAATTATCTGTACTTCCCCCCATCCTTTCCGCGGCAACAAAAAGTTAGGATGGTAAAAACACAAAACTCGTCGCATTGCGACATTTGGATGTTATATCCTGTTACTTCAGTATTTTCACTAGCTACAACGCCTTTCAATCCGGAAAAGAGTAACGTTAGCACACTAGGATTTAGCAGCAAAAATAAGATCTGCAGTGGTATCTAACTAGACGGTCTCCGGCAACAGAGGCTTACCAACTTATCGTACCATCACATAATCGCAACTCTGCAGTGTAGCGATGGATGTGAATTTCTTTAGACGAGTACGAGTGAAGTGTTCCGGTTTCACTGGCGCTGTGGCTAGTAAAATAATCCTTCATTAATTGCAAAAAACTGTAGTGGCTGTGCGCACATTGTATCATCAAAATGATCATTTCTTCGCCGTTAAGAAAAGTGCTCGCAAAAACTAAGCACATATTGTGTGCAAATGTCCGCCACATTTGTGCTAGACATTTACAATGTGCCACATTATAAGGAACGACAGCGCTCAATGTTTTATTTACAATCAGAAAAAAATTTACATATTTCTTTGTTAATTGAATAATAATAAATTAGTTTTTTTTATAAAAAAAAACAACAACTACAAAGCGATAACAGAGGCGATACTTTTTCTTTATTATAGGTGTTAAATCTGCCTAATTCAAAGCGGCGCTAATTAGGATGATATACACAGCACTACATCTAGTAATAAGAATGAACGTAGATGGTTATAAGGGTAGAGGATGACCGAAAATGTGTGGATGGGTTGTGTGAAAGATGATATGTGTAAGAAGCAGTGAATTCAGATATGACAGCTGATAGAGGGATATGGAAGAGAAGTACATGCTGTGCGGACCCCACATGGCTGGGAAATAGGCAGGAGGATGAAAGAGCACTACATCGTGTTCGTCGCCTAGAGACAGTGTTAAATACTACTAAACCTGCAATTTTACTAGCTATAACGCCGTTCGAATCGGAATACGGTAATGTTTGCACAGTACTGTACTGTTTATCGGCAGCAATCGGAGCTGCGGTAGTATCTACCTGTTTTTTTTGTGTTCGGGAGAGAAATCTTCGAAAGATACCTTGCTTCTGGGGGGAAGTCAGTGTTATATGAGATTCTTACTCACTAAAACCCTCTCTGGTGGTCTGCAACAGTACATTCGGAGAGACTCCGGGATCCCTCACTTTCGGTTAACACGTCTCTGAGGAGGGACCTAACACTCCTCGGCACCATTACTGAGCCATACGCTGTCCTATGCAGGTTCGCTTGTTAAGCGATAAGGGTCTTCACCCTCAAGGCCCATGAAACTCCTAAACGCTTTAGTTGCCTTCTACTACAGGCCGAGCTTAACTTAGTCCTATTTTTACTGGTCCAAGATTACAGGGCTGACGGTGGTATCTACCAAGACGATCTCAGAGACTCAAAATCAGTGGAGAGGTCACCATCGTAAGCTTGTAGTATTTTTAATTTCTTTTGACTTTAGATCTTTATTCGTACAAACAAAAAAAGTACCGTAAGGCGAACTTAATGCCAAAGGACATTCTGTGCCAGTCTTCCATACAGTTGAGTAGAGAACAAATGTGGATGATGTATCTTCTTAGTACGTACGCTGGAAGAGAAGCTAATATGCATCCATCATCAACATTTGAACCGAAGGATATCCACTGTTAGACATAGGTCTCTCGTAATGTGTTCCACAAAGCACGCTCTTGCGCGCCAGTAGTTTTTTTTTCTGTCCACCTAGTGGGGGGGTTTGCCATATATACATTGACATAAGTGTATGCATTTTAATTATAGCTCACGTGAACATGGAAGAAGAAAAAGATCTATCATAGAGACAAATATCGAAGTAATCTCTTTCTCTGGGGCGGTTCCCTCGTGTCCGAGGATTGTGATCAGTGCTAGTGGTTGCTATCTGGAAGAAACTAACTGCTTTCACCGGTTCATGTCCAGCGCGTCTCTTACGACTATGTAAATTACTCCTGATTGATCCGTCTGGTTAGTGAAAGACCGGATGATCAGATGGTGATCGATGTAATAAACGTAATTATTTCGCAGAATAGGAATCTCTTATCATCACACAACCATCAGCCCATAGACGTCCACAGCTGGATATAGGCCTCTCCCAAAGATCTCTACGGGTAGGAGTTCATACGGGGGTATGTGGGCCATTTCCTACAACGCTGGCCAAATACGGGTTGGTGGGAGAATCTCTTATCACAAATGTATTATGATGTTTTATTGATTGGAGAAATCACTAAAGAAATAAATCAAGAGCTAATTATGAGTTAGAGGTTAGATTTAGTAAAGTTAGTTAAAAAAAAATCACTCACCGCAATAAGCAACGTCGTCGGCGCCTACGACGCCATCACCCAAATGACTAATGGCTCATTCTACCGGGAACACATCTGTAGGGCAAAAAAAAAGAACAATTTGTATTGAATTGTTATTTGTTCAACAATTGCGGTCAGCTGAATCATAGCGGCGAGATCTGACGGCGTCCGATGACAGGAATGCCCCGCACGACCATGAATAATTTAACACCACTAGAACCGTTTGATAGGTTTATCGGTATACATTTATACAATAGACTGTTGTTTAATGTCTAATTTTTTTTTATTCTACAATTGCAATGAGATGAGCGGTACATTCACCTGATAGTAATTTTTTTTTATGGTGATGTACTCGCCGCAGTTCTTTTGACAACTATAGCGGCTTCATCGAACTCAGGGCTCGCGGATCTGGTATCCGCGAGCTAATCCTGATAGTAAGGGAGATACGCCTGCCTATATAATACAAATCATCACATTACGCTCGTCGCCTTGAGATATAGAAAGTTAAGTCTCGTTACCTCAGTAATTTCACTAGCTATAACTCCCTTCAATCCGGAACATAGTAAGGCTTGCACACTATTTTGACGGCAGATATATGAGCGACGTTGGTAGCTACCTAAACGGTCTCTGGGTACAGACTTACACCAGTTACCAATACCTTTTATGTAGTATCTATAGTTTAATATTAATACCAGCTACTTTACAACCGCAACGCCTATTTCCGGCTAATAAGCCTACTGCTTAGTGTTCAAACATTACTATATTCTGGTTTTGCAGGGTGTTGAATGAAGCTAGTGAAATGACTGGAGTAACAAGAATAAGCATCTTCTGTTTCAAGGCGACGAGCGTAATGTGGTGCTGTATACATCAGTCTAATTAGCGTCACACTGTTAGGGTAAGCGTGTCCTTCACCATCAGGTGAACGTCCCGCTCGTCCTGTCGCTATATTGAATAAAAAAATCTGCTAAATATTAACATGACTCCCAATACATTTAATACTAAGTGAAATTCTAAATGTTAACAATTAACACAATTACTTATATACAAATATATAAACTTCCGGTATTTGAAACTTTCGTTCTAATTAGAACGCATTGACCTACCAGTGGACACGTCCAACGATTGAAATGATGATGATGATGACGATTTAACGAGAGCGTATTTCTTCTCACCCAATCTTGAGTAACGATGAAATTCTTTTTTACAGTAACATATTGCTTTGGAGGCTTAGTTTTAAAAATATTTAATAACGGACCAAACACAATCCGTTAAATATTTCCAAATATTTTACATAGACTATGGTCGTTAAACATTTTTTTGAGAAGAAAGTAGAAATTCCTTTTACATTGAAACCGATGATACCAAAATCCTTAAAAAGTTCATATGACATTAGAATATATGCCTTCAAGCAAAGAGCGTATTATTGCTTTAAAGGTCACCCACGCGGCCGCGATCAGGGATCACTTTCCATCAGCTGAAGTGTCCGCTCGTTTGCCCATCCTTCCTATAAAAAAATATGCAATGATCATTAAAAAATACTTTAAAGTAACTAAGGCAGTTATTAAAAGCCTTTGCAAGTAAAGTATTCAAATACTTTGGTGTAATTTATAAAAGAGCATCTCTCGTTAGCATACGGCAAGTTGAAAGCTCCACAAAGAAGCGACCGCACGGTTCAAAAACTCGATTCGGGTATAATGAACCGGAAGAACTACGTATACGTATAACAGCAATAGGTAGTTGCATAGAATACTTAGATATGCATCTTATATCCACGTCGCAAGAGCGAAACTTGATCAGGGAACAATAAAGCTTTTGTAAAATGGCAATTATCAAGTTTCACATCATCTGTCCATGTCCATGTCAACATTAGCAACGAGGTAAACCCATGTCATGCAGACCGATTATTCTACAATGTATCCACAATAACGTCTATCATGTTCACTCCTCCCTTTTCTCATACCACTACTCCCTCATATTGACCATGTTATTCATTTATCTGGATTACAAAACTCTCATCCTCCACGTTATTTTATTACTAATCAAAGATCAGTTATTTGGAATATTAATGAAACAATCTTTTCTTTGTGATAAGAGAATTAGTTACCTTTTACTTCTTCAATTATTGCTAACTGTTTCATCATCATCATCATCATGATCAGCCGAAAGACGTCCACTGCTGGACATAGGCCTTTCCTAAATATCTCCACATCGATCGATGCGCTACCCGTATCCAGCTGCTTTCGGCAACCTTCACCAGATCGTCGGACCACTTGGTGGGGAGGCCTGCCACCACTACGTCTTCCAGTGCGCGGTCGCCATTCAAGGACCTTAGTGCCTCATCGGCTGCCAGTCCTTCGAGCGATGTGTCCAGCCCATTGCCACCTAAGTCTAGCTTCAACTAGGTTAGGCTAGGTCGACTGTTTATACAATAATAACTTGATATACCTTTCTAAACACTGATAGTTTTACATTTAATCATCAGATTGAAAATGATGAATGGCATAAATATTATAAATAACGAATTTCTCCTTGATAAAGAAATAGAAAGAATAAAATCAGGTGCGGTTGTAGACCACATTTGGATATTACGAATGTATCACTTAGGTAGCTACTCGTAATAGATAATGTAAATTCTATGCTACAAGTGTACTAATTAGGGCAAATTCTGCTCAGAGTACGTGATGACAGAGGCCTATGAGATAATCTAATGGGGATAACATATTAACAATTTAGTAATTCCTCACACTAATTAGAATACTTAAAGCATCAATTGAGTTTTTATGTTACTAATAGAATTTACTGATTCTGATCCAATGTTTTGGAGCTCTACTCTCTAGTCTCTTTGGTATCCTGTAATTGATATTATCAAATATTTTTAACTTTTCAAATTAACCTATCTACGTAATAAACATAATTTAGGTGTTAATAATAAGAAAAGAAGATCGTCGAGTAGAGCATCATCCTCCAAAATTCCAAAAGCGCCACTATCAGTACGTTTCTATGCCTTTTTGTATTATTCTTCCTCAAAATTAGTTCCATGTGTGATGTTTATAAGGAAAAGATCTTAGGATATATTTACTATACCTAGGATTATACTAACTTGAGTATACCTAAACTAATAATTTAAATTCCTTATTTAAGTACAGTGAAATGTTTAACTCTACTTGAATCATAGCAGAATCTACATTTTGTACCTCAAAAGATTATTAGAAGTGTATTTGTTCATTTTACTACAAAAATACAATAATACAATTATAACTACACCTATTTTTAACATTTGCTTAGACACTAAAAACAATTTTAAGTTATAATAATAATCAACAGCGGTCTTAATGTACCCACTAATAGGACTGGTGGTTTCTTCTCAGGAGGCCGTTTATCCATCATAATGGCCATATGCGGGTAGGCAGAAATTTTTTCTTACTTACCGTCACAAAACAATTAATTATAATTCTAAAGTATCAACGAAGCCTGCAAGTTACGAAGACCCCACAAGTATTCTATAACAATTATTAGCCATTCCACTCAGCAATGGTAGGGCCTATCACACGGATAAAACGTTCACAGTACACAGTCGCCGAACCGGATGTATGCAACTCGTGTATATTGCACAATATTTTAGCAATGTTGCCGGGACCTATCACGACCGGTCTTTAATATTATGCATTTTGTACTTTACAACTTCCAATGCTTTCTTAACTCGAGCTTTATTGAGTAAGACATTTTGCTTGTGGTTAAAACTCTTATATTAAAATATAACATTACGGTTAATGAAATATCAATATTTGACCGAACCAACGATAGTAATGTGTCAGTTCAAATCTTCAAATGTGTCGTTGGAGTGGCACAGCTTCTGTTGCTCGGAGGGGCTGGAGCAATTTACGCCGGCACATGGGATGTGTCACATGTGAACACATGTTACCCAACGAGCGCCGAGTCTGTCTGTCCGTATACGTCAAACCGGTTGATGTATGGTAATGAGATGCTTTAAGCACTTCTTTGTGAAATTAAAAAAAATATATAGATAGGTACTTGATTATCTCTTAAAAAAATACTACTAATATCGCGTACAAATTTGGTAAGTATATATATTATATTACACTAGCTGTTCCCCGCTCTTTGGGGAAAAGCTTTTGTAAAATCCGTTCTTCAAGTCTGCTTATGCCTATGGTCCAGAGGTATTGTGAGTTTCTGCGTAGGTGGTAATTTCTAATATATTTATATATATATATATATATATATATATATATATATATATATATATATATGACAAAAGGACGAGACAAGTAAAGGCACACAAAGTATATGATACACCTGCCCATAACAACATAGCGAGTGGTATCATATGCCCCAGTGTTGGCAGGCCCTCCACCAGGTGGTCTAACGATCTGGTGAAGGTCGCTGGAAGCAGCTGAAAACGGGCAGCGCACGAACAATCGATGTGGAGGTCTTTAGGCGAGGCCTATGTCCAGCAGTGGACGTCTGTCGACTGATAATAATGATGATGAATGATGACCCCATTGTTCTCGTCGCCTTGAAATGTTGACTCTCGTTAACGCAATAATTTCACAAGCTACACAATCTATCAAGCCGGATAACAGTAATGTTAGCACAGTATTGTTTGGCGGCAGAAATAGAAGCTGCTAACCTACACACAGCCTCCGGCAACAGAAACCTACCACCGTACTGAATATATTGAATCTATACATATATTTTGGATTTGAACCCAACCTCACCTTAACAAAAACCGAGGATACTAAGTAGCGTAAAGAGCTGTACAGCCTAATAAGGAAAGTCTGCGTCAGACCCGGTGACCAGTTACTAAACTTGTTTAAAGCTGCTAGACTCGGAGGAAAGATGAAGTTTTTACTCCAATTAGATTTAGATCGATGTCTGTAACTTGATTACCTGCTACTATAGAATAATAATTGAGGTTACTAACTTTGGTTGAACATTTCATTCGATAATGCTTTTATATATAATAGTCCTGAAAGAATATTTTCTTTATTCTATTAAGCGACGAGACGAGCGGGAAGTTCATCTGATGGTACATGATACGCTTACCCATAACGTGGCGCTAGTCAGAATGGTATACACTGCACCGTATTGTGTTCGTCGCCTTTAGCCATAAGAGGTTGAGCCTTATTACCCCCAGTAATTACACTAGCTACAACGCCCTTCAAACCGGAACACAGTAACGCTTGCACACTACTGTTTGGCGGCAGAAATAGGCGCTTCGGTAGTACCTACGTAGACGGCTTCCGGCAACAAAGACCCAGCAAGAGGACAATTAATAACACGTTATGGACAGGCAGGCGTATCACCACCAGGTGAATATCTTTCTCGCTTAGTAGAAATAAAAGACGTTTTCAGGTCGAGAACGATAACTTTCTACGACAAATTTCAAACTGAAATACAGTAAATAACGGTGGTTTAATTAGGCAATGACCTTCCAACAGAATAACATAATTGTGAGAAAACTTAGGCTTAGACTTAGACTTAGACTTGCTTCGTAAATTCCCTAATTTGATTCTAACATCGCATTATGCAGGGTTTGGTTGCTGGTAGGATTTTTTCCGAACTCCTGGATAATTACCACCGTTCCGTCTGTCCAGTTTCTTCTCTCTCTTCATTCATTACCGTTGTGGCGGCAGATCAATAGGAGGGTTGTAGCTGTCGGCATGTGAGAGGCGGAGTATGGGACAAGCACGTTTCACCAGGTACAGCATTATTGTTACTCAACACCGTGCGAAGTTAGGGTTAAGTGTTGAGGTGTATACAAAATGATGAAGTAACAATCTATTGAGATATGATAATATAATTTTTGACGATCAATCAGAATCGATCGTTGGACGGTTTTAAACCGGTGCGGTGTGATGGTGCTGCTGCAGTCAATCATATCGGCGAATGGTACGCGCGCCATTGTTCACTGCGTAACAAAGCTCGCAACACAATAACGTAACAATAGGGTTACAGCACGGGCGCGTGTTTCATAACCCTGCCACAACATGAACACCCCCACTCCCCCCATCCTGAATCTGTCTATCTATACGCAGATATCCATGATCTCATCTTCACAGATTAATATCTTGTATGACTCTTCATAAATTGTAATATTATCTTTAAAACAAAGCGGGTTGGTATATATAGTCTTCTGTTCCAAATGTAACACGATCTAGATTGTTCTTAGATCTAGTCTTCATCATCATCATCATCATCATCAGCCGATAGACATCTACTGCTGGACATAAGCCTTCCCCAACGATTTCCATCTCAATCGGATAAGGATTCATATGAGGTGAGTTTGGCTTGGATCCCGCGAGTTTTTGTGTGGACATCCTTACACTCCTACTCTTAGTCTCATGTATTTTGGACTTGAATATCATAATCAATAGATGTTACATGTATATGAAACAAATGTATGTTTTTTTTGGCGAACAGTATGTGTTTGGCGACTGAAATAGGAGCTGCGGTGGTTCTACCTAGATGGTCTGCAGCAACCGAGACCTACCACCAGTTACCAATACGTTTTATATAGTATCAATGATTTAAAATTGATACCAACTAATTTCTTAAATAGATCTCTGTTGCCGCAGACCGTCTAAGTCTACCACCGCAAGTCGCTATTTCTGCCGACTAACCGTACTATGCAATCATTACTGTGTTCCGATTTGAAGGGCACTGTAGCTAGTGAAATAACTGAGATAATGAGACAATATATTTGACTCAAGGCGAGGAGCGTAATGTGGTGCCGTGTATATCATTCTAACTAGCGTCACATTGTATATGAGTAAGGGGTGTCATTTACCATCAGGTGAACGTCCCACTCGTCTCGTTGCTTCAGTTGATTCAAAAAAAAAATTGGTAAATATTAATGTGACTTCCATACACCTTTAGGACTAAATGTTAACAATTTACCACAATTTTTTTATTACCTACCTATGTAATTTTATTAGTTTTTAGTTTTTCACATTCTTTAGTAACGATGCATTTATCTTACAGTAACGTGTACTGCTTTGGAGGCTAAGTTTTAAAAGTATTTAATGACGGACAAATCGAAATCTGTTATATATTTTCTACAACCACACTACACTTTTTCTTATAACATATTGCAACTGCCACATACTAATATTTAAGAATATTAACTAATAAAAAATAAATAAAACACCACTAATAAAATAAAAGGTTAATGCCCCCGCTACAAATATACTTACTTGACGCACATACATAAAACACTCGAGCCTTTCTTTAAGCTCGATACCGAAACTCGAAAACCGATTCCTAACCTATACTTAATAGCGAGCAATAGTACGCCTACGCAACAACGCTATACGGCATTCTAGTATCTATTGCTTATGTAAACAAAACTCTATTTCGCTTAGCTGAATATGTTTGCGCGCGATACTAAGTTGCCAATAAATCTCCGATTACATCGCCTGTCTAAATTACACGCCAGCTATGTATTTACTCGTTGGCAATACGATGATCTTTAACGGTAATAAGGTAAGTAATGTACATGGTTTTTAACGCGTCTCCGCTTGGGCAAAAGTTAAGTTACAGTATATAAGTGCTTAATCCCTGTTAGAGTTATCTCATGATCAGGGAGGTGCTCAAAATGGACATATTATGCGAATGGATGAATGTCATATAACAAGAAGAATGTTAGATATGAAGGTAGAGGGATATGTGGGTCGAGGTAGACCTAAGAAAAGATGAATGGATTGCGTGAAGGATGACATTAGTAAGAAAGGGGTAACCAATGAGATGACGGCTGATAGGCGAGACGGGAAGAGAAGAACATGTTGTGCCGACCCTACATAAAGTGGGACCAGGGCAGGAGAAAGAAGAAGAGGGAGGTGCTCAAAATATACGGACAGAGCATGCAACCCGGACTCGAAATCTCTTTGCTTGTATAGGTAAGCAAATTTTTAAGTACATACTTAAAAAGAAATTACTAATTCAAATTCGGTATAGTTACGTACCTGTTTAGTGAATTGGGAGATTATTCTTATATAGATTAAAGGAGTTATGGTATGCAGTGCTTATTTACCTGCATGAAGTATACGCCCCTGCTCATGGTAAATCAGTACAGGAAAATAATTTTATTTCCTTTCCCTATTATTTTACTATAATCTATAATGAGGAGTATAAAATACAAAAGAATATGGCAATCGCGTGATGTATCGGTAGCAGCGCGAGTTCTAAGTTAATTATGTATAAGTATCTGCCAGAGAAAATGTCTTCTCGTCTCTTACTGACAACCTCTTAAGTAAACTCTACAATAGCTTGTGAATAAAAAACCCCCTCGGAATTCTTTATCTCGAAAAGACTAGTGCAATATTATTCTGTGCAGTGTATCTTTGACAAGTACTTCATTGACAAGTATGGTGAATAACTTAAGAGTAGATTAAGGACTAGGTGCCGCTGAACTCAAACAGAGGATGGCTATGTTTTGTGGTGTATGTTAAAGAGACCTGTATTCGGTGTTAGACGTCTAACGGTTGATCACCAAACTTCAATTTGAAGAGGGCACCTCTTGATGATGATGAACACACAGAGGTAGTTGTACCAACAACAACAGAACGTAACATGAATTGAATCAAAGCATCCATACAAAGCCCGTCAGACGGTAGTCATCTTTGAAGACATATTAAGTTGAGTACGGTGGGCGACACAAAAAGGCACAATAAAGTATAGGCAACAAAAGGCGCGCGAAACCGCCGACAATTGGCCGCCTGTAAACGTTTAGTGGAACGCATCGCCGTCGGTGGTGATTGCCTGCCCTTTGTTACGGATCCCTGCTGCTCGCTCCGAACGTTCAGCGGGATTCGGAGCACTTGGGTCGAGGTAAACGTGAACACAAAGGATATTTACGTAGCACAATGTATATTACGATTAGCCGTTATTTATCAGATGCTAGATGATAATGACGGAAACATTCGTATATAACTGCTGCTTTCATTCAATATTCTTTTATAAATACATGGTGAATCGGAATAGTTTCAACTGATCGATAATCAGGCTGTAAGGGTTGAACCGGGTTGTAAGGGTCCCGCAGAATAACTCACGACACCCAAGTCAACGTCACCTGCTCGTAATGCAATCGATAAACGATGCTCCGGCTCCCACCAACCCGGATTGGGCCAGTGTGGTGAAAAATGGCTTAAATACACCACATATGAACTCTTATAAACGTGGAGATCTTTCGAACAGGCCTACAGTCAGTTGACGTCCCTCGGCTGATGATGATGTTGATGATTAATAATCAAAATTTGTCTATAGCAATATAGGGCCAGAAAAGATGATATACACATCATTATTTGTGCTCATCTTAAAACAAAATTTAAATCTCGTTACCCCAATAATCACACTAGGTACAATACTCTCGAAAGCGGATCATAATATCTGCACAGTACTATTTATCGGCTACAATAGAGGCTGTGATGTTACCTATTTCGACCTCCTACGACGCTCTTCGGAAACAGAGTCCTAACCACCAGTTGTTCCAGCAGCACTACCAGTATCTCAGTACCACATTAATATAGAAAACAAGTGTTATACGAAGACTTACCACTCCTTAATCCATGCTTAAGGCATCAACGTGTCATTAAAAAAAATAAGCTCCATCATGACACAACGTCCGCATAGATTAACGTTTTTTAATATGTTCAACTAAATCATTTTTTTTATGCGAGCTAAAAGTTACATATATATCTTTACTTAGACATATTTTGACTTTAAGCTCTTAAGAGGATGTATATGTAATTTTTACAGTGACAAAAAAAACAAGCATTTATTTAAGAATGATTGAACTAAGCAAAAAAGTTTTAAGGATTGCCAAAGAAAATCAAACTTTTCTAACATCAGCTGATAAAAGTCCACTGCTGGGTATAGGCCTCCTCCAAAAACCCTCCACATCGATCAGTCCGGCGCTGCAGTTAGCGGCACTGCCGGACACTAGGGACCGTAGTTTGTAGGAGTCCATGTGAGAGGATATGGGCGACTTCCCACCACGCTGTACACCACGATCAGGTGAAGTTGGCTTGGGTCCCGTGAGTTGTGCGGTACCCCCTTACGCTTATCTATCGTATTGTAATAATGTTATTTAGTTTAGTAAGTTAAAATTATAATATAACATGAATTTTATATAGCGGTGTTTACTTAGCCATCTTGCGGTAATAAAATAAAAAAGGGACACACAAGAAATTTAACACTTAGATAAAAAGTTTTTTTTTCGGGTGCTCCTTAATATCAATATGCAGGGCTTTATTTTTTAATGTTATTATTATATAAACATGTACATACCTTTGCTATAATGTTATTACTATATGTTTTAACTTATATATATGTTGTGTTTGCTGTTCATTGGGGAGTATCGCCCATAAGTCACCACGCTGGGCATGCGGGTCGGCGACTGTAACGTAGGGATAGGAAGATGTGGGCGGAATGCAGACTTTTTGAGAAGAATGTTGCGAAATACACAAGAATAACGGATAATGGACTGATGAACCCACTGACAGGGTATCCTATTAATAGTTGCAGAAATATTATGCTGACCTTTTCCTGGATTTTTATTTCTTTAGTCGCTTTTTACGACACCCCAACGGTAGTGTGGGGGATATTTTAACCCGTCACCCAGAGGAGAAATCCCCTCTATCCAGATAGACCGACGACATCATCAGGGCGGTCGTAAGTGGGTAAATGCAAGAAGATTAGGATCGCATTTGGTGGAAGACATTGGGGAAGGTCTATATCCAGCAGTGGATAAACAACGGCTGATAATGACGATTATGATGATATCTATGTTATAACTTATAATATCATATTATCTACCATTACAATACCACAGTAAATTACATATATGTGATGTATACTTATATATCCAAACTAGCTATTCCCTGCCCACTTTGCTAGCCGAACCCCTCTCTCCCTCGCAACTCCATTTGGAGAAGGTATTTTGATAACCACTCTTATCTGACTTATAAATGGCAGAAGCAATATCTCTAACAAATTTTGAGTGTTAACATCTACAGTTTCGGAGATCTCGTGATTAGTCAATGAATCTCTGGATATCTCCGGCATATATATACTTGCCCTTATTTCTATTGTTTATTATAGCACATCATCATCATCAGCCGATAGACATCCACTGCTGGACATAGGCCTCCTCTAAAGATCTCCACATCGATCGGTCTTGAGTTGCCAGCGGTTTCCCGCAACTCTCACCAGTTCTATAGTACATATTTTTTGATAATATATAATTAAGTTTACATAAACAGTATTATGTCTTATGTCCAGTAGTGGGCGTCTATGGGCTGATGATGATGAAACAGTATTATTTATTATTGCAGATTTCAACACTGCAACAAAATTGAAATCTTACACAATAAACAAAGAACTTTAACTTATTATATAATAAAGTCCCTAATGGTTTGGTGGTGGGTGCCGGTTGGGGGACAGCGAGTATTCTAGAATAATTGGATATCTAGTACGTGGATCATTCAATTAGATGTCGCTCCTCAGTCTTGGCTACACTCTTGATTGGTTACATCCTTGCCTCGGCGTGCACAAATTGCTGTCGACCGGAGCTCACCTGCTAGCTGCAGGAGTCTCACATGCAGGTCAATTACAGTCCAGATTGGATGCTATTTCATTGTTTACGTATACGTCGCTTCATAAAAAAAAATGGAGAATTATGATCCAAGGTTTCTTTTACATTTATCTTATTAACATTTCTGTAGTCCGACACTTCTCTATTAAAACCCATTTGGATTGACAACACTGTAACACTAGTTAAGATGTTATACACTACACCACATTGAGCTTATCGCTTTGAGACATGAGACGTTGAGTCTCATTAGTCCTGTTTCTATAGCTACAGCGCCCTACAAACCGGAACACAGTAACGTTTGCCCACTGCTGTTTGTCGGCTGCAATAGGCGCTGCAGTTTCACCTACTTAAACGGTCTCCAGCAACCGAGACCTATCACCAGTAAACATTATCCTTCGTTAATACTTAATGTAATACATAAACGTTCATTATATAGATGTTAATTTATGAGATATCTACACTTCGAAATTTTAATGATCTTACCATCATTAACGCATTCAACAAACGCTCACCCATATTAGTTAGTACTAATCAAGTTAAAAAAAAGGAAAGCCCGTATGTTTCTAATTAAAGTACAAAGCCGTATTTCATAGCGGCGTTTAGCATTAATACGGTCGGGTGTAGCCCCGGTTTTTCCGAGGATGACGCATGCGCACTCGGTATATAGGTTTCCCTCTCGTCAACCACTTCACATTTCACCTGCTACTGCGTGAGTAGAGAAAAAGAAATCTATTACAACGCACATTAAAAGTTTCTAACAAATTCAACAACGGCTAATCCTTGCAGGTACATTTTTATTATATAGTAAGGATAACGCTTTGTACACTTGCATACGTTTGTTTCAACGTTGACTCTGATCCTTGCAAAGATAAAGTTTAAACATTAAGTGTATCAGTAAGTGTAATTCCAGATTGCTTTGTACACTACACTAAAGATATTTCGTTATCCGCTTCTTTTCTATTAACCGCAGATATATGTAGAAGGGAATAAGGACCACGACCTTATTCCCAGATGTGATGCTACATCCTATCACTGCAATTAAAACTCATGGACCTGCGCTGACGAAACTAATCAGTCGTTGTATTGCACAAAGAACTCTGAATTCTTATTTAATGAATCCCTTATATATGTTACTTCAGCAATTTATATTAGTCATTCATCTACGGCAGAACTATGAGATTGGCGGTCCTAGTGTATCAAACAATCGATGCAAGCGACGTACTACCACATACTACACCTTATATTAGCAATACTATGTTGTCGCACGTGGTTATACGGTGAATGGAGCACGTGGGAGCGGGCGCGGCCGCTCGATACTGCGGAGGCTGCGCCCTGAGCTCCCGCCCGGAGCGCGCGCCGCCCAGCACATCCTGACCTCCCCCACGGGTGCCACGTCTCAGCGAATACGTATCTAGCGGCGGTTCTACGCATAATGGTCAATCGGCGGACGCGCGTTGAGACGACGATTTCGTAACATCAGTTCTCGATTGGCTGGATCGTGAATAAATTAGTATCGGATGTGTGTGATGTACGCTTTAAATGACTTCACTTCGGACGTTTGAGCTTCATTAAATTAAACAGCTCAATCATTTTGAATTTCAGCTTTTATATTAAACGTAACAGCGTCGAACTCGAATTTGTTTCTTTCGTTAGCGTAAAAACTTACTGAAATTATCATAAAAAATAGTAGGATAGTTTGAAAGTATGTTTATTGAAAAAAAAAAAAAACACTACTAAATTTCATTATCAGCCGATAGGCGTCCACTACTGGATATAGGCTTTCCGCAAATATCTTTACGTTTGTAGGGGTTTATGTGGGGGGATTTGGGCCATTTGCCACCACGCATGTCCAATACGGGTTGGTGGGAACCAGGGCCTCGTTTGTTGATTAGCAAGGTGCACCAGGAGCAGGTGAGGTTGGCTTGGATCCCGTGAGTTGTTGTGCGGGACCCCTTACACCCTGTACAATCGGAATGTATATTTAATGCAATCAAATTAAGTTAAGTTACTGCGAAACATTTTAACTACGTTTTTAAATGAACAGCGTAGATTTTAATCTGATTTAAGCTGACACGAGCACAGCATTAGGTTTTTGCGTAATTTCAGCAATTAATGCGATAACTGTTAAAAGTTATTATTATGTAAATGTCACTGTGAACACAGTTATGTTTGCACACAACTCTATAGCAGAAATAGACGCAAGGGTGTATTACTAGTACCTACTTTTTATGCTAAGACTGCGAGAAGGCGGGGAGGAAGGGAGTTTCTTCGAAAGATACCTTGCTTTTGATGAGAATACATTGGCTATAAGAGAATTGTAGCCATTAAAACGCATCTGTGGTTAATCTCTACGCACCAAACGCACCGGTATTTCTCTTCGCTACGCCTACGTTTAACGGAAGGCCGTAACGTAGTGGACGAGAAACACGAGACCACCGTATTTGTCTTCCACTCCGGGCTCACCTAGTGAGCAATTAGAGCTCCAACTCTAAAAGCCCAGGAACCCGAAGACGCTTACCTTACCATATCGTTATCAGCTCAAGACTACAGGGCAATGCAGTAGCACCTATGTAGAGGGCTTCCGGCAACAGAGACCTACCAACACTAGACAACATTTTTTAATTAAATAAAAAAAATCAAATGTACTGTCGGACAGTTAATGTTACCTTCGATTACTAGTTTCTTAATTGTACTTTAAAACTATTCAAAAACCTAATTTTTCCGATGGTCATTACTAATGAAACTTTTTTTCTTTCGCGAAATTAAGTGAAATATAAACCGAACTAAATAATTTTGTTTGCTTAAACGTTAATAGGGTTAAGTTAAGAGCGGGCAGACCGTTCAAATAGTGGCAGCAAGTTGCAAGTTACCGAGTCCCAACTTCGTCTACTTCCGGATCACTGCTTTGCGGCAGAAATTAACTTCAACGTCCGCATATACTGCGTCCGAATGTCTCAACTCTAATTGATGCTATTACTTAGTGCTTTTGCTGAAACAGCAAGCAACTGCTGTTTGTAACTTGTTAGCATTATTGCAATGAAACCTTATCCTCCATTGTTTGGTATTGCATTAAGAAACCGGATCGCAACAACTGGATCAGTACTTAACATTTCTCTTTCGGATTGCGGCTGTTGGATTTAATAGGAACTTAGTATATTTTAAAATACTTTTACAGGACTTCATCATAATTTCAGCCCATCGCCGTTCACTATTAAACATTGATCTTCTAAGTCAGTCGGTGAGCGGAACATGCTGGTAATGGTCACGAAGACAGCTGATAGATAAGTAAATAAATAGATAGATAAATCATTTACTTTTTACATTAATAAACATATAACATTTTCTTACATAAAAACATTAACTTATTCCGCACCGTAACTCACTTTCCTTTATCAGGCACCTTAATCAACAATACTAAGTTAGAGCCGGAAGAGAGTATAGCTGATGGTGGATCTCCGTTGCCGGAGACTGACTAGGTAGGTACCACTGCAGCTCCTATTGCAGCCTACAAACAGTACTTTGTAAATATTATTGCTTTCCGATTTGAAAGGCGTTCTATCTATTGAAATAACTGGGGTTGAGAGATTTAACTTCAAATTTCAAGGCGAAATGCTGTGTGTGTAACCTAACCGGCGCCACATTGTTATGGGCGTGCACGTCTCTTTGTGTGAACGTCTGGCTCATCTAATTTTTTTGTCAAATAAAAAAACAATATTTATAATGATTTATTAAGACAAGAATTTACACAGGCACTTTACACATGTGTTGTGGGAACCGAAGTTAAGAATAGCACGAGACATGTTTGATATGTTGTAACCACAGTATTAGCACACTCATTTTATTCGTATTGTCTTTTTTTCAGTTAATGGAGCTAACATGTCCTTGAGGGATAAAAACCCCCGCCCCCTCCCAAAAAAAAAAAAAACAAAAAAGAAAATAAAGAAAGATTTTATATATACACTCGATTATAACCAAGAAGTTCTAGGAACAGAGTTAATGTACCAAATCTCGATCCATTATTCGAGCATCGACTTTAGAAACGATTCCTTTCCGAGAAACACAGACACACACACACACAAAAGGCACATTAAACAATTGTATTATTAACTTTTACTATAGAGATGATAAACTTCAATTCCCGTTAAAGATAATTTATCAAGTGTTTATTCGTAAAAGGTTTGAAATACCGATTATTTTTTTTAAACGACAAACCTATTATTAGACAACTATCGTCGCTTGAGACGTAAAATGTTGAGTATCGTTACTCCAGTAATTTCATTGCTACAACTCCCTTCAAACTGGAACACAGTGATTTTTGCACAGTACTGTTTGGCGACTTTAATACGCGCTGTAAAGGTACCTACCAAGAACGTGTCCGGAAATGAAGATTTGCCCCCAGTAAATCCATGAACCTGCCATCCGTAATATCATGAAATACCAATTTCGTAACCTACATCATCATCAGCCGACAGACGTCCACTGCTGGACATGGACCCTACACAAAGTTCTACAGTCAGCATAGCATTCGCTACCGCCGGACACTAGGGTTTATTTGGAGGAATTTGGGCCATTACCCATCACGCTGGCCCAATGCGGATTAGTGGGGGCCAGAGCCTCGTTTGTTGATTAGCAGGGTGCATCACGAGCAGATGAGCTTGGCTTGAGTCCCGTAAGTTGTTATGCGGGGTTCCTTACACCCCTTATAAGCTACAGTGCACTTCCAATTGGAACACAGTAATATTTGTACATTAACTGTTATTTTAACTACCAAAAGTTAAATAGATAGCGGTAACTCTCAAAGTATAACATGTCATGGGCGGGACACAATGGAGGCTCGGATGGCGGTGATAATATGGCGTGACGTGGACGCATCTCTTCAAATTTAGTACGCTGCAGTGTCATACTTAAGTTAGTAACATACTAAGTACTAAATAATAGAATCTAAATTCCTATGTCTGAGAGGTACGGGTACCTCCATCCATCACATCTATCTTAACGATGTTTCACCATTTCATCCTATCTGTGGTTACTAGGAGAGCATCATAAACTGTGAAGACGAGTGTTTTGACTATCTGATTAGACTACCGCATCAGGCTGCGGCTCCAAGGGTTTTTTCGTTCCACTTTGCTAGTAACTACTAGTTTTTCAAGGTTGTCTACGTTTCCCAGCAGTATATCCGAAGTAATCTAGGATTCGCTTCATACTTCAGTAGAAAGCCTTGTTTTAATTTAAAACTTGACTAGCATGGAAAGTGTTGTTCCAAAATGCAGACTATGGGATCCGGAGGATTTTTAAATACACGCTGAATTCCTATAAGCTTTTACACAATATCCTCGTGGAGAATACATCATGTTCTTGGTCGCATGTTTGCTGTCCTCGTTATTTACGTAACATAACTTTTATCTCCATTAACCACTTGCGACAATACTGGGAGAGTGTGTCTTGAATCATAATCTGCTTCTTATGATGTTACGAGCTCTTTCTATATTTCAAATAGTAAACAAAAATACTATCAAAGCAATTTCATCATTCTTCCCGATGGCTAAATCTGAATAATCTATAAAGAAGTGATAAAGTCCGAAATAAGACGCTGCCCCAGCGTCTGAGGAGTCGGATGCTAAATTCAAACGTGCGATCGAGACGTGACGTGTTCGGATATTGCTGTCACGTCACGTTTTATAGCGATCGATGAGTCTATAAACTACTGGATAGAGATAGAAACGTTTAAAAATCCCTCTCCGATCCACTAGGAAAATAGAAATGACTAGCAAGCACTGTAAATCATCAGAGAAGAATATCCTATTCTACTTGCTGGTAAGTAGCATAACAATTAACCGTAACTGTCTAGGAGCGAAAACACTTCATCATCATTATCAGCCTTTGTTTATCCACTGCTTTCCCAATGTCTTCGTCCAAACGCGATCCTCAGCTTCTCGCAACCCAATTTCCACCGCTCTCGTGATGTCATCGGTCCATCTTGAGCTAAGGCGTCCTATAACTGTACGCAACCTCCACTCCAAGACTTTTCTGCCCCATAGACCATCACTGACACGACAGACATGGCTGGCCCACTGCCACTTCAGCTTGCAGATTTTGAGAGCTACGTCGACAATTTTAGTTCTCCGTCGAATTTAGTCCCTTAGAGAAATGCCAAGCATTGCTGCTCCCTCCAACGCTCGTTGCACTACTTTGAATCAGTGGACCATCCCGATGGTCAGGTGACGTCTCTGCGCCGTAAGCAAGGATGTAAGTAAGGTAAGGAAAACACTTGCTATATACAAACTATAAAACAGGTCAGTGTTTTTTCTAATATTGTCATCTAAAAAATATTACATTCTCTTATTTACAAAGACAGTATTCCTTCTAGCTCTTTTCTATTAGACTGTGTCTAGAGGAGCGTTCACATAGCGACAGTTAAAATGATATACACAGCTTCACACTGTGCTCGTCGTTTTGAAACACAAGATATTACGCCTACTAATTTCATTAGCTACAGCACCCTTAAAACAGAAATACAGTAATTGTTTGCAAACTACAGTTTAGCGGCAGAAATATAAGATGCAGTTGTACCTACATAGACTGTCATCGACTAGCTTGAATATATATATATATATATATATATATATATATCATATAGATGAATTACGAGATATTATTTCCCAAATATAATTTGTAAATGTTTGCTATAAAGAAATAAAAGAAACTTGTTATATTGAAACAACTCGTTTACTTCACAACGCCCTGTAAAAATAACTAGAGTAATTAACCCGCACAGGCTGAATATAATCGTTGGAGTCAACGTGAACCAGTTTCCGACCCTGTTTCCGGCATCATTGTTATTTTCACTACTTCTCAAGCACCAGCTACGTACTGCTCTAGTCGATTCAATGTTTTTTCACAAACGGGTACAAAGTATACCACGAGATGTATACTCTGGGGCAGTTTATAACATGAGTTCTTATACTGAATATTTTAATTCAATCAATAGCTTTCGTGTACGCATCAGGGCTGGTATAGGTCAGTTGGTGAGGCAATCGTAGAACATATACGTCTAGATTGGTTTCAATCCCCATTGAGCTTGAGCGAAAAGAAATATCGTAAGGAAACCTACACGGTCTACAAACAACAGCTTTCTAAGATATGTTACATCCACCAATCCGCAATCAGTCAGCATGGAGTATAAATGACCTTGACTATCTCATTATGGGACGAAATCTTGAGTAGCAAAAGTAAGGAACATTACGAGAGCTGTTTATTGATAGATCTATTAGCGCCACGTTATGGGCAAGTATATCACTTAGTATCGTTTCGTCGCTGACCCTAAATCAAAAAAAGGTCGCAGTTCTCGTCTTTACACTGGAAACTAATTGAGCCTCTTTTTTGGTGGTTTTTATGACATTATGATTGTGGGACAAAAAGTGGAACAAGGGAATGAATTTGTTTATCTAGGTTCACAGTTTACGAGAAATGGCAAGTGTGATGGTGATATTGAAAGGAAAGTTTTGAAAGGGAATCAAGTGAAAGGGGCACTTTATAACTTTATGAATAGCCGGATCGTATCACAGAGGGCACGACTGGCTGTGCATAGAAGCGTGTTGATCCCCACACTGGCGTATGGCAGTGAATGTTGGGTATGGCAGAGGAAACATGACAGTAGGATTAATGCTGTGGAGATGAGAAGCCTGAGAAGTATAACTGGAGTGAAGCTGATGGACAAAGTGAGGAACAGTGTGATAAGAGAGCGGTGCGGCGTGGTTGAAGATGTAGTGACAAAGATACAGTGATGCTTAGATGGTTCGGCCATGTTGTAAGAGTGGATGAAAGAAGATTAACGAAAGAGGTATACAAGGTAAGAATTATTGGAAAAATAGGTGCAGGTCCACTTAGGCGGATATATTCCGATCAAGTCGAAGATGTTCCAAAGAAAGGCCGGGTGAAGAGTACTCGCAACCGACGAGCATGCATGAAGTCGCTCATAAAAGTGGAGGAAGCGGGAGAGGCGTGCCAGGATCGGAGCAAGTGGAGAGAGGTGGTCTCTGCCTACCCCATTGGGAACGAGGCGTAATATATATGTTGTGTATGTTGTTTTTAACCCTAAGACATATGTTAGTCCACTTGGTTAAAAAAAACACAACACAAAAAAACTTAGGATGCTAATACTGTGGTTATAAAATATCTAACATATATCTCATACTACACCAGACTTTGGTTCACAAAATCCCATGTGCAAGGCGCCCAAGTCTAGAGTATTGATCCTATATTTACGCATCAACACCTCTCTTTTGCTCTGATATTTTTAACACTACATCAGCAAGTGTTGGACATCTTCTATTTTGTTGCTTTACTTCAACCTTGATAAAAATAGAATCTATATGAGACCTACCCCACTGGTGCTAAACAAAAGCTGTAAGAAAAGGTCTTTAACTATAATACATTGATCATAACATTTCCATTACATTTGACAAATTACGTAATTTATTTTTTATCAAGAATATTACAGTAAAAAAAAATTAAATATGGCTTATACCTTATATAACGCAATAAAGTTATAAGTCATCGACATGATGACCCGGAGATTAATGCGAGGCGACTCACCGATTAAATCGACAAGGGAACGCTGCGGCATTTACAAAAACCCAATCTGACCTTATTGGTACAGGTACGATTTCATTAACATGAGATAAGAAGTGAAAGCATTTTTAACCAATCAAGGGACAAGATTATTATTTTGACTCAACATTTTTAATCATCAGACGCTAACAATCCACTGCTAGATATAGGCCTTTCTCGAAGATCTCTACATTGATTGATTCCCTGCCGCACGCAAAACCGCCAGACACTAGAGGTCATCGTTTTTAGAGGTTCATATTGGAGGGATTTAGGCCTTTTCTCAACACGCTGGCCCAGTGTGGGTTGGTGCAAGCCAGAGCCTCGTTTGTAAATTAGCAGGATGCACTACGAGCAGGCGAGGTTGGCTTGGGTTTTTGTACGGGACCCCTTACACCTTATAACTTTTTATGTAATAATTTTTTACGTTTTTTTTGTTCTACCAGACGAGGAGGTCATTCACCTGATGGTAAGTTCTACGCGTGCCCACAAAAATAAGGCTCTAGTTGAGATAATATACACTGCGCCACATTGTGCTCGTCGTCTGGAGACATAAAATGTCGAGTCCCATTACCCCAGTAATCACACTAGCTACAACTGCATTCAATCCGAAACAGTAATATTTATACACTAGTTTTTGTCGGCAGAAACAGGCGCTGTGGTGATATCTATGTAGACGGTCTCCAGCAACATAGACCTACCACCAGGAAAGTAAATCTTGTTGTACTATTCTTGCCCTCATTGGTGATTATTCGGAGTTTCGTGAAGAGCTTCCTTTAGAAGTAATCCTATGCAGTAAGGAGTTGGTTTTTTGGGGTATTGTCTTCCTTGCCCTAAATCTCGTAAGAGTTGGAAGTTTATTTCATAATATGAATAAATATTCAAGCTAAGAAGAGATCTTTTAACACTTATTTCTGATGAATGAATAATTGATGATAGACAATTTTTTTTATTTTTTTAAGTTTTCAGCTAATAAGTAAACTCTATTTGAGACGTATGTATGCAGCAGACAGAAAAAACTGTTTACTCGCCATAACCATCTATGTTAAAAGATTGTTTAAATACAGGACATATTCTCTAAAATTGTTTCCGTAGGGAAGAATAAAATTTTAAACCAAAATGGTACTTGCGGATGTGAAGTTATCACTATAGCAACTTAAAGGGTTGTTAAACTAGGTTATCTAACGGCCCGCATTATTAAATATTTTCACGTTAAACGATACCGTTATTATGAAAATTCTTTCAGTGTAAAGCGAAATAAACAAAATATATAAACGGACGGTTAGTTACAGCAAAATGAATAAAAATATATCACATTAACCTTTATATACTAGTTAAACCTATAATTATTACAACTATGATGTAAAAAAAAATTTTTATTGGAAACAGGTATTAAAGCAATTTTTTAAAGATATAAAGCTTTGCGCAATGGTAACTGTTTTATTAAAATAGTAATACCGTTTAATTTGTATACAACTAACTGTTCTCCATCGTTTGCTGATCGAAAAACCGCCGCAGTTCTGTTTGGGGAAAGAATATCGTGAGATCCGTTCTTATCTGCCCTATTCTCAGTAGACCAAATATTCCTACCAAATTTCAAGTCTCTAGACCTTACGGTTCCATAGAGACTCTATAGATAGAAATCTGTTTTATATATGTATAGATTTCGAAGTGTTCAGGAATTGCACGATATTATACAGGAATCTTCCTTCAACCATTAGTCATACCAAAGCGTTTCCATTTGCCCTTCATCATACTAATAGTGTTAAAATTGGAACAGCCTGCCGGCCTTTTTGTTTTCTCCCAGATACCACGGGGAAGAAAGGGTTTTTTGTAAAATAGCGCTAAAAGTGTATACTTACCATCTCCGCTCTACTTGTAGCGGAATCGTAGTCAAGCATTGATCTATGTAACATACAAAAAAAATGATGGTATGATGGCAATAATTGAAAACAATTTCAAAGGTAAGACAGGCAGAATTAAAAAAAAATTACTTGCCCATAGATCAAACAGAGGCAAGGTAATATATTTGTGAGAGCATTCAATAACTATAGGCATTGGTATTTGACTCAATTAGTGCTCGTATGTTTGTAGTTAATATTTCCAAATTATATTACTCAACCCCCATGCTTTTGCACTGAATGGGGTTTACCACCCTCCGCGACACCTGTGAGAGAACTAGCTTTTGTACCCTGTGTTGCCAGCGTCGCCTAATGAACCACTAGAGATAACGAACAGCGTGGTCGCAGTATGAAACTATGTTAATGAGAAATACAGCCGTTTTCATTATTGTAAACAGTAACACTTAACGTTCCCACAGCTGGGACTCTAGACCTTCCTCTCATCAAATCAAATCTCAGTAAGTCATCATACTACTATTAGCCAATGTAATAGATTAATAGCTATAATTTCATCAAACATTAACTTTGTCGAGTAGAATTTTTTTTTATAAATAATAGAATATTTCTAATTAAACTAAATTTTACGGATTTTATCGCGGCTCCCTTTCCGTTAACACCCCCGCGACTTCCTTTGGGAAAAGAATTATGTAAAATCCGTCCTCGGCTGACCTATACTCGGCAAAAGGTATATTCATACTAAATCAAAATCTCCAGGCCTTATGGTTCTAGAGATATAGTAAAGAGTCTCTAAATAGGTGGAAATCTCTTATATACATAATAAAATATATTGTCTGTTGGTAACACTACCTTAATTAATTATAAATTGAAACGATTTCGAATATGGCAACACTGAATAAACGTCAGAATGTTTTGCGGGCGATCTGTCACCAGTCATTCGGGGTTTAGCTACGGGAAAGCGAGGAGTTGAAGAAGAATTGGTATTAAATGATTTTAGGAGAATTGTTGTGTAATTGACTACTGATAGTTTACCAAGTTTTAAGATAAGTGGTAACTACGTACTATTTGTCCAACTGGAGCACATTCCAACAGTACTTAGATCGATCACGATCAGGCTGCGAGTGTTGACAATGTGGAACATTCAAGCATTATAAATACTTTACGCATTTACTTTAAGCCTTTATTTAAGCATCAACTTTTGGAGTATTAAGTTAAATAATTTTAGTTGACTGTCTTAGTTACAAATCTGAATCCTCTATATTTTCGTTTTTGTATGTATCTATATGTAATAAATATTGATTTCCTTTGTTCGCCAATCACTCGAAAACTAGTGAACGTATCGACATGGGAACGTGGCCATTCGACGTGGAATAATTTGTAGATGGTTATAGGCTATTTATTTTTTGAATTTTATTAATCCTAAGTTATTCCATTTCTAATTGACTTTTGTGAACATTTTTATTTTGTATTATTTACGGAAAGGTTCATATGCGCGGGACCGATCATGTGGAGATCTATGGGGGAAGTCTATGTCCAGTAGTGGACGTCTATCGGATGATAACGATTTTAATTATTTACGCGATTGCTATAGTGATGGTTGCTATAGAAAGTCATTTGCGGTTTAATTTTATATTACGGCAGCAAAGCGGTCGGGGAACAGCTAGTATTTATACAACTATAACAACATATGTATATTTATATAATAAAATTTTAAGTATTTTATAATATTTATGTTCATGTATGTATATTTATGTATTTGTACTGTTATTAATTTTGTATTTTTTTTTTCTTTTTCACCCTATTGTATAGTTTTTTTATTCTTTTCACAACCCGAATGATTGACTGGAAGAGACATGCCTTGTGGCATTACGTCCACCTTTCTGATTACGTTATTACTGTTGTATTTTTTTATTTTCTTATTGTGTGTTCTTATCTCTCTCTCTCCCTCTCTCTCTCTCTCACCCTTTCTCTCTCTCTCTCTCTCTCTCTCCCCCTCTCTCTCTCCCTCTTATGTTTAAATAAATGAATAGAATAGTATGCATAACTAATGTAACTTCGCTTCGTAGTTAGTACTAAATCTCATTCGGACATGCGCATTGAGGTAGTGGTAAAGAATGCAGGTCAATCCGATATAAACACACAGAGGACAGCTTTTGAAGCTGTTAGGTGTCCATTCGCAAAGATCGTTCCGAGAAACACATAAGGTATACGACGGGCAAAGTTTTTATTTCCTTGCTCTTTATTAAGTCACATAAAACGAGGTGATTACGCGTGGTTTGGTTACGTTATGGCTGATTTAAGAATCGGCGAAATGGTTTTGCTTATGGCCATGGCCAGTACAACATTTGGCACGCCCGTTTAAAGCATTTAAGCTTTTTGCATTTGCAAGAGCTCGAGTTACGTGAAAATTGTCCCTGGTTCCATTCTAGGATGTATGTTGTGGAGCTTGGATAACCAAAATAACTTGCCTGTGTTCCGATATATAAGAATCAGAGTATTTTGATCACTTTAATATTAACATTCTTGTTGTCACTTAATACTATGTGAAATTAAATTCAAATATTTTAGATGAAAAAAACTAAGATTTCATTCTTGTTCGACGAACCAAAGGGAGGAGCGAGACGTTCACTTGATGGTAAGTGATACGCCTGCTCATAAAAACGTGACGCCAGTTAGAATGATATATACAGCACGATATTGTACCTGTCGCCTTGAGACATAAGTTGTTAAGTCTACTACCTCAGTAATTTCACTAGCTACAACGCCCTTCAAATTGGAACACGGTAATGCTTGTACACCTACTGTTCGGCTGCAGATATAGGAGCTGCTGTGGTATCTACCTAGACGGTCACCGGCAACAGACACTTTACACTCTTGCTCAACAAATCTGAGGATGATATAATTCTTGTTCAGTATGCTTTATTTGTTTCTGCGGATTTCTGTAGTACATTAACAAAATTTTTAATATTGTCCTCCTTAGTAACAATATTGCAAATGTTACACACCCCTTCAATAAGCAGGTGCATCAGAATTTGTAATAACTATAACATATTACTGTAAATAGTTCAATGCATATGCTACCTTGTGTTTTTATAAATAAATAAACAGACACCCACCAGATTGTCGACAGTACCGGTTTTCAGTTAAAGAGCCTTAACAGTTATGATTGACTAAACCCTAGTAATTGAGGAGTGAAGTAAAATAAACTGATAGAAAAACAGTAAAAGTCTATATTTGTAACAATTAACATTCAGTCAGGGTATTAATTTTTTATATTAACTTTTTATTTATCACAAAAACCTTTCTTGTATTTGTTAAGTATAAAATGGATGAAAAGACCTGAAGAGGACGAAATCCCGTCAAGATATCCTGCCCTCCGTTATAAAGATAAAGAAATATAAGTACCTTTACAATATTAGTCTAAATCTGAAGGTTAGTTCGCAGAATTCTATTATCTAAAGGCTTTACGTGTGAAAATACGGCTAGCTCTGCTCGTTTATATACCTTTATTATCCTAGTGTCTACTTGAATAATAAAGATATAGCTTATCTTTTGTTACTACTGTATTTGCTATTCAAAAATGACTGAACCAGCTATTTTGTTACCTATATTGAAGTAAATATTACTAATATACTAGTAAATATTACTAATATACTAATAAAAGTCCGGCAGTCAACAGAATTGAGTGCTGTTCTAGTTACGTTAAAATATTCTAATTACTATCAATGTTTAATTGTTATGCAAATTGAATTTAGCAGTAATAATTGCATGCATGGTATCAGTGTGTATGGACGATTTGAATTCCGCGCCATTTTCACTCCATTGGCTGGCAATTCACTGTCACGCAAGAAACCAATAAGCTATCGGCGACAAACTGACACACACTTAAGCTGCACATGATTGTCTGACATTGTCACGCAAGAAACCAATAAGCTATCGGCGACATACTGACACACACTTAAGCTGCACATGATTGTCTGACATTGTCACGCAAGAAACCAATAAGCTATCGGCGACATACTGACACACACTTAAGCTGCACATGATTGTCTGGCACTGTTACGCAAGAAACCAATAAGCTATCGGCGACAATACTGACACACACTTAAGTTGCACATGATTGTCTGACATTGTCACGCAAGAAACCAATAAGCTATCGACGACATACTGACACACACTTAAGCTGCACATGATTGTCTGGCACTGTTGCACAAGAAACCAATAAGCTATCGGCGACATACTGACACACACTTAAGCTGCACATGATTGTCTGGCACTGTCACGCAAGAAACCAATAAGCTATCTGCGACAAACTGACATACACTTTATCTGCATATGATTGTCTGGCACTGTTACGCAAGAAGCCAATAAGCTATCGCCGACAAACTGACACACACTTAAGCTGCACATGATTGTCTGGCGCTGTCATGCAAGAAACCAATAACCTACCTGCGACAAACTGACATACACTTTATCTGCATATGATTGTCTGGCACTGTTACGCAAGAAACCAATAAGCTATCGGCGACAAACTGACACACTTAAGCTGCACATGATTGTCTGACATTGTCACGCAAGAAACCAATAAGCTATCGCCGACAAACTGACACACACTTAAGCTGCATATGATTGTCTGGCACTGTTACGCAAGAAACCAATAAGCTATCGGCGACATACTGACACACACTTAAGTTGCATATGAATAAGATATGTTTGTATGTCCATATATATATATAGGAGATATCCAGAGACCATTGGCTCATCAGTTCTCCGAAACTATTAGACGTAAACACTCAAAATTTGGTAGAAATATTGCTTCTGCCATTTAGAGGTCAACTATTAACTAGTGGTAGGTCTCTGTTGCCGGAGACCGTCTAGGCAGGTACTACCGCAGCGTCTATTTCTGCCAAACAGTAGTGTGTTCCGGTTTGAAGGACATTGCAGCTAGTGTAATTACTAGGGTAACGAGACTCAACGTCTTGTCTCAGGCGACGAGTGCAATATGGTGCAGTGCAATCTTAACTAGCGCCACGTTGTTATGGGCAGGCGTATCACTTATCATCAGGTGAATATCCCGCTCGTCTCGTCGCTTAATTACATAATAACTATGAATGTTATTTACAAAATACTTTCACCAAAGGTAGTTGCGAGAGTTACGTCCAGCAAAGCGGGCGCCAAAAACCACCACCATGGTAACTTCATCATTTGTGGGCCCTATTTCGAACGGTAGAGCTCAATGTTAACTACTGTTTCATCTTTTCCTGTCATTGCGTGAACTTTTAATGCCCAAAGACAGATCCATTAAAAGTAATTACGCTGGATTAGCTATTGATCGAGTGACAGACAGACGGACAGGTAACGTAATGTGGCTGGCCGAGTGTTCGTACGAGCTCGGCGTGTGACAGTTTACAAATGGCGCTGTCAATCTAAGCCTCCTTTGTTTGCTGTGCGAGTATTGATGAGCCGTGAGAAAAATCTATACATTATCTAAGCTCATTTGACGAGCTTTTTTGTTATTCAACGAATTGACATCTGTGTGTCACAGTTCTACCTTTTACTGGTCACTAATGCCAGAGGCAGTCTAGTTAACCTGCAGGCTCCTATTATTGCCGACAAAGAGTGTTGTGCAAACTTTACTGTTATTCGGTTTGAAAGGTGATATAGGTAGTGAAATTATAGACGTAATGAGACTTAATAGCTTATGTATTAAGACGACGGGCACAATGTGGTGCAGTGTATATCACCCTAACTAGCTCTATGCTATTGGCAAGCATATCTTTACAATCTGGCGAATATCTCGCTCGTCTCGTCGCTTAGTTGAACAATAAAGTTCTCTGTAAAACTTTTAACAAATTTTTTGCGGGACACTAGTTAAAACAACGTGCAAACATTACCGTGTTCCGGTTTGAAGAGCGCTGTAGCTAGTGTAATTATTAGAGTAACAAGACGTTAAATATTATATCTCAAGGCGACGAGCACATTGTGGTGCAGTGAGCCATTCCAACTAGCGCCACGTTATGGGCCAGCGTATCACTTACCACCAGATGAACATCCCGCCCGTCACATCGCTAGCAATTCCACATATATAATTGCAATGTAAAATTGTAACTTCCTATCAGCCGGATAACGCCGACAACTGGGCATAGTCAGGCTTCAAGGATCCTCATGGAAGGGGTACGTATAATTAAAAAATTAAGTAAAAGCTTTTATATGCAGTAACATGAAAGTGTATACACAAAGTTGCCGGTACAAAATTTTAAATAACAGTGAAGGACCCTTGGACACAAAATTCAATTATACGCAAGGGCTTTCATAATACGCCCACTTTGGGAAGAGGGTAACATTTTAATATAAAATTAAAATCGAGATTAATCCAATGAACGAGGGTTTTATCACCAACTTAACGCAACTTGACCTTTTAAATATGTGCTACTTAAATTTCATTACGTTTTACAACTTTCGCGAAATGAACAAAAATATTAAAATTGATTTGGACCTCCACCGACGAGCTGGCGTGGAAATGTTGAAGAGGCTTATGTCCAACATTGGAGATCCATCAACTGATGATGGTAATGGTGAGCTGGTTATAAACAAATTTCAGAAGAACTGGTGGTTGATCTCTCTTGAAACTGGTGATAGGTTTCTGTTGCCGGGACCATATAGGTAATTATTACCGCAGAACCTATTTACGCCGTGAAACTGTAGTATGTATATAACTATGTACCGGTTTGAAGGGCGCTGTAGCTAGTGTAATTACTGGTGTAACAAGACTCAACATCTTGTGTCAAGCGACGAGCGCAATGTTATGCAGTGTATATCATCCTAACCAGCACCACGTCGTTAATGGCCAGGCACATCACTTACCAAAAAAAAATGGGGATAAGAAAATGTTTTTAAAGCACTTAGACCTCTATTATGATAAGAGCGAGAGTTGTAGATCCAAAGGTGGTTTGAAAGATGATGCTGCTTTTTAGAACAAAGAGCTGCCCTTTTTAGCATCATATTCTGTATTAATATTAAGTTATTTCTGACTATGTATATCCCATTATATGATACAATTAAAACTTGTTTTGTAAAATGGAATTTTTTCTCAAGACGTTCCCGACTTCATTAGTGGAACAAGCCAAAGGCGTGAAAACCTTCGCGACGCGATTGCAGCGTCAGCTGGAAACTTTTTTCATGAAAAGGAGGTTAAGTGTGAAAGCCGCCGTGCAGTAGACCCTTAGTATGTGAAATGAACACGGCTAAATATAAACTGCATGTAAATTTATTAGTACCCAAAATTATTAAGTGTCTTATCAAGTAGATTAATATTTAATAAGTGTATTCTAAATCTGTCATAAGACCAGTTCTCATTTATGGAAGCGAGACATGGGCAATGACAAGAAGGCATGTTCATTCCATTCACGTGGCAGAGATGTAAATGTTGAGATGGATGTGCGGAGTAACGAGACTCGACAAGATCAAGATCAGGCAACAAAATACTCAGCCTCAACATACCCAAACTGCGGAGGGGAATACCGAAGTTGCAATGGCTGAGAGTAGTAACAAAGGATGTTCCAAATAAAGCGAAGTGGAGTAAAAGGAGTTGGAAACCAGACCCTCTCATAAGACGGGACAAATGCCGAGAAGAAGATTGTATCTGTGTTTCTTGGTCACAAACGGCTAAGCCGATTTAGTTAAATTTGTTCATTCGAAGAGTTACTTCTAACCGTTTGATGATTGTTAAATTTTTATCTAACTACACCTTCCATTTTTAGACCAAGGCTTTCTGGACTTAAATACTATTATCCAACTATTATTATCTGAGTCCCGTGAGAAAATTTAGGGTCATACAGCGAGGAATGGAGAGGGCGATGTTTGGATTATCTCCGCGTTATGAAATCAGAAATGAAGAGATCCACAGAAGAACCATGACCACCGACATAACCTTACGAGTCGGGTGGTTCAAGTGGCAATGGTCGGGCACATAGCTCTTAAAACGGATGGACGTCTCGGACTTAGTGTTGGAATGGCGAGCAAGCACCGGAAAGGGCAGTCTTAGTAGTCTCTGCACTAGGTAAACAGACATTAAAACCATCGCTGGAAGCCACTGGACATAAACAGCGCAAGTTCATGTTTTGTAGAACAAATTACAAGAGACCTATGTCCAGTAGTGGACGTTCATCGGTTGTAATGATGATCATGAACGATCGTTATCTATACCATTTAAATAATAATTTTCATTAAAAAATATTTACCAACTCAACTTACTTTGGTCTGTGGACGACATATGTAAATTTTATGTCCTCCACTGACATAAAAATACCATAAAAATATAAAGTGCATCGTCTCGACCCATTACCATACATTGTATACACAATGACTTGAATGACACAAAACTGAAGACAACAACAAACAAACAAAATCAACTATCAGTAAATATTTCATTTTTTAACATATTAACACAATAAACACGACAGTAAATTCACGGTTAGATTTCTCATGCTGTGATAAGATATATGGATTCTTTACATCACATGATACTTTTCACAGTAAGAAACGGTTTCCGTATCCGTCCCGCAGGGCGTGGGCGCGCGTGGGCGTGTATTTATGCCCGCTAAGGCATTCCCGGTTTATCCCATTTAGAGCGTACACGGCAATGGTTACGAGATACCGAGGTATGATAATATCTGATTTAATACATTATACATACATACATACACATACACATGCAATAACTACGTTTAAAATGCAATACGTTTAAAAAGAAATTGGTGCAACCTACACTAAAAGTAGTCTTATACCAAATGCACAACTGAATAATGCGTCTACCTAATATTGTTGCTCATGTATGATTTGTATGAATTGTGTACGTATTTCAATAAAGATACATATATAAATATATATGTATAGTGCTAGCTGTTCCCCGCCCGCTTTGCAGGCAGCGATAAAAAATTAGACTTGAAGGTTATTAATTTCAACTCGTAACTTTTAATGAAATTTCCTTGAGAGCAACCGTGACCGCAAATGACTTTCTATAACAACCATTACTGTAACAACTGCTAAAATAAATCGAAATAAAAATGTTTATATAAGTTAATCATAAATAAAATGATAAAGGATCTATAATATCCATTACACATAAACACTTAAAATTTAATGCTACATTACGGGTGTAAGGGGTCCCGGACAACAACTCACGGAACCCAAGCGGACCTCACCTGCTCGTGGTGTACCCTAATAATCAACAAACGAGGCTCTGGCTGCCACTAATCCGCATTGGGCCAGCGTGATGGCAAGTGACTCAAATGCCAAATATGAACCCCTACAAACGTGGAGATCTTTGGGGGAAGCCTATGTTTAGCGGTGGACGTCTATTGGATGCTGATGATTGCTACTGCCATTTAGAAGCTAAGCTAAGAATGGATTTTAGAAGATTTGTGCTCCGAAGGGAGTTGCGGGTGTGTTACGGCCAGCAAAGCAGGCAGAGAACAGCTACGTTGCTAATGTTACCGAACAGATCTATATAGAATTTAATTTCAACAGTCATAAAGGATATTTCTACAACATGTGGAGCAACGAAATGATCTCAACCTTATAATAACTACCCCCTCTTTACTAGTAAAAAAATTTAATCTCCTTTTCATCATTATTTAGCGATCAGAATGAGAAAAACAAATCGATCTTCAACTATCTCTCTAATCATGCTATAACAAAACTACTGCAGAATAAGGTTCATTAGAATTCCTGTTGGGAACCTATGATCTAGAATAATAATAAAAAAAAATTAAAAAGCCTACTTTTATATCTATACAGGACACAAGGAATATATATTTTAAAATAACTAGTATTAACACGGGACCGATCGATGTTAAGATGTTTGGGGGACGCCTACGTCCAGCAGTGGACGTATATCGGCTGGTGATGATGATGAAGATGAAGTATTATTACGTAAATATATTTAATCCGGCGATATTATATTTAAACTTGTGATACCTTGGGCGGCCTCTGGTGATATACATTGTGGATGAATGTATTTTTTATAATTTTTAATATACTTATAACCAGAATATTATTTCTATTTGAAATTTAAATGAACTCAAACAAAATCCATGATGGATTTCATTAAAAAAATCACCAAGTCAACTGTTTGAGTTGCGTCGGCGGGCAGCAGTAGTAGATAGTTCCGCCTTCGTTTAATTCCAGAGTAATGAAGTTCCACTTCGGGCTGAGTTTTACAGCTGCGGAGAGTACAAACAATTCATCTGCTCTCGGCAACTTTATCTGCAAAGGCCCGACAGCTTAAGATATTAGTTTCCTTGTCCCTTACTTTCCAAGCGTGGGCGAGCTCGAACGTGAATCGCCTTGTACATGAAACTTTCAACTTTAATTAAAGCTATTCTACTTTATATTCATTTTATACGTTTAATAAAATACATAGATAAATATGTATTATATTAAATGGGTGTAAGTGGTCCCGCACAACAACTCACAGGATCCAAGCCAACCCCTCACCTGCTCATGGCGCACCCCGCTAATCAACAAACGAAGCTCTGACGCCCACCAACCCGCATTGGGCCAGCGTGGTGGGAAATGGCTCAATTCCTTCCATATGAACCCGTACAAACGTGGAGATCTTTACGAGAGGCCTACGTCTATCGGCTGATGCTGATGAGATAAATATATTTTGATTCTTATATCCTCGTGATCACAAGGTGCCCCTTCTACGAACAGAAGATAAATCAGATTGAGAGAACTAATCCGGTCTACGGCTATTCTTTGGAATCGGATGCTAGTCTTAGTTTGTTTTTATTATATTTATATATACATATATGTAATGAGCGCGATCTAACATCTTGTAATAACGATAACTTACGCAACATACTCAGTTTAATGCCAGTGTTGCGTGTCAATATTATTTAAAAAAAAACAAAACCCTAGAGAACAATTTTAATTTAACTAAACCTAAACCTAAACTAACCTAACCTAACCTAAACTTTCATGATTTTTTTTAAATTCTACATTAGGATGGTATACACCGCATCACATTGCGTTCGTCGCCTTGAGACATAACATGTTAAGTCTCGTTACCCCAGTACTTATATTAGCTACACTAACCTTCAAACCGGAACACAATAAAGTTTGCACGCTACTGTTTGGTGGCAGAAATAGGCGCTGCGGTGATACCTAACTAGACGGTCTCTGGCAACAGAGACCTAAACGACCAGTAAACTGGTACAGGCTATCCATTATACTCAGTTGTCATACAGAAGTAATTAAAAATCTTATAAAACGTAAAAGATATGTACTTTTATAAAGGCCCTCCAAAAAAACCAAAGAAATACAGGACCTTAAAAGAAAATAGAATGATGATGACCGCTTTCGATAGATTGTGTCCAAACGCGATGTGCGTTTAACAACCCTGGGGAGGGAGGGACTGGGATCAGCTGTGCACACGTGGGACCGGCTCTATTTCCGCAACGGGGCAACGAACGCCGACCTTGCACCGTTCGGGACGGTCAACAACCGCGCGGCATACGCGGCCTTGGACTGTATTCGCGGGCACGCAGTATATCGGCACACTGCTACCGCTTGACCATACGCAACAGATCAAGGAGACATAGGTTTCTTTTTTAATTCTGTCTGCCCGATTATTAATATACTTAATGACAGAAACCAACACTGAGCTATAAAAAAATAAATTTTATATATGACTATCATTACTTTGAAATATTATCGCTTTACATTAAAAATCTGCTATTTCCTATCGCCTATGAATATATAAATATTTTTCTTCATAATCATTACTGGTGATATGTCTCTGTTGCCGGAGACTGTCTCAGTTGGTAGGTACCATCGCAGCTACTATTCCAGCTCCCCAGCAGTAGTGTGCAAACTTTACTGTGTTCCAGATCGAAATGAGTTGAATATTACTAGAGTTAATATGTTGTCTTAATGTGACGAGCACAATGTGGTGCAGTGTATTCTTCCTTCTGCTCTTTTCCCAGCTATGTGGGGACGGTACAGTATGTTCACAGCACTTCTCTTCCATATCCCTCTATCAGCCGTCGTATCTGAATTCACACTCTTCTTACACATGCCGTCTTTCCCACGTTCCATCCACACTTTCTTCGGTCTTCCTCTACTCTTATAACCATCCACGTTCATCCTCATTACTTTCTTTCTTATATGTCCTTCATCACTTCGTATAACACGCCCGTACCACGATGACCTCTCGCTCCTCAGTTTCTCTGTCACTGAAGCAACTTTCAGACTTCTTCTAATATACTCTAATACTTTCACTAATTTTATCCATCCTCGTCACACCACACATCCATCTTAACAATGTGGTGCAGTGTATACATCCCAAATAGCGCCACGTTGTAATAGTCAAGCGAGTCATTTACCAATAGGTGAAAAGCGCCTCGTTGGATAAAGAAAATATTAAAGAGTAATAGGCGTGTATGCGTTTGGGCGGAGCAAATGTCCAGCAGTGGACATCTATGACGATGAATCTACAACACATTGTTTAACGCCTTTTAATGCCACCTGTAGACCACCGGTCATTAAAGAGAGTTATCATGTAGATAAAAACGCTACTTAAAACAAAGCTTCCGTTTTATCCAGTTGGATAATACTGTTATCGTTACAGCGGCGGTGACTAGCTCGTAACAAGCGATATCATATCCAGGGGCGTTACGTCGAACCAACTCTTTTGATGGGACATCAGAACACGTTATATACTGCAGCGGTACAAAGGAAACGGAAGTTTAAATTGGGATTACATTATAATGTAAGTTTCACTTACATTATTGTTTCTTTTGGGCGGTGTGAATTGGATTTCAATTATATATAGTTATTTATAGGGTTTAGGCAGTTGGAAAATAAGATAAAACGTGTTTCTTTAGTTTCCCTATCCTTTGTCACCAGCATAGTTTTTTTATCCGATTCTCTTAGAACTTAATCAAAATACATAGTTTCATCTCTACCGCATTTGAACAGATCCTGAAATTTTTAATATATACTAGTTTGTTTTAAAATAACTTATTTTATCTAAATATATGTAATGGAAATAGATTTTATTTGTTCGCCAATCACCTGAAAAGTAGTGAACGTATTGACATGGGAACATGAGCATTCGACCCGGAATGATGGTTATAAACTATTTATATTTTAACTTTCATAGATCCTTCATAATTTTATTTCTGATCACATTTTTATAAACTTTTGCATTTCGTATTATTTATGCGGTTGCTATAGTAATCCCTGTATAGTAATTAATTTGCGGTTGCGATTGCTCTTAAGGAATATTTCAGACAAATTTCAAGTCTAATTTTCTATTACAGCCGGCGTGGGGTTTAAACATTCCTGTACAACAATTCACGGAATCCAAGTCAACCACAGCTGTTCGTGGTGCACTGATCAACAAACGAGGCTCAGGCTCTCACCAATCCGCAATGGGCCACCGTGGTGGGAAATGGCTCAAAATCCTATCATATGGACCCCTACATACGATAGCCGCCATGCTGACTGTATATGGAGATCTTTGGGGGAGGCCTATATCTAGCAGTGGAGGTCTATCGGCTGATGATGATGAAAGTTGCCAACGAACAGCTTGTATTATTATATTCATAAATATAATCATATAACATAGTAGAAAAGTATTGCTTAGATACTTACAGCAAAGTAGTTACTGCACATGACCCTGTAACAAAATAAAATATATTAACTAAAGGATACATTCATGACATTTCTATAATTTTAACTAGCACAAAACAAGCTATATAAAGACGTTATTTCATCATCATCAGCCGATAAACCATTAACAGCTGGATATAGGCCTTCTCCAAAGATCACACCGATTGATCCTGCGCTGTCCGCCCACAGCGGCTTCCTGCGACCTTCACAAGATGTTTTCTTACGTTTGTATATTTATGTTAGTACACTGTACACGGCTTACGATGTCAGATGAACGGTGTAACAAAGTAGATATCCTTATTCTTCAAAAAAGAAGGCTATCGCTCCAATGGTTACGATGATTAGCTTTCTCATATAATTTATACTGTACTTATTTTATATACTAGATATAATAGGAACTAAATGTGAAGCAATAAAAAAATGTATTGCCAAAGACAATTCCACTCATCAACTTCTACAAGATGCCACTGGCGATGAGATGAGCGAAACGTTCACCTAATGGTAAATAATACATCTCATCATAATCATTAGCCTATAGACGTCCACTGCTGGACATAGGCCTCGCCTAAAGATCTCCACACCAATCGGTCCTGCGGTACCCGCCATCCAGCGGCTTCTTGCGACCTTTAATCGCTTGTAGAGAGGTTCCTATGGGAGGATTTAGGCCATTTCCCACCACGCTGGCCCAATGCAAGTAGGTGGGTGCCAGAGCTTCATTTGTCAATTAGCAGCGTGCACCACGAGTAGGAGAAGTTGGCTTGGATCCTGTCAATTGCTGTGTGAGAGCCCTTACACATCTACCCATATATATATAGCGTTACTTAGTATGATGTACATAGCAACACATGCTCGTCGCCTTGAGACATAAGATATTAAGCCCCATTACTTCAACAATTTCATTATCTGTAACGCCCTTCAAACCAGAACAAAGTAATATTGACCACACTAATGTTTGGCGGTAGAAATAAGAGATGTGGTGGTACATACATAGACGATCTCCGGCAAAGACCTTTTTTCGGTAATCGTTATTGTGACTTCACAACATTAACCATAGAGTCACTAACCTGTCACTTTCCTATTAAGAGAAGGATACGTAAGAAGGAATCTTGACTGTCGAATTTTTAAATTGAAAATAATGAGGTTAATTATTTCAATATTAAAAAAAAAACTTGTCAAATATATCAGTTAAAGGAGTTTAACGCAGAACGAATATAAAGTTATTAAGACTTTAAACCGAATAAACGAATTATAGTATTAGTAGTAAAAGCCCGGCAGTCAACAGAATAGTTGTTCTAGTTACATTAAAATCTAATTATTATCAATGTTTAATTGTTATTCAAATTGAATTTAAAAATGATAATTGCATGTATGGTATCAGTGTGTATGGACTTTTAGACTTCTGCGCCAACTTCACTCCATTATAACGCAGCAAACCAATAAGCTATCGGCGACAAACTGACACACTTAAGCTGGATATGAATAAGAAGAAATGTTTGTACTGTAAAAGCTAAGTAATTTTAACTTTTTCATATAACGAGTTAAACCAATCGAAATGATAACGGCGAAGTGGCAGTAAACGTATATTATCCGTTTCCGATACGACTTTGGCGCAGTAAAATCTGGAACAGCGCGAATTGCTACATGATAAAACTGTGGCGCTACCAACTTAAGTTATTACTTACATTGATATTATCTGTTTTATCGCTTAACTTATGTCGTATTTTTTATGTAATTAAGCGACGAGACGAGCGGAATGTTCACGTGATGGTAAGCGATACGCCTGTCCATAACAGCGCGGGTTTCGTTACCCCAGTAATTACACTAGCTACAGCGCCCTTCAAATCAGAACACAGTGATGTTTGCACACTACTGTTTGGTGGCGGAAATGGGTGTTGCGGTGGTACCCACGTAGATGATCTTCGACAACAGAGAGCTGCCACCAGTCTATCATGTCCACCAGTCTATCATGTCCAACAGTCTATCATGTCCACCTGTCTGTCATACCTCTGCATCAAAGGTTTTTTTTATTTTTATTATATATAAACAGGTTATATTACTTTTAAAAATATATACACGAGAAAGAAATATTACCAATATGGGAGTTGTAGAATTTTTGTATTAAAGAATCTCATATGTAAAAAGGAGTTTTAACAGGTGATGACTGTCTGTTGCTGGAGATCATCTAGGTAGGTACTTGCCGCAGCTCCTATTGCTGCCGGCAAACAGTACTGTACAAACATTACTGTGTTCCGGTTTGAATGGCACTGTAGCCAGTGAAAATACTGAGGTTATGTGATGCTATCCCAAAAAGATAGCTATATCCCAAAGCGATGACCGAAATACGGTGTTGTGTACATCGTCTTTACCAGCGTTTTTACTTAACATCAGGTCATCGTCTCCATCGTCTCATGACAATGACAATAAGGAAAACTTATATCGTATATAGTAACATTCACCAATGAATAAGTGGAACAAAGCAACGAGGGCAGGGTATATTTTTAATATAGCTGCAGTGCCGTTTTAATATCGATCACGTTTCCACGTATCCGATGGCTGCGGTTCGAACCCGCGACCACCTGTCGCTCCGACGCTACCGAACAAGCATTGACCGTTGATAACTGAGTAACTAATATAACCGTACACATGGTTACTACATATATTTATTATTTTTTCATGTGCCTATTAATTATAACAAATCGATAGAGTATAAACACAATAGGATAGGAAAGCAAACAAGCAAAGAAAAGTTCAGCTTCTCGTTCTTGATAAGAACAGCGAGAGTGGGAGGACTTAGCGCCATAATTTGTTTTTATTTTATTAAGCGAGAAGACGAGCGGGAGGTACACCTGATGATAAGTGATCTGCCTGCCCATAACAACGTGGCGCTAGTTAGAATCATAAACACTGCTCGACGTTGCGCTCGTCGCCTTGAGATGTTTACTCTCGTTACCTCAGTAATTGAAGTGTGCTCAGCGCACTTCAAACCGGAACACAGTAATGTTTGCACATTACTGTTTTGCGGTAGAAATAGGCGCTGCGGTGATACCTACCTAGACGGTCTCCGGCTACATTAACCTACCACCAATGGTTACTTACTGAAAGTGGATGTCTTCAAGACAAGACTGAATAGGCCATACCAGCTTTGTCCGCTTTAGTGCCACAGATCACATCGCCAAATAATCCCAAGTGGGATCGTTCATCATAAAAAGACATTACGTTTCGGTGATGAATGATGTGTTTTTTTTATTTCAATCATAAAAAATCATATTAACAGATCATTATCTCATACATGCATTACAAACAGTAAAATATTGTTGGTTTAATATTTAGTCAAAGGTTCGATGACTGATTATTGGGATAGCATACAGTATATTCTTATACCTGTTTTTTTTTCAGTATTCAAGACTAAAACCTTATGGTAATCAGTCGTTAATCCTTGGTTTGGATTACCGAACTTACGAAAGTGCAACGCCCGGATAGTATTAAACAGAACCCCCGTCGTGTTATCCGGGCTATCCAATTAAACAGGTGACAACCTTATATAGGTGTGTATGTATAAATACACATATGTACTAACCGTTCCTCGCCCGCTTTGCTAGCCATAATTTCATAACCCCGCAACCCCTTTGTGGAAGGAATTTTGTAAAATCCATTCTTAGCCGACCTATAAGTGGCAGAAGCAATTTCTCAACCAAATTTTTAGTTTTTACATCTAACAGTTCCGACATCTCTTGAATATATATATATATGTATACATTATCAATTTGTTATTTTATTATACATACTAACAATTTGCGTTTGTATGCATCTATTGGTTCTTTGAGTTGACTGACTTAAGCCAAGAGTCCACCCTTAACATCTTTATATATGATTTGGCTAAGACCGCTTAAACTCCATGGACGAACCGCAAAAGCGCTCTTACAGTACCTTTATACAATTGTACACAGATTCACCGTGACGACGGTGATATCCGTGAAATGTGGAATAAAAGAATCCATTTCTCTCCATGAGACTGGGTTACATTCTTTTCACTGGCTGCGGCTTGTTCGCTTGTCATTGCCCAACCAGCGAGCAGTCGGTACGCGGTACGCTTTTGAATCGATATACGTTGTGTGTGTGTGCGTGAGGGGGTTAAATATTAACGGTACAACGTAACGTCGATAACTTATGTATTAAAATAACCTGATTTAGTACTGTCCTTTATAATTGATTCTAGTCAAGAAGTTAAAGAAGACCACGTATTGGCAACAATCGTGATGGCTGACACGTTTGATGATTTCACAACCTTCCACGGAATGGAGATGGATACAAGTGTTATCCGGACTAGTCGCACCGAGAATTCTGAAAATCAGCACATCGGACTCGGCAAACGATTTGAATGGGACTGATTGTACAAATGGTTGGTATGTATATACACCAATCCCCGAAATCATTAGCCGAACACCATAAATTCTAGAATATATTTATGTGTATTCATGGTAAAAGTTTCTTCCTACTTACCACTAGATATAACTAAACCATATACATTTTAAAAAAATTTCTTAACGATATAAATAGGGGTGTAAAGGGGTCCCGCACAACAACTGACGAGACCCAAGTCAACCTCACCTGCTCATGGTGCACTCTACTAATCAACAAATAAGTATTTGGCTCCCGCCAACCCGCATTGGGCCAGCGTGGTGGGAAAAGGCCACAAATCCACCCATATGAACCCCTACAAACATGGAGATTTTTGTGGAAGGCCTACGTCCAGCGGTGGACGTCTATCGACTGATAATGATGACGATATTTATTGTGCACTAAATCATTATTATTAAAACTAATTACCGCGAGGATACGAAGACTGCTACATAGTATTTACCAGTTTAGACATTTCAGAATAAATTAATGGTAAGCAGTACTCGTAGTAGGTCTCTGATGCCGGAAACCGTCTTGATAGTTACCACCGCAGCTCCAATATCCGCCGCTACATAGTACTGTACAAATTTTACGTTGTTCCGGTTTGAAGTGCGTTGTATCCAGTTAAATTACTGAGGTAACAATACTTAACATCTTATGTGCCAAGGCGACAAGCTCAATGTAGTGCAGTATACATCATACTAACCAGCGCCACGTTGTTGTGAACACAATCACTTATTATCAGGTGATCATCTCGCTCGTTGCATGCCTTCGTCGAATAAAAAAAAATTACATATAAAAATTGTTAACAGACTATAATTCGCCTTATATTAATTGAAATGGCCTCCAAAAGCTCTCGTCGTCCGGCACAACATGGAGTAATGAATCAGCATAAACTGACCACATTTTTGTGTGGCAACAATTACGGTACACGCAGACTGGTTCGATGACTACTCAAAATGCAGTGATATCATCGTATTTCATTGAATGTTAAACGTCATTATCGAAAACCTTCAAGCATCAATCTGTTCCGTAACTCAATACAGAATAAAGCAGTGTACTGTTGCTTTTTGTATATCGGAAGGTTTAAGTAAACAACTTTGCACTTTGCACTCAATTCGCATAAATAGTGTTTATATTATATAATAAGATGAAAGGAGATTACGTGTGGCCGAGATGCGAATGTTAAGATGGACGTGCGGTGTGACCAGGATGGATAAAATTAAGAATGAGTATATTAGAGGAAGTCTGAAAGTTGCTTCAGTGACAGAGAAATTGAGAAGAAAGAGATTAGCGTAGTACGGGCATGTTATGCGGAGGGATGAAGGACATATAACAAAGAAACTAATGAGAATGAACGTGGATGGTTATAAAGGTAGAGGAAGATCGAGGAAAGTGTGCATGGATTGTATGAAAGATGATATGTGTAAGAAGAGTGTGAATTCAGATATGACGGCCGATAAGGGGATATGGAAGAAAAGTACATACTGTGCCGACCCCACATAGTTGGGAAATGAGCAGGAGTAAGGTTATACAATACATCAAACGTTTAAAAAAAGTCTCTTCGAGGTTCCATAAATGTCTGCTTTCATAAATTCTCAACACAAAATACTCGGGAGGTGGAACTGTATGCTCATATTCACTCTACGTTCATTTCAAAGTAATGAAAATGACATAAAATGTTCCAGATTTTAGATCAGTTAAATTTAACAATCTCGCGATAACATAAACCTACATAATTTAACCAATAAATTTAACTTCCCATAAAACAACGGATATAAGATCCGTTCAGTTTAACATCGCCATCCTCACCAGTAGAACGAATACTCTACTGGTGGTAGGTCACGATTGCTGGAGACTATGTACTGTGGTGGTCCACAGCATCGAATACAGCCAAGTAATAATAGTGTCCAAACATTACTCTGTTCCGGTTTGAAGGGTGCTGTAGCTAGAGTAATTACTGCGATGAGACATCTGATGGCTCAAGGCGATGAGCGCAGTATGGTGCGGTGTATATCATCCTAACTAGCAGCACATGGGTGCTGTATACAGGCACAACGCGTGATCGATCTATGTGGAGATCTTTGGTGGAGGACTACGTCCAGCAGTGCATGTCTATCGGCTGATGATGATGATGATGTATCATTTACGGTTGGTTGACCATCTTATTCTTCTCGTCGCTTCATCGAATGATTTTTTTTTTAATACATTACAGGCTAACAAAATTATTCGATCATTAACCGAACTGTCAAGGAAATGAAATGTATATGCAATGTATTGTAATTATACGTTGTGTATTAATATATTATAATTACGATGATCGTACTTTAAGTGCTAGTCTCGATTGAATAAAAAAAATGTTTAAAACAATGACTACAGTGGGTCGCTAATGAGGCCTTTGTTTAACGTAATGCGCGTTAGTTATTAAACAGTTAGGGCTCGTTTTAGTGGCACTAGCGGTTCCTGTGATCAATTAAATCGTTAAAGTTATCTCTGTCTTCGAAGCTTCTTAACAAAGTATTTATTATTGATATATTAATGAAAATTATTAAGAGTTTTATCTTTGAAATCACAAGAACTAGTGCCAATGAAATCATATGGAAATTGTTCTATTGTAATTTGGCCGCAAGGTAGGAGCTCTGTGATTTAAAAAAATATTACACGTTTCATTATACAGATTGACCGTGATACGTTAGCTTAATGAATTTTTTATTTCATTTACTTCGTTATTTCTAAAATTTCAGTATTCCCATGTTATCATTTCTCAGCTAGATCAAGCGATCCCACGCGCTTGCCCACACAAATGCTACCCTGTTTATGATCCATCGTGTCCACGGATTCCCACACGGAGGCTTTACATTTTATCTCAACCATGACATCACGATTCTGTTTAGCTTCTCTTGAATTGTAGGGGTATAAAAAAATCTAACGACTTTTTATTCTTATTAAATAATTAAGCGAAATATATATAAAAGACTTAAAACTTTTAAAAGTAACAATTCTAGATATAGTAGATAAAAACTCTTATAGACAATTCCGAGATAGAGTAAAAAGTTTTATATGAAATAGTGTTGTAATAGTAAAACGAAATTAATTATACCGCTGCCACATATTACATTGTTTGCCAAAACAAAACAAAATTTTAGTTAAGGGATGAAGTATTAAAATACGTCAATAATCACCCAACCAGCGTAGCTTAATTATAAATAATTGTTCAGGGAAAGATTTCTTCAAATACATAGTGGTATATAAAAGCATTAAACTTTCATCATCATCATCGGCTGATAGACGTCCACGGCTGGACATAGTTTTCCACCAAAGATGCCCATGTTGGATAGGGATTTATATGGAGGGACTTGGGCCATTTCCCACCACACTTGCGATGAGGCCGGCTTGGAAACTGTGAGTTGTTGTTCGGGAAACCTCCTATCCCTATTATACTTTGCAAATCATCAAAGATTTTAAACTCTCATCACATGGGGAGGATCTTAGCAACTGTGACAACTACAGGGGTCAGATATATACACGAATATATCTTATAATAAGTATCCATAGGGAAAATTTATGTTCTCCGCGATCGCCTGTTGTAATTTTATAAAAAATGTGAACCTTTTAGTTTCTTAGTACACGTATACGCAAATAAGAAAATTTATTTAACTATTCAACGTCGAGAGCTGCAAAGTTTTAAGTCCCATACACTTCACATCAAAGCACACAAGAGATACTATATAAAACATTACGTCAAATACTTAACTTGCACACGAGCCCTCGTACGGGTCCGTAACAAAAGATCTGAAAAGTACACGTCAGCCTGCGGAGTTGCATTCGCCTGGCTCCAGTAAGATTTTTTACAGAGAATTCATATGAAGATTTAAAAAGAGTCTAAAGTCCATGACCACCAAGTCCATATTGGAACGAAACATTAAAAACTATAGCGGCCGAAAAAAGGACGTGTCGCAGTCAAAGTTCAAGTACGAAGGCGTTTTTACAGGGCCACAAGTTTTTAAAACCAAAACTGTTTTCTACACTTCAGCAATAGAGTTCAGATTGGATTGTCAAAATTTGGGGTTAATTTCTGTGACGGTCTCGTATGTCGATTGGTTTATAGGTGACGGGGTTTCGTTGGTCGCACTTAGTTCTGGTTTATACCGACGTTTGCGACCATGTTCATGCGTTAAGTTTCAAGTATGAGACTGCGTGTGATATAATTCTACTGCTGTTTTCGATGTGCATTCACTGCTGAAGTAAACACTAAAAGCAACGACACAGTTTCCGCAGACAGCGATTACATTAAAAGCATTAAACTTCAGTTTCATCTTTTTAGTTTTTTCAACCTACACAATGAACACAAAATACCTAAATTTGGACAGAAAGTTAGTTATAAGAGAAAAAGTTAATAGTAATAAGAATTAGTGTATAAAAGAAACTGTATAAGAAAAGAAAGATAAATCGTAAAATAGTATAGAAATAACAAAGTAGTAATGTAAGAGAAATAAATAAATAAATAAGAAGGAAATGTAAAAATAGAAACGAAGATAAGAAAATAACAGTAAAGCGACGATTGGAGTTGAAGAGGCGGTGTATGAGAGAAGAAAATATGAATATGCAAAAGCGATAAGGTATAAGAGTAGAAGAACGTATGAAAGGAGAAAAAAAATGTAGTGAGTAGGGAAAAAGAAAGAAATGTAAATAAAAGCAAATAAATTAAAAGAAAAGAGATACTCCGGCCCAACACAAGCCGGGGATCTTAGAATAAAAGACACATTACAAGTAATATGCCCATTTGTTAGTTGGAAGTATTTTGAAAGATGTCCTGCTTCTAGATTAGGAATTTAGGGTTATAAGGGATTTCTTCTGACTAAAACTCTCTTCATGGGTTGCACGGTGCCCCCGAAATCCTAAGAAACTCACCAGTGCCCTTATGCGCTAAGCCTTAAGCATATTCCAGTGAAATAGTTATATGTACTTTTGTAGTAGTTTTGTTTTCATTTTTAAATGGACTGTTTATTTTTTATATACCCACCATCCATGCTTCTTATGATATTTTATTTGCAGACGTCACGTCGCGGATTCGCTAACCACTTCCCACTTGCCTTGTATCAGGTAATCCAACAGAAACCAGTTTAGCCATTACATGGTGCAGTTTCTCATGTAACCTTTAAAATATTTATTGTTGAGGTCATAAGTCATAACTATTGTTATTTTGTTATAACTGTGATCATACTAATAATTACATTTCGTAGTTAGAACATGCGTGAAAGAGTATACAATAAGGTTAGTAGATAATAAGATTTTCTATTGTAAAACGTTAACAGATAAGGTTATTTATTAGAATAAGTAATTGAAACTAAAATAAATACAATTAGTCGAGAAAACTTGTAAGTACATAAGGTAAAAAGATCATATACATAAGATAATTATAGACAAGAAATTTTGTTAAATATTGTAAAAAAAAATAATAATCCGTAGAATAAAGAACGAGCAAAATGAGACCCGTTAGCTCTGATGTCAGAGGAAAGAGTAAATAGTTAATAATTAAAAAGCACAGAAAATGGCATTTGAGTAATGTCAACGGTCCAAGTAAAGTATTTAGGTTGTAAAAAAACAACACACCATTCAAAGTTTAGGCGGTGCCCCTCCGCAGCTCGTGACAAAGCCGAGGATGCTCTCCAATTTGCAAATGAAAGCTCGGCCCTCGCACCGTGTTTAAATATTAAAAGGGCTCCGGCCGCGGTTCCGCCGGCTCGCTTATATGCATAATGAATTATGTTTACAGACTACCCGACGGTAGCAATGAGCGGTGAGATGACGGCAAGACGACGGCGGAGACGGCAAAAATATTTTTCTACCTTAAGGTATATAATTAAAAGACGCTCTGTAGGCGACGTCCGGTGGAGAGTCATTTGTGCTCAGGAGACATTTTGCGTATAAAACGTTTCAAATTGAGTGAAAAAAAAAATACTTTCCTGTCTAAATACTACGTATTTTGATAATTGTCCTGATCAAAAACTATAAATAGATAATAAAGCTACAGTCTAATGTTTAGCATTTCATTGTAAACATGATACTACGTGAAAAGCTGAACTATGTGGAGATTCTTAGAGAATTCCAACAGCACATCTTACGGCTGATGATGAAAACTATAACATTTTAATTCACAAATAAATTACAACGGTACAATAAAAAACATTGCATTTTCATCATCATCATCAGCCGATAGACGTCAACTGCTGGACATACTCCTCCCCCAAAGATCTCCACGTCGATGTTCCCGCGTCGCTCGCATCCTGTGGGTTCCCGGGATTCATTTACATATACGCTATATATTGCATTTTACTCGTCGTTAAAATGTGATATTCCAATGTAGACTCATCCATTAGAATTAGTACGTAGCACTCAGCGCTGACCGTAATCCTGGAAACACTAACCCAACACAAAGCATTAAAACCAACTGCACAAAACAACACAACTTTAAATTAGTTTTGCACAACATTTGATATGTTGTTATTTTAGGGAAACATTAGAAATTTACAAACGAAGCACACAAACAAGTAATATTTTACTATTTTGTAAGCGAACTTATTTTACTATTGCGGAATGGCATCGGCGCACCGTAGTATTAAGATGAAAAGGATCTTTATGTAGATTGGAGATTTTTGATAGAGACTTACATCTGCTAATGTTGATGATAATAACATAAGTTCCAACATTCTCATTGAGAATTCCAAAACGAGCTTTATGTAAACTTTATGTCACCATCATCAGCCGATAGACGTCCACAACTGGACATAAGCCTCCTCGAAAGATCTCCCCATTGTCCGGTTCCGCGTTGCTCAAATGCCAAATGCCCGTTGTAAATTTCATTCACAGACAATAATTCTCTTGTCTTTAGACAGTCAAAAAAAAAAGACTTTATACTGGTTAAAGCAAAGTGAACCTTTAACGAGCTGCTTGCATGACATCAAAACAATTTAAATGGGTATATTTAGTTAATACTTTTTTTTAGGAAAGTTTGTTTATTTAGTTAGCAGGAAGCGTATCGATGTGAGTAGAGTTGAAAGTGGGCCGGTGTGCTGACTCATCCGATTCCAATCAGTGGTATCGGAAATGCATTACGGAGCTTATCCCGTTCGGATTTCACTCGGTTTCATTTTGTATTAGGAGTACAAATGAGATCATATACTTTCTCTTCTGTACTCGATATCTCATATTAATAAATAATGGTGGTAAGTATATGTTGCTGGAGACCATCTAGCTACCACCGCTGATTCTATTTCTCCGCAGTCGCCTAATACGCGGATGTTTGGGCGAGGCATATGTCCAGCACTGGACGTCTATTGGCTGATGATGATAGACTGACTACAGAATAGTGAAGGAGGATTCTAAAAGTTCTCCTTCTTTATAAATAATTATCACCAACAGAAATTCTTTACAGATTTTAATACATACAAAATCTTAATTTTGTAATTTGATTAACTTCAAGAATAAGTAGAAAAAAATTATAATATAGTAAATATCTTCGTTTAATACATTTTTAACCGACTACTCACATAATTGATTTAAAACCTTCTTTAAATACGCAACGAGCGTACAAACAAAAAAGCAAAACGTCTACTGGCTTGTCGTCATGCGACCTTAGTTTTAAGAGCAGGACATTCCTTCCACAAGCTCAGAGGAACTGGTTTAAAGTCTCCTGACAACCATATTTCACTGTGCGAGTACAGACGGCCGTAAATGTGCTTACAAGAACTGTAAAATGGTGTATTGTATAAACTTAATACGGTTATACATGTTTTCAATATACTGAAACATTAAAGCTTGTTAATCGTTATTACCGTAATAAAATATTTAACGGGTATTTACATGTTAATTTCAGATTAACAAAAACATCAATTGCATGTTAACACTTATTGGTATACCACTACATCTTAACAAGATGATTTTAAAGTTTACCCCAATTTTTATTGGATCGATTTTGGAGATAATCTCAAATGAAAAATGGAGTTATTGCAATATTACTATTATTTAAAAAATCATTTATCATGAACATCCTAAAAATGGATCAATGTAGGTATTTCCTGTTTAATATCATTTGAATTTAAACCGGAAGAACTTAAGTGTATATAACATATAAAATGGGTAATATCGCAATAATTTGACAGAGCTGCCATTGATTAAAAATGGCTCTTCACTACGGTGTTTATTAACCCCACTTCCGTTATTCTTATCAACCTTGGCCACATCCTTTCCGAAGATGTTCGATATAAATCGTTCAGCCAGACCCAACATCTTTTATCTAATCTAGACAAATAACGCCGTTCAATTGGCGTATCGCAAATTCGCTTCCTATCACCGAAGCGGTAAAAGAAATTGAACTTTATTCCGTACGAACTAGACACTAGAATGCTAAGGTCTGCGAGGTGAGGGTCCATAATGTAAGGGATATCCTTTATTCGCAAGGAAATAAGGTTGATATTTTTCGATACAGCGGATCGATTAGATGCCAAGGCGTGAAGTAGATGGGGATTGTTGATGTAAGAGTTGGGCGTCCGAGATAAGGGAGGTCGCTGAACCCCCGGGCCGCTGATACCTTTTATATGCTGATTTCATTTTGATTCAATAAAGTTTTATTGTTCGGGGACAATTTTAGTACAGGCTTCGTAATTGCTGCGAGAGGAAACATTTTTTTTTGAAGCAGCGTTTTATTCGTCTGTGGCGAAACGGTTCAATAATTACGTTTATTTGAACCGCGATGTTATACAAAAGTATATATAGATATAACATTGAACTACCAATGTTTTCTATAGATATTTCAAAGGAAAACTCATTTGCATTCATGAATAATTGAAAGAGAATTCTTACTATGGTTAATGGTGTACTAAGTACAACTGAACAATCTAAGCCCGAATACAATGTTTCGTCTATATTGTACTTATAAATAACTGACATTTGCATAGGATCCTTGTAATCTTTTTGCTTTACATTTGTCTGTATGTATTTTCAGGATTACAGCAGTTAAATTTGTATGTAATATGAATTGTTTCATAGTTTAGTTCGTATTGATAATAGATATCGCAACTGAACTGCAAATAAGTGCATTAATTTTACCGCAACTACACATAAAAAAAAATTTTTGTACGTCCACAACATTGTTGAGTCGATTCCTAACATGAATATAAAGCTCATTTAATTGCAGTGAGAACTTGTTCCATAGTAAAACAATTTCTATGTCTAGATATTTTACAAACCGTTATCATGGCCATGAAGTCTGCATCATATGTTTTGACTTTAGTCAGCTTAATGACACAATTTCTTTACACAGCCCTCCCCCTCACTCGTCTAAACCACTTCCCATCTCACGACGTTCACCTAAAAATAGAAGGCTCTCCGTACGATACACTTCATCCCAGCAGCTAATAACATTACATCCATAATTTAATATAAAAACATATAAAGTACTTATTAAACTGTAGTAGTAGTTCCATTAGTCGACTCACCTGAAGCAAGATATGCCCATCTACAACTTTCTAACACACAACACTTCAACTTTGATCGATGTAGACTAAGACTACAAATATACAGTTTCATATTTACTATATCTAAGTTTTATAAAAAATTAAGCAAACAAACTGCGCTATCTCTTCTTAACACTGATTGACGCGCAAGTTAGATATGAATCGTGAATAGGAAGATTATTCCTATTCCTAACGCCACTTTATATACAAACTCAATATGAATTGGCAAAAAATAGTGGATATGAAGACGAAATAATTGTTAATAATATTAGTTGAAGATAAATATTTTATCTTAAATACTAAAACAATTTCTTTTATCGATAAAAGGATACGGTTAGCAAGACGTTCATTTGATGGTAAATGATAACCCTTACCCATACTAACGAGACGCTTGTTAGAACTATATACACTACACCAGATTGTGCTCGTCGCCTTGAGATATAAGATATAGTCTTATTACCTTAGTAATTCAACTAAGAACTGCCCTCTTCAAACCGGAACACAGTAACATTTCTACATTCCAGTACGACGGCAGAAATTGGAACTGCGGTGGTTAACTACTTAGACTAAAGTTGAAAAGGATTTCTTTTCGCTTTCCACTTAATATAGAACTTCTCTAAATTTTCACGAATCCTCCTTCACGTCAGTTTTCACAAAATAAATTAAAAATAAGAAAAGATCTTTAAGAGCTTTAAAGGTTTTTTTCTTAATTCAAAAGGCTTAAAATCTGTTTTGCCCAAGTTATGTATTTTGTTACTTATTTTCTTCCTCCTCGTCTTCCTGATCCTCTTCTATTTCTCTCTCAGTCTCAATTCCTCCTCTTCATCCTCGATTTTTCTTCTAAAACATTTCTCATCCTCCCTCCCAACTACTTCCACATTAACCCAAATCTAGACGGTCTTCAGCAACAGAAACACCAGTGAAAACTTTTGATAGATAATAAAAGTTTTAATTAAATATTCTTATTAAATAATAAATAGCCGTAATAAAAAACTTAAAAATGCAAATATAATAAAGTAGGAAGTATTTCTTTTTAATAAGCTACTTTTTAACTTAAATGTAACAATAGTCTGAGAAATTCTCTTCCCGAACTCCACAATATACTTTGTTTAATTACTAAAAGTCATGAGATGGAATTAACAAAAGATCTGCTAAAAAATTAAAACAGCAAAGCAAGGAGACTTTTGAGATAAAAAACTTCATTTGCAGGTAGCAATGCAGTCATGGCGTACCATACAGCCTTGCCCGGTTGGCATTGTCTGTTATGTATTGTATGGAAATTTTAAATCTGGTAAGGACTGTCCAACGTAATGTTGAGAATGACTGAGAAAAAAATAGGTTATCTAAGTTTCTAAGTAAGACCGCAAATTGATTGTCAATAAAATAACACATTATTTGATGTAATTTCGAATGAATGTAGTAAAGTGAAAACCGAGGGGCTAGCGTAGCGACGGCAGCCTTAGCAACCCTGAGAGGCCAGTTTTGTAAGAGCCGTAGCTGGTTGTATTGTTTCCGGGATGTGGGAGTGTGCGCGGGGAGGTCGCGCGGCGCTGGTCCAAGCGCGCGTACCGGGCGGGAGCTCAGGGCGCAGCCTCCGCAGTATCGAGCGGCCGCGCCCGCTCCCGCGTGCTCCATTCACCGCCTCACCATGTGAGATTGTGAAAATACTTTAGCGGAGAAAATCCTCGCCTCGGAATGAAGCTTTGATATTAAAAAGTGTTCATGTTAAGATATGTAACAGAGAGCAAAATAGATATCGAATGCAAATTCTTAGATAATTTCTTCCTTTAGTATAAAAAATTATAGATTACAGATTCTTTCTTCAGATAAAAACCACTGTAATTAATACATTAAAATATATCTGTGATACCTTAAATTACATATTAATTATGACGATTATTAAACTTATTTCAAAACTAGTTAATAGTGGTGATAGATCTCTGTCGCCGTCTAGGTAGATACCACCCCAGCTCCTTAATCGGCAAAGATTACGCGTTCCGGTTGAAGGGCCTTGTAGCTAGTTCATCATCATCATCAGTCGACAGACGTCCATTGCTGGTCATAGGCTTTCTCCAAAAATCTCCACATACAGTCAGCGTGGCCTCCGGTACCGCTGGGCACTACGAACTGTCGTATGTAGAGGTTCATCTGAGGGGAATTAGGGTCATTTCCCACAACATTAACGTAACATAGCTAGTCAAATAACTGGAATTACAAAACTTTACATCTTATGACTTAAGGCAACGAGTGCAGTAAAGGTTCCCCCATACAACTACTTACGGGATCCAAGCCAACCTCACCTGCTCGTGAGGCACCCTGCTAATCAACACACGAGGCTCTGGCCCAAATCCGCTCGTATAAATCCGTAACCGATCGATGTGGGAATATTCGGATGAGGCCTATGTCCAGCAGTGGACGTCTATCGGCTAATTATGATGATGATGAATGCGAGGTTCAGCCAACCTATGCAATAATTTCTGTCGACCACACAAAAGGCTATTGGTGATCAAACTGAAATATAATATTAATCGTGTAAGTAATAAATTGCATCGATTCATCACAATTTAAAATCGCATTCTTCAGACTGAACCAGTTAGCACTTGGCACCGTAGCCGACTTGCGACGCATAAAAATTGGCACACGTTACTACCGACGTTTTAACCCAGTTGTAGTGGCTGTAATACGCAATACGGCGCTATCTCAATAGCACGACATTAACAAAAAAAAAAAAAAAAGGAAAACACAACGTGTACTAGATTTAAGAATAATAATCTAACAATTTATACTCAATACAAAATCCTTCCTCCTGCCCTTTTCCCATTCTATATGGGGTCGGCATAGTATGGACTTCTCTTCCACATCTCTCTATCAGCCGCCATATCTAAATTCACACTCTTCTTACACATGTCATCTTTCACACAATCCATCCACACTTTCTTCGGTCTTCCTCTACCCTTATAACCATCCACATTCTCAATACAAAATAAAAGATAAAAAAACCAGATATCTATTCATACAGCTAGATATCTATTCCACTGGTGGTAGGTATCTTTTTCAGGAGACAGTAGAGATATATACAATCGCAACCCTGATTCCCATCGCCAAACAGTAATCTGGAAACATTACTGCTCCGTTTTGAAGGGCGCTGTAGCTAATGTAATTAGCGGAGTAACGTGACTCAACATCTTGTGTCTCAACGCGACGAGCACATGTGATGCAGCGTATAAGATCTTAATTCGTACCACGTTGTTATGAGCAGGCGTATCACTTACCATCAGGTGAAAGTCCAGCTCGTCTGACCGCTAACTTGAATAAAAAAGGTATTTTTTAATGAGTCCCACAAAAATTTTGTAATAAGTTTTACAGTTATATCACCGCAGCCCCTATTTCTGTCGGCAAACGGTGGTGTGCAGATATTACTGTGTTCCAGATTGAAAGGAGTCGTAGCTAGTGAGATAACTGGAGTTACGAGACGTAAAATCCTTTGCCTCGAGACGACGAGCGCAATGTGCTGCTGTGTATACCATTCTAACCAACGGCAGGATGTTGTTACAGACATGCGAATCACTTACCATCAGGTGAACATCCAGCTCGTTTGAATAAAAAAAGCAAAATTTTGACTAATGTCCCCCAAAACATTTATTAAAAGTTTTACACAATACTTTTTGTTCTAGTAAGCGAAGGGACAAGGGGAACATTCGCCTGATTGTGATGATACGCCTGCTAATAGCATACAGCTAATTAGGATGATAAACACTGCATCACATAGTGTCCGTCACCATAATTCATAAGATATTATCTCATTATGCCCAATAATTTCACTAGCTACATCACCCTTCAAATTGAACCACAGTAAAGTTTGGGCAATACCCTATGGCGGCAGGAATAGGAGCTTGCAGCTAACCAAGACCGCCTCTGGCAACAGAGACCAGTGAAAGGTAGAATTGTGACACACAGATATACATACATTTATATCTATCTGTATTAATCTTCGAGATCGTGGCTCCCAAACGGTTATACCGATTTTAATATTTTTTTTATAGTAAATATATTTAAATAAATATATTCAGACCTCTGTGCAGCAACGATCTTATAAAAGTAGCTGGAGTGGCTGATTTCGAACGGCACATGACTGATCATTGAATGCAGGCAGACCTAAGGCCAGAAGTGAGCATAAGTAGGGTGTTGATAATAATATACTATTAACGGTTAATTATGAAACATATTCACACATCAAACTAATATTTAGTTTAGAATACATTGACATAAAACACAAACTACTAAAGAAGTTAATCGTATTTACTGATGAAGTTAATACTTTGAAACATTTTTAAACCTAATTAGATTAACCTTAATTTTATTAATGTTACACACACTAACGTTTCACCTGTGGGAAAACGTCAACGGTATATCGAAATAACCGTTAACGTAACCCCCACATCACAAATCTGACTTCCGAATCCGGATAATGAATGGCAGCGGAAACAATATACATCCGTTCGGGAGTACGACGTGTAGCAGCTCCGACTAGACATTCGTTTAACGAACCGAGCAAACTGAAAAAGGGCTTAAGTAAAGTAAGTAATAATATATATATATAGTAGAAATTTACACTTTTTTTTTATTAAAAATCAAATAGATTCATTGATATCTATTTTTTTAAAACCACATAATTAAACGAACTTTTAGCATGATGTACTCCGGTTACTGTAACCATATAACAGTATGTATGTCTTTTTTTTTGTTTTGTGAGAAATCTTCGAAATATACCCTGCTTCTGGAGGAAGTCAGGGTTAGGCAAGATTCTTACTCATTAAAACCCCCTCGGTGCTCTGCATCAGTGCATTCGGGAAGGCTTCGGGATCTTATAGAACGCACCGGTGCCTCTCTACACTTTGTGTTAACACGTCTCTGAGGGGCCTAAACCTCCTAGACACCATCGCTGAGCCATACGCTGTCCCACGCAGGATCGCTTATTGAGGGATAAGAGCTCCCACCCTCAAGGCCCGCGACACTCATAGACCGTTTTAGTCCCTTGTACGACAGGCAGGGCATACCTTTGTCCTATTCTTACCAACCCGAGACTACGGGGTAGACAGTACGTATGTCATAGGCGCATTGTTACATTGAAATACAATACTGACTGTAGTTATTAAACAATAATGCAAAACAAAGTAATTATTTCTTTGCCCCCTCTTATCATAGAGATTTGTTTCGTACGAGAATTAATATTTAAAATGCAACATATTATAATACTGGGAATCTATCATACAATATATTTAAGACGAATAATAATCTCTTAACTAATAAAGGACTGGAAGTCCGATGAAATCGATAACAATGAGTTTAAATTATTAATGGTATTTGAAATTAACTGATGGTAGATCTCTATTGCCGGACACTGTCCAGGTACCACCGCAGCTCCTATTTCTGCCGCCAAACATTAGTGTTCAAGTATTACTGTTCCTGTTTAAAAGGGGTTGTATCAAATGAAAACACTGGGGTAAAGGGACTTAATATGTTGTCTCAAAGAGACGAGGACAATGTAGTGCTATTAATTGTTTGTATCTTTCGACAAATGCCTTCTCTAAAGATTTCCACAAACATCTTTGTTTGGAACTCATCCGAATGTGCTCTGGACCAACGATTTTCTTCGTATTGTCTTCCCGTCGTCTACTGTCTCCCTGTGTCTTATAATGAATATTTTAATTTTGTTTAAACCTGGGGATGCAGATTGGTGTTTGCCGTAGGCATGTTAGATCTTTACGAGATGTGTTGGCTTGAAGTCCAATAAATGGTGGCCGTCGACTAACCGATTAACACGAGCCAGCGGCGCGCAGTATTTGCCGATAAACAAATTGGAGCTGATTGATGCGCGCCGACTGCCGCTGCTCTGAACTCTATTGGATTTATTGGGCGCAGCGTCGCGTGCGGTTAATCAGCAGACCTCTATGACGTCACAGGTCCGTTGTAGTTTAGGTACTCAACCTACAGCCAGCCAGACTTTTGCGGTTGGCTTATCTGCTGTTACTTTATTTTAAACTGATGATGAGGTGATAGCTCTGTTGCCGGAGACCTCTGCCCAGATTATTTCGATCGGAATTATTATGTATGGAGAGTTAAATCTATGTATACCAAGTAGTAAAGACGAGTGAGGAGGATGTCTCGACATGGTCTCTGGCTATTATGGTAGTACCCGCTGGAGATTGTATAAAACATTCACTGGCAAGGACAATTGTAGTATTACAGATTCCACGAATTTTCCAAACACTGAAGAACAATCATCGTATGGGTCATATTTCCGCATAATCTTTAATATCTCCTTGAGTATCAGGTTATCTTGTCGAACATTTCTTCTCCGATACCAAAATAAAAGTAAGAAGACGGTAACTACCAAACTTTAAAACAAATATGAATAATATATAATCAACTGCTGAACATAGCCTCCAAGGAAGATCTATTAATAAATCTTTAATCAAATATATATAAAAATTATATAGATATTATTTTATCGTATTAATTTTCGAATAATGATATTAACTTCCTTATATCATTGATGGAAACAAACTGTAGACAATTTGTTTGGTATTATAAGTAAGTCGAAGGCCGCCTAACCCCTAAACCCTTTAATCTCTCACCGAAATAAAACATCGAGGGATAATGGACCGAAGTTTTCTAAAACAAATTCAAAGGATGTGTCCTGAAAGCTAATACATCATGTTTCAATTATATGTTCAGATAGTTTCCTTCCGCTGACGGAGCGTTATCCATCATAAGTTCACAGAAGTTGTGTTTCTAATAAGCTCCAACATATAACATCCCGTTATTATTAACTCGTATATTATTTATAATATTAAATTAACATTAACTTTGATAAATTTTCATATGCTAAATTTAGTTGTTTTTTTTTCGACAATAGGCTTCTATCTTTTGACCTCAATGGTGAAGGGTGCTAACCCAGAACTACTCTGGCCTTCATAACAAAGTAACACTGTTATAGCAGCAGATTGACAATGTAATGGAATAAAAAAAACAAATATTATTTCTTTGAATTGTTTTTATTTCCTTTTTATAGAACGTTTTTAATTATAGATATAAGCAAAGTAGAACTACTAAAACGGCTAAGAAATATGCACTTACTATGTTTAGTAACGTTTAGCTGTTCCTCGCCTGCTCTTCTGGCAAAATGAGATTTGAAATTTGTCAAAAATATTTCTGTCTTGCTTTTGCCGCCACTCAGGCATTCCCACCCCCGTTTGACCGTAACATTACGTAAATTCCATTTATGGCTGTCCTATACTCGGATAAAGGAATATTCCCACTAAATTTCAGTCTATAGTCCTTAAATTATATATATATATACTACAAACAAAGAACATGTACTTAGATAATCTTATTTTATAGAATTTAGCTCGTAAGTTAATATTCACAGACAGGAGCAAAAATATATAACAGTTTCATTTGATATTTTATACAACAGACAAAAAACCTATAACACATACCATGGTGGTAGGCGTCTGATGCCAGAGACCGTCCAGGTAGGTACCACCGCAGCGCCTATTGTTGCCGACAAATAGTACTATGCAAACATTACTGTGTTCCGATTTGAAAGGCGTTAAAGTTATTTTCTGGAGTAAAGAGACATAAAATCTTACGTCTTAATCCGACGAGCACAATTTGGTGCAATATATATCATCCGAACTAGCGCCGCTTTGCTATGGACTGGCGTAGCACTTACTATCAGGGGAATGTCTCATTCCTCTCATCGCTTTGCCGAATGAAAACCAGGTTAAAAGTCGTAAAGGAATGTTTGAATTTCCGAAATCAAACCATTTAAATAGTCTGGCAAGGAAAACTGTTCAATTCCATTCAAGATATTAAAAGATACGGACTCCTTGCCAAGTGTTACGACGTTGCAAAGAACTTGCAGTGAGTTCAAGTGCAAAACTTGTCCGACAGCCTGTACGAGCTAGTTACGTAACGAGACAATTCATAAGTCGATGTATACTTGTACAAAGCTGGAGATGTGGGCTGCACGCTGTTCATTCAGAAAATTTATAATAGTCGGATCATAAGCTTTCAATAACATTTTCAAGTTAATTATATGGAGATATGCTCTGGTGATCTCATATCTGGGGATACTAGGCTTCGAATGTAAAGTACTATAATAAAAAAATAATAAAATATATTTACTACGCCTTATATTACTACGATGGTAGTTCAATATTTTGCCATAATTTAAGATTCGTATTAATATCTATATCATCGTCATTATCAGCCGATAGACGTCCATTGCTGGACGTAGGCCTCTCCCAAAGTTCTCCACATTTGTAAGAGTTCATAAGGGGTTAGAATTAATTCTAAGGTGTGTGTGAAGCCAACAATCGGCATTGGGCCCACGTGGTGACTATAGCCCGATCGCCTTATATTGAGGGTAGGCCTGAGGCCCCATCAGTGGGGACGCAAAATTGGCTGTTATGGTATAAGTGTCCCGCACAACAACTCACGGGACCTAAGCCTACCTCATCTGCTCGTGATGTACCCGGCTAATCAACAAATGAGGTTCTGGTTCCCACCAACCCGCATTAGACCAGCGTGGTGGGAAATGGTCCAAATCCCCACCACACGTTATTATAATGTTGTCTACAAAATGTAATAACTTACTTAGGGGTCTAGAGTATAAAAAGAGATGTATATTTCATAGTTAAGATGGGCAATAGACCTTAAGAGAAACAAGACATATTTAGGGGTACAGGAATGAAAAAGGTTGGGACGCACTTTTTTAGATTGATGACTTTAAATAACTTTAACTTCATTGTGTAGCGAGAGCCAAGGAAAAAGTAGTACTGTGTAAAAATCTCAACTAGTACTTCATTGTTTTATCAGTTGCTACCATAGAAACGTTCTTTTCGTTTCGCTGTTTTGTGAGATAAAAAAGCATTAAAAAAAAATCTCGCCTCGTCTATGCACATTTTTTAACTCTTTTCAATATAATCGTAGCGATGTTAAGTCTCTGGAGAGGCATCGATCGTCTACTTCATTTCCGGTTTGATAACTTTATAACAAAATCCAACAGCAAAGTTCTAATATTTTTGAGGGCCCGTACATACTATATAATTGGAAAGACTCGTGTTACATTTACAGGCTGCGACCGCTGAAAGAATTCAATGCATTTCAAATTTATGATACATGAATGATTTATGTCGCGCCATCCTCCCCAAAAATTCACTGTGCTATTGGAATTTTACAGTGTGTAAAAATTCTTGCTATTTCCAGTTTTTAAAACCACAAACAGAAATGTTTCATATCAGAAATATATTCGGCTGAGGAACTGTTAAGATTTACCTTTAAACATAATTTTTTTTACATTGTTTATAATAATCATGAAGCAGTACAGTTTTAATTAATTCACCGGACGCCTTTAACATTTTACGTATAAAGATTCTAGGTCGAAGTGATTAAAGTATTTTCATTATATCAAACCAGCTTTTGATCATACATATTTACTATATCACACTAACAAAGATCACAGGAAAAAGGTGAAGAAGAAAATTGAAAATCATAGTTAATATTTCTAATGTCCGCGTTTTACTGTAATATAGGAAAACCCTGTTTATAGTCCAAATTATATTTTTTTAACAATTTCATTAACTCCTACGTCCAAGGTCTGATATAATCTTTATACTTTTATTCAGTTTCTATGTCGAGGTCAGTTACTTTTTGTGTAGAAAAACGTATTGCATTTACAATACTTTTTGTTAGTCGCTTGTCTAAATGATCTCGACGAAAACTCTAGACTGCTATCCATGGATCAACCGATACCTAAGAGTAAATCCTCGTCTTTAAACACTACCAAAAACATACTTTAAACGCTACTTGAGAAACGTACATTATATTTATTACTTTAATCTTTCAAAATTCAAGAGATGTATACAGTCCAAGGCTTTCCATTTTATGATGTCTACAGCTTTTCTCATCCAGCCTGCCTCTCTCTAACGGAATCGTCGTTCCAACAAGAGGAGATTGCAGTCAACAATCCATCATACTATACGTAATTATTATATATGAAACTGTTTATTTCCAATATGCTACAATTTAAATAACCATATACGTATACATTAAAATGTTATAAAATATTAGGTATTTTTGGAATTATCTTATTGTAGATATTTCATTGTGTGGTTTTCAAAGGTAATACAGGTGTCGTTATACTGCACAGCTGCATAGGTATTGCACATTGATGAATACGCGTATATAAGTATAAACAAATAACAGCGTTCAGTTTCACCACATTATGATAATTATTATTAAATGTAATTAGCAAATCACATTGAATACGCAAACAAAATGTATCAATGAAGTATGAATAAGCAATGATAATGTCCGGGTAATGAACACCGCATTACATTGGTCATTCGTTAAACGCCAATATCCATATGGTTAGAAGTACCTATGCTATGGGAATACAAAGTCGGGGATTCGAATTCGAAATATTTTCTTGCGAAAGTAATAAGAATTTTGATATTCAGTAAAACCCCGCCTAGCACAGCCCCTAGTGCCAGGCGTTTTTCGAAAAGCCTCTGGACCGATCGATACTGAGATCTTTAGGATAGGCCTATATCCAGCAGTGGACGTCTATCGGCTGATGATGATGGAAACATCATACAATTTTAACAGTGTCCCTTCAATACTGAATGATCGCAATCACGAATGTAGATAGTGTAAAGTTTTTTTTGTGTTAATATTGTAAATATATACTCCAAATTCAATATATGAAAATATACAGCATTAATAACAAAAACAGGTAACTACTGTCCAAAAAAAAAACCAGTGAAAATTCATCACAATGATTTAAACCGACACCGTACAAAGCCGGTGACTGTAATCTGCAGTGAATCACACAAAGAGGGACACGGATCAATTAGGCCAATTTGGTCGATATGACAAATTGGTTGAACCGAGTAGAGGGAAAAGGCTTTACACTGCGCACGAATTTGTGTCAAATTAACTTGTTAAGTTAAACGAGCTCGCAGTGGTAGCGGGTCATGTGAGTATACTATACTATAAGGACCATAAGCACCTACAAATTATCTTAAGGTCACGGTCACGGCCTAAGCGGCGATCAGTTAAGTTTTAATTTAAAAAAAATCGGAAAACTTCATGTAAAACATACTTCAAAAAGTATATGTCAAAATAACTTCGACGGTAAATAAAATATATGTCAGCCGTATGGGAAACATGTTAGAATATTTTTTCCATCATTTTGCAAGGCATGAACTAGAAGGCAGCAACGAAAGCAGGGGATAGGAGTACCACCTTTTTTTGTGACCGTTATCAAGAAGCATTCCAAACGTGGTACAGCAAATACGCCTCTTGGGTCGGGTCTTAGCTCAGCAGTGGAAACGGGATTCACAAAACTACGATATATAAATATTATTATTGGAAAAAGAGATTAACAAAAAAGACAACCCGTTGGAAAATAATCCGGTAAATAACGAGTGATAAGTCTGAACTGGTCATGGGTCTCTGTTGCCGGAGACCGTCTAGGTGGGTACCACCGCAACACCTATTTCTGCCACCAAACAGTAGTGTGCAAGTATTATATTGTTCCGGTGTAAAAGGTGCTATAGCTAGTGAACTTACTGGGGGTAATGAGACCTTATATCTTATGTCTCAAGGCGACGAGCACAACGTGATGCTGTGAATTACATCCTAACTAACGCCACGTCCATCAGGTGAATACGTCGCTCGTCCCGTCGCTTCATAGAATAATAAAATAATAATTAAAACAAATTAATTGAATCAATCCCTTGTATTGTGTTACGCTCATTCATTCACTCTAACGGTTTCACTTCCTTTATAAACTATGGTCGATGAAACGGGAACTGGTGTCATTATTTACAATTACAGTGCTTTCCTTTTAATTCGCGATAAATTTTAATTTCTCTGTAAAGTAAGTTTTAACTGACGACTACGAAGAGCTTATTTAGAGGCGAGTTTTTTTTATTTTTCATGCGAACCCCTAACTTTACTCCGAAAAATTTTTTGGCTTTTACCTAACTTAACCTAACCGTCTACATTCCTAGAGACGGTAACGCGTTATTACCATGGGGCGAGAGAGATCAGACCTATAGTCTCAGTAAGAATAGGACTATAGACAAGCCCTACCTGTCGTAGACACCAACTAAAAGAACCTCCTGTTCGGCAGCTTTGTGCGGGAGCCCAGTCATAAGCGAGCCCTAAGAGGGCGGCTAATGCCAGGCGGTACTGTTTGCCACAGCACAACGAGGTATCTAGAAGAGTTTTACCTTTCCTTGAGACGTGTTTAAACAGTGTAAAGAGACAGTATGTTCCGCAGGAGAACCCGGAATTTCCTCGTAATGCACTGAAGGAGACCACCGAGGAGATTTTAATGGGTAGAAATCCCTCATAAACCTGATTGACTTCCGATAAAGAAAGAAGAAAAGCGACAGAGGTATGAAATTTTTAAGGATAATATATACAGTTTGGAAGCCGCTGGATTACGTAATAGATATTAATTAGTTTATTATTGCTAAGAGTACACCTTCAAGTTAATCTTACGAGCAAAAATTTCCTTACTGTTGAAAGCATAGGGAAAAATTGATTTTACAAGAATTTCTATTGGAACTTTATTTTCTACCACTGTAATGTTTTAGGGAGGATAAAATATAATTAATTATTTCAAAGCTTTTGCACCCGCTGAACATTTAATCTATTTAAATATGAACATCCGGAGCGACAACAGACGCAACCTATTTCTTTTTAATAAGCCTAGAAATATTTCACATACCGAAATACCTGTACGCTCTCGCTATTCGTCCACAAAAAGGTAGAAACTTGTTTTGGTTTTTTCACACATTTCGTTTCCATATTTTTATTAAAACAAAAAAAAACCAGCACCGAAAACATTTTCTCAATTAAAAAAAAAAAAAACTGCACGGGGTCGCATATAACGAGACGGGACAGACACTTACTTTTCTATATAGTAGTTTGTCCCACTTTGCTTATGAAAATGACCACTTTTTATATTCGCGTCGTATAATTTAATTAAGTGCCATGAAAATGAAAACACTCGAAACAAAGTGCTCTCAAAGCGTTCGACTTCGCACGTGTAATGAGCGCGTGGTGGCTCCACTCGAGAATATATTCAACATTGACTATTGCATACTTTCAACATGCAAGCATTTATTTTTTATATTAAACAATGAAGTTACAGTATTTTTAAACCGGTTTATAACTATGTAAAATTTAATAAATTACCTGATACATGTGTTATAACTGATAACTGAAGATCAAACTGAACTTTTGGGAGAGAAACTCTCTTAAAAGCCTGTCGTGAGACTGAGGATGGTAACTAAGTCAGACTGTAACAGATTGTGAAACAGTCAACGAATATTAATTACCGTCACTACTTAGTTTTGATTTTTTTTTTCTTCAACAAAGCAACGTGACGGGCGATACGTTACCTAATGGTAATACGGCTGTCCATAACTTGTCGCTTATTAGGATAATATACACAGCATTGCACAGTTGCCTCGCAGCTCCCTTTAAACCGGAACGCAATAATAGTTGCATACTACTGTTTGTCGGCTGCAATAGGAGCTGCGGTGGTACCGGCCTAGATGGTTTCCTACAACAGGAACCTATCATCAAAGTAAAGTATTTTGAAGTATCTTAAATTGAATAATAATAGACTTGTAATAGTTATGCTATACTAATTCTTTTACAATCCAAACGTCTCTTTCACATACCGATATCAACGTGATGATGTCTCAGATGCGAGTCCACGACACCTTAAAACTGAGTACGGCGTGTTTGAAATGTACTACTGTAATGGAGGAAGAGCGGACGGAAGTGTCAGTCGCTTAGGTATGTGCATTTAACAGATTATACTATTCCTATTCTAACATTACCCTCCGCCGCATAAGAAACATCCTCGATAATATACCTACAATACTACAATATTCTAGGACTGAAGATTAAATAGCATTACTAAGACATAAATATTTTTTTCTTACGGTAAAAGATACAATTTAAAGATGACAATTTGTATATATAAATGCTGTAGATTATTGCTTATTGACTTATGCAGAAAACAGCTGATGACCATCAAACGGTTGCAGTTTTATATATATCTTAAAAATTCTTCAGCTACTCTATCAAACAAAATAATGCAGGGTTTTTAATTTTTTAAATGCATCCATAGCTTGAAACATGATTGTTCTTGCATCTATTCTAGATCACAATACGGTGAAGATTGGATGGTAGAAACAAATCTAGAGCCAGAGTACTCTGGGTGAACTCACTTAACCATCATCGGCTTTATTGTCAACCCAGGCATCACAAGCAGATGAAACCGACGATGGGCTAACTCTTCCATCGTTGATAACGTTTGAAATTTATAACAGCTCCATTTTTAATTAGATGGTTAATTAAGTTAATTACAGTAACATGGTAACCCTACACATCAAGTGAGACACGTGTCGACGTATTTGGCCAGGCTACGGATAAGGAAATGGTGCGATTCAATGCACGAAGCATCCGCCGGAGTTATATTGGGCGGCGAGTTGGAGTATTGTCTATGATTCGGCTGCGGGTGCCTTCCTGCACCGTTATGGCACTTTAAAGTTCCCAAATGGGTGCGGGACTGGTGGCCAGGGGTTCGACAGTAAAATGATGTTAATTACCGGAAGATTTCAATACTAGCTGTTACATTGTACGGTTTTATTACCACGTATTCCACTCACCCATTAACCGTTTATATTTGGAAGTGTTCGTATTGGCAGCTAGTAAACTGGGTGCAGGAATAGTGTGCTAAAATCATTTTATTCCAATAAACACAATATAAAACCTTTGGTAGTCTTATGACTTTTGACAGCTACAAAAACTTTTTGACTATTACATATATCTATATCTGCTTTCAGCAATCACAGCAAACACCGTGTAGAACTCTTTTAACCGACTATAATTCCTATACTCCATCCAGGATACATACAGCATCTGTCTCAAGCGCCACATTTCAAACGACTATTCATTTGATATCAGCAAGCTACCTTCACTGTCCTAGTCTTCACTCTGTACGGAAACGTAAAGAATATTAAGTTAAGTACAACGAGCCTCTGATTCTGCAAGTGTTATCTTATATATTCTCGATTAACATACTCTGAATAGTTTAATATCACTTCAGGTAATAACAAATTATTGAACTTTTGAAATATTAACAAAATAAACCTAAACTTACAAGTTAATAGATATATGTAGTTATAAATAAATTCATTTTTGTTACCGTGAAGATTTACTAAGTGCACGGAAACTTGTTACTTCAAACAGGTTTACAAGAGTCCTTACAGAGTTTTTATGGGTATAAAGCAACAGAAATAAAAGTATAAGTAGATTACATTGACCGAGACAGGAAAATATAGCATACTTAAGTTTTTTTCGTGTATAAATTGTAATAACATTGAGAAGTTTCGTGTAGAAAAAATGGACAAAAACGGTAATTTATTGTTACGGCCTTTGTAACAGAACTGAACAAAAATAACAGTTAAATCAAAACATCTGATAAAAATAACTATATTATTTATTTTTTTATTTAATGAAGATGAACAGTATGTTCACCTGATAATAAGTGATACACCTGCCAATATCAACGTGGCGCTAGTTAGGATGGTATATACAGCACTAATGGGATGTAAGTTGTCCCACACAACAACTCACGGGACTCAAGCTAACCTCACCTGCTCATAGATGGACCCTGCTAATCAATAAATGAGGTTCTGGCTTCCACCAACCGGCATTGGGCCAACGTGGTGGGAGATGGCTCAAGTGCCACCCATATGGACCCGTGCAAACGACGGCCGCTGGTGCACTGGCGATGCGGCCAGTGCAGGACCGATCGATGTGGGGATCTTTGGGCGAGGCCTATGTCCAGCAGTGGACGACTATCGGCTGATGGTGGTGATGACGATGCAGCACTACATTGCACTCGTCGCCTTGAGACATGATATGTTGAATATCCTTCCCCTAGTAATTTTACTAGCTACAAGTCCCTTGAACTCGAAACACAGTAATGTTTGCTCAGTACTGTTTGTCAGCTGCAATAGAAACTGCAGTGGAATCTATCTTGACGGTCTCCGGCAACAGAGACCTACCACCAGTAATAATGAAAATAGAGTCGATTGTTTTTTTTTCCTTAATCTGAAGAACACTCAAACGAGAATACATTATAAATTAAATTAACATCAAATTCGATTCAACTGATTAGATGGAGTTAGAATCATAGCACTCCCATATTTACGGTTAAGGTTAAAATATAACAAAGTAACTCGAATGCCGCAATCGCAGCACCAGTTTAAAATTACATTAATTCCAGTGCGCACCAGCGAACAGTGTACCCGTTATGGCGGGGATTCGAATCCGGGACGTTCAACGAGGCGACATAATACAACGCGAAGCGGCGCGCTTAATGCGATCAACGTAATTACACGGCGGCAGAGTTTACATCTCAATTGCGTCGCGGATTCAGCGCTAATTAAATCATCTGATAAATTGCTGCGAACCGGACCGCGTTGAGCGGTGACACGGCGCCGCGCTGATCCTGTAACGAGCACACGGAGCACCATTCCCAAGAATTCATCATCATCAGCCGATAGACGTCCACTGGTGAACATAGGCCTCCACATAAAATCCCCACATCTATCAGTCCTACACTGTCTGCATCCGGCGACTTATGGTCAATATGGGCTTTGGTATCGCCGGGTACTAGGAGCAGTACAGTACAGAAGCCTGGTTTGTAAGGTTCATATGTAGGGATTTGGGCCGTTTCCCACCACGCTGGCCCAATGCTGGTTGGTGGGAATAGTCCCAAGAATTAAGACACCCTTTTTTAATGGGACAAAGCGGCGAAACGAACAGGACGTTGAACTTGCTGGTGATCGATATGTCTGCTTATAACAATGAAGCTCTTAATCAGGGTAACTATTCAGCAGAGCGCCTTTGAAGTTCTTTTTTGAATCGACAATGAGCTGAAAATGAAAAATGCAAATTATTTAATTTCGAATATATGAAGAGGCTTTGGATGGTAAATCCCTTATATTTTATTAAGTTTTCATGAAGACAAAGACTATATGAGGATAGCAGTTAACCAGACTAAAACAATACCCGCAACTTGCCGGCGTCTGTATAACCGTTTGCATACGAAATGGCCGTCTTTAAGAAGTGTGAATAGACTGTTACTAGATTACTGTGACTTAACCACTGGAGACCACATCATCACTTAATACTAGGTGGGATCCAAGTCGAACAGTAATTTGTTTAATTAAAAAGAAATGTGACGTTGGATTTTATCAAGGATTCTTCACGTTATTAGGTATGCTGTTTGCTGCTGTATAACGGAAGTTATTAATTAACTTGCCATATGAAATATGATATATAAGAATTTTATGTATGATATTTATTAATAAAAAATTAAATATATAAGCAATTAATAAGCTACAAGGCTACAGTTGATACGTCGATTCCTTAGCGGCATATCTCCAATCGCCTTGACACGTTGTCGCGAACGCCTTTAGAGGCTACAGAACAATACCACATTCACTTTAGGCAACAGCTCATAATATAAAATGTTTAAAAAAAACTACTTTGAAGCGTTTACAATGAATTGCATTTAGTACTTAATTGTAACCTGGACATCCATACCACATCGTTGTGGGCAGACAATATTTATCGTACTATACGGAAAAGTAGTTTTAACCGGTAAGATTACAGCATAATTCTTTCTGGTGTTACATCTCATATATGATTTCCTAATAAAAAGAAAAAAAAGGATATACACATTACCTATATATATATATATATATATATATATATACACATACATTATTCCATATATCACGTATAAAAAAAATATTTATGAGTAATTTTATTGAATCGTACGTTTTACAAGATATATTCAGTACTCGGTTTGGTGACGAGCTTATATGAAAGTAATAATATTTAGGTTAAAAATAGATAAAAAAAAATTGTGTGCTTTCCGGTGGGTGGTAAACATTCAGGATATTACATCTGTTCCCAGGCAGAAGGGGCGAGCACTATCGACGCGATGTCCGGCCGCGCAACGCCAACGCGGCGAGCTGATAACACGCGATAAGGGCCGAAAACGGAGGGCATAGTTGCAGTTCATGAGGTCAGACAATGCAATTACCGACTAGAATCGAGGATGCAACGTATTCCGCGACTCCGATTCATCCGGCAACGGCAACACTGGAAGCTCTATATAAGAGCTCCATTTATACGGAATCATGACAAGATAGCAACATTTTAATACATTAACTTAAATAATTATATATGTTATATTTATTAGTAGGATATAAATCATTTTCAATATGATTCCTCTGGTTTTTTTTTATTCGAGAAATCGTCGAGACAAAGGAGACCTACACCTTATTTTAAGTGATACTTCTACCAATAACAACGCGGCGCTAGTTAGGATATACTGCACCACGTTTCACTCGTCGCCTGAGACATAGGATGTTACCCTAGCAACCTAGTACTCTAGTAATAACACTAGGTACAGCGCCCTTCAAACCCGAACATAGTAATGCAACCACCGCAGCGCTAAACAGAAGTGTGCAATCATGGGGGTCGCTGTAGCTAGTGTAATTACTGAGGTAACAAGACTCGACATATTCTAACTAACATACCACGTTGTTATTGTTTTTTTTATATTGATGTTTGCCCTGCACTTTTATTGACAACCATTACGGGATCATCGGACTTAGCGGATACCAGATCAGAGAGCCTGGGCCTCGTAAAAAGCTTTCAAATCGCATAGAGAGCAAAGGAAAGGGATAGCCCTTTCCCCCGAGCATAGGCTCGGGTTTTCCCTACATGATCGAAATCAAAAATGAGGAGATCAGCAGGAGAACTAAGTTCACCGACAATGGCTCAAATGGCAATGGGCACGACAAATCGCACGAAGGACCGACGGCCGATGGGGCACTAAGGTCCTCGAATGGCGACAGCGTACCGGAAGACAGTGTTGGCAGGCCCCCCAGCAGGTAGTCCGACGATCTGGTGAAGGTTACGGGTAGCAGCTGGATGCCGACAGGGCAGGATCGATTGATATGGATATCTTTGGGAGAGGCCTATGTCCAACAGTGGACGTCTATCGGCTGATAATGACGAAAATATTTGTCAAAATATATGTTTTAATGAAATAAACAGGTGAAAAGGACGCGTCGAGTCATATTATTATCTTAAAGCCGAGCGGCGCCATAGCGTGCACATTCACGAACACGAGGGTGCTTGATTGGATTTCCACCCTTTGTATATAATCGCATAAACGTGACACGTCAAGGCCACGAGGATTACACGAGGAAGGAGGATCAAAGCTGTAAAAAGAGTTATCAAATAATTATTTAAATACACTATGGAGGTAATAAACAGAAAGAAACAGAGATGAATTGCCGGAGATCGCCTAGGTAGGTACGTCTGCAGCTCCTATTTTTGCCGCCAAACAGAAGTGTGCAAGCATTACTATGTTCCGGTTCAAAGGGTGCTGTACCTTAGAGTAATGACCGAGGTAACGAGGCTTAACATATGTCACAAGGCGAAGAGCGCAATCTACTGCTGTGAATACCATTCTAACTAGAGCCATGTTGTTATGCGCAGGTGTGTCACTTACCATCAGGTGAACGACCCGCTCATCTCGTTGAAAATAAAAAAGTTGGAAATTGTTTAATTGATTGTAATTTTTTTTATAATATATTTATTTAACATCAGAGTTTTTATATCTTTATGCGAATAGTGTCATCGCTACATATAAAGAGACGAAGCATAAGAAGTATACATTAAAACTCGTTCTCATCTCATTCTCTCACAACCTTAAAGTATATACGTTCTTAGCAGTCTCTTTTCCGTTACACCTTTTCGTTTCAATAAATCCAATCGTTTGTAAAAAAAAATTAAGTCAAAACAAACAACTAGTAGAAAAATATTTTACTTGTATCGAATGGTTATATTAAGTTAAGTATATATCGACTGCTTGCCTGTGTTCAGCAGTGATCGGCTGATGATGATGATACATCGACTGGCGAAATCTAGATACAATCATGTATAATTGTAAACTTTGATATTTTTTTAGTATCCGGGCACACTGTAAAGCAATCAAATCAGACCGATTGGCCTTATCAGTAAATAAAGTTAACCGAGACGGTTAGATAAGATGTTATCCGGTATCTGCACCATATGGGACACTCCCCTCTGGCTGTGAGTCATAACTATTTGTAATATCTTCGTATTTTGTTGCAGCTTAAGCGAAAGCTCTTTTTCCTTCAATTTGTTCCAATTCGTTTCCATCAATATTTTACTAATTACGACGGACATTAAATTAGACAGGCTGTCGTCTACGACCCTTAAGCAATTCAAGTAAATTAAGATCAAAAACAAACTGTAATTTTGCTTACTTTCATGAGGGTGTCTCCCCGTGTAGACATCGGTTTAGAATATCTATCGTAAAAGGTGACGTTTCCCCTGAGACCGTTACAAGCCCACTACGAACTCCAAACTTAGGGAATACAGCAAATTCGCGGAGGTAATTTGGAGAGGTACAGCACCATACAACAACACACTAAAATTACCATTACATCAGGAGGCTTTTGACCAGCTAAGATGAAAGTAATCACCAAAACTGTAACTTCTGTCACCAAATATCAATGCAGTTCAATCTGAAGGTAGTTGTAACTCCACAAGAACCTTGGCACCTGAAACTAGCTCCAATTGTATGCTATAGAATCTAGTCTTGTCTCTACAAAGTTTTTTTTTTCGTATTATTTTATTGAACAAAAATTTGGAGGTATGTTATAAAAAAAATATAACAACCCCGCTCTTTTTATGTTATAACCTTTCGACCACAAAATCAATACTGACGCATTCGCGAGGGGCTGCAAGTGATGGAGATCGGTGCAGGGATACGGTACCGCGTTAAATGCATTGGGTGTTCGTTCGACTGGAGAGAACCAAGTCAGAGGACTACGCTCCAAATTAAATTACTTGATATTTAACGCAAGTGCAGGGTAGTAGTAAGAGTATCAGGGATGCACGTTAGCGGAACTAGAAACAATAACTAAACAGAAAAATCTATATAATGTTGATACATAATATATACAACTAATGCGACGGTGTGGATATGTTCAAAAAAATAGTGAATCCGGCTGTCACTAGGTTAGTGTATCTTACTACCACAGATCATATCCCCACTTAACAGCAGGTGGAATTGTGATCAAGCGTTAACCTTGTCAACTTAAAACAAAACGAGACACTGCATTTTCCGACCGATGATCACGATCAGTTATTAAAGACTGATACGATTAAGAATTAATACAAGATTTATGAATACATGAGATGAAGATGAGTACGTAAGATAATTCTAGGTATATAAAAATATAAATAAACTTGTCAATCTGAATATTGGATATATTAATCAATATTCTAGGATCAATATATAGGACTTAATTTTGGTGACACACTTTTATTACAGATCTTCAAAGTATTCTACAACTGACCGTCCAAGTTCAATTCGAAGATGGTTCTGAAATATAATGCTGATGAATTACAGGTTTACACACTTTCTTATTACTGTATATCATCCTAGCTTCAGACTTGATACTACAATACATTATATGTAATTCGCATTCCCGATTAACTTTCGCTCCCTTTCTGAATACTCCGATTGTAACAAAATGACGTCACAGTCCAAGATCAGGGATTAAATAGAGCATCGCCATTTGTTACTTGTAAGTAGCAACACCTTACCTACGGTAAGTAAATTAAGATTACTCTATCTGAAACCGATATATAATATACTCGTTTTGATACGGGTTTAAAAAACAATCAAAACAATATTAAGGTGACGGCGTTTTCTGAAGTGGCAGTATATCACAGTGATATAGGATAACTTCGCGCCCTTCAGCTAAGTGCAGAGAGCTGAATGAGTACATTAACCCAGTTTAGAGCTCGTTAGTTAGTCGTTAGTGTCGGAGACTGCGCGCCGCTATCTCCGACGTCTGAAGTGGTCGTACGGGAACTCCACCAACGCCTTACCAACCCTTTGATGAAACTTATCGCGTGCCAACGCTATAGGAAGAAGGCAATATAAGATAAGGGCGACCTGATAATAACAGTATGAAACGTAAGGAAAACTTGGTAGGCTTTTCTGAAATACAAATCTATATAGGAAAAAATATAAATATAGCACTCATATAGTACATAGAGACAATCTCATTTATTTAAACAAATAACATAAAATAGTCATACCTCGGAAAAATATATTTTTAAAGCTAATTTCATTTTGTGTGCAGAAAGATATAAAAAAAAACTAATGGCGCGAAAACAAATGAATCAATAAGTACAAAACTCGAATACACGAGCTTTAATTTGAAACACATTTGTATTTGGAACATCTAACCAAACGCCAGATTATTTGAAATTAATGTGGCCAGTTCGACAAAACGCCAATTACATTTGTAAAGACTAATATAATGTGAGATAAAGTTTAAAATTATTTATTTGAGCCAAAAGTGCTTTTTAATATAAAATTTTCCCTTTTTTGATTTTCGTTTTTAAATTCCAAACAGTTTAATATTATAAAATTAAAAATTAACTTAATTAAGTTTAAGCATTTGGAAACTTTTATAGATTGAATAATATATTCGTTATTATCTATTATATATCGTTATTTGCAAAAAAACCTTAATTACCGTAACAGGTGAATAGCAGCCGCTACGGACTGATTATAAAAACAAGCCGAATCGAGCAGTCCATGAACCGGAAAATTCATCAGCAAAGGAAAGAAAAAAAGCAATAAGAAACTCGGACTCACAGCTGGAAATGAGCAATAATGGCGGACACCCAAGTTGTGGGGCCCAAGTGATTTATGTGCTAGATATTTGTTAACCCTCGCCACGTATCGGGGGGTTTGATTCCTGAGCGTGCTAGAATATTACCATCGTATCCCCAATACTTACTGTGCTAGGGTAGATGTGTGAAAATTTACGACGCCATTCATAATATATTTTACGAAAAGAGAATATACATAAAATAAAATATATAGTAATAGCTCGCTGGCCTAATGGTTAGAGCGTGCGGCTTTCATTCCGAAGGTCGCGGGTTCGAATCATGGCATGTAACGATGACTTTAATATTTAAGTTATGTACATTTTGTGAACTTCAGTAACAACAGCGAAATACAAACGGTGAAGGAAAACATCGCGAGGAAACCTGCACACTGAAATTATCTTTGTGTGTGTGTGGTGGCCCCAGTAAAGTAGGCAGCAAGCTCGCCCCCTGTTACATGGGACCTAATCTGACTACATCTGACGAAAAGTGGGTGTTTATTCGCCTCTGTCTACTCCTACTGGGAAAAAAGGCATGATAATATTAAAAAAAAATTAGGTTCATATAATACAAACTGTCAAAAGTAGCAGAGATATAATCAAAAATTTTAGATGAAAAATCTAAACATAAGGCAACATGTGCAATAAAAATCCTCCCTAAAATAATATAATTTATGTTATCATTAACGAGTCAGGGTTATAAATTTTTATAATAGAGATTTTAGGGTGTTTTTATTCCAATATAAAAATCCTGAATTAAAAATTCAAAAGGTACTACTGTTTCTTACATGAAGAGTGATCTATGGGATCTAACACGGAGCCTCGCCGATATCGCCGCGTAACGGGAATCCATTACTACTTCCTTCCTCTCCTGTTTGGCGTGTCAAACTCTTCACGTGAAGAAAGATGTCTTTTAAAGCACCATTCGTTTTACTTACATTTACTACATAGTAAAGAGATATTTTATTACGAAATTTTGTTACCAGCTTACGCTCGTGTGGAATACGAGTAGAGTATAAGTAAGAAGTTAAATATTATACCAAATTACACAAATACCTGAAAATACCTTCACTGTAATACTTAATATTAGTTACATAAAGTTTTAGAAAGAAATCTAGCTTTTTTGCTGATCTTCGACCAAAATAAATCGACGATTGGATACATATACGAAATGAATATATTCGGTAAGCATTAAAAATTTTGTGATGACTACTTTACATTTTTTTTTTACTCCACGAACAGACGAGGTAACTAAGTAACCCCTTTTAAAAAAAATTACATAGGATAGCATATAAGCTTTAGAATTGAAGGTCTGTTTCGGGATTTCGAACATATATACATTACAAAAGCTCTCCATAACCTTAACACAGTAATCTTTACTGACCACAGCTTGATCGTAGATATTAAAATTACAGTAGTAACTACAGTCAGTCAGTGTCATTATTATCATCATCATTTTAACCGATGGACGTCCACTGCTGGACACAGATCTCTCAGTCAATCAGTGTGTTTGATGGGAAATATTAATAGCAATATAATAACATTATTATGTCAATGGATCTCTGGATATTTCCTATATATATAGGAATAATCCAGAGCCCCATTGACCCATCACGAGATCTCCAAAACTGTTGAACGTAAACACTCAAAATTTGGAAGAGATATTGCTTCTCCTATTCAGAGGTCAGCTAAGAATATACTTTACAAAACTCCTTGCCAAATGGGGTTGCGAGGGTGTTACAACCAGGAAAGCAGCCGAGGAACAGCTGGTACAAGTATTACTCTGAAACTTTTTGTACATATGCTCAAGGAAGTGCTATTATATACGATATTATATAAAGTAATAATAATTTTACATACATCCCTTACGTTAGGCTTCATAAATTTTGCCATTTTAATGATATTATCTAACAAAATAACAGTATGAGTACCTATTATAAAATGGGTGTGCGCGATGTGCGAGGCTTTTAAACGAATTACACACCCACGCAGACATCTGCTGCAGTAGTTTATTAACCTAATTACAATTCCATGTAATGTAGTAGAATATTACGTATTTATAATTTACACTAGACTTACAGACGTTACAGTATTACGAGTATATACACCAGTCCAAAAAAACCTTAGTTCAATAAGTCATCATCATGAGCCGATAAACGTCCACTGCTGGATATAGGTCTCCCCCAAAAATTCCCACACGATCGAGTAGGGATTTATATCGGGTGGATTTAGGCCATTACCTATCACGCTGGCCCAATGCGTAATGGCGGGAGCCAGAGCCTCGTTTGTTGATTAGCAGGGGGCACCACAAGCAGGCGAGATTGACTAGCATCCCTTGAGTTGTTGAACGGGAACCTTTATATCTCTAAGTAATTATATAAAAATAATTCCGATGGTAGGTCTCTGTTGCCGGAGACCGTCTAGGTAGGTTACGGTAACGAGACAAGGAGATCTTACGTCTCAGACGACGAGTGCAATGTATAACATCCCAACCAGCGCCGCAAAGTTACAGTCAAGCGTATCGCTTACCATCAGTTGAACGTCTCGCTTGCCTCGACGCTTAACCGAAAAAAAATAATCTAGATGATTATATGTAAATACTACGTAAAGAAAACAGCGTGACATTTACTTAATTACATAAGAAGTTCACTTATTTAAGTCAAGGCTATGTTTGATAATGTATTACCATATTTTTCTAATTATTCAAGTAGTAAAGGCACTCATTCAATTACCTGACTAATGAACATGAAATATTTTATAAATTCCGAAATACGTTAAGGCATTTCAGTATGTACTTCGTATGCTGAATAATCATAAATATATAAGTATACTTAGGAGATATCCAGATTCACTGACTCATCACGAGATCTCCGAAAGGAGCTATATATTAAAAATTTGGAACAGATATTGTTTCTGCTATTTAGAGATCAGCTAAGAATGGATTGTAGAAAATTCCTTCACCTAAAGTAGATGCAGGCTTGTCAATAACGAGAGGGGGTCCTAGAAAAGCGGACGGGGAACAGCTCGTAATATATGTTATTTTATCCTATTACGAAATAAATATGTTTTATACAAACTGCAGTCCAGCCCAATCATGGTACGACTGTGTGTATTTTAGGGAAAAAAACCATTTCGGTGTAAGATACCCGAACATCCGGGTAAACTGTATGATAACAAAACAATAACTTTATTATAACAACAAAGATAACTAACAGGCAAACACTGGTTAAACGTTTTCAAGTTATAGTAACTCGAGCTCTTGTATTACATTAAGTTTTAACGGATTACTCATAACAATAGATACACGTCAAGACAAAGACTTGACATAGCCTTAAGTCACTTAAGTTACACTGAGCACTACTGGAAACATATACACAAGTTCCCAAGCTTACTCAGATTCTAAAGTTCCTAAGATTTCTGTTACTCAAGATGCTGCTTATTTGTATACCTAAGTATTTATCCGTTTATTTTCTTCCTACATCCACCCTTATTTTACTGTCCAACTCTTCATCCTTTCCCCTATTCAACGCATCCTAATTAAGAGTAAGCTCCTCTCTCCTTTTAAGATGTTGCCCATAAGAGCGTGAAACTTTATAACAACATGACGTTAGTTAGGATAAAATACACTGCACCACATTGTTCTTGTTACGTTAAGACATAAGTTGTTTTGTCTCGTTGTCTATGTTATTTCACTAGCTACAACGACTTTCAAACCAGAACACAGTAATGTTTGCACACTACAGCTTCTCTCCGGAACCATCTAGCCTCCAGCAAGAGTTTTCATATATCTAAATTTATGACGGCTAGCATTCGGCGTAGGTTCCTAGAAATTATTAGTTGTTGATGTTTTCCTTCGTATATATAGTTATAAAGTGAATTGTAAAAGAAAAAATGAAAAATGGACTATGAGAATACGAGAGACGTGAATTAAAGAAATAAAAATCATCATAATGTGTGATTTTATAAAAGCCTCTTTTAAATAGGTTACGCGTTGTAGGACGTCGCCCCTGATGTAGAGCGAAGACCCAAGCCAGTTTACTGGGACACATTCATGTCAGCATTCACCAACATATATAAATATACAACCGCATAATAATTTCATTTCTGTTTAATACGGATATTAACGTACTACTGGATTAATCGCAAGTAGAACAAAACTTTTTTTCTTGTACGAAACTTGCCAAAAAAGGAAATTAGTTTCAAGCACCCCTAACCTCACAATTACGGCTTCCTTACAATATTCTAAAAACGTGTTTTTACCAAGAAATCCGGTCCCTTTTCTTCCTGTTGTAACAGACCGTCAACCTAATAAAACTGTAATAATCTTTTTTATATTGAAAAAAAATTATTAATTATCTTGGTTTCCTTTCAAGACAATCTTAAACAATTATCGAATTCATCTTATAATTGACCAGGAGTTTATAAAGAACAGTCAACTAAAGCACTATTTAATGTTATATACGTCATCATTATATCAACCGATGGATGTCCACAGCCGGACATAGGTACCTTATAAGGTAATTCCATTTGAGGATTGTCATATACCTTCGTTCATTTCATGAGCCTTTATCGTAACTTCACGATTAGGCGCCTTGTTTTACGAGTGCTGTCATATAGGTTTAATTAAGTTGTGTCAGATATTAAAACTATTTCAGCTCCAACTCATTAAAATTAATTTTAATCACCTCTTGAATAATAAGTATTTTGCATATTATTTAATTGTTCGATAGTAATACGATAATTTATATTTAAATATAGAAAATTTCTCAAATTTTAAAAGTACCGCCATTACAAGAAAGATATGGTTTTGAACTTTTCCAAAAAGGGTTCTTTTATTAGTTTCCAAGATTGATCTTGAAGCGCAAAATTTCCGAAAAATGTACTCCCAGTGGGTGATGAAAGAAATGATTAATCAATATAAAAGAATAGACTGGACTGATTCACCGTCATATGAAAAGAATGCTGAACTTCAGTTTGCAAAAAGCACCACATGATGATAAGAATACAAATTATAATTATGCAACTTAGAAAATAATATAACTTGAGTATTTATTACACTGTTACCAACTTTGCATGATTCCTCATGCAAGTAGTAAGACATTGGAAAGAAATATGTAAAGCAAAAAAATTTGAAGGATTACTGATGAAAACCATTATCATTATAAAAATATTTAATAAACTTTTGGGAATGTTTAGGTGCAACGGTGGAGGTCATGATGAGGAAAAAAAGAAAAAAAATTGAAAATGGTTAATTCTAATTGCAAACAAGAGAGGACAGTATTAAAAAACCTATTTTTAAATACCTACATTACATAATTTAAGATAGATGATCTAGAATTTCTTAAAGCTAAACCATTTTTATTCACCACTCATCATTAAGAAGTGAACTGTTTTACGATCAAACTTAAACATAATGATTGATACTTTATTCATGTACCCACAGGGTCTAATATAAAAAATTAAAAGTATATGATCTATTAAAAGTTACATACATTTAACTTACCATACCCACACTAATCAGAACAATTTGTGCGATATACTAAAAATTTTATAAATAAAAAACTTAGGTAAATGTAACAAATAGCAATGCATAAATTTACTGACTGAATAAAGGGTACAATTTTTCATTGGTTTCATGCAAGTAAAAATGAATAAAAATATCTTTGCAATATGGTTTTAACACAGGTATCAAATTTCTATTAGGAACTGTGATTATATTAATTAATTATGGAGTGAATGTATGGACAAAAAATACAATAGAAAGTCAATAAACCTTAAACAATTTTCTGTTTCCTAATATTTAAGTTTTTATTTGGTCATAGTAATGTTTTAAGTAATATAAATAATAATTATGATCATGATATATTATTATTAAATTAGCCTACTGGAACTATTTTTAAAAGCGCAAAAAATTGTTATGGAAAAATTATCTTTTACTGTATAGACTCTAGATAAATATTAAGAATATTTTGTATAAGAAAAACACTTGAGATGATGGTAGCAAAGGTATTTTACCCAACTATAAAAATCACCCTATGAGAATATCATGTGCAATTTTATTACTACTAGGTTACACTAGATTTCACTTGTTGCAGAGAAACTGGAGTACAGTATGTTATGAAAAATATCAGATTTTAATATAAGAAACTTTAATATCATATAAGCATCTTACCCAAACAACTTATGAGCAGGTCTTATGAATTAGAATCTACTAATGTAATGAATATATTGAGTGACTAATTCACCTAACTTTCACCCCTAATCCCTATGCTTACTCGTAGGGCGGTTCACTCTAGTATTGCGTGTACAATCCCACCCGCATATGTATATAAAGGAATTAATTTTTAAATTATGATTAATGGCTATTCTTGAATTAAAATATAATAAATTATTGACGAAAGAACGATATAAAATTAAGAACATAATTACTTACCTCAAAGTCACTAGTGAAAATAAATAAGCAACGAAACAACTTAGGCCGGAGACAAATCCTTGCACAACCACTGAACTCGAAATTTATTGTAAAAAAAGTATACAAACACAGCTCGTTTACTTGTTATTGAGTGATATATTAATGTAATATTCTGTCACGAAAAAATGTTATTAAAACTATGGTTAAAATCAGTCATGAAAGAGAAAAATTGTAGCATTTCTCTATCTGAACATCCAGACACAGCTGACGCAACCTCCACTTGAAAAATCTTTATAAAACTGAAAAATGTCATAGGAGGCGCCACAATAGCAATTTTGTATTGCGCAAGCGCTGTCAAAAAGTTATTACAATTTAAATAACAACAAATAAATGATGAGTTATTCATCTTAATATATAAGTCAAGATGTAAAAATAATCGTAATTAAATGTTCAATTTTATTTAATCACTGTTAAAAATTCCGAAATCGATAGTACAAAAAAAAGGTAAGTACAAAAGTAATCACTAGATATTTATTTTTTAAGCTACTTTATAATATAATTTTAATTCACATATTTATCTTACAAATTACATAGAAACCTGAATTTTTATTTCTAATCCCATTTCTCGCTTGAAATACTTATAATCTATATTTACAAATGACATTTCGTTGATAAACATTGAGATTTATGACTGAGCATTAGATTTTAAAACAGTTTCTTTAAAATGTTAGAATCAGTGAAGTCTGTTATATTAGTTTTGTCCGGGAAAGGAGGCGTTGGGAAATCCACAGTGAGCACACAGTTAGCTCTAACTCTTAAAGAAAAAGGATTTACGGTTAGATTTATAATGTCAATATACCTATGCAAGAAAGATTCACTTTGTGATGTCTCTTTTAGCAGTTCTAAAAAGTTGTTGTATCGCCTACATCTGCCGCCAAGCAGTGGTTATCTGTTGTTATAGTAATATATATTTGTCGTTAATTCATTTCAGGTTGGGCTACTAGATGTAGATCTCTGTGGTCCAAGTGTGCCACATATTTTAAATATTGAAACAGAAAGTATTCATCAAGGTGCAGATGGCTGGATACCAGTTTATATTGATAAAGAACAAAAGTTAGGTGTTATGTCCATTGGCTTTCTTTTAAAATCACGTAATGATGCTGTTATTTGGAGAGGACCTAAGAAGACAGCAATGATTAAGCAGTTCCTGGAAGATGTGTGTTGGCAAGACTTAGATTTTTTAATTATTGATACCCCACCAGGTAAGTAGTTTAATTTTTATCTGCAGTGGCATTAACAATATTTTGCCTCAGTTTCAACCAAAGTTAAGTCACAATAGCTGATAGTGGTGAAATACGCTAGACCAGAATAATCAGACTTTCAAGTGCAGAGGTGTGCACAGATATGTTGGGTAAGGTGTGCACACTGTACCTAAAACCTCTGTTTATTCATAGTTAAAATGAAACTAACCAATTTTGTTATGGTTTAATTGTATGCTTTTTTGAGTGAATTGAAAGATTAGTAATTAGAAAGGTTTAGTAAGGCTGCTAATAGTCAACTACTTTAATCTAATAATGCTATTATGGTGGTAAGGTTTAATTACCCTAGTATCATCTAAAGACATGTGATCACCGAATTACATCAAGAATTATAGTGGTTAGTCACGAACATCATGGTGGCAGTTAAAGTATTCCATTTTAATACAAGGATTGGAGGATTTATATATGATACATAAAATTTATAAATGTGGTATATATCTTCTTCTTCTTCTTTCTCCTGCCCTGGTCCCACTTTATGTTGGGTCGGCACAACATGTTCTTCATTACCGAACATGTTGTAAATAGTTTTGGCTAAACTTTTTATGACCGGCCGCCTGCCTGACATCAACCCTCTTTTGGTAATACTTATGAACCGATAAATCTGTGCAAGTACTTTACAAATTTGCCCTCTGTGTCTAAACACGTGAAATTAAGGTCAAGTCGTGGTTTTGATTCCCACCGAGCTTGAGCTTTCGGTGAAGAAAAACATCGTGAGGAAACAATCATTATCAAAGAACAGCATTCGTGAATATTTGAAAAGTGACTTTCACTTGGCCAGCGGGGTGCATAAATGGCGTTGTGAGAAAAGACCGAGTTCCAGTTTCCGAGTGTGCCGTTTTTATTCTCATCAAGCGGAAAAGGTTCCATAGACATTTTCGCTGAAGGGGAAAGCCTGATTAATTCACGTCCACTGACACGTTAGCGTCAGTCCTAATGAAGACGGCGTTATCATGCTTTTCCATTTCATATTAAGCTTGTCTTCGCCTTACTCCCTGCTCTCCCACGTCGATGACGCCCACTTGACCCGCAGGCTAAGGAGGAGGCGACGCTTCCGTTTATCAGACTATTTTCGACCGACCTTGATACCTCTCCAGTCCCAACGAAACAGTTAAGGTAGGCGATTTAATTCTAATTACTGACGACAACCTCCCGTGTAGTCGTCTGACCACAATGGCGCATCGCGCGAACATTTCTGGGCAAGGACGGTATAGATAGAGTAGTCAAAGTCGCTACCACGACCGGAACACTATTTCCATAGGCTAGGTTTTATACCAAATTGTTTATTCTAGGTTTTTATGTACATTATTTGTTTTGATGTTTCTTAATTAATGTGGTATATATGTTACTTAAAACTGTAAGGAACATTTGTTTGAATTATTTATGTGTATTTATGTATTTTATTATGATATAATATTATTCCAGGGACTTCTGATGAGCACATAACAGTAATGGAAAATCTTCGTCATGTGCCCCACTGCTCAGCCATCATAGTGACAACACCTCAAGAAGTTGCAATTGAAGATGTAAGAAAAGAGATTACATTTTGTAAAAAAACTGGAATAGCAATTTTAGGTATCATCGAGAATATGAGTGGGTAAGTTTAAGTTGGCATAAATGTATAATTTTTTCTGTAATTGGTAAGCTTTTACTTTGAGAGAAATATTCTAGATATAGAATATGAAACCAATTCTTCAAAACTGATGTCCTTATTATGCAGAATAAAAAAAGGTAATACTAATTTTTATTAATGGAAAACAAATTAAAGAAGACTTATTAAGATCCTGCAATTTGCCACAGTTTATTTTAACTGCACTCCAAAAGGTTGCAAACTACTACTTTTGTTCAGGAAATATGTGCTGCTGTTAAAGCGATCTAGACAAGTTCCAGATATATAGACCTATAATTACATTATCAACATTTTTCAAATAAAATGTTCCAGGTTCCAATGTCCAACCTGCAATGAGTGTACAAACATTTTCTCAAGTGGTGGCGGCATGTCTCTCTCTGAAATAGCAAAGGTTCAATTCTTGGGATGTTTACCGATAGACCCCCGAGTTGGTAAACTTGCAGGACATGGTCTGGCAGCAGTCACGGAGTTCCCAGATTCAAACACCAGCAAAGTTTTTAATCACCTTGTGTGCGTTCTTTCAGATTTAATACAGAACGGTTCATGAGAATTGTAATATTGATGATCATGGTTTGTTGTTACTATATAGTTGTTAGGAATCTAAGTGATCAGCATAATTTAATTGGATTAAGTATTACAATACTATATAAGGAAAGTAATTTATAGAAAGTAATAAATTATAAAATATAAGTTTTTGAATATTTACCCCTCGAAATCAAATAAAAAGGTCACTTTTGCTGGAGATAATCAAGGTAGGTACCACCATTAAGCTTATTTCTGCCGACAAACAGTAATTTGCAAGCAAAACTGTATCCGGTTTAAACAGCACTGTAGTTAGTGACTCTCAACAGATGGATATCCTTTGCTGAATGTAGGCTAAATGCTAAGAGGACAGAAGAAATATAAAGACTAAGCTGGAGTTTAGTAAAATATTGGCACTATTAACACAATTTTATGGGTGGTGGGTCACCTTTATCGAAAATCGTCTAGTTAGATACTACCGTAGTGCCTATTGCAGCCTCCAAACAGTAGTGTGCAAACATTACTGTGGTCCGGTTTGAAGGGCACTGTATATAATGAAATTACTGAGGTAATAACACTCAACGTATGTGTCAAGCGACAAGCGCTATATGGTGCAGTACATATGGATATACCCTACCTAGGGCCACGTTGTTATGGAGGGGCGTATCACTCACCATCAGGTGAACATCTCTTACGCCTCGACGCTTAATTGTAATAAAAATATCAAAGTATTTATTTAATTACACAATGTTAATATTTTTATATTCCTAAATCCAGCTGTGGACATCCATCAGTTGAAATAATGTGGACGAATACTTTTTTTAAAATACTGAATTATATTGGGTGTTAGGAGACTGCTTTCGAAAACGAAGACCGACGATAGTACTAATGACACCTTTCATGATGGGACGGAAAAACAATACGATCCGGATTAAAAAAAAATCTTATATGTTTAAAACATTTTATTAGCATTATTATTTACGCTCCATCATGTTAGTACAGCTAAATGAAACGATAGTTTCATAAAAGCAATGAAACATAAAATCAAAAACGCGTGGTCAACGAACGCCCGGGCAATCTAAATCTAAATGTTCTGTTATCAGAGAGTCCGTGTTGGGAGTTTTAAAAAAAGGATTTAAGAATTTTTTAACACTTTATTCAATTACTTTTGGATATAACACAATTATACTTAGATATAGCACGATTATGTAAGAGCGAGTTCTCTGGATGATGGTTGGGACCGGACTGACTTGTCCCCGCGAATACAATGCCAGGCCCTGGTTTAGAGGGCTTGGTTAGCATTTTCGTCAGCATAATCCCCTTTTAGTTATATATATAACAGTTCGCAATTTAAATATTCTGTGGCCTTATGAAATAAGATTCAAATTGTAACCAAATACATGTCGAGCTCCAGCCGCGCGCGTGCGTTCGTTGATCCGAGCATCAGCTGTTTTTGATTTTGTGTTTCATTGCTGGTTTTTTTTTTACTAAAGTAATATATTTGTTATGAAACTATCGTTTCATTTAGCTGTACTAACATGCAGCCTAAATAATGCTAATAAAACGTTTTAAAAATATGACTTTTTTTTTAATCATGGTCGATTTTTTTGTCCGTCCCATCATCAAAGCTGTCATTAGTACTATCGTCGGTGTTCGTTTACAGAAGCGGTCTCCTAACACACAGTGTTTGAAACGTTTACTGGTGTCAAGTCTCTGTTGCCGAAGACGGTCTAAGTACCAACATAGCACCTATTACAACCGACATAGAGACTACTATCTTCTCCGTTCATACACGAACATGGTAATGATTGCACTGCTGTGCATATGCGGATATGGGGTGATGTAACTAAAAAAATTACTGGGATAGGAAGACTCAACTTCTTATATCTCAAGATGAGCACAAGGTACTGTATACATAATATATATTGAATAAAAAAAAACGTAAATAAAACAACATTATCACTCACAACATTTATTTGACTTACAAATGACATTTAAAAAGCGGAAATATGTATATCATTGTAAAGAATGGCGTAAATTTATTATAAAAAAAATCTTTTTCAAAATATTGGTATATCAATTAGATCTGATAACGTCATTGTTTTAAATTTTTTATATAAAATATAATGATTTTTTATTATTCATTAAATCTTTAGCTGCATATTCCTAGGCACATATTAAGTAAAATCTATTTCCAAGGCCGTGTGTGATGTGATGTAGTGTATAGTAAATACATTATATCAAAAAATACATCTATACTATTTCTTCATTATTTTTATATTTCACCAAGCGATGATTATTATATTTACCAAAAAATATAGTATATTTTAAAAATTTACGTTATTTCGAATGAGACTTGCGATGATAGGCTACATAGAATACTATACCTTTTTTTTTTTGTTTTTTTTTTTTTTTGCCTCTAAATTGCATATCTAGTCCATACCATATTTAAACAATTATAACTAATAAAAACCATTTTATACCGTAGTAATAAAAAAGATAAAATTATGATACACATTGATGAGAAGACCTAGATTTATAATAGAAAGCAATAGGCTAAAATAATCATGAAGGTCGTCCATATTCGCCATAGACAGCAAATTTTTGAAAAATTTGGATGATAGCTCCGCTAATCAATATTTATGATAATTATATGAAATTACTAATTTTTTATTTATACTTCTATGCACACTTTTTTAACTTTTTTTTTGTGTAAAGCGAGCACAGGCGCTGCTCTATTAATTTCTTAGTTTTTATTATATAATAAGCATGTCGAAATTCGCCTAATTAATATATATAAAATATATGTACGACAAAATACAAAAATTTTACTTATATATGAATACCGTAAGTATTTTTGATATTCTCTTATAAGCAAAAAGAAAATACAGCAAAGTAAACTATAGAACAGCAAGAAAACCTAAATACATATTTTTATTTACTTTTTCTATAATTATACATCCAAATTACTTAGCATTTATCTCCGCCTCCCTATTATCGAAAGATATTTGCAACATGATGTCTTTCTGCGTCTGATGATAGGACACCTAAGGCTTAAGAGGTGCTGATATCCGATTGGATGTCGTCGTTCAGCCACATGAACTGCCTGATCTCCTCCTCCGACGAAGGGCAGCAGTGGGGCGGTGCTTTCTCAAGGATTCTACGTAACTCCTGAAACATTTTTGTAATTAAATGACAATAAGATAAGCCTGTACATACAATGCTTAATAGATATAAATTCTTCAACCAGTGAGAGGTATACGTCAAAATAAGCACTGGAGTAAAGCCAAACGTCCTAATGATACTCGAGGAGTACCACGGATGGAGTTTTATATTGTCACCTTCATTGCGTTTCCGTTCCTCTGCGCGGCATCCAAATGGTTCACGACCGGAGCGGGGTATTCCTTGCCGATGATGCAGCCCGCGCGCTCCTGCACGTCAATTGGTGCTTTCCACGGCTCATATCTACCATATCAAATACAATTTTATATTAAGTAATATTCTTGAAGAGCCAAATTGTAAATACGAGCGCTTTATCACTGCAACCTATATCACCCGATTTTTCTACTTGATGGAGCGATGAGACGAGCGAGAGGTTCACTTGATGGTAAATGATACGCTCTGCCTATAACGACGTGGTGCTGATGATGTACACACCACCATACGTCGCTTTGATATCAAGTCTCGTTACCCTAGTAATTTCATTGGTTATAGCTCCATTGCGTATAATAAAAAAAAACTCACATGTACTCGTTGGGCATGCGCGCCAGCTCGGGCACGTAGCGACGCACGTACTCGCCACTGGGCTCGAGCCTCCGCCCCAGGCGCACGGGGCACGCGCAATCGCTCGAGTCCAGCAGCGCCTCGAACGCACTCGAAGACACCCACATCCAATTACCAGCGCACACAGACCTGCGGGAAAGAAACAGGAGTTAAAAAAGGATTTATTTTTTTTGATACACCTATGCATTGCGGCAATGAGTAGCCAATAGACGGTAAGCGCCCCTTTCTGATTATTGACGTTTTTAAAACTTTGAGTATTAAATAGAAAAGTATTTAAATAATATCCTGTTAATTTCAACATTTAAATGCCTGCATGCTGCAGTTCCTACTTGTATTACTGGGGTCCGTGTTCAATTGTAGGGTCCCAAGTTGTGGAACTGTTCGAAAGACGCTTCCTGCTCAAGTTTATAATGAGACCGCCATTTTCAATTAATATTTTTTAAATTGAAATCTTTAGCGATCGCAAATAAAAAAAAATATCTTAAAAATTTATTATATAATTTTCTTTTATATTAAATCCTTTTATCCCAGCGGTCAGTAGAGATACAAATGGCGCACAATAAGTATGTTATGATAAAGTACAACTATACATTACCAGTCAGCGTCCAGAAGATACTTGAGGAAGTGGTTGAGACCGTATTCCCAAGAGATCCAGAGTGTACCCCGAGTGAGGAACGAGGCCACCGTGTTGCGGACGACGTGGTGCAGCCAGCCCTCCGTGCGCAGCTGCCTCATAGCTGCATCTATGAACGGAAAACCGGTGCGGCCTTCTATCCACCTGCATCAGACAGAACGAACTAGTTATTGCTCCATAACCATACAATCCGAAATACTCGCACCTACTAAAGAAGTGATGTGAAATTCTTCTTCCTCCTGCCCTTTTCCCAGCTATAAGGGGTCGGCAAAATATGTACTTCTCTTCCATATCCCTCTACCAGCGGTCATATCTGAATTCACACTCTTCTTACACATGTCATATTTCACACCACCCATCCACACTTTCCCCGGTCTTCCTCTACCCTTATAACAATCCACTTGAAAAAAATGATGTGAAATTAATTATTAATAATAATACAATAAGGCGACGATAGCTCAGTATGTAAGGCGATGAGAGGCACCACACATTTCGAAGGAGAACGAGTCAGATTCTCATTGAGCTTAAACTTGCAGTGAAAGTAAACATCGTTAGTAAATCTCTTCTTTAAACAACATTCATCACAACCAACAATCTGGACTTGGCCAACGTGGTGGATGAACAATTATCACTGTAATTTTCTTACAATGGAGATATTGAGCTGTATATTATAATACGAATCTTGTAAAGAGGTCGATGATAAATTACATTAAGACGAAAACATCAAGTTATAATAAATATATTTTATAATGGAAGCACACAGCTAACATGAACATTAGTCCACAACTGGACATGCACACCCAAACTTGGATTTTCGACTTAAATGCTTCCGTCTCAGAGAGCACCGTTTAATAGTTAATTAATAAAGATCTTAATGATTTTACTTAAATGAGTCAAATATTTAATATACAGGCAACCTTTTATTTAAAATTTATAAACTACGAGTACATCATCGTTAGATATTCATTGCCGGATACAAACCTACCCCAAAGAATCTATATATATATATATATATATATACATATACATACATATATATATATATATATATAGTCTGGCCATAAATACTGTTACATAAAAACTATTCTGTTTTTCAACTTTTTAATTATTTAGATAATTAAATACGTATATTATTTTAAACATTTCTTTCGAACTTACGCCATTTCACACATTTATTTCGTGTTCATTATCTAATTACAATATGGAATAGAGGGAGGCGGTTAAAGAAAATAGGATTGCAGTGATCGCCTTGCACGAAGTGGGCATGGAGCCGGTCAGGTCGCTCATATTCCAGACACTTCAAAAGCTTGCTATCAGCCGTATGTGCGTATATCGTACTATCAACAGATACAACAACACTTCCACTGTCCAGAAGAAGACCAGAAAAGATTGAGGCAGCGGCGTGCAGTTAGAATTACAAAGGCTGTTAATGCTGTTAAAGCCAGAATTCGTCGAAACCCCAATAGGAAGCAAATCAAAAAATCTAATCGCGCGAAATGAACATTACTCGCTAGGACTCTGTCGCGTATTATAAAACAAGACCTGAAGCTCGGTGCTCGGTGCTTATCGTCGCTATACAGGACATGCCCTAAATCAATCTTTACAATTACGGAGAGTGGATCGATCAAAACGCCTTCTGTCGCGATACGCGAGGGAAAGCAACAGAAATATCCTCTTTGCTGATGAAAAATTTTTCACGATTGAAGAACACTACAATAATACAAAGAAAAAACCTCGAAGTACTAAAGAAATTCGCAATAATAACATACCTTTTTAGTTCATCTCCCTCTGGATTCTTCCACGGTATATCAAGGCAGATGGGGTTCCCCGCCATTTGTCCGTAATTAGGGTTGTTTACGCTCATCGTGTAGAAGTACTCACGCCATATCAATTGGCCTGCAAGATAACGAGTCATGTGAACACTAGGTCTTTCAGCCCTGTAGTGTCGGATTGGTAAGCATAGGACTAAGGTAAGCCCTGCACGTCGTAGAAGGTGACTAGAAGCATGTAGGAGTTTCGCGGAACTTGAGGGTGCGGGTGGTGGTTCCTTATCATTCAACAAGCGAACTCGCGGTGGACAGCGTATGGCTTAGCGATGATGCCTAGGAGGGTTAGGCTCCTCCTCAGAGACGTGTAACACAAAGTGCAGAGGGGCACTGGTGCGTTCTGCAAGAGATCCCGGAGCCTCTCCAAATGCGAGGTAGTCAGTAAGAATCTCAGATAAGCCTGACATCTCCCCAGAAACATGGTGTCTTTGGAAGATTTCCCCCCCGAAACAAAGAAAAGGTATTATTAGATCTTTATTTTTTTATCATGAAGTATGCGGCGCAGTTTTTTTCTCTTCTTCTTTCTACTTCATCGGTCTCAGGACGATATAAAATGTTATCATTTATAATTCATTATACCCACCAACCAGCACTGGGCCAGCGTGGTGGGTTACGGCCTAATTCCGCTCAATGAACTCTCTCTCAATGAATAAATGAACGATGTGGAGATCATTCGAGGTTGCCCATGTCCAGCCGTGGACGTCTGTCGGCTGATCTACGATCTTATCACTACGTAATACTTTATATCAATTTTTTCTTTTTATTCGAGGATACAGAGAGGCGTGTAGGACGTTGACGTCATAGTATATAATGTGGACCACCCGTAACTATGTAAGTTAGTTACGATATAAACCCAGTACCACATTCTGCTGGGAGCCTTGCGGCAGAAGTTATTAAAATTCATTACCCCAGTACCTTCTCTATATGAAAAGCCCTTAAAACCGTACCTTAGCGAAGTTCGGCAACAGAAATAAGTGATACCTCCCAATTATAGCAACAGAGACCTACCACCTATGTATATATCTTATAAATACTACGTAATGTATAATATACCTGTTATAAACTGAGAACCAGACAGACGGCCTTGATGCACTTTTTGGAACAAGTCTTGAACGGCCCAATAGAACCTATCAATATAAAGAATAGTTTATAAAAAAAAAACTAAAATGTTTTTAAATTATGAATCTAGTTCATAGACAAAGGTGTTTTAGCACAATTTTTAGCGAAATATAATAGTTAATATATTTATTGGTATCGTTAAAAACTAAATACTTTTTCTTCTTACTCGCCTTTTAAAGTTATATTTTTTTTATATAATTCCTATAAACTATGTCTTTTTTCGTATTGTTAATACTTGACACATTTAAGGGGTTAGGGTGAATTGTTATCGAGGAATTGTCTATGGGCCGACTCTGTTGTGTGGTGAAGCAAAACATACTTGCGAACAGACAGGCAGCCGAAACGAAGCGCCGGACTCAGAGATATAGGTGGGCCGAGGAGGTCCGGATTGCCGTGCGAGGGTAGGTATGATCCTCTGAAAGTTTGTGATATTTATAGACATCACTTGTTCTTTATACAATGGTACAGTAAGTGCAATTGTTATAGTCCTCAATAATGATAAGTGATCGATAATATCCGGAAGCAAAAAAAATACACAGAAGAGGCACATATGAGATTCGCATTAAACTCTTAACTATATTTTTGTTAATGTCAGTGGTTAAAAAGAATGAATATGTAAGGAGATGCCTGACTTGCAGAATGTCTCGTATTCGACGTTAAGACGGTACTGCATCTGCTTCAAGGCTGCGCTCTCGCCTCCCACCCAGCGGATCATACGGATGTCCTCGTTCTCCAAAAACACATCCAAATGTTCGGGCTTGGGTACCTGTGATCAGTATATTTGTTATATTCATATGTAATAAAGTTTGCAGAGTACTTTTAGAAATGAAATAGGCGTTGCTATGGAAACTAGCTAAGACATCCTGCAACAGAAACCTATCAATAGCCAGACTATGTTGATAAAAGTAATTATTAGGTATAATATACAAATCTCACTTTATCAAAGACAGTAAACTCTCGGGAGAAGCTCTCCGGTAGCACGCCGAAGTTAACTCCGGTCAGGTTGATGTCGGGGACGGGTCGCGGGGGATCCCCAATCGTCGACACCGTGTGCTGTAAAAACACTTAGTTTCGTAACTAAAGTGACTACTATATTCCGTCGGGAATACATTTAATGAACAAAAAATTTTTCCCTTTATTTCGCATATTATTATCATCAGCCGATAGATGTCCACGGCTGGACATAGGTCTTCCCGAAAGATTCCCATATCAATCGGTTCTGCGTTACCCGCATAGCTGAGCACTAGGGGCATTCGTTTATAAAGGTTCATATGGGAGAATGTAGGACATTTCCCACCACGCTGGACCAACGCGAATTGATGGGAGCCAGAACCTAGTTTGTTGATTAGCTAGACGCACTATGAGCAGGTGAGGTTGGCTTGAGTCCCATGAGTTGTTGCGCAGGATCTTTTACGCCCCTCATGCATATGAACCCAATATATCACGCCTTCTTAATGTTCTCACTTCTAGGACTCGCAGCCTTCAATCACACGGAGACGCGAGCATTCATTCACTTAGATAGATAGATATCTCATATACGCCAAAGCTTTTATTTTTGTAACATCACTACCCTGCTTCTTCCTTTATCAGAAGATCGAACTCAGCGGGAATTGATCTCTGACCCTTTCAAGACGTTTCTGACCTGACTGTCACTTTCGCGATTCCCACACCTTTAGCAATTGAGGTCAAAGTGTACTTATTGTAGATGACAAGGATGTGATAAAATTATCTAGTAGTAGAGACAGTAACTTTACTTTCGAAGAAGCGTATATTATTTCTGTTAGTCTAAACAGTTAACTGATGATACCGTTTATTAGCACTAACCAAAAACATTTGATAGGTCAGCGGGGGAATACCACCGTTGACCCTGATGACCGTGTCGGGCTCCCACAGAGTGTGGGAGACATGTTCGCGACACACCACGCCGATATCGCGACAGGCAGCCTTCACGGCATCGTCTCGGGGCCGCCACACCGGCTCGCAGTCTTGCTCGAAACACAGCCTTTGAATACCTGATATAGGCACTTTTATGAGTAAATAGTCAACAATAAGATAAGTGTAAATAGATAAACAGCGAGCTTTATGACTGCAGACCATATCGTCCCATTTTTCTATTGATCGAAGCGACCAGACGACCGAGAGGTTCAGGAGGACATGGCGCTAGTTAGGATGGCGTACATAGCACCACGTTGTCCTCGCCGTCTAGGATATAAGATGTCAAGCCGCTTTACGTCAGTAATTACACTAGAAACAGCACTCTTCAAACCGAGACTAAGTAATATTTGCACACTACTGTTTGGCTGAAGAAATAGGAGCTGCGGTGGTTCTTATCCAGCGGGTCTCCATCGAGAGAGAACTGCCACCAGTAATACTTAACACCAGGTATCATTTACATAGGTTATATACGAATCTTTATAAATGAAACAAATGGCTGCGGTCGGCAGATCTTCTTGCTGTATTGAAAACTATCTATGAAATAATACATGACGCTCTCTTAGAAATCTGCCCACAGCTCCTATTGCAGCCGAAAAACAATAGTGTGTTTGTATGTGTTACGGTTTAAAGGGCGCTGTAGCCAGTGAAATTTCTTGGGTAACGAAACCTAAACCTCTTATGTCTCAAAGCGACGAACGCACTGCTCGCCATCAGCAGCATATACGGTCCGGTTCCAGAGATGTTTTCTCCCGAGATCACTCAACTTGTGGAACGAATTGCCTGCCGAGGTTTTCCCTAGGATCTACAATATGAAGTTCTTCAAAAAAATGTGAAAAAGTCTCTGCAGGGTCGGCAACACGCCGTGATACCTCTGCTGTTACTGGCGGTTATAGGTTGCAGTTACCGCTCAACATCAGGCGTGCCACGTGCCCGTTTGTCACCTAAGTAGCATAAATAAAAATGTGGTGCTATGTATACCGTTGTTAGTAGCGCCACGTTGTAGGCAGACGTATCGCGTATCATCAGGCGAAGGTCCTGGTCGTCTCATCGCTTTGTAGAAGCAAAAAAATATTCTTTCATGTCTACCTTTGCGGACAGTATCTGTCTAAGATAACACCGCAACGCTTATTTGAAGTATACTGTAGCGAAAGAAGTTATTACCCCAACTTAGCTTTATACAACATAGCGAGAGGCGGATAATGAAATCGTGACAAAACCAATCCTTTATCATAGAGAAGATTATAAACTGATAACTTCCAGAATTATCAGTTTTTAAGAATGAATTGTATAAACAATAGTTTGTGTATAAGAGTTAGTTCCTAATATAAAACGCTATGATCTCACCAAACTCCTCCCAAAGACGTCTGAATATCAAGTGCGGCTTGCCCTTTAACATAATAAGACGACCACCGTACGCCTTGAACTGGTTGTCTAAATCTTCAAGAGCCTCCAGCAGGTACCGCATGCGGTTGTAACCAACAACCTTCGTACCTGTAGCGAGATAAATAATTTATAATAAAATAACCATTATGATCTGAATTTGTTCTCTTACGAAATAGTCTGTTGCCATTCGAGACCTTAAAAAGATACCTTGCATTCTAACCCTCGGTACTTTATGGAAGACCTGATATGTCCTACGGAAAATATTCAAACACAGTAGTTCTGCCATGAATTCTCCTAAACAATACATAAGAGTTACCTTCTTTTGTTACCTTCTTGATGATGCGACTCTACGGATACGAACAAGATGGTACGGATTCTCAACTACCTGTACCTGCTTTAATGACCCAATAATTACTCCAATGTTTTCAAAATCTAGATTTGTGTCCATTACCGAACACACAAGCATTTCTAAGTTACTGTAATCACCCCTATGACACGACACGCTGAGTAAAGAAATTCTTTAATCCTAAAAATAGTTTTACTTTAGTACAGTTAAATATACAGTACAAATTATCCAACACGTCCTTACTGCGCGATGTTATCTGTATAGGTTTTACTTTATAGTCTGTCTAAATATTCATTATCTTCTCAGCTTTTTTTTGTTTTCGGATTATTAATTACTAACGCCAAAGTAATATTCATAATCTAAAATGGACTCAGCTGACGAATTGACTCGACAGATGCTCAGACATTTGCAATATGTGAGATGCCGATATGATAACAATTCAGATTCAGGAATTTTCCTCTAGAGCAGAAGCTGCTTTCTTATTTCTTTGAAAAAGTTTTAGGTTCTTTTAGAAGAAGAAAAACCAAATTCAAGATTTTTTGAAACCAACCCTACCTAGCATGAGACATTGTGAGATTAACAATAATGTTAATAGATTTATACTAAGAGGAACTATAAACTACAATTGTCTTTACCAACGAACAGCATACAAACATAGCGGTTTTCCAGTTAGGATAGCTACTGAATTTACTATAGAACAGTAGACTCTTTTCTAAAAGCGATAAGCATAAAGTTGTGATGCGGAAACTGTAAACAAGTGGAATGTTGTTATGATAATGTGTTAGCAACTACAACTATGTGAGCTATCTGTTCGTTTTATTACTTCCGTTAAAATATAGGCAAAGTTATTAATATTATATTAATAATAATTTAATAGTTTTCCTCACCTGCGGTTTCACCGTCAAAGATGAAGATGGGGAAGAACGGCACCGACCTGTCCTCCAACGCGCTGTGCAGCGCCGGGTTGTCGTGGAGACGGAGCCCGTGTCGGAACCAAAGAGCACTGCCGCCCAACATCTTTCTACCTTCAAAATAATCATTTTTATTATTACAAACTTATTTCTTATTTATCCAATCCAGTATTGTGACTTAACCTTTAATTTCATCGTATAAAACTGACCGTAGAGTTTAGATATATCCAAACGCTCTAGTTTGCACTTGCCCAGCGTGGTGGATAAGTGACCTTGACTCTCTACTTGTAGAGAAACACTCTGACTTCTTGAAGTAGTAACATTAAGTAGTCTATTGTTGTTGTTATTGCCTTAACATATAAATTAATCAAAATATATTTTATTGTCTGTCATGGTTTTAATATTTATCCCCAATTTTGCATGATATTAAATGACTTAGGCTCCAGATCTCATACACAATATTGAGTAAGATTAGCCTTGGCCTTGATCTAGCGAAACAGCAAGACCAAGATCAAGACCAAGAGTAAGACCAAACAGACGAGATCGAGACTAATAACAAGATTAAACAAATCTTTGTCTTGTTCTTGCTGTGCTCATCACTACTCACGTATTGAGACCTGAAACAGAGCAATGCTGTAACAACGTTGTTTTTGTACCACAAAACAAACTCCACAATATGTGCCCTAGGATCTGAACCAAGAACCGTTACAAGTGAAGTAGAAGTGTTACAAGCTGTTAGCTACCGAGGCATTTGAAATAAAATACATCAGTCTCTAAGAAGGAAAAATCTAAGAAAGAACAGAAACACTGCGCGTAGTTTATCTATTACATAATTCCATCGCTCGGTAGCACACACACAGTTTGCAGTGACAACACGTAAATACAATGCAGTACATGTGCATGTGTGGTCGCGGTGAGCTGGCTTATCGGCGTACACTGCAGTTTATAGGTCGCAGCACTGAACGAGTAATGCAGTTACTGCGCACTGCAGCCACACCGCTTATGCAACACGCTCCTTGTATACGATAACAATAACACACGATAATCAATGCGCTCGTTACGTATTGGCTATTTAATATTATAAGTATACTGCTGAGCAGCAGATGTAAATACCGTTCCTTACAAAAACTTCGACTAATAACCACCACAGACTATATCAATATATTCAATATCTATTGAGGAAAAACTTTAATTGAATTATTAACTATTTTTTTATACTACAGAGACGATTTTAGCACGACAGTCATGGTAACTGATTGATGATTGTAAAATTGTACTGTTTGGTGGCAGAAATAGACACTTCCGTGGTACCTACCTTGATGGTCTCCGGCAATAGAGACCTACCAGTAACCAGCTGAACACAGTCTTGTTGGTATATAATTATTTTATATGTCTTCTGGTTTATTCACACGAAAGATCGTGATTATAGATTGAACAGCTAAGTTGTAGCACCACCAGACAGCAAGCTAGAACTATATTTTCACGTAAACCTTTAATAGTAATTAATTCCGAGGTTTTGAAGAGTTTTCAAATGTCAATAATTTTGATATGTATATTAAATACATAATACAATTTCATTATAATTTAAAAGATCTACGTAAAACAGAAATAATAATATATTCAAGTATTGACGATTCGAGTAGCAAGAACAGGTTTGAGTCTATGGAGATGTCGACCAGTTCAAAGTAGATCCACTTATTATATTCTAGCGACGTAACGAGCGCGTCATTCACCTGATGGTGGGTGATACAGATATTGAGTCTAGACACTTCAGTAGTTTCACTAGCTACAACACCTTTCAAACCGGATGTCAATAATCATTGCACACTACTAACTGTCGGCAGGGTTAGGACCTGCAGCGGTACCTACCTAAACGCTGATTTATTTAATGCAATTATAGACATTATGACGGTCTACTGGGAAAGAAGGCCTATTGATAGTAAACGGACACTTGGACGATCTACGGCCAGGGAAAGGATGAAGCGTAATTTTTTAATGTGTTTAAATACTGGAAATAATTTGTTAGGCAAGAAGCCACAGGCAGGCAAGAATCTGTTAAGAAAATCAGCGGTATCAGTATTAACTGGGGCAGTGTTACTGTATACTGTGATCGTATAACTAACTCACACCAACGCGAGCACAAAACGAAGGGTTCGTAAATTGGTCACGCGGATCACGTGGTCCGGATATGCATACTGCATTCATACCTAGACGTACTTGCAGATGACAGTTTAAAGTACAATAGCAGGTTACTCAAGAGCAGATAAATGTATGTCAATAATAAGCTCTCCATGGTTTTATTTATACGCCTATAGTTTATATATATATATAATTAATATTAGACACTAAACATTTTCGATGATATCATGAAAATAATTTTGAGACGAAAACGGTAACAATTTTATTTCCGGATTCCGAAACAATTTTAGGCAAAAGAACTCGTTTCCAAAATGAACTCGTATCACAAATATCTATCGCCAAGTTATTCTATATTCTCTAGTTTTTTTCCCTATTAATACAATTTAAAAACTTGGATCCCTGATGAAGCTGCAATAGCTGTCAATAAAACTAGCGCCGCAAACTTCATCATAAAAGAAAAAACATAATTTTCTTATCAAAATTTAAAAGTAATACTAATATACTTCCTACTATTATGAGTTATTCTTATAAGAAGTTGGTTCATGTAATACATATGAAAGTATCTTAAATATTTCTATTAAAAACTTGTGTTAATTAATAGGGGTAGCTTTTCAGATCAGTTTACGTTAATGTCGATTCTTGACAAACCTATTCTGAGCCCAGAGGGTTGATATCAATCGTTTTGCTGTAACCGATAAGCATCAGTGGCACACCGTGGAAGTAAATTATTTGAATAATTAAACATTAACTTGAGAAACAAAATAAAAATTCTAAGTTTTATCTTAGTTCTATACATGTGATATTATATAGTCCTGTGTATTTATAAAATTCATAAAACAAATAAATAAATATTTGTAAAGTACAAGAAGAACCTATCTTCATCTTTTGTTGTTCAAGTAATACACTGGCGGCGAACAGTTAAAATAATTAAAATTTTAGTTAAAAATATTAGCTTTAACTGCATTAAGGATAAATAATACAGTGAAACATTTTATTGAATATGTGAATAGTAACATTTACGAACGTCTTGTTTTCAATGCCCGTCAAACGCAGATCCTACGTAGTGTCCGTGTTATTACGTAAAGTATGGCAATGACAACTACCTAGTTCTCATTTCAGTGACACGGGTCGACTGACGCTGATGATGTACGACGAAGAAAACAAGATGGGTAGAGTAATTATTTCAATATAAAATAATCCTTTTCTCAGCCGAATAAATGAGGGTAGCAAAGTCGATCATTTCTTATTTTATTAACTAGCAACTTCAGGCCGCTTCGTCGAACTTAAATAAAAAATTACATATTAATTAATAAATAAAATATAATAAATATAGGGTTGACCCATCGCAAATTAAAATATCATTATCATTAATATCATTTTCTCTAGCAGGTGTAATTATCTACCGCACCCATAAATTTTTTGATAATCATAATACCTTCTTAATGATTGATAGGACTCATCTGAATGTTGGGGATGAAAGATAGAAAAAAAATGAGGATAGAGAGGGATAGAAAATATCATTGAAATCCGTCCAGCCGTTTCGGAATCCATAAGGAACACATACACACCTTTCTTTTATATATTTACATAAGTAGAATGACTTTTTTAAATATTATAGCACCACTCCAAAGTATAGTCATATTCAAGAAAAATCTAAAAGGGAAATTAAATAATAGTAGACAGTTGTATTAAAAAAAAATTGATTCTCAACAACTGAAGTTAATTTGAGTAAGTTAACAACGCAAATTTGAGTATAGTCATAAGTTTATCATGTGTACGTACTGTTTGTTTGTAGAACTCTAACGGATAACCGACATCAATAAGTTTCTTGTTTACTTTATTATTACCATGTATAACCTCTTTATGTAAAATCTCTTAAGACCGCAAGCTTACCGTTTACCTAGTAAACAACCACACGTTGTAGTTTGTTTGGCAGTAGAGTTTTTCTAAACTGCTTAGCTGCCATTCGCATATTGTTAATCTGCCGTCATAACAGCATCGCGGTGTTCCGACTGTCAACGTATGAATACTTCACCATACACGGCTTTATCACCTAACACCCTGGTAATGATATACCATAAATTGATGCCTGGTTAAAAATCGATCCCATCCCAAACATGGCGAACATTGGCGAGGAACACCGGATACCTGATTAGACTGATGGAATATGTGGAGTCTATATAGACTAGGAACAGCATATAAGAATAAGGACCCCTCCAACGGGTTCTCGCCTTGTCGTGCGGAGGGGCTTTTTTTTTTTTTTTTGTTTAACGTGGGGGAAATGCCTACGCATACTCGTCCTCGCGGGGGCAAGGACGAGTTATGTCAGACTTGCACCGACTAAAACCCCCACGATGTTCCTCCTCATCGCCATGATGGCAGGGTCACAGGAACGCGGGTACGCACACAACCGCGACTCTGCCGGCGCTGGCCGCTTGCGCGGCCCCACCTCGGGGGGAGGGATGAACCCTCCCAGGGCGCGCCGGAACATGCAGCGCGACCCGTTCTCGACCTCATGCGTGTGCGGGCGATTGGTTCCCCCGAACCTGTCGCCCAGAGGCCATGGGAGCCACGGGAGAAAATCTCTCCCGGCTCCCCGCGGCGGAGAGATGTTAGGCCCGCCGCTACCTGTTAACGGCCGCGGAGGATAGGGAGAACGGCGCATCGCAATACCGAAACTCCTCTTCCCCCGCGGCCCCACCGCCGCCGCATTGCCGGTGCGACACCGGTTGGCCGCAGAGGGTACTCCCTCCGCGACGCCACGCCGCTGCGGCAGCACACAGCCGCCCCTGCGGCCCCCGGCCGCTCCGGTGAGCTCCAACTATCCCAACCGGTGCTCGAACCGGGAGCGGCCGCTTCGGCCAGCCCTTCGCCGCGGGCCGGCCGGATGGGTTCCACTTGGCTTCACCGTGTACTGGACCACGGTTACTAAGCCCCTCCGCCCCTCCAACGGGTTCTCGCCTTGTCGTGGCGGAGGGGCTTAGTAACCGTGGCGCCCAACACGGTGAAGCCAAGTGGAACCCATCCGGCCGGCCCGCGGCGAAGGGCTGGCCAAAGCGGCCGCTTCCGGTTCGAGCACCGGTTGGGATAACTGGAGCTCACCGTAGCGGCCAGGGGCCGCAGGGGCGGCTGTGTGCTGCCCCAGGGACCGGCTGCAGGGGCGGTTTCATACCGCCCCTCCCAGCCGAGGTGGGGTCGCGGAGGGAGTACCCTCTGCGACCAATCGGTGTCGCACCGGCGATGCGGCGGCGGTGGGGGCGCGGGGGAAGAGGAGTTTCGGTATTGCGATGCGCCGTTCTCCCTATCCTCCGCGGCCGTTAACAGGTGGCGGCGGGCCCAACATCTCTCTGTCGCAGGGAGCCGGGAGGGGTTTTCTCCCGTGGCTCCCAAGGCCTCTGGGCGACGGGTTCGGGGGAACCGATCGCCCGCACACGCATGAGGCCTAGGAGGGGGCGCGCTGCATGTTCCGGCGCGCCCTAGAAAGGGAGGGTTTATCCCTCCCTCCCGAGGTGGGGCCGCGCAAGCAACCAGCGCCGGCAGGGTCGCGGTTGAGTGCGCACACGCGTTTCCGTGACCCTGCCATCATGGCGATGAGGCGGAACATCGTGGCGGTTTTAGTCGGCGCAAGTCCGACATAACTCGTCCTTACCCCCACGAGGACGAGTATGCGTAAGCATTTCGCCCACGTAAAAAAAAAAATATATAAGAATAAGGATAACGGCGTAACAGAAAATCATATGGTATAGACAAGGTGAATGTAACATCAATAACGAAGCTACTTTCCTCCATGGCGGCTAAGACACCGGACACCATGTGAACGGAACTGGCTTCATAATCCGAAATAGCCTGGTAGTGAGCGTTATTCGCTTTGATGCTGTCTCGGATAGTATTTGCTTACTTCGACTTGAAAGCCAATTCTCCCATATTACAACCATTAATGCGTACACACCAACAAAAACTTCTAACGAGGCAGGAAAAGAGTTTCTAGGAAGACCTAGCAACAGTGTATGACCTGTTAAATAGTTACTACGTATTAATAATATAGTACGTACCTAAAAACACCGACAAGTATAAAATACTCGTCGGTGCTTTTAATGACCAAATTAGAAGAGACTTTATCGGCACCGCAAACACATAGTGTGTCCAACGACAATGGCTTAAGATTGATCACTTTCTCATCGTCCAGGTCACTCGCAATTAAAAGCACCATGTATCCCCACAAAGAAATCTATAAGAGAACATGGAGGTCCGCCAACGATCGGACTGTGAATCAGATTTACCATGTCCTAATAGATGACCGACACAAGAGCACCATTCAAGATGGTACAGTGTATGGAGGGCCAATTGTGATAGTGACCACTACATACAAAGAAAAAAGTGAAAGTCAAAATAAACAGCAAAAGTAGACAGAGAGGAAATATTTGAAGTGCACATGATTAAAGACCCAGCAACAAATAGAAATCAAGAACATTTAACTAATTGAAGGTAGACGAAATTAATATAGAAGATATTTGGGACAGTGTTAAAAGCACGCTAAAAGAAGTAAGAAACGGAAGAAGAAAAAGAAGAGGTGAACAAATGAGTGTGAGGAAATAATCGAAGATGTAAAAAGCATCGTATTCTTGCAGAGCGGGATCCTAGGTGGAAATGGCATTACGACCTTAAAGAGACGAGAAGACTTTAAGATGATGTGCCGAAACTATTTTCAGGACATATTAAACTGCCCAGAACCAGAGCAGCCGCTCATTTCTAACTCTGGCGTGTATGCTGATGCAGAGGTAGTCGGAATACCATAGACCATATTTTCCTCCTAAACAGCTCATGGAAAAAAAAATGGGAATATGCGCCATTCGCTATTCGTTGGGCTCACAATCAACCATGATAAAACTGAATATCTTTACATAAAACGCTATAAAAACAAGACAAAAGCCCGAATACCTACGAGTTGACCACTTGAAGATGTTTCGTTCAAGAGGACTAATAAATTCAAGATTCTGGGATGCATTATCACGAACACAAACACACGTGAAGATGAAATCGATATACAGATTCATAACGCCCCATCTGTTGTAGTGCTGCTCTCCACAAGGTCTCTCCAAGACGGTAATAAGACCGATTTTGATGTATGCTAGCAAGACCTGGACATTAACGCTTAAAGTACAGCAACTTCTGGTTACCGAGAGGAAAATCGTGCGTAGGTTCTTTAGCCCGATCCAGAGATAGCACGGTAAGTGGTGAACCCGACACAATATTGAAATCGAAAGCTTGTTGGTAAACCGAACATCATGGGAGATATCAAAGCCCACAGGTTTCGCCGAATGGGCCACTTGCTAAGGATAGCAGACGATTGTAGCGTAAATAAAACGTTCCTCGTAACTCTGATTGGCCATCGATCTGTCAGCCGGACCAGATATCGCTGGAAGAATGCTGTAGAGCACAACCTACGAGAGCTTCAAGCAGTGGACTAGCAAGACGCAGTGCGAGACAGACAACGCTGGCGTTCTCTTATGTCGGAGGCCAAGACTCACTTTGACTTTCTGAGCCAGAGGAGTAAATAAGTAAACAGGTGCCAAGCCTAAGGTACCAACGTTAAGAACGCTAACATCATAAAGATTATATAAGTATAAATAGACTTATGCATAATAAACTGGCTCATGAGATGGTAAGCATCACCGTGGCTAGTGAACAGTCACAGCAGGTGAGAGGTCACTGTTGCGATGGCAACCTTTGAGAAGGTACGATTCTCCGGTGATAAATTGCAGCTGGGACGCATTAAAACTGCAGCTATATATGTGATTTTCAACGTACGACTGTTGCAAATCTAATATAATCTTCAAATCCAAAGTAATATTTGAATAACGTTGTATATCGGATAACGTTGAGACCCTGGGTGTGATGATTAACATAATACGCGGACGAGAACCAAATTTAAATAGTTTATTATTCGTTTTGTCCAGAAAGGGAAACCAGAATATCGGCGTCATTTTGTCAAACGTATCACCGTCAGATGAATTTAGTGTTTATCTATTCGTTATATCTATAGAATACTTGATATAACAATAACTATTATAATATACTAATCGCAGGTCGATATTCTCGGAGACCGTCTAAGTAGGTGCCAGTACAGCGCCTAGTGCAGCCGACAAAGAGTTTTTTTATTTGAGGAAAACGTTCACCTGATGGTAAGTGTTCGCCGCCGTGAGATATAGAATGTTAAGTACAATTACCCCAGTAATTTCACTAATTACAAGGTCCTTAAAACCGGAACACAGTAATGTTTGCACACTACTGTTTGGCGGCAGAAATAGTCGCTGCGGTGGTACTGATCTAGACGGTCTCTGGTAACAGGCATCTACCATTAGTAAGAGAATACCGGGCAAATATTCCGGTTTGAAGGGTGCTGTAGTTAGAGTAATTGGTGGAGTACCGAGGGTCGGCATCTTATGTTTCAGGCGATGTCCGCAATGTGGTACAATATATATCTCTCTTAGGTAACGCCACGTTATTATGGGTGGCGTATCACTTACCATCAGGAGTACATGGGAAAAAAAAAAGAAAAGTCAATAAAAAAAAACCCATTGTCGACAGTCGCATTCGATTTCATCCTAATACAATATAGTTCTGATATAGTAGCTCCATAAATATTTAGCCTATATTAGCGTTTAGATTTCTTGATACTATGCTTGGAACAGTTTTAGTGCTTTTTAATAGTCAGATGAATGTGAATAAATTTTTATTTTAATAAAGCATTTTAATAAACAGAACTATTAAATATTTTATATAGATATATTAAAATTAATAAAAAAAAATATCTTCAAACTGCAAGAATATTTCTAACAGATACCATATATTGTAACCTTTTAGTATATTTAATATTAAGACCTGTTTTCATATACCAGCTAATTGAAGACGAGTTAATAATAAATAAAAATAAAGAGTAAAATATTTTAAATAATTTTTCAATTTTATTAGCGTTTTATAATTATCAATTGTTAGATCTTATAAATCTGTACGTAAACATAAAAAGGAACGTAAAATAAGTAATTAAAAGTCGTTCACGTGTTTTTTTTTAAATTAATTAGTACAATGCTTGTCGGAGGGTTGGTAACCTTTGTGAAGCCTTACAACTGTCAGATAATTTTGTAGACAAAAAAAAACAAATTGTTTCTATATTGTTTAGGTTTCCCAAGATATTTAAATTTAATGTAGTTTAACTCTTTATCTTAGGTAATGACTGAATTTACTGATGGTAGGTCTCTGTTGCTGGAGATGGTCTAGGTAGGTACCACCGCAGCGCCTATTGCAGCCAATAAACAGTACTGAACAAATATTACTGTATCCGGTTTGAAGGGCGTTGTACCTAGTGAAATTATTGCGGTAACGAGACAACATGTCTTAAGGCCACGAGCGCAATGTGGAACAGTGTATATCACCCTAACTAGCGACACATTGTTAGAGACAAGCGTATCACTTACCATCAGGTGAATTTCTTACTCGTCTCGTCGCTTCGTCGAATAAAAAAAAGACCTATAGGAACTATAGACCTACATATATATTATAAATATTAAAAAACATATAAATTGATATATCTATTAGGTATGTAAATACGGCCGCCGACTTTGAGATATGAACATATAAAAACTGTATATTAAAAATAATATAGTACGAAATGTGTATTAAAAAAATACCTATTACAAAAGAAAAACCTCAATAACAATACAATTAAAATCAAACATCCGGTAGATTTATTTAAAAAGGCCGCGGTAGAAATAAAAATATATAACGTTTCCAAAATATAGTAAACGATTACTTACTTTAACTTGATGAAAAGTGAAGATTGTATAAAGTTACAAGTCCGCTTAATAGGTCGCTACGGCTCGCTGTCTGAAAGCGGACTGTACCTGAAAGCTCAACGTTCCTCCCGTCCCAACCTTACCTCCCGTTCCTCCCGTTCCGTTCGAAACTTCCAGAACGTTTAACAAACAACCTATAACGCACAATGGGCAGCCATTGAAATTTATACCGAACAGAAATTAATTGGAAATTTACTTGTAAGTACTTCCCTTGCGGTTTAATGGGAAAGCTGTGCACCATATTTGGTGAACAGTATTGGAGAAGACCCAACAAGTGAATAAACCAAGGCTGATGATGGTAATGATTACACGTAAGGTAATCCGTTTTGCTTTATACGTACAGTAAGGTACTCTATATAACGCGAGATAACGGTTGACCTCAATTTTAAATCGCTGAAAATGGTCAAACACTAACGCCTGGAATAATCAATCTTTCGGTTGAATTCGAAAGTACGTTACCATACCATACCCAGGAATCGGAAGACGAGCGATTAGGCGCTGCTCCACAAAGGCAACAAGTATTTCTGGCTAGGTTATATAGCTAGGAGAATTATTTATTTATTTTAAATATTTATTGTGACACTTAAAACTAGGTTACAGTAGGTGGACTTAATGCCTATGGACATTCTCTACCAGTCAACCTAGGAAGTAAGATGCTGTGATAGGTGAGAATAAACATTTAACATAATAAATAATGTTGCACATACGTATTATTTATAAATAAATAATATACATTTATTAAATATAAAGAATTACTGTCGGTATATATATTTATCCAATGCACAAGTCCTTGAGAGAGTCCTAGGCTGATGACAACCGTCATGCAAAGACAGGTTGCATTTTTCGGATACCTTCAAAGAGGATCCCTTTATGAGTTCCCAAGGTTGATCCCGGAGGACAATATTTCTAGAAAACGTGCACCTGGTAGACAGCAGAAGAAAGATTTGACGACATGAGTGTACCGGGTTTAAATGCAGTCAGTTAAAAAAAATAGCCGAGGATCGAATTGGTTTTCTCAATCTGATCGCCAAACTTCAGTTTGAAGAGGGCATCTGTTGATGATAATGATGAAATATGTATAAGAACCGTTTTAATTAATTTTAATCATCATCATCTGCCGATAGACGTCCCCCATTTGGGCCGTGTCCCACCACGCTGTCCCAATGCGTATTGGTGGAAGCCAGAGCCTCGTTTGTTGATTAGCAGGGTGCACCACGACCTCGTGAGTTGTTGTGCGGGAACTCTTACACCCTATATTTAATTAAGTGGTTTAATAAATAATTTCTATTTCACAATACTTTCGACATTTCGTCTGAAAACAGCTGCCGTCTCAAAATATTGGTGAAAGGAAAACGTTTTCTTGCGTAAACAGGGAAACCTAAATCTTTGCGGAAATTTTGTTTAAAACTTGGAAAGAGTATTTAACTTTAACAATCGGAACCTTTTATGTTTCGCTGATGAAATGGCGACGATTATAGCTCAGTAACAAACTTTGATGGATTTCAAATTAATATTTTAACGAACCCACTAGTGGTTACGACATCTTGGACGTCATCATCAGCTATGGCTACACTTAGATATTATGCAACAGTACCTATTCCCCGTCTACTTTGCTGGCCATAACACCCCCGCAGTTCGCTTTGGGGAAGCAAATTTGTTAGATCCGTTTTTAGGTGACCTATACTCAGCAAAAGGATTATTCCAACCAAATTTCGAGTATTCCAGGTCTTATGGTTTCATAAATATCGTGATGAGTGTAAACATAGGTGGAATTTATGTCTATCTTCTATATATATATATTTATATATATATATATTATAGAAATGGATTTTCTTTGTTCACCAGTCACTTGAGAACTTTTGAAGACATGGGGATATGGCCATTCGACGTGGAATCATTTGTAGATGGTTATAAGCTATATATTTTTTTAATTTCATAGATAGTTTATCATTTTCATTTTGTTATTTATGCGGTTACTATGGTAACGGTTGGTATAAAAAGTCATTTGCCATTACGGTTGGTCTCAAGGAATATTTTAAAAAATTTTCAAGTCTAGCAAAGCCGGCGGTAAACAGCTAGTCTTTTATATATATATATATATATATACTTCATCGTATTGTCTGTATCATGGTTATGACTGCCGTCACATTGTCCGTTGCTCAGGATTAATACTTTGACAGTCTGCTTCGCTCGTTAACATCGACGCTTAATTGGATTAAAACCATAATACTCGAAACTTGGTTACAGACTGGGATTGGAAATGAAAGACTAGATAAATCTGCCTAAACCTCCCCCATCCAGTATTTTGATGAATCTCACTCGTGCTTAAGCTCTTCATCCAAACATTAATATTTAGAGTCAAATTCTCAGAAAAACGTAAAACTTACTCAGTAATTATTCCTATACCACAGTATATTCGTTCGGAATTAATAGAAAGGGCGTTGTACGGGCATTCTCGTATAACGCTTTATGTATAAATTATTCACCTTAAGTTACTTGTTAAAGGATAAAGTCGTTAAAAAGAATATTATTACTCCAAAAAACAGAAACGTGAGGAATCCGTCGCGTTATAAGAGTACCATGCTAAAGGAAGGATTGCTTTATATTAACCGCTCTTTTTTTTATGAAGCCGCTAGTTTCTCTGACGACCATAACGTCTTTATCATACTCAGGGCTAGTGGAACTGGTAACCCAGCTAAATAAAAATGAATAGAAAAGAAAATAAAATTGAAATTCAAAACAAACCCAAACACACAAACCTAAACGTATGTATATAAATAATTTTGTATTTAAAAGAGGAAGGAAAAAGGTGAGACAATATTGAATGCGGGAGGGTTGAAGAGGTGGATAATGATATAAGGGGAGAGAGAAAAGGGTGTAAACTAATACATACATAAATAAGTATACATATAAAATCTTAAACTAAGTCGCGCCTAATACGTAGTAGTCGGATTGCGGCGAGGACTATGGCAAGTCATCGGAGGAGGGCTCTGGCCCGTTCTCTGATCACCTTCGCCTGTATCCTGGGTGAGAACCGCTCGGGCTATATTATCTGTTCTTAAGCACCTCCACCTCTTCATTGCAGTTCATATTTTTACCGCCACCGAACTGTGTGCAAACATTACTGTGTTCTGATCAGAAAGGCATTGTAACTGGTGAAATAACTGAGGTAACGAGACTTAACGCCTCGTCTCAAAACGACGAGTACCAAACTAACGCCTCGTTGTTATGAACAGGTGTATTACCTAGCACCAGGTGAAGGTCTTGCTCGTCTTATCTCCTCATCAAAATAAAAAAGTAATTTTATATCTTTTACCAAGAATGAAGAAACATGTAGAAGAATAATAATTTATTATCTTATATTAATTATAAGCAGAGAAATTTAAGAAAAAGTAAACAAAGGCTGCTTCACAACATTGCAGTTCACAAAACACATCTAGATTATGTATTCAAATTTTTTTTTTCTACTTTCACTTTTTACTTATTTTGCATTAACACATTACTGTTCAACATTCACTCCAGTTTGGTTTCTACGTACATTCAAATAGATCTTTTAGTCTACTTAACATAATAAAATTAAGATAATCAATTATAGGTTAAGTTAGATTAGGTCATCCTAAAGTAGATTAAAGACTAAAAAAGTTGTGTAATATGGAGGTTTTGGAATTGTCTTTTTATTGCCTTGTTTATTATGTCTATTAAAGATTAAAACACATTCGCATCAGAATATAAGACTTAAATTTTTTTTATAACTTATATTTATATCATAGTATTTAATATAAACCAATTTATTTATTTCTATTTTATTTGTTAAGGATTGCCAACGAAATTAACAATATTACATACCCATACAAACTAATATAAAAATACTGAACTAATTGTAAATTTAATATAAATGTATAAAATCTGCAATATATATTTTAATAATAAGAATATTTAATTGAAATTGAATACAAATGTAACATGACTATGAATGAGATTGTTTTCTATTATGATACTCTGTGAAACAGTTTCCTTTGTGTAATGGTACTTCACAGAGTCTACATACATAACGAGTTTCGCTCCTTCCACCATTTGCCTTGCAAACTAAACATGCTCTTGTGGGATATTTTTTATTCTTTGTTGGTCTTAGTGTCTCCAGGATGTGTTTTTTTTTATCCACAGGCAGTTTAGCGCTCGGTGTTTTAGTTGGGGCAGTAGCTTCTGATGTTGAAGCTTCCATTTTAGGTACCTCGACAGTTAACTATACCCTCAAAACTTACTCAATTACTTTATTCACCATTATTCGGTTAGTCATTATTTGTAACATATCTTGTGGATAGTGCAATATTCATTACATACATTGTAATTTTGATCCATGTCTTTGTTTCTGTTTTACAAGATTGAATAATGTGAAGGGTATTTGATCTGCAAAATCAACATAATTCATGAATTTATTAATTTGTTTTAAACACAGTACTTTCATTACACTTTTAATAATTTTTGTTTTCTGCAAACCAATCATTTTATAATCCCAATAATTAGAATAGTATGTGAATCTTATATTCAAATGCGAATGTGTTCAGATGTCGTCCTAAGGTCATAACAATAATACATTTATGTTTTATTATCATGTACTATAATATTTTTTTACTACGTATAAAAAATTTGAACAATATTAATGACCTTTAGACCTTAAAAAGTAAAAAAAATGTATCATACCTTTAATAAATTTATAAACGTTAGCAGTATGAATGAGTTGTTAATATATGTTTAAGTAATATTTAATTAATCTACAAGTTTAAAAAGGAGTCAGTTTCCATTTAAATTTTAACACTAACAAGTTTTGAGTTCACTTACCTATAAACGATAAAAGTGAAATATAAAGTAAATTTTTCGTCCAATACACTGTTTAAGGGATTAAATATATTTTTAGTTAGTATTTCTTAATATGATTATAGGACAAAGAATAATAAATCCCTTTGTATAATTTATTAACAAATTATAATAATAAAAAAGTTCCACTCGGTATTGACAAACAGAAACTGTTTTTTTAATTATGAGATTAAAGGATTAGGTTTTCTACATAGAGCCTATTTTTCATAATAAAAATATGCATTGATAATCTTAACCACGACAGACTCATTTATAACACTGAAATTATCTAAAGTTTCTTAACAATTTAAATCTGATTAGGATGATAAGAAAAACAACAAAGAATTTTTAGCTAATAAATTATTATTAATCTGTTAAACTCATAAACATATCAATAACTTTGTTTCTCTATCACTTTATATGAAAATATAGCTTTGTCTGTGGGTGATAACCTTTTAATCAAAAAGTAATACTTGTTAAAAAATTGCTTAAATATACCTTGAATATTGAATTGCACAATGAATACAGTCAGGTTACTAAGGAATATTCCTTTTCGCCAATGGCGCACGCTCTCTCGATGGTAATAAAAAGTATTTGTACTTAATTCTATAGGTTATGTAAATTAATGTTGTGGAAATTGTGAAATAATATTTAAGATTATTGGTAAAGAACGGAAAATTATTTTACTTTTAATTTTAATATATGATTCAGTCTTTAAAGTATCTTGTTCTCAATTTTTTTTTAATTTTAGCTCGGCATTACAGCAAGAATTAAGCGAAGCTATTAGCCCTCTTACAATTCCGCCTCCTGAAGGAATTGATAAGCCCGTGTCTCCAAAAATAGAAAAGATAGTTGCAGATATTACTAATCTAAACTTACTGGAGGTTTCTGAGCTCAGTCAAGCTTTGAAGAAGAGATTGAATCTACCTGATGCTCCAGCTATGCCTATGGGTGGATTTGCTATGGCTGCACCCGCAGCACAAGAAGAGGAAGACGTGGCGCCCAAAGCTGTTAAAACTAACTTTACAGTATGTGTTAAATTATTCCGATTAGTTAGTTAATCAATAAAACTAGTTCAAATAACATATATATATATACCAGGTTTCATGACATAATAGCTTTTTACTTACCTTTTAATAAGTGATAAATTTAATAATATCTTCATTCTGATTCCAGGATCTATGTCTATGCATCATGCATCATCATCATTTATATATTATACATTACTGCTATGATTAATTCCATTTTATTTTCAGGTCAAAATGGTAAAGTTTGATGATAAACAAAAGGTGGCATTAATAAAAGAAGTTAAGAATCTTTTAGAAGGATTTAATTTAGTTCAGGCTAAGAAATTTGTTGAAAGTGTGCCCACAGTTGTAAAGGCTGACATTTCTAAAGATGAAGCAGAGAAATTAAAAGAGGCTCTGTCTAAAGTTGGTGCTATTATAGAAATTGAGTAGATGAATTTAAGTCATTTAGTTTTAGTTTGTTTAATATAACAACGTTAATACCTCTGAAGAGTTTTATTTTCCTTGACAATTTATTATCCATAGAATATTATAGTTTACAAAGACTTCTTAAATTTTTAAGACATCTTTTAAATGTTTCTTTAATTATATTTTCACTGTAATGCTTTGCTACAAAAATAGTCATCGTGGTTATTACTATCCGGGCATTATTACGGAGGGGAGACTATATTAACTTTCTAGTCATAATGTTTCTGTTTAAACTAACCAAAAGCAGATGTATAACTATCTTTATTAACAACATGCAAAAAGTTTTAATCCCATATTGATAAATAATAGTTTAATATCTGCAAAAAGAGATAAACTGCAATAGGGATTTGTTTTAATAGTTTCTATGCATACATTCCCATCTAAAGAATTAAGAAAACTCGATGAGGTAGTATAACAGATTTTATATTTCTTTATAATATATATTGTCCTTAATAATTAGTATTGTATAAAATATTTATTAATCCTACATATCATACATATCTACTACATTCTGATGTGCCGTGGTATTTTCGACATTAATGATTTCATCTATAATATCGTCTAAACTGTATTTATCTAAGTCGTGTTTCTTTTTATTTTCAATAATTGTTGCATAGTCATTTGTACTAAATTTCTCTAGGAACTCATATGGCTGAATCAATTCCGTGCCAAGAGTATAGTTGTCTATTGCTTGCATTTCTTTTTCATCTGCCGTAGTACGGTTAATAATATCTAAAATGAGATCGTGTTGTTCTGTGTTTAGTATTTCATCTATAATCATGTCTCTGAAATCAAACATTGGATCGTGTGGCACATAAAATTTCCAATTTGATTCATCAACAACGTCCATTCTGTTGAGTGTTTCAGTTTCAGAAAAGTTCGGTACGGGCGTGGAAGTTGGTGTAGCAACGAATTTGTACTCGTCTAGTAACATTTTTAAATCTTTAACTATTTTATGTGCTTCTTCCATTACTGTTACGTTATGTTCCTCATTTAAACATTTATATAAAACCGTCAAACAACCAATTGAAGAAAGGTCCTCCATCATGTTACTTAATTGTCTGTTTATCTCACAATCATTAAAAACGATAATTTTCCTCTTCTCTTTGGAAAATGTTACTGAAGGAAATTTGCCATCTATCATTCCGCGTTCGGCACATTGTTTTTTTATCGCATAACGCCAGAAGTTAAGTGCAACTATTTGTACCTCCCAATTCAAATCATTTAAGGCCACGTCCGCCACGAACCTGTACATGCCATCATTAAATTCGCGGGTTACATTTTGTCTGAAATAAATTTCGGTCAACACATTGACGGCCTCTTTTCTTATCGTTTCTTCTTGATGTCTTTTCGCTATATTAAATAGTTGTACCTGGTCAAAAGATTTTATGATATCAGATAAACGAAAAGTTAACACATAAAGCTGTACGTATATTGTGATCCAATGGAGTACAGCCTTTGCCCATGAGAATATAGTAAGTATGACCTTTGAGCCGTTCAGCAGGTTGTGGACTGGGCAGGAATGGAGGTTATGGGCTGGAAATGAAGAGATTTTGTTAAACATCCTGGTGAATAGTATAATAGAGGTGGCGTCGGTGTAGATTTATATTTAGAAGTGGAGGCAATGGGCCAGTGTTACTGATGATAGGTCTCTGTCGCCGGAGGTCGTCTGGGTAGGTACCATCGTAGTACCTATTTCTTCCGTCAAACAGTACTGTGTTTCGGATTCAAGCGAGCTGTAGTTACTGAAATTACTGGGGTAACTAGACTCAACATCTTATGTCTTAGACGCGAGCGCAGTGTGGTGCAGTATATATCATCCTAACTAACGCCACGTCGTTATAGCCAGGCATATCACTTACCATCAGGCGAACGTCCAAGTCGTCTCGTCGCATTATGGCTTAAAATAATAAATCTCTAATAAGACGCGGCAGTAGGCTTTTAGAAAGTTGTAATCCTGTGCACTCTTTTTTTTGGTACAATAACAAATGTATTTTTAAAAAAAAAGAAAATTTGTTTACATACTTGTAAACTACTATTTACGTTCATAACAGTTCTCCATATTTCATTTATTTTCGTTGCCGCAGCCAGGCATTGTAAAGCCGTACTTTGGACGTATACTTCCGGATCGCTCAACGCGCACTTCGCTGCCATTGGCATAAGATTATTTTTAATAATTATTTTTTGCAACGGCACATACTCTGAAAATAATAAATCAAATAAACCATCACTTGTTAATAAAATGGGCGTAATATCATCTTTCTGTTTATTATTGTAAATACTAGTTATTTCGGATGTAGAAATCTAACCAGTTACTCAACTTTCTAATTTTTCATATAGCCTCGTAGGAAACTATAGTCTCCAAATAGGACAACTAGAAAGGAGCAGTATTGAAGGTTCAAATTGTCTAAAAATTTCTTTTTTAATTATTCCTGAAAGTATGATAAAGTATTGTACTCATAACGATGAAAAAGTAATTTGTATAAAGTTACACATACTGACAAACGAAAGATTCGTACAGGTAAGTAATAAACTATTTGCCGACTCCCTAACCTCCCAGTCATCATGTTGTATGAACTCCTTCACCATAGCGCCGATCTCTGTCAATGACGTTTCGCTTTTACTTTCGATCAATAGGGTCATGTCGGGCGAAATGAATTTATTAATACTTAAATTGATTAAGTCTATCGTCTGCACTAATTCCTGAAAGTGATATAAAGTAAATAAATATATTATGAATCGATCATGCGGTCCTTGTTATTTTCGAATGAAACTAACCTTTGTGTATAAAAACTTTTGCTTTATCAAATTTAACAGAGTTTGCTGAAGACATACGATCTCTAAGTTTTCGTACCAATTTATATGATGTTCCCTTAAAAGCATTTTTATTGCATCAAGTACTAAAGTCAATAGTTTTAAGTCGTCTGGTGTTTTCACTGGATTTTCGCTTAAAATTAAGTGGCTTCCAAGTTCATCTAAAATAACAAATGTATGCAAAACGTAGTATAAACCTTGGTACAGGATTCCAGCGGTTGCTTTATTCAGTTTTCCCCTAAATTGAAAAATATTTCTTACTGTATGTATCGTTAATTGTTTAATGGCGCAGCTGTTATTTTCTACTATGCTATAGAAACAATTAGCTGACTGTACTATATGCTCCGTCGTAATATTTACTAGTTTCAAATAATAATCGTTTATTTGGTCTAATTTAAATTCGTCACGACAATTTAACGCATAGTACTTCCACAATGGTACCACTAAATGCGTTATAAATTGGTTTTGGAAATCAAACTTTTTTCCATCTTTTTCAAATATTAACGGTCTAGCCGCGCCTAGTTTAGCCAGAAACAAGTTGCAATTCACAATGAAGTCAGCAACTGCTTCTGTCATTTGCTTGGCTATCAGTTTTTGGATAACGTTGTCGTATATCGAAGTGACCTCGTTTAAAATCTCGTTTTCTGTTTTCTTATATTTATAAAATGCATCCTTGGCAGAAGCCAAATATAGTTTAAATAATAATTCACATAGTAATCTTGCAAAATTAGGATCTCTCGTGACATCCAATAACACTTGTAGTTCCAGCTCTAAGTGAAACTGTTCAGTGAGTATTGGTACTATTTTATTTATTTTCAAGCTATGTTCCTCGGTGTCACTTAACACCTCCAACAGCGCTTGCAAAAAGGATAACATCGATTCGTAAATATCTTTCTCCTCACCCTCTTTTATTACTTTTATTTTGTAATAACGATTGTGTCTTATAGGTGTAACGATGAACTCCAAAATTTCTATCAATACCAATTCGTCTTCCAATTCATTTAACTTCCACAACAACTGCTTGATAAAATTGTAAACAGCTCTTGAGACCTCCACGGGTCTCGTATGGGTACAAGAACATAGAACGAAACGCCACATCTTGTGCTCCACAAGCCAGCTCATACCCGTGTAATGTGCTATCGGTGAAGTGAGCATGTGTATACACTCCAAGAGTAGACTAGAGTTCTGTGCACACGACTCTTCATTACACAAATGATTTAGTAGGCGCTTATTATCAACAATATCCGTTAATTTACTGAACTGAAGCTCATGTCTATATATTTTTGTGAACACTTTAGTTATAAATATCTTCACAGATTTTTTTTTCGTTCCGTATTTATTGAAGGTTTTTAAAATAACATCAGGGAAAAACGACGTTTCAAGTAACGGATTCTCAAGTCCTGAAATATAAATAAAATATATTACTAAATTAAATTCATATTATAAAAAGATTATTGTATGAAAGAATTAATATAGAAGCTTTGTCATTAAAGCTCATGGTTGTACTAAAAGCGATAACGTAACTGACGCACTGGGTACGACCGTGATGTGTAAGCATTACTATGTTCTGGTTTCAAAAACGTTATATCTAGTGAAAGTAATTTTTATCACACTAACTATCGCCACATTGTTGTCGACAAGTATCACTTATCATCAGAACGTCCTGGTCAACAGTACACATCTAAAAAAAAAATTCACACAACTCACCGCTCACCAGGGCCGTTTCAAAGTATTTCAAAATCATTTCCGCGTGGTAAGGGTTTAGTTCGTAACCATCCTCAAAGATCTTCGTAAAGACGAGCGATAGTTTATTTTTCCAGTTATGAATCGACATTTGTTCCACCTATTGCTTTCTGATCTGTGTTATATTTTTTTGTATCATAATCAGTGCGCAGTTTTATCACAAGATAACTCTTATCATTCCACTGTACTGGTAACGAATGTAAACTTTTCAAAATAATGTTATATGCTCAAATTCCGTTGTTGTTTCTCATTAGACACAATCTGAACTCTTGTTAAATATAATAACAAGCGTTCACACACAATATTTTTTTGTATCAATATGCTTTATGGTTGTTTTAAACGGTAAATTCAACATTAATTAAAGATGTTTGTGTCGGATAATTAGCACATCTGGTGTCAGAAAACTATAAAGATACGTCCGATGACTGCGGTTTTGACGTTTATACTAAGTGACCCCTGTCCATAATCGCCAACCAACGCCAGAAATCGTATGCGATATCGTAAACTATAATTAGTCGTAATCACATAAGACTATACACGAAATCCTCAACGGCGCATTGCTTAATGCTCACGACAATGTTTTTCGCCCGTAGCAACGAGACAAGAGAAACGTTCACTTGATGGTAAATATGATAAGCCTGCTGATAATGATAAATAAGTTGGGATGTCAAACAGCAATTATACTATTTGCCTTAAGCCAAGACGTAAAGTCTGAATACTTTTGCAATTACATTAGCTACGACCTTCAAACCAGAGCATAGTACTGTGTAAACACTATTATTTGACGGTGGAAATAGTTGCGATAGTACCTACCTAGACGGTTCCCCAGTAACAGACCTACTTCACCTACATTACTATGGTAGCGAGACTTGACGTCTTGTCTCATGCCGACGAGCACAATGTGGTGAAGTGTATACCATCATAATTAACGCTACATTGCTATGGGCAGGCATATACGCATCCTACCTGGTGAACGAGCCTAAAGCTCTGTTTTTTGTCCCACTGATAGACCTTCCCTCGAGCAGGGAACCTAAACAATACCTTTATATGTTTCTTGTTTATTAAATATCTTCCAATAATTTCAGATAACTTGATATTTTAACTTTTTTATTTACAGCCTTTGTTTAAAGGTTTTTTTTTAAATAATTTTAAGGTTGATGGTAGAAATTGAAACACATTTTTTTAATTTATGAAACGTTAATAACAATAAAATTTGTACAATATATTGTAAAAAAAAAGCATACAATCTCAATAACAGTCTAACGAATTGATATCCTCATTGATCTCATAAATTCCAAGCACATCGTCCAACAGAGACGACAGGCTTTTAATGCCTTCTCTCCAATTCTTCTTCTGCTCTATCACTGATTTAAAATCTTTACTGTTGAGGAAAGTTACGAAAAGGTAAGGAGAAGCAAATTTGAGCAGCTTCGGTCTATCGTTATGGCAATTCTCCTGTTTATCCTCGTTCTGCAGCTTCATCTGCCTTTCATACATCATGGACAGAAGGTTCATGTCATCCACATTGATTATACCCTCTATCACGGTGTCTGCTTTCACCGCGTCTGATTCTTCTTCTTTTAAATTCTCATTATTACTATAATCCTTTAATTTAATCCGACAATCTAGTTCATCGATACTTCTCGTTTCACCATCACTCGGTCTCAATGTCTCGGGCACTTTGTAACGGTGCAGTATGTCGTAGAGGTCCATAGATATGGCGAGCGCCGATTCCATTATATCAACTTCGGATTCGTCCTGCAATAGTTTGACGAGGACTGTGAGGCAGCCGACCGAAGCGAGATCTTCTAGTGTCTTATGTAATCTTCTCTGTATTTCCGTTTCGTTTAAAGTGACAATTTTTCTTGACTCCCTCGAGAACGTCACCGGTGGAAATGTGCCGTCCAACATGCCCTGAGCGTTTAACGACTGCTGGATTACTATCTTCCAAAATCTGAGCGCACCCAACTGCACCTCCCAGTGCAAGTCGTTCAGAGCCGTGCACACCATGCGCTCGTGCAACACTTGTTTGAAAGCGGGTGTTATTTTAATGTTTTGGTACATTTCGTTTAGTACATTGCACGCCTCTTTTCTAACAATTCCTTCCGGATTGTCAACCATTATTGACAGGATTATATTCTAAAAATAACAATCAGACTTTATTTTATTCAAAAAGCTCTTACAAGTATTAAGTGCTCTAGTATAAAATAAAATTTTAATCCGAGGAGCAGTCGTAAAGATGACCCTGGTTCGATACCAGGGCCACGTGTTGTAGAGTTTAATAGGCAGTAGGATTATTTCGAACCCTCCTAGTTTACAGCTATTACCCTTATATTGTAAATTTGCTATAACAGCATTACTGTGATCACGTCTGGCTGTCAACATAATAGACCCACAGTTTTATGCGACCACGCTTCACAATCCACGGCCTCATAACTTCATTGTTGGTAATTAGTCTTAAACGGCTCAAAAAAGGACATACGACCAAAATCGGCAAGTCCATTGAAAACTAATAACAGGTGGAAATTCTTAAAAGTAGAGTGAATAAACTTCTTATGGACTAGTACGCTTTACCACGAGAAACTACATAACCATTTACCATCAGGTGAAATTGTAGTCAAGCGCTGGTCTACGTAATCACAAAAAGGTGTTTGTATTATTTGCTGTCAAGGTACCTGTATTTTAGGATAGTCCGTTTTTAACTGCTCCCAGATGTTAGTGACCTTGGAGGCGGCACCGAGGCACTTGAGTGCTGATGCACGAACGTAAAACTCATGGTCGTTTTGCGCGATCGTCGCAGCCACCGAGATCAGATTATTCGATATTATTTGGTTTTGAAATGGTGGGAACTCTGCAAGAGGAGTCGGGTTATTGCTAGCAACGCCTTAAGTGTTGACATATTAAATTTCTATTTCAATCGTGTGAAGCCATGATAGCTCAGTTCCGAAGAGAACACTTGAAGAAACGCGGGTTCTGTCATCGTATGGAATCCGAGACAAAAACCATATTAAGCCAACGTTGTGGATGAATGGTCATGACATTCTTCTTGTGACAAACGACTGTGTCTGGTCTGGTGGAAACAATGAGAGTTGTTTATTATTATATTTTGATTTAATTTTTTAAATTTCCCTAAAGGATAGAGTCAAAGTTAGGTATCTCATTGCCTCTATTGAAAATACTCACTTATAAATGATATTTCTGTGCACACCAATAGCAGTTCAAGTGCAGAGTCCCGAACCTCCCAGTGGAAATCGTGCAGCTTCATGTATATCAGCTTGCCCAGGGCGTGCATGGCGGAACCGGGTTTTGACTCCATCAGCAACGACAAGTTGGGCGGTAGGAACTTCTTGACCGTCATCGCTATCACATTTAACGCTGTCACCACGAACTGTAATTTAGTTACAGAATTATATAAAAGTGAAATGCAGTCTTAATTTTTTTTTAATTTTTCTTAAAACTATTTCCATTGCTAATATGCATAAGTTAAAAAAAAAATTGTCTGTCATCAGACATAAGGTTTGACTCGATAAGAAAGAAAAATTAGTTTACATTCATGTCTTTCACTGATAAGATTATGTTAATTTACCTTCGTTGTAGGAAACTATTGAAATTTGATAGTCTAAAATAAGGCCAGGAGAATTCTAGTAAAGATACCCTGCCTTCTAAGGAAAGTCAGGATTAAACGTTTCCTAGCATCGTCAATTAATAATAGTAACTATCAGCTTGGTTTCAGCGAGAAACGATATAGCTATGTGATAATAAACTCTTTAACATTTAAATAGTCTAATAGAATATAATGAATATTCAGGTCCTAAGGTGGATAATTTTAAATTAGCTCAAATTTTGTAATCGTGCAATCGGGATAGAGCTCACCTTACAAGTCAAGTTAGGTCTCTTCAGAATGTGATACACTAGATTATACAAACATAGCACTTCGAAGCTCTCATGCCATGTTATGTTGTACATCTTGATCAAATTTAATAAAGTATCGAGGACGTATGTCATGACCAGAATTTTATCTTGGCTGTCCTCGTAATTTGGTTCACAGCTCATTTCGCCATCGTCGTTCATCGGATCGTATTGCTTCAGCACGAAGAACAATGCTTGAAATACTAAATTCGCTTGCTCATTGCTAAAGCGCTTCTTCCAACAACTCAATCTCTTTATACTCTGTAAAGTTATAGAGAGTGTGTCCAGTTGCAGCGTCAGATCCCTCAACGCATACGCTGCCCTGGCCGTGTGTTGGCAAGAATAATCCATTAGTTTCATAATGTACTCGTTGATGTTTTCGTTGGACAGCATCGACGTAGGCTTGCCTAGAGTGGCGTAGACTAACGACGGTATTAATATGATAACTACTATCTGGTTATCTAATTCCACTTCCTTTCCCTCGACCACCGATATAGCTGGTGGTGTTCCCTCCCATGCCGATGACCAGACGGCGCTGCAAGCGTTACAGAAGTCAAATACTAACGTTGGACAGCGTCTACGAATAAAGAATTGAATGATGTTTAAGTAAGTAACACCTGGGTCTACGAAGGTGTCGTTGGCAGCAGACACAGGTTGGGCGCCCACGACTCTCGCAACAGACGCGGAAAACAGTATTTTAGTTATTAACAACGTCAAGTCTTCCCTGCGTAGTTTGTCCAATAGAACGTAACAATGTTGTATAATATTAAGTTCTTTTATTAGAAAATCTGTCAGCAAATTGTTCTCTTTCTTTATTTCCTCCACATTTGTAACTATTAATAACAGCATCTGCAACATCGGTTCGAGCGTCTTACTGATTTCTTCCTCATTTTCGCTTGTCATCGAATCGATGGATATGTAATCAGTTTCTAATATTGGCTTCATAATATACTCAAGGACCGCCCGGATTTTGTTACTGTCTCCAAATTTATTTAATTCCCAGAGGAAAGTTGACGCGAACTTGTAAGTTTTACGAACAACGAACACTGTTCTCTTCTCGTTACAAAGCAACAGGATCTGCTTCCATGCATCGCTGTCATATAACCAAGTGACGCCAGAGTCGTGATTAACAAGAGATAATGCGACATCCATGTAGGCTACGCGTAAGCTTGAGTTTATAGTGGGAGAGTTTATTTGATTAAACACTTGTGCAATTGCTTCGCCTTTTCTAGAGAATATCTTCGCGAAGTTAACCTCCCTGTCGCAGACGACCGCGAGCAAGCGTATGAGAAAGACTTTAACTGTGTTATCGTAACCCTCGAAACCATTCAGTGCATCGACTATCAGATCAGGGAGAAATGGCAGTGTTTTAAAATAGGTGGCCTCTGAAACAATTGAAATAATATTACATTATATTTAGAAGAAGGGAAGTATTTTTCACTTAGCGAGCGTTAGCAGTAAAATTCATTCGTATAGTACGAATAAAGAAGGAAGACATACAGAAAGATAGATTTAGAAACAGGGATTGTAAATAACCACTACACACTAGATGTTAATAGTTTTGAACACAAATATTAATGCATAGAAAGCGTTTTTATCTAAATATATATCATATAGAAGACTGTAGTAAATAGATAACCTCGTGATATTAACAAAAACATGTTGACCATAACTTAACGATATATTAATGTTACGAAGAACATATTTGTGCTTGAACTTAGTACCATTTTTTTTTTAAGGAATATTTGTGCACACAAAAACCTTGACGTGTGCGTGTATGGATACTTATACAATAAGTAGTTTGGCATTGACCATCTCCGCTTCATCTATAAACAAATGATGATTGAGCAGTTTGTGAATTCGATGATACGAGATTTCTTGGTTTAAGTAAAAATGTACGTTTACTTCCGTTTACCGAATCAAAACCGGGACGACAGTAGCAACACGTATATACAGTTTAGAGTACATTTTAAAAAATAGTACATAATACGTCATCATCAGCAGCCAATAGCCGTACATTGCTGGACATAGTCCTCACCCAAAGATTCCCACTAGATCGGGTAGGGATTCTTATGGAGTGATTTGGACCATTTACCATCACCCTGGCGTGATGGGACCCAGACCATAGTTTGTTGATTAGCAGCGTGCACCGCGAGAAGATGAGGTTGGCTTGGATCACGTGAGCTGTTGTGCGGAAACTCTTACACCCCTTTATAATATATTATTATGTTTAATTCTTATAATAAGTCTTTTTATATTGAGATTTTGTATGGATACTATCACAGCATCTATTTCTATTCAATATTACGTGATATCATTTTCTGCTTAAAAAGATATAATATTAGAGGTTTAAGTATGAAATTGGTGATTTATACAGAAAATTTGAAACTCATTTTCTTCTAAGATCATCTTTATCTATACATTACCGCTATCTAAACAGAAGTTCACTTATGTCTTTAGGATAAACCTATAGGGTCTAGATTCAACAAACTGTGATACAGCAGTCTGTAATCCCTCCTGGGAAGTAAATTTTTCACAACATAGCAAATTGTCTAAATCATGAAAAAAATGGCAGACTGTAGGAGTAAGGTCTAGCGAGTACAGAGAATGACATATGGTTTCTAAATGCAACTCCTGCAGAGTTACAACATTTTCTTGTGCAAGGTTGTGGAGGGTCCTTGCATTGTCATGGAGCAAGTATGTAAAGCAAAAATGCATGGTGCATTCATGAGCAGGTTCCTTTTCAAACACAGTGTTGATATTGCTGTCAATTTCTTCCACATTACTTCCGCCAAGAAATTCATATTGAGTTTTAGTGTAAGCTGAATAGACAAACAATTGGAAGTCGAAAATCAAGTGCACATTTTATAAAAGAAGTAGAGCAATTTCATACTTAAACCCCTATTATTACAGAGAAAATTTGATATATCTACTTATGTCCCATATACAATGTGTGTTATGCAGACATTATATAAAAACATATTTACATTTGTTACTAAGGAGTTCATACTATAACTTGAAATATTTTTTATGCCATAAAATCTTTATTACAAAATTATAAGTAGCTGCTTCTAGGAAGAATACTAAATGTAACTTATACACATAAACACGACATAATCTGTTTCCAAACTGATAACTTGATATCGTAAACAAAGATTATTTGAACTGATTACAGGGGAGGCAGCATTCCATCTTAACAACAGATCTCTATGATTAACAGGCTGTGGACTCAGGTTCATGGGCCCAGAATGAGATGAGCTGTATAAGCCAAAATTAATACCATGCACCATTATTCATTAGAGAATAAGCTTCCCATTATGGTGATAAAGTAACCTAAAGAAATAGATGATAAACATATTTTTCAAAGCTATATAAGAATGATTGTAAGATTTAGAAAAGGCTAAGTATTTGATACTAGGTCATAATATATATTCAAATTTTAAGCTGTATATTACATATAGACAATACATATTATATAGACACAAATAGTACATTAAACATTAATACAAATGTAAGATTTTAATACCAAAACTTAACAAAATTTTTTATTTTTAATAAAAAATATGACTCTATATAATACCTCACGAGAACTGATATCATATTAAAAATAAATGAAATAATGAAAACCACCACTAATAAAACTCTGACAACAACTTAGAATAACCATATCTACCGAATACTCAGTGCATTAAATGAGTATCTCTTTGAAGATAATGTCACACCAAGGGCCATATCATTGTTTTATGACTATTTAAAACAAACTAGTTGCTACCACACTGGGTAGAAATTTAGGCACTTAAATAAATTAATGTTGATACTAAAATAATAATATATATAAACATTTAAATGACGAATACAAAATTCATTGCGAGGTATGTTATATAAGTTACTTCTTTGAAAATAAGAAATAATTGATAAAGCCACATGTACACATAACATTGTTATTTTTGTAAACATCTAACAATTATTCCTATATAAGTAGGATATTATATAGTATATATATTATATAGTTTCACAATATATTAATAATAAGAATATTTACCAGTATCAGTGCTGTTTATTTTGATAAATAAATTATCTGCATAATAACTATCCATTACATAGCCAGGTTTAAGTATCTTCTGAAATAATAGTTTAACTTTATTTTGTATAAGTGCATTTTCCATTTTTGTTATATATTTATGTTAACAAATAAAAATTTTTATTAATCACATTTCACGATAGTTAAGCTTGTTCTAATATCGTGATCGAGTCGATCAAGATTTTAAACTAGCGCAATAATGATTTATTTTGTATCACTTTAGTGTTGTCACAAACCGAAATATTAATCAATGAAATCGATAAAAATATTTGTACTGATGAAATCGATTGTTCTCATGAATACTAAATAATCATTTGCTGAATATGTACAATATAATTATAGTGTTCAATTTAAATAAAAATAATTGCTTTTTGATGACAAATATAGCAACATGTTTTGTTTTGTATTAAACAGTGGTTTTGCTCCAAAACAGTTAAAGTAATATTTATATTACTTGCTATCATATTAATGAATCAATGAATATTTGAAAATTAAAACGATAACAACAATAAAGTTTTTTCTGAACAATGAAATTGAATATAAATTTTTTGGTATATTAAAAATCTTCCTATTACATACATATAAACGACTTGAAAAATTTCACGTAACGATTTTTTGTATAATTATTAATATTAATAAACTTCGCCATACCCGTCATACACCATACCTCTGAAAAATTAAATTTGTTAGTTTTAAACTTGCGTGGAACGGGATGACGCTGTGATTGTTCTAGAATATCGGACTGTTCTGTCAATGTTCTAATCTGCTGAGTATAGTACGAATGAAATTGTTTGCAAATTGTGCTAGTGTAGTGACAAGTGCTTTTTTTAATTTACATAATAAATAGTGTATGAACTGTAGAAATTTAGTGCGCGTAAGTGAAATGCCCTTCAGAGAACGCAGTTTCGTAAGTATTTTATTAATTATCGCATTACCTTTAAGAAAAATCTGTTAAAATTTTGAAATCGGTAACTTTGATTAGATACTTAACTAAACTTTAGCTTAATATTGGACATTGGTTGGTGTAGCGTTTATTTGATAATTTACTCCGCTTTTCTATATGTTTCACTAACGTGATAATGCATAAATGATTTTCAATTTAGCATGCTTTAGTTGCAGTACATTTTTGGCCCTATTCCAAGTGTAGTATCCTTGACTGTGTTAACCCAAAGCAATTAATTATTTTATACTAATCTGGGAGTTTTAACGGTATCGCCATGTGGTCTGATTTGGTGGTCTTCCACAGGACAGTTGATGCCTGCCTGATTTAACACGCGTCGAGTGCTCCCTAACAGCCTGTTTTGTGAGGTTAGTTTGAATCATGATGATGTTGTACAATATGTATCCAGGATTTAAAATTTCAATATAATAGGAACTATGTTGACGGTCGTATTATAAATATTATTATATTAGTGAAATAGCACATTATATTAGAGTACGTGAAATAAAAAATATTGCACATTAATGAAAATCAGTAGTATCAGAATTTTTAAATCCTGTTGAATTTGTATTACAAATGTTAGTGTAAACTATTAGTGAATGTTAAAGAAAAATTGTTTAATTATAATTTTTGCATGAGAAAAATTGGTAATGAATGAATATAATTGGGTTTAAAAATATAAATCTTGGTTTTATGTTAATACCTGTTTGTTTGTTTAATTGCAAGTAAAAGAATGGTTATGGGTTAATTTTTAACTCATGTGCTAGATAAATTTTTTTTTGTCTATTATTAGTTTTTGATGGACATAATTGCAGGAATCAGGTTTATTGATTTAACATAAATTTAATTATAATTTGACTGGTATTTAAACTATATTGTACAGTCTTACAGCATTTAAGATTATTAATAACATTTACATAACAAATGTAAAACATTGAACGTAAGATTTCATAGATTTTTTCACACCTAAATTACATTCAGGAAACGCCAAAAATTTAATTTCTAAGATGTGACAAATGTCTAATACCAAGGTAATTTTACTTGATTTAGATGCTTTATTTATCACGCATCTGTCCTTGGTTGACGTATTTCTAAGAATAATCGCCGCTGAGGTGATTGTGTCATTCGGATTCCGAAGTCTCATTGTTTACCGCTGGATAATATACATTATACACTAATCAACGGTATGCGTTGTTATGGAAATGGAGCAATAGCTGTTTCGAAACTGTCGCGAGAAACACGCTCTGTATTTGCGGCAGGTATATATGTGTTTGAGTATGTGAAGTAGTTACATGTAACTTGTGAAAACAAAAAAATATATACGTAAATATTACGTATATTACAAAATTGATGTATTCTATTATTTATGTTTTACATCTCGTATTAGCTGACTAATCAAATAGGATACATCGCCAATCAGTTTTTGAAATGTTGGGCTCTTGATTTACTTTGTGATGATATATATTGATTTAATAGGAAATTAAAGACTCAAAAGTCTTTTTGTTTACTTGAATAAGTGTAAGCTCTAATATTTTGCGATGTTAGAAACATTGATTATGAAAATGAATTCAGTATTAGTACTCACAATTTCTCTCCCATTACAAACAGATTACTATTGTAACAAAAAAATCTCTGTTCCTCTGCAATTCTTCGCCTTGTTTGTAATTCGCGTTTCCGATAAGTATGCCAGCACCTTTACTTTGCTTATCTAAGAACAAAGGTGATAAAAATAACATTGACACACGATTGTGATAAAGCCTTGCCTCGACGAAGACTATAAGTAAATTAGTAGCTATGATTTTTTTTATATTTTTATAAAAAAATATCGGTTTACAATTATTTTAGATTATTTAGACTAAAAACTAGGACGTGGTGTACATTGATCGGACTAAAAGCACATCTATTCCGTTAAAAATAATAAGAATCTATTTCTTACAAAGTAGATATAATCACAAGTCGTAAAATGTTAACATTACGTAGTTATTGATACGAGTAATAAAAATACACCGGCTGAGCTGCAGAAAGACCGGAGATACATTTGTGTAGCGCATATAAAAAAATTACAATTGCATTAATTTAAGTGTATATTTTTCCATATGGCATAATTATAACAGTGCTATGCCTGAGGGGTGTAAAAGATCTCGCATAACAGCTCACGGGACCCAAACCAACCCGCATTGGGCTAACGTGGTAAGAAATGGCCCAAACCCCCACATGAAACCGTACAACCGACTGTAGGTAGGACCGATCGATGTGGAAATCCCTGGGGGAGCCTTATATCTAGCAATGGAACCCTATCAGCTGATGATTGATTAATATGCCTTAGCAACTTATACGGATACGTTATTTCTGTCATTTCACGAATATGTATTAAACTAAAGGTCTGTTAATTAACTGAATGATTAGTAACAATAATTTTTAACCAGTGATTGCTTTTGTATTCAAAACCTATTTTATAAAGATAATTTATGTGATAAATAAATAAATGAAGCAAAATTTTTGATGTATGAATTATTCAAAAATAATAATAATAAACCTTACCACAATTATAACAAAAGCTATAGCTGTTTCTTCTTGAAATAACTGTAAAACAATTTCAGAAGTATAGGAGAATGAATAACGCCATAAACATTAATCAACAATCGCCATACTCTATGTCTCCAGCAGTGGACTGCCGCGAGCTGATGATGAAGATATTCATTAGTTGTATCCAGTATCAGTCGAGCAGTATTATAACGTTAACACTGTTATCACCAGTCGTTAAACTTCGAATTTTCAATCACATAGATTATTAATAAGTTCAAAATTATTCTTCCACATCTTCCTCCTATAAAGGTACTCTTATTTATTTTTTATGGTACTAACTTCTATGGTCACCGTAATGTGCAGGTGACAGGAAAAGTTATTTTCCGCATTCATTTCGTCTCACACTGCTTTCAAAAAAAAAAATTATCAATACAGATCTTTGTTACATGAGATCGTCTAGGTAGTACCACCGCAGCTCCTATTTCTGCTGCCAAACAGCAGCCTGCAATGATCATTGTGCCGGTTTGAAGGGCGCTGTAGCTAACGAAATTACTGAGGTAACGAGACTACATCTTATTACTCAAAGCGAGAGCATAAGGTGGTGTAGTGTTTATTACCCTAACTAGCATTACGATAAAATATTACTTCCTTGCAACTTGGTATTCATTGTAAGATATATTTATCTTTATACGATAAGTTTAAAAATGCTTTTAGCAGCGTTCCCATACAAGGTCATATTTGATATCAATAAAGGATGTTTTTTTTTTAGAGCCATTTGCTATAGAGTCGTTCAAAGTCTTAGATTCTTCGCCACCTCCAACAGACAATGTGAAAGTTTTGTTGTTATAGAACTGGGTGAATGTGAACAGCAAATAGACTCTTCATTACTTTCTATGATGTTTTCGATTATCAGCTTCACTGAAAGTTTAATTCACACGATGATAAGTGATACGTCTGTTAATATGTAAACCTGCATGGGATTATAAACACGTTATGCTAGTCGCTTTGAGGCTCAATATTATAAATCCCATTATCGCAATAATTATACTAGCTTGCCTTGTGACTGGCAGCAGATATAGGAGCTGCGGAGGACCTAGACGGTCTCCGACAAGAGACCTCGCACTAGTAAATAATAAAATTGAGTGAGTAAAACGTTTTCTATGTATGTATGTAGGAGATATCCAAAGATTCATTGACTCGTCACCAGTTCTCCGAAATTATTAGACGTAAACACTCAAGATATTGCTTCTGTCATTTAGAGTATATCTTAGAATAGATTTTACAAGATACTTTCCCTTAAAGGTACTTGTGGTTGTGTGTGAGGGCAAGGGTGTGATATTAAGGCAAGCAAAGCGAGCGGGGAATTTAGTAATTATTAGTACTTAGTACTTTATATATTATATACTACCGAGTATTTTATATATCAGCTCCAGTTTCTTCTTCTTCGAGTATGTATCTCCGTGTCTCCTCATATTATACACAAGTCTTTTTAAAGTATTTGCCAAGATGTCTCCTAAATTTGGTGACTAAATAGAAACTACAGTTTGGATACAATTCGCTTTGTCTAATATTACATACGAATACTGTTAATTAAATTTCAAAGCTTACTAATTGGTATGACGAATGTTACACAGCAATCAGTCATTTGACAACAATCATAGTAAGATTAAGCATATCATTAACGTTTAAATACGTATGTGATAAGTTTACCAATAGGTGGTAATAATACTTTTGCATTCAATGGACGAGTGTTGGATGACCATAGAACCTGCTGCGGTACATTGTGTAACCACATCTGCTTTATTCATTAACTTAATGGTTTAATTAAACTAAATGTTAATTCTTATTGTTTAAAATTCGTGTAGAATTATGATAACAAATAAACTGAAAACTGCTTCTGTGAGTCAATGGCTAATCAATAGTCTAATAATACGGAGGTCTAGGTTCGAATCCGGTGTCTATATATGCGTTTATTTTTATAATGCAGTTTTTTCGAACCTTCACATTATAAATATGAAGCCTTTACAACATTGCTATATTTAGATTGTCTACATATGAGTGTATTTTAAAGGAGCACGCTTCACAGTCCATAGTCCCGTTGTCGCTTAACACCGTATGCAATTAAAGTCAAGTGTTAGCCCATTGTAGATAAAAATATATTTCAAGCTTGTCATTACTGATAGCTTTGTCTCTTTGGCCAGGTTAAGCCATTAAAAAGTTTTTATTGGAGGCTGTCAAAGATGAAAATGTTTTAGTTTTTACCATACATTCCTTTTCAAGGCGCGATCGATTGCGTAGGTGTAACCCGGAGATCAGTTCTAATTAGAAATATATTATAAAGAATAAATTATTGTTAATTAAGTCACTAACCTAAGCGTAATTTGATGTTTGTAAAAGTCCTTCATCACATTCCGTCTATATAAAAAATATCTAATAATAGATATTTTTGTGATATTTAAATTGTCTAGTGTTAGGATACGATTTTTTTTATTTATACAATTTCTTTAACAACAAGAAAAATTATTGAAAATCTTGGTTATTTTACTCCTCATGTGGCTCAAAAAACAAGCATATAAGATGTAGATAATGAGTGAATATGTAAATTGAATTACAATATTACAACAGCAACTTTGAACTATAGAAATCATTGTCGTAAGTTTGAATTATCTATATAATATGTAATTCCACCTATGTAGACTCATCACGATGTCTCTTTAACCATAAGACCTTGAATTATCGGAGGAATATTCCTTTCGTCGAGCGTAGAGCTAAGGGATTTTACATAATTGGGGTGTTACAGCTATCTAAGAGGGCGGGGAACACCTAGTTATAATACATATTTAAAATCAACATTTTGATATCATCAGCCGACAGACGTCCACTGCTGGGCATAGTCCTCCAAATTTTGATATATCTTCTATATAATAATCAAATAATATGCAAAAGTAAAATTAAATAGGAAATTGATCGCCTTGTAGTTGACTCCCTTTGAGTTTACAGGTGATATTTTTTTCTTGGTTTTTTTTTTTCACATTGATTCAGTAGCTGGTGTTTACGGCGTTTAGAGTATACCCATGATTAAAACAAGGGGTTATACATATTTATAGATCTACGGAAAATCTTAGACTACTAGCCTTTTAAGATAATATTAAATCAACAACTGAGAAGAGAGGTTGACACATTGAGAACAGAATATGTTCACCAGATCCGGCCGGCTTCAGCTTTAGGGAGAGCTGTTGTCTTATAAAATATGAAAGTGTTGGTGGATGCAAATATATATATTAACAACGTTTCCTTTGTCTTGTCGCAGTAACAAACTGTGTTAGTGTAAAATTGGGCTTGGCACGAATGGAGTGTTACTCACTTGTTTACTTAAAACACGCTGCTTCATTGATATACCACCATCCAACGCTTTAAAGATTTTTGCGTGGCACGCTTTAAAAAAAAAACTGTCTTTGGACTAATATTCTTTACATTATATTGCGACTGTTAGAAATTGTCTTCCACTTTTTATTCTTGGAGAATAGCCAGGGAAGAAATAGAATACAAATTATGATCCGACTTGGACTGTAAAATAAGTTTTTTTTTTTTTTACGAGGAAATAATTAAATGAACGCACCATTAAGTTAGTTGTAAATGATCCAGCTCTTGAAGATATTGTAAAAAGTTTATATTACTATATTAATCCTTGAAGCTGTGTAGATACATAGTTTGTATCAATTATCTTCTAAGAAACAAATCGAACTAATCTACATATAAAATTATATCTAACTCCTTGGCGCAGTGGTTAACCACTACTCTGTAATAAGATAGTACCTGGTTAGATTCCAGAGCCACGTATTGTGGGGCTCGATTGATGGTTGGGTTATTTTGAATCTGAATCGGCCACCATAACGACAATGCTGTACCGGCTGTCAGCACATTAGAGGCGGTCTCTTCTGAACGATCATGCTTCACCATCTACAGCTTCGTTTTACTTAAACATTATATGAATCTGTGGTCAAATATAAGTATGCCCTTTGACGATTAAAAAATATGTTAATTATTTCTTTTCTAATTATTATATAAATAATCATCAATTGTTATATAACCAACATAAAAGAAGTTTGTTAGATATACTTCGACAATACTGTTTGGTAGTACATCATACATTTAATTAATTTTTTTGTAATTTTTGGTATAAATATTTACAACTGCATGCAAGATTTTATATATAATTGTGCGATAATCGCATCTGTTTCAACTCTACTTTCCAGGGTCGCTAGCATAGGAAGCACCTATACGTCGATTAGCCGGAAGCTCCACGTATCGGGAGTGTAGCGATTTGTATATTATGTAAGAAACAAATTTACATCATCTAGATGATTGTGTAAACAGATCCAGTTAACCATTTTTCATAACGTAATTTATTAATTACACTAGCTTCATGAAATTAACGGTCATAGCTTAAGCATCATGCTATTAGATGGTATCATCACCATGCTAATACAACTTAAATATCATTTTAACATCAAATCAGATTTTACACAATTAGTTATACGAAACTGAAGAGACAACCAGGAGGTGGGTCTCGCGATCTCTTTAGGTGCTCCCTATACCTTTACTTTAGCTTACGCACCTCTCTAAGATGGGCCAAACCGTCTTTAGTACTATTAGTAGAGCCACAGCAAGTATTTAACCACGTTACATTTGTAGACCCACGGACCCCAGTCATCAAAAGCCTTTTCCATTCTACGACAGGCAGAGATTACCTTACTCCTAATTTATACTGGGTGTTAGGAGACCGCTTCCGAAAACGAAGATAGACGATAGTACTACAGACATCTTTCATGATGGGACGGAAAAAAAAAATCGATCCTGATTTAAAAAAAAAATCGTATTTTTATTACGTTTTATTAGCATTATTTACGCTCCATCATGTTAGTACAGTTAAATGAAACGATAGTTTCATAAAAAATACATTACTTTAGTAAAAAAAAAACCAGCAGTGAAACACAAAATCAAAAACAGCTGATGCTCGGATCAACGAACGCACGCGCGCGGCTGGAGCTCGACACGTATTTGGTTACAATTTGAACCTTATTTCATATGGCCACAGAGCATTTAGATTGCGCACCCGTTTTTTTCTTTTAGTAGAGTAATATATTTTTTATAAAACCATCGTTTCATTTAGCTGTACTAACATGATAGAGCGTAATGATAATAAAACTTTCAATAAATATGATTTTTTTCCCTCCCATCATCAAAGGTGTCTGTAGTATTATCGTTTGTCTTCGTTTTCGGAAGCGATCTCCTTACAACCAGTATGGTACTACTGTAACATACTGTGTAATACTTGCATTATCAACATTATAATGGGATTTGAATTTAATATCAGCAGCGCAATGTAAGTCAATATTGTGATCAATAAATACAGGGTTTTTTGTTTTCATCATCATCATTTCAACCGATGGACGTTCACTGCTGGACACAGGTCTCTTGTAACGTGTTCCACAAACCACGATCTCGCGCTGTTTGAATCCAGTGGCTCCCAGCGATTTTTTATATCCTCTGTACACGTAGTGGGGGATATGCCGACGCTGCGCTTACCAGTGCAGGGTTGCCATTCTAGCACTTTAAGACCCCAACATCCATCGGTTCTACGAACTATTTGCCCCGCCCATTATCACTTCAGACTCGCGACTTGTAGGCCTATGTCGGTGGCCCTGCTTCTTCTGCGGATCACCTCATTTATGATTTGATTGCGCAAAGATACTCCAAGCATCGCCCTCTCCATCGCCCGCAGTGTATCTCTGAGCTTTCTTATGAGGCCCATAGTTGGCGACCAAATTTCGGAGCCGTAGGTCATCACTGGCAACACACACTGTTCGAAGACTTTGATCTGAAGTGTATGTAAAATGTACATTAACGAGATATTGGCAACTGCTATAACATTTTCTGGCAGAAATTGCGACGGGTCAGCGCGAACGTAAACAATACATTTTTTTAATTTATAATAACTAACGAGTACAAAGCAGATTCTCTTAAACAATCCTTCAGACAAATACTAGGCTATTATAGCAGCTCGGGATTTGTACCAAACATTTACAGATTCGAGCTAGACCATTAGAAAACACGATAATGAATCACACATTTGTAAAAAGCACCTTATATAATTTTTTTTAACATTATAACTGGTTATACATACTTTTGTTGCGATTCGAAATAAACAATTGTAAAACCTCAACATTAAACTCGACCAAGAAAAAAATCTAAATTTTTTATAATATAGTTGTTTTCTTAGAAACGGCTAAAGTCGAGGTGATATTTAAATTGTATCCGACAAGTGTGGACTTCGACAGAAAAATAAAGAAACAGCAGAGCCGAGTTCCATTACCAATAGTTTTTTTTATGATTAATGAGTTTTTCTTTTTGGTAAACGTTCCTCAAGGTTTGTGTAATTTTCAATGTTTTATGGATTTTATTAACTTTTTCGCTTCGAATATATATTTGGGAGAATTGTAATTCAATACATTAATGTGTTAACCTTTTTATTACACAACAACCATGTTATAATATATAATTTTCCTTAATTTATAAACACGAAAATAGCAAAAAAAATACTACACAATCAAAATGATCATCGTTGCTAAGTTTTCCACATATTCCCAGTCTTCTTTGCTGGACGTAATACAGAATTTGACTTGAAATTTGTTACATATATTCTTCTGTCTCCAGCCCCCTCCCCGTTGCTAATACCCGTGCAACTTCTTATGGGGGTAGAAATTTGTAAAATCCATTCTTAACTGACCTATACTTGGAAAAACGAATATTTCTTCCAAATATCAAATCTCCAGGCCTTATAGTTCCAAAGATATCTTGAGTCAATACATAGGTGGAAATCTGTTACAAATTTATACATATACATGTTAAATTGTTTTTAATTTCAAATATCCCAGATTTACATCATCAAACAAAACGTTGAGCAATAATATATTACAGATACATTCTGTACAGTGATTGTCAATAACACTTTGACGTTTAACATAACCATATTGAAGTACACTATCAAGTAAGTCTTCAAGCAGCAAGGTTATGTACACAAGGACGTGCGGTCATAATTACAATCCTACGTAGCAATGTCGCGATTACTGGGACTATCGATTTTCTACAGCTCATGCGACAATTGCGCTCTAACACTAACTCTAATACATCAGCAAGTAAATAAAATTAAACTACCCGTTTGTCTTTATGGCGATTTTTAATCATTCATCATCATCGCCATTATCAGATTTTGTTTATTCACTGCTGGATGTAGGCCTTCATCAATGTCATCCAACAAATGCGATCCTCAGATTCTCGCATCCACCCACTCCCGACCGCTCTGATGAAGACGTCGGTTAATCTGGAGGGCGGGCGTCCTACACTTCTGTGATCTGTACGCGGCGTCCACTCCAAGACTTTTCTCCCCCATCGACCGTCACTGACACGACAGGAATGGCCAGCCCACTCCCACTACAGCTTGCAAATTTTGAGAGCTACGTCGACAACTTCAGTTCTCCGTCGAATTGCTTCGTTCCGGATTTTGTCCCTTAGAGAAATGCCAAGCATATCTCTCCATCGCTCGCTGTGCTACTTTGAATCGGTGGACCAGCTTGATGGTGAGGTGCCATGTCTCTGCGCCGTAAGTAAGGGTGTTAAGGATTAACATAAAGTATAATACACGATGCTTCCTTTTGCAAATGATAAATGTTACAAGAATTGTGAACATAATACTTTGATTAGTTTTATTTATATGTACATTAATTTAAAAGAAATATTATACTTTGAAGGCACCAAACAAATATAAACAAAACCAATATAAATATTGCAAGTACGTCTGCCGTGTCCGACCAGTTATTTACGTAATACATACATCCCCACCAACCCGCATTGGACCAGCGTAGTGGGAAATAACCTAAATCCCCCCATATGAACTCTTACATACGACAGCCCCTAGCAGCCAGCGGTACCGCAGACCATGCTGACTGTATGTGAAGATCTTTGATGACTCTTATGTCCAGCAGTAGACGTCTATCGGCTGACGATGATGCATATATTATACATAGTAAAAACCATCAGTAAGAGCATTAAGGTCGAGGAAGAGCAAAGCGTTGCTGGTCTAGAAAGTTTTATAAAAGCAATATATTTTATTAGATTTTTTTTTTTGTCAACTCACAGCCTACTTTTACGAGTGATAAACGATTAGCTATAAATTCACATAATGCAGCATCAACCGCGTTTGCTGTGCCACATTTGTTTTATCATGAACGAAACGCAAAAGCTTCGTCTTCAGTCTGGCAGAAACGACGCGAAATTTTTGAAAAAATTTTTGTAATAAAGATTTTCACTATCCATGCCAAGTTTCATCGTATATACGGGTTAAAATAAGAAAAAAAAAATGTAAATGTCGTTAACTCTTGTGCAGTGTATTGTCGGCTCCAGCTGTCTGTGGTAAATTAACGGCGACAGCTTTGCACAGATTTGACAAATTGTACGGGAAATCCAGTTGCGGAAACAAGCAGGCTGATGTGAAAGTATCTAATAAATTCGGTGCTGCCGGACTGTTATTGTGAAACTGTTACTTATCGAAAGAAGAGTTTTTTTTTTACTTCTTTTTGCCATTTTCTTTTATTCCGCGCACTGACGAGACGTGTAAGACGTACACCTGATGGCAACATATATGCTTGTACTCCAACTCATTTTGTTCGTCACCTCGAGATGTTAAATCTCGCTATCCTAGTGATTAATTAGTTTGGGGGTGTAAGGGATCCCGAACAACAACTCATTGGATCCAAACAAACAGCACCTGCTTGTGGTGCACCCTGCTAATCAATAAACGAGGCTCTGGGTCTTACCAACCCGTATTGCGCCAGCGTGATGGGAAATGGTCCAAATCCCTCCATATGAAACCCCTACAAACGTTGAGATGTTTAGGGTAGGCCTATGCCCAGCAGTAGACGTCTATCAGCTGATGATTGTAATGATGTTCCAATGGATTCATTAAAGCATTAAACCATAGTCTTTGCCGACTAACATTATCTATAATTTTTTTTAATATTAAAGTAAGTTCAATGACTCCATTAAAACCAAGTAACAGAAACGCGTCAATCAGGTTCTTAGTGGCACGCTCTGGACAGATTTATTAGCACTTGCCGGAGACCGTCTAAGTTGGTACCACGACAGCTCCTTTTTCTAACCAAATGGTAGTGTGCAAACATTGCTGTGTTCCGGATTGAAAGGCGCTAATGTAATTACTGGCTTAACGAGGCTCGACTTATGTCTCAGGCGACGAGCGTAGTGTGGTGCAGTACTTATCATCCAAACTAGTGCCATGTTATGGGCAGGCGTATCACTAACCATCAGGTGACCGTTCCGCTCGTCTTGTCGCTTTATTGTATATAAAAAAAATATAGATGTGAGCTAAGATTCGTGTACATAATATTGGAATCGAGGCTCTATCACCAATAAAGTTATTTGTTTATTTAACTTTATATACATTATGTAAGTTTGGACTTAATGCCATTGGCATTATCTCCCAGTCTATCTTGGCTAATGTAAAGGCGTTGTGACTTTTTTTATCCATTACCTTGTTTTGTGTTACAAAAAACGTTTAAAAGATTATATAATATACCTTGTGCACATTACTTTTATTTGGCAATGCGACGAGTAAGAAGTTGAACTGATGATATAAAATACAATAACAACTTGGCGCTAGATTATACTGCAGCACAATGTTCTTCTCGTCTTGGGACATAAACTATTAAGTTTCGTTACCCCAGTAATTTCACTAGCTACAGCGCCTTTCAATCCAGTACAACCTACAGTCGTTTCCGATCTGTGAACACATGAGAATGTATGAGACAGACGTCTCTTAAAGTTTGCAACGTTGATACAAAGGACTTGAAAACATAACAATCATTAGTATAGCATTCAAAACATTCAAGGTATATATATATATGTATGTACATATGTTAAAGGTAATACAATACTATCAGTTGTCATACTCGAATGACATCATAGCATGGTAATATCAGCTTGAAGTAATGTTTTATATAGCAATGTGCCACAGATGTCATTAAAAATTGTTTCAAAGCATCTGGAATGTTATGACATAGCTGATGTGTCCATATAAGTAAATACTGCAACAATTTTTCTGTTTTCTTACCTTGTTTTTTTCTAGAAAGCGACGAGACGAGCGAGAAGCAACGCGATGCTGGTTAGGATGAAATACACAACACCACAAAGTGTTCGCCTCTCGACAATATGTTTAAGTTTTATTACTCTAGTAAAATCACTATCTACGACGCCCTTCAAAACCGAACATTTTAACGTTGGCCCCACTATATAACGGCGGAAATCGGAACTGTAGTGATACTTGACGGTTTCCAACAATAGAGATCTTTTCTTTTATATCGCGAGGGATATTCTCTTAAAATATACCCTGCTTCTGGGGATAAAACAAGGTTGTACTCACTAAAACCCGTGGTCTCCCTCAGTGTATTAGGTGGAGCTCCGGGATCTCCTATGGAACGCACCGGTGTCCCCTGCACTCTGATTAAAATATCCCACGGAAGGGCAAGGGTCTCCTTAGCACCCACGCTGTGCTACGGCAAATACAAGAACACGATGCATTTGCCGATCTAATGCTCGCTTATTGAGCTCTGAGGGCCCCCACTCTTAAGGTTCACGAACCAGTGTACCCTTTTATTCGCTTTGTATGTCAGGCAGGAAATACCTTAGTCCTATTCTTAATAGCCCGAGACTACAGGGCTAAAAAATGTGGAGGAACCCTTTTGCGTGTCATTCTTGCGCAGGGACCATGTTAATATTTTCATATTTTCGTTATATATATTATTACAATCATATTTCCGTTGTTGTTCATTCATATCATCATCATCAGACGTCCACTACTGAACATAGGCCTGCCCCAAATATCTCCACATCGATCGGTGCCGCGTCCCCTCATTATTATTGCTACTAATATATTTTCGAATTTGTAACTGTTTTGTAACCAGGTTGAAACTCGCAGACGTGGAAGCAGGATGCTTGTGTATATTTATTTTATACTTACGCATCTAAAAATAGGATCTTTAGTATACGTAAATGAATTGTCGTCATGAAAATTGTTTAGACGGAATTGAAGTTTATAAGCGCTATCTACTGGTAAGCCGTATCAATATAGATGAACGAAGATATTATTAGATAAATATATGTAGACATATTATTTATTTGTTCAGTATTTAAAGACGTTTTTTTTAACCCAATATCGCTATACTTCTGTATATAATCGGTATTAAAGCTAATGGGTATTAAGTATGTCTTGTCCAACGATTTTATTGCAAATTCTTTTGTTCGTATTGATTAGTTTATATCAATTTTAATAGCAACCGGTTAAAAGTATTAATTACAAATGTTTCAGCGCCATATGGTCATTTCTTTATGTTTAGCTGACCTTTTGATAGCAGGAAACCATTATACGTGGTCTTAAATTTGTTTATCACGTATGGACGATTATTAAAATATATACAACTCATATCATAACTTCTTACGTTAAAATCCGTTTTTTTTTAAGTTCTTATACGTTTATCCAATTAAATTTTTTCCGGACCAGGATTTATATCTATATATTAATTGTACAATCAATAGTTTTGTCTCGACAAGGTAATCTTCCTAAAGTGGCGGTAAATAAGTCGATATGTTGTTTCATGGTTGAATTAAGACAATGACTACATAGTAAACAAGCAGGTTTATTATTAATATTTATTTATTTAAATTCGTTATTGTAACACTTAAAATTAAGTTACTATAGGCGGATTTAATGCCTATAGGCATTCTCTGCCTGTGAACCTTGTACATGGAGAGATGCAGTGATAGGTTAAAATAGAAGTTACCAATGTTTATACAAACATACATATTTAATAATATATATAAATAAAATAATGCTTGCTATTAGAGAATCTACATCAAATTACGACCGCAAGGTCCACAGTATCAAATAACTGTTCCGACTGAATGCGATCATCAAATGAATAGACTTCATGAATAATGTGACTGCTTCATATTACTCGCGGAACAAGTTTTTATCTCAGGGCTGCATAATGCTTCGTTATGAATTGGGATCGACATTGAGAAATATTTCCATTGTTTGATTCACTTTATATATTATACGTAATAGGAAAATAATAGCATGAATAGTTGTTCGCGGTGAAGAGATTATTGTTTAACGAAGAGCCGTCACGTGTAAGAGTTTCACCTGATGGTAGTTATACATCTGCCTTTACTACACAACTAGTTAAATTAAAGGTTCCCATACTTTTATGAATACACCTTCATCGTAGTTAATTATACAAATTTTAAATGTCTGCTATAACGTGTTAATAATTACTAATTAATTCTATCTCTATAATGGTGTTATAATAAGAGTACAGCACTGGGTAGAGGGCGAGACCACCCTGTTGCGAACCTATCGTCTAGAATCTTAAACATTCTAATCTGGTGATATTTAATGTGTTGAAAATACAGTTACACATATATTAGTTTATTAAACAGGATTTTGTTTAACCTTTCTTTAACTAAAACCGGTTTCATAGCATGGAAGTTAGAATGATAAAGCCGCACCGCATTGCGCTTTATGCCAGATATAGATATTATCCTGCAACATATTGTTACATGGTGGTAGATCTCTGTTGACGGAGACCGTCGAAGTAGGTACCACAACAGCGCCTACTTGTACCGCGAACCAGAACTGTGCAAACATTACCGTGTTTATGTTTGAGGGGCGCTGTATCTAGTGAAATTGCTGGAGTAATGAGACAATATTTTGTGTCAAGGCTAGACGAAATAGTGCCGTGTATACCATCATAAATGACGCTACGAACTTATGGGCAGGTGGATCACTTACTGTGAACGTTCCGCACGTCTCATCGCTTCTTTGGATAAAAAAAATTACTCCATTAACTTCACTTGTTATCTTCTAATATGTATACGGTTAACGTAAAGTCATCTTTTTAACGTAAACATGATTTTTTTTTTCAGTCGGGCTACATATAGGAAATAATGATCTTACATCCGCAATAACAAGGTTACATTTCCGTCATGTCTTGGTGGTTGCTGGCAGCCCTGTTGTCAAATGCGCTGAGCTACAGCATCAGCGTATCGGCCAATAGGTTAGTTGCAATTTGCCGCGGCGGCCTCGTGTGGGCGCTAATGATTCAACGCGCACCAGTGGGCCCAAGGACTTCCCTTTTACTGCGCAAACCGACAAAGAAATGGACACGTGCCTCGCCGTGTGATCTACACCTATGACACGATACGCCATATCGCTTCTGATGCCTTATAAAAACTTAATATCACTCCAAAAGTTTTCAACATCGACTTGCATCCAAAAAAAAAACAAAACAATAAAATCGTAATAAAATTTTATTTCTTTTTTACCATCCTAAGCTTTTATATATTTTTTCAAAGCTCTGATCATTATCAACCGATACACGTCCACTGCTGGACATAGACATCTCCTCATGATTCCCACATCGATCGAGGGATTCATTCATAAGGAGGGATTTGGGCCATTTCTCACAACGCTGACCTAATGCAGGCTTGTCGCAAACAACCTGCATCGTTCGTTGATTAGCAGGGAACACCACGAGCAGGTGTTGATAGCTTGAATCCCGTCAGCTGTTGAACGGGAACCCTTAGTACACGTCTTTATAACTGTAATCGGAACTGATTTAAAGCGAAGCAGGACAGAATAATCTAAACCAAAGTACTGTGTAAAAATTAAAGTTATCAGTCATACATTAAAGAGATCAGTGAAAAAGTCCATGCTTCGTATCGATTTACCACCAATAGTTAAAAAACCAGACGTTTATAGAGAAAATAGCTTAGTTCTTTCCTAAGTAAGTTTATCAGTAACATAATGTGTTGCGTAACATCAGTGAGTGGACCGGGATCGCGAGTGCCAGTCCAACTATTCCGCCTCGCAAAAGACCGGGCGAAATATGGTGAACTGACCATCAACCTCCGGTAGTCAGAGAGGCACCTAGAAGAAGAACTCTTATCATTTATAAAAACTTAATTGTAAAGATAATAAAAATATACTTTATTGAACAAGGCTGGTCAACACCGGAACAGATTGGTATTTCCTTCTACAAAGCAACGCGCATATTCACACGCACGCACGCACGCACACACACACGCACGCACACACACACACACACACACATACACATACGCACATATACACACACACAGGCAGACACACGCATAGCATGGCAGAGAAGATAAGAAGCAAACCTAGAACTATTTAGATAAATTAAAAAAATTGCTGATTACTACTTCTTCCCAAACTATTCTTGTATTAAATCCTAATAAGCTCCACTTTGTTATGAGCGGGTGTATCACTTGCCATCAGGTGAACGTCCTGTTTGTCTCGTGACTTAATTGAATAAAAAAAACACACACACATTTAACAACTGCCTTGCGATTATTTATTTAAAACTCTAAAACTAGCTTCCGTTGGACTATTGTGGTTTTACTTGTTACGATATGTTAAATGTTTATTGCTTTACTTTATTCATGTAACGAGAATCCTGTTCTTATGTCTGAGGCGCTGAGGGCAATGTGGTGCAGTGTACACCATCTTAACTAGCGCGACGTTGTTATGGGCAGCGTTTCACCTATCATCGAGTGAACATCCCGCCCGTCTCGGTTTACATAAGAAATGAAAATATAATGATTTTCAAAGCTCAACATATTCTATACGATTAGAAAACTTGTATACGACAGATAAGTAAGTCACTTTCGTATGAGTTATACGCCGCGTCCGTTGCCTTGGTTACCGATTTATAACGTAAACCTCCCCAATAACTCACTGTCGAATTTGTTATACCATATTAAACATTTATTATCATATTTGCATCATAAAACGGCCCCATTTACGGCGCGGCACAACTATGGAGCGGGCGGTATTGACGAACTGAAAGTCAACATCGGAACAGGATTTTAAATCGTTTCCTTTACAACATATTTCTTTTTAGCTTTTTTGTGTGTGTTTTTTTTTGCAGTCGTAGGCTTTATTGTATACAACATTATTAAGACTCGAATCTTAGGGTCAGCGGACAATTTCCTTTTAAATATTGTATGTATGGAAATAAAAACATTTTAACAATACTCGTTTCTCAAATATTAAATTGTTTGGTTATCCTTTAACTGAAAGGCTGTGAAAGATGGATCTAGACTTATGTTTAATAAATTGTATTTAAAATTTCGAAGTTTATATAGATTTTGTGATTTCTCTATTAATAAAAATTTCGGTGAAACTAAACGTATATAAAAGTGTTATAGCTTCAAGTCTTATTGTCCATTGTTGATGAGATATATATTTTCAACTAACTAATGTTAGTAGTAAAATTGTGAATATGGAAATAGCATTGTTTCGTTTTGGACAGAATGATCGTATAAGATAAAAACGAAAACATTCGTTTGTTTTCATAGACGTAAAGATATCTAGACGCGTGCCCGTTCTTGATCTTCGCCCCGTCAACGGTGACGCAAGAAATATAATTTGTGTCGAGATTCCAAAAGTTCTATTTCTGTGGCACGTCTCACCCACCCCCCACCGGTACGTGCAAAAGTGCGCCGGGAGCCGTGCGGGTGAGCGCTGGAGTCAAGCGGGCACATTAAATTCAGTGTTAAAATCATTGCAACACCACTTTCATCGCGACGAAACGAAGTTGCGCAATGACAGTTTGAAAATGAAACGAAACGTAAGTACAAGCGAACATCTTCAAATATCAGTAACGTTGCTACAGCACTTCAATGTTTTGTTTATTGCATCGAAACATTTTGATTTCGTTTCCAAATTTAAACACACATAGATGTGGTGTAGTCGACAGTGACCAGTACACGGAATGGTCACTTTGTCAGATTGTGTCCATGAGAGTTTTGTGTTTATTGCTCAATAAGTGAACTGAGAACTGTATTGGATAAGTCGCTTTGCCACCTACGTTGCCCCAGTTAGCTTGTTTATAGTTTAGCTACTAACCCTGATGTATTTTAAGAGTTTTGTTTACCGACGAGGTTACTTTCATTTTATTTTAATGTCATTTTAAATTATAATTACTTGTGTGCTTCATCATTCATATCTCTATACGATCTAAATACTTATTTTTGTCATAATCTTAGAGAACATAGAATATCATCAATGTTTTTTTCTAACTTTCTAGAGTTATGAATTTTGGCAACAAGGATCAAAACAAATAGCTCATTCAGAGACGATACGGTCTTATTATTATAAATAATAAGAAAATGCAAATGATAAATCGATAAAGCGATAAAATTTTAATAGTTTTACTTTAAGTTAAACAATTTTAATAAAGTTTAATTCTTGTTACAACTACACACTTAAATCTTAAACATTGGCCTAAATCATTAAATATATTAGTTAATACAGAAGACACTAACTTATAATATTTTTGGGCCTTTTGAAGAAATGGATTACATTAATTAGATAATCCATCACTTTAAAATTTAAATCATATTCGTAACTGTTCAAATAATGAAAAGTATTAAGATTTTTTTCACTTACCTAAGTGTCAGTTACAACCAAGTTCTAAATTATGTTTCGTGCAAGTTCCACGACCACGGCAGTTTGATGGGTCATGAACCTTTTGTTATTGATCGTTGCCTAATTTGTATTTGAGTCATACCTTCGCCGTTACCTAATGTTGCTTAAGTAATAAACATTACAATATAATATATTCAGTTTCAAATAGATTCGTATTGTATATTCCGTTATTAATGACGAACTTTAGAATTAGATTGGTTTAGAATTGTCAACGAAATATGGAATTGGATTGATGAAACGAAAAAGTGTAACGACAAACAGAGCTATAACTATATTTATAGGGGTGTACATAGTTCGTAGTTAATTCGTCTCCTTGATCAATGGTTCGTAGCCTGCCCACTGCGCTTGCCACACACGGTCAGATAAACCCGGATGTCGTAAAAAATATTATTTATCGTAAATCGATCAATTTCTAACTTAACTAAAATGTTACTTCAAATAATTCAACGTATCTTCTTCTATTACCTGTTCTTTTCTACTTCACTCAATAAAAAAAATTGTCGATCCAATGCTCACTCTCACTGTTTCCCACTTCCCTATGGACGAGAGGAAATGAAAATCAGATGAACACACTATTGTTTCCCTCTGATTCTATTAAAAATTACTCACAATATAAAGTTTTACACCTACATTGTGTAAACACAATTTCGTTTTTTTTATATTTTACAAAATACCTGAGAGACGTGCATCTCGATATAGAGATGAGAGGATATCTAAATCTTACTAATTATTTATTTGCAGTCCCAATAAGCAACGAAGTAATAATGTATACGTATGTGTTACGACTCTGTAAACAATTGTAGAGGCATATCACGACTTGAAGGACACTAGACAAGTGAGTTTGCTAAGTAATAATTATTAATAAATATTTACAATTGTTTATGATTTAAAATTAATACTTCATTCAAACTGCAGCAGTTGCGAGAGATTCGAGAGCAACAAAGTTAACATCAGATCTAAATATTTCGGTAGTGAAATCCACAAATACAGATGAACTGTATTTGCTTCTTTTTTTTGTGTATTTGTCCAAAAACATGCAATACTTAAAATGAAGACCACAATTATCGACCTTGGATGGATTACGGACCACGATATACTTAAAATGTCGAATTATATTCATAAAATTTATGTTTAACATATTTTCATAAAAATATAAAATTTCTGTCATATCCCAAAACACTTTTCGGTAATATTACTTCATTTGACCTTAAACCGATTTATTTTTATACACCAACGTCAGCGTTTGACCATAATCCCATCTGATGTTAAGTGGTTATGTGATCTGTGGTGGTAAGGTGCACTAACCTAGAAGCAGCCTATTCACTCTATTTTAGAAGACGCCCACGTCATATTTGGAGGAGAACACTGACGCCGGCAGAGCGATCCAATCCTTTTGCCTCTTCTCATTGCTCATTACTCCTTTTATAATTATTTTGAGTTTAAATATCGTAAACGTTAAATAATATTATTTAAATTACTTTATTTCATTCTTCTTTTCGCTTTAACCTTTTAGTTTTCCATAAATCTTTAACCATATATATCTATATGTAGGAGATAACCAGAGATTGCTTCCCTTATCACGAGATCTCCGAAACTGTTGTACGTAAACACTCAAAAATTGGTAGAGATGTTGCCACTGTCGGTTAGAGGTCCTTCCCTAAAGGAAGTTGCGGAAGTGTTACAGCTAGTGAAGCGGACGGGCAACAGTTTGCTTCATGTAACCTCAGTCACAGTTCCGGTAATAGTTTCGAAAATATAAATCTAGTCAACTAGATTTATTACGTGTCCCTCAAGATATAACAATTTAACTACCTGTACGGTAGATTTTTGGGTGATGCTTGTGTCTAGCAGTGAAGGTCTAAGGGCTGATGATGATGACATATTCATAATTGAGATATCGCTGTGGTGTTACGTGTCTTGAAATTGCTCTGACGTGTTACCGACGCCACGGCTCCACGCCGTCGTGTCGCGGTTAAAGGTTTAATGTATTATTATAACGACCATACTTACGTATACTTTAACAATGCAACGACGAGATCATTCCTCGAAGCCGTGATTGATCAGAGGCGTGGGTTCGATCGCCATTGGACACGAGTCCTCGGCGAAGAAAAACATTGTGAGGAAACGGACATATTTCAAGAACAGCTTTCGTGGACATGTTACATGTCTGCGAAATCCACCGACCCACACTTGGCTGGCATCGTGGATAAATAGCCTTGACTCTCTCTCATTATGAACGAACGTTGTTTTTTACATTATTAATATGAATATTTCTTGTTTTTTTTTTTAATATGCATTGCCGAAACTATTTTTAGTATGTCATAATTTATAAATAATATCTTCGTTTCACGTTTTAAAGGTAATTTAGTTTTATATAAGCAATGCTTTAACTTCCTTTATAAATTTTATTATGGTAACACAGTCTTGAAATGCCCTCAGCGTTGTAAAAGCTAGGTCGGAAGTATAACTTATCCAGCGGAAGTATAACGTCCATCTCGTCTTATTGAAAGTCAATGGTTAAAGTTTTGATATGTATTTATACAAAGTTCCAAATAAAAAATTCAACTTATCTCCTTCTTGAATAATCAGGTTCTTTAAAACTACTGACGATGGTATGTTTACAGTGGTTAATCTCGGTTTTCAGAGATCCTCTAGATGAGTACCAACGCAGTGCCTATTTCTGCCACCAAACAATACTGTGCAAACATTACTATGTTCCGGTTTGAAGGACGCTGCAGCTAGAGAAACTATGAGAGAAACAAGACTTAATAACATGTCTTAAGGCGACGAACAGAATGTGATAGATTGCCCAGGTTTTCCAGTTTAACTGGCACCTACTTGAAGTTTTGTTTTAAAGCGAAGCGTTATGCTGTATAAAACTCCTAACTAGCACTATATATTTCTAGATGAGAGCAGCATTAATTAAGTATATGTCGTCAGCCCTATAGTTTTGGGCTAATAAGAATAGGAGTAAGGTAAGAAGCCCTGCCTGTCGTATAAGGCGATTAAGTGTCTATGAGTTTCGCGGCCTTGAGAATGTGGCTCTATACATAACGGCGTATGGCTCAGCAATTGTGCCAAGGGGGGTTAAACCCCTCCCCAGAGACATGTTAACGCAAAGTGTAGAGAGGCACCGGTGCGTTTTATAAGAGATCCCGGAGCTTATCCGAATGCAGTGATACAGACCACCGAGGGGATTTTAGTAGGAACAGAAACGATCTTTCGAAGATTTTCCCCGAAACCAAAAAAAAGTATACGGTCATGCTTGTCTCGTCGCTTCGTAGTATAAATAAAATTATTTTATAATTATTATTATCCTCTACAATCCCTTTATGATGAGAGATTGCAATGTGAAAAACAAAAAAAATCATAAGTTGTTTTACTGCAATATTTATAACATATGCGTGTATAAACTGTCCGAAGCTGCATCTACTTAGCGCTCGGCAATAAGTAATACCATTATAATGATTGATACAAGTTGAGAGCTTTGCTCTCGTAAACGAACGCAGATGTCTGCATCTGGATGTTGCCCCTCCTTTGTACTTGATTTATACAAACTTGCAGATGTAGAAATGTAACTTGTACAATGATTATTTATTTAAATTCTTTTTGTACATATTGAACGTAGGCGAGCTTACCTCCAAATAAAGTTCTTTCTAACAAAATCTAGCAAAAGGAAAACTGTTGATGGATCTCTGTTGCTGGAGACCGTCTAGGTCCTATTTCTGCCGCCAAACAGTACTGTGTTTCAGTTTGAAGGGCGCTGTAGCTGATGAAATAACTGAGCTAATGATACTTAACATGTTATGCCTCAAGGCGACCACAACATTGTGGTGCTGTGTATATCATCCTAACTAGAGCCACGTTGTTGTGAACGGGTATGACTTACCCTCAGGTGAACGTCACGCTCGTCTCGTCGCTTCGTATAATAATAAAAAAATTATAAACAAAAAAATACTGAAAAGATTAAAATACATGAACATCTTTATATTTACTAAAGAAAATCAGTAGTCGTTATATTATAACTCAAAAAATTTATTAAACCGTTCATTATGAAAACTTTTTTTTTTCCGAAGGTATGAAAATGTCTCACAAATTTAGCAAATAGCTATTTAGTTTTTTTTTCATAATTTTTCAATACTAATCATTATTTTAAGTATTATAGAATACTGTTAGATATTTTCTACAAACTTATTATCCTAATCATAATGAAAATATTACATCAAGAATTTTTATTTTTCTTACGTAAATACTTAAGAGAAATAATAAAATTCTTGATAAATACCAATAAGTGTACATGTGTACGATTTTTTGTTTATTTATTGTTATCATTATCATATGATTATTTTTAATGTTTAATTCAAGACCTACTGAATTATCGGAACATGTTTCGCACTCATCGTTCATACGAACCGTTGAAATTTTTATTAAGGAAAGAATCGCGCAAATGGCGGAATGCGATTCCGACAATGGCATTGTCTTGTCAACAATGTAAATAATTTGAGGCACTAATGATTCACACCCCGAGGACGAAATGTAACGTTTCGTTTAAAGAAAACAGTCGTCGGTGTAATCGATTAATGCTCCCGCACTGAACCGCAAACAAAAACTTCACACAGCCGCACCATTTGCACAATACAACGAAACTTGTTTTGTACGTTGTATATACGATAATATACGCTTACTGTTGTTCATCGTCAAACTTCGTCTCTTAAGGGTTTTTGGAGCCGTGCATTCCATACAGGCAAACAACCACTGGCATACCCTAGCTCCCTAAACCTATCTAAATAGTAAACTTTCTAGTTGCTTAAAAGGTATACAACTAAACTTTCATCATCAGCCGATAGATGTGCACTGCTGGACATAGACCTCCCTCAAAGATCTCCAAATTGATCGTCCCTGTGCCTGCCGTGGCCTATATATATATATATATATATATATATATATATATATAGGCCACGGCAGGCATATATATATATATATATATATGTACGTCGAATAGAGAGACGTTTTATTCATGCAGTAGTACATGACGTAGCCGTGCTGTTGTGGAACAATCTAGACGTTTCTCGTACATTTTCCACGCGTGTATAAATAAAGAGGGCGGGCCGCGGCCGCTTCAGTACTAAACGAATCGCTCGAGAGCTGAGAACTGCACCCTGATCATTCGCGTGTATACCGGCGACACAGTGAAGTGTAACCTGTGATAGATTTTTGTGATAAACATTCAAATATGGAATCGCCTGTAGTTGTGGATAAGCCACCCGAATATCTTGGGAGGGCTGCTAAAAATAATCAGGTATATATGTTTTTACAATCATGACATGTTTTCTAAGGAAAAAAAATTAAATACTATTTTAAAAAGCGTAAGTTTTATTTAAGATAAATTTACATATGTACTCTGTACTTCAGTAATGATGTATCATTCATTGTAATGAAGCATGAGAAAATTAAATTTTTCACACACATCGTTATAACAATATCATAATAAAAGAAAAAAAAAATAATGAGAATTTCGTAGCATTGTTTTCGTAAAACTAGTTTACTATGCCATTCTAAGTGATTATCCAAGTATTATAACTCTCACTCGTCACCTGTTCAACGAACAGAGTAGACTATAATATTTTTTGAAATACTAACACGTAATAACATGTAAGCCATGTTGTTTACTTTTTTGTGTGTAATATTTCAATTGTCAATATAAATATTGTTTACCTAATCTGTATTTATATATGTTGAATAACATGAGTCAGCAGTGCTGGTGAAATTATTAATCAGAGCTCCATTTATAGGCATGTTCTTTGCAGTTCCGAACAATCTGGCGTTGAATGGCGTGGGTGAATAAAATCGGAATAAAAAAAAATTCGCTTCAAACACTTCGAGTAGAATGTTCGCTTCGCAGTTTACTTCGGGACATTTCGATTGATTAATCACACGTAAATACAAGGCTTTAGATACTTTTAAGAAATAATAGAAAATGTCCATCTTCGACACGATTTCCTCATTAGTAGTTTGTTTTTTGATCACGCTTACTCGTAGGTTTAGTCTACGAATTATATTCTTATAAATTCATCAAATTCGAAGTGGAAATGTTTTTTTTTATTCCAATAGACATTATTAGCATTTCATTTAAAAAAAACTTTTTTTTTATTTATGAAATCGACAAGACGAGCTAGACTTTCATCTGATGATATATGATAAACCTATCAATAACAGCGTCTCGCTAGTTAGAATATCATTATAACTAATACGAAACCACATTGTGCTCGTCGCCTTGAGGCAAGATGTGAAGTCTCGTTACTCCAGTAATTTCACTAGCTACAGCGCCCTTGCAGAAGTAATTGTACAGAAATATTTACACACTGTTTGTTTGGTGGCAGAAATAGTCGCGGTAGTGATACCTACCTAGACGGTCTCTGACACAAAGACCTACCACCAGTAAATCTTTTCGAATTATTTAGTCTATAAAAGTCTAACGCTCAAACAATCCATGAGAGCTGTAAAGGTTACTATAATCACATACAACTGTTATATATATTTATATAATATGATATAAATGTGAAATATTATAAGAATTCATGCAATATGTGGTTTGTATCGGAATTGAAATCGTTCACAATATCTAAGATATTCCGCATGCTGCTGGTACGTAAGCGTTCATTTGAAGACTCTCCTGCGGAAGATAATGCACTCGTGTCTGCGTTATTTTATCGCTGAAGTGGCTACCGGTTTAAATGTGGGTTCGGTAATAACCCACACGTTCGCGTTACGAAATGACCTGAGCCTCGCGGAACTAAACTCTCTCTACTTAAAATTGTTTTACTCGAAGAAATATTAGCGAAATCTTCGCAATTTTATACTGAGAAGAAAATCTTTTAATGCTCCAACTTAAGAATATCTCTGTGTGATCGAATTAGAAATGAGGAGATCCGCAGAAGCACTAGGTTTACCGATATAGCCTACGAGTGGCAAGTCTGAATTAACAATGGGTGGTTCGGTTCACATAGGTCGTAGACCCGCTGGACGTTGGTGACTTAAAGTGCTGGAATAGCGACCCCGCACAGGAAAGCGCAGCGTTGGCAGCACCTGATGCACAGAGGACATCAAAAAAATCGCTATCAGCCACTGGACTGAAACAGCGCAAGACCGTGCTTTGTGGAAAATATTACAAAGTTACCTTTGTCCAGCAGTGAATATCCATCGGTTGTAATGATGATGAAGGATGACGCTCCAACTTGCTGATGGATGGATGTTCTTAATGTATTTTAGTATGTATTATGCGTTGATAATTTAAGGTCGCGCGGGTGAATTTCTTTTGTCCTCGTCTCAACCAGAAACACTTAGTTTTTAAATGTTTTTATCTATTGTCTAAACAGTTTCGAGGTCAGTGCATGCAACGTTTTCCTTCCTTTTGACCTTCTGTAACACGACTTTTTCGTTTATTACTTTATTTTACAAATAATCAATTCAATTATTTCAGTGTAGTGCATTTCATAGTTGTCATTGTATATGTGAAAGGAGTTTGTCCACATCCGTGTTCTTGTAACAAAATTTGACGAGTAAATAGAAAGTACACTTCCGTTTTTCGGAATTTTAAAATATACGTAACAGATAAAACCTGTCCGTTTAAACACGATGTCTTTTATCTTTTAATATTTCGTATATTTATAGTTTTATAATGACATTAATACTTGGATAGTAATAAAAAAAAATTAAAACAAGGCAAAACTTAAGTGAGTGGGGAGACAAGGTCAACTTATTTATTATTTTTATTTGTTGCGCTGTACAAGTTCACGGATTTGCGACATGCTAAATAACGAAGCGGCTCGAGAAATCCTCGACACTGTAAACATGCAAGTGAGCGGTGATGTCACCGCTGGTGGGGTTTAGACGGCGACGTAAATGGATACAAAAGCGGCCCCAAGACGCCTCCTTGGGCGAGTGCGTCACGGCATTCCGCCTACGTCCAATACCCCAACGTGTAAGCTGCGAAATTTCATCAAAGATTCAACGCTATTTGTGTCAAACATATAAATGAAAATAAATGACAATACTTATATGAGGAACATTGGATATATAACATAACACATAAAAAAAAATATAACAAGCATTGTTATTTGTTAGGAGAGAGATGCTTTTATCTTGGTAACGATTTACTATCAGTCCATCTCAAGGAGAGCCTTTTCTAATAGTAAATATGATAACGAAAATTTTAACATTATTTCGAATCTCATATACTTGTGATATTTGCCAAAATAATCTTAGTGGAAATAAGTAATTTGTACAAAACTAATGAACTATTTGTCGGACATATTAACGGAAAGACATGTTCCATATACGGATGAATTTACTTGTAGTGGCGTGATTCAGATTAGTGTTGTATGTAGGTCATTGGTGTATTGCAACTGGTATTCATTAGCTTGATCTCAACCAAGATGCACAGCCTCGATGGGAAGGTGATGAGAAACACGGATTCCGATATATCCTAATCTACATTTTTATATTTTGAACCCTGAACTGCTTACATTTACTCGGTTTCAATCGCTAAAGAACCTTTTGTTTGTTGATGCTTCGATAATATTCTGTTTACTGACACATTTTTCGTTCCGAGAATATGGTTTACTTATCTGTCGGTTTGTTATTTGGTGTTTAGTTGAAGACTACTTTTGCGGTCAATGACTCGGTTGCTTCGTTCGCTATAATAGCCGAGTTATCGTTGGACACTTAAATCTTGTCAACTAAGCAGTTTTACTAAACCATATATTAGACTGTTGTAATGGCAACAGCGTTAAAAATACAGTTTTTTTTGTGATTAAACTTTACTTGGTTACTATTATAAATTATGAGCGATATAAGAATTTAGGTCAAACTAGAGGCTTCGCTTGGGGTGTAGGTAGGAATCTGTTGTCTATGACTGTATAAGTAGATACCATCGCATCTCCTGTTTCTGCCGTAGCCGTACTAATAGTAGTGTGTAACTATTAATGTTTTCTGAATAATGTGGTAGACGTATCTATAGACCTATGCCACCAGGTATAGGTCTATGGTAACTAGTAATAGATAATTTACTTGATTCTGTGTACAAATAATTGTTTTATGTTTCATCCCTTTTTATTATCTTCACTCCCTTTTTTTACTTTTCTACTGTTTTGCCCCAAAAACAACTGCATCTCTTTAATTTCAATGTAATTTACCTTCGAATTGATAACATTTTAAGCATAATATTGAAGAACTAAATGTTGAAACATGTAACGACTGAATTACGAAAAAAAACGGCCGCTTATTTTGCAAATCACGTAATCGACAAAAAAGCCATACGTGAAAATAAGTGCCAAAATATAATTTTAATTCTCTACAATCATGCAGATTGTAAATCAGTACGGTGATGTCATCGCGATGTGGGCTGAGGTGAGGACAAACAGAACACAGCCTTGCGTCACCCGACATTGCGGAGACGGAACGTAGCGAACGTGAACAACAAATAATAATAGAAAAGGAAGTGGCACGTGGTGAGGCAAACGTGATGTAGGGAAAAGAGATCCAAATCCTTTCGATCCACACCACATCGATTTCAAGGATATTTAATAATGTAAACACTGTATAAAAGGCAAATAAGCACTGCTTACCCTGGCTCCCTAAACTTATCTAATTTAGTTAAGTTACTTAAATCTTAAGTTATTCAAAAGGTACACTGTAACTATGCCTTAGCTATTGCTACATTAGTAAGTTTATTTTTAAGTATAGATAATCGCATAAATTTCGGGTGTGGTTTGTATATCCTACCCGAAATCACAGGCCGTGAATTCGGGCCCACGACCCCAGTATCAGATGAGCTGGTATAAATCAAAGTGACTAATAAGTGCTACACATCATTAAAAAAAGATATACAAACGAAAGGTATGCTACTTAAAATTTTTATGATTGATGTACAATGTGTTTCTAGGTGTTACTTGTTAAGGAACTGAACAACAAACCCAGCAAGAACTATATTATTTTATTCCGCTATGGCCCTTTGACTATCGGATGTATACACATCAAACATTCATCCCTTCGTTGTAGATATCATCCCGCGCAAACATGAGCGGGAACAAAGTTCCACGAAGGATTGGGACAGTCTTCCGGCGACATAGTTTCCGTCCGTTTATGACTTGTATATCTTAAAGAGTGACTAGGCTAATTCTAGACTATTCACTCTGTTCTTATATTCACTCTGTGTTATATTCTCAAAGATTTTAAAACCACTTACCATCAGGTAGGATCCTAGCCTTACGCTGGACTATACATGTGTAAAGAAAACTAACCGCATCGATGGCTAACCCCTTGTTCAGTAACGGTTATCCATGCTCCGATTTCACATAATGGCAGTTTAATTTATGGAAGGGTTATTTTAGACCAAACCTGGTTAATTATCACAATTGTATTACCATTAGTTTCGCTTGTCAACATTGTAGCAGTGTATTCTAGGTGAACACGCTTCCACCATCCACAGCCTCATTGTCACTACAACACCATGTCCACAGTCTTCCAGATAAGAATTCAATAACTTAATCTGTTTGTCTGTATCATAAGTTGGGTATGGAGTAATGTTAAATGATTTTATTACTGCTTAAATAATCGAATGAAAGGTTTTAAAGTTATTTGCTAATTTGACTTTCTTCCAGTTGCAAAGGCATCTAAAGATGCAGAACAATTCGGATGCACCGTTATTAAAACGGTTTATATAATTGCAATAATTTTCCTATTATTGATGTATGAGGTACCTACCAATAAATTTTATTTAATGTCATAATTATCGATACAAATCAGTACTAGTGCAGGCGGGCCTCTCATTTAACAATTATAGCCGGGTATTAAAGTTGCACTCCGGTATTAAATCGAATGAAACCTTTCTCGTAAACGATTGAGCCTCGCGGTCAGATTTTATTTAAAATGCGGTAACTTCAGCTCCTCAATGAAAGAACGATTAAAGAAATTGTCAAGTTTTTTTTACTTTCAACTTACTCGCCTTTTTTGTGAACACTGGTGGTACTTCTGTTACCGGAGACTGTATAGGTAAATACCACGGCAGCTCCTGTTGCAGCCGACAAACGGTATTATGTAAATATTACTGTCTTACGGTTTATAGGGCACTGAAGATAGTGTAATTATTTCGGTAAGGTTTCATGGCGACGACCGCAATGTGGTGGTGTCCATCGTAACTTACGCCACGATGATGTGTGCGTCGCTTCATTTATACACTACATATATACATAATTTTTGTTTTTTACTACACGTCAACGTTAGCCGATAAACGTCCACTATTGGATATATGGACCTCGCCGAAAGATCTTTACATCGATCGGTCCTATGCTACTCGCATCCAGCGGCTTCCCGCAACCTTACAATAAGCATGGCCACCAGTATCGCTCTGGGCACTAGAGGGCTTCGTTTGTAAGGGATTCTACCACGCTGGACCAAAGATCGGATTGGTCAGGGCCTCGTTTGTTGGTTAGCAAAGCGCACACCGAACAGGCGGGTGAGGTTGGCCTGGGTCCCGTAAGTTGTTGTGCGGGGGACTCTTTACAACCCTTAATTTTACCTACTCATTTGTTGCTTTATTGATAACTCTTACAGTACGTTAAGTACGTAATGGTTTTTTTTTTTAAGTTAGATTAACTATTGTGAATTGTTTGTCATCTTTAGTAATGTAATGTTGCGCATCACTGGAGGTTTAGTTATCTAGCCCAGCAACAATGACACTAGTGGCGGGCGGTTCTCGATTCAGGATGTAGGTATGCAGCGCCGCCCATCCCGTCGCCGTTTAAATGCAAATAGAGCATGCAGCCGTCTGAGGCACGCCATGCGGAAAACTCGTACCATCTGGCGGAGGTGATTGGTACGGTATTTGGAACGAACTTACCAATGATACCACGTTCACATTTTTTGTTTATACTTCAAAGCGATGAAACCAGCAGGACATTCAACTGATCATAGTAAATACTTAGATACATTGTCATCTCCACAGTTAACCGTTTACAAGTTACAGCATGCAAATCTTTAAAAAATTTGATAATATTGTAGGTCCTTTAAAAATTAATAAAAAATACATGGTCGTCGCCTCGAGACTTAACATCTAGCTAATGAGCTACGGCGCCCTTCAAACCGTAACATAGTAATGTTTGTATGATAATGTTTCATCATAGTTAGGAGATGCGCTGGTACCAACCTAGACAGTCTCTAGAAGAAAGAGAAAAAAAAATTATTACTTTAATTAAATACTCAACCACTTCATTATTATCTTAATTGTATATTATTTCAATTCCATTTTACTTAAAACAGGAGTAATTAGAAGACAGATAAACCATCATAAGTCTTTTTCAAACTATAATAGTTGTTCTCCACCAGCTCTGTTGGCGATACACCTCCGCAACTGTCTTTAGGTTTTTTTTTATTCAATTCTTAGCTGACCTATACTCGGCATTAGGAATATTCTTACTAAATTTTAAGTTTCCATGCCTTATAGCTCCAGAGTAATCTAAATGAGTCTCTACATATATGGAAGTCTCTTTTATATATAAAAGATAAGACAGCATCGCATACTAAGAGACTATGTCTAATTCGTTTTTCTATGGAACGGCGCGACCGTTCTTGATACTTTCACAGCCAAAATATATTAGAAGATCTAACATACATTACTTTTAATAAATTTTAGTACAAGTAATAAATATATACATTAGCAGTTTATTAGCGCGGAAAATTACATGGGTAAGAGACGTCTGTACGTAAAGTATTAAGAAGTCGACGTCTGCCTTGCTTCTTATTATCTCCTCGTGCTAGGAACATTGCCAGCTTAGAATTGTTTCGCAGAACTATATTACTACCGATAGACCTACATATATAAAATTTTATAAATAACAAAAACTATGACTATAGCTTAACAGACCTGTTTATCAGAGGAAGGTTACACAAGGATCCGGTTTAAATGAAGTAATAGTATTAGTTAATCAACCAATCATCAGCTGACAGACTTCCACTGCCGGACATCAGCCTCCCGCAAAGATCTCCACATCGATCGATCCTACGCTGCTTGCATCCAGTGGAATCGCGCGATCTTCGTTTATGGGGATTCATATAGGAGCTGGATTTGAGCCATTACTCACCACGCTGGCCCAATCCAGGTTAGTAAGAGCTAGAGTCTCGTTTATTGATTAGCTAGGTGCACAACGAGTAGATAAGATTGACTTGGGTCTCGAGAATTGTTATGCAAGACCCTTTTCACCCCAACTGTATTCTAAATATTACCATTCCCAATTGGGGTTGTATCACCCTCCAGTAGGTTTTGGAGCTTTATTATAAATTGACTAGAGAGATTAAGATTTCTAATTTGTGATTTTTAATAAATGGTAGTACTTAATTATACTAATAATTTATGTCTGTCTACGTAAAAGGGGGGTGGTAGATTTTTTTTCTTGTTAAGGGGCGGTTGTTCAAATGATTGATATCTTATATTTTAGAAACTAAATATAGCTTCGTCATTATATGTGTTTTTTACATGAGTTTCCAAACGAATGGTAATACTATTATTATCCTTATCATCATAATCTCAATTGCTGGAAACCGTCGAGGTAAGTACCACCGCAGCTTCCATTTCCGCCGCCAAACAGTAATGTGCAAACATTACTATGTTCCGGATTGAAGGGAGTTGAAACTGGGGTAATTGTAGATAACATCCCATATCTCACGGCGGCGATCACAATTTGGTGACAGTGTATAACTTCTTAATTAACGCCACGTTGATATGAGAAGGGCGAAGTCGCTAACTTGAATAAATAAAAAAAATACCTTATTAGTGAGACATAAGATGTTGAGTTTAATTACACCAGTAATTACACTAGCTACAGCGCTCTTCAAACCGGAACACAGTAATGCAAACACTACTGTTTGGCGGCAAAAATAGGGACTGCGGTGGTAACCGATCTAGACGATCTCCAGCAACAGAAGGATAGAGTAGCGGTGTGAATATTCTCCGTCTCTCACACGGAATTATTCAGAAATTTTTACATAGATAATGTTTACACACAAGACCAAAATCATGATTTTTTTTTAGATAAAAAAAAATTCCGTACATGACATTGATGATCCATGATTTCGATGTGAAATGATATGTCAGCTTCAACCGCATTTTACGAACCGAATGTCCGAAGCACGCAGGCGTATGGTGTTCTGTATGATCATGAACCAACGCTTCAAATACCTTTATCATTTAAAACACGAAAGCGTGTTTTAAAGGTCGTTCACCGAACGTCCTTGCCGTATACGGTCAGCTCTTCGCGTCGCCAACACGACTCTAGCACAGTACTCGCAAATGCGTACACGATAACAGATCTTAAAGATACTACCCACAACGCCTGTGTTGGGTTTCGATGGATGTACAGTTTTAGTGGAAGCGCTTTGGTGACCTTCCGGGACAGAGAGCACTTATTTTTAAATTGTAAAAAAAAAAAATTCTCAGCCGTGAAAATGAGTGACGATAATTGTTATAGTGATTTCTGTCGGAGTGGCTTATACAAAAGCATTAAGCGGTATTAAGTATTGTGTGATTGTTTATGGAATGACCATATGGGGTCGGATGGTCATAAACTTTGCGCACTCGTCGCCACTCATTTTTATGTGTTTTGTGTCTTTTAGTAAATTACACTTAATTAATGATTTGAACTGGAAAATTTATTTACGACAAATACTGTATTATATATATATATATATTCAGCTCTGTAGTTTTGGGTTAATAAGAATTAGGACCAAGGTAAGCCCTGCCTGTTGTAGAAGGCAACTTAAAGAGTTTCGCGACCCTTGAGGGTGAGGCTCTTATCACTTAATAAGTGAACCTGCGTAGGACAGAGTATGGCTCGGCAATGGTGCCTCTATCACAGAAACGTGATAACACAAATTGTAAAGAGGCACCGGTGCGTTCTGTAAGAGATTCCCGGGGCTTCTCCAAAGGCACTGATGTAGACCACCGAGGTAGATTTTGTGAGTAAGAAACTCTCATAACCATGACTTCCCCCAGAAGCAGGGGGCAGGGACTTACGAAGTCCAACCCAAGAAACAAAAAAGCTCTCTGTTACCGGGAGACCGTTTAAGTAGGTTTTTTTTTATTTATTTATTCAAAGAAGCGAAACGAGCTTGACGTACCTCCTGATGGTAAGTGATACTCCTGTCAAAACGCGGCGTTAATTAGAATGATATACACAGTACCACACTGCGATAGTTTCTATCTAGACGGTCGCTGGCAACAGAGCCCTACCACCAGTGTTCACTTGTTAACTGATGATATTGTTTTCTTTTGCAGCGCGGCTTTCCTTTTGATGAGGAGGAGGGTTCAGGCGCGTGGAGCGAGCTCGCAGCGCGGCATCCGGACATAGCGGCGAGGCTCCGACAGCGCCCCGCCACCTGGGCCAGGAAGCGACGCCCTTCCAGCCAGGACGCCACCGACGGTAGCTTGTTTATAATTAGATAATCTTCTATAGTAACCTCCAACTAGTATATGTGCTAAAAGAATATTAATTTACCACTTGTAAACAAAAATACAATAGTCTTTTTCTCCTGATAAGGTATGGTATTCAGTGTTACCATAATTGTACCACAAGTGTACCATACCATAGTTAGGAAATTTCTTGCAGATAATATTATGTAAAATCAAGTTATCTTTAAGACACTACTGGTAGTAGGTCTCTGTTGCCGGAAACAGTCTAAGGTGGGTACTATCACAGCAACCGGTATTGCAGTACCGTGCAAACATTACTGTGTTCCAGTTTGAAGGGCGCTGTAGCTAATGTAATTACCATTTGTAGGCCGTGGATCCGGGTCCACGTGCCCAGTGTCAGATAAGCTGTAACAGTGGAATGGCTTGCAACGCGGACATCATCCAGAATCTTCAATGTAATTACCGTAACAAGACTCATCATTTTGTATCAGGGCGATGAGCGCAATGTGGTGCAGTGCCATTCTAACTAGCACGGTGAACGTGTCACTCCTCTATCATCGCTTAATGAAAAAAACTACCCACTGATTATAATTTTAACGAACTCTTGAAACAGTTTTTCCATAAAATCTGTTGGGGTTTTCTTTTAGTTCGGAGTTATATTTTGACTAACATACAGTATATCAAAATTCTGTCAGTGTACTCTTGCTACGCCAGAATTTCGACTAAAAGTGTTGTTTTACATTCATCAAACATCAGCTTACAGCGTTTTTACAGATTATTTAATTTTTTTGCAGATTTCGACGACAACTTCGGCGGGTTCGACAGATTCCCTTTCGACGATATACCTTCGGAGTTCAGAGAGCATTTCCCTTCACATTGGAACCGCAGGTTCGGTAGCCGCGAAGAACCGCACCAACAGCAACCGTCTTCGCCGCAGCCGCAATCCCCTCATCAACAAACTACAGCTACACAGACTGAGCAACAGCCAGGACCGTCTCAAGACGATCAACAAAGTAATTTACCACAGTACGGACTTAGGAACACGGTAGACCTTGGACAGAAAAGCCCAGCTGATCCCAGTTTGGTTGACGAGGAAGACAGAAATCAGAGGTCTATGTCAGCTCCTCCTGATAACCGCACTTCTGGCAGTCAAAGTAACACAAGAAAAATGAGTGGACATAACCACCAAGAACATTCGAATAATCCTCACCAGGAACACCAATCATCTAATGTGAGACACATACCCATTTTCGTGGAGGGTAGGGATGAACCCGTGATCAATAAATCAGTAGATCACGGTACACATTACGGCGACACAAAGCCTACCTATGTACCTCCTCCGCAACCGCATATTGACAGGGACCAATATTTCGCTGACGATGTTCCAGTCAATTTCCACCATCCCCCTAATTTCTCTAGGGCCTTTGGAACACCATTTAACAAAGGTTTCAGACAGGGACCACAACCATTTACACAACAAAAGGCTTACCCTCAAGCAGCATTTGCTCGTGGTGCATCACCGCAGAGGTCCCAATCTCCGAAACCACATATGCCACCTGAAGAGCATTATGTAAAAGTGCCCGTCCATCATGAGCAGACTTCGCCGAGAGCTGAAACTCCGTCCAGACCACAACAAAAGCAGCCTCCGCGACAGTCTACTCCTCCTAGACAGCACACTCCTCCTCAACAGCCACCCCCGCAACAGCAAACTCCGCCACAACCTAAACCCCAACCGCCGATGAACGATCCAATTACACAGATACTTAACATACAAACTGATGTTTTAAATCTTATGTCTGAAGTTGAAAACTTCACTGGTACGAAGAAAGACAAAAAGTATCTGTTCCTGGATGAAATGCTTACTCGGAATCTCATAAAATTAGACAATATTGATACAGATGGTAAAGAGAATATAAGACAAGCGAGAAAGGAAGCTATTAGGTGTATACAGAAATGCATAAGTGTATTGGAAGCTAAAGCTGAGAAAGGCAGTAGCATGCCTCAGCCACAAGATGTTGAAATGGAAAATTCTGCAAATGAAACTCCTTCGAATAATGAAAAATCTGTTGAAAACGGAGAGGTTGAAATGAAAGACGTCAGTAATGAAGACTCCAGTGTTGAATACCAGAAGCACCCAGAAAGTGCAGAAATTTCACAAGAAGAAGTAAAAGATCAAAAAGTACAGGAGGAGAAAGTAGAATCAATCCCAACTTCAGAGAGCACTGAAGTTGCACAGTCACAAGTTACTGACACACGACCGGAAGGAGGTAAAGAGAAGTCTCCTGAATTGAAACCGGACGAAAAACCAAATGAAAATGCAGAGAAAGAAAAGAAAAGCCCCAAAAAGGGCACGAAAAACGTTAAGAAACGAGATAAGAGTAAGGATAAGAAAGATGCCACTAACGATAGTATTAAGGAAGAAAATTCTGAAAAAAAAGATGACAAAGCGGAAACGAATGAAATAAAAGAGGATAAAAATAAGGATGAACTAACGGAGAAAAGTGAGGTGAGCGAAGAGAAAAATGTGGCCAAAGCGGAGCAAAAGCAAGATACAGAGAAAAAAGATGTTGAACAAAAGGAAGATGAGAAAGTGGAAGCTGTACAGGCCGATTGTAAAGGTGACAAAATGGAAGCACAGGCGATGGAAGTAGATTGCGCTGCTAGTCAATAAATATAGTTTGCATTAGTGAATTGTTTAATGTAGATACACTACTACGAAGCGTCGCACGGGGCTCGCGGTCTCTGCCTCTCTCCTTCTTCGCGCTAACTCTTTGTGTCTAATAACAGCGTGTTGACATGTTTTACTGTTTGTTTGTAAATTTAGGATTTTAACAGCGCATTTCGCGTAAAGGATTCTGTCCTTGGGATTTGAGATAATCGCCTCTTATTTAAATCCTAATATTTAATAATTTATTGTTTATCGGTACTGATAACAAGTTTCTCTAAATAAACTATATCAATCGATTCGGCTGTTTCAATTATTAAAACAAATACCATTGCACAATATAGTTACTTATATTTCTTTAATTAAGTGTACACTTTCAAGTTATACATAAATAAGCACATGCTTAAATAAAGATCACAGGGTTTATACTTATTATAGGAACAAATTATATTATTAATAGTTTGTATATATATAACATTAATAAGCAACTATTAGATCTAATTTAGTAATAATAATTTGATGAATATAAAAGATAAAATTTAATGTATATAAAAAAAGTTTTCGTTTTTTTTTATATCGAAATTAACTACTGTTTGTAGTGCCAATGATAAACGATTTCTGAATCCCGCCTATGCAGGGTAACTCTTAAATTCGAAATAAGATTGTTTTACCAAGGGCCTGTTTCACAAGGTCCAAGTATTCGATAACTAATTAAGAAATAAATTAACTGCTACTGAAATCTGCGTGTTAAAACACTGGGTTGTACAATTGCTTAAACATTAAATCTATGTGACAGTTTGTTACTTGTAACATCGCTTTTTAACGTTTCGATTTACGGAACATGCGAGACCATATTTTTTTTTATTTAATTACTCAAAAGTATATAAAATGTATCTTTTATTTTTTGTTACATATTGATATAATTTAAAAGCATATTCTCCAATAATTATATTAATACGGAAAAATATTTTATAGAAATCGATTACTTTTATTTACAACGAAACGTCGTAAGAAAAACGAAACGAAAAATGGTATTTATAGTCTATTGACGTTTTGAATTTATCTATGCCATCTTATTCGTTAAGGGCATTAAGTAGATCTATTTTTAATATTTCTTAGCATACAAAAACGATATTACTTCTTTAAAATAATCTTTATAGTAACTTAAACCACGAAATAATCCCCTCATCCGGCAGACATATAACTTATAATTTACTTTACATTTTATTTAACAGTTAAGTTTATTTGTACATTGGGAACACGAACGATAACTTTAATAGTCAGATAAGTTGCGAGGGGCTTGTTCAGGAATTTACTTAGACAATGTGAAAGGGGCCATTAAGAAGATAACCAATATCATCATGATAACTAAACATAAGCCTCTAGAAACTGTTATATATGAATATCATTTAAAAAAAACAAACAAAAAGGTAAAATTAAGAAATACCAAATAACGGGATATATTGAAACAAATTTAAGTCTTTAGAAGTTACGAAAACCAGAGGCATATGTACAAATATAAGCATTCAACTTGTAAAGCCCTTAGCTACTCCCACTCCTTCATGACTCTGGCCCAGTCCTCATCTGCTATGAACGGTTTGTCGATGCAGGTGATCATGTATTCTCCGCAGAAGATGCACTCGCTCGCGACGATATCGTCTATTTCATTCTTCAACACCTCGCGTAGTGGTAGACCGTTAGATGTGACGACGGACAGTTCTATATTGGTCAGTACCGAGAGCTGCCGCTGGAGGTCGCTCAGTTTGTTGCGACGAGCTGGACCTGAAGGACATTTCCATGGATGATATTAAAGACTCGAGTGTGTTTATTATCCAATGAAGCAATAAGACAACAGGGATGTTCACCCCATTGTAGGAAATTATTTAGAATGATAAACACTACATCACATTGTGCTCATAGTCTTGAAATATAAGAGGTCTCGTTACTAGTAATTGTTAGTAGTTGCACCAGCTAGAGCATCCATAAAACTAGAACACAGTACTGTTAGTTGCTGCAACTGAAACCCACCTGGAGTGTCTGCAGCAACAAAGACAAGTGATAATTTTTCTTTTAATGATACATATAAGTTAAATGTTAAACTATAATACTTGGAGCCGAAATTGCTTTCAGATTTTAATCCTCATCTACGTTTGTGCTTAGAAGTGGACATGTTCCAAATACTTCGGACATGTGACATATACCAACTTGCCCTTGGACTACTTTTATGTATGACAAGCATCGAATTTCTACTTATGACCAAAACCTTCAAATTTGTGCAGCGACTACATTAATTTATATATTCATTATAATTACTTAGTGCTGGCTGTATCTCGGTGAGCAGGCAATCGGAGTGGAAACGGTGCGCGCAGGGGAACAGGTAGAATGGCCGCAGCAGGAGCGCGATGTCGCACAGGCAGCACGAGTCCGACACCGACACTATAACGCTACGATTGCGAAACGACTGGATCTCGGAGCGTACCTAGAAAATATATTTTTTTTTATAGGGCCCCATACACTACACCAAATTGTTCTTGTGGGTTTGAGACCAAAAATTTAAAAAAAAATGTTAAACCTATGAACCATTAACTCTTAAGATACAGTGTTCTTCAAAATTAAACACAGTAATGCATGTATACTATTATAGTATTTATAGAAATAGGCTCAGCGATGGTATCCATCTTCAAATAACTTTTAAGTCCTTAGAAACCGAGATCAAACTACTAGTTGAGGTTATTGTACCTTAGCAACAAGATTACTGATCAGTTCTGTTTTATATTTTTTTTCCAAAATGTTACACTCACACATTCAGCTGACTTAGTAGCATCCTCCATCTCAGCTTTGAGCTCCTCGATTTGTGTATTATATTCCTAGACAGAAGACAAGAAAATGTATATCCAAATTTTTCTTTCTTTAAGTGTCAAACACAATCAGTGATTAATGAGACAAGTCCCAACTATGGAAATAAATTTATAAATATTTATTTGATATCATAAAAAAATTAGTGTGGAAGCAGCGTGCAGGACGCAGAAGTGTAGAACGATCTGCCTCCAGACGGACCGACATCATCAGGGTGATAATAGGTGAGCGGATGCCAAAAGCTGACGATCGTATCTGGTGGAAGGCATTAGTGAAGGCCTGTACCAAGCAATGAATTAACGAAGACTGATGATGAATAAAAAATTGTCTGCATTACCTGAAGAGATTGACAAATAGGTTCCCTGAAATGATCTATGCTGACCACATCGCTGAAGAACGGAAGGATGTCTTCGATTTTTATGAGTGGACATTCTTGCAGCAGAGTCATTGCTTCCTTCAAATCTTGATTCTTGGTGATCACATGTTCAGCTAAGAAGGAAAGATTAAGTTTGTTAACAACAGCTTGCCTCAAGGCGACGAGCACAACACGGTGCAGTGTATATCATTCTAACTAGCGTCGCAGTGTTACGACCGGATGATCAGCTTTCCATCAAGTGGACGTCTTGTCTTGCTTGTATCGTCGCTTTGAGTAATAAAAAACAATAGTAATATTTACAGACTACAGCTAGGAAAGAAATATGCGTTGTCATAAAAATTAGATAAACGTCTGCGAGGAAGACCTAGCACTACAATTTTGGACAGAACGGTCTTTTACGTAAACAGGTATTGAATTTATCACCATTAAGTGTGCATTGAACAATTTTTTTTGTCATCAAGCAACAATTTGAGTGAAATGTTTTACTAGTGACGAGTGATATACTTGCTTCCAATAATAAGATCACCAGCGGTTATGGCGTTAAGTCTTATCCGAATGATTCCACTATGATGACCCTCAAATCGGTGTTGCTCATTTTGATAGATTAGTTAAAAAATCCTTATGGGACTTTCAACTATTTCCCACCGATACGTACCGATGGTCAACCAAAGCCTTCGCTGCATCTCCGTCTCCTCCGGCAGGCTGGCGACGCTCTTCGCCAGGGTTACGTCCACGTCGAGTGCGAGCTCCACAGCCGCCTCCCACAACTCCAACAGGGCTGACAGCTTTACGCAAGCCTCCGACAGACCTTTCTCGCGGCACAATCTGCCAATGTATATATTTTTTTTAATCATTTAAGTCGTACTGGTAATCACATATCATCTGGTCTTACACATTTACGTAACCCTCAGAGAAACATATATTATCAACGGTCTCCCATTGACTTCTATTCTAGTATCTTTCAAGATTAGTTGACACAGAGGCTGCAGTAGTATCATCTCTTTGATCTTTGCTAAACTGATACTTCCTCAGTGACCAGAACACTCGAGTGAATGTAACAGTAAAATTTGGAGAAACAGAGACTCTAATCATCTTCTCCTGTTACTCCTTCTGTATTTGTAAAATTGTCTTCACATATCATTTAAATTTTACTTCTATGATATAAAAAAAAAACTTACCTTAGTGCATAATGTACGTCAAAATTAACCATGGCTAGATCCTGTCCTTGCCTTGATAAATACCGCATCAGCGCTGGTTCGTTCTTCTCCGCGTACAGTGTCAATAGATAATTATGAATTGCTTTATCTTTCACATTGAAATTCTGCAACATGAACTCTAAATATCTTATTATTTCAGTAACGTGATCTTCATCATTCTCACATGCGAGGAACGCAGGTAGCAATCTTGAAGGGATTAGCCTCGGCCCCTGGGATATCAGAGCGTTCACAGTGTGCTTCGGGGTCTCTTCCATTAGTATCGGAGCGAATTGATAGAACAAGTCTGGCCTTTGGAGCCCCTGCAAGATTTTCAATGCTTCTAAATATGATTTTTTATGAATATTCTGCTCTATAACGTTTTCGTAATCTTCGTTGATTATGGTCAGCTTGATCAGGTTGTGTTTATCACCGTGGGAAGACAAAAGGTCGTATATGACCGATTTCACGTGCTGCATACATGCAATAACTTTAGGTTGCAGAAGGAATAGTTCAAAGTTGCTTTGTATTCTGTGGAACTCTTCGGTGTCCTCCTTCCCCGTGCGTCTTAACAGGCCCAATTGGGACACGTATAACTCGGTCATCCAAATCACGATCATTGATATTAATGTCTTATCGTCAGCACTTAAAGCCTCCAATCGCCTACTCAAGTAAACTTTAAGAGCATTGGTCTGATCCATTTCTAAAAACTTGAGGCACACGCTCTCGAAACTGCTTTGGGTGTCTGCAAAGATTTCTGCACTTCTCTCATACTCTCCTTTAGAGAAAAGCAACTCTGCTTGTTTGACGTTTATAATATCTATAAAGGCGGGATTGTTGTAGCAATATTCTTTGGCTAGATCAAATTCTTCTTTATCAGAGTAGATCCGCCAGACATTTCGTTCTTCACGAATGACCTTGTATCTAAAGACAGCTTTATCAGTTACGGCCCAGATTGTCCTACGAACCGGATCTTTTACAATATTTTTTAATTTCCCATGTGCTTCTGAATATGTATCTTGATATACAAGTTCTTGGTTGAGAAGTGATACAGCTTTCACTTTATCAGAATACATAAGAATAGAATGGAACTCGGTTAAAACGAAAGCCAATGGAGTTTTTTCAGATGTTTCAGGTGTTTTCTCAGGTGTTTTATCTTTTGCATCAATTTTTTCTGGTGGATAATTTATCAGTTCACCTTGAGTGAAAAGTGAATTTGAGTTTTGCTGGGATGTTGGGTCAAGCTGTAAATTAAATTATACATTTTCTTTTAATTTTAAACAATTACGGCTCAATGCAAGATAAACTAAAAAAATATTAACCTGCCCATAGAATATTCCTGGTTCTGTCAACCATGCAAATGTCTTCGGTGTGTTATTCTTGTCGAAGTAAAATTCAAGTTTAGAATACTTTAATGTAGATGGAATTTCCTGAAATCCTGTTTCAGGAATAGTTAGATAAGAATAGAATATTGTCTGCAGTGAAGGCTTGTTGTCAGTGAATACAGCATGGCCTATGAACTGGTACAGCCTTGTTGGTGTAGTAACAAATATAAAATACTTTGTAGTACTATTAACTCTGTGAAACTGGATGCCAGTTATTGGTGTATCTGCTCCTTTTCCAATATCAAAAACCTGTAGTTAAAAAATGAAATTGTAGCCTGGTAACAATAAAAATGGGAAAATGCAACATGTATCATTTGATATTATATTTAATGTGAAAACAGTCCTAAGAATTGCAAAATTTTAAGTGATTTTTAAATTAATTTTGAAATTAAATGAAGCTATAAAAGCTTTAATGTTAAAATCAAATACAGTTCAAAAATTTTGCAGATAAAGGTCAGTACAGGATGAGCAATTTGGACCAAAATGAAGTATTTTTTAAAATATGCTTAATATTAAATAATTAAAAAAGATCATTAAAGCGTTCAAATGTGGAAGTAATAAAATTATGAAAAAAAAAGATAATAATAATAGTAGTAAGAAACTCGAAAGAAAAATTACCAGTCCATCAACTTCTTTACCCCCATAAAGAGGCAAGTAATTGGGCAGCTTGAGTTAACAAAGGAAAGATAAAATGTTATCTATCATTAGAATGTTAAAAGAAAGTGATATAAATAAAAATATTAATATAGAGAATGAAAATTATAAATGTATTTGTCTGTGAAAAGTAAAACAAGCTCCAATAGTCATTAACCTAGAGAATTTATAAAGAAGTTTTTAATTAAACTTGGGACGGCTACCAGTCACATAGATATATGGAGTGATTGAGGTCTAAAAATCAAAGGGAATCGGAAATGCACTTGACTTTAAATTCGTCATAGCATTAATCTATTAAAAAGTTCAGTAAAGGACTTTTATTACTTGAAAGACTCTTTTGTATTCCTGCAAAAATAATATGAATGTAACTTTTAATCTATATATGAATTACAAGTTCTAGAAAAAGTTGTCATATACCTCAAACAAGTACTCTGGCATAAAGATGAAAATAATGTTAATTTGAAATGAAAGTTAAAATAATGCTGTAAATCTTCCATTCACTACATTTATGAATCATTTCCTAACAAAAGTGAAAAGCTTTAATGAAGCAGTTAACAAAAATTGTAGTAACATTGACATCACTACATTAGTAAAAATTTATAAATTATAATAAGTACCTGTCTCCAATATTGCTGGCTTCCTGAAAACATTTTTTCATTATCTGCTTCTAATTCTGTTTCTAAAAGATGTCCTTGTGAGGTGCCCAGTAGTATAGGCCCTGTGACAGAGCTGGATTTATTTTCATAATTCCAACCCACTTCTGTTACTTCATAGTTCTTAGATTTATTAACAGATTTCAGCTTACTACGATTTCGGTGTAAATACATCAGCTCAGGGTTTCCATCTTTGTTTCTTGCAGCAAATGCCAGAAGCAAATGGTAGCCAAGAGGATCCAAAAAAATATTAGAAAGCTTTGTATTAGGCTGTACAAATTTGGCATAGTGGATTTCTGTAAAGAATACAGAACAATATTAAAATTGTTATTTACTTTATTCAGTGCTAATAAACCTACAAGCTGTTCTAAAAAGAAATTCGGAAATGTGTACATCTCAGTATATGTTTAACGTATAAATTTTTCTTCAAATTGAAAAGCAATGACCTTATTGTACAATACCATGAATATATTTTGAACTTAAGATATACCAGTAAGATTTTATAGTTTTTATATCATATTTATTGACCATTTATTTTGGTCCCTTTAGTGCTCACAATATTGTAGATACAATATTAAAAAAATGTTTCCAGAAATCAACAAATTATTGAGGTTTCAAATTACAGGTCTAAAGGGTTTTGTTTGTTTTTCTGACTTTGAGAGCCAAACCGACCTTCATGATGGTCTGGCATTTTTAAATCCAATCGAAAAAGTTTTCCGTTAGCCATGGCTAGTACCAAATAGTCGCTAGCAACGGCAACATGCGTGATGAGATCTGATGGATTGAAGTTCATTTTTTGCTTAGAGAACATGGGCGTATTATCATCCATCTGCATGTTTATATATCCCGAAGATGTCATGGGTTCAGAAACAGGAGCTGCCCGTTGTGAAATTTGGGATGCTTGTTCAAATTGATCGAAAATGGACGTCATGTTATTGTTTCTGCACTAATTACACAATTATTTTTATTGATTATTTCATATAATTTTCCCGATTTTCTTATTTAACATTCAGAAATAATTGAAATAAGTTTTGTTTGACAGTCAAACGAAAAAATACTTAATGTCCTAATTTACAATTACTAAACAATAACTATTTACTTTTTTGACAAATTGGAATCTATATGACAAAAGTAGTTTTTATTTTATCAATGTTGATGATAAATTATAATCTTACAGCCACTAACTAAAAAAATAAATTCTGAAATTTATTATCGATATAATAGAAAAAAATAAATTCTGAAATTTATTATCGGTATAAAAGGAAAAAAATAATTATCAAATTTAATCAATTTTAATTATAAAGAGCCACGTAATATTAAGAAACCTTCCGGTGTCTATTTAATGAACTAAGTATATCAAATTTACACTTAATTGACATTAAAAAATTATTAAAGTAAACTGTAAATAATTATCCAGAATTAGTAAAAGTGGGAGTTAGTACTTTTATAAAAACCCCTATGTAATGTTATATACAGATTGCATGCAAATAAATGTTACAAATGATGACTGTCAAAGAAACGTGACATTTTTAAATATACGTTGGTTTCGGTAGGTTTCACACTGGAACGGCTAAGAACACTTAACAAAAGTTTTATTGGAGATTGTACAAAAAGATTTACTATATTTGAGCACTTTATGAAAATTTGGAGGAATAGTATTAAGAGCACTTCTATATAAGAAGAAAAATTTAACTGCTGAATTTATTAAAGTTATGAAAAGATACTTATTTTTAAGTAATTTAGGAAGCCGTAAACAATCCCAAAATTCTTAAAAGCTGTTTAACCTTGAAATCGTTACGATTCGTGTATAAATTTTCAGTATATTTTAACTGGAGTTTCCGACATACGTCTTCATTTACAAATTTAACTGTATCATGGCAGCGAGTGTACTTTTAAAAACTACAAAATTTTCTTGTAAGTTAAATTTTTTTTATTTACCGTTTAGCATTTTAAATCAAATTTATTTTAGGTATTAAAGTTTTTATTTGATTCATAATTAGTTTCGTGTTTATGAACAATATAATCACTTTTTAATAACTTAACTTTTATTCTGTTTTTATTAACACAACTTTTTTCTTAAGTTACTTTTTGTGTCTTTAAATTTATTACATATTAAAATTTAGCATTGTTTAATATAATCGCTTTTTTAAAGTGTTATCCTATGTGCAACACAATGCAACCCTTTTTTTTAATGTAGATGACCTGAAAAAATGTATGTGTTATTGACATTATATCCGTTAAAATACGTACTGACTATATAATTAAAATAAACTTTTTCATATCATCCTACTAGGTTTTATGGTTTAAATATATTTCAAATTAAAAAAATATATTTATACTTTTAGTATCCACATTGCAATGTGCAAAGGCTTCTGTATCCAGAGTGCGAACATTCACAAGTAAGCTCAATGAACAGCAATTGGAAATTCAGGAACTAGCAAAAAATTTTGCTGATGAGCAGCTAAAACCAACTGCAAGAAAACTGGATCTAGACGGAAGGTTCCCATTTGATCATGTAAGTGTTACAATTTCATTAACATATGATATTTCATACATTGCTATTTGTCGTAACTTTCGCATGGATTAACAATTTATGTTTCCATTAAATAGATTTGAATAAGTTAAAAATAATTGTTTATTCTATAAATTTGCACATTACAATATACAAATATAAATAAAGAGGGAATAAATTGTTTCAGACTGATGTTCTTCAGTGTAGAGTAAAACTAATTATAGAAATTATCATAAACTTGTAATTTTTTCTAATAACAATCATTTTTATTTTTATGTTATACATATGTAATATATTTGCAACCAAGAAATGAGTTTGATAGAGAAATTATAATCTAATACCTTGTTGGTCTTAGTGGCATTGAATGGACAGTGGAGAATGGTTAAAAGCCATTTTGTTTCATATTCACTCCTAAAAATTATTATTAAAGAACTTATGGTTTAACTGTCTTAGTGTATGTATATGCTTAATCTGTTCGACAAAATAATATGTATACATGTACATACAATTATATATATGGTATATATAACATATGAATGGCATTTAAAACTGCAAAACTGGTTTTAAACTGCATCCATAATCTGTGGTTATTTAAAATTAGGTCAATGTTGTCACACATTGTTGGTATCTTTATATATATATGTACTTAATTCAATTATCATATATATATATATGATGTCCATAATTTGTTGTTAGAGGTTAAAAAGTTTTTTTCACTTTTGTTGATAAGATATATAAAGTTAGATTATATGTTACATAAATGTCAAATATGTTATAAAATTGTGAACGATTATCTCCACATACAAGTCACATGAAAAGTGATAGATATTATTATATTGTAATATTTAAAAACTTTCGACAGCCATTTTTAAAATCATAAGGTTTTTATTTGTGACAGAAATTCTATTCTGCAGATGGATGTCTTCAGTTTCCTTATTTAGACCTCGAACAATTATTTGTGTGTGTTCGGTGATGAATGGATGATTGACTTTTACAGCAACCAAACTCTCCTTGAAAAGTTGATACCTTCTGGGACTTTATCAGGTTTCTTACATAAATTTTTATGATCTAACTATTTGTAAACTTTCTATGATTATGTGCTGCGAAACTGTCGCCCACGCAACTCATTTTCAGATAACTCCTGACGAATATTGGTATTATGATACATACAATGCTGATTCATTTCAGACATATGAAGTTCGAATTATATGGTGATAGGTTTTTGTTGCCAGAGACTATTTAGGTAGGTACCATCGCAGCGTCTATATCTGCCACCAGACACTAGCTTGCAATTATTATTGTGTTCCGGTTTGAAGGGCTCTGTAGCTAGTGTAATTACTGGGGTAAAGAGACTCAATATCGTATGCATCAAAGGTACGAGCGCAATGTGATGGAGTGTATACCACTCGAAGTAACGCCACCTTGTTATGAGTAGACGTATTATTTACCATCAGGCGAACGTCTCGCTTTGTCCCGTCGTTTAATGAAATAATAAAAAAAAATTACGTTCGTACATTAGAAATTGTTATTATTCAAATGTGTGTAATGTGTCCTATTGTTTAGTCTATAGTATAACATTAATTACTCGTAAATATAATATTGTTCACGACGGCCATTAATATTATCATTTATTGTAAACTTTACGAATTGTAGGATTATTTGTTATTAATCACTTGATCGCAAATATATATTGCCAGATTATTTACTGGTGGTACGCCTCCGTTGCCGGAGACCTTCAAATTAGATACCACCGCATCTCCTATCTCTACCGCCAAACAGTAGCGTGCAAATATTACGGTGTTTCTGTTTGTAGGATGTTGTAGCTTGTGAAATTACTGGGGGCGACACTTACATCTTCAAGGTTCTCAAAGCGTTGAATACAATGTGGTGCAGTGTTTAGTTTATCATCCTAACGCTTACCTAGGTGTATCGCTTACGTAAACGTCTCACTCATCTCGTCGTCTCGTTAAGTAGAAAAAAAATATATAATTGCTTCAACAAAGTTCATTTTAATACCAATAACCTGTTCTAATAAAGTTTTTCTTTAGGTTACAATCGTAATATGGCTACTCTGAACCTCATATACAGATACTTGTTACAAACTCTCTACCTTCCAAAATAATTCTCATCATTCTCCCGAAGTCAACTGATAGAGAAAATCTCTAGGTGCTCCTTGTAACTTCTCTACTTATGAAAATTATATTATGTTTAATTCATTATTATCAGCCTTTGTTTATCCACTGCTGGATATAGGCCTTCCCCAATGTCTTCCACCAAATGCGAACCTCAGCTTCTCGCATCTAATGATGTCGTCGGTCCATCTGGATTTAAGGCGGCCTCCACTCCAAGACTTTTCCTCCATCGACTGTCACTGACACGACAGACATGGGTTGATTGTTTAAACTAAATACTTAACGATACGATAATAAATTATAGAACAATTGTACAATTCGGGTAAGAAGTATATTAACCCTTAGTAGCCTGATTTACGAAAGTGATTTATTTTTAATATTATTGTTTACTTGAGGGTCTAGATGAAGGGAAAAATAGCTAAAAAAATCACAATATTTATTTTTTTAATTTCATTGGGAAGAATATTATACAACAGTAAAATACGTACAGCCAACCTATAAAAAAAAACTAATAGTAATGTGAACATTCGGTTTAAAAGATTGGTATCAAAATTGAAACTCTAGGTTATTAAGGGTTAATGATTTTTGTAAGGACATGTGCCAATTAAAAAATTATCTATTAACTTCTTTGTTAGTAGTACAGACGGTTCGTTCTTTATTTCTATAGCGCAGAGTTCAAATTCACATTGCCTTATCAACAGGTCTCCTATCTTATATGAAATACAGATAATGGCCCCGTTCTTTATGATGGTTATAAGACCGCCATATATTTTATCTGATAGATACACTGTTTTTTTTCAATTCTTATTTAATAATGCTATTGTTAGGTTGAAATAGTATGTATCGTAGGCCTTGAGGGAATTCAATGTATTTATTATCAAAATCGTACAATCGCATGTACAAAATATCTAAATATATATACCTCGTACATATAGATAGATATTGCTTTTCTCAATCTGATCGCCAAAATTCAGTTTGAAGGCACCTAATGCTTTCCACCTACTAGAGACTCATAAGGATATCTCTGAAACCCTACAGACTTGAAATTTGGTAGGAATATTCCTTTTGTTGAGAATAGGTCAGTTAAGAACGGATTTTATAAAATTCCTTCCCCAAAGAGAATTGCGAAGGTGTTACCGCCAGCAAAGCGGCCGGGGAACATCTAGATGTTATGTAAATAAATAAAATAACAATAAATAAAAATTTAAACGATTAAATCAGTTACAACAATGCCTCTAAACATCGAGTCTTTTAGAAATGATCCTATAGAGTAAGGTCTGCAAATATGACCATCAAATGACAAAACAATAGTCACAGTCATTCAAATTGTTTGCGTGTAAATAACCGTTACCTTCACTGACGTCCAATTCAAAGTTATACTTGAATACAATACCTTGGTGATAAACCAACCAGACAGTGACTAACAATGAATTACATTCAAGGTTCCAACGTTTACTGATAGGTCTGGTAGGTCTTTGTATACTGCTCGTCGGTCCCCGTTGCTGGAGATCGTCTAGTTAGGTACCACCGCAGAGCCCTTTTTTATCGCCAAACAGTACTATGCAAATATTACTGTGTTCCGGCTTCAAGGTCGCTGTAGCTACTGAAATTACCGAGATAACGAGACTTAACATGTTATGTCATCATCCTAACTAGCGCCACATGGTTATGGGCAAGCGTATCAGGTACCATATATCTTGCAAGTCTAGCCGGTTTATCGAATAAAAGAAAAATCTTGAAATATTCAAGTTTAATTCGATCTATAAATATTATCTTTTAAGTAAAAAAAAAAACTTAAACTGAGGTGTAAATGATATGAGAGGTTATAATAATTAGCTTTTGTAATACGTTCAAAATAAACCAATATTTTTGTTTAATGTTTGCTTACCAAACCTCGGTGTGGAATTTTGTTGGACTTCGAAATACAACAAAGAATATAATCACCAAAATAGTATAATTTAAACATTTCATCATCATCATCAGCCGCTGGATGTCCATTGCTGGACATAGCTCTCCCCCAAAGATCCCCATATCGATCGGTCCTGCGCTGTTCGTATCGCCGAGCACTAGGGACCGTCGTTTATAGGGATTCATATGGTGGGATGTGGCCCTCATCCCACCACGCTGGCCCAATGCGGGTTAGTGGGAGTCAGAGCCTCGTTTGTTGATAACATGAGCAGGTGAGGTTGGCTTGGGTCCCGTGAGCTTGTTGTGCGTAACTACTTACACCCTTTAAACATTCATAAACATAAAGTACAATCAATCTTTCTTTAATAATAGTTTTTTTTTAAATAAATTATTTTACAAAATTAAAAGCATCTAGTGATAATAATTTTCGCCCCATCAAAAACGTATTATTATTATTATTATTGCTAAGTAAAAGAAATATAATGTAGAGGTATGTTAAATTTGCAATGGATAAAGTAATTGGAGAATAGTTCAATGAACGACGTCTGCGAACGATCGCGTTACAGGGAAATGTATTATCGTTATTCACGTAAACACAAAGAATTCAGTTCATTTATATGCTATTTTTTTATTCTACTAAGTAACGAGACGAGTGGGGCACCACGTGATGGTAAGTGATACGCCTACCTCTGACAACGTAGTGTTAGAATGGTATACACGGCGCCACGTTGTGCTTGTCGCTTTGAGACAGATGTTAAGTGTTGTTACTTCAGTAATTACACCAGCTACAGCGGCGTGACGTAATGTGAACGTGAACTGGTGACGTATATCTTAAATACGTATACATCCAGCTCGATTCGAACCAACTACGTTCAAATAGCGAGGCGCTGACTTACACCAACTCTTACTTATATCGAATGTACTTGTCTTTCTCTTTGTGTCGGAAGACAAATCTACAAAACATACCCTGTGTTTTAAGGGATGCAGAGTTATGTTGGATCTTTAGATGGTCTCCTCCGGTACGTTAGAAGGGGCTCCCGGATTTTCTACGCTTTGATTTAGTACGTCCTGAAGAAACATAATGCCTAAAAGGAACCTTCACGGATTCTCTTGTCGGGGACTAAGGGCCCTCTATTCTCAAGGCCTCTCAAGCCGAAGAGATAAACAACCATGCATTACAATAGACACCTCAATTTTTTTAACAATTGAACATCTCCATATGATTCGTCCAACTCCTCAGGAGATTATCTTGAATAAACAGACCAAAATATGTTAAAACGATTTATTGGTTTGAAAACATTTGATAATACAGAGAGACATTAAATTTGATTTATTCGTATCATCATCATCATCAGCCGATAGACATCTACTGCTGGACATAGGCCCAAGGATATTATTAGATTTATTCGTATAGATGAGTTGTTTATATCGGTACGGAGTACCCACCAACCCGCACTGGGCCAGCGTGATGGGTTACGGCCCAATTCCCCTCGATGAACTCCAACCGATGTGAATATCTTTGAGGGAGGCCTATATCCAGCAGTGGATGTCTGTCGACTGATAATGCATAGATGAGTGAATTCCATTATAATCCATTTTATTTCTTATCCCCTGTCCACCAATAATTTTTTTTATTCTAATAACACCTTATCGTTGTTCAGATCAAGCGGCTCAATGATTTAGGCCTGATGGGCGTCTGCGTTGACGAAGAGTACGGCGGGAGAGCTCTGGACTATCTCTCCCTCGCTGTTGCCGTGGAGGAGCTGTCGCGTGGATGTGCCAGCACCGGCATGATCATGTGTCTCCACAACTTCCTCTACGCCAATTTGGTCAATGAGAAGGGAACAGCCCAGCAGAAGGAGATATTTCTACGCGATTACACTAAAGGCGCCATTGGTTGCTTTGCACTAAGTGAACCTGGTAAATATGGAATTTATAAAAAAAAAATATACATTAGCGCGACGCAGCGGTTAACCGCTTTCTATATAAAACAGGAAGTCCCTGGTTTGATGGCGACACATGGAATGATGCGGGGATGGTGGTAATGTTTTTTTCGATCCCTATTAAGACTAGCTGCTAAGATTTATTAAGACTGACTGCCACCTTATTGTTGTAAAATCACCACACCTGATAACCGGATGTATACATGGAAGAGAAAAAAATTTTGTATTTTTAAAGATACCGAGTCCATCTGCCGGTGAAGAGCTTCAAACGGTTATAGGTTTCTGTTGCCGGAGACCGTTTTTCCACCAGGTCCTGTTTCTACTACCAAATGGTATTGTGCGAAACGAAACTTACTGTGACCTAGTTTGAAATGTTTTGTAGGTCGTGAAATTACTGGGGTAACGAAAAATAATAAAATGTTTTTACCATCTCAATACTTTCTATAATAATGTTACGTATGTCTATAGTGGCCAAAAGTTATGTATCTATTTTTATTTATAAACCAGTTTAAAGTCTATGTAATTTATAATAAGAAAAAGCGAATATTCATGAGCTTGTTATCGTGAGACGTTTTTTTTTACTGTATCCACGTGATGTTTTTATCGTATTCATGATATTTGTTTATCAATGCAACTTGTTACACAAATACCACTTTATCCCGTTTATCATTCATTTGACAAATCGATATAGAGGAATTGTTAAGTACTTACCAAAAAGACGGTTTTTTTTTATTGTATGAAGCGACGAGACAAGTGGGACGTTCACCTGATGGTTAGTGATACACCTGCACGTAAGGTGGGGCTTAGTTAGATTGTTATAGACTGGACTAGGTTGTGCTCATTGCCTTGAGACTTAAGATGTTTGAGTCTCGTTACCCCAGCATTTAGACAAGCAACGCCGTTCAAACCGGAACACAGTAATGTCTGCACACTACTGTTTTTCGACTGCAATAGAAGCTGCGATGATACCTAGACTATCCCCGGCAACCGAAACAAAATATTCCATCCAACGATGAAAAATAGTGCGTCAGTGGTATACCATCATTTATGTATGGTCTGTGGCAAGAGGAATGTATGAAACCATTCTATAAGTAAGGGGTGTAAAAGGTTCCGTACAACTCACGGAACCCAAACCAACCTCACCTATACATGGTGCACCCTGTTAATCAACAGATGAAGCTCTGGCTCTCACCAATCCGCATTGAACTAGCGTGGTGGGAAATGGCCTAAGTCGACCCCAAAATGAACCTCTGCAAATGACGGCCCGGCGGTACCAGAGGCCATACTGAATGTGAACTGATGCATATTGAGATCTTTGGGATAGGCCTATATCCAGCAGTGGACGTCTATCGGCCGATGATGACGATGATGATTTGATAGTCATACTACCTACTTTGGACTCAAAATATATGACAACCACACATCTCCAACCCCAACAACTCTTTAATGTCTTATCCTATCTTAGATGACCTTTTCGTTTACATGGAGTTTCATTGTAGACGCGGGGAGCGACGTCGCGAACATTAAAACGACCGCTACATTAGACGGTGACCACTGGGTGCTGAATGGCAAAAAGAGCTGGCTATCCTCCGCTATTGAAGGGTCAGCTGTTGCTGTCTTCGCTACCTTCGATCCTGAACTTCGTCACAAAGGACTTGCATGTAAGCTACATATATTTATATACATTAACAATATCACTCAAGGTCACTTATAATGTCATCTATAAATAATCATATAGTCATATATATATATATGACTATTTATGTATTGTGTCTGGATATAAGTCTTCAACCAGTGCTTGTTGACACATCGACCCGAGACATGGTACCTCACTATGGGCCTTATAAAAAGGCTCTAAGTCGCCCATCGGGCAATGGAGTGGGGTATGCTCGAAGTGTCTATGTGCGATCGAAACAGAAATGTGGAGATCCGCATAAGAACTAAGGTCACCGACATAGCTCAAAAGATTCCTAGACTTAAGTGGCAGAGGGTAGGGCACATTGCTTGAAGGTCTGACGGCCGATGGGGCAGTGAGGTTCTCGAATGGCGGTCACGACCGGTAGACGTAGTGTTGGGAGGCCTCCCACAAAGTGGACCGACGATCTGGTGACAGTCGCGGGAACCCACTGGATGCGAACAACGCAGAACCGATCGATGTGGAGATCGTGGAGTGTGGGAGGCCTATGTCCAGCAATGGACATCTATCGCCTGATCATGATGATATTTCGTGATTTTTCTCGAAAAAAAAAAGATATTCGCCAAATCTATTTGTAAGTAACGCCTAATAATGTAGATATTTTTTTTAAACATGGAAGCTACGAACCGAGCGGGACGTTCACCTGATAGTAAGTGATACGTCTGCCCACATCAACGTGGCACTAATTGTGATGATATACAGCATCACATTGCGCTCGTCGGCTTGAGATATAAGACGTTGAGTCTCTTGGCGACGGGAATAGGCGCCGCGGTGGTGCATACCTAGTCGACTTCCGGCGATAGGGACCTACCAGCAGTAAACTAAGCGGATTCAAAAAATCCTGCCATGCATGCTCTCAGAATCGAACCAGGGATCTCCATGTTTTGTGCAAGCCGTTACTCACTGGTATCAAATTTCAATGAAAGTATGTCGAGCGCGATATTAGTATGCCGGCTGCGCACGATAAGAGATCCCTGATCTAATTGTGAGGAGGTCACATCATTGTATTTTACAGTGTCAGCAGACGTAATTTTTTACACTATGGTGGTAATCAGCAACTCAATGCCTTCTAATCTTCTCTATCAATAGGGTATTTGTTTAACACCCTGATGACTCTTTAGTGCAGTCGCTCGTAATACGGACATCTCCAGTTCTATTCCGGAACCACAAGTCGTGGAGTACCGATGACGGTGGGTTTTGCTAAACCCGTCTGGCTAACCACAAACTTCATACTATTAAGCTTCGGCCCTGCACGTGCCATTGCACTGAATTCCAACTGTCAACATATGAGGGTCAGAGTATTCTTGACGAGCGCGCTTCACCATCCACGACCTTATTATTATTTAACTCCATGTGCAATTTTGTTACTATGTTTTGTTGTATATATAATTTTAACTAACAGGCTTCCTGGTTCCATTGGATTCGGAAGGAGTGTTCAGGGGCAAAAAGGAGCCTCTGATGGGCGTCAGGTACATATTATGTTCCATTATTGTTGAACTGCCTTCAATATTGCTCGCTATGAACAATATCCGTAAACCCTTTCTAGACTTTATCATCCTGTTTATCATTATTATTATTATTTGGCTGCACTAGAATCTAAACAAAAAGGTTTTATTAATAAACAAAATGATTCAAATTTCGGTTATTTAATAACTACGTATAGAATATTCTAAAGTATTGATGTTCAAAGATGTAGTATGAAATGTAACAGCGTCCATATTTCCTCCCGCGATGTCTCTACCACATTTTTATTTGGCAACACCCTTTATATTAACTGCTAAGGAGTAATCATTCTTGATAATTTACCACTAATTTGATCACTTTCAAGGCAGCCGTTTTAGTGCCTTTATAAAGAGAGCCTATAAAGCAGAAGTGAAGGGCTTGTGACAGGGCGGTGACCGCGTGCGACATGACGCTCCAGGAGGTGCGGGTGCCGCGATCATACATGGTGGGCCAACCAGGAGAAGGATTCAAGATCGCTATGGAGCAGCTAAATCAAGCTAGAATCGGTGTCGCCGCTCACGCTGTTGGTAAGTCGACCTTTGTTACACGACAAAGCTACAAGACTACGAAAAATTTAACCCAGTGTTTAGTTTAAACAACGCAAAATTGCTTGTTAAGTGTCCTGCTGTATTTCCACTAGCCACAGCTTCCTTCGAAAACTAAATAAGAGCAACCTAACACCAATGAATATTTTCAGAGTTTCCGTAAGAATACACCGGAGACTGTCTAGGCAGATACTACCACAGCACCTATATCTACCGCCAAAGAGTACGTGTTCTGGTTCGAAGGCACTGTGGCTAGGGTTCCACAAAAATATGGACAATTTTCAAATATTTTAAATTCATATTTAATCTAGAATTTATCAGCATCGTCATCGTCAGCCGATAGATGTCCACTGTTGGACATAGACCTCTCTCAAAGATCGTTTCATAGATCAGTCCTGCGTTACTCGCATTGCCGGGCACTAGAATCTGTCGACTTAAGGGGTTCATACGGGGCGGATTTGGGCCGTTTCCCTCCACGCTGGCCACGTGCGGATTGATGGGAAGAAATCTATAATTAATAATGTATATTACAGGGATATCACAGGCAGCTTTGGATACAGCAATGAGCTACGCGAAAGAAAGACAAGCCTTCGGTAAAAGCTTGACGAGACTGTCTTCAGTCAAGGTGGGAATGTCACAGAAAATTTAACAATAGTACTAATAGCATACTTTGTATCTGCAATGGATATCTTAACCATATCTTCACATGATGTTAACTGACAGTGGTCCAAGGGCATTCATTTAGTATTTTGGACGTGCGTTTCATTACATGAGGCCGTAGTTGCTGGTGCTGCTGTTATGGCGGTAGGTTTATTCGACGTCTTAGATTAACGTAGAATATATAGGTGAAATCGTATGATGTCTCCGAACGCTAAAGACGATCACCGAGAGTTTTTTTAGTTGCTAAAATTCTTCTCATAACCCTGGCGGAATTCCCTAGATACAAGCAACAAGGTAGACTTGATGCTTAATAAGAATTTTCTAACGGCAATACTGAGGAATGGTAGGTTTAAAGTCCTTTGTGATTACCAATAGGTGTGAAGATGTTTTAAGGTGTATGACCTATAAATACCATACATACATATATACATACATAAATGTGATATGATATGACCCTTCTGAACCTTAATCTCTAAATGAATGTGATGGTGTAATGAATTGTGATTTGTTAACTCGGAAGGACCGACTGACCGACATGTGCATACTGATCGAGAGCGCCCGGCTGCTGACGCACCGCGCCGCCACCGACGTGTGCACCAAGCACAGCTCGATGGCGAAGTACGTGGCGAGCAGGAACGCGGCCACAGTCGCTGACCACTGCGTGCAGATACTCGGCGGCCGCGGCCTCTCCACCGACTACGACGCGGAGAGGCATTACAGGTAATCAACCTTACCATCATCATCCAACGCCGATACCACCATATGAACCACAAAACTCATATCATCACGATCAGTCCTGCGCTGCTCGGATCTTGCTGCTTCCCGCGACCTTACAGTCAGCATGGCCACCGTTATCGCCGGGCTCCAGGTACTGTCGTTTGTTGAGGTTCACATGGCGGGATTTGGACCATTTCCCACCACACTGGCTCAATGCGCGTTGGTGGGAGCCAAAGCCTCATTTGTTGATTGGGAGGGTGCACCACGAACAGGTGAGGTTGGCTTGGGTCCCGTGAGTGATTGTGGGGGACCCCTTGCACCCCAACACTCATCATTACCAGCCTTTACGTATCCACTGCTGGATCTAGGCCACCACTCAAGTCCATCTTACAATTGTGTCAAGTAACTTTAATTGCAGTGATCGTCAAAAATGAATTAATAAATAATCACTTCATATTACGTGGGAGTGTATTTAAGTTTACTCTGCAGATGATGTCACCAGCTTAACACAAATGATAACAATAGCTCTACATATATTTATGGTTCTAGTGAGAACTTCGTTGTCTTTTATACACAATAAAATTGCTGTGAACTGCTCTGGTCAGGATGTTTACACAACTCCATATAGCATATTTAACATTAAGTCATCGTCTCTTTTAAAGGGACAATAGTCGTTTGTTTTTTTTATTAAAAAGGTGACAAAGTCTAGAATGTTACGAGTAAAAAAATTTCTCCAAAGTTTGAAAATTATCCATGTCCTTATTTTTAATTTTAAAATATTAAAAGTAAAAGGAAGTAATTTGGTAAAATTTAGTTTCGTCTCAATTTAATAATTTTTTATTATTCTATTCCAAAGCAAATGTTAGTTGGTGGTAGAGTTTTTTTTTTATCTGACTTGGGTAGGCTATGTTCTCATACTGTAAAACCGCCGCCGTAACAACATTGTTGTATCTCGACTGTGGACTACGATAATCTGATTCCGGGCTAATATTCTTCCCCATCCGCGGCCACGTCCTCATTTACTACCTTACGATATTAAATTTAAAAAATATATGATCCTGAAGATGTATTTCTGTTTGGTTTACCGCTGTATCTAATATATTTATATGTGCAGAGACGCGAGGGGTACGCAGATATATGGCGGCGTGACGGACATCCAGAAGGGTCTCGTTGGCCATTTCCTGCTGAAGGAGCACGACGCGCTGTAAGGCACACAGATCACTTACACCGGAAGCTAATGAAGGTATCAACGAACTGCACAGAGGCCAAACTAATTAGATAATTGATACATATCTTTAATATTGATTTTATGGAAACTCTTTTAATACGTTCATTGTTAATCTAAAACTTGGAATAGGGTTGCGTTCAAATTAATAATTTCTTCGCCCACTTTTGAATACAATATCACAGCAGCTGCTTCACTGTTCTGCTTAAAAACATGACAGCTAGCACTTGATGGTACCAACGTTAATCAGAAAGAGCTTGGTTTATTCTCTCAATATTGTTAAATAATAAATCATATTTGATATAATATCAGATGAAGAAGATCTCAAGACACAGAGAGCTCACACAGTTTTTATTTGGTTTTCTATTGGCATGACTATTACAATCCTTCATCATAATAACAGAATTATCTCCTAATGAAGAAAAAATATGATAATGAGCAAATATGGGGAATACCATATTTAATATCAGGAGCACTCAGACATAGTTGAGTATTCCTCATGTATTATAACAAAACTTTCTGTAATGTGGCTGCAAAAGACTTGCATCATACAAAAAAAAAGTAAGACTCACTTAACAATGCATGTTTCAGCTGTATTAATTTTTTTTTTAAATATATGAATACGTAATATTTATATATAGCTTAAATATTAAACCGTACACAAATCTTTATAACAATTATAATAAAAAAATTATATTATACTGTAAAGTTTTTGAAGATATCATTCTGTTTAAATCATGTGATCTATAAACATATTTATTTAATTAATTTTGATTAAAAACAAGCATTTGAGCCAAAAAAAGGTTTTTAAAATAATTACAGCTTTTAATTGTTTCAAAGAAATTCCTTTGCTATGTGAATCACTCGCGACTGAACCTATATAACTTCTGTGCCATTTTAACCAATAAAATCTATTATATTAAATACTTTTATATTAAAAAAATGAATATAATATGTATTTTATAACGCGACATTATTTTCTGTGTTCACCTATTGGTGTTTCCTGTCTTCTGTTTCAGTTCAACAATCTATTATTGTATCTGTAGATCTTTATATTTGTCTTGTTAACCGCTTTCATTTAGTATATATTTAAGTGTAGATATAAAAACAGCACAAACGTAATTTTTATATTATTTTATAATACTAAAAAAATTATTTCCTAAAACATTAAATAAATTTTGAAAAGTTTTATCATTCATGTGTCAATGATAATTTAAAGTTGTAAATTAACACTAAGTTGTAAGTATATTCAATATAATCAATTATATAAGAATAACATTTTTTAAAGCAAATAAGAATAATCTGTACATTTGTGGACAATGTTTTTTATAACAATTAAAGAAGCATTTATTTCTTATTCGTAAAACAGACTGTGTACTTAAGTCTCATTCCATGTCGTTAATGTCGGTGTGGACATTCGGTGCTTGTCTATCTGTGAACTTCTTTCGACTGTTAATGATTGTTTTCAAAATTTTTCCTTAAAATTATTTATTTTATATAAATGCATTTTTTTTCGTACTACTTTTGCTTTCTTATTATAAGCATATAGTGAAAAGTGATAGCTATTTTAAACATTCGAATGTATTTAAGTAAAGCTATTAGTTATTTCTATTAACGTAAATGAACAAAAATTAAGTAATGTGTTTTTCAATCGACTGAAAATTTAAAAATCGACAATAATCAAATGTTGCATAAAAATAATAATTTTACTCGGCTCACTATAATATACATTTATGCTGTTATTTTATTTTGTTATGTTTTATTTACAAGTAAAGAATATTTTTATAAAAAAAATGTTTTTATTACTATCCCGTTGTTCCACATCATTTTTGTTCGTTCACTTATTTTTACGTTTTGTTAAAGTAGTGGTCTGTCTGGTCAACGTGATCTAATGTTTCATATTTGTTAGTATTGCGGAGACTTTTGTTTAATATGGACAGTAATAGGCTAAAATGACAGACCATAATTCATGACTATCACGGCTTCGTATATGATATAAGAAATTTGACAAGAACAAGGAATATTAAAAATCTTGGGTCGCGAAATTATGATATATATATATATATATATAAATAATATTTTTGGCCAGAGATGGAAATTAAATCTTTATTAAAGATTACTTACCTCTTTTTCTGAAACAATAAACGATTTTAAAATTAACATAATCTTTTATACTAAATTTAAATAAAATAGATTATCCTCAAGGCTATACCATGCATAACCTTTCGTTCTGGTCATCTACGATCCGGGCTTCTAATTCTACTAACAAACAGCGGTATGTCAATGTTTCGGTTTGAACGATGCTGTAGCTAGTGAAATTGCTTAGTTAACGAGACTTCAGCCCTGTAGTCTCCGGCTATTAAGAACAGAACTAAGGTATTCCTTGCCTGTCGTACAAGGCGATTAAAAGAGTCCTCGGGTTTGTGAGCCTTGAGAGTGGAGGCCATCAAAACTAAATAAGCGAGCCTTAGGAGGACGCCAAATGCATGATGGTCTTGTATTTGCCGTAGGACAGCGTGGGTGCTAAGGACGGTTTTGCTCTTCCCGGGATGTTTTAGCCATAGCGCAGGAGGGCACCGGTGCGTACCGTAAGAAATCCTAATGCACTGAAGGAGACCATCGAGGGGGTTTTAGTGGGTAGAAACCCCAAATAACCTCTTCTTTCCCCCAGAAGTAGAGTATCTTTTAAAGGTTTCCCCTGTGATAAAAAAACGAAACTTAGCATCATGTCTTAAGACAATGAGCGCAATGTAGCGTAGTATTTAGTATCCTAACTACCACCACATAGTTATGGACTAACGAACCATCAGGTGAACATCTTATGCGTCATAATGCGGAATAAAAATATTAAACATTGTATTTATGTGACACCCCTTGACTTCATTATACTCTTAAATGATATTTTTCATTTTAATAATGTGTGAAGCTTGTATACCATTTCTAGTTAGTATTTTCTTTGTTTATTCTTGTTGTAAATGAAGATACAGGAAGCAGACTTAAAGCCTGAACAACACTCGGAGAAGGAGATATTAAAGGGAAACAAGAAAAAGTTAGATCCTAACAAGAATTTACAAAATAACAAAAGATACATAAATGACATTTTTATTTGGATGTTTTATTATTAGTAAAGTCGTTTAACCGCATTAAATTGTAATTAACGGATACAATAGCGATAAGAAATGTGTGTGAAGTGAAACTAACTGGCGGATTAGCAGACCATTGCCGTTGCATAAATTGTCGTTGACTGTATGCAGTGCAGGCAGCCGCTGCACTGTCTGTTTTATTGTCACCCGCATAGGCAAAGGCCCTTTCACTATTACATTGGTTCCTGATAAAATAAAAACTCTAAAATATATAAAATTCATTTTTATTCGTTTTCGTTATATCGTATATCTAAAAATCATTTAATCACTTGTCTTATTCAGAAGAGTTCAATTTAAGGAAGTATTATGTTTTCATTTGTAATATTTTTTTAAAAATGTTGAATTAAATAAATTGTATTAGTTATAATTATTACAATCATTGCATGAATTTATATAATCGACAATTAGGACACTAGTTACGAAAGATATAAGTATTTAAGTACTGCAATAAATAACTTCCTACGTAGTATTAAAAAAAAACAAAGTAGTGTGCTCCTTACAAATAATATCCCTGATATTAAAGAAATAATAAATGAATTAATTAACCTATACTTTTTCATATATTTTAAAATTGAATTAGGAATAACACTAGGAGCCATATACGAATCCTAGCATATAATATTATTTTTAAATATAAAATAAAAGAACCTGTTATATCAAAACATTATACAAAATAAGAAATATCCAACGTTGTCTCGGACAAAGTTAGCTTAAAAGACTGAATATAAAACATTTACAGAAATTATGTGTCTCATAAACTCATATATTAAGTGAAGCTACACATGATTTAGGCAATTGCCTAAACAAGCGTTGCTAAATTACAAGCTCATCGTCCAAAATCCGCTTCACGACGCCTACGACATATTTTTTTAATAAACCATAACCCGCTAGTTTATGTTGGGTGCTACTCTGACAAAGTCTCATATATTTGTACTTGTATCGGTTTTACTATTATCATTAGACCGTTAAATTATTCAATTATAACATTAACTATTGAAAGAACTTACAAGGAAAGGCAAGGCTGTATATTCATGACACTGGTCAAGTGCGGGTTGGCTTAAAGAGCTTAACTATTACGTAGTGTATATGTAAAAACATACATATTTGTAAAAGGCAGGAAGATTATTTTCTAATTTCTTAATTTTCCTCGTTGTTGAAAGTCGAACATTAAAATTAATTACTATTTTCATTAACAGTATTCCTTACAGATTAATGGATATATTACTTTTATGTGATGTGAAGTTAGATGTGTATTAATGAAAAAATCCCTAAAATGTAGTGATAAGTTTGTTTACCGAAACGTTTTATTGATTGCTAATTAAACTACAAAAAAGTTTATAGTTTAATCCGCCACTATCATACACTGCGTCATTTTCAGCAATGTACACATACATCACCACCAATGCCGCGATAATACAGTGATAACGAATTTTATCATTCCTTCACGATTATGCGACAAATGTAGTTGTGTTTGAGCTGCGCTTGAATTTGAAAGATGCGCGCCATATTAGTTTTGACGTTTTACTTTTTAATTTTTGATGTTAGTGGCCAAGGCGTCGTGGAAGATGGTGTCACTGAAGTGCAAAAGTTAATAAAATTGTGTTCGTTCTGTACGTGCAGTGAAATCCCTGATATTGATGGCACTCATTTAGTGTTCAATGTACTGTGTTCAGAATTCGATAGGTTACAGAATGTAGCCGATTTGGACAAAATTCAGTGGCCCGAAAACCCTAATGGATTGAAAATATCAGCTGCATTTGAAGGTTTAGGACTAACAACTCTTGGCAAGTAAGTGTATGTTATTGAGATTTTATGTAATTTTTTCCTTCAATATTGTTTCTAATATCTTACACAATAATTGGGGTTTGGTACTATTATCAATACAGATTAACTAAAAGACCTTGATATGTTATCATTGTTTACATAAAACCTTAAAGCTTCTAAAGCCTAAATTAAAGAGAAAACTTCGTCATAGTAATTACCGAACATACAGTTCAAAAATATTAAAAACGTCCAAAGATTCAGTTAAAATGTTCTTATTAAAATTATTTCGATTCTCTTCTGCATTTTGAATAATCTATGGATAACGCCACAATAATACTCTTATTCTTCTGTTATGCTTTTTTAGTTAATTAGATTACCTGCCTACCATAACTATAGTTTAAAATTTTTCAAGGCTTTTAAATTACTATAAAACGCATACTGTATAATGCATATCTTTATCAATTCCTATAATATCAATATGACATAAACATTTTTGAAAATTACTTCATCATAGACAACTTTTATGGATTTTCTTATTTTTATTCTTGTTATGTCTGATTGTTGTTTATTAACTATCAGTCGAGTCTCTGCGCAAAGTGGTAAAGATACGAAAATTTTTAGGTTTGTAATTTATGAAATACACATACAATACGTAATGTACCACTAGCGGCGAGACAATGCTTTCTTCTCTATTCAGCCATTAGTTATCCTATTTCAATTTTTTACCGGATGATATTTTTACTAATTGATAAAACATTGTTATCATTTAAAAAAAAATATGAAATAAGAGTATTCGATTGATTCATATAAATTTCATGGTAAGAGACGTTCGAAGTAGATATGAATCAACGTAACAGTCATATCACGCGTATGCACTTCGATCCAAGATATCGCTCGTATCAGCTATTCACGAGAACCTTTATCATGGAACTTTTATCAGCCGTCCCTTTGTTTACTTTTTAGTAACAAGCAAATGTTTGTCATTGAAACTATTGTTTATATAAATGGTCAGCAATTTCTCTAACGTATATAATCGCAAATTTAAAAAAGAATTCAGTCCCGCACTTAAAGTATTATGTAGACGTACTTTTAGAAGTCACCTGACGATAAGTATTTCGCCTATCCATCAGTACGTTGCTAGTAACGATGGTAAACAGAACATCAAATTTTGCTCGTTGCTTTGAGACATAAAAATTTTAGTGTCGTATCTCTTTAATTTCACCTGTTAAAGAGGAGTTCAAACCTGAACCCAATAAAATACATATACTACTGTTTCGCTGTAAAAATAGAGCACTGGGGTATTAGTGTTAGCTACCTAGATGATCTTCGGCAACTGAGACTAACCACCAGTAAAGTCTGAAGTACTTTTGTATAAGCATAAGATTTGCTGTTTAATCTTATTTTATCCAATTTCATAAACTTCCAGATTATACATTAAGTAAAAGTACTTAATTTGACAAAGTTTATTTAAAATAAAGAAATACCTATTAAGTAACAATAGAGGCAAAATTTAATTACTATTTTTTAGAAATGTATTATTTTTTTCTAACATTTCTACAAATATTCACACTATTCAAAATGTGATAACTTAGTGTGGATAATTTGTAGGTAGAAAAGTCCTTCTTTATATATTTTTAACCTGCGAATTCTGTACAACCTGTTTTATCATTATTGATTAATAAAAGTGCATTCCTCGAAATACATGCAACAAACACTGTCTAATCGCACCGATGCTGTATTGATTTGTATTATTCTTTTCATTTGCGTAAAAATATCATGTATAATTTTATCTCTTACTTTTTGTATCTAATTGCACTGAAGGTCGATGCCCGTTTTATCGCCGCGACGCCGCTCTCCCATCAATCAAAGCCGAAAACTGTGCCGCAGGTGTTTGTGTTGCGAATCTCACCCGCACCGGAAGTGATCTTCTTATCGATCATATCTCAATGATAACTTTACGGTGGTTCCCTGGTTACATCGACCTCTGCGACCAAATGCAGCCAAACGAAATAACAATATTAATGTTTTGTTTTCCAGATTACCTGCCAATTCGCAAGTTGAAACCTTAAGGTTCAGTAATAATGCCATCAAAGCATATTGGCCCGATCCTTTCAGCGATGTACCCAACTTAAAGAGGCTCTCCTTCGCCCAAAACGAATTGATCGAGATCACGCCCGATTTATTTACAAAAATTGATAGTTTAGAGGAACTGGATCTCTCTTATAATAAATTGACACATTTAAATCCTTTAGATTTTAAGTACTTGAATAATTTAAAAAGATTAAATTTGCAAAATAATCTACTGAAGAAAATACCCGTTGAAGCTCTAAATCCAATGCTACAGCTAGAAGACTTGGATCTAAGCAAGAATGGAATCTATGATCTGTTATTACAGAAGACTGAGAGTGAATCTTTAAAAGTAGTTAAAAGATTTTGTTTAAGCGGCAACAGAATAAGATCCGTGACCAAGGAGTCGTTTCCTGTTGACAATAGTATGTAAGTGCTTGTTCGTAATGCCTGTTTCATTTCGCGTATATCCGGGACTACATAAATACATTTAAACATTTAATAAGTTTATAAAATTAGGTTTATAGAACGCGACGTTTTATCTTTATAATAAATGCTTGATATAATATAGCTAATGGTTATAATTATAGGTTTCTTTATATTCATTTAATGTTACGATAACATACATTTTTCGAACAGATCATGTTATTTTAAGAGCAGATGAAATAAATTTCTCCTTGTTTGATTTATAGTACTGTCACAATATAGCAATTCAATTTTTATCTTATCATTATAGGAACCTTAAATTACAATTTGCATCATATTATTGTGTATTTAATTTTTTTTTTCAAAGTTTAGATATGTCAAAAACATATACAGTAACAGTAAGGGTAGTCTTCTGTATATTGTGTAATTGTAAATACAATTATATTTTTCACGTCCGCAGCGAACTTCTAGACCTGTCCAACAATGTGATAGAGATCGTAGAAGAGAATTCATTTCTGACTTGTGTCAACTTACGAGAACTAAATCTTGCGCAGAACAACATAACTTTCACTTTCGCCCTGCCGTCATCACTCCAGATAGCCATATTAAGAATAAACACTTTATACCACTGGCCTACATTCCCCAGTGGTATCACCTACATCGATTTATCGTACAATCGTCTTTCGGAAATGTACAATGAGAATCGAGTTGATTTTGATAACATAGAGGTAAATATTCTTACCTAACTCTTCACTTGAGTTTTACTTCTAAATATTAATTTATATTGTACTCTATTACAGATTCTTAATATCGGAGGCAACCAAATAAAAGACGTTAACATGGAAAAGAAACTACCTAAACTGTTCAGTTTAGATCTCTCATATAATATAATAAACGAAATACCAAAGTGTTTGAATAATCAAATATTACCTAAGTTAGAGGAATTGAGATTAGACGGTAACCCGATAGAAGACGTGTATTTCAAAAACATTTTACCGCTGAAGAGTCTATATTTAAGTGATATGCATAAGTTGGTTATTGTGAAAGATAAGGCTTTCAGTAATGTTATAGGAAGGGGTGAGGATGGCAATGAAAAAAATTGTTTCTATCTATACTTAAACAACTGCGGCTCCTTAAGCGAAATAGAAGAGAGTGCTTTCGATTCGACGACTCTGTGCATGGTAATAATTGTCTATTCTTCTTCTTCTTAAAGTGCCATCTTATTACGAAAAATGGGACCCTAAGGGCAAATTATACTGATATAGCGGATTTGCAGAGCGATCGGGTGCTCTTTCCAGACCACCGATATGTATTTTGAGTTCCTCTAATTGTATTGCCTATTTTTCTCAATATCAATATTAAAGAAGTAATTATTAAATATATTAGTAATTATTCTATAATTTTTATAAATATTGTCGATAGAAAGGAGAGTAGAGGAAGGCGTAACTTTTTTGATATTCCTAAAAAATATATGTTTAAATTTTGTTTAATAAACTCAGAATAATAATCGTTTGCAGATCGACATAAGCAAAAACAATTTGACTCATCTATCCAAGGACCTACTGGAGTGGACCGCACTGAGCGAGGGTGCTAACTTACAGTACAATCCTTGGGAGTGCTCCTGTCAACTGCAATGGATGTTGGATGACTTACTGCCCGTTTTGTATAAGACCAACTCGAGATTGCTAACTGAACTTAGGTGTAGTATTAGTCTGCATTGAATTTGTTTTATTACGAGATTAGATCAAGAAAATTATTTATTCCTCGAGCTTTGATCTACCACCCTGTGTAGCTTGTACCTGCTGCCAAGCGGTAATGTGCAAACATTACTTTGTTCCTATGTAAATTCTGTATAGGCAATGAAATTACTCGGGTAACAAGCTCAAAGCAACAAGAACTCTTTGGTGAAAGATCTATCATATTTTCTAGCACCCCATTGTTATGGGCGGGCGTGTGACTTACCATCAGGTGAACTTTCCGCGTAATTTTATTGGTTTTATGTTTATTTATTTGAATTTCACACATATGTTTACATGGACTCCAACAGTTAGAGATTTATATATGGTTACGTTGTTGCATCAGGTGCGGATCACCTCGCGCGTACGAGGGCCTGCGCTTGGTGCACTGGTACAACTGGACCGACCAAGTCATGTGCGGCGAGATGATGCGGCGCTCCGGCCCGCGGGGCACCTACATCGTACGTGCTCCATATATATTAAAATAATACATATTTCCAAAATAATATTCTATCTCATGTATATTCACGCATAAAGCAATGATTTTTAATTCTTGTATGAGAACAATTATAATCGACGAAAAAGTTATACTAGTTGAAAACTTCAACAGGAATGAAAGTTACTATATTACTATGGTGTTATGTTTAATATTCTATTTAAAGGCTTTAACGTTACTTTTAATATAATAATTTTTATATATATTTCTTCAGAGATAAAATTAAAACTACTCCTTCTGTTTAAAATATTGTATGAATGATAACATTATAAAAAACAACATTAAAAAATTATTCGTCTTTCCCTCTATTTCAGTTGGAACCATCGACCGATGCGAATTCCACGTCCACAGTCAGCTCCCTGACGCTCATTTTAGCCGGCTGTATACTATTAGTGTTAATTATAGCGGTGGCGCTTTCAGTCTACCTGGTAAGAAACAGGAGGCGGCACAGGATACGCCAAGCGGCGCTGAAACGCAAACGTCAGAGCGCATCCGATGTTAAAACTAGTAATGGTATGCAAAGAGAACAGTTCGCGTCGTTGAATAAGGCTTAGTATGAGACACATTTCAAGCAGCCAATGCTTACATCTAAGATATATACAGCCTCTTTTGTAAGTAACCTCCTTACAGAAATAGCGACCAGTTCCAAGGACCTTTAGATATTGAATTGGCTGATGTCACAAAAGCTCGTGTTCACAGATGATGTCTGTGGTCTCACGCACTGCTGCTTTTATAGCTGTCTTACTCTCAAGGAGGAGGATACTAGCAATTCTAAATTATCATTTGTAATAAACTAAGTTGGAGATATGTTGTTTTTTAAAAAAAAATATTTATTTGCAAATGTTTTCAAAAATCAGCTTTGGTAAATCTTCAAATAAGATTTTTCCTGGTTCGAAGTTTGGTAACTATGTGCGAATCTGAATCCCAATATTCGCAAACTGTACCATGTATCTTTAATCTTTTCAAATAAGTTTATTAATATCTGATTTTATTACAAAGTTATTATTATAATAGTTACCAGTAACAATATAGTATATACATGACTTGAAAACGACGTCTGATGTCGTCTTCAAGACCTCGTGTACCGATCATAACGAACTAGAATACAAAAAGGAGACAGTCACCTACTACAGTAATAACCTTTGCTTTTGTAAATCTTTTTCTTTTTTTATTGTTTATTTTTTTTATTCAAATAATATAATTACGATTATTACAGATAAAAAATTTAAATTACTACAATTATGTAAAAATATTCTCATGATCCAATTGTAATTGATTATATTTCTTGGTATACTTGTAAATAATTAGTACAAATTAATATTGTTATAAATTATTTTTTATATGCATATAAAAAAAGCAATTTTTTTTATATTAGAATATATGTCTCTAAGATATGATAATGCATGAAGACTAGTGGATTGAAAGGATTAAAAATATAAAATTTTCTGTCATTTGTCCTTCTAATGTTTATTAAAATTCATTTTCAATATGAAGCAGGAAACGTTATTAAATGTATTAAAAAGATCCAAAATAATAATTTAAAATATTTTCTTGTCTATGTACAATAATAAATACTATGAAACTTTTCTTGCTCGCAATGGATATCAAAAAGGGTGCATGATGGGTAAAGAATCACAGAAATTAACTTTATTACAAAAACTGCTTCTTTTTATTACTCATTAAATATTCAACTCTATTCCTAGTAATTTTTAATTATTATCGAATTCATTTAAATAATATAGACGATGTACATTTTAATTTTCTGTTTAATAGACTAATGTAATTAATTTTATTATCTGTGCAATTTGTAAATAGAGCTTTTAATACATTAAATTTAAATTATATTTCACACAATTTATGATTTCACACAGCATAAGTCATAATTCTTTTAAGTTAAATAAAACAGTTTCAACGGACATTTTTTTATTTTTATTATCTCAACGTTTGATAAGTTTACGAATATTTAGAGGGCCATTCCATTTTCCTTTTATTAACTTATTCCAATACAAATAAGGAAAGTAGTTTTTGGTAAGGAATCCGAGCAGCTTTTGTTCTTTATACTAGAATTAATTGATATAATTAATTAAAGGAAAGCCGTACGACGATCTAGTAAAGATCTCAGGAAACAGCTGAATGCTGGCAACGCAGGACTGGAGGACAGGGGATGTATCTTTGGGAAACGCAGCAGTCCAGGAGCGGTCATCAATCGGCTTATATTTACTACTACTTATACTTACAGCTATACGAAATATATATGTTAGAATTATAGGCATATTTCCTCTTGAAAACATTTATCACTTAATTTTTTAAAGAATCAGTCACTATCCTACGAGTCTACACAATGTTTATTTCCTAACGAGATTTATCATCATTATTATCAGTGGAAAAATAAAGAAATATTTTCTAACGAAATTATCTGAGTGTATTGGACGTATAGATGCACGAGCAAGGCGAACACAAACCCGAGATAATTCTTTTTGTGTGCAAATTTCATTCAAACACAACCTGGTCGATCGGGAACGACTCCCAAGGCTTCTTGTCGTATACTGATTCTGCGAGTATGGCTTTCCTGTACGACGTCATGATGGGACACGCACCGTAACCTTCATACTTGATAATGGGTTCTTTTCCCTCAAAACTGCTTATTAGATTACGTTCAACTACGTAACTTTGACGACCTGTTGGAAATATGTCAATTTTACATATTAACTGGTAAAGATTGTGCTTAAAAATTTATGTTACCATAACCACTTAACGTTATACGTCAGATTGTTTATGTGCTCAATTTCCCCAGCATTATGTTAGGAATACAAATGTCTACCTTCTAAATCCAACTTTTATTTTACTACTTACCGATCAATTTCTCCATTGTTGTATTTTGCTAAATATTGTGTGATAGTTAATGGGTGAATTAACATTTTTTTAAATTTTGGTATGATCAAAATAATTTATGGTTTATCCTTACCAACAGCGGCAGCAGTCTTACTGTTTGGTGTACTCGTACAATCCCCTATACCATATACGTTCTGGAATCCCCTGTGCTGCAATGTGTATTTGTCCACGTCCAAAAAGCCGGCCTCTGTAGCCAGTTCTTTGCATTTCGTGAGACAAGTGGGCGGTGACATGGGTGGCGTAACATGTAGAAAATTGTACGGAATGGTTATGATCTAAAATATATAACTTTATTGTTTTTATAATATACCACATTTTGTATGGGAAGTCATAAAAAATTTAAAGGTAAGAAAGAAAATAAAATCTACATCACCTGTCCATTAGCATTTATAAAATTTGCGCCTCTAGGAGTCAGCTCGATTAAATCCAGACAACAGTTCACTGCGATACCTCTGTTTGTGGTGACTTTATTAAGGGCTATTGAATATTTTTTAACTCCAAACAGAGCGCTCCCGCCGGTAAGGAATGTGATGTTGGTGAAGCAACGTAAATTTTGCTGTATTAGAATATATTATGTTGCATTTAATAGCCGATAGCGGTAGACCTGAACTCAAAAATAAGGTTGTGAATAATGTACATTGTAGGGATACAGCACGGAAACTAATCATCAGTATTTTCCATCGAGTAGACGAGCTTAACTTTTATTATTGTAAATTGTCTGAGCATGAGCAATGAAGCGCTAATAATGATAAGATGAATTGAATAATTATCTGAGTAACATAAGTGACGAAATATAAACTTAAAAATGCTAAAAATCTTGTTAAAATAAAAAGCCAAAAGTTTAACGTTCATTTTAAGTAAAATATCAATGAGCCAAAGTGTATTATTTTCACTATTATACCTGCATCTCCTTTTAATCTTGATAGTAGAACGTTTGCACATTTTTACTGTTAGTAGTTCTCTGTTGCCGAAGATTATTAGACCCACGGGATAAACTATCAATATTTTAATAAAATGATACCTTTCTCCAATAATCATCAGCGAGTAACATGATCTTCAACGCTGCACCGGAACACTTTCCAACTTGACTTGGAGATGTAAATAGTGCGTGTCCACCACGGAACCTCTGGAGGCAGCACCACGTCTTTTCGCAGTACTGCTGTGAATAGCTCGTCGTCACACAACTACGGGGATTGTTTAGTGCATTAAGTAAACCTGGAATCTGCAAAATGAATTAATCTTGTAATAATTATTCCCTTAAGTTTTTTTTTAAATAAGTTTCAATATTTTAAACTTGAAACTATAGAGCTGAACGTAATCAAACATACTATATAATGCCTTTTGGGTGGTACAAACTCATGTGCTAAATTAAATTAAAAATACCTATTATTTAACCGAGATAAATTAAGAACAAATGAAGGTACTTAAAGTTATGCAATAAAAGCTTAGAATTTTAACACTGCAAACGTACCTTATCGTAATCATTCTTCAGGCCAACCGCCACTACCATGAAGTCGTAGCTAATCTTATCACCCTGTTCTGTGTGCACTAAGTTATTGCATGGATCAAATTCCGCGGCGTGATCCTTAACTCTTACCACGTCTTGCGGCAGTATGGACTTTAGACATTTTTGGCAATCATTAAATTGCTTTATACCCGCCGCCACGAGTGAGAATATAGGCTGGTTGTAATGTACCTGGTGATTAAAAATTAATTATAAACCTTTAATTTCCTAAAAACTGAAATATATTAAGCTTCAATAAATAGAATAAAATGCACCAAACGTCCCTCCTAATGAAAATCAGGATGTTTTTTGACAAAAAAGTTAAGGCCATTTAGTCTTTACGTTGGCCAAGTGAAGGTTGGTAGACGTTACGTATACAAAGCAGAAGGTGATCGTAGAATATGTAGGTTTTCTCAAGGAATAGACGATTAGTTTAAACTATACACTTACGTCAGAAGGCTCCAACACAATAATATCTCTGCCATTTAGTATTTTTGATAATCTCCATGCTATGCTACAACCACCAGCACCGCCGCCAACTATTAATACTTTGCATCTATGAGATAAATTTTAGTCATGTGTGTAAAAGTAATTTTAATCTTACTGGTTTCCCAAAAGATAGACTTCGTCTAATTTGAGAACCTCTGAAAATTAGATTTGTACGCCTCATTCTATTTTTTAACAAAGATTTCTTTTTTAACTTTAAAATCCTTTTTTCTTTACAATGAACTATAGACGATACCACAATTCTCGGGAAGACAATATCTTTTAAAGATTTCTCTCCCGATACTAGGAAAAAAATATCATACATCGTTAAATTCGAAAGAAACTGTTCCTCTACCAAACATTATATAATATGGGGTTCCGGAATCAAACCAGGGACTCCAATATTACAGGACAAGTATACTGCAAGTCGTGGGCAGTTAAACACTTATACCTTGACATAACCTAACGAATTGTATAGCATTCGAAGTTTAAATCAAATAATTCTAATAATTAGATAATAGGGTCCTGCATAAGAACTTACGGGACCCAAGCCAACCTCACCTGCTCGTGGTGCATCCTGATAATCAATAAACGAGGCTTCGACTCTCATCAAGCCGCATTGAGCCAGCGTGGTGAGAAATAGTCCAAATCCCCTCACATGAACCCATATCAATGAAGGTCGCTGGATGCTAGCAGCGCAAGATCGATCGATGTAGAGATCTTTGGGAGAGGCGTACGTCCAGCAGTGGACGTCTATCGGCTGATGATGATGAGATAACGCTTATACATTTAAACCTTACTTGAAGTTCTCAACATTACCGCACCTTGTGTTCTGTTTGGTGTCCATGAAATGATATTTCTTAATGAAGCCGGAAAATTGAAATACTGTTTTTTTTTTAGTAATATTATATTTTAACTATTAATAAATATTTACATTTTGATAAAATTTTTGACATGTACGTAAACCATCCTGATTAAAAAAAACATCCCATAATGATAAGCATCGTTCCGATAATAAATTACGTTTTTAATATACATTTGAGAATTGGTAGTTTTAATGCTTATCGACAAATTAATTAACAAAATAAGTTTATAAATAACACTAATCTCAATATCTTATCTATTACTTCGAATCAACTTCAGATAAATTGTTTAAAATAAAACAGATTATGTTTGTTGTACAAACTGATTTCTGATAAGTAGTTATCATCTGTAGAGTTAATAGGCTAATATTTTTTTTTTCAAATTGCCAGACTGGTGAATCGAAATATTTAATATTTCTTAATAATCTGTATTATATCTAGTATTCATACCATGTACATTATAACACGTAGTTCATATAATTGTGTTATTTAAAAAAGCATTTATTAAAACGACATTTAAATAGGATGTTTTATCCCAATTATTTGTAAATAGGTAATATTAATAAACTGTCAACACAAAATAAATCTTTAAATATCATAATATATATAAGTATGCTTATAAATAGAAATGAACATAAAAAATAAAAATATAAAAGATCGAATTAAAACATTAATTTCGTTTGTATCAAAGTAAGTGTATAGTGTAGAAATAATATAACAAATGTCGTTGTTAAAATAACAAAATTATAAATTTTTTATTAAATCATGATTACATTCATGTAACGCAGGCATTTTAAAAATATACAATTAACAGCTATCTTAATGTTCCCACAACTGGGACTCTGGGCCTTCAACGTAGAAAATGAAGACTATTTATTGAACAGATGTGGCCAAGTACGAGTTAATGGAAGTCACGTGTATCCAGAAGCAGTTGTTGTTGGAACTTTTGTTTTTCTACACAATATAACCGGATGTTCTTCACCGGGAGCTCGAGTTTAGTGAAAAGCGAACCGACGTCTTCCTGTGATGTAGAACACTAGACTTTTCGAAGCGGTATTTACAAACCAATATATTTCCGATTTTACTATACATTAATAATGAGTACATTTTTTTGAGTATTTACTCAAATTAATTTCATCGGCGACAATCTTAACATTTTTTACTTTAAAACAGAATTTTATAAAAATATGAATAACATTAAAATAATTAAAGCCGTAGTAAAACATAACTTTTGTCCAAAACAGATTTTGAGTGATTTTCATTATTTACTAATATAAATTCCTAATAGCCAAGTAAAGATGTTCATCACCACGTCTTGGACGTTGTTTTGAGAAGTAGAAACATAGTCAACTGACATTACCAAATAATTTCATTTCCGGAACAAGGCAATGGTTGCACTACACACTGTTAAATTTAACTCCTATTTGTTTGTTTTATATAAATAAAAAAATATGTCAATATCGAGCAGAAACTTCGTTTTTGTTTATATAACATACGTATTTACTTAACGACAATTAAAATTATTACTTATAAAAAATAACAGGTAAATATGCTCCCCTGGGGTAAGTAACACCACTATCAAATGCTGACATATTAAATATGGATTGTATATATTTATTTATTTATATATGTGTGTGTTTAATTATGTCATATATTGTTAAATTTTACAATAGCAGTTATTTACATTTGTAATTGTTAGTGACGTGTGGATTATTAACTAGTGGTCACTTAGCGAACGGATTGATGATCCTCCTCACGAAATCAGGTCCATTGTAATTGCCCTTCAGCATAAAGTTCCAGTACAGGAACGGGAACAGGTCTCTCTTCATGTAATATGCCATTATGCTCTCCCTGGCCTGAGAATAAAGATTTTTTTCATTACTAATTTCAACGCAACCGTGATTAAAAATTAGGCAACAAATGCGTTGTTGCGTTAGATATTTTGTTACTAGTAATCTTACCAACTTCCACATTCATCATGATAACCCATTTACATCCGGCAAAAACATATATATATGTAAAGTCCATCGTCCAGTAGCCCGTCATATTAAACTTCTACCGCAAACTATCATCGTTATTAATTACCTCCGCAGTAACTAACAACTTGCCTATTTTTTTTTCCGCCTAATTTCTTCTGACTCCGGTTCTAACCGGAACTCTAGAACTAGAAGAACTCTAGTTCTAGACTAGATAGATAATTACTGCATTAAAGAATTTACACGCTTGTTTAAAATCACTTCTATTCACAGTAACACTTGCCCATTAACCTTGAGGTTCCTGGTTTGATTCCGAGACTCCTTGATGTAGTTTTTTTAGTGGCAGGGCTTTTCGAAAATCGCTGGTTTAGCTGCCACAATTGTACTATAAACTCGCCACCATACCAGCATCGCGATGTTCCAAATGTCAACATATGAGAGCCATAGTATTTAGAGTTAACTTTAACGGTAGGTGAAACATAGAGTATGGTTGAGAAATACTTTTATCACATTTGTTCTATACTTTACCACCGTTTACCCGGTTGAATGGTTCAAGTTTTACCTGGTTAATGGGCAACGTTTCTTTAGGCACGCCGTCGTATATGAACTCCGCAATGATGCAGGTCCTGTACGAGGTGACCAAGGGGCACGCGCCATACCCGTCGTAAACCTCTGACGGCTTGTCCTTCTTCATGGTGCACAGGAGATTCTGCTCCAGTACGTAGCTTTGTTTCGCTAAAACAAAATACGATCGTTAAGCGATGAAAAATTCTGACTCCTAATACCTGGTATCAGTCACATACTAGTACATACTAGTATGCGTTGAATCATTTCCGTGATCTGGAATCTAGATGTAGGATGGTTCCTTAAATTTATGTTGATCTGTAGATCCTGCCTTTGGATATAGAATTGGTTACCGCATAAGATTCAATAAACTTAAATATACCAATCCGATTATACTGATGGACGTCTTCGAAAACAAACCAAGAAAGCTGCTGACTTAGCTCCAAGTATTATTCTCGTAAGCAGTACGTGTATAAGGTGAGAAACAAAAAATAAATAATTATAAAATGATAGTAAATGGAATTCCCCTATTTGATAAATAGGGGAATTCCCAATAATTGTCAAGACAAGGCAAATATCTTAAGTGCTCGTAGTTACCGATTGCAGCAGCCGTCTTGCTATTTGGTGTGTTGGTACAGTCGCCGATCCCGTACATGTTGGGGTATTTTATGTGCTGCAGAGTGTACTTGTCGATGGTGAGGTAGCCCGCTTGGTCGGTTATGTCGGAGCTGTTGAACAGGAAGTCCGGTGTGCGCATGGGCGGAGTCACGTGCATCATGCTGTATGGTATCGTCATCTCCTGTTGAGTATTAAAGAGAAACAATAGAGGTAGGGTGATACATGAATATCACCTGGGTCTACTTTTATCACTGGTCGCGCTAGTTGGGTTATTCCTTGTCCCATGCCTCATTCAACATTGCTTACCTGACTTGGATCTGCGGTACTATAGAACACAGCCTCTTTCCTGTTCATATCCAACTGCTTGAGCACTGTTCGGTAATTGACTTTGATTTTCTTCCTCGCTGCAACCTTGAGTAGCACTTCGGCGTACTTCTTCACGCCGAATATCACCGGCAGGCAAGTATTGTACAAGATGTCAGTTTTCGAACGCACATTCACCTGAAACAATGCCTGGCGTATGAACAGCCTGGTGCGCTTTAACCACGCCCACAATTGGGACAGCAGATGAGATTTTGGTCAATCACGAATAGTAGTGATTGTTTAATAGTTTACTCTATTGGTGCGCTTGTCTCCATGAAATATATGATGTTATATATCCTTAGCGTGTAAGGAGTCTCGTACAACTCACGGGACCCATGCAAACATTACCTACCTGTGGTGCACCCTGCTAATCAACAAACGAGGCTATGACTCCCGCCAACGTGCATTGGGCCAGCGTGGTTGAAAATGGTCCAAATGCCCCATGTGAATTCCTACATACAACGGCCCCTAGTTCCAAGCGATACCGGAAGCCATGCTGACTGTATGTGGAGATCTTAAAGGCAGGCCTATGTCCAGCAATGGACGTTTATCGGCTGATGATGACATCTTGCCCTATTAAGTAATGAGGAGTGTGTAACTTTTTTTGGCGGCAGAAATTAGCTCTACGGTAGTTCCTAGACGGTATCCGATGAGAGTTTATAGTTTAAAAAGGAACGTTTTATTTTCCATCATCAGGTTTTCGCTTTACCTATCCATTTACAGTTGCCGTGTGTTATATAAACACAGCTTGTGACGATATCGCAATTATTATAAATATAAACTCAAGCCTGAGTTTCCTCCAAACATCGCGATTCTTAACCCATTGTTTGGACATCTGAAGCTAATGTTTACTAAATACACTTAATATTTATATACTCGCACTGTCCGTGAGAATTCTTAATATTTTATATATGTTAATTAAAATAAACAAACTGTCCTCTTGTTTGTTACTACTACTAAAACTTGATAGAATCCCTCAAAAGAAGAAAATCGGGTATACTTAGATATGAACATGAAGTTATCATTTTATTTATATTATCACGGCAGCCGAGTCTTGGTAGAAAACTTCCTGTTGCAAAAGACGCACCAAGAACTTTCTTCTTCTTCTTCTTTGTCGTAACCTCATGACTGAGGGACGTGACTATGGTGCGTTGCCCTGGCCACTATTTCTTTCCAGACCTGGCGCCGGGCATCAACAGCGTGGTCCGTCAAACTCATTCGATTGTCTGACATAACACCATAGTTTTCTTGGGAAAAATAGTTGCGGTAGTGTCCCCATCCTTTCCGCACCAGTCTTTCAAAGGGAATTTAATCCTCTCGGCCATTGTAACCGTCTGGCAGAGCCAGAGTCGGGTGTTCACATCCGCCGCCCGATAATCGGCGTTGAGACTTGTTTAGCACCACCAAGAACATTGGATGATGTTAAAAACAAAATTTACTACTTAGCCTCAAGCATTGTAAATAATGTTACCTTAGTAAAATAGGAGTCGGCGAGGTAGGCGATCTTCTGCGGCGCCCCGGGACACTTGATCGGCGAATTGGGGTACGTGAACACGGCGTTACCACCTTTGAACCGCTGCATGTCCCGCCACGTCTTCTCGCAGTACGCAGCATCGAAAATCGTCGATACGCCGCTCTTCTCCTCCTTCAACGCTTCAACTAAACCGGGGACCTAGAAATTTTCACGAGGTCTTTCATGAACCGGTAGATGTTATATATGCTCCATTTCTTCACTCAGACAAGATGACCAAATTGAACAGTCAATTCACTAGTAGCAACGCTATTCGAACTGGAATGAAGTAACAAACACTTGCTTTGATGCAAAAATAGCCACTGCGGCAGTAAAACCTAACATTAAACGTCATATGAGGCTGATGATGAATAGCATGTTCGCCCAGCTCGGACTCAAATAGGTGTCAAGGTAAATTATATAGCTATCAACCTGAAATACAACCATGCTTTTATGGTGGAAAATTTACGATATTAGGGTGGTAAGTAGCCAGCTAAGCAGTTCAAGAAAATCTTGCCACCAAACAAGTCCTATCTCATGTCCTAAATTAGGAAGAAAGACGCAAATGGATGGTGTCTAGCAAGAGAGTCTGAGGAACATTATTAGTGATTACTCTACATAAGTTAATTCTATGTATACTATTTAGTATTGTTATATGCTTACTACACTGTAGTCATTGTTTAAGCCCACTGCTATAACTATATACTGGTAGTCGATAACGTCACCCCTCTCGGTGGTAACGCGGCATTTGTCGGCATCGATGGACTGCGCCGAATCCTGGATCCAGATCGCGGCCGACGGGAGCACGCTCTTTTCGGAGCGGCACGAGGCCGACACTGTCTTGACGCCGGCTCCAATCAGCGTGAACAGCGGTTGGTAGTAGTGCGTCTAAAAACATTTCATATCAAAGTGAGGTTTGCTGCAAAGTTGGAGGAAAAACACGTATTAATGTCTATCAGCGAACTAGAAGAGTGTTGCTAGGTAATAACATATTCAAGTCTCCATTGGATTGTGATAATGACGTCAGGCTGCACATGCTTGCAATTGTGAGCCATCTACTCCACGTTGAATACGTGAAGAGTTAGATTCTGGTGATGTAAGCGTTTGCAAGCCATTGCGACACTTACACCTCATCTGATACTGAGCTTGTGGACGTGGATCCACGGCCTGTTATACGTGAAGATATTTAGTCTAAGAGTTTTTATGCAACGTTCAGATGAATAGAATATCGATATTGTGGAATATAACAAGTCGACCATTAACAATGTAGTACTTAGGATGATTATAACATCTTGGAGGTCTGCAACACTTAAGTTTTAAGTTGTTGTGGTATTCCCAAGACTGGTGGTAGGCTATCTATGAATGGTACACCATCGCAGCTAATATTTCTGCCGCTGAACAGTAGTGTATGTAAAAATCGGTGTAGCTATTAAAATTAGTGGTATGAATAAAAATGACTCATATTGAATCATATGTTTCAAAGTTAAGAGCAGAATTTATAGTGTGTATATTATTATAACAAACGCCTCGTTATTGGCAGGCTTATCACTATTAATCACTAAATGAATGTCTCCCTAATTTCGTGGCTTCCGAAGGAAAAAGATTATGGTGTTTATAAATTTTGAACATTGTAAATATAGCAAATACGTAACATTATTCTTTGGACTGCTTTAAACATTTAAAGTTAAAACTGATAAAATTAATTAAATTACCCAATAAACGTATTAAAGGAGTTTAACGAACAACTGTCAATTAAATGTTTGTATTGTTGTAGATAATTTTGTATGCAAATGAGTAGCGAAGCAATTGAGTTATGCTTCTCAAAATATTCAGCTTACGCAATTCATGCGTTGCACGTATGTACATTTTTGTAAAACTATATTGTGCAATGTAGATACATGCATGACCGCGAAGATTACCTAGGTTGCCGACGTTGATTACTTTATAAATTATAAGCACTAGAATACATAAAACAATATTGTACAACTTCAAACACACACATATGGATTGTCATAACAGTAAGTCCATTAAATATAAAACCTTCACACATACAACAAAACAATCAATCAACGGTATTTCTGTTCAGTACTTGTTCATCATAATATTTATTTTGCACTTATGGTCTGTACATTGTTGTAATCTAATTAATTTAAGGCAAAAGCCCTCACTTTTAGTTATAATGATAACTGATGTACATTTAATTCTGGCTATTTTTAGTACATATTACTCAAACTCAAAAATTATGTAACATGTTTGACCTTTTTTTATTTTAACTACTGATATGTCAAAATACATTTTAGTAATCATTTGTGCTTTTAGTCTAACAAAATATTAATTGAGCAATATATTTAATATTTTTTTAACAAATAGATCTGGAGTGACAATTTTAAGACAAACATCGTAAAAAAAAATCAACTTCCAATTAATTTATCTATATGTACACCACAAAATCAATTGTATAAAAAAGTCTTTATTCTTTATTCATCCTGATCAGTTGTGAAAATGACTCATCCTGTTTGAGTTTGAGAGCTCTCTTAAGGCAGACTTTGGCAATGACTAATAACATACTTGAATAAAATGTAATAATTTTCAGAAAAGTCCTCTGATATCATAAGCAATATAAATAAAATGTACTGGTATACCAGTCTAAGATGTGAATTATCAAGTCATTTTAACATATACTAAACACAATCGTAACAGTTAGAACTAAAAAACAACTGACATTATATAAATATAATTAAAATATGAGATAACAAATTTTCTTAATTTTTTCTTCAGGACAATTCTGTGAGTAAAACTTTGTATCGTTAGTGTATATCAATGTATATATATAATATTTTTATTTATTAATGTCATATAAATACTGTACATTTACATTTATATATTATTTCACTCCCTTCCTAGCTGTCTCATATGGTAGCAGTTATATATTGTAATTAAAATAAAGATGAACAATAAAAAACTTATATATAAAGTTTACCAGAACAACAACAATTTTTTTTAACAAATTGTTTATAAATTTTGTTTATACTTTTATTTTCTAAAAATATATTTTATTCAAAATCTTACGAATTGTACAGCATGTTAAAATACAAACAAATCAAAATTAAAGGCTACTCACTGAACTGGGTTCTAAAACTATCACAGAATCCTTGGGAAGTCGTTTAGTAAACTTAGCAGCAACTGTGCAGCCTCCTGACCCGCCTCCAACCACAAGAAGTTTACATCTTGAAAGTGTACCACAATATGAGAAAAAAATCAAGATTATTAATTTAAGATAATAACCACTTTAAATTAATATAAAATACGTAGATGAAGTAAAAATAATACTTACGAATAATTTTTATTAACAGTTGCCGATAAAGATAAGTTTCTGAGGTGTGCCGAAGTGATTCTTAAACTGTTTAGACGCAATAAAAAATTATTCATCTTGTAAAAGTATAATCAATACTTAAAAGTGAATTGATAAGAACATCAGGACTACACCTCGCTGTAGTAACGTATCCCGTGAGAAATGTTATGCAAGTGAGTTTAAAATACACGGTATAACGGTGAGTAGATATCGACAGTGATAATTGCCGATAATTAGTATCAATGGTTTGTTGATATTTTTCTGTCAATGTCAACTTGTTATCGTATAATATTATTGCAGATAATATTTATAAAATTTTTTGCTACAACAAAATTAAATTTATATGCATAAAGCCCATTGATCTCTTAATTTTAGACAATGTCATCTACCGGCTGTGCAAATGAATATTTTATTAGAAAAATTGTAAAAGCTTTTATCTTAATTATAATTTTTATGTTAATCGTGGCTGTAAATTTTGCTTTAAAATGTTTATTTTTATTAGAATCACGAGTTTAATCAAGATTTTTAAGATTTTATAACAGATAGCAAGCAACTTGTTTTCGTGTCTTAAATAAAATGTCAAATGTAAACTTTGTTTTAATAGTCTGTGGTTTAACGCGATAATAATAAACACGAAACATGGCGGATGAAGACGAAATTGACATTCTTGGAGATTTCTCATTTAATTCATGCTTGGCACAAAACAATCAAGGAATGTAAGTACTGTTTTTCTTATTAGTTTATTGAATAGTACACTAAGCAGACCTAAAGACAAATATTACCTATCGGGGCTTTTTAATCCCAATTTATTAATTTAAATCTATTTGACAATAATTTTATAACTATCGCGCATTTATTGTCAAATTAATAGTTAATGCAACTTATCTCATAACATTTTTAATGGTTTGACTTCTATTAAAAATGTTATATTTTGTTATAGCCCTTCTTGTTCCAACAGAGAAGATACAGTTCATCCTCAGTGGCTGCTAGATTCTACAGCAACGAACTGGTATGATACACAGAATAAGTATATTAATAGGTGAGCTAACTATTTTAGAAACTCTTTTCGAAGTAAAAAATTCATACATGAACAAGAAACAGTAAAACAAACACTCCTGGAAAAAAAAATTATTGTTATGATTTCGAAAACAAATTTCGCAGGCTAAATGAAGGACCATCAAGAAAATTATCGGGAAACAGTGCGACAAAGCAACAACGTACTGAAATTCATACACTATGGAGCCAAGATGAAAGAGACCTTCTTAAGAAGGAAATGGTAAGCAATACATCATACCTTTCATTGCAATAAGGCTAATTTCGTTAGAAGCTTGCCTATCTCAAGTGCACATCTACAAGAATAATGTGAAAAATGTGTGGATAATAAAAATATGTATTGTTTACAAATGTACTTTGTTAAAAGGATAGAGGAAAGATACCAGTCTTTGGGACCACATATTAGAAGTATAGGTTATAAAATCAATAAAAAATAATAGGTTTTCCATTATACCTAATTTACTTAAAAAGCTAAATCTTTAATATATCGAACATAAATTCAAGCATTTTTTTTATTGTACATCTTTATTATGAATATTAATATTTGTATTTTAATTCCTACTACAAAATTTAAATAATGTTTAAAGATTTAAAAGATTTAATATTATATAAAGTTAAAATAAATCAACTTCTGTTCAGGAGAAATATGGGAGAAATGTGCATAAAATTTCACAAAATCTGAAAACAAAAACATCAGCTGAAATTCAGGCTTTAATTGAAGCTGAGCATGGAGTTAACTTAGATACCCCCAGCTTTGGAATGTTCAAAAATGAGGAATACGACAATATACCTGCAGTTGTGCAAGAGGAGGTTGTTACAGATGACAAGATAACCATAAGGGAAACCATAAACTTGGTGACTACTGCACAGCCAACCATACATGTTATTAAAAGAACTCCATTGAAAAAGAAAAACTATAATAGCAGATCAAAAAACAGTCTTTTAAAACCAAATATTATTGATGCTAAAGAACCAGCTTTAATTGCTATAAATCCAACAGAATTGTTCTATGATGATGATCTTATTATTGGTTCAACTGAATCTATTGGTGCTGAAATGGATGTTGGCGATGCTATGTTAAGGAATTTGGCAAAACAACATAGAGAGAATATAAAAGGAAAGAACATGGGCAACCATAGAAGAAAAGTTTCCAGAAATTATGATAAAAGTAATGTTCGGAATAAAAGTAAGGAAATAGTAAAATCACCACTGGGAAGAAAAAGAATTGACTCAGGTGTATCTGAAGATAGCGGAAAGAGTCCAAAAATGCAGATTATTTTAGGTTCAGGACAAGCTTTGCCTGTTTCAGAAGGGGAACAAGTTGTGAGTAACATAAAATTATACTTTGTGATTATATTTTTTATTTAGAACTCATACAAAAAAAGAAAGCTTACAAGTTTTAAATATATCTTTGTACTTTTGGCATACATATTACCACCTGATGAAGGTTGCTTGTCTCATCAAGGTGATGAAGAAAGACAAGCAAAATATTGCAATATTTATTATTTGATGATAAGTGATTGCCAAGGATTATCTGCAGAAGTAGAGATTAAGATTTTATTTTTTAATCTGGTGTTTATAATGTTTTTTAATAGATTAAGATTGAAAAGAAAAATGACTCTGAACCTGAAAGTGACATAGAGATAGATATCGACAGTGACATAGAAGAAAATAGAAAAAAAATTATTACACAGGACTTACATTTAAATACATTGGACATTGTTAAAAATTATACTCCTGTAGCAGTGCCATTAAGAAAGTTCGAACCAATGCCTAAAAGAAGAAAAAAAATTAACTTGGTGAGTCTATTAACTTTATGGAGTGAACAATATATTTTTGGTTTATCGAACATTGAATCGAAAAATCCCTTTTATTTTTTCAGGATGGTGGTGGTGGTTGTACAATAATGCACACTCCAGCAGGAGACTTGTATCAAGTGGCTGCTGAACCAAAGCGTGAGAGACCTCAAAAGAAAGCACCTATTCATTTGATCCAATGTCGGGTCTACAACTCCGAGAAACCTGTAAGTCATTCGTTATCTGTAAAAATATACACTTTTTTGCCCAATATCTAAAAATAGGCCAATAAATACTGCCTGAGGTCTAAAGAAGCATAATGTGTTCCATGATGGATTGTAGCCGAAATTCTGTCTACTCAATGGCAAGGGATAGAGGTGGATGGATAGATAACTTATCTCAATTTCACATGGTGTCAAGTGACAATAAGGTTCTAGATGGTGAAGCGTGTTTGCCTAGAATGCCTTGGTTCCCATATGTTGACAGCTGTGGATCAAATGGCTGAAGCTGTAATTGTGGCAAATTCACAATATGAGAGTGGTAGCTAGTCAGGTCAGTTCAAGAGATTCTGCCATTAATCAAACTGCATAGTGATTACCTTGTAATTGAACCAGACTTTAGAAACAGTAAAATAATTTATTAAGTGAAGTTGTGTATACCCCAGGCGCCCTGTGAGGTTTCACTGAACGTGTCGGCGCTGCTGGCGATGGACGCACACGCGCACACGTCACGCGGCGAGGTGATGGGGCTGGTGGGTGGCGTGGTGACACGGGAGGCGCGCGCCTCTGCACCACGCCTGCTCATCGCCGCGTATTGCCGTGCAGCAGCTGCCAATGCGCGCACTCACTGTGACATGGACCCAGGTGACTTTGATATTCTGTATGAAGATCTAGATGACATGTAAAGCCCTCGTCTCTGCAACGATGCGGGCTGTTATGATACAACTATAGTCTACTATAGTTACATAGTTATTGAAAGTGACCATCAAGTTAATGTCCTCCTTATCAAGAGGCATATTTTAGAAAAAATATTTATGAGGGTGTGTACGTGTGTCAGTGGCGCAGGCCCGCGCGGCGGAGACGCTGCAGGCACAGCGGCTGTCGGTGTGCGGCTGGCACCACTCGCACCCTGCGTTCCCTGGCGCGCCCTCCGCTCTCGACCTGCGCACGCAGCGCTCGTTGCAGGCGGCGCTGGAACGCGGCGCACCCTTCCTCGCACTCATCACCTCGCAGCACTGGTCGCCCGGTCGCAGCGCCTCGCACTACAGGTACACTAGAGCTCTATACATTTTGGGATTAAACAGGGTCCTTGAATTACCGTAAAGATGCGCGCCCTGTCAGTATACACTGACTATGCTCAAATCTAACTGTAGTGAATTTAATCAGATGAGCATATTAATTAATGGTGGGGGGAACCGATTTAAATATTCTGAAATGGGTCACTAATAGTGTAGTCTGTATAACTTCCTGGATTATCTGATTTTATCTGATTATTTCAATTAGTTCACAGAGTTGGTTTTCTTCAAATAAAATACTGAGACGTGTCACAGAATAATTATGTTTATTTTTAAACTTCAAGTTACAAATGTAGTTTCTGTATATTTACACAATACTACACTGTATTCCGATTGTATTAATGTAACACCATTGACTTATATTAGACAATGTCATAATAGTCCTGACTGCAGGTAACTTTAACTGAAGTATCTGACTGGGCGCGGCTCGCGAATCTGAAACTATACGTTGTTAACGTTCTAACGGTTGACCTTGAAGTGGCAGCGCTTCCTGTCACACCTGGCTCTGGGGTAGCTCCGCGCGGGGGAGTTACTGTGCCTACCTGACTGGACGCATAACCCTATTGAATAAGGATGTCGATAATCTGAACTATTTACATTTTAAATAGTAAGATAACCTGTAACATTAAATACATATGTGAATTTTCGTGAACACTGACTCTCATTTTGAAAGCTGGGATACAGTGACACTGCTATTGCATAAGACTGATGATAGGTCTCTATTGCCGGAGACTGCCTAGGTAGGTGCTACAGCAGCGCCTATTGCAGCCGACAAACAGTACTGTGCAAAGTATATTTTTTCTAGTTTGTAAGACATTGTCTAGAGAAATTACTGCAGTAACAAGACCTCTCTTGTCTCAACGTAACAGAAATAATGTGGTGCTGTGTATATCATCCATGTTACTGAATGTGCTTAGCCACTGTGCTAGAGATACTAACTTAATACAGTTTGTCCATCTACAGATGTTTCCATGTGGAGGAGGACGACAGCAGCAAAGTCACGGACCCGCCGGTTGGCTATCAGCTGTGCGTTAAAGTTGAAAGCGGACCTCAGCGCGGAAAACCTAGATCAGTTTCTATCGGAGCTGCGTATAATATTGCTGGAGGACGTGGACAGGAATGAGCTGAGTGTTGATATGGCACGAGATGTTTGTGCTCAAGCCGGTATCACTTACTTAGAGAAGGTATTTAGCATAAACCATTCAAACTTGCTCTCCTCTATCGTTATTAACTCTTTTAGCAAAATTCCAACTTTTGGGGATACTTTTGACCACCTGTGGTCGTACGTACACTTAAATGATGATACTGAAGCTATCTTGTCTCCACCACCTATGCCGGTGGATATCTCGCTACTTTACCTTGCTTGTGAAATTAGTGTGGTACATGAAATATATCTAGCACATCCATAGTGGACGTCTATCGACTGCTGACAATGATGATGACATGGAGAATATGTTTCAAGACAGTACTACGCTGTTGTGTATATATTTTTATTAGAACTACTTTATTTTATACCGTCAAATCATTTATTTCCTGTCCTGTCCACTGGTCCTTCAAAAAACAATTATTTAGTGAATTTAAAGTGTACTACATTTATTTCTAGATTTTATACTGTAAATGTAGTGTATAGATAAATTGATAAATGGGAGGTTTTCTGTTGCGGGAGGGAGACCGTCTACGTAAGTACCACCGCAGTTCGTAGCTCTGCAGCCAAACAATAGTGTGCAAACATTACTGTGTTCCGGTATGCAGGGGACTACAGCTAGGGAAATTATTAGGAGGAGGTTTCACATTTTTTTCTCTAGATGATGTTGGAGCACAGTGTGGTGAAGTGCATATCATCTTAAATAGCACGACGCTGTTATGAGTATGCGTGTCATATATCCTCCTAACGTGCTGTTCATCTCGTGGTTGCGACGTTTCAGCTAATATCGAGCATGTCCCATCACATGCGCTCCGCCGGCTACGAGGAGCGCGACGCGGTGACGACGCGGCTGCTGCGCGGCGTGCGCGAGGCGTTCAGCTAGCGCGCAGCTACGAAGCGCCGTAGTGGGTCTACGCGCGCTCTACGCACCGCTCTGTGATCATGATCGCCTTTACTAATCTGCCAATAAATGTAGGCCTTTCCCAATGTCTTCCACCGAATGCGATCCACAGCCATTCGCATCTACGACATTTGCATGAAACGTATGCGTTTATAAAAAATATAACACGGTTATTTTATAACAATAAGTGTCCGTTCACACAGTCCGGCACGGAGAGCATGGTGAGAGAGCGCTTTTCTTTTCTACAGACTGGCAGAAAGTATACGCTTGGTACTGACCAGACGCGACCAAGCCGTTTCACACAGACCTTGCGCGAGTGCAGAAGAGAATCGCAACCGCAGTCAATCGACGACATCGGAGACAGCTGGTCGGCTCCGCGTGATGTTGCACACTAGGCGGATTAGTCATTGTCACTAACCAAAGAAGTGAAGTTTAAAATTAAACGTTATTTCAATTAGTCAGAACTCAATTTTAATTGCGATCAAATTCTGCTCTCTCCGCGCCTGTGTGTGTGTTTTGTTCTTTTTCCCTTACTAAAAATAATGTCCAGAGCTTTAGTTTTTATTTATTTAAAATTATTTAAACAATTAGATGACAATAGAAAGTTTAAATTTAATGTAAAAATGTTAGTTTTCCGGTCAATTATCGGAACTTTTGTTTTTGCGTGGTTCTACTTGTCCGCCACACCTTGAGTTTGAAGGAGGCCTACGTCCAGCTGTGACTTTGATATGATTATGAAATATCTTAATTTATAAATTGTAATTTCCTGTAAATTTCGTTAGTAAAAAGTATTTTGTAGTTTTCAAGAATGCCGTCATTATTCTGTTCAGTTGTATAGTTTATTGTATAATTTAAGTAAGTAATATAAAAAATTGTATTATCTTTGCATTTGTAAATATAAAAATATTTATCGAACATTTTTTTTTTCTAATCACTAACATGACGTATGTGGCAGTGAATATCCATTTTAACCCTTTGAAATGGATCAAGGGGTTCCTCCCAACATCTTAAGGAGCCCAAGTCAACCTCACCTGCACGCGGTGCACTGTGCTGAATAACAGACGAGGTTTTGAGCGCCCACCAACCTACAGTGGACTAGGGTGGTGGGCTAAGGCCCAACTCTCCCCATTGAACTCTAGAGATCTATGACCTATGTCCAGCAGTGGACGTCTATCGGCTGATGCTGATGATGATGAACATCCATTGGTTGAAATGATAATGAATATATAACCTCTGCTAAAGAATGTACAGAATAAAGACACTACTATGTTTTTTGTGTCACATATGGTAACTTATACACCTTTTATCATTATATTTAGTATTATACCAATGTGTCGACACAAACCTGCAGCAGCCATGACCACAGAGGGGCAGGGGTGGCAGATGTCCCAGTGTCATTGCTATCACTGGGTGCTTATAACTTTACTCATTACCTGTCCTATTTACGCCGAATGAGTTCACTGTCTTGAATTCTTCTATTGGTGTGCTTGGTGTTTGATTTAATTTATTAACAACAGGATCGCAAGCAAGTGGTATAACCCAACTATCTTCTCTAATGAAATTAGGATGTTTCTTAATTTCAATAGCCTCGCGAGTCACGGTCAGTGATCGGTGTTCGTTTGCTATGGTTTTGTGATCCATTAAACCTGATATAATGGTTGTGATGACTCAAAACATGGTCACAGATAGACTACCTGGAGTGTTGATGTTCAAGTCGGCTATAAGCTCAGTACATTATCATTGTTCATTTTTAACATTCGTAATGGACGCGTAATTGAAAAATGATCACCAGAGGGGTCAACCACAGAAACCCGGCGGATCACATGTTAAGTATAGCCGGTCTACATGATATATTTTGCTGATGACATAGTTCTCTTGCCGGAGACGAAACAGTAGAGTGTAGAATACTGTTTCAATGAGCTTTATATTTATATAACAATGGTTACTATTATTACGCCCTCGAGCTTTTTTAAATTAACTGAATCATTGTGGCAATTTGGTCATTACTGAATGATACACGGTTATATGGCACAGTTCCAGTTTATTTTTTTTATGTTACATGTGCTAGATAAAAAAATAATACAGTCCGATTAGTGAAACTCTTTAACCGTGAAACAGCGATCGTATCGAAAGTCGCACGACGCGATCTGAAAGTATCGATATTCTAATGTTTAATAGAATCGATAAATATTTATTTTATGAAATGACATTGAATACGATTGTAAATATTGTATGGCGCGACTTTCGATCCGCGATCTGCCTTACATCGACGGTCGCATTTAAACTCTGCAGCCACTTGACAACAGCCGAAGGTAATACTAGTTAATATTTATTACAAATCGATTACTTTTGCCCACGTTTACACTCTTAATTTTGTAAAACATAATTTTATTTTTCCGTATTCGATAATTTTAACAAGCAATTTTAACTCTGATATAGTTTGAGCCCTCGGGGAGCCTTTTGACTTAACATCGAGGTAAGGTACTTTGAGACGCTACTGTGTACTGAAAGTGCCTAACGGTATAATTTAAAAACGATATATTTCATCTATTTATACACAGCGGCGGCGCACCGGTCGCTCACTGTCAGACGTTACAACTGGACAAACGTCACACGGCGCAGGCGGCACGCACGCATGCGCACGCGCACGCGCACTGGCGGCAGACAACGCAACAACATTTACAAAGATATTAATCGATTATGAGATTTCGCAAATAACAAAACTCTTTCAAAGACAAGGCCGCCGTGCGCCACACCCGGCCGTGCGCGCAATTAGGCAATAAATAAAACGTATAATTAAATACTTAGAATATTAAAGAGTTCGAATCGTGGGTAGCGCGATAAGACTATATTTACATGAGTTAACTTACAAACTAGTTAGAAGCATCAACTATGAAATCTTTATTAACATTGAAGGCACATGATTACGCACCCCATTCTTAATATTGTGCATTCGTTGGTGCACTCGTCACATCTCGCCGGAGATGAACCCTACTCTGCACTTCGCTGTGGACCGGACACGACGAGCTAATTTAACCCTTACGTTACACGAAATAAGTACTATTATGGACAAAACGCACTACGCGTGGTTCCGGCGAAACATTCGAGGATGGTCACAATGCGATGGAACAGACGGCTTCCGCCGGGACCAGGCGCAGGACGAATTCGTACTGGTCTATGTAGCTTGGAGCTTGTTGGGGGAGCCCAGCTTGACGGTTAGATGTTAGTATTAGTTAGAGCAACGACTCTACTGAGCTTCACGTTAAGATACATTTTAATATCGATGTATGTTTGTTCGTGAAATCGTTTGCGGCGGAAATCTTAATATAAGGCTCAGTGGAATCGGTTGGGACCATTCCGTACGGGTTATAAAGGTAAAAAACAATAACCTTTAGCCCCTCCCCCAACAGGTAGAAACTCATTCATAGCTGCACAACTGAAATTACATTTACTGTCGACTTACATATTACACATTTCATTATACTATAACTTTAATGATAGTAATATTTGTTGAGATCCCATCATGCATTGGAAGGCTTATTTATAAAGTTCCGGATATACGCACCGAGGAAATGGAAGACGCTGAGCGGAGATACAAATCTAACAAAGATTCTTCGGAAACATGAAAAGGCGGAAGGAAGTAAAAGAAATGTGACGCACTTAAATTCAAAACATATAAATCGACATTTTTCGTCTTATCGCAGATGATAATGTTCAAAAATGTGATTATACTTTATGAATCTCGGCAGATATTACCGGCTCCTGTATTGATTACCTGTATAGTGAAATGAGTTCTTCAAACAGTATGAGTTAGGAGATTATAAAAGTGTCATAACAAACTGGAATAACTCATATTATTGTAAACTCACTTCGCTAAGTTTAGTTGAACCGCGCGCTTTATGTAGTTAGTAATCTCTATTAAAAGCGTCAAAAGGAAATAAAGTATTCACAAATGTAGATACAAGCTTCGCCCGCGACTTTCACTTCCGGCGTAGATTTAATTATAAAACATTTTTTTATCAACATCCAATCAATGTATACAATGATTCGATTCGAACTTAAAGAACTTTGTTAACACCTAAGTTAATGATGAAATATACAAACTAAGCAGTCATTCGTATAACACTAGGAATATTTAAACGGAGGCAGCGTACTGTTTGAATTGGAAAAAAAAACATATCGTACAGTAGTAAGCGTACTGAAGTACTTCGAGTGAAAAATAATTATAAAAAAAAATAAAGACTAAAACAGACGCCGAGGAACCAATTTTATATTACAATTATTACCGTTGTTTATAACTATTACGATTAACTCTATCGTAGTTATTCTTTATAATAAATAATTTACAAAATGTCTACTGATGCCCTGTCTGCGTGCGTAGGGTAATTACTGTCACTGTCAATTCGATATAAAACAAGATTTGTTTAAAAAATAATAATAAAAAAAACATTACAGTGTCCTGGAGAGTGGTCATGTCGCGTACACATCATTCAAATATATTCTTCGTAAAATTTATTACCAAAGCAACACGACAAATCAAAGCTTCAATAAATAACAACATAAATACATCGTTACGGGGCTCCCGTAAAAAAAAACTTTACATAAACTTATAACATGTTATTATGAAGATTTTCGATATTTGTGTGTTAATGAAGAAAAAAAAAATCACACTGCGGAAACTGGCAAGACTCACAGAGAAACAGTGAATAAATACATAAACAATCCATTTTAACAGCGAACGCCGCGAATCACTGGTAATTAGTAACATGCAAACTTTTGGTTAAATCGATTTAAACTCATTTTATTCTCAACATCAATATCAAACAGGCTTACGTTAGGAGTTGACAGACAGGGCGCGTGACGCATGCGCACACCGCACACGCGCATACATTCCGGACCACCTCCTATGCAGGTGATCACCGCTTGCACAAAGACTGACACGGTAAAATGTTTATACAAATTGTCTCACAGCACTATACAGTTGTAACAGGAAGCCGCTGCAAACTATTAATAATAATTATATTCACAAGGACGTTATCTGAATGAACGAAACCGGTCGCATGCAGTCCGCAGCACGGGCGCCGGAAGTGTCGGTACACAACATGACGGCAGACGATGTGGGCGCATCCGCCACCTCACTCGATGTTCTTGACGCGGGCCATAACCTTCCCCTCGTACATGGGCAGGGTGTCGTTGTCGTTGCTCACCTCCTCCTGTATCACCGTGTTGTCCAGGTCGGCGCACTCCGTTTTAAAGAAATATCTGAAACAAAATTTCCAATAAATTAAAAAAAAATTAAAAATCATATTAATATTCCCACAGCTGCGACCGGACGCTTTCTCACACAATGACTAAGTCAAAGTTATTCATGCATGGTGGATCTCACAGCTCCAAGAAAACATGTGGAATATTGTTTTTCCTAGGTTATTTTGCTTCACCGGATGCTGTAGCTTAGAGAGTGATTACACCCTCCTCTTCTTGGAGAGTTATAACAAATATGACTGTCTGTGCAATATATTATGTATGTAATAATTTTTGTTATACATCTTACATAATTTTTCTTCATTTACTTCCCTGATGACTTTCTTCCCTGTCACATTTAAATAAAAAAAAATCCGTAACAATATAGAGGATAAAACAAATTTCATATTTTATACAAAAATTATAATTAAAAACTAGTTTACCCATTATAAGAAAGACCTTTAGTGCAACTAATTTAATTAACTTACCGATAGTTTCCTTTCCTAGGCAAATACTCTTTAAAGGTCTTGAGCGTGAGCGGCACGGACGGCACCTTGAAACGATAGGGCACGTTCTCGTCCAGGAAGCTCACTACCACCACGGTGTGCTCTCCCGCCGCCCCCGCACCGACCGCACCGCTGGACTTGCCGCCACCACTGCAACACCACTCACAGTTACTAGCTGGTCTTATATGATTTATGTTGTTATTTAAAGAATAGGATTTTTTTTACATATAAGGAACTCTACTTCACATGTTGTTGAGGCCGTGGGTGGTGAAGCTTACTAGTGCTCCGAACTCTCATGTATGTGAAGAAAAAAACATTGCTGCCAAAAATCTTCAATATGCGCCCCCGGCATTAAAACAGCAACCTCCTTGTTAGTAGGTGAAGAGTTAGGCTTCGTATTTATAAATAGTGGCGTGGGTACCGCGGCCGCTGCGTCTGACGATCCCGGCGGCGCGACTCATCGCGGTCGGCGCTGGAGGCGCGCGAGGAGTGATCGCGGTGCCGCCGCTCATGCCGCTCGTTCCGCTCGCTGCGCTCGTGCCGCTCGTGACGCTCGAGCCGCTCCAACCGCTCGGAGCCCTCCGCGATCCAGAGCAGTATGCGCGGCTCGACGCTGGCCGTGCCCTCGCTCACCACCGACACGCCGCTGTCCGTCAGCTCCGTCGCGGTCTTCTTTGAGAACGATCTGTCCACATCGAAACCACATTTTTAATAACTTATATCATGATAACAATATCTCCCCACAAACCCATTACCATGTCAAATAGTGATATATATATATATTTCTTTAACTTTCCTCGTATGAATTATTTATATTAATAATGAAATATTTTTTAATATATGGATTCTTTTGTACCTATCTGACATCTGACACAAGCAAAGCGTTAGGAAAAAAATTATCAGTGTTGTAGCTTTCACTTTACCTAAATAAGAGGAGCTGCATAGAATCATAAAAACTCCCTAAATACAGAAGCAGCAACTTAACAAACTCACTCAATAAACTATTTCTCCGTTAAAAACTGCTAATAAATTACACTTTATTCATTTAATAATACAATCTTCATGTGTTTTTCATTTTATCAATTTTAATTCATATTAAATGATAGAGTGGATAGAGAGAGAGAGAGAGAGAGAAAGAATATTGAATAGATAGAACAAATAGATCTATCTTTAAGAGATAGATTTAGTTGTTCTATCCATTAAAGAAAGATTTTTTTGTAATCTCTAAATTTTACCTAAAAATTTCAAACTAGATTTCCATTGTCATTGCAAGTTTCCCACTCCTGCCAACCCGCATTAGGCCATCGTGGTGGGAAATGGCCCTAATACCCCCTGAATACCTTAAATCGACGGCATTTAATGCCCGATGATGCAGGTAGCACAAGACTGATCGATGTAGAGATCTTTGGAGGAGGTCTATGTCCAGCAGTGGACGTTTATCGGCTGATGATAATGGTGTATGATTGCAAGTTTTATGAATAATCATTTATTCATAAATAGTATATCCCTATACTCAACACGTACACTCAACAATAACACATACTACTACACACAAAAGACAACGAGCATGCGCAAAGCGATCAACGAAATAGAAAAAATAAAACAACAAACGCGTCGCTCTAAGTTAACTCCTCAACGTCATTAAGCTGGTACAATTTGAAATGTTTTACTGCAAAAAAACCACTGCGTTAACGACACTTGGGCTTTGAGTCACCTATTGTTACGTTGAAGGTACGGCTTAGAGCAGCGTTAGTACATCGTCGCGGTAATACGCGGCGCATACGACGCTCTAATAATTGAGTGCGCTGGAAAAGAGAACGTAATGCTGTCTTTACATCAATACACTCGTCCTGCACCATGTCCCTGATGCTGCCCCAAAACATAACCAAGTTACACTTCACTCAAACCAACAACGACACAAAGCCGGAAGATAAGTATACATATAGAAGGAAAAGTTTACAGACTCCTTACAATTGTTAAACCGGAAGCGGAGGCTACGTTCGTGTTAACAAGCGAGCGTTATCAAATTAGTACAACAAAAATGTAGTGACATTTATGTCGATATCAAAATAATTAAGCTTGTGGACATCCTAAACTAAAATCTATCTAAAGATCTTTTGGAAAAAAAAATCGCTTATGGCGATAAGACTGCTCATGCGAATTAACATTATATAAACAAACAACCCTCGTGATGTTACCACTACTTGAACTCTGTGCTTTACACTCTTCTTGTGAGTCAAGGCTTTATCTACCACGCAGGTCAATTGTAAATAGATGAATATAATAATAACCTTTAAAGCTGTCGATTTAAGAACATATTGGCTTTATTCATCTGAAACCAGCTCAGTGGGGGATCGAATCTACGTCTCTCCGAGACTTTACAAACTGAGCTATCGTAGCTTATGCTTTACGGTTGTGCGATAAAGTTAATTCTACTCTATTCCTAGCTTACTCAAGTTATAATTCTCATTTATATACAAGTGCTACTTTTCCATTCACTTATGACTCACACTAGTGGTTCTAGGTGAAAGGCATACAGACAATTCCGTTACTTCCGCATTACCTTTTATACGTATTTATATTATATTCGTGAAAGTGTCTTCTCCTTTCGTTTGCTGCTAAAATTAATGAAGCAACTTTGATACATTATAAAATATTATACATTTGTATTATATAGTTGTTACTCTTGACGTTTTACTATGTACAATTTAAGAGCTAGGCTCTTGTTGCTGGAGCACTTTTCCCGAACTCCTCCTCGGGGACCATTCTTTTACTGCCTGATGCAGCACAATGCTGATTTGCCCTGTAGGCCCAGGTACTTATTTATATATGTATGTATATGGATCTGTACCGTCGCGTTAGCGAGTGCGGGTGGAGCAGGCCCTCCGGCGCGTCGTAGTGGCCGGAGTCTGCAGAGAGCGCGGAGGGCGCGCGACGGGCGGGATGCGTCGCGTGCGCAGTGTGCGCGGTGTGTGCGAGGTGGCGGCCGCGCGTGCGCCGCCCTCCCGGCGGGGACGCGCCCGGCGTGCGCTCCGACCACACGCGCGACACGTGCTGATCTGTATTGTTGATCATTGATATCTTCATTACTAAAATGTTTCCACTATCTTTATAAATAAACGCGACGCTTGTTAAATTTTCATTGTAATAGTTCAAATGTATGTATGTAATGTACATAAAGGTTCCCGCACAACTCATGGGACCCCAGCCAACCTCATCTATTCGTGGTACACCCTGCTAATTAAGAAACGAGGCTATGGCTCGCACCGATCTGTGTTGGGCCAGTGTGGTGGAAAATGGCTCAAATCTCCCATATGAATCCCTACAAACGACGGCCCTTGGTGCCCGATGGTACTGAAGGCTATGCTGACTGTTGAACGTCGCAGGTAGCCACTGAATGCGGCCAACGCAAGACCGATTGATGTGGAGATATTTGCGTTAGACCTATGTTCAGCAGTGGACGTCTATCGGCTGATGATAATAATAAACGTACATACATATGAACAACATGCGTAATCTTGGAAAAAGTGTTTTTTTTTCTATCTAAAACAAAGTCTGAAAATAAAATAATGAAAATAATATTATAGTTAAGGATAAAAATAGTCAATCCTGTTCATCATATATTATCATTATAAGCAACAGGTATGCTGTTGTCTCCACACGACTTTAGTCTACGTCACAGTGACCGCTTACCTAGTATATCCTGGTCGTTGTCGTCGTCCAGCTGCAGCTTCTCGCGGATCGCAGCCGCCACCAGCTGTGGTGGCAGCGCCTGACTCGATGCATCCTCGCCGTCACCCTGCGAACACATACAGAAATGTGTTTTAGATTATCGATAGGTATCATGGATACACTAATTAAAATGATGAAATAAGCCGTCGATGAATGTCCTGTTGGTCCACCCCTTGCAGTAACAAAAAAACAGTAGTCAGTTTGTCCAATTTTGCGTACCTCAGCAAGCCTCCTCTCGAGGCGCTCCTTGGCGTCGAGGTCTCTGCGCACGCGCTCCAGTTTCTCCGTGAGCAGCGCCGCGAACTCTTGCGGCGGCAGGGCGCGCAGCTGCTCCGACTGCACCCGCTGCGTACGCGGTATCATCTGTAACAGTATCACAGTTAACTCTGTAAATAAATTTATTTCCAATTCTTCACGTAATTAATGTATCATGAACTTTTATGTTATTACGGATTTTTTGAAGAGGGCTTTGTTCAGCAGAGGAAGCCAATGAAATGATTATTAACAAAAGCTTAAAAACAATGTTTGAGATATCAGTTTTGATTTAGAATTAAATTAGATTCAAAATAACTAAAAAAAACTAATTAAATTGCGTATATGGTAACAATTGTTTTTACTCATACGAAACGAACTGCATCAACAAAAATTCTGACTTTTACTCCAAATTGTTACATGGTTTTGGGAATATGAGGAAGGGGTATAGTAAGTATTTAGCATATAGGCATAGTAATATAGCGATGCGATCTCACCATGGTCGTGTCCTGCTCCTTGTTGATCACCGCGTGCCGGTCGAGGCCGTGCAGGCGTGGCCGATGGCGCGACTCCCGCGGCTCTCGCGCGCGGACTGACATGCCGTCCCTGCAAACCGATACGGATATTATCAGAACAGTGCACCATCTAATCATGTTTAATGCCGTCAACCAGTTTAACCTATTCAGCCTCATTATATTCATTGGAAATAAAAGTCCACGCGATAGGTAGGAGTTGATAACTTATCGCATTGTATACAATTTCAAATTTTTTACCCCTTGTAACATTCGTTGTCAACTATATTCATTTCCGGACTCCATTAATGGCTGTAGATTTTTTCATTACATATGAAATCATTTATTATCCTTAAAATCTAAGGTACACCAGCATATCTTTAATAATAATTTATAATGCGGCTATGTGTGTTTGTTTCAATGCAACAAATAAGAAGATCAGAAGTCGCTGGTGGCGCAGGACGCGGACCCGGCGGATCTGGCGGAAGGCCTCTGTTCAACGGTGAAGTATTTCGGCTGTTGATGATGAATGTAACAATTACAATACATTATTACATGACAATGGAAAGCACTATGTTAATATTTATTTTGAAGCTGTGGGGACAAAAGATACTAAATGCAACTTAGTAGGGTAAAAAAATAAAAAAAAAATAAACTATATAAGCTCAAATCTGTTACAAAGATAGTACTTACTGCATTTCTGGAACATTGCAATGTAGTTTTCGGCTTACATTAAAAATTTACCTTGTTTCTGATGATCATAATATTTTTTTATTTGGTTTTCTTTGAACACCTTAGGGGTGTCAGTTATGTAGCTCAGTAGTAATGTCCCATAATACAAATATTTCGTACTGTAATTAGACGACCAAAATTGCAGATTTTACCTGATGATAAGCACCTGCTCATAACAACGAGGTCATCGTAATATTTACCGTTTTATATAAAATGTAGAATCTCATTACCCGACAAATATACAAATTTGAATACAAATACACGATACTGTACCGTAGAGGCCTTGATGAACTCCTGAAAGAAAAACCTACCATCGGATCCAATAGTTTTTTTAAGTCAACATTGACTTACGAAGACTACTACCGTCCGCAATCATATGGCGATGAGTAGTTGCGAACTTTCATGGGTCAGAGCTAGACGTCAGCGGACGGTAACTGTAGCATACTCACACGCTGCTGCCGGAGAGAGATACCGCGTCACTGTCGGTGCGCCCGCTGCTCAAGCTGGCCCGCTCCGAGTCCTGCCGCGACGCAGGACAGTACCCGGCGTACGAAACGTGTGCGCTGTACACCGACCGCTTGCGGTGCCTGCTCTTACCACCGGGACAGGGTGCAGGGATCGGTGGATGCGTCAGTTGGACGGTCGGGTAAGGTTCAATAGATAATTACATCATAAACGTATAACGATATTTAAGTTGGTATTTCTCAAATGTAAGTAGGTAGGAATGTAATGTACATACATACGAATAACAAGTTATGATATAATAAATATTTAAATTCGGGAGAGATAAAAGTAGGTCATATTGATGGTATAAAGATTGGGCCCACGTATCAGCGATCGAGGTGTGGATATTTAGAGGATTAATTTCAGGTGGTAAAAACAGTGTGGCGTGGATACAATTTGCGTCGAGTGCAGCGAACATGCAGGCAGGCGCGGGGACACAAACATGGGGGCAAAACAATACACGGAAACATCAGTGAAGCCGCTAGGGGTCAAAATATTAAAACAAAAGAAATTAAATGAAAGGCGTTACACGCTGGGACGGCGCTCATGCAATGCGGGGTCACGCATTAATCATAAAAACGTATAACTCAATACGGGGATCAGCAATGAAACGTTTTACAGCTAACTCAAAGTTAAAGGTAAATGGATAATTTAGTGCAGAGACAAAAACGTATTTCATAAGCCATAATATATTTAGTAATATGGTTTCGCTTCACTTTCTAACATTAACTAAATCTAAAAAAATTATATGAAAAAAAATATGTTAAATAAAGCAAAAATTAAAATGTCTATAAACTTTTATGCGCACACATAAAAAGCACCGTCATTATACATTAGCGACTGGTGCGCATGTGCGTGTGTGTGTACTGTGTATGTAAACGTGTGTTCTGAGCAGCGCAGCATCTGTGATGTGCGACTGCGGGTGCGGTGCTCGTGTTTCAGTATATGTGAGTACGCATGTGTGTGTGTGTTTGTACTAACGGTGCGACGTCGGAGTGCAGGCGGCGCGTCTGCGTGGCGAGCAGCGCATCGTGCGTGAGCCGCGCCGGCGCGCCCGCGCTCAGCTCCTGCCCCTCGTGCAGAGTTGCGAGGCCGCAACCCAGCGGCTGTACACATTACTAAGTTATATAACAGTGATGGTTCTCTCTAACAGGAGATTACTCGATACCAATTCCACCAATTTTAAATTTAGTTGCAGTAACTTACTGTATAATAAGCAGAGATAATTACACATCCTAATTAGCATCTTATTTTTATAACGGGACTTATCACTTATTGATCAACAAACCTCATGATCAACACGACCTGTTTTATTGTAGTTGGTGTTTACTAGACCAAAGAGAGATGTAACTCGCTGAGCACATAGGAAACAGTGCGTTAGGACTAGTAGTCGTGCTACTGACCGGCACGTCGCGGTGGTGCGGCTCGGTGTCGGGCGAGGACAGAGGCTGCGTGGCTGCGCTCACGTACGATACGTACGCGTCCGAGCGCAGGAACGCCTGGTACGTAGTCTCCGTGATCGCTAAAGTCACCTGAAAGAAGAAATCATAGATATTAAGTCCTCCAAAACAATATATTTTTTTAATCAGCTAATATACGTCCCCACTGGGCACAGGCCTACCCCCAATATGACGGTGTTAGGGCCATAGTCACCACGCGGACCCAATGCGGATTGGTGACTTCACACGGACCTTATAATAAATTCTAATTCATGTGTAGGTTTCCTTGCGATGTTTTCTTTCACCGTTTGTATTTCGCTGTTGTTACTAAAGTTCACAAATGTACATGACTTAAATATTAAAGTCATCGTTACGTGCCAAGATTCGAACCCGCGACCTTCGGAATGAAGGCCGTATGCTCTAATCATATAGACCAGCGAGCTACACAAAACGAAACATTATGATTAAATATTTGTCGGTAATTTGTCAAAAAAATACAAAATACTTAGAAATAGTAAAACTTAAATTGTTAGAATTCCCGGAAAAACTGTTTTATTTTTCTTTGATTATCGAAGAAAGTTTAAGAACACACACGGAGAGCAATTCCTTAGGAAAAAAGCAACAGTTAAGAATGAAAATACTGAACGCTGGTAACTTTACATTTCAAGTTTATTTGTATTTATTACGTATTACACGATCCTCACCTCCTGCTCCATATGATCGAAGATGGTCTTCTCGATGCTGGAGCCATCCTTTAGGCTCTGCTTGACGCGCTGCTTCAGCTCCTCCGACATCGCTAGCTGTGACTTCCGCAGGAATCTGTTACATCGTGCAGCATAGTTAGTAAATAATTGGCAACAAGAAATTAGAGTACAACCTAATTTATTTTTCTTTAAAATTATAGTGAAACGAAAAATATTTCAGTTTGTGCCAAGAAAGAGAGGTCGTTTTTGTAATCAGGAGAAAGCCCAAAAATATCTTAAATTTCTGAGAGAAAGTCAAATGAAATCTTCTGGGAGTTATGAGTGATTTCTACTTACTAAAATTACCTCGAAATATAACTTCACTGCGTTATAAAATGTCCAACCAAGCCCACCAGTGCATTAAGCCTAATCATCTCCAAGAGAGGAGTACAATAAATTTATTTATATTTATTTATTTTACTAGACGAAGCTACCAGTCGATCGGTGTGAACAACTATAAGAAGTGATACGTCTACCCATAACAATGTGGTGCTAGTTGGGAAGATTATGGCCTGCACCACATTGGCCGTCATAGCATTGGAAAGGTTAAATCTCGTTACACCAGGAATTTCATCACCGCCGACTTCCTCAAACTGGAAATCGTTAATATTTACATAGTACAATTTGGCAACCGAAATGAACGGCTTGGTGCTTATCTACTTAGAGTGTCCCTGGCAACGAAGTCCAACTACCAGTTACATAGTTATATTTAGGGTATACAAAACACGTTGCAGGAGTATAGGGGCTACGGACTCACTTATATATAGCGGAGACGACCTGGCGTATCTTGGCGGGCTCGGCCTCCTGGCGCAGACCCTGCACCGCGAAGTAGAAGTTGAGCCGGTCAACGTGCAGCCCGCCCGCACTCGACACGTACTTGCGGAATAGCCGCACACCCTCCGCGTCCTGCGCACGCGCACACTCAATTCACAGGAAGCACAGCGCGCTTTACGTAACGTATACATTCGCTCTATATCAAACATTTACTTTACGAATTAGCAATAATAAATAATTAATAACGATCCCAAGCATATTTTAAACTTAATTCTTTTGTTTTAATCCATATACAATATTATGGAAAAAAAAATTACATTGTTGTTTATAACCCAATTTACGTGAGGTTGTAATGGTCTTTTTTTTTGATCTCGGAAGAAATTTTCGAAAGATACCCTGTTCATGATAAAAAGGCAGGGTTACACGAAAATTTAACCTACTAAAAGCCCGCACGTGGTCGTTCTCCTTCAGGGAGAGAAGAGATCACCTAGGGTAACGCACCAGTGCCCCTCTACATTTAGATTTAACAAGTCTCACCACCACATCGCATTTGCTTTCCAGCATGGGTTCGTATATTGAGAGCTAGGGGTCTCCACCCAGTAGACCCGCGACAACCATAGACCCTACATCTACAACAGGCAAGGCTTACTAGCTTATGACTGGGCTGAATATTGCAATGGTCTACCGGTGCACACGTATGTTATTTGCTCTTTGTTATACCAGGTGGGATCGTTATCAGGTACTGCAGTGTATTTATTTACCTCGAGTAGTTCGTGCAGGCTCCTCGCCCAGCGCAGGTACGGAGGCGAGGCGGGCGAGCGCGGCGAGCTGCCCGAAGAACCCTCCGTCTCCTCGCGCCACGCCGCCGTTCCCATCCTGACAAACACATATTTGTTACAGGAGATACTTTGCGAAATAAAATTGATAGTCAACATACAAACAGTATATCAAACCGCATCTAAAATATTTATATTAATGGAAATTGGCGTCACGTTTAAATACTAACTATTTCCCTAGACTAATCTTTTTCGTTTGCGTATTCTTGAAGATGGATTCTTCTTTAACGTTTAAAAGTTCTGTGTTTCGCACTTATAATATACTAGTAAAATCCCGGCAGTCAGCAGAATTGACTACTGTTCTAGTTACATTAAAATCCTTTAATTATTACCAATTTTAATTGTTATGAAAATTGATTTAACGATGATAATTGCATGCATGGTATCAGTGTATATAGATTATTTGAATTTCGCGCCAACTTCACTCCATTGGCTGCCACTGTTATGCAACAAACCAATAAGCTATCAGTGACAAACTGACATACACTTAAGCTGCATATGAATAAGATACTATGCATGATGTGGTGATGGTTCAATTTGTAAATTCTGTGTACTATACAACTCACGAAGGCATGGGTTAGACCCCTGGTGAAATTGAGCTACCCAAGGAAGCATTTTGAAAAAAAGGTTCCAAAATCTACAGTTATCACAGACATCTGACGATACACCAACCTATATTTAACCATCATTGTGGTTGTCACCGGCTCCCATATTGTGAAAAAATGCGTTGGGTCCTAACAGTGGAAATATTAAGTGTTATTAATTTTTCTTAAATACATTCTAAATGTATATAATAACTCAACAAGCTATGCATATATGCATAAAAAAGTTATATTTTAATATTATCCCTGATGCTCACTTAGACAGATGTGGGTGGGTGAAAACATGTTTGGATTGAGATTTGCCTTTCTCCTCCCCAGAAGCTGGCGGCAGCGACGACCTGTCTGCAAGCTTGTGCTCCCAACCTGTTTAAAACAAATATGCTAAAATAATATTATACAAGTTTAAAACTTCTCAGTGATGTTTATTAATGGCACCTTTTTTTCTTAGATGTCCATGTTTCCAAATAACAACTATATTATCAGATGAAACTCTATGTAATTGGTTGCAATCACAAAACGGCACAAAATTTTGTTATACACTTGATTGACATTTGTATATATTCGAAATTATCAGTATAGATGTCACACAACTTATTTTTCAAACCTAAACCGTCTTAACAATTGTTAAGCACATTGATAATCTTGTGTGGAATCCATACATGGGTCTCATTCTATATGGGTTCTATATATACAAAGCAAATATGGAAGTGTACAAAGCAACAAGTAGATATACTGTCATATTTATGCTATTTTGTTCTTCTAAAAGAACACAATAATTTTAAATTATGAATTGAAGACAAATACATAAGAAAAACAATGCCCTTGCAAACCAAAGATAAAAACTGATAGCTTTCAAACAGGCAATGAATTTTTTTATTACAGTTAAAAAAACTTTAAAATACTTTTTTCGTAAATAAAAAAGAATTTATTCATTAGTCTAGCTGTTATAAATGCCACAGGCAGGCAGCCAGGACTTTTCGTTATCCCTCTTTTGTTATGAGTGGTTAAAAATAAGTGTTAATACCTTGCGGGTGGCCGCCTATAGGAGTGTGGCTCATGGCGCACAGGCCCTGCTCCCACCCGCGCGCTGCATGGCGAGACACCAACTGTCACATAAAAAAAATATCAACTACCTATGATCAGTGAACAGATTTATAGTCAATCTACTCACAAAAAGTTGCTTTTCCTGTACAAAAAACATTATAAATATAACCACTTTCACTGTACAACTTAATAAAACATTATGTGGTACATGGTGACATAAAACATAAGTTGCAATAATTTCTTAAAATACTCATTTAATACTTGTGTTTATATTCAGAACATAAAAACGGCTTTTTTTCTTCTGCTATCTATAATAGTTAAGAAGAAAACAAAATTACACCATATATTCAATAAGAAAAAGTACTAAAGAGTATATATGATTGATTACAAGTTTACATATGAGAATTTTAGGTCCAATAGCAAAATTAAATACATTATAAATATCTTCTCCATTGAATACCATTCTTATTATATCCATTTTAGTTAGTTTTTCTTCAAAAATTATTGAACAATACTTGCACATCGCTTAAACAATTTAGCCAAAACCAACGGGACAAGCACACGGAGAAGTATAAAAAAATCAATACACCAAATAAAAAGCGAAAAATACTATCCATTCATAAATTTGCACAAGTTGGAAAAGGATAGAGAGTAGAAATGAGATAGCAGCCCAAAGTCAAGAGTCTCCGTCATCGATCGGCATCCAAACCAAACATTACATTAGAGACCTCGGTTAAAATTTCCCAACAATCATAATCACAAAACATAATCCACTTATATTAAGAACATATTATATTTCATAGCACACAAAACGTTCAAAATTTATTTATTGCACAAAAAATATCCATAAAGCTTTACATGAAAAAGGGACGGCCTGGTATAAGAACATGTCATAACACATCAAATCATAACTTCACAGTTCAATACACCATTTATGAAAAAAGGGCAAAGATTTTTTAGAATAGACCTTACCATGTTCATTGTATTTGAACAAACAATAATGTGAAGGAATTTTATATATGAAGAAACTGTGGTTTGATACGGGTTATTAATATTTTACAGAATGAAAAAGTTAAATTGAGAAAGCACGACTGCGCAATGCACTGCCAGTGAGCCGAGTGAAGGATCCGGAGCTGGATACTGAATGTGTAATACAATAGACTCGGATCGAACCCTGCTTGAGCCCTCTTACATTGTGTGGTGGTTGTATTTATGATAGGGTTTATTATAAACATAAAATCAATACTGCAAAACAAATGTAAAGACTCATGTATATAATTTAATACTATGACTGATATTTTATAAAGTTTTATACATTATAAAGAAGTTATTAAAAACAAGACATTAATGTATTTTATACATTACATGTTTAGTAGTTACAATAATAATTTAAATAATTCTTTTTAGAAATATTTTTAATTATAATATATTTCTGACTATTTAAAATAGTTTAATGTAATTTAAAGACTGAGAACGTTTAATGTAACCGTAGGTGGAATGACTAAAAATATTGTAGGCTACGTAAAAAAAGACGGAAACAAGTTGTAAACAAAGACCGACAGTCGTAAAAAGTTTCCTCCGAATAACGGAATAAGAGTTATGAAAAGACAGAGAAGTCATCGTCATACGACGCCTCTCAAAATTTCATCAGAGCCCTGAGTTTCTGGGTACATCTCACTGTTGTAAACATAGATATCTTACTTGGAAACCCGGAAGGATCGTATTTATGGAACATTAATGAGTGAAACACAACACAAAAATTGATGTACTCACTCCACTGCAGCAGAACGGCGCTCTGTTTCACAAACGAGGCGAGGACATAAAAACGAAAAGTTTCTTAGAAATAAATAATAGATTAGCTTGGCTCGGTTTGGTTTTGTACACAACAGCGACACGAGTTTGACACTTGTCATACTTGATGGATTAATACATGACAGTAGGGCTCCGTGCGGAACTAGCGCCACCTAGTCATGCGCTGAGCAACCACAAGCGCGTGGTAGTCAAGGTGATTTGCATAACGCTGTCATGTGTCACTAGGTGTCAGGAGACGACGCCAACGTGTAGTGTTTATTGGCGGGAAGTACGATATAGAACATTGTGTGTTTCAATAAATTTTCAATTCGTTTTATCACCATCACCAGTTAATAGATGCCCACTGCTGGAAATAGACCTACACCAAGGAACTCGATTCCAACCGATCCTGTGCTGCTCACATCCAGCAGTTTCCCCCTACTTTCACCAGACCATGAGTTCACCTTGTGGGGAACCATCCAACAGTACGTCTGCTGGTACACGGTCGCTACTCTCGCTAGACTCTTTTTACTACCCCATCAACCGTCAGTCTGTCGAACAATATGCCCTGGCCCTTTGCCACTTAAGCCTAGCAATCCTTAGTGCCATTTTGGTGACTGGTTCATTAAAGCCAACCCTAAGTTTTATTCTATTCTATATGCCATTGCTGTACAAAATTAATCTGTAAAGAAGCTGTGAGATAACTTATAGGTAATCTCCAGGGCAGGTAACCCACCCACTAGTTATCTCGTACTTAGGAGTCAACATGTTGAACAGTTAATAGCCTATGTCCAGCAGTGGACATCTATGGGCCGATGTTGATGATGATGTTAAACAGTTAAGGTTTATAATGTTGTAGATACCTGTGTGGCAGATTACTGCCGCTGCATTTTCGTTTGTCGGTTCACTATATTTAATAGGAGTGTATCTGAAACAAGGAAAATAGATTATTGATTATATACATTAACATCAACAACAACAAGAAAATATATATTCGCAGATAATTACTTAAATTTTGTTTTATTTATCAATTCAACTAGACTATACATGAATCTTCTCGCTAGACCTTGTCCCATCTTTACTTGAGGTCAGCGCTCCAGGTGATTCTTCTAAATCTATCTCTATTTTGTGTCATAGCTTCTGTCAATTTGTTATTCTTTAGATCTTAATTGATCATCGTCGACCAATTGGTCGGGGGTCTCCCCGGGCTTCTCTTTTTAGTTTCGAGATCCAGCGCTACCCTAACCATATGCGTTGTTGGTCTTCGCATAACTTGGTCGTATCAGCGCAGGCGTCTCTCTACAATTTTCTCTTGAACCGGTTTTACTTTAAAAGAACCCTTGACATACGTTCACTGTCTTCTAAATTATAGATGGATGATTGAAAAAAAGTTTTCTATTGGAGCTTTTAACTTCTTGTTTGAAGAATATTCCATAATATCATCTTATATTTAAACAAACTTTTCATATCCAGATGAAGTAAAGTTCAAAACGTTGAAGGCAATAAATAAGACATTGAATTGTGGCAGAGCAAGTTCGATCGAAACCCTTCCGATTAACAAATGAATGGAATTTATATCAAAGAGGGCTACGGGCTGCGGCAGCGGTGTTTGGGTTTCGGCTAAGATCAGACGAGTGGGTACGCAATAATGTTAAGTCGGTCAAAACAATTACAACTGATATGTAACTGGAATAGGTATTTGATACTACCCAAGTACAGTACAAACACATGAAATATTACTTTAAATTTGTCTTAATTTATTGTAATATTTGATATCACCACTGACATCACCGCCAGTATAGAAGATATACGGATATGTGAAAGGTATAGCTGAATTACATGTAATAATTACATTTACATATTAAACCGAATTTTATAATATTTATCGTATCATCAAGAGGAGACCATGAATATGAAAACTATTTAAATAATTTTAAGCCAAAACTTTAGGCGCTGCTCTCATATGCTTATTACTAGTAATTGAATTTATCGATATATGCAAGCTTATGTTAACAGGCGAATAGTATAATTTTTGTTTCTAATAACAAGAAATGGTTTAATATACGTATTATAAAGGATAAATTAAACATACGCTTAAGCTATATAAATGAATAATTAAATCGACAATTTATTTAGATACATTAATGTATATTTTGTATATAGGGAGGAAATCCTCTTGACATTAAATATGCCAACGAGTACTCTCTGCTCTGCTCAAACTTTGTTGAGCAGAGATATTTGTGAAGGTTCTTCAAAACTAAGGAAGTGAGGGAAAAATAATAAATATAGGAAAACATATCTATATAAGTTACTAGATTGTTTACGATATATTAAATTTTTATATAAGCTGTGTTACACAGAAAAAAACCAATAATTGTTTCCATGAAAATCTTATATTTCCGTTGGTTATAAGATTTTGTTTTATGAAAGAGATTTCATAGAAGGTGTAATAATAAAATAACAAATTAACGTACATATATAAGTCATTGATCGTGGACCGTTGGGTTCGTTAACAAAATTATCACGTCATGCGTACCTTTGATTAGCATCGAAGCACGAATGACACTTAGCGGGCCCTACATCACTATCGGCACAACACAACACTCGATAAAAAGGAATTCCCAATGAAGACACTATAAAAACGTTCAATTGACTCTTCCGATCAAATAGAAAAAAAATCGAGAAATCGTTTAATCAAATTGCCCTCACTCACAGTCGAGTAATCAGTAGGTGGTGTTTTTATGGGAAAATTCCCATGTGACTGTTAGAACAATTTTCATAAAAGGCGAATAAATACGAGTTTATAAAAAAAAAGTGTATCGTTGTAAATATCAGATTTTTATGTTTTTTTTTGTTGGACGAAGCAACGAGCGGAGCGAAATATTTAACGCCACGTGGCGCTAGTTAGGATAATAAACACTACACCACATTCCGCTCATTGCTTTACTAGCCCAGTAATTTTGATAGCTACAACGGACAAACTGGAACACATAAATGTTTGCATTATATCAGAGAAATGGAAGCTGCGGTACCTATTTTTTTTATTTTTATTTTATTTGACACATCAACGATGATATAAAGTTCCATTGTTGTACATGCAGAAGGTTTTAGTTATTGTGTAGCCTCTATTGACGAAGTGCACAGTATTCGAATCTTAATCGACGGGTATATTTTCTGAAGATACCTTGCTTCTGGATGTAAGTCAGTGTTATGTGGAATTTCTAACCACTAAAACCATTTCAATGGTCTCCTTCAGTGCGTTCATAAAAGGCTCCAGGTTTTTCTACCGAAAGTACCGGCGTCACCTCTATACACTTTGAAAGCATATCCCAAGGAAAAGTAAATACTCCAGTACGCTCGCTCTGCTACGGCAGATATAAGATCACCTTGTATTTGTCGTCATGCCGGAGCTTGTTAATCAAACTATGAGGGCTTTTTTTCACCCATACCGGCGCTACTGCAACTGAGCAAGGAATGTTCTTACTCGATCCTGTGGACCACGATTCGTAGCTTGGTATCCCACGCCGGGTATACTGTCTCGCGCCACACTATCGAAGTTTAGTAAGAAATGCGCCGACAATGTGCCAGCTGCCATTTTCGCGGCACTGCAAACCGCTTTCACCAAACTAACAAAGCATGTCTGCGTTTATGCCTTGACAATTCCACCACACCCAGAAGCTCGGAAAACGTAAGTGGATTTAAACCCTGGATGCATATCCATCTTCACCAAAATGTCCAATGGTGGAAACCTAGTCTTCTAGCTAGTTGCCTGCTTAAAAGTTATCGTTCGCTATGCTGTAGCGATACAAATGGCTACATTACGCTGCAACCTATAGGGCCACAATCTGCAGCGTTGTACAGTTCACTTCGTAGACGTTTTAGTCCTAAAATTACTTTACTGTACCATATCGTCTTCAACATTTATCAATGTTAAGCTTTTTGTTTTCCCATTGGTGCTGCGGAAGAGTGATCGTGACGAACTGTAACATACCGTACAGACGGAATTGCAAAAGGCAGTAGGTGGTTGGTAATGCGATTCGCGTGGGTGGATGGGACAGGGTCGCGTCGGTGCGGCACCGCGGTATCGCGGGCCGGAAGCGGGCGGGCGGGCACTAAGCGACTCTTTGATGTGCGCAAACTTTCCCGGTTTCCTTTGATTGCTATAATGGAACTGTGCTGTTATTACACTAATTGAATTTCGCAAAGCCGGCGTCGCGTCACCGGGGTCGTTCGGACGGTGGTAATACCTGTCGATATTACCACGGGAACACGCTCTCACTTCGAAAGTAAAAAAGGATTTTTATATTTTTTATATTCAACAAAGCGACAAGACCAGCGGGATGTTCATCTGATTGTAAATGATACGCCCGCCCATAACAACGTAGCGCTACATGATATGATATACACTACACAACTTGAACTCATCGCCTTGAGACATGATGTTAAATGGCGTTACCAGACCCTACACTTATATCAAAGTTATTATAAGATTCAACTTTTCATATATCATCATCAACTTATAGATATTTTAAACGTCCTTTGAAGATTAGGCTGGTATCAGAATATTTTACCTGAACATCCTTGTGGGCTCTTCCAGTATTACAAATTCCGAAAACATTAATCAGTAATTGTGATGCAAAAATCTCTTTATCTTCTGACCTATCCATTTCTTTTTACTAACCTCATTACCTTCTGTTCAATAAAATTAACCGTGTGTTAACAGAAACAAGTTAAAGTTTCAAAATGTAGTTGATTATCCATATAATTAATTATGGGTTATTTTTCCAGTTATTACGTATCATCATCATCAGCCGATAGACGTCCAATGCTGGATGTAGGCCTTCCCCAAAGATCTCCACATCGATCAGTTGTTGTGGATAATTATAATCAATGTTTCGTTTATCACCTTCACTCTTATAAAGAAGGGATGAAGATGCTTAAACAATCCGAGTTGTTTATCTTGTGAAAATCAAATAGGTATAAGGGTTAGATTACAATCAGATTAGAATTTTTTTTTAATTAAAATCTGTGATAATTTTCCACGTTAATGTAGATAATATTGATTATGTGTATACATACTAATCTTGTTTGTCATCACTGCCAATCATGAGAGCAGACTGGTGGGACTAAGATGGACGCTTTGTGCACCCTTATAATGAAAGGATTCCTGAGCCTTAGCGAGCAAAAGCTGATATTATAAGCAGATTATTTAAACGTAAATTGGAAAATTTAAATAATAATCGATTAGTCTACGTATTATAGTAATAATTCATAATGAATAAGTTAATAAAGTGTTAGGTCTAATAATACCGGTGGCAGGTCTCGTGCAGAAATCCGTCTAGGTTCAGGAAGTTAAAATTCTTATGATTGTTTAAATATATTTTAATTAAGGAACTTTTTAATAATAGAACGCAAAATTACAAACGTAAGGATCATCAACACAAATACTCCCGGCGCGTTTAGCAGCCTCCAAAGACGTGTGCACGTTATTGGATACAACTCCCCCCGTTCCTGCCTAGTGAGTAATTAACTATTACATAGCTTTGTGTCTCGCATGTATTTTGTTAGCACTTCCATAAGAGCGAAGACAACATATAAAGCAATACATTTTTTTTTTACTTGCAACTTTATAACGTAATTAAATTTTTTATTACAATAGTACCTGAAAGTTATCTTTTACTTATTTAAAACTACATATTAATTTCTATACACTTTTTAATCAGTAATGCAAATTGTGAAGGAGAAACGCGTTAAACTATTCATCTTTCAGAGCCACCCCCGTAATAATTGTATGGATACATTACATAATCAAATAACTTTTATAAGATTATTTGATTATTAAATTACGAATTAGTCGAAATTTCTTAAGAAGGTAGTGTTGAACACGCGAGTAAGTAACTTAAGTCGTCGTCATCCATCTTCAAGGCAACGTTCAATCCAACAGTCAATGCTGTAACAGATCAAAACGATAAGGGTTGTTCAGTTTCAGAGGTTCGTCATCAAAAGGAAGCGACCACTTTGATCGGGCCGATTCCTGGAAAATACCTACGCAACGTACTAATCAATCGTATGAGGGTATATCGGAAAAGACATTAAAGGCAATAGTTTCAGCTTGCGGTGAACTGTTTGCGAGTGCCGAGGAGGCGAGGGGCGGCGTGAGGTAAGTATAGGGGAGGGAGGGATACGTTCTCAGCGCACATCAAAGGCGAGCCGAGACAAAGCCAGAGGAGCCTTTTAACTTTATTTAGCGGAGTGGTAAGTTTAGCCGGTCGCGAATCGCACAGGTTAAAGAGTAACACACTTACTTTGAGCAGGGGCCGCGGGGGGCAGGGCTGGCGACACGGATGTAACGTTTAAAGTATTATTGTAATAAACTGTCGCACAATTATACATGCTAAGCCAAAATTATTTAAAATATATGTAATTCTGTAAAAACCGATCAAGGTTGGCCAAAAATTCTCCTGTCAGTACTTACTAATTGATATTAAAAATTGATTTAAAGTAACAATTTCTTCGTTTAATTTAATTTGTTTGTTTTAATAAAAAAATAGAATTTATAAATTGCGAATATGCGGTTCGTTTTAATATAAATTGTGGTGTGGACCTATTCGCAACCCTAGGCAGGGGGTGGAGGCATCAAGCCGGGCCGCTAATGCCGGCCGCGCAGCGCCGCGGCGGAGCTTTGTCGGCGTCCTTTGACGCGCGGACACCGCCTGCGCTTTGGACAATAAACCGTCGCGATTGTCGCACCACCTCGCCCCCACTCCAATCGCTGCGAGGGTTATCAAGCGATCTCATTCATATAAAATATAAATTACATTATCTCCGTTATCGTTTTGTAAATAACCCATCTTACCCCTTCGATCGACAATCATCTATTTATTCCAAATTTGACGCAGTAAAAAAGATGAAGATACCTACAACCGGATATTAGCCGTTAATAGTTCAAGCAGCAGTGGTGCGTGGTTTCATTAGTACTCACGAAGCGACGAGACGAGATCACTTTCACCTGATAGTAAGTGACACGCCCGCCCATAACAACGTGGCGCTAATTAGGATGGTATACACTACATTACATTATGCTCGTTGCCAGGGGTAATAAGATGTTAAGTCTCGTTATCCCAATAATTTCACTAGATGCAGCGTCTTTCGAACTGGAACACAGTAATGTTTGCACACTACTGTTTAAAGGCTGCAATAGGCGTTGTGGTGGTTCCTACTTAGACGGTCTCCGGCCACAGAGACCTACCCACTGGTAATTAAGAAGTGATTCTAAATCATTAACGTTCGGGCGCTTATTGAGCGATCATGCTATCGTTAATACCAGCACAGTGATTCTATTTTATGAATGCTTCAAGTAAACCAGTTTTTAAACGACTGTTGCGGAACTATTTAGCAAAAAAATATAAATAATTATATGCGACGACGGGGTACGCCGGAGCGGCCGTGTTGTCCGCTGGCCGGGCTGAAGGCGCGCCCCGAGTCATCCATTAATCGATGACTTCGCCACAGCCGCCGCGAGTGGGGGGTGAAATGGAAATTATCACACAATTTCGCGATCCGTTTGTTCATTTCGTAATTGACTTTACGTTCGCTCTGTGACGTGGATTTCAAGCGGCCGCATTCTTTTCATTCTATCGTCAAAAAAGATATTTTCATCTACGCCTATCAAATTATTATCAATGTACGTAATCGGCTATCGTGGTATAACGGGCATGTTATGCGGAGGGATGAAGGACATATAACAAAGTAAGTTATGATAATGAACGTGGATGGTTATAAGGGTAGAAGAAGGCCGAAGCAAGTGTGGATAGATTGTGTGAAAGATGGCATGTGTAAGAAGAGTGTGAATTCAAATATGAGAACTGATAGAAGTAGATACTGTGCCGATCGCATATAGCTGGGAAATGGGTAGGAGAAAGAAAATACATAATCGGATATCGGCTGATGATGATGATACATATATAAATAAAATAGACGTGGTTCTATATTTTTAAACAATAAAGTTGTTATTGGTGATATGTGTTTTTTGCTGGAGACTGAAGATACCACCGCAGCGCCTTATTCTGCCGCCAAATAGTAGTGTGCAAACATTACTGTGATGTGGTTTAAAGTGCGCTGTAGTTAGTGTAGTTACTGGGGTAACGAGACTTAATATCTTATGTCAGGAGGCGGCGAGCATAATGTAATGCTGTGTGTACCATTTACCATCGGGGGAAACTCTTTCTCGTATCGTCGCTTCGTTGAATAAAAAAAAATATAATACTTACTAAAGAATGAATTGTTGAATTGAATGAATTGAAATGAATAGAAACTTTGTTTGTTTTGATTAATTTCCGAAGTGGATCGAGTTTGATGGAATATTCACTGACATAGAGGCAATATAGTGAAGTAAAGCTTGAGTTTTTTATGTGAGCTTTGAATCCTTCCGATGGAGGAATATATAAATAGATACGTCTAAATATTCTTTCACAAGCAATACCTTCTTGTTATTCTCTTTGTTGTTACTTGCTATCAGATGAGGCTACAGTAGATTCATTAGTATTCCGTTCAACTAATTATAATGATTATAGTCAACAATGTACTAAAACATATATTTTGAGATGTGCAGATATAAATAATTATACACTAATGATGACAGGACTACTTAATTACAATTGTCCTTCACACCGAACAATACTAATGCTTGGTGTTAGGATAACTCTTCGAGACGGTCTCCTGCAGAGCAATTCTATCACAGATAACATTATAGATACGTTAATTTTTTTTTTATAAAACAATACTTGCGTACTAACATAGATATTACTTCTTTGTTGGTTATTTTTCATTATCGCAAGCGCCATATCACACTGTTACATATCAATTCATGGATTTACAATTATTTCTATAAAATATATATCCAAATTAACAAACAGATACAAAAGGAAATCCGACGCATCAAATCTGTCTGATGGAATCAATAACTACTTACTGTAATTACTTCGAATTCATAGATAGCAGCATTGGATCTGTGACATTCAAGAGAAAAGGTGATGTTAAAATTGAATGGTATAATGAGCCTAAGTAGAAGCCATCGCAAAGCGTTATAAAACTTATTCGTATTGTAAAAAGTTTAAAAGAGAAATCCTTTAATTGCGAACTTTTATAAATTGTTTATTACTTTGTTGATACGTGTTTCGTATCTTATAGTTTCATATCATTACGTGTGTAATTTACTCAATTTGTGTATATGGAAAAATATTGTTTGGAAATAAATCCATCCATAATATTTATAATCTATTTTTTTTTTACATAACTAGTTCATTGTCCAATTCAAGGTTTTTTAATGTCTTGTCTCGTCAAAATTGTAACATTTTTGAAAATGTTTAAAATCAATGGAGTAACGATGCAAGATAAGACTACATATGTCCGCTAGTGGAGCTCTTTATCGGTCGAGTTTATGATGAATTCAATATAATATTAAACATATACAATTTAAATTTAACTTTATATATACACTAAGATAAAATTGTCTTTTATGTGAGCTAAGTACATTTGCGTGTAAGACATGTGGTACGGTGGCGCACAACCCCTGGAGAGGAAAGCCTTAAACTACATATTCATATACATACATCCCCGAGCTGTATCAAACGTTTTGATTAAAACTCATTTAAGCGAATGCTCAAGTGAGTGAAATACATAAACGCGTAACGTAACGTTTAGTGACAAAATTACCTTAGAGAGTTATAGTTGTTAAATCTCATCATTAAATTTAAAGCGCCCACCCTCCCCCACTGCCCGCGCTGATTACCATAAGCTGGCACAAAGGGCCGCGCTGCCTTTGACGAATTAGCCTCACTAACATTACCTATCTCTAACGTGGATAAAACGCAACTCTCCCGTTCTCCGGCACTTGTTCGGCAGTCTTTGCTCATTGGCGATTTTGAGCAGCGGCGGTGCACAAAGAGCTTCTCAGCGTTTGAGCAGAGGCAATTAACTGCGTATTTAGTTTAATGTGCACGGTTGCATTCGTAATAAAAAAAAAAAAAAAAAAGCAGTAGTATTCAGAGCTCGGAATCGCGGCGCGGCCGTCCCGCGGGACGTAATCGCGAGATTAAACATATTTAGCGATAAACAAAAAGTAGGTACACGTCCAAAGGCTGCGCTCGCGTCCGCTGCGGAGGAGGGAACTCCACTCCGCGTCCGCTGAATGACTTCATTTGCTTACTCAAAGTACCTTTGTGGGGCTCATGCTATAATTTTTAACTTAAACTTAGTATTGAGTCTGACGACGGTGAAAGCAAACAAAGGAAATATTGTTTTAGTGAATATAAATGTTTCGTTAATGTACTATGCTTTTGAGATTAACTCCTGAGTAACAAATGATAAAGTGATTTAGTTGCTTCTATTACAAATTAGTGGTAGGTCCCTGTACAGCCCTGTAGTACTGGGCTAGTAAGAATAGGACTAAAGTAAGCCCTTGTTGTGGTAGAAGGCGACTAAGAGAGTCTAGGAGTTTCGCGGGCCTTGAGGGTGGAGGCCCTTATCGCTCAACAAGCGAACCTGTGTGGGACAGCCTAGGAAGTTTAAGCCCCTCCTCGGAGACGTGTAAATAAAGTGTAGAGGGGCACTGGTGCGTTCCATAAGAGATCCCGGAGCTTCTCCGAATGCACTGATGCAGACCACCGAGGAGGATTTAGTGAGTAAGAATCTCACACAACCCTGACTTCCTCCAGAAGCAGGGTATCTTTCGAGGGATTTCCTCCTGAAAAGAAGAAGAAAAGAGCTCTGTTGCCGGAGACCGTCAAGGTAGGTACCATTGTTACCGACAAACCATGCTGTGTTCCGGTTTGAAAGGTGCTGTAATATAATGCATTATATATCAGTCTCACTGGCGCCACGTTGTTATGAGCAGACGTATCTCTTATTACCAGGTGAACATCCGCTCGTCTCGTCCTTGAATGATAATAAAGAGAAAAAAGTTATTGTAATGTTGGTTCGTATCTTCAATAATAATGGATTCTTCATTCCTAAAACTCGGTTCTTATACCTAATTACGTTTTCATCGTAAAAATAGAAAATTAGTTATTAGAGGTGTTGAATAATCACGGATGGATCATTAATTTCGTTCCAATTATAAAATAATTAAAAAATAAACTAATGTTCACAAACGACCAAGTGTATAAAAAAAGATCAAGAGAACTAGGTTTTAAAATTTAGTAACTGAAAATAGGTCAATTTATCTTTTTAAAGGCGTAGATCGCTTAAGCTTGGTAAATAAATAAACTTCAAACATTCCTTTAATATTAAAAATCTTGAAATAACTTCAAAAAACTATAATTATTTCTAAGTTATGTTTTTTATTCATCATCAGCCGATAGACGGCCACAGCTGGACATAGGCCTTCCCTAAAGAACCCCACATGGTTCGGTCTTGCGCTGCCCGCATCCAGCTGCTTCCCGCGAGTTTAATCAGCATGGCTTCCGCAGGACACCAGGGCCGTCGTTTGTAGGGGTTCTTATGAGAGGATTTGGGTCATATCCCACCACGCTGGCCCAATGCGGGTTGGTAGAAGCCAAAGCCTCATTTGTTGATTAGCAGGCTGTACTACGAGCAGGTGAGGTTGGCTTGGGTCCCGTGAGTTGTTGTGCGGAACACACCCCTTCCCTTACACCCCTTTTAATGAATTAACATATTTTTTTAAGATTATTATTCCAACAACTATATCGAAGCAATCCGTCATGGCGAAAATCTTCATTTTTCTTTTTATTCTATGAAGCGACCAGACGAGCAGGACGTTCACCTGATGGTATGCGATACCACTGCCAGTAACAACGTGGCACTAGTTAAGACGGTTTAAACTGCACCATATTGTGCTCATCCCTTTGAGACAAAATATGTGTATAAGTAGCCCTGGCTTGGTCACCCATGGTTAAGCTAAGAGGAACCTACCCGGCCAGCCCGAGGCAGCCTAGTTCCAGGTGAGCTCCGTGAGTTCACCTCGGATGTGTGCCGGTGGTCTGCATGAGCAGGTTTATACTGCCCTTTGAAGCCGAGGTGGAGTCGCGGAGGGAGAGGAGTGTCGGTATTGCATTCCGCCACTCTTCCTATCCTCTGCGGCTGTATAACGGCTGGCTGTAGGGAGTCGGGAGAGTTATCTGTCTTAGTTATCATGGCCTCTGACTGTCGACTTCGGAGGGATCCGTTGCCCAGGTGAATGTAAGAGACTGAGAGGAGGGCGCGCTGTATGTTCCGGCGTGTCCTTGCAGAGATGGAAAGGGGGGAGGGGGTTCTTCCTTCCAGAGGTAGGGTAGGTGCAGCCGGCGTTGACAGGGACGCGGAGGTGTGCAAAAGCGGACTTTGCCCCATAAAGGGACGAGATGGAACATCACCGGTTTTAGTCGATGTAAGTCCGACATTACCTGTCTTTTCCCCCACGAGGGTAAGTATGCGAAAGCATTTCCCCCACGTAAAACAAAAAAAAAGGTACCACCGTGGCGTCTATTTCAACCGCCAAACAGTAATGTGCAAACATTACTGTGTTCCGGATTGAAGAGCGCTGTAGCTAGTGAAATTACTGGGGTAAAGAGACAACATCTTATATCTCAAGGCGACGAGCGCAATGTGGTGTACAGTGTATATCATTCTAACTAGCGTCACATTATTATGGGCGCTTGCCCATAATACGCTTCTATCGCTTACCATCAGGTGAACGTATTGCTCGTCTCGTGGCTTCGTCAAATATAAAAAACAAATTATGTCTCGGTAGTATGTAATAAACGGGACGAAAATTTGCTTTCAATAAAATAACAGATGGTGAAGATGATATTAGTATATTTTGAAGTAGATAAATATAAACTGATGGTAAATATCAGCCGCCGGAAGTAATTTTTGTTAGTACCACTTCTCTTACGCAGAGTAAGTACTTACTTCTCGAGCCAAGTTGCAGTGTGCTAACATTATTGTGCTCAGATCTGAAAGGTTCCCTTGTACCTGATTTAGAATTGTACGAAGAAGATGACACAGTAACATTTGCATACTGCTGTTTGTCAGCAGAAATAGGATTTGCTGTGATATGTATCTAAACAGTCTACGGTAATATCTTGGCGCCAGTGTAGATGGTACCAGTTTCGTTACCCAGATAATTTCGACACCTACAATACCCTTCAACGTTTGTACGGTGCTGTTTGTCAGCAGAAATGAGAGCTGTGGTGGGATTTATCTAGACAGTCTCCGGCAGCAGAAAGCACTAATTAGTGAAGTTTGTACAAGAATCAGAGTTAACTGTCCTTATTAAACATCCACGGAAATTTATGGTTACTCATGTTAGGTAGCTTGCTGGCTTAATAGTTAGACCATGCGGTCTTCATTCCGAAGGTCGCTGGTTCGAATCTCGGCATGTACCAATGACTTTAATATTTATGTACATTTGTGAATTTCAGTAAAAACAGCGAAATACACACGGTCAAGAAGAACATCGCGAGGAAACCTGCACATGAATTGGAATTTATTCAAGGTATGTGTAAATTCACCAATCCGCATTGGGCCCGCGTGGTGCCCTTGGCCTTTGCCCTCATAGTGGGGGTATACCTGTGCCCCAACAGTGGGGACGTGAATTGGCTGTTGAAAAATGTTAGGAAATCTTCTTAAACAATGCATAAAGCAGTCAGCCGTCGGCTCAGCTGAAAGGGGACATGAACAATACGAAAAATTGCAAGAGGCGATCAATTAAAACGACAACGCCGTAACTAACCGTTTCCTGAGCAGACGAAACAAAACAATTAGCATACCGCATCCGACTGAGTAATTGGTGAATGGTGATTGGTTTGCGGGGCCTAGTTCATTCATCAAAGTCAAACGGGACGTCAACATGTGCAGGAATTTTAAGGCATGCAGATAGCTGTGAAAATGCGTACGGTGCGATCGGTTGCACGCTTGTCATTCAATGCGGAGCCAGCGCATCCCTCGTGTGCTTCCTGTCATGTTTAACCAATTAATTAAACATTTGATTAACTAATTTTAAGGCTCTTACAATTTTTCGTATCGTTCACGTCCCGATTCGCCTGAGCCGACGGCTGATTGCTTTATTCATTGTTTAGATGCTTCTCTAACATCACTAACAGTACATTAAGGATAGGTAAAACTGAATTATGTACAAGTTTTCAAAGTGGCTGGTCTCTGTTACCGGAGACCGTCTAGGTGGGTACCATCGCAGCTTCTATTTCTGTCGCCAAACATTAATGTGTCACTTTGCTGGTATTAACGATAGCATGATGGCTTAATAAGCGCTCGTACGTTAATGATTTAGAATCACTTCTTAATTACCAGTCGTAGATCTTTGTGGCCGGAGACCGTCTAGGTAGGAACTACCACAGCGCTTAATGTAGCCGCTAAATAGTAGCGTGCCAACGATACTGAGTTCCGATTTTGAAAGGTGTTGTAGCTAGTCTAATTACTAGGGTAATAGGACTCTACATCTTACGTCACAGGCGACGAACCCAGTGTGGTGCAGTATATATCATCCTAACCAGCGCCACGTTATTATGGGCAAGCGTATCATTTATCATGAGTTAAATGTTTCACTCCTCTCAATGCTTGATCGATTAAAAAAAATATTATAGAGGTTTTTTCTATTTCTTTCTTTACAAAAAAAAAAATATACATCAAATCCTTCATTCATTTACGGATGCTCTCACACACCATGCAAACCATGCAAAACTGTAGGCGCCTATTACGCTTACCATGCAACTATTATTCAGATTTAGTCTTTAAGTTTAATTTATCCATAAAGCAAATTTTTAAATTTGTGTATCTATATCTTCTTCTTAAAGTGCCTCTCCAACTAGTGATGGTGGGCGATAAGCGTGGTACAGTCCTATCTGTCTATGGTCTGGTCTTACTGTATCATCGGCGGTTAAATATCGAAACATAACATACAGTGATGGTAGACGGCACCAAATACGCTGATTGCTTCATATAACACAAGACTGCGTTTTCTTAGATGCATTAAAAGATAGATGCAGCAGTGGACATCCAACGTTCTATCATGTTGATCAAAGTATACTGTCCAATAATCTATGTATCCTCTTTAATCTAATCCAAACAGTCACACAATTTAAAAATGTTAATCGTTACAGCATTTTCAGTGGTGGTAGGTCTATGCTGGCGGAGACCGTGTAGGTAAGTCCACCGCAGCTCCTATTTCTACCACCAAACACTAGTCTGTAAACTACTTACTATGTTTCGGTTTGAAAAGCACTGTACCTAGTGAAATCATTAGGAGATTTAACATCTTATATCTCGCTGGGGTATAGGACTGCGAACACATTGTGGTTCTGTGTATATCATCATACATACATATATATATATATATTACAAATGAAATGTTCACAGTCGCAAGATAGTTTATATGCTGCATAATAATTTTATTTTGTTCCGTTCTGATATTGAATGTTGAAGAACAATCTAGTGCCGACTATATTCCGCCGTTTGATGTGGTAATAACATTCGTATGTAATGATATTTACTTAAATGTATGAACAAACGATGCTCCGCCCATTCCGCGTGATACACCACCAGCATATAAAGGCAATTAGCTTCGTTAACCAGCACTAACCCTGTTAACGTTGCGTTCCGTGAATATATAAATGTTGAATACAAAACAGGTGCAGCGGTTAGGGGACAAACGAAGAGGAGTACCACAAGGAAATGTTAAATATATGCAATGGAGGTCTACTGGTTGTAGGTCTATTGAAGTAAATAGTTACCACCACTGAAAATGTAGTAATGATTACCATTGTTAATTAGGTAATGAGACTCAACATCTTAGGTCTTAATACGACTGGTATATTATGGTGCAGTGTATATCATCCTAACCTAATGCCACATGGTTACAGATAGACGTATGTCTTACTATCAGATGTACTGTATCGTCGCTTCGTTAAATGTAAAAAAAAAATAGTGTTACTAATATATATATCCAAGTATTTTTAATGTACGCAAGACATTAGCTTGTAGCCGAAGATCGGGTTAGTTTTTTCAATCTGACCGTCAAACTTCAGTTAAAATTTATAAGCTGTTCCCGGCCCGCTTTCCTGATCGTAACACCCCTGCAACTCCATTTGGGGGTACCATTTTGTAAAATCCTTTCTTAGCTGACCTCTAGGTAAAAAGAATATTTTCGCCATCTTTAGGCCTTATGGTTACAGAGACATCGGTGTGAGTCTCTTACATAGGTGGGGATGTTTTATATATACAGAAGCACAATTTGTCGCACAATATGATATTATACAGAATGTTCTGGAACAATGTAATATCAAGTGTCAAGATGTGGAGCGTTCGGTCGTGGTGCATTGGAGCGGACGCGACTGTCCCGGGTGCACTCGCGCGGGATTTTTACTTGCGCGCATCTTGACCGTCGCGTGCGGTCCACGTAGTTCTATTCCCGGGGAATTCTTCGCGTAGCTGCCGACTGGGAATTTTTCGGAGAAGCCCTGAATATCACGAACCGATCGGCCGCACACACCATTCGGACGGAATTGATGTATCGGCCGGAAACGTATCAGACAAAACATTTGCCGATTTAAGAACTCAATGCATCACTTGCGGTTGACGAATGCTTTGTCTGTATGATACTGATGAATATGTTGATTATATTATTGTTTTTTATTTTGAATTCTTTATCTGAGAATATTTTAAACTTATATCTTTCAATTAAACTGATTTTCGAAATAATACGTTCATAGAGCTATAAAAATAATTCACAACATATTATACTCAAATGTTAAGCTTTTTAAAATACAATTTCGTTTGTCATCATCTCAATTGATGGACGTCCACAACTGGACATAGGTCTCTTTTAGGGCTAATAAGACTAAGACTCAATTAACCTTTGACTGCCGTAAAAGACGGCATTGAAAGGGTTCATGCGTTCGTAAGCTTTGAACGTGCGGGCTCTCGGAGCTCGATAAGCGAACTTTAGGAGGACGGCAAATACAAGGTGGTTTTGTATTTACCGTAGTACAGCGAGGGGGCTACGTAAGGCTTTACCCTTCCTTGGGACGTGCTTAACCAGAGTGCACAGTGGCAGCGGTGCGTACCGCTCGAGGTCCGGAGTCCCTTCCGACGCATTGAAGAAGACTACCGACAAGGTTTTAGCGGAAAGAAATCTCACATGTCTCAGAATTCCTTCGCCCCCGATCCCTTCAAAAAAAAAAATCTCTTATAATTCCACAAAACATGATCTTGTATTTTTATAGTCTTTTATAGGTTTTCAGCGATTCAGTCGTCCAAAGGTTAACGATAAGATCTAAGTATGGTATCATCAACAAATAACTCTAATTTTTGTTTTACTAGAACAAATTAGTTTTACAAGTATGGTAAGTGTAGATCTATAGTACAATGGCATATTCAAGTTCCGCTGTGGAACACAATAGCAGAAATTCCACCAACAATGGCTTCAATCGTGTGTATGTAGCATTAGCATTTAAGCGGCGCCATTTGTAACTTTACCTATTGAACAGGATAAATTGGCCATCCCACGTGCCACGTGTTTCCGCAGCGCACGTGATGGAGACCAGGCTATCGCTATTAACGCCTTTATGTAGCGGGTTAAGGTTCGGAAACAATTGTCAAGTTCAACAGTTGCCACGTTGTGTAGGTTATACGAATCACATTTCTAGTTGAACGGACGGACTATCACGTAACAACGTGCTGAAATATTTTTACTGAATAAAGTAAAAGTTAAACATCTCAGTTATAATTGTTATAACATGTTAATAATAAAATCAAACGATCACACAGAAAGAATACAAGCTTTTTATTATTTTTATAAGTAATTGGTTAAAATTAGATGAGTACGATATGGATAAGAATGATTTAGTCAAACTATGTTATACTGAAACACCATCCCAAGTTATAAGAGAGTGGATAATTAAGTACAAGTTTCGAGCGTCTTTTTTTCATAATAAAAGTTTACTGCATCGTATGAATATTATATAAATTATAAGCAATAAAACATTTATATCATTTTCCTTAAGAGATAATAAGATCTGTTTATAAGAAACCGCAATACTTTAATTACAAACAGAAGCTGCAATGAAATAAATTAAAACGTTCACATATTTGTATAAAACAATATACTACTGTATATAAGGATAATCTGAAGGAAGTAAATGATGGTGTTACCAGCGCCTACGAAGTCACGTTCACTAGTTTTCAGTTTCAGAGGAGAATGGGATAAAATGTACCTTTTCAGCTTCTGATGCGGATTGGACCGATTTTAAAAGGTTTAATACTTTGGCACTTTACTCTTAAGAAAATCTGTTAATGTTATTAAACTTAGAAGAATATATTGCATGGTTCTAATGCATGAGCAAGAGACCAATTCGTCGTTAAGTACGTCGACTTTTATATGTGATTTAGTTATTTAAAACTATATGTAGTATAGAAGACACTGATTTTTTTTATTTTATTGCATATTAATAATAACGTATATAGGTTGATCTATTTTTCTACTAGTCAACTGTTATATTCTTGTAAATTTTTTTAACAGCCAATTTACGTTACCACTGTTGGGGTACAGGCCTAACCTCGATATGAGGGCGATGGGGCCATAGTCACCACGCGGGCCCAATGCGGATTGATGACTTCACACACACCTTAGAATGAATTCCAATTCATGTGTAGGTTTCCTCACGATATATTCCTTCACCGTTTGTATTTCGCTGTTGTCACTAAAGTTGACTTTCTTGTAAATTATAAGATATATATTACTTAGTATAGAAATCCATTTGCAAACCAGCACTTGGCGAGCGTGGTTGATAAATGGTTTTGTCTATGTTGTGATAGTCTATCGCGAGTTCCACTAGTGAGGACGTTAAGGAGGTTCCTTATATAACTGCAGCCGGTGAAATAAAAAGGTAATTGAAATTTAGAGTAAGCAAGCAAGCAAGCAAGCACAAACAATCCGTCAGCACCCGCCGCGACTCAAAGGAAACAACCGTAGGGCACACGGGCCGCCAATCCGCGCCGTCGCGAATTGTTTTTTTCCATTACGGGGCTGATTAAACGTCGCAGCACTCGCACAGGTAGACGGGGACGAATCCGAGGCAAATCAGGCGTAGAATAGGATCTGGCGAGCGGGCTCCGGGTGCCCTGAATAATGGATCCCCCGCCTTAATCTTGGGGAACAATAAACCCGTCTGTTCGCGACGTTTTGCATACAATGACCCGCCACGAATGAGCCGGAAAGGGGAAAATGTGAATTCGCTCAGACGGGGAAGCATTTTAAATGTACGGGGTAGATATAGCGTGTGCGTTAATACAGGCGAATTGCAACTAATATATGAAATCAGAATAATACAGTATTTCGTTTCCCTATTGCTCATAACCTTTTTTTTTGAAGGGTAAATCTTTTAAAAGATACCGTGTTTGTGGGGGAAGACAGGGTTATGTGGCATTTGTATCCATTAAAATCTTCTCGGTGGTCATCTTTAGTGCTTTACAAGAAGTCCAGAGATCTCTTACGGAACACACCGATGCTTCTATTCACTGCGCGTAAGTACGTTCCAGGGAGTGCTGTAAACCTTCCCAGCACACTCTCTTTGCTGCGATAAGCACGCGGCCACCTTATACTTGTCGTTCACCCCGGATATGCTTAGTGGGCAATGATGGCCCCCCACGTTCAAAGCCTACGAATCCGTAAATCCATTTGCAACGACAGGCAAGGCTTACTTAACCTTAGAGCTTATTACAGAGCAGATTACTCATTACTTATAATAGCCTATAACATACAATACAAAAAATCTAACTTATAATACAACATGCACTTACCAATATAATATAAATAATAAAACATCCCTAAAATTTTGAAAGGGTAATACTCCTGTGCGAGTAGCTTATACGAATACATATAGTTAAACCGCAGATTGTCGTTCGTCGGGCAATCCGTTGCGGTAAAATCTGATTTGGTATCCGGAAGCCGCGCAAAACCGTCATATTGACATGTTCGACGCGAACCCGCCGCATGGGACAGATGTCTGTCCGTACTGGACGTAGACAGATGATAAAAAACAATTGATTGCTTTTTGAACGCTCTGCTGTGAGGGTGGGTGAAATTACATTCTCAAATAATATATATAGCGGCGTCGGTAAAGTCAACTGACTTAATCTTAGGCCTGTTCTCACATAGGCCACAAAGCTCGCTCGTGAAACTAATATCCAGTATCGAATATCCTGCGTCTAAACTAGAACGTGTATTGCTCAAGTTGAGATGTTACCAACCTTAAAAGCTTTATTGTATAATTATTCATGTAAATATTTCACAAGTGATAGCTCTTCGTTGCAGGAGACCGACTAGGTAACAGCTTCTATTTCTGCTGCAAAACAGTACCATGCAAACGTTACTATATTCCGCTGTTAAAAACGTTTTAGCTAGTGAAATTACTGCAGTAACGAGACTTGACATATTACGTCTCATAGTAAGCACTATTTGCTGATGTGTATATCATTCTATCTAGCGCCACGTTGTTATGGGCAGGCGTATCACTTACCATATCCGACGAACGTAAAAAATAGTGACGAGACCTTATAATGCGCCTTGAGACTAAAAGTTTCAAAGTCTCGTTACTATAGTAATTTCAATAGCTACAACTTCCTTTAAACTGGAACACAATAATGTTAGGCGGCAGATATATAAGCTGCTGTGGTATCTGCGTCTAGACGGTGTACGGCAACGGAGACTATCACTGCTTCATCGAATAAAATGTTTCTAGTAGAATATTGGCATAATGTACTAAACGAATACATGGTAACCATTGGAGGTGACCGTCAGTGATCTACTGACAGATCGGTCAAGAGCTGTAAGTCGCATCTCTTAACATACACATACACTTACACGTTTATTCTGAGAAATAATATTTTAGTCCGTTGTTGCTGGTTGGTTGTGCGATTTGATATAGCTGATCAACATTTCATAATGGTCACACTGACAGAGTATACTGTTGTCATCGCCTTATAGCATTCGCACCTCAACCGTAGCCCTGGTTGATTTATTTACGGCGACACTGACGGAAGATACTAATTTTACACGTAGATTAAAAAAAATATAATATCGTAAATGTTGTGAACATCTGTTTTTCCTATAGGTGGTTTAGAAAATATCTTCTCAATTTCGAACTCTGTTGATCAGCGATCGCCAAAGTTTTTGACCTCTCGAACCAGTAAATTCATAATTTCATTTCGCGGTTAAAAAATGTATAAAGTGTACCTTAAAATTTAATGTGATGAGTAAATATATTCCACATTTTTCTACGGATCAGCGAAATTTTCATATGGACCACCCACTTTACCGATCATTGATCCAGACCATGACTTCCTAACCTTCTATAAATTATCGTTATTATATCGATTTTACGTGTGTCTGTTAGATAATAATAACTATTAATTACATAATTACAAATAAAAAATTTAATTTTTCTCTCTCTATTTATTCATGCTATATATAAAGCTCCAGCCGGATGCCGGCAGTACTTCTCTGGTTAGGTGCCTGGCTATAGACCCTTTAATCGAACCAGGAGCATTTTACAAGGCAAATGGTGGTAGGTTTCTGATGTCGGAGATTATCTTATTTAGGTAGGTACCACCGCAGCTTCTAATTTTACCACCAAACAGTGGTGTACAAACATTACTATGTTTCGGTTTGAAGGGTGTTGTAGACGTTATTACTGGTGTAACGGGACTCAACATCTTGTCTCAAGGCGGTGAGCACAATGTGGTGCAGTGTATAAACATTCTGACTAGTTATAGACGTTGTTATGGACAGGCTTATCACTTATCATCAGGTGAACATTCCGTTCGTCTCGCTGCTTCGTTGAATAAAAAAAGCCAATACGCTAGTTAAAACTTAATAAATAAACGGTTCTAACTTTACTTATATATAATAATAAAAATGAAGATTTACGTCAAGTACTAACACAGACTTAAGTCATGTGTAGTGTTACTAATAGTTTGAGGTAATGGACTTAAATTGTCTGTATTTAACTAAATAAACAAAAATTTGAAAAAAAAAACGTTGGCTCTGTTTGCGTTAAGTTATTTGTGAATAATGTAACAAAACCTAATATAATTTCAAATTAACTTAATTAAGTTTCACTGTAACGTCGATTGTATTCAAGATAAGAGCGATAAGGAACGATTTATATGGTTAAAATTGTAACTGAACCTCATTCTCATTATGGTAATAGCTCTGAACTATTAGAGTTTTTTTTTTGTTACTCCTTATTCATACTGGGTTGTTATTTTTTTAGAATAATTTAATTGGCAAGAAATGGTTATATCTTAATTTTAATTGCAGCCGAACTAAGAACTGTGCGTCTCGATAAGACATAGGTTTGATCTTCATATAGCTTAAGCTTCCGATGATAATAAACACTAAGGAAACCGCCATTTTCTTACAACAACGAGCTTCGAGAATATGCGTCATCCGCTAAGCAACACTTTGTCCAGCGCCGAAGATAAACAGTCTTTACTCTCTTTATGTAAGAGAAGACCTTCAGTCCCAGAGCAGGTACTATTAAGACGGCGTATATTCCCGTGTTCCCGCACTACAACTCACGGGATCCAAGCCAACCTCATCTAGCTCGTGGTGCACCCTGCTAATCAACAAACGAGGCTCTGACTCCCACCAACCCGCATTAGGCCAGCGTGGTGGGAAATGGCCCAAATCCTCCCATATGAATCCCTACCAGATTGTGTGGGAATCTTTGGGAGAGGCTTATATCCAGCCGTGGACATGTATCCGCTGATGATGTATTCCATGTTCATGTCAAAAAACACATATAGAACCAGCATCGCCTACTTCAGCCGCCAAACATTAGTGTGTTAACATCACTGTGTTCCGGTTTAAAGAGAGGTGTAACTAGTGTAATTACTGGGTTAACGAGACCTAACATCTTGTCGCAAGGCGACGAGCCCAATCTGAAGCAATATACGAGTATATCAACCTAACTAGCGCCAGGTTGTTATAAGCAAGCGTATCACTTATCATCAGGTAAACGTCCCGATCGTTTCGTAAGAAGAAAAGTAAGAAGTATCTCGTCACCCCAGAAATTTCGCTAGCTACAGCTCCCACCAAATTGGAGCACAATAATGTCTGCGCACCACCGTTTGGCGATAGATGTGAAAGCTGCGGTGGTAACTTCCACCAGTATGTTATATCATATAACTTTAGTAATTTCATTAGGTACAGTGACGCAAATGTTTGCAGACTACCATTTTTTCGTCGGATCTAGTAGATCACTAACAGTAGAATTTATATCAACATGCTACTGGTACACTCGTGGTAGGTCGTTGCTGCCGGAGACCGTCTAAGTAGGTACCACCACAGCACCAATTTTTGTCACCAAACAGTAGTGTGCAAACAACTGGCGCCGCGTTATTATGAGCCAGGCGTACCACCCTTAGGAGAACGTCCCGCCGTCTTGAAGCATTAAAAAATATAAAAAAAAGTGTTTCAGTAGAAATCATGTAAATGAAACGATTCCTCTTATGCCAGCTATTAACGATACAGCCAGAAACGAATTCAGTTAAACCTTATCAAAGCGTTTTGTCAATGTGAGATTAAATGAAAACAGTGGTTAGGTAACTAAGCCGACAAATTTGCGGTCTAATTGTAATTTAACGTGATGCCGTCTCGCTTGCAACTGACATAACAACAGTAAGACGGAGAGAGACGGACAGACAAATTTGTAAATACTGCAGGATATGGATTTAGTTATTCTCAGGCGCCTTTCGACGACCACCCGTGGTATACCGGATGATTGGATCTATGAATAAAAGATACAACTCAATTTGTTTAATGTAAGGCACGCCGGACAATTATGCAGTATTCAATTATTTTCGCAACTGAGCCGATTTGGTCGTTTTAATAATAAACCGTGTATTAGAGATTCAAATAGCAACATCGCCGTAACAACGCGCCCCGCCGAGATTTACATTAGAACCGAAATCTGATCGAAGCAACGGAGACACGGCTGAAATGTTTATTCGTATCACCTGAAATAGATCATAACTGTATGTATTTTAATTTTAACTAAAGTATTTAGTAATCAATTGGTTCATCATCATCAGTCGATAGACGTCCACAGCTGGATATAGGCCTTTCCCAAAGATCTCCACATAGATCGGTCACGCGTTGCTCGCATCCAGTGGGATCCCGCGATTGTTATCAGATTGTTGGCCCACCTTGTGAGAGGTCTCACAACACTACGCCTACCGGTACGATATCAATTATCTATATTAATACGAACATAGTTTATTGCCATTAACCCGCATTGGGCCAGCATGGTAGGAAATGGCCCAAATCCCCCCATACAAACGACGACACCCAGTGCCCGGCGGTACCGAAGGCCCTGCAGACCATGTAAGGTCGAGGAGAGTCGCTGGTAGAGAGCACCTCGGCACCAATCGATGTGAAGATCTTTGGGGAGGGGAATGTCCAGCAGTGAATGTCTATTGGCTGACGATTGATTGATAGTTTATTGAAGAAAATTTTGACTTCCTTGACGTAATATATTTGTCATAATTAAAGATCCTAATGAAGAGTAGTACATACAGAAATATTTGTTATATATAATTGTTCTTACATATATAAATGGGGTGTAAGCGGTCCCCCGCACAATAACTCATGGAACCCAAGCTAATCAACAAACGAGGGTCTAGCTCCAACCAACCCGCATTAGGCTAGCGTGGTGGGAAACGGCTCAAATGCCCCCGTACGAACCCATGCAAACAACAATCCCTGGTGCCAGGAACCATAGGTGGTAAGACCAATTGATTTGAAAATTTTTGGGGAGGTCTATGTTGACCAGCAGTGGACGTCTATCGGCTGATGATGTACATATATAAGTATGTGTTAATTGAATTGAAAATTACAACTACATAAAAGTAAGATAAAAATAATAAATAATAGTAAGTGTTAAGTATAATATGTTCATATCACTTGATGGTATATGATATTCCTACTCGTCACAGGATGGTGCTATTTAAGAGTTTTGGTCCCTGTTGTTGGAGACCGTCTAGGTCCGTCTAGGACCTCAGCGCCTATTTTCTCCGACAGTTGTATGTAGACATTACTGTTCTCCGGTTTAAAGGACATTGTAGTTAATGAAATTACTGCGAGTGATTTACTAGAGCAATAGGACTTACCATTTTATATTTCATTCAGTGAAGTTCCGTAGTTCTTTTTTTTGGCGCTCTATAGTGTCAGGAGGCCAAGACTTACTTTGGGTCGCTGCTCTAAAGGAGTAAGTATCTTATGTCTTAAGACGACGAAAACAATATGGTGTAGTGTACATCATCGTTACCAGCTCCCAGTTGTTACAGGTACACTTTGAGTAGGCGTATAAAAATATAATTTTTATAGTTATCATATTAAATGAAATGTTATACTGTCCAGGATACAGACTCCTTTCTTTTAATTTTTTTTCTCTATTTATTTATAGCAATAGAATTTTTGTTGTGTATTGTTTTAAATAGTTAAATATTTAAATATATCCGTAATATAAGAGTTGCGGTCCTAGTGCGCTGCCTGTGGCACTCCGCCCCGCGGTGCCGCGATGTGCCAGACAGGCTTCTGCAGTTGACGTGAATGACGTTCATTGCGAGGAATGAATATTTATTATAATAGACAAATGAGGGGCTTCTCCCGCCATAACAACCCTTTTCAAAAAATGTTTAATGATTATCGTTGAAAAGTAAAGTAGTCATATTTTTAAACAACATTCTTTTCCTTTTAACCACGTCTACGTAAAATTACAATGATTTATCTAATTTTTTTTCAATTTGTATCCAATTTGAAAACCTGTTGAATTTAATTTAAGAAAAAGTATTTCAGTCCGATTGAGCTGAATAAAACATTCCTTTCGATTTTTTCCCAGTAATGCCAATCTGCGAAGCAGCTGCGTTTTCCATTTAAGACAATTCCATCTAAGAAATTTTTCCATTCTTTCAGATCAACCCCCAAGCTTATATTTATAAGTAGGAACGGAACAATACATGTGATTACAATGCATCAATAACTACATTTATAAAGCAAAAAACTTACAACGAACAGACAAAACCTATTCAGATTAGTTTCTAGAGATATTAGGCTATAAATTACTTGAATTGTTTATTATTTTTAAGTTAATACATTAAGTACGCACTGCAATTGTAGATTGTCGTGTAAAATAAATGCATACAATTAGCCGCCGTTGTGACTCGGAGCATTTAAATAACCTAATCAACATACACTTTGCACACTTAGCCCGACATTGGGATTCCCGACGCCGCGGACGCAGTTATCATTGCAAATCCCACTCACGAAAACCTTAACTGATGACAAATTCTATTAGATCAGCTTATCTGATGAGTAACGCCCACAATGGACGACTAGATGGTGTTGCCGTATTGATATCTACATCTGCGGGAACAATGCCACAAATCTTGTTCTGCTAGTATTGTATGTATTTATTTTACACCAACCATCGCTATACGATGGCAAGGTATGACACAATGGATAAAAAGTACTACGACATATAATATTATATTAATTGCTAACATCCCATTCGCCTCTGTGGGGGAGTCTTAAGGCGAGGAAGGTGAAATCCAAAAAAGGGAGCAGCTTGTCCTGTTATGTATATCACCTCACTGCAATCACCATGCGTGGCGAGAACGGCGTTTATTCCCAATAGAGGATTTCAAAGTTCCAACAGTGGGCATCAGTAAGCTGTAATAATAACGACATTTTTCCATTTTGGGGGTGCTAGGTTCGATGGAACAGACTCTAGTGTACCTATAAATGAGGTCAAACTTTAATAAAAATAAATTTTACGCCTGCATAATAAAAAATGTAGTATGCCAATTGAAGCCTGTTTATCAGCATTTATGATTTATTAACTTCCCTGGTGTTGTTCCCTGCTCACTGTGCTAGCCATAACACCCTCGCGACCGGATTCCGAGAATGAAATTTGTAAAATCAATTCTTAACTATCCTCTAAATGGCAGAAGCATTGTCCACTAATTTTTGAGTGTACACGTCTAATAGTTTCGGAGATTCCCTGTTAAGTCCACGAATCACTGGATATCTCCTATATATACAGGGTGAATGGTGTAAAAGATCTGGACGGGCTAAAGTATATCTCGTATCCTATCTATCTATGCATGGAATACCCCATCCAAAAACAATTCTTCTGAAGTTATTAATTTTTTTAATATTTTTCAAAAAATTCCCGATTTTCTAGGAAAAAATTAGATGATTTTATTTCTTACTTATTTATACACAAATTTTAATGTAATAATTATTGTTTAACCATTGTTTTATTAAATTAAATTATAATTTTATTTATGAAAAATACGTATTAAGCATATAAATAAGCACCTGACTTCAATACCTATCCTACAAGGTATAAGAAAGTACATAAAGTATCTAAAATTTAGAAAAAAAAAACACTTGTAATAAAACCAAGTACCATGAAATATCAAACTGTAGAGACTCACAAAGGTAGACGCTGCGCCGGCCCTTAACATGACCCTTTTGTTTTTGTTGTAACACGCGCAAGCTTGTTGTTGTCATTTTAGATATTGAGCTCATTGTAAACGATGTGCTATGTCATTTTAGATAGATAGGATACGAGCTATACTTTAGCTCCTCCAGATCCTATTATCACACCTATTATCTTTCACTCTGTATATTGAATATCTCTAACTGACTTTACCCATTTTATGTTCTTAGTTAAATAGTTCGATATTGTGTTTTACTTTCCTTGACTTACCTTAAACTTTTCGGCTTATTGCCTCAAAGTAGCGATATGTATTTAGTTTCGATATACTTCAATTAATTCCATCCCCCAAACAGAAACCTCAACTGCTGATCTCTTAATCCCATTACTTCTACGCGTTTACTTTTAAAAGAGGCAACAGTATAACGTTATTCACGTGACGAGGGAAAAAAAACGAGCGAATTTTTATATTAAACCAGCTCTCGTAGGCTGCATTCACCTGAGGAGGCTCTAGACGGCAAATTAAGTGACATTAGAGGCATAATGCCGGTCGAGGGAGACGTGAAAGCGGAGTGCCGTGGAGCGCAAGCCGCGCCGCGGATATATTAAATCCGTTGGCGTTGCGCGCCGGAATTCTATCCGTTTCACGACGCTGAATAGGGCTCATAATAGCGTAGTATATAGTGAGTAGTGAGTAGTGAGTAGTGAGCGTGCCGGTGTGACTGTGCGCGACGCAACGCTACGCTCAGTAGTGGCGCAACGCAACAGACGCGCAGCGGAGGCGCAGGACGCGGCTGCCGATTAAACGCCGCGAAACACCGCAGCCGGTACGTGGAGGCAGTCAAAAGCGCTTTGTTGCTGATGAGTGTCGTTTGCGAAATACAAATAAAAAGATTTCCTCTTTACTCTCCCCGGTTTCCTGCTTGTTTTGAATGTGGCGTCGTACTCTTCTTCGGTTTAATGCTGAATGGATCCCGCTAACATTTTCACACATCTCGTTTGTTTAGATTGTAAGGAGGAAGCCGTTGGAATCGTTTTCAATGACTTAATTCAAACATTTTTTTTTCAGTTCATTCAAATAACGTTCTTTAATAATTTAAGTTATAATTATGTAATACTTTTCATCGCACATTCATAAATCACGTTGTGTTTACAACAGTGATTGTAGGGTATAAAACTTTATTATTATTTCTATTAAAGAATCTTTATCATATTATTACATAGTAATAATTCTAATAGGTAATTCAAACCTGCAGTTTAGAATCATCCAAATTGATTCTTGGTACAGTCCGATTGTTATATTGGACAAAATGGAATCTCTATAAGTATAAAAAGTTCGGTTCCTTAATTATGTACTAGTCAGTTACTATATCGTTCATTCATTACTTTAAAATTTTTAAGAGTATTGCAGCGATTGGATTTAAAGAATATCCGACGACATGAAAGAGCGCCATATATATGATATTAAAAGGATCCTATAGTAAGGTAGATCTAATTTGTTACGTAGCATTCGTCGAAGAGACATCTCTGGTAATCATATTGCGGATGAGAGATATATGGGAGTGCATATATCTTACTTTAACTAGATGTGCCCTGTATCCGCAGTCGTTCTATTCGAATCCACGCTTCTTCTAAAGTCTTTCATGCTTTACGCTTTCCGAGTTGCAATTTCTGGCTTATCTAATTTATCTTTATAGTGTACAGTGTCTATTCTATCAAATTTCCTTTGTACAAAGTTAATAACTTCGCTGAAAAGCTATTATCTGATCATAAAAGTCTTGCGTCCACTCAGCGGCGACACAATGCCTTAATCTACCGCTCTTTTATTGGATGAGAGTCTTACAAAATCATTTTTTTTCTATGGTCTCTACCTGGTTGTAATATAAGTTATAAGAAAAGAACAAACACATTGTAGACCTAAAACGATTAAATTATAGGTGAAGATAAAATAGTGGAATGTAATAATATAAATCAATAATAGTCTGGCGACAAAACAAACAACCAATAACTATAGTCTTTATGGTCATCTCAACCATGGACGTCCACTGCTTATCCCCAAGCTGTACACCTATTACCATAGGTCTCTTGTGATAATGCAAATTTTGTTTGGTAAACTTAATTTTTTGTTCGAGTAAGCGACGATACCAATAAAACGTTTACCTGATGGTAAGTCACTACTCGTAATAACATGGCGCTAGTTATGATGTTATACACTGAACTTCATTGTGATCGTGGCCTTGAGACATATGTTAAATCTCATTACCAAGTACTTTTAGAACCTATAGTGCCTTTTGGACCTGCGACATGGTTCTATTTTGCAGAACAAATAGAAGCTGCAAGTGCCTCCACCTGTACGATTTCCGGCGACAGTGGCCTACCACCACTACCTCACCGACAACAAACTTAAGGTTATGTTATAAACAACAACTGTATTAAGATTAAATATTATAAGTACATTTAATCATTATACATAATACTTTATTTCTATAATAATGGAATCATAATAATAATTCTTAACAGGTTTATAACAAAATTAACGGGCTAGCCCCTATCGCTGAGCCAGCACGAACATTCAGCAGGAAAACGGAAGTACTTCGTCGTTATTATAGCGTTAACGAAGAAAACATTCTCCCTCGCCATGCCGCCAACTCAATAGTTTGGAAATCGGTGTTCTTGAAAAAAAAAATGCTGACTCTTCGAAATTACGACCAGGTAGCAGAAAATAAAAGGCGCGTCGGTGTTACACCAAGAAACGTTACATTATTAGTTCAATAACGCATTCTTAAGTAACTTACACACATAATAAGATTCCAAGTATATTCTCATTTTTTTAACTATTTAGTCTAGCGCTTGGGTATGATCTCTCCTGAAGGTAAGCGTCGATGCAATCTTTTGTGGTAAGTTGATTTAATAACTTAAGTAGAACTAGCCCTTCCCTGCTCGTTTTGCTGGCCGTAGCACCCCTGCATCTTCCTTGGAGGAGTTTTATAAAATCCGTTTTTAGCTGACCTATACTCGAAAAAGTAAATATTCCTATCGAATTTCAAGTCTGTGAGCCTTATGGTTCCAGAGACATTGTGATGAGTCTCTACATACGTGGAAATCTCTTATGTATATTTAGATAAGATAATGATATTATATTAAATAAATTGTCAAGTATATAATTCGGTACTTTTTAATGTGTATTGGGTCAACAATGTAACCTTAATTTCACATGAGATTGAGTGATATGGATGCGAAGAAGTGATTTGGCGAGTGGATTTTGGACATTCACATAAAATTACTTATAAACTTTATTTAAATAATGTGATTTTCTGATAGATATGGAGATCGTCAAGTAAGGCTTATGTTCAGAAGTAGCTATCTTCCAGCAGCTGGTAATAAGTCATAACGAGGACACAGACAGTTGGTGTTCATGGCTCTAATTGAACACAGCACTTGTTTTGGCCAGTTGATTGACAATACAAGTATGGTAGCTACTCAGGTTCGGAACGCAAACCTGGGGAGATTAGATATAGCGAATTTTATAGTAAGGACAGAGATGAGAAAATGTTATTTCTCCTTACAAAATTTAAATACGTATATAAATAGTATTAAAACACCCGAAATAACATAGCTGTTTTTATTATCTAAGGATCTTATGTGTATAGATCAAGGAAAAATTTTATATCATGGAAGAGAAGAGTTAGATCAATATTTACCGTATGAGTATAACTTATTGCCTTATGGCACAAGTACAGTTTTATTTATAAGAGCGCTTTTTTTAAAAAATATTTAATTAGAGACATAAAGTTTATATAAATAATAAATTGAGAATAATCGTTTATATAATAAAATAACTTACCTTTAGAATTAGCTAAACGGTGCCGTGTATGAGGAGAATGACATCCTAGAACAAAACGAAAATATTATTTAAGGTCGTTATTTACAAACAAAAACAATTTTTTTTTCAGTACGTATGTAATTTTATATTGTTAAACTTGTACTAATAAAGCAACGTTGCTAATTAATAAGATAGCAGATATTCTGAAGCGCAGGATTGATAATGCACAGTATTACAAGGAAGATGTCTCTTATCCATATAAGACTGAACCTTATGGCTCGATACTGGAAACTTCTTAAGCACAGACGTTTTCTTTTATGGACAAAAATTAAAAAACACTTGATAATTCGGTAAAACAATTTTTTCCAATTATTTCCACTTGTTACAGATAACTCAGACACTGACTCGTTTTCCAAGCCCATCTCCTCCAACTCCTATTAAAAAAAATTCAATATATCACAGTCCGTGTTATGAAAGTCATGGTTGAGGAATATCAGGGAATAGACTGGCATATTTGAATTGTTCCGCTGAACCAGAGACAGAAAGTGATTGTACAACGCTGATCGCCAACCTTCACTAGATAGAGAGACACTTTAAGAAGGAGTGTTATGCAAGCCCACAATGAAACGCGAGTTAGAATGGTCACACACCACCACAATACGCTTCGATACATTAAGTCTCATAGCAATTTCGAAATTATTATCGTCATCAATAGAACAACCCTCAACTTTGATTGCGAGGTGCAGCGGCTAAGTGCTTGTATTTGAAAACACTCACATACACGTCAAGTTACTGTTATAATCTCTGGGCATGGGTGGTAGGATCTCGTACAACATAGTTAGCTATCGATCCTTATATTATAGATCAACCGTCACGATATTATTGCTATGTTCTTAACTCTTAATTCAAGAGAGCCACAATATTTTGAACACGCATATTTCCTTGTCCGCCTCAGCTTAACATTGGTGGTAAGTCTTTGCGGGTATGAGGTACCACCAGATGAATGTTCCACTAGTCTCGTCGCTTTTTTGATTAAAAAATATATGTTACTTTAAGGTTAATTATTAGTCCATTGTGTTTTAAAAACGTAGTGTGTTTGTGAAGTAAATGGTTTCCAGTTTAACTGAACAGGCGCTGAACCCGGCCGCTGTTCCGCTACAATAAACAAACAGCGGGACACGGCCGCAATAAGCTAATGGCGTCAGATGATCGCGGAGTATTTGCGTAGCCCTCCGCCCTCGCCGTCCGCACCGTCGGCACCGTGCCCGCCACTGTTTGTGCAACAGCGACAACAGGTTTGTTTTGAGACGGAGATTACACCGGCCGACGCTTGTTTTGATAACCAAGGATCTGACTGCCGAGAGCGGCTGCGGTCACAATTCGCCCGCTTTTTACAATTGAGTTAACTCCTTTGTTAATTTTTAAATTCCGATAGTACGTTTAAAAAATATAATCATCAGAATATAGTTATAACTTTTGCTGAGCATAAATGATTCTTGAAATATTGAATTACGAAAATGTTTTTTAAATGCCACACAGCGTTATGTATAAATATCATTTTTAGATATTTTTTTTTAGTATTTAACTCATATTGAAGTAATTGTCAGTAAAAAAAAGGAAAATCTTTAGAGCCGACATAGATGTTGTTGGCTATAGTCAGTTTAAATATAATTTAACTACTTACCAGCTATGTCTGGTAAGAAAATTAAGAAAGATACTTCAAATTATTAAAATAAATGGAATAACAAATCTGAAATAGTTAATAGTAAGCTACTGTATATTTATAATGTAAATGTGCGACGTCCAAACATCACAGAATGGTAGGACGACGTGTTGCAGTGCACAGTTCAACAGTGGGTCGATCACTGATAAACTAAAACAGAAGCTTATCGAGAATAAAGCATCAGTCTCTCTTGATAAAATATGTCACGATCAACAAACCTGGCGCCTAGGTATGAGAGGCTGCGCTCAAAATATAAAATTACATTAAATATTTGCCAGTTGTCTTTTATCGGGCATCGAATACGAAGGCGGGAAGCGCTGGCGCCGGCGGGCCGAGGGCCCGATCCGACCGCGTGGGCCGTACGCCGCGCCAAACATCGGCCAAAGCAAAAAGCCGCTCGCACTGCGGCATTCCTCCACGAAACCGGTCCCCTCTCAATGGAAGCCGAAGCCTCGCTCGGACGGACACGGTCGCAACCGATAAACGACCTATGGCTGTGTAGGCACACGGTGCAAATTTACACAACCACGAAACTCTGTACGTAGATGCGAGAAAATTATAATCATATTAAGAGTGTAATACGGGACAAAAAGCTGAATGATGGCAACGAAGCGGAATATCAAATGTTAGGAGCGCGACGTATCAGACGGCGGAGGTATGATTGATGGACTGGTAATGAAAGCGAAACGACGGCCGCGCCGCCATCGACCGCGCCGGGTGCACGCACACATTTAGAGTTCGCAAAAACTGTGCATCTCAGCCCGATTCAGCTGTGCGGACCATTGTGAGGTACTGCACATTTAATATTTATCAGCACATTACGACCAATTTTACCATTTGTTTTATTAAACGAAGCGACAAGACCGATGGTAAATGATACGCCTGCCGATAAGAACGTAGCGCCACATTATGCTCCTCGCCTATTCTTCTATTAAATATTTCATTTTTACTGCTTTTGTAAGGAATATTACGAAATTGTTAAAAAAAAATAAGATTTATAAGATTTTTTTTCACAATACAGACGCATTATTTGGTAATAACTATAAACAGCTAATAACACAAAATTAAGATGTAAAAGTGAATAGTTTATATGTGGACACAACCGTCAGACCAAATAATCTAGCAGTAAAGAAAAAAAACTACAGCGCTCCTCAAACTGTAACACAGTAATGTTTGCACATTATTGTTCGGCAGTTAAAATAGGCGCTGCGGTAGTACCTACCTCGACAGTCTCCGCCTAGCCTAGCCGCGAGACCTATCAGTAATTCAGACTTTAAATAGTGGTTTAACTAATAAGTGCATTAATTAACGAATTTTGCTACGGTAGACGGTATCTGGCAAGAGAGACCTACCACCACCATAAATGTTAATAAAATGCTTTAAGATTATTTTCGCATGCAACAGTATGAAACTAGAGCACTGCGGTAGAAATGGATAACTAAAACTTTTGTGTAGCTGTTCCACCAGGAGCCACGACCTTCTCGGGGCACGCATTTTCAGTTCTGAATATTTAACGACACGCGCGTGTTACTATTTAATGCTGTAAGCTTGCACTGTAAGGCAGGCTGTAGTGGGTGCATTGTGTGCTTCGCTTCAGCGACGAACAAAAACTAAACCTGCAGTGCCGCCGCGTGCGTTGCGCGTCTCGTAACTGCGTTGCAGTTTGCATTTAGTCCTTTACAAACAAACACTGCGAGAGCTGGTAATTTGAACTTTTCACCTGAATATATTATACATACTTCCAAAATAAAAACTGTTTAATTGATTTTAATGTTAATTACTGACGTGAGAAACTATCATCTTTGGTTAAGAAGCTTTATCTGTCATTTATATATATACGAGATTTCTACCTATGTAGAGATTCACGGTATCTCTCGACTTTTCATAGTATGTTACCTATAAAAGGATATGTATATAAATATAGTTTCGATGACTGAGTGATATATTACGTATGTAATATGTAACACGATTAATATATTTTTGTAGTTTTTTAATGCCTAATGTAATTTTAGCTTAACTATAAATAGTTCATCATCGTTACCATTATATGTATGCATTAGGAAGGAGGTAATCACAGAGGAGTGGCCACATGTTGTTAAGCTTGCGACCAACGCCTCAAGTGATGACCACGACCACTCTGTCAAGAGTGTTATCGACTAAGAAGAAGAAGAAAGTAACTTTTGTTAAACTTGATTATTTCGTAGACATGATAAATTAATTAAAAAATAAAAGTAATTTTTTACTTGTGCAATTGAAGTGAGCTTATGAATTTACTTATGGCTCACGGGTATGGAAGTGTTACGGGGCGAGGGCTAGTCGGCGGGGAGTGGTGCGCTTGTGACGTCACGGAAGGACACCCGCGTAGGTAGGCGCACCGCCGTCCTTTCCAAGAAACAGGGCCTCGTAAACTCTTGGCACAATGGTACGCCGCCTTGGCCCCAAACGCCTGCCCGATAGCGGAACATGTCAGATTCCACGAGCAGCCGCCCTTTTTTGTGACCGCGCGCCTGGTCAGATCATAACGATTGATATTTAAAGGTGATTGCAGATCGAAAGTTGCTATTAAAACAAATTATTATAATACCTCACAATTTAAATTAAAATTACGGATTTTATCGCATTAATCTAATTTATTACTCCGACGTTTCGACCGCTTTGCAGCCCGCCATGGTGACGGAAGAACTGATACACTAACGACATAGTCATCGCGGAGTACTTACAGCTCTTTAATTATTATGTCGTAAAGATTGTACTGCTATCGACGCTGAAGGAGCTCACGGGATGTTGGAATCTTGTGGTGTGCTTGATATTTTATTAATAAAGTGATCCCGGACCAGTCATTCCCAACCACCTTCTCTATGAAAAGTAATAGAAGTTAATAATTTATAATAACTGTAGTTACGCGAAAAATTAAGAACGAACTGTGTGTTTTTAACTGATTTTATAATATTCTGGACTTAAAGGTACTACGCCACTTCAACCTGGGAATACCTCAAGTAATCGTATATGAATAACATCGGCCTGATCGCATTGGAAATAATTGGTGCAGCCTGCAGCCGGGGACATGAAGTTACTAAAAAGATGTTGATTATTTATATGGTTAATTAATCCATTAGTCATTATGTATTATATTAACAGCGTTTTCACTACTTAAAATTGTGTTAAGTAGCGATCAAATATTACTCCGATGCAGTTATTGTTTATTACAATTGATGTACATACGGTAATAATAATTTCTGATCCAAAACATTTTGAACAATAAAAATTATATATTCAATATATTAAAAGGACGACTTTACTAAAATTATCTTTTCTCTTCTCTTCTGTAGAACTGACTGACTAGTCTCAATAGCGTTTCTTGAAATTGTCACATAAATATAACGTATTCATTCTATTCTGAAAATATTTCCTAACAATATAAATATTATACTAAGAAACGTTTACTCGTATATCTTAATGTAAGTCTATTTTTTTCTGTATTCGTTAACATATGTTTATCAACTTATCAAGTTATCTATTCAAACTAAAAAATTTGTAAATATTTGTTAATGATAATTATTCATTTAAAACTTTGTTTGCAGACACAAAAAAAGTTTACAATAAGTCGGACTTAATGCCAATATCTCCCAGTCTACCTCTTTTTTTTCTTCGGGAAAACCTGTATTGGATATCCTTCTGCTGTGGGAGCAACAGAGAGGTTATACCGGACCCTTACCGACTAAAACCCCACGGTGTACGTCTCAACGCTTTTAGCCACTCCAAAACCAGGCGAACGCTTTCTCACATAAGCATGGTCCCCGACAGCGAGAGGCTTTAATGAGGCCGTGTCTCAAGGTGGAACTGGAACTCTCCACTCCATTAATCATTAATAGGCGGAAGTACCGCGCCCTCCACCTCGAGGCCTAACGTACTTGGTAACGGATTCCCCGAATCCGCCACCACGGCCTCAGTTATGGAGATTGAAGGGTGTCGAACATCCTCCTACGACACTCAGGTACCTGCCTACGGATTATGAGATGAGTGTTTTTCTCCCGCTCCCTCTGCAATCTCCTTCTACGACATTACTTTCTCGCAGAACGCCACGCCAGCGTCTCACGACGTCTCATCGCTGATCATGGCTTTAATAAAACCAAGCAGCTTGAGGTCATCCCGTACAACACCGATGAGGTCTTGGCGCTGAGCATCCCATGTTGAATAAAGCTCCAGGGTATTGCGCAGTATCTTCGCCCTATACACAATAATGACACTCAGTTGTCGGCTCATTTCGGGCTATGCGGCACAGGTACTTACCAAAGCACCCATGACCTGAAAGTACCTTTTTTTTTCTCATGGGGAAATCCTACATCGGATACTCTTCTGCTGCCGGGTCAGCAGAAGAGTTATGCCTAACTCTTACCGGCTAAAACCCCACAGCATCCTTCTCAAGACCCTTTGTCGGAACTACGGGAATGCTTGCGCATACTTCCGCGGTATGACCTGAAAGTACCTGAGCCAACCGGAAAGTCACTGACCTCTCAGTCTACCCTAGGATTGAGCAGAGATTATAAGTGTGGGTGTGGCATCGTGTAAAAATATAGATGTATATTATGACTGTGTTATTAAGTTATAATATAATTAGTGTAATAATAAATATTATATGTGGCCTATGTCCAGTCCAGCAATGGATGTCTATCGACTGATGATGATGAAGTATTATATTTGCTGACAGACGGAGATATATAGTGTTCTCACAGCATTCGCTTCAAAATAATAGCTTCTAACTTAAAACAGATTTACGATTAAGTGATGCTTATATCATTAAGAACAAGTTATCGAGACGGAGTCACGAACCTCAGCATTGAGGAACCGACTTAAAGAGAGAGAGGGCTGCAAGAAACAAATTTCTGTCTTTCTGTACATTTGTTGCCCGCAAAGACCAGAAAATTTTTTTGGGTTATACTATTTTAAATTTCTACAGTAAAAGGTTTTTACTATTTATATATTTATTTATTTTCTACTGTTAATGCAAAAATGCTGCTAATATTTTAAAATTTAGTTGTACTTGGTATTTTAATACGAAACTTTTAGTACAATCCTATAAAGTTTAGGAGACTACAACGCCAATAATATCACCCATTTTTAAGTGAAGAAATATTTATGTATATTTGTAGACATTACTATCTGCCTATACTACATTGATTCGATAATAACTTGTTATAATGTCTTTCTTCCTCCTGTCTTTTTCCCAGTCTATGTGGGGTCGGCATAGTATGGACTTCTCTTCCACATCTCTCTATCAGCCGCCATATCTAAATTCACACTCTTCTTACATATGTCATCTTTCACACAATCTATCCACACTTTCCTCGGTCTTCCTATACCCTTATAACCATCCACATTCATTCTCTTTACTTTCTTTGTTATATGTCCTTCATCTCTCCGCATAACATGCCCGTACCACGCTAACCTCTTGCTCCTCAACTTCTCTGTAACTGGCACAACTTTCAGGCTTCCTCTAATATACTCATTCTTCATTTGATCCATCCTCATCACACCACACATCCGTCTTAACATTCGCATCTCAGCCAAATGTAATCTCCTTTCATCCGAACCCTTAGTGGCCCAACACTCAGATCCATACAATACGACAGGTCTAACGACCGTCTTGTAGATCTGTCCCTTGTCATATTATGTATATCATCTATTATAAACAGTCGAATTGGATTACGTACGTAATTAAAGAGACGGAGGATCAGAGCTAAAGCTTAAAGTTTCTTCGCAGTCGGGCCGTGTAAGTGTAGGAGTACATCCGCGTACATCCCGTCTAGCGCGAGTTAGGATAGGACATTCCGTATTAATTAACTAAATAACTCCGGCAAAGTGAGCTCCTGGAGCAGAGTACTAGGGCGCTGGCGACTTGCAAGTTGTCAGTCGCGTGTCAATAAGACAGCGAGCGACACGGCGGCTTCGAGTATGGGGCCGGGGGTGACGGGAGGTGCCACCCCGGTGTGTGGTTTCCTTTTGATGTCATCTTCGCGCAAACTTTGCTACGGATCGGCTTTGAGATAGAGAGTCGGAGAGTGACTAATTTGGCCCAGCATTTGATCTCGGCGACTGCGATGTAGGCGTCCCGCTCGCACCGCCTCCCGGCCCGCCGCCGCCGCCGCCGGGAAGCTCTTTGCAAAATTTCGCTTTGATCGTAAAGTTAAATTATATGGGAATTGAGCATTAAATGGATACATATGCGAGCCGCGCAAGCGAACGCTCGGACCGAACGGCTCACATTGTCAAAAATAAATCCCGGGGGGGCTTTTTGACGATTACGTCGTATTACATAAATAATGAGCGCGGTGTCTCAGTTACGAAGTCGTACGTTTGCGTTTGCGTTTGTGTTCGCGTTTGCGAGAGCGGGGCTCGTATTTAACTCCGCCTAATTTGCCGCGAGTACGCAGCACCTTTGTGAGCCCGTTTTTACTAGTTTACGAAACAGATATTTGCGCCCGCCTTCCCCTTTGATACAGCACTTTGTGGAGCATTTTACACGAGTTTCTTTTGAGGCCATTCAGACGGTGAGTAACGAAAGGCTGTCTTTGATAAACACGTGCGAGGACTCTTCAGTACTTATTAGGGGGTGTTCTCTTTGAAAGTGCTTCTTGTGAAATCTATTTGAAACGTTCAACTCAAAGCGGCGACGATGAAAGCCGCGCTAATTAAACTGTCACTAATACAATTATGTGAAAAAATTAAATCAGTGTCCCGTTTCTGCCTGCGAGGGCGTGGGGGGTTTAAGTGCGAAGAAATTGCTCTGGAAGAAAGAGTATCGTGTCTAAACAGTATATCTAAATATCCGATCGATGTGTTGCTTCGGTGTAAACATACGAGCTCGCAACAAGAACAGCTATTAGTAGGTTATTAATGTTAGGTTACACACTCCTAAGGCTCAAAGTCAAAGACGACTCCGCAAAGTGGCGCCTTTGTGAGTGTCGACGCCGCCGCGGGAAAAGCTCGTATGTACCGACTCACTCCACGCGACAAACTCTTTGTCTTACGACGCCTTTACAATACACCCCCTACAAATAAAGTACAGCCACAATAGCTTCCGAATCCAAATTAATACTCGTGTAGCTTTACTCGCCTTTCATCTACTTTGTTAGAGAATAAAACGTGAGTTAGTTGTCATATTTGGATACGCGAAATATGAAACAATAAAACGAAAACATAATTTGTAGCAAATTGGTCCTACGACGTCCCGGCGTACACAATATTGCGTGCCAGCCAATTGGTTTATATTGATGACTTATTTAAGATCAAAGGACTTATCGCTTTGATGTTTAAAGCAAAAAGAGGAGGACCGCGTCTTTGTGGAGCAGTGTGCTTTGGAGGCGAGTTACGGCGGCCTCTTAACACGACGAAACTTGGGACAAAGGGATGCCGCCCCGAGCACCCAAACAACTGATGAAAAACTAACGAACGGAGCACTTGCATAATCAACTTGTTCATTGCAAAGCAGACATTACAACACAAAATCTAGATATTATATTTCTCTTTATTAATACACTTTTAAGTAAATAAACCTTATTTCTTTATATCTTTAGACGAAAATGTATTCGTACATATCACTCTAAATGAACTAACTATATGAAAATGAAGATCAAAGCTAAAGGAAAAAATACAATATAACACTTAAGAGTCTGAAGAAAATAAAATCAAAGAGGCACCTAATTTATAAATTGCAATTACACCGGCAGTAGGCGGACTTTAAGTGAAGGTAGATAAAAAAAAACACGAAACGGACAGATTACGAACACTAAATTTAATTACAAAGCGAACTCGAATATAACAAATTGAAGAGGATAAACGCGACAAAGTAAAAGAGAAAACACACCCAAAAGGAAACTCGCAGCATTGATATAAACGAAATTTAAATTAAGTACAAAGGGAGAGAAGATGAAAAAAAAAAATCCTTTCATTGAAAGCTCTCATCCCCGGAGTCAGAGGGCCGGGCGGCTACATCAAAGACACCTCCCGACTATATCCTTATCTGTGCGAAACCGAGTTTGGAAATTAGCACGGCGGATCCTTTTTCTCAAAGACGCCGCGTGCGCACCCTTTCAGCAGCTTTCACCTTTCAAATTACTCTTTCCCAAGTTGCTTTTTCCTTCGTATACCCCATAGATGGTATTATGTGACGCGCTAATGTTGTCAACCGACACATTACGGTCAGCATTAAAATATTGCTTCCGCTAACACTTGTAACATCTGATATGAGAGGATAAATCCACGTGGGCGGCTCCAAATTTCCGGAGGGGTAAATTATATGTACGTTACCCGGACATGGCGTGCGAAATTCATTACTATTCACATTTTTTTTATATATTACAAAACATTTGTAAAAAATAGTAGAACTATTTATTTAATGGTTTATGTCCCAATTTTTAGTTTGTCTCAACCTTTCATTTTGTCAGTTCGAATCCGCTACTAAATGGTAGTCGTACTATTTTATAACACAAGGTAAAGTTTATTTGAAAACAGTTCCGTAAATTATTGAGATTTAAAATTACTAGTAATGCTTTTAAAAAATGGTTTATTTTAATAATTCAAAGAAAATGATAAAAGAATATTTTCAATAATAATGAAAATTTCCATTTTTAATTAATCAATATGGGATGTTAAATATACTGCCATAATATTGTTGCGTTAGTTTGATTACATCTTCATAACACCACATTGCACTTGTCTACGAAACCTAGAGGTGGTATTTAAAAGCATCACATTTAATTTATATGCATGCACTAGTATTTTAAATTGGAAAATGTTTTTGCTGCAAACTAATAGTCAGTAAAAATAAACTGCGATGGATTGTTCCGAAAAGAAAAACCAGATACCATGAGTGAACTTAAAAACCATTTATGATTAAATATGATTTGTGATCAAAATAAAAGAGTTCACTGGTTAGATCCAACTCGGTATTAAGACCGCGGAAACAATATCATAATTGACGCATAACATGTGCATATTTAAAATCTAAGAGTCTCAAATGTTAAGACGAGATTCATATAAACTGTACATTTTATACATTTTGTATTTTCTTTAAACATGTTCACTGTGATGAAGTGCGGTGGACTCTATACACATTTATTCATGCATAAATTAAAGTTTATGTATTGTATATCTATCAAGTACTTTACATTAACTGATTTCGATTTCATTTAAAAAAAAATGTAAAGTGGATAACTATAAGATAAGCAATAGGTTTTTTTAATCTGTTTTTACATATTTATATCATAAATCCGCGTTAATAAGTTAAAAAACCGTTTTACACATTATAATTAAAATTGTTAATTACACATAGATGATGACCTTATTAATTATGTAACTTTATTGCTTTTGTAACTAATTAACTCTTTAATCGTCCGTTTTTAAAATCGTGGCAGCGTTCAGTATAAAAATAAAGAATGTTTTGTGTATCCAGAACTTTACGCGCGCGTTGAAGTCTTTTCTTCAAACCTGCAAAATCGCCATTGTTTTACGCATTTGTTAATATTACCATTAATGAAGCCAGATGTATTTAATAAATAAGCAACAATTATAAACAACAATGGAGCTGTAAAAAAAAAACAACTTAATATTACAATTTTAAATAACAATCGATTACAAAGCTCTAGAAATCGGTGATTTCGCCAAGGGTACTTCAGAATCGCCGGCGACAAAATTAAACAATGTCGATGGGCCAAACAAAAAAAAAACAACAAAAGCACCGTAAAGTAACAGAAACAATACATCCCTACACAGAAAATTAACTAGCAAACTAACACGGGAACAATGAGGAACAAGCGAACGAGTCAAAACAATAGGGCATTCTAATAAACATTAGAAGCAAGGACACTAGAGTCCCTCAAGACAATGCGTGCGTACCGACAGGGATGTCGCCACCGTCGCCGAAATAACTTTTATCGTCAAACGAAGTCGAAGAAAAAGTTGTTCAAAGTTCAAACTCTACCTGAACGAACAATTAATGAAATCCCATTACTGCACAATCCATTAAACATTAATATTACAGGAGCACTTTAACTGAAATCTATACACAGACCCCAATTGTACGAGGAGAGTTTCTTTACACTAACTCACAGATAACGATTTCGTTACCATCGCGTAAATTTCCAACGAAATTCATCGGAGTTCCGTCTCCCGTGATGGTTGACGAGCGACTGTCAGATTTTAGAGATCCGCGTGCGCGCGGCGCACGTGGCCCTGAATAGGGGCGGAGCGATGCGGAAACTCGGGGTGCGATTGGTCGTCGCAAGGCTTTGATCAGCCGCCGACAACTAACGACATCGCTCTGCGCCTTAATCTCGGTAGTAACGTCCTTTTAAAACAGGTAATTTTATTACAAAAATGCGGATACTGTTTTTGGTCAGCGCGGCACCCTCCGGCCGGGGTTGATATTTTCCACGTGCACGTCGCGCCGCCACTGAATGCAATCCCGATCGCACAGCCTCGCGGTCAAACGTTAAAAGGCCGTTGGTTTGATTTTTGATTTTCAACTTGTATTACAACCTTTTTGTGAACAGACCCCTGTTATGTAAATGTCAAAATCAGTTGATTTCGGATGGTTTTTAAAAGTGTAAAGTTACCTGTCAATATCGATAAGTAAATGTACTCTAATGAAGTTAAAAATAATAAACGATACGACCGCTTTTGTAATGTTCTTACTGATGTGACTTGGGGTCTCCTTTCACTTGACGAGAATCAATCCCATTTCTTTACTGCACTGGCCAAGTTTGAATGTTACACACGAAAGCTGTTGTTTTTGGAACATTTTAGATTCCTCTCGATTTTTTCTTTCACCTGCGTTTTTGGAGACGTTTAAGGCGAACGATCGCTTTACATATACTAAGCGGTAATACGGATTTAGTTAGATAAAAAAATCTTACTAATTAAAGTAATTTCTTATTTATTATGGATCGCTAATATGTGACAAAAATAAGTACAACGTGGATTAATGTGGTTAAGAATAGAGAATTAATATGTTTACCACCCCACGATCAGAAGGTGAAAGCTTTGAACGTTTAAAAAACCTAGAAACTGAAAACGTTCTCTCATAATTTATTAAGAAAAAACGAAGAGCAACAACGTCTTTTAAGAAAGCTTTTAACCGTAAAAGGACTAGATCCTTCTTTTGGTGACTAGATGTTGTCTATTTTAGACATTGATAATATAATAAAAAAATACCACGAAGATAAATTTTACATTAAGATCTCTCTTGCTATTAAGGCGTAGAAGGATTGGCAGTAATTTAAATTCATTAGAAGTTAAAAGATACGCATAATTTTTTCAAATAAATTGCAACTAATACGAATTTTACAACAAATTTGTATAGTGTGGTTCAAAGTAAAGATAAATTAAAAATAATCTAGTGCACTTAATCTTTTAATTTTCGTCCTAGACATGTATAAACTGTACAGGCTTATTCAAGGAAATGTTAGAAGATTAATTTTTACAACAATATAGGGAAAAAATATTTCACTTTTAAAAATTTATAGCAGCAGTTTTCCATTTTCAATATATTACATTGCTGCAATATTGAGGACTGATATCTATTGCAAGCTAGGAACAAACAGGGAGTATGCATTAAAGGAATCGAAATGAGCGCGAGTTGATATTTGCTAGATACTCATTACGGGCCGCCGTGGGCCGCTGCCTCGGCACGACCGACGTCGACATTAATAAGACGGCGCCGGCTCGTCTCGCGATATTGCGGTCCCCGCACACAACGGTGCACACACCCACACACACAACACACACACACACACACACACCGCCGGCCGCCGCACGTATAATGTCAAAGGGTGAACCCGCCGCCTCACAAAGCGTAAGTGCAACCACTAAAAGCCAATCCTAAGTTTTTATTGATACACATTGTATTGCGACAAAGTCTCGGTCGGGGCGGGCCGCCCCATCCCACGCCGCGCACAAAGACAATATCGCGACGTCAAAGGAGCGCTGCGCCCCGGCCGCCCGCCGCCCGCCGCCCCGCGCCCCGCGCCTACAGGAAATGAAAAATTAAATTGTCAACACATTTAATATCAGCGAAAACGTGCACGGCGTCGCCTTTGAACGCGCCTCCTTTGCGGCGTCTCCGTGGCGAAGGCTTTGCGTATTAAAATTTTCAGTCGTAAAATTGAAATTCTGTTTAAGTTTAATTAGACGTCGCCGGCCGAGTTCGAAGTTGCATTAGATCGGCGGCGCTAATGAGGCCCGCGGCGGGCACACGTCGCGGGCGCGGCGGGCGCGGCGCGCGGCGGACCCGGCGGGCGCGGACGGGCGGCGGGACGGCAGGGACGGCAGGGGCGGGCGGCGCGTTTGATCGGCGCCGCCGCTTTGACAATTATTAAAATTCGCCTCGTACCGGGTCTCATCTTTTTCCGTCGCCTCGATTACGCCACGGGTTTGTCTCATTAGGGCTTTTGTATATCGCGAGCTCCCCTTTGATGTCGGGGTGGTGGCGCGGGGAGGTGGCTGTGCCGGGTGTACGCGGGGCGGCCGCGGTCCACCTGCACTTTTATTGTTCCCGCTCGGCCTCGAATTTGCACGCTTCACTTTGACTCGTCTCTTTGAGATTAGTGCCCGCCCGTCCGCGCTCTTTGCTCTCTGACCATCGAGACGTTAACGCGACCGTCGGGAAATAAAAAGCCTCTGTCGTCTGCCAGAGGACGACTGTGGGGGTTAGACGGTGTGGCACAAACTTTTGGTAAAAATATGAAATTTGCTAGTTTGCACGGCGGACGAGACGAAACAGCGGTTCGATGGTGCGGGATGTTGTTTGACTGGCGCAGCGGGGCGGAGCAGACGCGCGCTCCGAGCACTCGACACCCCTTTATTACTTTTGTGCCCTTTGTGAGCGCCATCATCATCAAGCACGCGACTCGAATTAAAACTTTATACAGCAACGATTTGCCGCTTCATACGTTTTATTGGCGCCCAAAGCGAGCTCGTAACAGTGGCGCGCGATCAAATGATCGTGTGCTGGCGGAAAGTAATTGTTTTTAGTGAATCTCAACATCCGGCTAACCTTTGTGTTTCCTATATTGTTTATTTATAAATATTAATGAAAAGTTAACGTCACGGGGTACTTCGTAATCTTTTGTAACTTAACTACTGCTTAACAGAGGCCTTAGTAGTCGCTCACGTGACTATGTCATAAAGCAGCGAACTTGAAACATCGTAATGGCTTTAGTCGATAGAAAAACTTATAATGATTAAATGTAGGATAAGTTTAGGTGGATAATGGTTGTTCAGTACAATTGTATACAATAAAGAGGTGGAATATATAAAATAAAAAATAACGATGTAAGTCAGAACATAGAACACAATACAAAAAATTTAATACATGTCAGATGAGAAAATTACATGGAAAATTATATAACTTGAACTTTATAGGAATTATGGATTTTATTTCAAGTGCACAAGCTTCTGAACGATCGGCTCAAAGTTTGGAGGTTTAAACAATGATGGCTAGGTAATTAAGTAAGGATATATCAGTGACGTACATACTCTTGAAGCTTTTTCTCCCCGTGTTACCTTGAACCGTAAACTCTGGTTACCCCAATGTATTTTACTAAATACCCTTTAAAAATTATACAATAGTTTTAAGACTCTTTGTTACAGGTAAAACAGACAGTATTGGTTCCTATCTAAATTGCATCCAGCACAAGAATTAATTATGGATCATTTGTCTAGTTTACTTAGTTGTTTTACTAATATTCATTGGATAGATTTTATGGAAACAAATGAAATGGGTCAATGGTTCATCATCGTTACCACTACATGAATGCATGAGGAAGGCGGCCATCACAGAAGAGCGGCGACGTGTTGTGAAGCTTCCAACGAACTCTTGAAGTGACGACCACGACCACTCTGTCAAGAGTGATGCCGACGAAGAAGAAAAAGAAATATGGTCTTTTGAGCATACCACTAAAGCTTTATCTATCTATAAAGGTAAATGTTACTTTCTTTATTACGGGACACTGTAATAACTTGTCAACAAATTTATGACTCTTCCTGACGAACATAATAAAAAAAAATTAAAATAGTAAGTTTACTCGAGGATAAATACGCTTATACATTTGTTGTATGCTTAAATATACACGTAAAGTATATTTTGAAAATTATATTAAAAAAAAATGAAAGATTTTAGACACGGTATAGAATACTACAATAGTTAAACCATTCTGTCATGCAGTCTGATGCTGTGAAATGCATATGCCAGCAAGTCTTCTTTGTCAGCGCAATGGGAAGCCTCATATATTAAAAGAAAGCAACGGGTTGAACAAGTCGGCTTCATTGGATATATGATTTCACAGATCATTCGCTCCAAACGACATCTCAGCTCTGGCCAGGATCCTCACACATGAGGCAATGATTCCACAGAGACGTGAGGACCAGATAACATGAAAGATACAAAACTTTTTCCCATTATAGAAATGTTTTTGTTAATTGGGCTTTACCAAATATCTGTATCCCAATATCTAGATAAAACTTAATTGATCTCTAAGAAATTAACGTCGAAGTTATACCAATTAACGCTAAGGTTTAATCAATAACTTTAAGTGCTAGATCTATTTCTGATCTTAGGATTGAATCACAGAGACGTAGACACCTTTGATACAAGAATAAATAACTGTAATCAATTTAAAGAGGTAGTAAAGGAGGACTTATAACAAAGTAAATTTATTCAGTCCCCCAACGTGCATTTTAAATTGTACGCGTAGAACAATCGTATCATTCATAGTAACTTAAATTACAAGGAAAAACTTAATAATAGCCTTAATTAATATCAGAGCTGAATTTAGAAGAAAAAATAGGAAATCTTATTAGATTAAAATTTCAATGTAATTATACTATGAATTGTGTTGAACAATGGCTGGTCATTACATTAAGAGGCAAGTGAATAATTGAATTCTTATCATTTCTTACCTCTGGGTGTAATGAAACATTAAAAATCTTGTAACCAGACAGCAGTAGACAGCAGCAGACAGCACCGCGGCTGCGACCGCCCCGCAAATAATCCTTAAGTATTATCCTTTAAAACATTTAGTCTTGCATTTCCCTCCCCCGGGGGTTACGAGCCGTAATTCTTCTTTACACACTACGAGAACCATTCATAGCTGAGAATGTAAATTTTTTATGTCGGCGGAAATGAGAGGCAATGAATGGGAGTGAGCGTTTGTGGAGTTGTACGTTGGGAGTGGAGGTATGGTGGTTTTTTTTTTAAGTGCCATTGTGCGACTCCCAAGTTCAGAGTTACTCCAGGCTGCGTTAAGCGCGTCTATTTAGTGCTAAAGAACTAACCGTATACACTTGCAGCTTTTATTAAACATTTAGTTACCTAATTGAGTTCAATGAATAGTAATGTTATTTTGTGTTGTAAAAACCTTAATTAAATTACATACGCTTGTTGTGCTGAAGGGGTGGGGTTGCTATTAAGAAAAATATGCACGTCCGATTCGGTCCCGGGGGTAACCCTTGACCGTGGCCGGCGAGGGCCGGGCTCGGCGCGAGGGGCGCCAGGAGGCAGCTTTGTAGTGCCGGGAAAGGGTCTTTCATCTCGCCGCCCGCCCTTATCGCGCGTCAGGGGTGAAGCGTCGCGAAAAATTCATAAAACGGAGCTATTTTTACGACCCGTGTGATTCACACTTGGGGTCATGGCCCATTGATAATATTTATGTGTGTATTAAACAGGTGAACGGGCATGTAGCCGTTTTAATCATTCAAAGAATATTTATTTTCGTTTCCGTAATTCATCGTCTACAGATTTGAGGAATATCTACTGTCCACTTTTATATGGAGACCAACGAAAACGGTAGGAATACTAAATACACTAATAGTAAATACAATAGACACATCAACATACATATCATATTAATAACTGTTGATCTGAATGTAAGAAACATTTTGATTGGAACAGTCTGCCGGCGTCAATGTTTCCGCCGTCCAGCTAAGACGCGGGAGTCTTCAAAAGAAAAGTGTATAAGCTTCTTCTAGATTAGCACCCAAGACTACATCGCTGCTTACCATCAGGTGGGATCCTAGTACAACATAACATAAAAATATATTTTTTTTCTTCTACACAAATTGCTTACTGAATTAAAGTCAAGAACAAAATACATTTAAAATCTGATTTATAATATAAATAATCATCATCATCAGACGCTCACTGCTGGACATAGGCATCCGCCACTCCATTATCTGCACATCGATCCATCCCGCGTTGCCCGCAGCGAGCGGCTTCTCGCGACTCTCACGAGATCATCGGTCTATCTTGTGGAGAGCCTCCCAACACTACGTCTACCGGTATGGGGCCGCCACTGGAGAACCTTACTGCCCCATCGGCCGTCAGTTCTTCGAGCAATGTGGTCCTGCCCACTGCCACTTAAGTCTAGCAATCTCGTAATTAATAATTTGTAATATATGCATTAGGAGACATAGATAAAGAGATATATACATTGGGTAAGCTCTATAACCACCAGTAGATAACTGATGATGATGATATATATATATACAAATTTCCCATCAACTCGTATAAGTCAGCGGACTACGTAGAGTATAGTTGCATATTTATAAATAATGGAGTGGACAAATTGAACACTACTATTTCCCATCCATATATATTATATTACATTTTAAACATTTATCTACGGTAGGTATCTTTGGCCGGAGACAGTCTAGGTACGTACCACCGCAGCTTCTATTTCTGCCGCCAAACAGTATTGTGTTCTGGTTTGAAGCGTGTTGTAGCTAGTGAAATTATTGGAGCATTTTTTACATTATATAGCCTAGTGTTACAGTACGTTTCCGCCTGCTCCTTGGAAAGCTATGTAATCTAGGTAGTAAAGCATTCAGTCCAAAAGAAGCCTATTCACTCTTCTCTCGAAGACTTCTACGTCATAGCTGAACGGAAACACTGATGCCGGCAGACTGTTTCAGGGACAGTGTATATATCATTCTAACGGGCCCCACATTGTTATCAGTAGAGGTATTGCGACCCCACCCTCAATAAATCATCTCGCTCGCCTTGTCGAATTAAAAAAGAAGTGATGTTAAAACAAATATGAGGAGCTACGGCGAGGCAGCCCTGTTCGCCGCTGCATCGGCTTTGATGTTAAGCGTCGTGCAGACACGAGGCATTTTTCTTTTTGCCAAAAACTCCCATACAAGTTGAGTATTCACGTGATTTTGCATTTACATGGATGCGCTACCGGCTGCTGCTGCTGCTGTGGGGCACGACGAATTAACTTAAAAGCAAATCAGTACATGAAACTTTAGCGAATATGCTGTTAACTTGCTTTGTGACTGACGACGACCTCGCATTTTTTTATTAACACAATTGTTTGTGTGCCTTTATATTTAGCTGAAACCTTTAACTAACGATAAGCGAACGCTTTGAACTCAATTTCACATATTTCATTGGTGGCAGGTCTCTTTACTATCTAATACATAATGTATGCATAGTATCTCTATATTGATGAAGACCATTTAGGTAGGTACCACCTTAACAATTATCTTTGCTGTTAAACAGTAATTCTAAGCTACTGTATCATGGTTTAAAAGGCGTTGTGGCTAGTGAAATTACTGAGGAAATCAGACATACCTTCTTTAACCTGATGGTAAATGACACGCCTGCCCATAACAATGCAGCGGTAGAATAATATACATTATAAATATAAATACTTATATTGAAACATAAGTGTTAAGTTTCGTTACCCTAGTAATTTAACAAGCTGTGACTCCTTCTAAAGCGGAATATAGTAATATTTGCACATAACTGCTTATCGGCGGAAATTGGGAGTTGCGGTGGTACCTAACTGGACGGTTCCGGCTAATTTGATCTGCCAGCACTGATTAATTTAACATCAAGTAGGATTATGGAAGCTCGTTTTTGATATAAAATAATGTTGTATTCCTGCTATTACTATTTAAATTATTAAACTTATTTAATAATTTTATTTAAAAATTTTATCCCTTAAAACTATATATCCATACATTTCGTGTCCATTTATTATCATAAATACAATTAGTATGCCATATGTACATGTAGAGTTACTCGTTACTCTAATATTGTAAACTCGGATCATCATCATCAGCCGATAAACATCCACTACTGGACAAAGGTCTCCCCCAAAGATCTCAACATCGATCGGTCCACAGTCAGCATGGCTCACGGTATCGCTGGCCACTAGGAGCCGTCGTTTGTAAGTTAATATGGGGGTATTTAGGCTATTTCCCACCACGCTGACCGAATGCGGGTTGGCGGGAGCCAGAGCCTCGTTTGTTGATTAGCAAGGTGCATCACGAGCAGGTGAGGTTGGTTAGGGTCTGTGAGTTGTTGTGCGGACCCCTTACCCTTCTTAATCTGGGTTTATAGTCCTTAACGCTAGTAAAAAAAAACACATAAAACATGCAAAACCCATGCTCGTTAATGTATAAATAAATAGCAATAGTAGGCGATGTTTTCACTCAATAAATTTCACAATTGGCAGACATTTTAATGAACGAATTTTCACCCCCGACAAACAAGTACCCTCGCCTGGTTATACAGTAGCATTAATAGCATATAAAAAATTAATGGTTTTGGATTTAATGTTATTTTTATTTTGTATGGCACAACATTTACTGCCCTTATAATGTTATCACTTGTGGGACTTGGGGCCTTCTCACGGAGGAGAAGGAGGGGAGAGTAGAGTCAACCCCATTTATGCACAACGTTGATGAAGTTTAGGTTGGTGAATTAATGTTACATGATACTAATAATTCTCTTTATTATTAAATTATTATTAAACATTCATCCGTTGTAAGTATACATATGACGACGAACAAGACATACACCTGATGGTGTGATCCTTCAGGTAATACCATATTGATGTTAGTTAGGATGACACACAGCACCACGATGTGCTCGTCGTCTTAATATGTTGTCTCGTTAACTTAGTCCTTTCACTATAATACCCGTCAAACCGGAACACAGTAACGTTTGCATAGTACTGTTTGTCGGCGGAAATAGAAGCTGCGGTTGTCCTAGACAGCCCCCGGCAACAGAGTCCTACCCCATCAGTAGTTTTCACATTCAGAAGTGTACGATGAACTGAATTATATGAGATGCTAAAAACTCATATTCTGTTGTATATATTTTTTCTTAATACTACGAACCTAAGAGACGAGCGGGATATTCACCTGATGGTAAGTGATACATACATGCCGGCGGGGTCGCGGATGGTGCGAAAGCGTTGCCGTGATCCTACCATCAGGCAATGAGTTGGAACATCGTGGAGGTTTTAGTCGGTGCAAGTCTGACATAACCCATCCTTGTCCCTGCGAGGACGGGTATGCGCAGGCATTTCCTCCACGTTAAACAAAAATAAAAAAACCGCTCAGTCTATATGTGAGCATACACTCACACCCACAAAACTGATTTTCAGCGCAGCCATTTGATTGTGCCATACATATTACCCTAACTTAGTACAGTGTTGAATGCAACAGATACCACCAAAAGGAAAATAAAGAAATACAAAGGACAGATACCTATTTTTTTTAAACGTATATAATAAACGACACATGAAAACAAACGTAAAGCACACAACAAACGCTAGCGGAAGGTGCTGGAACTTACCCTGAGGATAGTTAGCTTAGAGATTGTTTTTGCTCTGTTATAACCCATGATCTATATCTGGCCTTAAAGCTATTAAGTCTCTAAAATGAGGAGTGAGATTGTTCCAACACTTCGTAGCGTTATATTTAAAGCTGCCGCGGAAGGCAGCCGAGCAATGTGAAAGTACTACGAGCATATTAACAGCAGCTCTTCTGTTATACGAAGTATTCTGGTCATGCATCCACTTAAGCTTTTAGTATAAGTATCTAAGGTTTTTATTTTTAATCATTCCAAATACCAACGTTTGCCCATTTCGAGCACATTAACACTGTTAAGGGCGTTACATGAGAGCGCGGTGGATCGGAGTAACAAAAACGAGAGCACGGATTCTGCACCCGTTGTATTAGTCTCTTTGAATGTGACAATAAACAAGGACCAATGACTCCGTCCGCGTAGTTTAATTTAGATAAAACAAGAGTGTTACATAACTTACTGCGTAGACTGGTATTGATATATTGCCTGATGCCCTAAAATAATTTAAGCCTAGAGAAACAATAATGACCAGGTTCTGGATGTGAGTGTGAAATGTTAATTTTGTGTCAAAAGTCACGCCCAGGTTTTTTCATTCATACATTCTCTCTATTCTTACATCCTTTATTTCTATCTCTGGATCACAACCATTTAAATAATGTACTTGTTTTTTAGGACCTAAAACAATAAATTTTGATTTTTGTGGATTCAACGTAAGTGGATTTTTGTCACACCATATAGCTACCCGTTCTAAGTCAGCATTTAGTTTATTACAACTTCCCTAACATTATTTACTTTGAAATTTATGTACACTTGTGTATCATCGTCATAAATATGCTACTTCCTGAACTAAAAATACTTGTATATATCCGTGCTGTACAATATAAATAAAATAGACCCCAAAATTGAGCTATGGGGTACACCCTTTTCTACTTTCTTGCATTCTGAGCTTACTCTGCCATCGTTGTTTCCCATTACAACTACTTGTTTTCTATTGCTTAGGTAAGACACGCTAAACCCGTAATAATTCATTTTAGACAATAATAAAGGAATATTAATAAAGTAGAAAGCCCGAGAAAAATCCAGAAATACTAAAATTGTTTCCTCACCAAGGTCTTGTGCAGTCAAAATATCATCTAAAACATTCATTAGAGCGGTTTTAATGCTCCGGCCTTGTCTAAATCCCGATTATAAATCAAGCATTACGTCGTTAGATTCTAGGAAATCTGTTAACTAAGTGCAATTTTTTCCAAAACTTTAGACAAGCTTCGATAAAATACTTATGGGTCTATGATCTTTTAGTTCAGGCGAATTATTTTTCTTAGCTAATGACTTCACAAGTGCTGTTTGCCACAATTCAGGAAAATCAGCCGTATTGATAGAGGTATTTACAATTTTTGTAATAGTATGTATCGCTCCGGGTAAAATCAAACATGTCAAGGGAAATATCACCAACGCCAACAGCATTAGATTTAAATGATGTTAAAACTTTGGCCACCGCATCCTCACCCACAGGCTTTAAATTAAAAAGTTGTGTCCAATTCGTAACAATCAAATCAAATCAGAAATCGATACATTAGTTAGCCCGGGAATGAGAAAATGGTTATTTATGTTATCTGGGTTATTAACCCTTTTAGTACCGGCGAAAAGAACGTGCCTAAGCGAAGAATACCGGGCCGAATCGGCGAATTTGCAGAGGTTTTCGAAAATGCTCGTAAAAACGAAAGTAGATGTGATATTGGTGGGAAATAAAGGGAGCATAAATCGATACGAATTGTGTTTCATTATTTGTTGAAAATCATAAGAATAACATGAACATAAGACATACGAAAAATCGTACAAAAGTGATTTCTCTTTATGCAAATGGTAATTGCACATAAAAAAAAATCATCATTTGGTCATAGCTATATATACATCTTTTAGTATAATGTATAGACATTGCATTTTGCAATCATTCTTCTTCGCCAGACTCACTGTCGCTATATATTCTGCGATGACGCCGACGGCTTGACGCAAATAATTGCTCATCCTCATCACTGTCACCATGTTCTTCAGTTACATCCAACTCGTCAATAATTCGCACTAATTCTGCGTCATCCATGTTCGTAACAGAGTATAATTTTTTCAAAAAGGTATCAACAAAACTGACAAAATTCTTCTACTGCTAATTGTGTCTGTGAAAACTTTGACGGTTTTTGAATACTGACTGCACGTTAGAAGGATCAAGAAAGACTGAAAAAGATTTTAGGCTTACCGAGTCGATGCACGCATGCCACCTGAATACTCCGATAACTATCATAAACATCATAAAGATTGCGATTAAGGTCCAGAGAAACTATCCTTGGTCCCATTTCTACCTTGTCGCTCTAACATATACAGACCCGCGGCATTAATCAGCATAATATATAACAAAAAGTTAAATCTAATAACCATTTGTTACATTTTATAAAGTTATTTTGAAACACAGACCTCTTGTGATGAGTACAATAAGGCCCTTACAAAGGCGCAACGATATATCGTCGTTGGTATTTTTGGCAAGTGCACCCAACGACCATATATCGTCGTTGGGTGCTGAAAGGGTTATAGTTACCAGATCAATTATTGTTATTAGTTTTAATTGAAACATGTTTCTTAACATGCATCCATAATACTTTTTGATTATTGAGATTATTATTAATGTATCTGGTAAAGTAGGCTATTTTCTCCTGAACAATAGCTGCAGAGACTGCCTTTTTTACATCGCCATAGAAGCAGAAGTAACTGTCCTTTTTGGTTGCTCTTGCCTTTAAAGGAGCTCTGTCTCGACACCTCATCATTAATTTTATGTTATATGTTATCCACGGTACATATTAAAATGTAAATGTTCCCTTGTACGTATTGTCCTTATTGCAGCATGTTTATTAAGTAACTTAATAACGTTGTAATTAAAAACCGCAAGCAATGAGTTCACATCAACAGAAAAGTTAACAGATTTTCATATGATATTATAATATATACAATGCAAACTACATCAATAATGAAATATTTGAAGGCGATTTATAAATAATTGCCTTCATTATGTTTCACTTGAAAATACTTAGTTTTCAGATCACTTAATAATGAGTGTAAAGATTTAAAATCCATATCGTATACTCGAACCGATTTGATAGATAAACGAGCGAGTAGCAATATCGGCGTAGCGATAAAAATTACTGTAGACAACATACTACTTGTTAAACATAGGCCTGGCGGCCGCGCTGGGCGATGGGAATATTCTTATAGTGCACAATATTAATGACATCGTTTGTATAGAAAGCAAAATTCAATTAAAAAGCAATATTTTATTTGACTACAGCACTATGATTTAACATTGTACCGATATTGATGGGTAGGTCTCTGTTGCCCGAGACCGTCTAGGTATTGCCGCAGCTCGCAGTTTCTGTAGTCAAACAGTAGTGTAGTGTAGTAATATTACTGCGTTCCGATTTGGAATATGTTGTAGCTAGTGTAATTACTCAGGTAATGAGATTTAGGACTCAATATGTATCTGTGTATATCATCCTCACTGGCTGACCGCCACATTATTACGAACTGCGTATATACCATCACCATTAGATGAAAATTTCGGTTATCTCGACGTATAAAACATATTATATATATAAGTGTATAGATGTAAAATTACAAACATACCGTTTAGATATATAATATAGACATACAACATACTATATAGAAGGCGAGAAAGTTGCGAATGCATTGGCCAACATCACCAGTCAGCCAGAGTTCACAACTGGAAATAGGCTTCTCCCAAGGATCTTCACTTAGTTCGATCTTCGGCTGTGCCTTATAATGTAAATATAAACTAAACTGTTTATTATTTGTATATTATTTTAAAAAGTATACTATATATTATAATATTACTTTACTATAAACTTCTTTTACAAAAATGTTAAGATTATTTTAGAGTTCGTACTGAGCTTTAACAAATAAGACCTATTTTTGTGGAGGGTAAACTTTAAAAAGATATTCTGCTTCGAGGGGGACAGGGTTATGTGGAATTTGTACCCACATAAACCCCCTCGGTAGGGATGACTCAAGTACATTACGGCAGCTTACGGTATACACGAGACAATCTCGTACTTGTCGTTCATTGTGGGTTCGCTCGGTGGGCAAGGAGTTCAGATTTATTTGTAATAATATTTGACAATGACAGGAATAACATATATCTTTTTTTGATACAAAATATTTATATGAAGCTTATTATAATTTAGTGCCGTAGTAGGTGTTACGAATAATACGGAATTGCAGCACGGCAATGGAATAGGCGGGCGGCGCGACGTTAAGCAAATCCTGCCGGCGGGGCGGGAATGGAGTAAGGAAAATATTTCCCCGCCATTGTATCCTTTGTTTATTCTTTCTCTTACAATAACATTTTTATCCGTATCGGATTTTATTGGCCGGATCCTTTCCTGTTTAAGTAGCTCGACCGACCTTAAACCATGTTTCTATCATCATAACAAAACATTGACATGAAATTATTAAAGATGTCTATATTGGGTTTTTTTTTATTATATATATTAGTGCATGACTAGGATCACAGATTCGTTTTACTGGTAGCAAGTCATTGCAATTTGAAGGGCACTGTAGCTAATGATATTGCTGGGATAACAGGACACTGAGATAACATCCTATCTCTCCAGGCCATCCCAATTAAAGCCACGTTGTTATGGGCAGACGTATCACTTACCATCAGGTGAACGTTTCGCTTGTTTCGTCTAAATATAAAAAAATGATGGTAAGCGATGATTTAGTATTGATGGTAAAGCGCAATAATATGGAAGTAGCCTATTCACTTCTCGTGTAATCCGCAGAAGAGTGAGATATATATATATATATTTATATATATAGATATATACTTTTTCCTTGAATTACTTAAAAAAGACTTCATTGTTGTGGATTTTATAATAGAAATCTTTACCCTTATAAAGAAGTAATATCTTATAACTAATTATCACAAATTTACATTTTATTCAATTATAAATATGACGATAATTTCGTTATTATATTTAACTGTCATATTTATCGTTACAGTTTAGTATATCTAAATTTCAGTTCATAGAAATCAGTTTTTTACTACCTAAATTTATAATACTAGGTAGCAGCCAACTCATCCAAATGTAGATTTTTTACGACCAACATAAAATAAATTTACTTCATAATGAACGATTTATATTAATCATTACTAAAATAAATTTATTTTCGCCAAAACATACTTGAAAGATAATATAATAAGAGCTAATATCATAATATATGATTATTGACCATGATTCAGTCATATAATGCGTGTATCGTTTTAGTGACTTTCATGACATCAGCTGAATAACTTCCTGTTTGGAGAAACCATTTTCAATAATTTTTTTTTTTACGAACCGAATATTATTATTACTGATTTTTTATTATACTAATATGATATTTTATTTTCTTTTTCTTATAGGCGCAAAATTCTAAATGCTTTAAATTAAAGAAGTAACACCATGTGGGCCGCAGTTTAAGTATGATGACTGATCTAGATGGTCTCCGGTAAGAGACCTTTGTTATCAGGTGGGGGAGGGGCTTCTTAAAGATACCACCGGCGCCTCATGATAATGATGACGCTATCAAATTTAAAAATATGGTGGGGGGTATTGCGGCAATATATTTAGGTAGACGGCGACGACGCTGATGTCTGCCGCGCATTGAATCCTGAGTGCGATAAATTCGGTTTGAGGAGACGATGCGGCGATGCGCCTACAATCTACATAATGCATCGGCCGACTCTGGGTTGCGTCTCGCGAATTGCATTGTCGTGTTACATTTCGCTATTCCCTCCGATTTAAAAGGATGGGATCCGGAATAGGCAGGGGAAATTGCCGTTGGCGCTAAAGGTAATCCAATAAGTACTCTTATTTTATAAGAAAACCACAATTTACATCGGAGAAATACAGGGTTTTGTTTATAATAAAAATACGATAGAAACTCCATGTAGACATAAATATAGCGCAATTGAGTATAATAACAAATATTTCTTTAGTAAACAGTTTTTTATCTGTCAAAGCGACGAGAATAGCGAAATGTTCCTCAGATGATATATCATACTTTTCCCATAACAACGTGGCAATAGTTCAAATGATATCACCACATTGTACCCGTCATCTTGAGACATAAGACTGTCTGTTTACGTCAATAATTTCACTAGTTACGTCTTTTAAACCGGAACACAGTAATATTTGCATACATCTATTCGCAGGCAGTAACAACAGCTGCAGTAATATCTACTTAGACGATCGCTGGAAATAGAGAACTATCACCAACACAAAGCGTAAATTTTTCAAAATTATTAACCTGTACTGTACGCAGTTAATTTTAATAATTGAGAATTAAAGAAACTTAAATCATAGTTCAAGAATATTGCGGCTTAATCGCTAGCTACTAAATAGCTAATCATCATCATCATCAGTCGAGAGACGTTCACTGCTGGACATAGGCAATAATAAATGTTACCATTAAAAAGATTCGTGTATATTAACGTCCATGATTTAAATAAAACTGGTTCACTATTTTCAGTTCAATAGAAAAAAAAAACAGTTAATATTTTAAATAATTCATCATGGACATGACGGAGGTTAAACCACTTGATCACAAACTTTTCACAGATTAAAAAATAAATAAAAACCGTATTCGCGCCACTTTTCTGGCGCGAATCCAAATATCGATTTACCTAAACTGTACCCGATATTGTAAGCGTGGAGTTTACGAAGCACGCTTTTATTTTAAATCAAATGCAATAATCATATCATTATGTACAGTGAATGATAATAACGGGGAGATTACTGGTGGTGGGTCTCTGTTGTCGGAGACATGTAGGTAGGTACTACCGCGCAGCCATGTAGTCGCGGGCTATTAAGAATAGGGTGAAGGTATTCCTTGCCTGTCGTACAAGGCGACTAAAAGGCTCTTTGGGTTCGTGAGCCTTGAGGGCGAGGCCCCTCAAAATTCAATAAGGACGCTTTAGGAGGACGGCAAATGCATGGTCTTGTATTTGCCGTAGTGCAGCGTGGGTTCTAAGGAGGGCTTTGTCCTCCGTAGGATGCAGGGGGCAGCGGTGCGTTCCGCAGGTGATACCGGAGCCCCTCCTAGTGCACTGACGGAGATCACCTAGGGGGTTTTAATGGGTAGAAGCCCCACATAACCTTGTCTTCCCCTGAGGAGCAAAGTAGCTTTTAAGATTACCCCCACGAAAAAAAAAGTAGGTACTACCGCGGTGCCTATACCGTCCGACAAACAGTAGTCTAGATTCATGATAAAGTAAACGCTGTAAGCCAAAGCGACTCTTACAGCTTGTCTGATACTGGGCTCGTGGACCCGGATCCACGGCCTGTTATACAAACAGTAGTGTGCAAACATAACTTTGTTCCAGATAGAAGGGCGCTGTAGGCAGTGGAATTACTGGGGTAGCGAGACTCGATATCTCATGTCTCAAACGACGAGCGCAATGTGGTGCAGTGTATATCATTTTAACTAGCGCTACTTTGTAATGAGCAGGCGTAACACTTCCCATGAAGTTGAACGCTTCGCTAGTCTTGTTGGTTAATTAAATAAAAAAAATATGTTTAAAGCGACAAGCCTAGTGTTGTATTGTAAATCATCATCATCGTCGTCAGCCGATGGACCTCCACTTTTTTTATGGTATATATTCAATCAGTATTTAATATACGATAATTTATCAGCACATTCTTGTAAAGATTTTTATTTTATGTAGTGGGAATTCTATATAGCTACAATAAACGATTTATATATATATATATATATAGTATTAGTATTACTTTAAATCAACATCATCATCATCATTTTAACTTCTAATATATTGCTACAGTTTTATTTTATTTTTTATTATGAAGGATTCTTATTATTGAAATACCTAAAATTATTAAGTTTTATTCTGTTAAATATTAACCATTCATAAAAAAAATTATCACACATCTGTGATCATGGAGGCTGTGCGTTAGTAAAGGATTTATAAATGTAAAAGGATCAGTTTTTATTCCCGGCGCCTATTTACCTTACGTCGGAATGACACAAACTAGTACACTTTTAATTTTCGCAACGAGTTCGCACTTTTTTCGCTTTTTTCCACATTTAGTCGGCCGTGATCAGCGCGCGAATGTAAGTGCTCTCCGCGAATTCAAAGGTAACACAATATGCAGGTAATTTGCTGATGCCGGGAGTCATATAGAGCGGAAGCCGACACCGGCTCACACCGTCTCACTTCATAGCGGAGCGAGTCAAAAGGCTCACTTAGCCTTAGCGAAACTCAATAACTTTCACTTTAAATAATAAATTTTCCTTTGAAACACGCCGAACACAACAGCGTCAGGGTTGCCATCAATTTCTTTACTAAAATGGAATACTCTAACAATGCCAACCCTTTTTTTTGTTTCTGGGGAAAACTCTTCGATAAGATACTCTGCCTTCTGGGAGGAAGAATTATGTGGATATTTTTACCCACTAAAACCCCCTCGGTGGCCACCTTCGGCGTTTGAAGAGTTCGCGGTATCTCCGTTCGGAACACAACCGCAGCCTCTATAATGCTTTTTTTTTGTTTAACCTAGGGGAAATGCCTGCGTATACCCGTCCTCGCAGGGGCAAGGACAGGTTATGTCGGATTTACACCTACTAAAACCCTCACCATGTTCTGTCTCGTCGCTTTACGGCATCGATTACGGGAACGCTCTCACTCATATCCGCGACCCCGCCAGCCCCACCTCGGGAGGGAGGGAAGAACCCTCCTCCCTTCCACCTCTGTAGGGGCACACCGGAACACACAGCACGCCCCTCCTCGGCCTCTTTCGGTCACGCGGGCAATAGATTCCCCAGAATCTGTCACCCAGATGCCATGGGAGCCAGGAGAGAAAACTCTCCCGACTCTCTGTGGCAGATCCGATATTAGGCCCGCCGCCATCTGTTATACGACCGTGGAGGATAGGGAGAGCAGCGCATCGCAATACTCCTCTCCCTCCGCAACTCTACCTCGACTGCAAAGGACAGCATAAATCCGCCCATGCAGCCTACCGGCACGCATCAGAGGTGAGCTTACAGTGGAGCTCCGGAGCTTTAACCTGGAGCGGCGCCACTCGGACAGGCTGGGTAGGTTTCACTTCGCTTCACCGTGTTGGACCACGCCACAGCTACTGAGCCCGCCCCCCCGCCACAACGACACGGCCGGAACTTGTTGGAGGGGCCTCTATAATGCTAACCTAACCTAACCCAACCAATTAACAGCCTTTTACGCAATACAGAAATTTATTACACATAACACATACACCAATAATTAATTATTTTTTATAATTAAAATTATTTGATAGTAAGTCGTTGTTACCGGAGATTGTCATGGCACGTTACTGAAGTGCTTATTTTCACATTATATTGGCAACCGGAAAATCCCATTGCTAAGCATACGTCTCTCTCATAGATCTTCAGGCTGATCGTTCATGCACTGTCCGCATCCAGCACCTTCTCGCGACCTCGACCAGATCGCAGGTCATTTTGTAGCAGGCTTGACAATGCAACGACAACGCCACCGGTACTCCTTACCGGTTCATAGACTCTCAGTACTGCAAGCGATGTATCCTACCCACTGCTTGTTTTTGATAATCATCACTGTTACCATTTGAATGACGCTGGTAACTATGGAAATTACTGAAGTAACAAAACTTAACAACCATCTCATTCGTACTTTACTGCGCTACCTCATTTGTGCTGTGTGTTTATAGACTTGCTTTTCACCATTATGAACATGCGTATTTCTTACCACCAAGGCTCTATCTAGGCGGTATCTAGGACCGCCTTATAAGTAATAATATTTTCCAGAGGTTTTTTTTTCATTTTCTACCTAGATTGAACGAAACAAATAGTTTATTGTGTATACAGGTGGTGTGTGGTAGGTCTTTGCTGCCGGAGGCTCTCCAGATAGATACCACCGCAACTTCTATTTCTGACGCCAGTGTGTGCACACATTACTGTGTTCCGGTTTGAGGGGCGTTGTAGCTAGTGAAATTACTAAGGTAACAAGACAACATCTTACGTCTCAAGACGACAAGCACAATGTGGTGCAGTGTACGTCATTATAACTAGCGCCACGTTGTTATGAGCAGGCGTATCACTTATCATCACGTGAACGGTTCCGTGGTTACTTTGCTTCGTAGAATAAAAATGAAATATAATTAATACTGTGTATTTGTATAATGAAAGGGTAATATCGTTCTAAAGGCAGCCCTACCCGTGAGAAAATTGGCACGATCGAAGCAGGCGGCGGAATTCGCGCAATATAAGGAACTGATTGAGAAGAAATGGCGAAAGTACCATTGAGCTTTTATTAATTTTGTCTATTGGAGAATATTAGGCGGAGAGCAAAGTTGTGAGCTCATAAATGATTTATAAAGAAAATACAAGCAGAGCAGCGACAGCAGCGGGCACTGAGTAACTTACTTCCGATTTATCAAGCCTTTCAAGCTTTTAAAGTTAGTTCTGTCTTTTTTTTGTAATTTGTTATGATGTTGTGTATACAAACTTTTACATTCTGTCAACATCAACTTCACTCCTCGACAAAAACGAATCGTTATAATGTGTATTGTAATATTAGAAAAATACATGACAGGGGTGTAAGAAATCCCGCACTACAACTCTCGGCACCCCGCCTAACCTCACCTTCTCGTGGTGCACCCTGCTAATTAACAAACGAGGCTCTGGCTCCCGCCAACTCGCAATAGACCAGCGTGGTGGGAAATGTCTCAAATCCCCCCACATGAACCCCTACATACGACAGTCCCTAGTACCTGGCGGTACTGGAGGCCATGCTGACTGTATGTGGAGATCTTTGGGAGAGGCCTATGACCAGCAGTGGACGTCTATCGGCTCATGATGATGGTGACACGACAACTCGCGGATCTACCATTTCATAATCATTGTTACGTAAAATTATTATATGTTCTTTTTCATTTGAGAAGAGCAAAACGTTCATCTGATAGTAAGTGATATGCCTGTTCATATTAACGTGGCGCTTGTTAGACTCCAGATTATGCTCGTCGCCTTGAGACTTTAGATGTTAAGTCTCGTTACCCTAGTAATTTCACTAGATCCAACATCCTATAAAGTGGAACACAATGCCCTACCCTTCTACTGTAAGAGCAACAGAGAGGTTATGCCGGACTCTTATCGACTAAAACCCCACGGTGTACGTCTCGACGCTTTTAGCCACTTTTACCAAAACCACGGGAACGCTTTCCCACACGAACCACGGTCCCGACCGCGAGATGCCTTAATGAGGCCGTGTCTCAGGGTGGAACTGGAACTTTCCACTTCATTTATCAGTAAAACGCGGAAGTACCGCGCGCTCCATCTCGAGGCCTAACGTACTTGGTAACGATTTCCCCCGAATCCGCCACCATAGCCTCAGTTATGGGGGTTGGAGAGCGAGGATCATCCTCCTACGACGCCCAGATACGCCCGCCTACGGATTGTGAGATGGGTGTTTTTCTCTCGCTCTCTCTCTGCAATCTCCTTCTGCAACATTACTTTTTCGCAGAAGGCCACGCCAGCGTCCCACGACGTCTCACTACTGATCATAGCTTTAATAAAACCAAGCAGCGTGAGGTCATCCCCTACTACAGCGACGAGGTCTTGGCGCTGAGCATCCCATGCTGAACAAAGCTTCAGGGTGTGTTGCGCATTATCTTCGTCGCATACACAATGATGACACTCAGTTGTCAGTTCTTTTCCAGCTATGCGGCACAGGTACTTACCAAATCCACTCATCCACGAGGAGACGTACAGCGTCGACAGTCCTGCTACCTGCTCTAGGGTTGGTTAATCGCTCTTTCCACTTTATAAGCATCGACTGTCAGAATACGATCTTCCGCAGCTTCCATTCATTTGACGGAATCTGTTTTCCTCGGTGCCGTAGCTCGGATCTCCATAGATATATAGATGAAAGAGACTCTGCCTCCAAATCCCAAGGAGGAGATCCCGCCAGGACACATGCCGCCTTGTAAAAGATATTACGGTATCCCCAGATAACACTAATAGCCATGGCTCTTTGCGGACGTCTCAAACAGACTATGGTCCAAGCTCTTAAAGTCTCTGTTCAGATTGGTGCTCCATAAAGAGCCATGGGCTACGGCGATACCTACCTAGACGGTCTCCGATAATAGTAATCTAGTTTATGTTATAGTAATAACATATTGCAACTTTAGGCCCTGTTCATTTAGTATGCTAAAACCTTTAATTTTGTTTAGCTACACAGTTATTAATATGGCCGTTTAATAATTACGAGAATTAATAAGAAATGTTTAAAACTGGAATAATGGTTCGGAGTTATTCTCTGTGTAGTTTTTGCCTTCGAGACGTCACTCCTTTAATAAATAAGGTGAGTTGCTTTAACACACAAAAAGCATAATAAATGAGTATCCTTTTAGAATTAATAATTCTATTATACATTAATTCATTTTTATCCACAAAGGACGCAAAAAGTTAAGAGCACACAGTACTTCTCGTGATCATTTTAAAATTTCAAAAAGTTTTGTATCGATAAATTATGCCTATGGAGGGTTGGGAAGGGTGTTTATATATCATAACATAATATTTCACTATATAACTCTGTGATACTTATTTTATAAACGTTTGTTCTAATTGTTATGTGAACGACTTGAAACAGGATATACTTCTAATACGTAAGTTTTACTTCGTTTGATAACATTTACGCCTTAGATTTGAATTTAAGGCTTGCTAGGAAAAATACAATAAGTATAATTAAAACTTTACCTAGGTATATGTATCTTTTGTTCATATATTGATATCATTATTGTGTACATCTTAAACAGTAAGGTGCGATAAAGTGACTTTATGCTAATGGATATTCCATAGAGTCCGTAAGATGACGGACGGTGGGAAATGTTGCGTTGCTGTAAAGGATCGACAGGATAGTTTCCATGCGCAGTAAAAGCATCACAAATGAAGCTGTTAAAGGCCAGACGGTAGATAAGTTTACGCGATACAAACTCGATAGTCCGAAGTACTAACTATGACAAACCAAATTAAACAACGGGCATCGGGCCAGCCGATCGGAGCCGGCTCGGGGCGGACGTCGCCGGCCCAAGTTCCGGGACGCTGTTAAACAAGCGCGGTGAATGGAGTTGAGCGGTTAATTCCCGTCGCAGGGCACCACGGTTTGCTTGTAATTGGTTTAATGCACGGCACTCGGCCGTCCGCGATGGAATTAACTGAAATTGCATTGTCAGCGGGAAATGCGGGTGAATCGCCCCGGCTGCAATCACTACGCGACTCCGTCCCGCGCTAGCATCTAAACCGGGGATATTTAATACTAACATATATAGTGTAATATAATTGTGTATTACATGGCAATATTATTGGTGTCTCTCTGTTGCTGGGGAGACAGTCTAGGTAGGTACTTACTGTATCCCAGATTGAAGAGAGTTAAAGCTAGTAAAATTACATCCCATATCTCAAGGCGACAAGCATATGGTGGTATAGTATATACCATTCGCGTGTATAGCGCCACGTTGTTATGTGCAAGCATATTACTTACCATCAGCTGAACGTCTAGCTGGTTTCATCGGTTAGTTGACCTAAAAAAATATACCACCAAAACTCGCTGTATCGAAATTAAACTATCATCTGCGATTTTACTCTAACCTTTGGTCGAATAATTGATATATATAACACTAATATTATGTACATGTAGGGGGTAGTTAATAGATTATTAACCAACCAAAGCACTAACAATATTGGTAACTGTGAACAAGCAACATTTTGCTCCTTCTACCGAGAGCACCTACCTTCAGAAAAAAAGAGTCAAAGCTAATCCACGACTCTGGCTAATTACTGGTTTCTTCACATAGTTTTCCTTCATTAGAAGCTTAAGCTAAGTGACAAACTAAATCGCTTTTTATAGCTACCTAGTCCGGGCATAAGTTCTGTTACAAATGAAAATGCTTTTTTTTTAATAGAAGCAATGTAGTATTGATTAAAAATTGTACCTACATATTTATTAGCTACAGCAAAAAATAAAAAAAACCTATTCGAATTGGCCACTTTCGGTTTTTATACAAGCCTTTAATCTGTTTCGCCACGTATCACGATTCTATGGATTTACGGACTGTTTCCAAGGGATATTTCCACCCTCGCCACAGCTTGCTCCAAAGATTTTTTAAGAGACTTAATGTCGCCGTGTCGTTTATAGCAGCAGCAGGTCATGTCCTCTAAAACTGACCATAATTTGAAGTCTAAACGGTTGAGGTCTGGCCTAGATGAGGGCCAGTCTTCAATTCTCATAAAATCCGGAACGTTGGTTTCAAGCCAGCCTTGGGTAGTTCGTGCCTTGTGACCAGATGCAGAGTCCTGCTGGAAAGTCCACGGTATATTTTTAAAAAGTATATTGCTGAGAGGTTTCACAACATGATCTAAGACTGTATCTTGATACACTTTGGCTAAAGTTTTCACTGCTTTTTTCACAAAAATGTAGTTTTATGGATCCTTGTTAAGACACACCCCACCAAAACATCTGACGCAGGATGATTATGATGACCACGTTGTAACTTTCCGACCACTTGAGCAGCTTCTTTAGAACTGTGAGCGTACACTTTATCATTTTGTTTGTTGTAGTGTTCTTTAATTGTGAACATTTTGTCATCAGTAAAGAGGATACTTCTGTGGCTTTCACCTGCCTGGCGTATCGCGACAGAAGGTTTGTTCGTTGTGATCGATCCACTCTCTCTTTAATTGTAAAGATCAGTTTAGGGCATGTTATATACATCGACGATAAGCACCGAGCTTCAGGTCTTGTTTTGTAATACGCGACAGAGTGCTAGCGGGAATATTTATTTCTCGCGATAAGATTTCTTGCTTCCTAATGGGGTTTCGAAGAATTCAGGCTTCAACAGCATTAACAGCCTTTGTAGTTCTAACAGCACGCGGCTGCCCGATATTTTCTAGTCTTCGGCAAAGGAACTGTTGTTGTATCTGTTGATAGTACGATATACGAACATACGGCTGATAGCAAGCTTTTGAAGTGTCTGGAATATGAGCGACAGGACCGGCTCCATGCCCAATTCGTGCAAGGCGATCACTGCAATCCTATTTTCTTTAACGCCCCTCTCCCCACCCCATTACATATTATAATTTGATAATGAACATGAAAAAATATGTGAAATGGTGCAAAATCCAAAGAAGTTTTTAAAATAATATACCTGTTCCAAATTTAAAATAATTAAAAAATCGAATAAAAGAAAGTATTTATGTAACAGTATTTATGGCTAGGCTAGTTGTATACGTAGTTCCAAAGCATTTACAACTGAACTATCGCCGCTTATCAATACTGTTGTAATATTTTATAACTTTTGGGCGAGGGGTGTAAGGGGTTCCACCCAACATCTTACGGAGCCCAAGTTAAACAACTTCACGTGCACGCGGTGCACCCTGCTGAATAACAGAAGCGGCTCTGCCCACCCACCAACCAGCATGATGCGCTAAGGCGTAATTCCCCTCAATAAACTTAGTGGAGCTCCCTGGGGGAAGCTTACGTCCAGCAGTGAACTTCTGTCGGCTGATAATGATGACATTATAACTTTTGAACTTTATAGAATATTCAAGAATACGTATTTAAATGATTTGTTAAAATTTAAACATTGTGTTGATCCCTCATAGACCGACAAAGGAAGAAAAATAAAAATAGTCCGTATTCCTTTCACAAGAAAGCATAAGAGAATCGATTTGAGCCGCCGCAAATGGAAGGCACGCGTCGGTTCAGGGCCGGGGTCTCATTCTGATCTTCTAGCAAACAAAGCTCCGGCTTCAAAGGCTCTGTGTAAAAAGGAATCCAGTGATAAAGGCAGTCAACAATGGGCCAGATAAGATGTTTGGTCTAAACGAAAGAGATGAGATACGGTCGAAAAATTATAAATGTGCGACTGCTGCCGGAAAGTTTGCAGATACCACCGTAGCTCCTGTTTCTGCCGTCAAACAGTAGTGTGCAAACATTACTGAGCTCCGGTTTGGAAGGCGTTGTAACCACTTTAATCTCTTAATCTTATATCTCAAAACGACGAACAGAATGTAGTGCCGTGTCCATCCTAACTAACGCTTTTATGGGCAGGTGTGTAACTTATCATCACGTGAACGATTCGCACGTCCTGTCGCTATGTCAAATAAAAACATCAAACGCTTCCGCTTAAGCTTATGTAGGGGAACAGAGCGAGACGCCGGCGCGGCGGGCGAGGTGCGCTTCCGGAGTCGCTTTGTGCCGCATTGATACAGAGCTGCCGATAAATATTGTGGCGAGCTTTGACTGCCGATATTATTGCACCACTGCCTACACCCTACCCTACTTGCCCTGCGCCCTCTATTGTTCCAACAACACAACACTTGAATAGGCGTCGATCTAGTTCAACTTACTAAACACTTAGATGAAAGGAATATAGGATGTTTTTAAACTTCACTTTGGAAAAAATTACTTATATTATTTTGATAGCTAACGTACATGACGTTTCGTTATTTCTTCGGTTATATTAACTAAACTTAATATCAAACTTCATAGAGGGTGGCTACCCTCTTAGTGAAGGGAAAGGTATAACCACAGACTATCCACTGAAACGATTGAGAAGAATTTTGATAGCACAATAAACTTGTAACAAGTTGACGACCTCTGAACATAAAGTGGAGATAATTAAAAAAAAATCTAATCTGACACACACAAACCGGTTTTTCAAAATTTTACAAATGAGTTATAAAACCGCTATTCGGTGTACCCGTGTTTTTTTTTTTTTTTTTATTTTTTTTTTATCGTTTCCCCTGCCTGTGTTGGGTCAGGGCCATTTACTTTCACTCACTTAACATCATTTTATGTTTTTTCAGTTTTTAGTTACCGGTGTTGCAAACCCTATACACTACCCTAACATACCCTAGGTTACTAAACCTAGCTAAATAATCATGTTTCAAGTTACTAAATAGGTACGCAGCTATGATTCAACTATTACTAAATTTACGTAATTACTAAATTGATAAGTTTATTTTTAAGAATAAATAATCACAGAGATTTCGAGTGTACTTTGCATTCCCTATCCGAAATTTTCGTGTTCATCTCTGCTCATGCTTGCTGTGACCTGTCATAATTATCAAATACACTTTACAAGTTATAGTCTACTTGTATAACTTCAAAGCTCTTTCATTTTTTTTTTAAGTAAACTATGTAATTTTTGTGAGTAAGAAATTACAGGAACATTTTAAACGGTCCTTTACTCGACCACAGTAATAATTAAATTACTAAATCCTTATTAGACGTTGAGTACTAACACAGGGACAAGTTGTTTATGTTTGTACAAACAGTAGATCTATGTTGACTTTTTTGAGAATATTAAAAAAAATCATTACATACTTTTATGTAAAGAAACAAATAAATGTATTTATGTAGACAGACCATAATAAATAAATAAATCTGGATATTCTATAGAATTAGATAAATCTTTGATTTTTAAATATTTGTCTCACTATATTTCTGAGGTGAGGACGTCGCCAAAATTTTGTAAAATTGTATATCCTTATAGTTTATATGTTTTATTTTATATAATAGTAATCTGGACGAATGGATTTTACAAAAATTCTTCCTCAAGGTAAGTTGTGGCAGTGTTACGGTCAGCAAAACAAGCGACGAATATCTATTTTTATTGGTAAAAAACACACTTAATATTCCATTGCATATCATCATTCCAGCTATTAGTTATCTAGTGCTGAACTTAGGCTCTTGTTTGAAGAGTTTTACAAATATAATTCCAAGTGTAACCTGTACCGACATTTTAAATCTTCTTACCTTTTATTTTTAATCGATGAAGCGGTGAGAAGTGTGGGATGATCACGTGAAGGTAAGTTATACGCCTGCCCATATAAACTTAGTGTTAGTTAAGATAATATACATAGACAGCTTAAGTGCTCGTCGCCTCGACACTTTTGATGTTAAGTACCGTGAAAACTACTGTTAGCATAGTATTGTTCGGTGGCAAATATGGAAGTTGCGACGGTACCTACCTAGACCAGTCTCCGGCTACGGGGACTTGCCATCACCTCCCGTGTTAATGTTCTCTACTAGCTACTGGGTCCAAATATCAATGGGTCTAAATGTTTTTATGGATTCGGAGTGAGATGATTATTAAAAGACAGAAATGATCAAAAAATTTAGATCGTTTCATCAGCTTCCAAAATGGATACATTTCTATTGGCTCTTAAATACAATATGTAAGCCGCAACGTACTTCCTCCAATATGATACAAAGCCTGTATCAGGTGACAGGACGTAAAACTAACCCGACACAAGGCAAACATGCAGCAGGTACAGACGGGTGCAAACAGCGCGCCCGCCAAAGTGAGAGGTTTCCTGGGTTCAAGGCAAACATCATAAATCGCAGTCCTCAAACTGCCGCGCCGACAACGCGCACAGCCGTCACCCTTTGAACCTGATGTTTACTAGGTAAGAACCTAACGTTATTTTTCACATCTACTTTTATAACCCTTGGTTAATAAGAGAGAATTATCTAGCACTCAGATCTCAGTGTAAATAATTTATATGATTATTATATGTTCACTTTAATGTGCTCTGATTTGAAGGTAGTTGCGGCTAGATAAGTTATTGGGGCGATCAGCGACCAGCACACAATGTGGTGGTGTGTATACTAACCTAACTAGTACCACATTGTTATGGACAAATACATAATTTAATGATGTATCATTAAGTTCAACATGATTGTTTCCAACATATAATAATTTCATTAAACGAAGACGTAATTTTTTTTATTAAATATAAAATTAATAGAGCAACAAACAAACTATCATGTTCATATGATGGTAAACGATGCGCCTGCCCATACCAACGTGGCGCTAGTTAAGATGATAGACAGCACCACATTGTACTCGTCGCCTTGAGGCATTCGATATTAAGTCTCCAAACAAAATAGTAGTTTATTACATATAAATGAAAAATATCAATTATTAGTTTATTATCATGGAATGTATGTATTAAAATTGTAAATTAATGTATACCGAGTGTTGTGGTATAAAAGAATTATGAACATGTTCGTGTTGCTATGCGAGCGCGCAACGTGTGCCATTCGGAGCTAACGGGATTGATTATATGCGACTCACTTTCTGGCCGCAAATCCAGAGCACAGGGCTGTCCAGAAATAAAAAGACACTATATTTTTTAGAAATAATCCAAATTATTAAAACCTAGAATTGAGAATTGCAGTAAATGTAAAACATGAGAAACGCTTGGAATTTTTAAGAGAAGTGTGAATAGATAGACTTGTGCCTGATGCATCGAAGACTGCATCGCCTACCATTAGACAAGTTCATAATGACAGTCAAAAAGATCAACCCAGGATACAATTGCCGATCAATATGGTTAATGATATCTGTATAATACGCATAATAAGCATATAACAAAGATTTCTTACATTCGACGATGCGATGGGTCGTTACGGTTGTCCATAGCAACGCTAGTTAGGATGTTAGACACAGCACCACACAGTGCTCGGTGCTTCGAGATTAACGTGTTATACATAATGTAGATGTAGTGTCAGAAGGCCTGCCTCGCAAGGTGGACCGATGATCTGATGAGAATTGCGAGAACCCGCTGGATGCGAGCAACATGGAACCGATCGATGTAGGGTACTTTTGGCGAGGTTTATGTCCAGCAGTGGACGTCTAACGGCTGATGATGACAACGATATTTTTCCTATTTTTTTTACTAGCCACAACGCTTTCCTAAGCAGAATACGGTATTATTTGCACAATTATTATTTGTCGGCTGTACAGATGCTGCGGTGGTACCACTCACCTAAACGGTCTCCGGCAACAGAGACCTACCACCAATGTGATTAGCTCACGAGTTTCCTTTCCTAATATCAAAGCAAAAATAAGGTATGACTGTTGGTTGACAAGAAATCTAATACTCAAAAGTGATTTTTTTTTTAATAACTGAGATATCGTTTACAAGATGTCAAATTTGTTTTTGTTCTCAAATAAATAAAGTTAAATGATTGATGTTTTAGAGCGAGTGGAGAGAGGGTAAACGGGAGTGTGTAGAACGGGGTGTACAACCCTAGGCGGGCGCCGGCGGGTCTCGTTTGATCTCGGCGCGCTCTCACGCCCCGCCAGCGGCCCGATTGATTTCACGCCGATAGTTCATTACTGCTCTAAACAAACAATCATCTTGTTGCGTTAAACTTATTAGATTTGTATCACTTTGATCTCCAATCAAAAGAAATACTGCGCTGATGGCTTACGGCATTATTATTTTACGCATATCGACTCCTTTATGTTCCACCATTGCATTTCGTACTATTATAACTCCGATGTGGGCTTATAAATTACGATCATTCTTTGTATAAACAAAAATTAAAATCTTTTCAAATTCATATGAAAACATCTCTCAAAGCGGAAGTCTATGAGGGTAGTAAATTATTTTATCTTTACATCAATGGCATCATTGCTAACCGGCCGTGGACCCGGGTCCACGAGGCCAGTATCAGATGGGCTATAAGACTCGATATGACTGCTAAGCAGTTAACATCATTAGAGAACAGAGGCATCATTGCTTTGAATGACACCTTATAAGATCTAAGTTAGACTTAGTTAATACCTATGTTTGATCTTCCAGTGTGGAAAGCGAATAAGTTCCAGGAGTAATCCCAAAGTAACATTATACATGTCTATATTTATTTCTTTGTTTATAAAATAATTATAATGGTTCTACTTATATTAATAAGGAATTTCTTCTAGTAGACATATCAGAAAATATTGTAAATATATAAATAAAACAGCTTTAAACCGGAACACAGTAATGTTTTGCTACCTACTGTTTAGCGGCACGAATAGGAGTTGCGGCCGCAGATACCACCACCAGTATGAATTGAATATTTAATTCATTATATGCATATGGTAGGTCTCTGTTCCTGGAGACTGTCTAGGTAGTTACCATCGCAGCGCCTATTTCTACCGCCTAACGGTTCCGGTTTGAAGGGCGCTGTAACTAGTGAAATTACTGGGGTATACACAGCTTATGTCTCAAGGTGACGTGCGCAATGTGTAGCACTGTATGACATCCTAACTAGCGCTACGTTGGTATAGAATAGGCGTATCACTTGAATTTTAGTGATTGTTTTGCTCGTTTCGTCGCTTCGTTAAATAAAAACATTATATTTTATGATAACAGAACGTACGTACAGAAAAACGGTGACCTTGTAAAACGGAAGTGTCAATTAACAGTGATACTACTTAAACGCATATGTTGTGAACAATAAAATATTTTTTATTTTTTTGTATAAATTGACAAAACATCTGGTTGGGGATAGTATGCGGTGATGTGAGAAAGGATCATTGGCAATTGTTGCAGCAGATGTCGGCGGCTGGTGTAACGCATTACCAACTCAGCCGCAGCTTCGATAATAAATCATATCACATGAGCTCAACGTTCATCGTCCGTACTGACAATTACGGCGCACGCATTTATACAATCAATTAAGTCTGCTAATTAATTATTAATGAAACTAATGTAACAAACGGGAGTATAGTTATTGTCATTCTATAACTCTCGTCACCGACATACTTTGAAGCAGCGGTTGTCAAACTTTTTAACGTATAACCAGTAAATTCGTGATGTTTTTATACTACGAAGCGACGTGACCTTCACCTGATGGTAAGTAAAACGACCCACCTATGGCAATGTAAAAAATACACTGCATCACATTGTGCTCGTCGGCTTGAGAGCATAAGAGGTTTAATGTCGTTACCCCAGTAAAGTCACTAGCTACGTCTTTCAATCTGAAACACAGTAATGTTTACTAACTACTGTTTGCTGACTGCATAAGGCGCTGCAGTGGTACTTGCCCAGACTGTCTCCGGCAACAGAGACTTACCACCAACAAGTAGTAAATAAATGTACCCAAGTAATAACATGGAACTATTAATTTTAATCCAATTATGAAAACTTTATTAATAAACTATTATAGTTTAATTGCTTCTTAAAACATAATTTAACCTGATTAGTATGATCACCATATTTCTACAGACCAGGGTAAACTTTGATACTTTTTTTTGCCGACCCCTGCCTCAAAGGAAGAAATGTAAAATTTATAGATGTTACATTACTTTTTAACACTTTAATTGCTATTGTATGAAATTGTTAATATTTGAGAAATTAATGCCGGACTTAAACGAATCTTATTCTTATTATTATTATTAGACCTTGTGCCATCTTTGCATAGGGTCGGCCTCCTGGTCATTCTTCTAAATCTATCTCTATTTTGTGTCATAGCTTCTGTCAATTTGTTATTCTTTAGATCTTAATTGATCATCGTCAACCAAGTAGTCGGGGGTCTCCCCGGGCCTCTCTTTCTAGTTTCGAGATCCAGCTCTATCCTAACCATATGCGTTATCGGATTTAAACGAATATTGCTATATTTATTTCTTTATTTACAGTATCGTAATTTATGTTTATTTAGTTTTTCATATATATTTTTAAAGAGCGATTTTCTTACTCTTTTCTTGTTGCGATTATTCATAGGCTTACTGTTTACTTTTTTCCGTAGCCATACGATTTGCCATGTCTTTGCTTTATTAGTATATATTAAGTGGTAAAATAGAAAAAAATGGAAAAAACTTAATTCTCTCAGAGAACATTAGGCGTGCGGTAGTGAGTGTGGTATTAATTATAATTTTAATTAACACTGAATAATTAAACAGCACCGCGTCCCACACGGACGGTTGACACCAAGTGGCGGGCTGGTAGCGTCGCGAGTCACTTTAACCGTGAAATCGTACAAATAAATAACGGTAAAGATAACAAATTACAGGGAAATTGCTAATGATGAGCGGAGCGCACCCCGCGGGCGGTGCATTAAGCCGCCGGCAAACATCAAAGGGCCCTTTGACCGCGCCGACACACCCACACCCTGCCGCCGTCCCGCCGCCCGCCGCCCGCCGTCCCGCCGTCCCGCCGGCCCGCGAGTTACTAATACACCAATGTTTGATAATAACGGCGAATGAACGCTATTACCGCCCGTCGCCAGCGCACTCCACCTTAATTGTATTAAATTACAAAAATAATTTGTTAAACTACCGTTACCACTGCCTCCACCACTTATATTTAATTAAACTTTACAATTGTAATAAGACGCGCAGGTGCTAAAGAAAAACTTGTTCATATAGCGATAGCTACAAATAGAAATAATTTCTATAAAAAAAATGTCTTAGAAGTGTTGGTGGTACAGTAGTTAAATATAATACATTAATCATAACACACGTGCTCCGCCGCTTACGTTTAAAGACACTTTTCTCTTTGATGTGTACCCGTACATATCATATAATTAAATATAGAAAGTCCGTGACCGTGCACTGGAAAGTATACCGAATATATTACATAATATATATATATATTATTCTACGAATCGATGCGCCGTTGACTTGGTGGTAAATGATATGTCTCCATAGCAAGGTGGCGCTAGTTAGGATGTTATACAAAGCACCGCATTGTACGTCTTCTTGAATCATAAGAAATTGAATTATTACTCCACTAATTTCATTACCTGCAAAAGTCCTTTAAACCGGAATATAGTAATGTTCGCGCACTACTATTTCGATCGATAGAAATAAGCGCTGCTTTAGTACTTAACTAGACGGTCTTCGGTAACGGAGACCTACCCACCAGTAATATATTTAACCGTCTATTACCTATATCGTTAATTATAAACCTTTGAATGTTTGAATACGTTGACTTAACTACGAGATAAATCATTAGTTGTTTATCTGAGACATAAACTACTAGTTACATCGCAGCTTCATTACTGATAAATGTTCTACTGCTATAATATACGTCCTGGAATAAATTTTAATATGAAAAGTTGACCACAGTAAAATAAAATTTGGGACTTGGGTTGAATAAAATTTACGAAGAAACATAAATTGGCTTCTGAGGGTAGAATCTTTGAAAATACTATAGCAGTTAATGTGTTATTGTGTAACTAAATTATTATTATTTATCAAGGTATTTGATAAAAAAAATTATCTATACATGGAGCAGTTTTATTTTTAGTAAAGCGATAACACATCTGTACACTCAGCGAGTGACGGCGATTAATCAACGGGCACCGATTTCGGGCGCGCGCCGGCTTCCGGTCTTTGCTCTTTGTGGTTTTTTTTTCATCATGTCAAGTGATTTAGTGAGTTAATAATAAAGTCAACCGACTAACGGCGTAAACAAACGTCTCGTATTTTACATACATCGGATATTGTTATCCACAGCAGACTGGGTGATATCGCGGCTTATAAGTTTTTGGTGGTAGGTCTCTGTTACCGAAGACTGTCTCGACCACTGCAGCTCATATTTATACTGAACAGTAGTGTACAAACATTAATGTGTTTCATTTTAAAATTTGTGAAATTACTTGAGTAAGTAGACTGTCATACAGCGATGAGTACAATGTGGTATTGTGTATATCATCCTTACTAGCGCCACGTCGTTATGGGAAAGCCTACCAAGCACAGACGTGTGCTCTATACAGGCAAATAAGCACTGTGTACCTAAGCTCCTTAAACTTATCTAAATAATAATCTTTTAAGTTACTGAAAAAGTATACAACTATGCACTGACTATCGTTAAATTGACTAGATTGCTAAATTAGTAATTTTATTTTTTAAGTAAAGATAGGCATAGCTATTTCGGGTGTGGTTTGCATACTTTATCTAATATCTTTGTACATGTCTCTAGTGCCACGTCTACCTTGTCATATCTATAGAAAAAATCATAAAATAAACGAAATCGATTGTTAAATATTAGTGTAAGTTACTATACATTTACATTATGTAAGTTTTAAAAGTGTTATTTTTTTTTGTAATAAAGTAATGGTCGAGCACTGGCGTATCATACGCAATCGTAGCTCCGCGTGCTACGCGCTACGTAGCTGTCGGAAGTATAAATGTGCACTGAAATTCGGCGCCAGCATTGCGTCCTTTCCGGAAATTTCAATAGACCTACGTTTACGTCTGTAACATATATTGTAAGTTTTATTCGAATTCCATAAAAGAGATTTGATGAAATATAAAAAAAAGCTCTTTTTTACATATCTCTGAAAAATTTCAATGATTCACTTTTTTGCTTTTAAACAAAATTGCCAAATAGAGGCATTTTCATATTATTTACAGTATAGTAACTGTTACTACAGTACTTTATAAAATTATACATAGCAACTGGTATATCGACGAATTATAGACAGACACAGACACAGGAGTTAAATATAATACACTCATTATGAAGTTGAAAAATTATTATTTAAGCTTATAAAATAATGAAATAGTTCAACCAAAAAAACTATAATTTTATGCGTAAGTAGCTCAGCTAATGTTGACCTAAACAGCAATTCCGATCAATGCTGAATTTCCTCTTCTTCTTCTTAAAGTGCCTCTCCAACTATGAACAACTATCCTAACACAGATGTGTTCTGATGAACTCTTTGAAATGATGCCCACGGCCACATATATACCTTTGAACCGCAGTGGTCACGGACGGTCCGGTTCCAGAGATGTTTTCTCCCGAGAACACTCAACTTGTGGAACGAATTCCCTGTCGAGGTTTTCCCTAGGAGCTAAAATATGAAGTTCTTTAAAAGAGGCGTGAAAATGTTTCTGCAGGGTCGGCAACACGCCGTAATACCTCTGGTGTTACTGGCGGTCGTAGGTTGTGGTTACCGCTTAACATCAGGCGGGCCGGCCGTATGCCCGTTTGCCACTTAAGTGGTGTAAAAAAAAACTAGTGAAGGTTGACGATCAGCCTGATACAGCCATTTCCGTCTCTGGTTCGGCGGAACAATTCGGAAAAATTACATTAAAGAGTGGCTGAAAATTAGCCTCTCCTTAATGTAAAATTTATTTGTTTATATGTATTTGTACAAATAAAATTATTTATGATGCATAAATAAATGGATAAGATAAGGTCAATGTGTGATGTAGTATGAGCCACGCCGTCGGGTTTCGTCGGTTCTTGTACGTAGCCGATATGTAGGTTCACGTGAGCGGGGTCGCGACGCCCCGGCCGACACTTGACAGTGTCGTTACGTGGTGTCGGAGAGGCCGCTGGAGGGCCCGATAACGAGCCACTCCAGCCCGCTGCGCCACCGCACCGGCTGTCGCGGGTGACAGCCGCCGCGGCTATTGAACACTGCCTGTATACAGCGATATATAAAAATATACACCCAAATATTGCATATCTCCTATACTCATACTTTTTATTTGTTAAACCATTAACTATCTCTTCATTATAATTTTTTTTTATTCCACGAAGCGACAATACGAGCGGGGCTTTCCTGATGTTAAGCGATACGTCTGCTCATAAGAACGTGGCGCTAGGCGAAATCTTATAAATAGCATCACATTGTGCTCATCATCTTGAGACATAAGATGTTAAATCTCGTTATTCCAGTAATTACTCTAACTACTACGACTTTTAAACTAGAACAGAGTACTATTTGCACATTACTGTTTTGCGGCAGAAATAGGCTCTGCGGCGGTACTTACCTAGACGGTCTCCAGCAACAGACCTTACCACCAGTAAAATAAAACAATATCAAAATTTTAAAACATTAGCGATATGTAATTAAAATAATAATTGTTATAAGTAGTGTAATAAAAGTTTAAATTTACAAATATATCATTGCAGGGATAAATTACATTACAGTAAATTTACTATATACAGAGGGTGTAAGGGCTCCCGCAATACAACTCACAGGACCCAAGCTAACTTCACCTGCTCGTGGTGCACCCTGCTGATCAACAAACGAGACTCTGGCTCCTACCAACCCTCATTAAGTCAGAGTGGTTGAAAATAGACCTAATCCCCCCACATGAACCCCTATAAACGAAGGTCGTGGGAGCGGGCAGCCCAGGACTGACCAATGAGATCTTTGGGGGTGGCCTATGGACATTGGACTCTACCAGCTGACGATGATGATATACCATTGCATAAAACTAAAAAGGACATACCTTTAAATAATGAAGCAAATTTATATTCATTATGAAATTAGATCAAACACGGTTTTACGGTTGTCTAGCTGAGACATCGAAGAACATATACACGTTAAACATACGAAACACTCATTTGTGGATCGAAACACAAAAAAAGTCATAATTATTATTAAATTATATAATTATGAAATGTTTCGGTGTGGTTAAGTCGCTTCAGCTTATGCTTAATCCCCAACTTGTAACCTATGTTTGAGATGAGACAAAACACGCCGGACTCCACAAAGTCTGTGGGAGCGCCGCAGAGATTAATTAATATTCATTAAGTAGATAAAAAATGTAGAGGAGTCGTAAAAATCCTTTGATGATATATTACAAGCGATGAAAACTTTTGAAACTTTTTTTTATATTATCAACGCTTCGATAAAACTGATAACGTTGCTCCAGAGACGCGAATATTGACAGAGTGTATCCAGTTCTAGTCGTGTTTTATCCTTGCATGAAGTAGTTTATTAGGATCTCCAACAAATTATTTCCTTTTACGGATATAATGTATAATTAAACATATCTTTTTATATAAATATCAGTAATAACTATTTGAACAACGCGAACTGAACAAGGATTGAAATAGTTAATGTTACATTAAATTCTTAATATATTTAGTATAACTTATGAGTCTACAATTAAATATTTTTTAATTAGTATGTTAAGTATTAATAACATAAGCAAGCTATAAATTAAAATTTAATAAAAGAACGAAAGCAGTGAAAACCGTACTATTAATCTGCATCAATTGTAAACTGAGTTCATACTAAGATACTGCACAAAGTATAAATGAAGACAAGTTTCTATGAAACAGACTATATCCTATTTATGTTCACGTTAATGAACAAACAGGAACACTAAGTGCACTGGTGCATAGTACTAATTAGCAAAATCGAAACTACAAATGAACTAACCGCCGCCGTCCTCAAAGCGGAATCTTTCAGACGCCACTCACCCTTTGTAAGTCGCAACAACTCCTCGACTTTACCGCCCAAAATGTGAATTAGGGTGCAGCGCACCGAAAAGGGGTCACGGCGTGGCGAGGAGCGCCGTTTGGGCGGCGGCGAGGGAATCCAACGAGACGACCGGAAGCTCGTGTCAAGATGCGGCGTGGCGCGCCGCTAAGCCGATCGCAATCTACTTTTTGTCGCGGTTCGTCGGAAACGAGTCAATGGCGACTCCGGCCGCGATGCGATTACGGCTGCTTTGTGGCGGGAAACGCTCAAAGGACTGCGCCAAACAGAACCGGAGCGGAGTGGGAATTCGGAATTTCATCTTCAAAACCCCAGCAGTTATATTTACGCACAAAAATGTTAATTCTCCCAATTCCATGGACAGCACTTCGAACTAAAGCTACCATGCTGGCGAAGCTCAAAATAAAAACTAGGCTTTTCACCATCTGCCTCAAGCGAATCCTGGAGTACTCGATTACATTGCCGGGAAAGACAGATATAATCTTGAAAAACTGGTGGTTACTAGCAACGTTGGAAAAAAAGGTCGAGGGACTGCAGCTTGACCAAATTCGCAACACACTCGATTCTATAATCTACAATGCTCTCCGAGTGGAAAGAGATAGTGCGAGATGACGAAACATTTTAAAAACAGGAGTGATAGCTAGATGTGGTCACTTCACAACCCTCAGATAAAATGAATACGATCTAAGGAGGACGATATTCATGAATAACGGTGTTGAACAATCATCTGACATAGTAATTAGGAGTAACTACTTGCGGAGTCACGATTTATTGTTTCTCTTGACTGAGAACAGACCGACATGTTTATTACCAACATAAATCGCATACTATGACAGAAAGATGAAACTTTTTTAAACAAATAACTTCGCACTTTTATGTACTTACTTCTGGTGATACATATCCGCTTTTCATCAGGGATAGTCAAGCGCACTAAGTGATACAAAAAAAAAAAACATTAAAATCGCGATTGAAAACCATAGAAATCTTACTGCTCTAGAAACATTAGTTGTAACAAAACAAAAATAGAAGCGATGTGTAAAATCGGGCCATCTATGACAGATACCTGTCGTTGCTGTTGTAAATGTAAAACGTTCTTCAGATTTACGAAATGACAGTTCAGACTATGGTGGCTGTCAAGTGCTAATGTCAGTTGAAAAAGCTTCAGCTTCAGTCCAAACGTAATGGAATACTACAGAAGCAACAATTTTAATTATAAAAAACTATGTTGAATTCTAAAAGTTAAACTTGCCGCTTCGGTTTTAATGAACGAAATTTTATTTACTAGTGGAAATTAAAATGGCCGGTATTCTCATAGTATACGGGATCCTTTTGTAGGGGGCGTAAAGTATCCCACACAACAACGTGCCTCACCTGCTCATGGTGCACCATGCTAACCAACAAACGAGGCTCTGGCCCTCACGAATTCGCATTGTGCCAGCGTGGTGGGAAATGGCCCAAATCCCCCCACATGTACCTTTAAATATTGGCCTTGCTTACTGTATGTGGAGATTTTGGGAGGAGAGCTATATCCAGCAGTGGACGTCTATCGGCTGATGATGATAATGATGATGACGGTATCCTTTTTAATACAATTCTACGTTAGAACTGTTTAAATATTAAAAAAAAAGTTACTATATATATATGATTTCTTCAATCGGTCTTTGTTTAAAAAATATAACCAAATTAAATGTTAAACAAGAGCCAATAATAATAGAATTCAATAGAACAGCAATTTGGTGAGGAACGTGAGCGAAGACAAGATGTTAGTCCTGAAGCAGCTGGTTACAGAGTAATGGATGGGACAGAACTAATTGGCGCCAACGGACTTCAAGACGAAGTAGGGTTGCCAGATGTTTGACCAATCGAGGTCCAATAGAAAATATTAAAAGGTTACAAATCCAAACAAAACTTTAGACTACGGATTTGAAGGCTTTCTTGGTAACTTTGAGAGCACAATGCGCTTAGTGGTCTAATCATATATTCATGAAAAAATGTTCAGTGTACCATTTTCGTAAGTTCTCATTTATTGTGAAATGGTTCATCTAAACTTACTGAGAATTTTAATGAGTTTACACCAATATTGGAAACTGATCAGCTTTTTTAATTTAGTATTAAATTATTCTAAAGAAGAAAAGGGGTCGATAAATTCTTAATATCCTATAGACTTAACAGATAGTAAAAAAGCTGGGTAGAAGTTTGTGGATGTAAAGTAGTCACAAGAAATATCTGTCTGAACGTAGTCTAGAAGAATAAACCGCGACGGGGCACAGCCCTGCTCAAGTGCTACGTAAACCCGAAACAGAACACTGCAATATTAAGACAGGAGCCGGACAGACGGACAAACATTCGAAGCATCGGCCATCAGTAATACATCACGACGTCTCGATTCGTCAACAGGGGTCGGCTGCAGCATCAGATCGCGCTCTGCCGGTTCCCAGCTCTACGCCTCGAGTGACACTAGACGTACGGCTCAAAGGCGAGTGTTTGCCCCTTTGTCTTGCCGGGCAATTAGTGCGGTCCGTTCATTTAATTCTATCGGTCGATTAGCTGCAGAGCCAGGTGGCCATTAATTGTGACGTGGATGCTGTGCCCGGCCGCGCCGTTCGAAACAACGTCCTGTTGTATACGATTTAGATTCAAATTGCGGCAGGAGAACAGGTCGCTCAGCGTGAGCCAGCCTCTTCGGTACGTGTTACGCGAAATGATGAATCGAGTTATGAGACGGAATCTCGTATAATTCAGTTTGCGGCGAATTTAATCGCAAATTGTGGCGCATGTAAAACTTATTATGTGTAATTGCATTGCACCAAGACGTCTAACGATGGCTTCCATGCGTGTTCACTACTGTGTTGTAACTGTAATGAAAATAAAATTAGCAGAACGTACCGAATGAAGACTGAGCCGTACAGAATACGTAAACAAAGATCGAGATTTGTCTAAAGTAACAACTACTGAGCATTTTATTAACGCGCCGCGGTGTGTTGACGGGATGCTGTATTGAGTACAGGGAGCGATGTAAACAGGCATTGAATTCCGCACGGCGCAGATTCGCATTGAAGCTATACTTCTTTCAGCTCACGCCGAGCAAAGACCGGGGAGACGCTGAATGGCAGCTTTGAAACACGTTTACATGTGACGCGCCGCTTCCGATTAACAAGATGCTGTAGAGCTGGAGTTACAGCGCACCCGTTAAATGAGCTCGTGCACCGTTTTGACATATATACCATTTAAAACATATTATTCATTGCTAAACGACAACGGGGAATCAACTGCAGCGATGTATGATTGCTCTCGTACGTAAATGCTAATTTCATTACGCTGAAAAGTCTGAATGATTCTTCTCTTCTCGTTAAGTTGCTTTCATTTAAAGCAGGATCCGTAACTTTATATTTATTACATATTCGGCAAAAACATGACGATTTCTTTGGATTAATTCATATGTTAAATGTTTACTTTTAAATCTAAAATGTGGGAGTGTCTTTCGAATGATTTTACATAGTTTTTCAAAAATTCCACAACCTATGGTAATTAAGATTAACTTACATAGATGATTAACCTATTCATTTAGTTATATTAGTCTACTTGTGAACCTGTTTTGAGAAAACATCGATCAGAAATATCTTTTTTTAATCTGTGGTTATATAACTTTTGACTTCACACCGTTATCATCATGTGCAGATAGTCGTCCACTGCTGGACCTAGGCCTCCCCCAAAAGATCCCCACGTTTGTAGGATTTCATAGGAAGGATTTGGGCTATTTCCGACCACGCTGGCCCAATACGGGTTGGTGGGAGCCAGAGCCTCGTTTGTTGATTAGCAGGGTGCACCACGAGCAGGTGAGACTGGCTTGGGCATTTTGAGTTTTTGTACGGAACGCGTTACACCCCCTTGAATTCACAAATACTACTGTATCAGCTTCGTTTTTGAAAATATGTTTGACTTACGTTATATATGATGTAGTATGACAATATAAATCGTAATTTATTTAGTGGTAAGGTATGTACGGTTTTAAAAACTGTATTAACGAGTTGTACTCCACTTGACTTTCGTCGAAGAACTTCTAGACAATGATTGATATGTTTAAACAATGATGCCTCTGTTATGTTTGGAACTAAAGCGGATATAGTCCCTATGATTAAACTAATCACCATTCACAATCTTTCCCAATATATAGCTTTAGCCCTTTGAGCAAGTATTAAAAGAAAACAAATGTTACAAAAGTAATCAGTATAAAAGCTTTGATATTTTTTTCTGTAAACATTCTTTTCAATAAAAGTAAGTAATATAAAAGCTGAGCAGTTTTATTTAAGTTCCCGTCGGACCCGCATCGTCTTGGAAACAAATCCGCGGTTCTTAAATGCATCAAGTAGTATTACCCCAACTTAAGGAAATTCGCTGTTTACCTTCCGAGACGTGAAGTTGGAAAAACTTGGACGGATCAGGCCGAGTGCCCGCATATCGCATCTTGGCCAACTTTACGCCAAGTTTTATATTAAAGGTTTGAATAGCGTGGAGAACTTATTGGAAACGGTTCTAATGCACGTCTGAAAAACTTTGCTCGTCTGATCTATTAGGCGTTTGATCTTTGGCTCTTTGACGGATTATCATTTGATCGGAGTTAAGGATCAGACAAAAAGTTTCCGTTTAGTAAGATTATGACGGCAGGAGTTAATTAAAACGTACACTTTGGTTAGTATGAAATATAAAATATCGAATACTTAATACGTTAAAAATACCTTTATTTACGAATGGATGGATGAGGTCACGACACACGTATACAAGTAATAAGGTAAAAGCTTTGCGGAAACAATGTATGCGATTGGCTTACTTATTTTCATAAATTTATAAATTTTTTTTAAAGGTATAGTATTGGTCTAAAAGTTGTAATCAATCTTTCATTGGTTTATCTAATATATCCTTAAGATCTGCAGGATCACGTACAGTGAATTCTTTTAAAGCATTTATTTCTCTTAGTAAATCAGAGTAATGACTTATCACTACATACGATAAATTAAATATAAAACGATTGAAAATGTCGTACGTTAATATCCTAATCAATACATTGACTCGTGGCAAGTTTTTGATGTCAGCGACGATCCAGGTAGGTACCACCGTAGCGTTGTAGCTACCGCGACCGTAGAGTTGTAGCTAGTGTAATTACTAGCGTAACGAGACTAATCATTCTGTCTGACGCGAGTACCTCAACCATATACTTTCCTAACTTGTGCTACGTTGTTATGGGCGTATCACTTATCATCAGATAAGCACCAAACTCTTCTCGTCGCTTAATTGAATAAAAAAAAATTGTTTATACATACATATTTAAAAGAAATAACAATTCTCATACAGCAAACGGAAAGAAGCAAAGTGAAAAATAAAGCGCATTTTACAAAAAGCAGAGGTATAATCTTTCAGGCGTTATTGTTGTCTTTTTTTAGCACGGCTTAGCACCTGCAACTGCAGAATCAAGTGAACTTCACACGTACTTTAGCGGAGACAAAGGGTGCCTCTAAAGCAGTCTAGGACAGCGCCTGTTTGAACCTATTGAAACTTATGTTCCGCGGGGGCGTGAACATGTCACACTGAGTAACATTCCAATGATTAATGTTACAATTTTACTGAGTCCTTTTTTTATTCAACAATGTGACGAAACGTGCGTGACTATCACCTGATGTTAAGTGAGACGTCTACTCTTCATCACCTAATAGACGTCCACTGCTTAACATAGGCCTCCCCCTTTGTATAGGTTTATATAGTGGGAATTTGGGCCATTTCCCACGACACTGGCCCAATAAAGCTTGGTGGGACCTAGAGCTTGGGTCCTGTGAGTTGTTGTTTGGGACCCTTTACACCCCTAACGTGGCGGTACTTAGAATGTTATACACTGCATGACGTGCTAGTCACCCTGAGTTATAGGATGTTAAGTCTCGTTACCTCCGTAATTACACTAGCTACAGCGCTCTTCAATCCGGAACATAGTAATGTTTGCACACTACTGTTTGGCGGCAGAAATAGACGCTGCAGTGTTACCTACCTTTTTTATATTTTATCGCGTAGAAAATCTTAAAAGCTACTCTGCTTCTGGGGGAAGAGAAGGTAATGTGGGGCTTCTACCCATTAAAAACCACTCCGTGGTCTCCTTTAGTGCATTAGAATAGGCACCGAGGTTTCCTATGGAACGCACTGGTGCCCCCCTGCACTCTGGGTGAAACATTCCACGGATGGGCAAAGCCTTGCTTAGCACTCATGCTGTACTACGGCAAATACAAGACCACTATGCATTTGACGTCCTCCTAAAGTTCGCTATTTAGTTCTGAGAGCCCCCACCCTCAAGGCGCACGAACCCGATGACTCTTTTAGTCGCCTTGTACGACAAGCAGGGAATACCTTAGTCCTATTCTTACTAGTCCGCGACTACAGGACTGAGTGGTTACCTACCTAGACATCTCCAGCAACAAAGACCTACCACCAGTAAAGTTCTTCGTTTAAAAGGATTTTAGAAGGTCTTTAACCAGCATCACCAAAAGAGTAATTTTACAGTTAAACATCATTGTGTCAGCAGTTTAATCGAAGCTTTCAAACAGTTCATCCTGTTTTGGTCAGATTTATTTCAAGGTAAAAAAATCTAATACGAGATATCGATTCACACTTTATAATTTACTACAATATTTTTTTTATTTTTGCTATACTCTCATATGTATGTACTCAAATTTTATAAACCATAAGGATATATTTTTGGAGGAAAAACTTAAAACCAGATGCTGCTAATTTTGGCGCAAGAGTAATGGGAACCAATTACTGCTTCAGAGGAAAACGTTTATATAAATTTCATGCAAATGTTTTGCTCCATACTTATTGAAAAATTAATTATTGTGCAAAAATTTATGATTTCCGGATTGAAGGACGTTGTAGCTAAAATTACTGAGGTAACGAGGTTTATGTAGGTACCGAGCACAATATTGCGATGTTTATTGTCCTAACTAGCGCCACGTTTTCACGGGCCGGCGTATCTCTATCGTCAGATGAACGTTTCGGAAGTCCGAATAGATCCGCCGAATAAGAAAAAAAAATGGTAACTAAATTCTACGTCTTCAATCCCCACCGGAAATGTTCTCCCCTAACATCAAGATCTCATAAAGCTCCAACTGCATAGAAAGTCTTAAAACAAGTGTTTCTTTTCTACTCGGCCGGCTCCGCCTGCATCAAGAGACCTGCCTAAGGGATCGCGTCTCGTATACACAGTGGACAGTCTCGAGGGCAGGACAGCGAGTCCCACTTGAGTGGCTAAGCTTCAAATCGACCTCCAACGTCCCCTTTCACGAGCTTCTCCGTTGAAACGGTTCATTGTTACTTTGCATCTAAAAGAGACTTAATAATAACTCACTAGAATTTTTAATGCGGTATTTATGCTTTCAAACTCCTCAAGTCTGTACACCTCCGTGGTGTAGTGGCTTTAGTCGCTTGCCTTGTTCCAAGTACAACCCCAGTTCAATACTGAGACTATATAAATGTTAGTGTTTGAGTGGTATTAAGTACCACCGCAGCTCCTATTTTTGCCGCCAAAGAGTAGTGTACAAACATTACCGTGTTCCGGATTGATGGGAGTTATAGCTAGTCAAATTACTGGAATAGCTCGACTTAACATTCTGTTTCAAAGCGACGAGTGCAACTCGGTGCATTGTAGTTAATCTAAGTAATCACATTGCTCTGAGCAGGCGTATCACATAACATCAGGTGAACGTTTCGCTCGTGTCGTTGCTTCGTTGTATAAAAAAAAAAATATATATCATTTGCGTTTAATTTTTATAAAACTACGTCCAACCCTTCGGAAAGCAGCTTGTTGATAGAATTCTATTAATAAAAAAAAAATGAGCAGCCATTTCAAGATTCCGTACAAATCTTTATTTGTTTTGTTCCTTAGATGTTGTTTATTTTACGCACTTTAATTTGTTTTTTAATTTTTGGGCAAGCACGTGGCATTGGACCCTTCGCTTTTGATATCGTAACCGCGTGCACGTCTTTGAGGCGCCTTGGAGTATTGCGAAATCAATTTGGTAAACCCATCTCCATTAAAGGCACAAAGCTTACAAAGGTACAACAATACGCGTGTTTGGGCTTTGTGGAGTACAACCCACCCGCGGGACTAGTAGTCAAACCACACATGGGAGTTAAAAGGACACCACGGGCAGAAAGACAAAACGTAGTATGTCTATTACTCATGCTGAATGTGAGTAATTTTTAATCTAAAAAAAATTAAGGTATCTCTTTTTTTTTTATTAAGTCTAAAGCTATTCCCACACAGATTGTGTAATTAATAATTTAGCGTCAATTACGTAGACTATTTATTTTTTATAGTCTGTAACATCTAATTATGTGAAAATTTCTATTCTAAGCAAGTGTTTTAAGATACAACAAAAAATTTAAAAATATGGCGAAACATTTTAATTCTCCATTGACTTGATTTGAGGAATATCACAGACGAGGGAGGTTAAAATTGAAGATGTGGAGATAGACGCTGAACTCGCTTCAAGTACAATCGTCGTTACTCCGACTACAAAGCCGGATCGTACTCGTATCACCGAGGTGAGATAGTGATAAAGAGACGCGGGTGGGTAATTATAAAGCCCTCTAAAACGCTTCACACTTGAAAACAAATCCTAAAAGGCGCTTAGTACGTTACGCGCCGCGGCGGCGGCATTAGCGCACTGTCGCATCTTCAGAGGGCGGCGAGATCAAAGGACGGGTACACAGCAACCGCTCCCATTGATGTCGCGCACAAAGGGAATTGATTGTTGCAAACCTCTTTTTCACAAAAAACAAATTCGAAAAAGATAAAACGACGCTCTGATCATACATCTGCCACTTTTATTACGATCCGGTTTTGAGCATTGTTTTCCGAATACCGCATTGTTTATAGAGGCTTCTGTGATACGATATTATTGATTTATGCGCCCAACCAGCTCAAACGCACATGCAAGGGCACACAGCGGCAGTGCTACGCGTTTTGGGATACAACTATCATTAATATAACGTGATCAGAGTGTTTGTAAATAATGAAAATTGGAGGCGACCTGCAACTAGATGCGAAGAGCTTAAGATGGGGGCTAAGTGGCGTTGCTTGGGAGATGCCTATGTCCAACGGCGTTCTGTCGCGTGCTGATGATGATGAAGCGAATGATGAGGTAGGAGTCACTATTAAAAATATAAGAAATGCAATATGTCATTTTAAATCACTTTATCACACATGATGACAAAAAAAATTACAAAACCTTAATCATGTGTAATTATGAATACCTTACATTAAAATATATTAATAGTTTACTATGTTTTAATTATATATTGTCCTCATAGGATTCCACCATTTATTACAGATGCTTCTGGGTTTTTCTGGTATTCAATAAAAGCAAAATTTACAAATGTTATTATGAGTTTTATTATAAATATATAATAAGATATTTTGAGTGCTTTAGTTTTATGCCTTCAGAAAAAAGTCTTTATACAAGAGAGAAACACTGTATTGACTTATTATAAATAATTATATAGTTTTTATTACTTCCAACCTTCTCATCAATACTAAATCAATTCTTTGGTATCACTAAAAATTTTTAACTATGATGGAAAAATTTTGATAACAAAATAAATAGTTATAATTATATATAATAGAAACACTGCAAATGTTTTATACAAATAGTTTTTAAACTTTACAGTTGTATCAATAACATAATATTCAATGATTAAATATAAAGACAATGTTATAAAATTGTTTGTTATAGTCTCATGGTTTTTAATATAAAAGAAAACAGTTTTATGTGATATATTGTTATATTATAGTTATACTTTTATGTTTAAAAGTAAAATTTAAATTAAGAATGTATGAAATAAACTTATTTTAACTAATACAAATTTTAATAGTATTTTAAGTAACAATTACAAATATTATAAAAGTGCCAAACTTTTTTAGATAATTTCTAACACATGACGTGTGTGTGACGAAATAATAAATGTAATGATTATTGTTTCAAATTGTAGTATTTCAAAAGAAAAAAATATATAGAGCAAGGAAAAATATCAACACATTAACACCATTAAAATAAGGTCCAAAATAGTTTGATTTAAAATAATAGGTCAATAGGTAAACACTATTTCAAAAGTTTGTAAACAAATAAAACTTCTTTACAATACACTCAAATACTTTCAGGAGCAGGCAAGAAATTATAAGAAACAAAACATCTTAGAGTCCGAGATCTGTTTAAAATTTAAATAGACGAGACATAACCTTTTAAAGAATTATTAATAACTGTTACAAGTAACTTGTTCATGAAACACTAAAGTGCTGTAGGCTAATAACAAAGTTAGAGAACAAGAAAATACTCATTGTGATGAAAAGCGTTAATTTTAGAAGTCGTAATCTTGAAATAAGCTTCGGTACCTTACCTCGTTGACACCTGAATACTCAACTGATCCCAGAGTTCGTTACAACTTTCGACACAAAACTTTTAACTTTCAACTATAAACTGATGCACTTGATAACGAACAAACACTTGTAAAAACTCGACAAACGGTCTTTTAACTTATAAATAAACAATAAACAGCGGTTCGACGTAGAAAACAAAAATTTACCTACACTCGGTTGACGTCGCTTTCGCCATGGTGTTGATGCACTTAAGCGCTATCTAGCGGACTTTTTGTAATTTCAACTTTGTATTCCTTTATACGCAGTAAAAAAGTTTTTTAATAAATTTATATTAAAACTCGAAATTTCAAATATGCGTATAAAGAGCATTTAATATAGTTAGCCTTTTTATTATTGGTAATAACAAGAAATATTCATTCATGTTTAGTTGAAATCTCATTGTTATTACCTTATGTTTAAATTCCTTAGCGAATTAAGAAATGAAATTGTTCTTTTAACAATTATTTCTATTAAATAGAAAAAAAATACTCGATATACGTATTTTGAGGCACACACTAGGAGCAGTCTTCGACTTTATTCATTGTAAGGTTCCAAAGTTTCTAGATCTACGAGATGTTTGTCGGTAGTTTCATGAACTTTCCAAATAAAACTTACGAATATTGTGCATTTAAAAAAGAAAACAGGCGGTTTTAATATGAGTTTATTACAATTAAGTGTTACAAATGAAAAGAACACATTTTATACAGTTGTAACAAAGTAAAAGAAAAACAAAATATACTTAATTTCATTGTCAGACAATGAGAAAGTATATATGAAAAACTTTTAAAACAAAAATAATAACACCCTCTTTTGTAATCACAAAAATGACAGAAAATTGCGATAAATAAAGTCGGTCTACTACTGTATCATAAATCTATACTTGTTTGTAACATTGTTTTCCCTATGGCGGGCATGCCGCCGTGCAAACCTTATTCAATTAATATGAAGTTATTTAAAGAACAACACTTATCATGCTACAGTCATAATACTAATGTTACATGTAATCACTATATCGTTTTACAAGCCCCTTATTTTCTTTGGACACAACTTACTATAGCATTGCATCATCATTGGTACAAGTAAAATGTGGTCGATAAGAAATAAAACATTAAAAAAGACTAATTCCTCCATTTTCTCTTGTGCAGGTACAAAATAGCAAACACATCAAACAGCCCTTAAAAAACTAAAATGACTAAGCAATATGACTGTCTTCCTTAATTCACTACACAATAAATTACCACCGTAAGAACAATCTAAAACTGAGGTATTTGTTACATAAGGAACCGTCAGACGTTACAATTTTTTTTTTCACCTAATATAAACAAAAATTAAGATTTGGTGTTTTGGATGAGCAGCATAGTCCCTGCCGCAAAATAAAATGGGACAGTTAAATAATCCGCTTTGTTATTTTGGTATGTTTAACTGAAGCTTATTCTAATACAATTGTTAGTTCAAATTTGATGAATGAACCTGAAGTAGAGAACATTTTAATTCCTTAAAACAATCAGTTATTACCTGATGAACAAAGATGCTAACATACACATTCACGGACAGGTATAATACAGTCATTATAACACATATAGTTCAAGATTAGGATGAACTGGACATTATTCAATAACTAAGGCAACATTTTAAAGCCTTCGCTACATATATTGCCTAATTGTCTTTAAGATTCATCATCATCGTAATCATCAGCAGATCGATGTCAACAATCGAATATAGGTTATTTCCAAATATCTTCGTATTGACCAATCCTGCGACGCTCGCATACAATGGTCTATCTTGTATAGGGCTGCCCTACCCATTTCCACTTATGTCTAATAATTCTATTGCCAACATCAGTAACCTTAGTTCTTCTATAACTATGTTATAATAATAAAATTTTTAACTGTCAATCAAGTTGAATTAATTGCCACTTAAACATATCAATCTTTAGATTGTTATAAACAAATACAGCCGTATATACTTGAAACAGAAGTTATCCCTTAAGAAGAATTTTAACTTCATTAGAACAAATGTTAAAACTGTTACTTAAAACTGTCACTAGACATTTTCAAAACACTGGATAATTTTAACTTTATTCATAATTATTATGTCTCAAAAGCTCGATAATTGAAATATAGTTCATATCAAGGCTACGCATAAATTGACACGTTTTCATATAATTTTCTATCTCTCCAACATCGTTAAAAAAGCCTACAAATACAAACAATGTACTAAAAAAAACACTTAAAAAATACACACGAAATCGATAACCAAAAATGTTAGTAATAATCAAGCGGAAATAACACATAAAACAATGAAAAAACTTAACACAGACAAAATTTTCCATGTTGAAGGACCTTTAAAAATTGCATTTCATGTTCAATGTTAGTCAGGAAGTGACCTTATCCATTTTACAGCATACCCTAACCCGTTCTCTACCAAGGAAAATTAGGATACATACATATATATATATATCACGGCTCGTTCCTAGTGGGGTAGGCAGAGACCACCTCTCTCCACTTGCTACGATCCTGGCACACATCTCTCGCTTCCTCCACTTTCATGAACGTCTTCATGCATGCTCGTCGGTCGCGAGTACTCTTGACCCGGCCTTTCTTTAGGACACCTTCTATTTGATCGGAATGTGACCGCCTGGGTTGACCTGTACCGATTAGGATAACCGTGGGGCATTTACGAATTTTCATTAACATCATGTCAACAGATAAAAGATAAGAATTAATGAGTAGTGTACAATAAAAAAAAATTTTTTTTGGATTGATGGAAATTTCAAAAATTGCTTCAAATACACACACAATATCTTTTTCAAAATCAAATCAACTAAGTAGCTTTAATTTAAAAAAAAAAACCCAAAATGGTTGCTACACATAAAAATATCCAATACAGTTCCTTTAAAGTTAAGGACACCGTAAATCAAAACTACTTGTTGAAAGTAATATTATTTATAAACTTCAAAAATATTGTTTTGTTCAACGGAGCGACCAGATTAGCGGGACGTTCACCTGATGCTACATGATACGCTCGCCCATAACAATGCGAGTTAGAATGATATCATCATAATCATATATGGATCATACACAGCACTACATTTTGATCATTGCCTGGACCATCAACTGGATTATCAAGATGTTAAATCTTGATAATCCAGTTATTTCACTATTTATAGCGTCCATCAAACTGAAAAACGGCAATGTTAAGGCAATGCTCTCTAGAGATTTTAATAAACTAAATAAGTGATAAGAAATATTTACATAACAATATTTAAATATAACTGAACGGAAAAACTTCAAAAATCATATGTGCTCAAGATACCATATCTAGATGACATATGACGATTTTGTAAAAAAGAAAGAGACAGCCATTCCATAGATTAGTAATGCTTGGTATCGCACGTGTTAAGGTAGGCTCTCCTCTACTTGGATGTTAGCCATTTTAAAAAACATTTAGTTTTTAGTAACTAAGTTTTTATATTATTCAAGCTCTTAATGAAATTAGTCATATCATATTCCTCTTCATATTGCTTGTCATCCCAGAGGTCGGGCAACGTCTCCAGAACGGATTTGGAGCCGGACGCAGCGCCTGATTGCGCCTGCGCTCGATTCGAGCCCTGCCCAGAGAGCTGGAATAAATCGAGCAGCTGGTCCGTGCCCATGGTCTCCATTGCCGCGTTCTCGCTGCTGATCACAGTATTCGCTGTCATGAGCTTGAATTTTTGAAGTCTGAAATGGAATTTCATAGGTGATATTAACGCTTGATTGATAACAGTCATTAGATAACGAGAATATTTACTCATAACATTAAACCATTCATTTCACTCAATGATAATCTTCTTTATTACAGATAAATTGTATTTAAATTTATTATAATAAAAGTCTAATAAAATTTTGAAGTTAAATATTACGTTACATTCTCTTACATCAGTTTGGTGGAGTTTATGATAAATTTTCAGTATGATTTTTAGTAGCAATTTTAATAAAAAAAAGAATAAAGTAGGGAGACCCTTTTAATTTTTTTATTTAACGGAGGCGACGAAATTATCCTAAAATATTAGAATTATTTTTATCAATGTGAATATATGAATTATCTTAAGTTGCTTTTGGAGCAGTGGGAAAGGCGTGAAAAGATAGGGTCAAGTTCTGATGGTTTTTTGTTCATTCTCATCAGCTGATAGACGCCTTTCCTATCATTGTCATACTAATTGATCCTATCCTGCCCACATTCAGCAATTATCCGCGACCTTCACCTTCTTTCAACGTATATAAATAGCTCGTACCCCATGATCTTCTCCTCGAGCGTGTCGCGCGTTACGAGGCGATATACGTTGACGACTTTGCGCTGCCCTATGCGGTGCGCGCGGTCCATCGCCTGCAGATCCTTCATAGGGTTCCAGTCGTGCTCCACGAAGATGACAGTGTCCGCACCGGTCAAGTTTAAACCCAGACCACCAACCTGTAAATTAAACTCGGAAGCTTATAGTACTCCACAACTCCTTTGAAATTTATTATAAATACTAAGTTATGTAACGACGTCATTTTAAATTAAATTCCATTTTACCGCGGTAGTGAGCAGAAGTAGATCTATAGAGACGTCTGTGTTGAATCGAGTGACGATCGCGTGTCGCTGGTGCGGGGGTACGCTGCCGTCCAGTCGCAGGTGCGTGACGCCGGGTAGGTGCCGCCGGAGCAGATCATTCTCTACGATGTCTAACATTTTCTTCAGTTGACAGAAAACGAGCGCACGGTGTTGTGAGACCACGACGCCGGTCTCAGTATCGTTAGAACCACCACTGATTCCACAGTCGATGAGGAGTTGCCTACAGAAACAAAGGAAATTATAAATAAATTGTAAGAAATATGCTATTACCACCTTCTTGCACTTATACTCCAAAGACGTTTATATTATTTAATTGTTAGTAATATTCATAGAAATTAAAGTTTTGTTGTTTAGTTTGAAACCTAGTTGTGGTGCTGTGAAAATCATTTTTAGGGGTTATTATGATTTAATTTATAAAAGAACTGAGATTACTGACAGTCCAAAGGATAGATAGATTTTAGTGGCAATGGGCAGAATTTAGTGACAATGGGCAGGGTGTTTTGCTTGCATGACTGTTGGCCAACATAGTGAAAGTCGCAGATACCCTCTGGATATGGGCAGAGCAGTACTGATATGTGTGGTCTTTTAGAGAGATCTATCACCAGCAGTGGACTTCTAATGGCTGTTGATGATAATTATAAATTTCATCCGCGATGGTACAACGCCTAAATAAACTTCTACAGTTTGTTCCCTTGTGCCCTACTTTGTTTTCTTTAAAAATTCATAGATTTTTAAGTAATCTATTAATGTAATAAACAAAAAAAAATACAGCACAATGTCACTGTATTCGCGCCAACCGCTAACCTTACACTTTCTTTTTATAATGTATTAGTATATAACTTTGTACATTGTACGCTTACTTACTTAAGAGCAAGCAGTTTGGCGGAGTGTTGGATGTCGTCGAGAGTGGAACGCTGTGCGGCAAGTTCCTGTGCGACACGCTCCGCTTCAGGGTGCTCTGGAGTGAGCACTAGTTTCGGGTGATTGCACACGTTCTGCAGATAGTGCAGTGCCTGTTGAACGTAAACCACATTAAATATATAAGCCGCTATAATGAGGTGTGATGTTAAGTCATTGTATGACGATATATAAAAAAAATTAAGACGGATTTCTCCCTACATAGGTAAAGTATATTTAACTAACAATAAAACTTCACTATTTGCTCACCCCTCATAAATCACTTACCTGGAAGACGTGCGTATGCGAGTTTCCGATGTCGTGGGGCACGTGCTCTCGCGAGAAGTGCTCGTAGAGGCGCCGCTGCATTGAGCTTAGGTCGCAGTAATAGTCCTGGGTTATCTTTGGTGGAAGTTCACGTAGCACGTCTTCCTTCACACGTCGCAGGAGGAAAGGCAGCACCTGGAGATATGACAAAATATAATGAACACATTACATTTTGATCATTTATGGGTATTTTTTTTAATGATTTTTAAGGGAATAACAAAAGGAGTATTGTTACAAGTAAAATAAAAAAACTAATATATAATGGACCAAGAAGTAAGAAGTAAAGGCTTGTCAGTTGTCATGTCCATTTTTAACTCAAATCATACACAATCTTTCATTTATCTAAAGTAGGCTTGACTATTCAATTCTTTTTTCTCTGGGTGTTAGAGTCAATACGGTTGTAGAAAATGCTTGCTTCCATACGATGACAAGCGGAATATAGCAATGCCGTTAAGACGGTGTACTTAGCGGTAGCTAGTCAGGATGGTCAGAAAAAACCTTACCATTAACCAAACACCACAACACGTGGACTAAGAATCGAAGCAAACTACTTCCGCATTATATGGAAAGCAAGCAACCCCCGCATCACCGTGGTAGTTAATAATTTAAAGTTATTGCAAGTTGATAGTAAGATCCATTAAAAACATAACAAAAGTTTAATGTTTGTATAAATATCAGATGTCACCTGTTCGAATCATTTTTTAAGATAGAGAAGGAGAATTTAAGCGTCGTCATATAATCCGGATACCTTAAACTAGGCGATAACTTCGTTGTGCGGTGTGTTTCTGACCTGTCTGTGTAATGCCTCGCAGGCGAGCGCGCCGGCCTGCAGCTGATGCGGTGTGGCTTTGGCGTCGCGCGCCGCAAGGATCGGCCGGGAGTAGCGCGCGGTGAACTGACGCTCGGTGCCCAACAGCCCCGGCATCAGAAAGTCGAACAGCGACCACAGCTCCAGCACGTTGTTCTACAATAACATTTTTTGAGATTAATTTATCGCCGTCGCCAATTGACAGCGGTAACTGTTAGGAAAACACAAATAATTTATAAAACGAGTAGTACTTTCTTAGTTAACGGAATCGTAATGCCACTGTTGATATTAAAACGTTAATTTGGGGGCTTTGGGATTATTTCAATAGTCTGAAACACGCTCGAAACAATTTAAAATAAACTATATAATATATACATTACAATTTTAAACATATATGTTGTGATCACTGCATGTCTAATAAATACTTAAAATCTTTAAAATACTTTTAACAGAAATTTATTTATTTTTTACAATTGGAAAACAAAAGTCATACAATATAAACAATTGTTTACGTATTTTTACGTGTATCAATAAGAACATATTTACTATTATTTTGGTTATATAAAAATTTATTTCTAGAGTGAACTTGGATGTAGAAGAGTGTTTTTATCTAGAAAAACAGCTGGACTTTGGATACTTAATGCCTCGCCTCAAATAGTCGAGCACTTTGTAATGCAGTGTTTAACATCCTCTTAGAGAGCACATTAATAAAGTCAGGAGATTTATTTACTTAACATCAAATGAACGTCGTGGTGGTGGCGTCGCTTAGTCGAATTAAAAAAACAGGTTTTATAACACAATTTCTTACTTGAATTGGTGTTCCAGATAATATGAGCCTATGATTGGCGATGAGTTGTTTTATTGCCTTAAACGCTTTGGTTTTTCCATTCTTAATCACATGACCCTCGTCCAGTATACAATAGTTCCACCTTAAACAATAAACGTAATAATATTTACAACTAGAACTTACAACATATATCTTTACCATCAGTCTAATGTCGTTAAAATAAATATATAACCTAATTACGGCCAGTAAAATAAGTTTTATTACATTAGCAATAATAATAATATAATATAAATCCTAGCAGTTGACTTACTTGATGCTGCTGAAGAAATCTATGTCTTTCCGAACGATGTCATAGGAAGCGACGATAAGATTATAATATTTAACGACAGCACGCAGCCTCTCCCGTTCTGACGGCGGTCCGACGTACTGCAGTGGTTTCAAGAACTTCGATGGTATAAATTTATTCACTTCGAACACCCAATGACCTGTTTATAAATTATGAATAGTAATAATGATTTAAATTTATATTATCAGCCGGATGACAGCCACTGCTGAGCATAGACCTCCCTTAAGTGTCGAGGGGAAATGCGCTCTTAACCCACCACGCTAACCCAGTGCGGGTTCGTGTATTGTCAGAGTCTGTTGTTCAGCAAGGTGCACCTCATGCCGGTAAGGTTGACTTGGGTTCCGTATGATGTTGCGCGGAACCTCTTACTTTTCCTTACCATCTTTTTTTAGATTTAAATTTAATTAAGTAAATCGGGGCGCATGTAAGTATGGTCAGTGTTAGTGTAACGTCAGAATGATAACACGTAGAGAGTGTCGCGTACCAGTGAGAGTGGGCGGACAGACGACGAGGGAAGGCAGCGCATCGCGTTGCTGCTGCGCGCGCTCCCAGTGCGAGCCCGCGACCACGACGATCGACTGTAGCGTTTTGCCGAGACCCATATCGTCGCACAGCACCCCGTGCAGACCATATTCGTAGAGAAACCGCAGCCAGTTCACACCGGCCTAGTTGAATAAAATACACATTTATTAATGCAGCAAAGAGTCCAGCAGGACATTTACTTATTGGTAATTAAACATCTTTGTGATGCTGTTTGCACATCGCAGGCGACAAAAACAGATATTGTGGACTACCTAAATAGACGGTCACCATGATTAGAGACTTACCACCCATAAACATTACACACTTTTGTTGTCCTCATTCCCTTGTTTCAAGTCCTTACATATAGTAAATAATAGTCAATATTTAAATAAAACAGTTAAATTATAAATGTATTATTCTCTTATCACATTTAGGTTCTCATCATCATTGAGTTATATTCCAATTTTAGTTAGAGAAGCAAATGAAATATACACTAAGATTATGATCCTAGTGTATATTTCATGACATTCTTTTGTCGAATACATTATGCTAAGAACTTTTTGCATTATTTGCATAGAACAAAAGTTCTTAATTATGAAGCATTAGCTAATAAAATATAATTATAACAACAATGACCTGTTGATAACTTCTTAGCTCGGCGGAGACGGGTACCGGTATCTTGTAATCCTTTATAGATTTAGGGTTAAAGAGTTGTTCGAGGAACTGCTTGTCGCGCTGCCTACGAGCGCGCATTTCAGATGAGAGACCCTCGGGCTCAGGTATGGCACCATCCAATGGCATCAGCTGTATGAGTGTTGCAAAGCAGCGAGTAGACATTGTGCGCACTGCTTCGCAGTGGTCGCTCATTCTACCTGTAGACCAGAATGAAAATTCTTTTATAAATCGGAGAACGAAACAACCAAAAGAAACAAACAGATGAAAGATACATGTATATGCTTTGTTAGCAGTCTTGCTTTAATAAAATTTGGTTATTTGTCATAAAAAATCATTTATGCAATAAATGATTGTTACACCTTTAAAGTAAATGGACCAATTAAAAAAAACATAAGTAAACCAACCCAACAATGGTATGACGAGTAGCACGACGTAAGGTACAACGTGAAGCTGAAGCGCGTCCACGAGTCGCGAGAGCGCTTCCGCCGCGCCGCAACGCACGCGCTCACTTCGCACATCCTCCAGCGCCGCGATCAGCTGGAAATTTAAACTACTACATAAAGCACCTACCGTCAACAAACTAATGCAGCATTTTATTGTATGTAATCAAACATTATTATCACTAACATTAGGCGATAGATGTCTACTAAAAGATAACAAACAATCTTGTGCTAACCATGACATGCAATTTATAGCGACCTTCACTAGATCGTCGATCCACCTTGTAGGGAACACTACAGCACTATGTTTATCAGTATACAGCCGCTACTTTCTGACCACCAGCCAGCAGTCCTACCAGCAATACGCTCTGCCAATTGTCACTAAGTCTAACAATCTTTTGGGTTACGTGGGTGACCAAGTTCTATGAATCTCATTTGGTTTGCAGTAGATATATTTTTACCTCGTGCACTAGCTCGTGCATGACGGCGTGAGGGTCGCGCGCGGCGAGTGCTGCGAGCGCGCGTGCCGCCATGTGCCGCAACGCAGTGTAGAGAGCGCGACAAAGCGCTGCGCATGCACGAACCCCGCCTAGCAGCTGTGGCCACAACTGCGGGCCTACCTGTCCGCTCACTGCTTCTACCACCTGCAACCGCGAGATCAACTCCTCGGCCGCTTCAGGTTCTTGTGCTACCAACTCTGTTAACAACAAATTACTTAAACATTACATTAAAAATATTTTTTAAAATTATATTGATAATCGATAATAAAAACAAAGAAAAATTCTATTTTTCTAGTGATGTATTTTCGATACTGCCAAATAATTTTAAAATGAGAAGCAATATGAGCCTACCTCCGTCAGTCATAACTTTTGCAAATGGCTCTGTGATAAATTCCCAAAGCTTCGGCAACTTCTCAGGTAGCTGATTACCAAAGTGTTTTGTTAAGCTTGTTAAAGCAAGATTGGCTCCTCGTCTCTGGATCCTCAAAAGTTTACGAGCCTGGAAAAAAATATTAAAACAATACTTTTACATGTGTTGCTAATTGAAACTTAAAGTTTTAAGATGTGAAGAGAACCAAAGGTTCCACAAAAGTTGTCATGATTTTGATAATATGGTTGAGCATTATAACACAATATTACGTGCACTATTTTTTTTTTTTGTGCGTTGAAATGCTAGGGGCTAGTTGCATTATTGTATACTTAAATTCGTTACATTGTTTTACAGCGAACAATGCATAATAATAAATTTATTATTTCTTTTGTCTAATACACACAACTACGTATAAAAGAACAAAAATTCTCTTTCTCTCTCTTTTTCAGTGCGTACGTGAGTACATCTTTATGTGTATACCCACCTCGTCTTCGTGCGGGAAAAGCGCCTCCAATGCGAGGTCATGCGCAGCAGCCGGCGGACGGCCGCGGCGGGGCGCTGTCCGCTCTGCCGAACGTTGTTGTTCGCGCAATGTCAGAATACCTTTGTACTTGTCCACTGTAAACCAAAAAACAAAGCTCTTAATACCGGCAAATGTAACATAGCAGTTTTTCTGTATTACAATATTGGAGATAAAAAACTATTCCTGTTAAGCTTTGAACTATTTATTTTTAGCTATTACCTAGAAAACACACTTTACAGAATATAAGTGTTGAATATTTACCACAATATAACCTTTCTGATGATAACGATTGGAACAAAGACATGATACTATATTAAAAATTCAAGTAAAATATTGTACTTATTTCTATAACTTTATACACATCGTGTAAAGGTGGAATTAATATCATTGGCATTATCTTCCAGTGTACCTTGGGAATGCAGAGATATTGACGTCAGTGTATTAATGATAGAAAAAATATTATTACAAAAAAAAAAACTGATTAAAAGAAAGTGTACCTACATGTTGGACTTGTGGACTGAACCTCTCGTTTACTTTCGGAACTGCTGTCACCACTGCCAGAGTCGCCTTCCTCCGCTATTTCAAGAGATACGCGTGGCGTAAATTCAGGGTCACACCTACAGATATGTAAAATACAATAAATATTCTAAAACAAAAAAATTACCTTTTAAAAAATGTTAAATAAAATATTCATCACGTGTACTGCGATATATATAGCTAGCTAATTTATTTTAGAAGATTAGTAGGACGTTTACCTGATGCTAAGTTGATACGCCTTCACTTTTATGAAATCGCTAAAATTGTTTTGCCCCCTGCCACACCATTTTTTTTATTTAAATAAGCGACGAGACTAACGAGAGGTTCACCTGATGATAAGTAATACGCCAGTCCATAACAAAACGGCGCTAGTTAGCCTAATATATACCGCACCACATTGCGCTTGTCGCCCGAGATATAAGAGGTTGTCTTGTTACCCCAGTAATTACACTAGATACGGCGCCATTCAATTCCGACAGTAACCTTTGCACACTACTGTTTGGCAGCAGAAACCGGCGCTGCGGTGTTATCTATCTATACAGTAACAGAAACTTATCACCAGTCAACCCTACAGATCGGCCTACCCATGGAGATGATTAGATTATTTCTAGTTAAAGCTAGCGTAATTACTGTAATAAAAAGAATTAACATCCTGTGTCCTAAACAATTACATAATATGTTGCACCATAACTAAAATTACATCGTCAATTTTTGGTCGTTCGGTCATCCAAAAAAAAATACGATATCTTCATAACATACATGATATGTCATACCTGAGAAAAGCTTTAAGATTGACGAGGACTTTGTTGTTAGGGCAGGGGTCTCTCACGACCAGCTGGGCCAGCAAAGCGGCAAGAGTGTCCGCGGAGTGCGCCTGTAACTCCTCGGACAACTCCTTCTTTATGCTCTCCATTAATGGGCGAACCACCGGGTTCAAGCGCTCCGGTAGACAGTGTAAGTTAGCACACGCACCTGCTAGGGCTGCTTGTACTCTGAAAATAATTTATTACAATTTCTTAGTTCTACAGACATCTTATAGTTCTCTACAATATGCTGTGGTTAAATTGGCAGTGGGGATATTCTATTATAATAATCTGATTGCCAAACTTGAGTTTGAAGATGGTACTTAATGATGATGATGATGATATTCTATTATAAACAGCGTCACTTACGAAACGTTCAAAGTGCCTTGTTCAATAGAGCACTGATTGACGGCCGTGTGCAGATTTTTACGGCGCTCCTCCAACGTCTGCAGCACCCGCTTCGACTTCATCGCCGCCACCATAGGCTGCGTAACGTTCGTCATGTAAACCACCTGTTTTACAAAAATTAAAATCACTAAAACGTTTTTAATAACTTCAAACAATCTATTGTTCTGTTCTATTTCTATAAAATTTTATGTTCCATTTTATATATTGTTTTATAAATGCATTGGTCTTGATTTGATCATGCCTTTCTAATTCTCATTAATTTTGTGTACCATAAATACTACTGTAATCAAAAATAACTGTCTACGTTGGCGCAGTTGCTAACTGCTTCGTCTAATACAACATGAAGGTCCCGGTTTAGATTCCAGAGTCACATATTATAGAGTTTGGTTTGGTTTTCGAATTCGTTGGCTAGCTACCTTCATCATATTGTAAATGTGCAGGCCATAATAGCATCACTAAGCGTGTATCTTTCAACACCCACGGGTTCGTCAGTTGGCACCATATGACATTGAGGTCATATTTTAATGCATTGCAAATAAAAAAAATTGTATATTTTGGTTTTTGAAATGTAATTGTATTAGTATTACATCTACTCTTAACCATATGTGCCTCCTACAAAATAATAGTTTTATTACTACAATGGTTATAACTATATGAACAGGTATTAGATCAAATATTTGTAATGTGAGTATAAAATAGCAGTATATCATATATACCTGCTCCAATCTCAACATGTTGTTAAACTCCTCTCCATCCACGGCCAATTTGTAGTGCTTCATCATCGCCAGCAAATCACGAGCCTCCTGAAGTATGCTGAGAAATATCAAAATTATCATGTGAAAGTGTTTCCATTTAATTTTATTAATTAAAATTAAAGTGAATCTCTCGAGTCCTTGTTTTGTATGAATTTATATTTATAAATTAATTATTTACTTTGCGTGTTGAAATTTTTATGAACATTGTTTACTACTTACCGATTACAGTTCAACGCTACTTCGTCGTAATATAGAGCCTGGTTGAGCGCTGTGTGGAGCGTGCCGGTAAGAAGAGGAGGCGCCAGCTTTGCTATATCGTTTAAATGCTCATTCGCGCCCGTAGTAGCCTGAAAACAATGATAATTCATGATTATCAAGTGATAATGAAATTCATTATTAAATTAGTAACTATGAGAGGTACGTGTTAACGACAATAAAAGGCGCCTAAAATGCGTTTGCATTGACGCTGGTAAATAATTTGATATTATTTATTTACCTCATCTCCGTTTGCGGGCGCGTTCCCGTGTATGTTCGGTGGGTACATATTGTGGCTGAGAGTGTACCGCGCCCACGCGGAAACTACTAGGCTAGCAACTAGCCTCTGCAGCGCACTGCCAGAGCGCAGATACACAATCATCACCTGCAAAACGTCAAAAACACATGGCACATTTTCTTCTAATGTCTTAAATCATGCGAATAATAAACTACTTTTTGTTTACTACTAATTTTCGAAGTATTTGGATTAAAATGAAAAAAATATCAACAGATATACATTTTTCTTAATTTATATCATCCATAACGGCTTAATACTTGACCTAAATTAACAGTGTTATGGACAATAAACATGTAGCCAGTGAGGCTTATTTATCTACAATATACTGTGTATTAGGAAACCGCGGTCGTTGATCTGAGTATCAGCTGGTTTTTTTAGTAAAGTAATGTATTTTTTATGAAACTATCGTTTCATTTAGCTGTACTAACATGATGGAGCGTAATGCTAATAAAACGTTTTAAAAATATGATTGTTTTTTAATCCGAATCGATATTTTTTCCATCCCATCATCAAAGGTGTCATTAGTACTATCGTCTGTCTTCGTTTTCGGAAGCGGTTTCCTAACACCCAGTATACGGAAATGATGTTGTGCGGTAGATTAAAATGTGAGAGGAGTAGCTAGCCAAGCAAATATAATAGCACCCCACAATCAACAGCAATCCACATGAGGTCCATGGAATTGAACCAAGGTATCCATGTTACAAGCTTGTAGTCAAGGCGTCACACTGACTCTCAATTAAAGTGAAAATTTCAAAGACTTTTACCACATTGTTATTAATATCATGTTACATATTAAATTAAAGATTATTTTTATCTATTTATAAACCTGATAAAGGTCTTATAATAGAAGTTATTTTAAAATAATCTGTACCTTGACATAGCAATCAATGGGACTCTCATCTTCGGCTTTATATTCAATACCCGGTGCGGGTTGCACAAGGTAACACGACAAGTGCCCTAGAAATAAAAACAAAAGTTAATTTTCTTTCTGATCGTCCAAGTGTCACAAATACGCTTGCCCATAACAATGTAGCATTAGTAAAGATGAATAACACTTCATCACATTTTACTTGTCGCCTTTAGTGAATGTAATGGTGTTCATAAGAAATGATACCGTGTGTCAACTTTGATTCTTCGACATCGTTGTTAACAATTGTTCATTATAATTATTTTAAATTATTGTTGTATATTCAACTTGGATATTAAGGTTAACTAACTGCCGTATGCGAATGACAACGTAGGCGATATGGCGACAAGGGAACGGACAAATTGCTGCCCTTTTCATAGTTGTTCCTTCTTATTCGCCTTGCAGAACAGATCAAGGGTAGAGCAGTGATAGGAATATTCCAATTTCTCTCCCTACACTGACTACCCACAATAACTTTGTTTATATTAGTTGACAGAAAACAAGTCGGTATGTTATATTAGTGAATCATTGTAGTATTGCAAACACCAAACCACGTTGCGGTCCTTGTAGGCTGTAATATTACCTGAGTGGGTTCCTTTCTCACATGATCAAATCAAAGCTTAATATTCTGTTTTATTTTAATTCTTTATATTACTGTCTTTTTTCTATTTTGTGGGAATAAACGATATATTATTTTATTAAACAAACCGAGCACGTCTGCGGCGAGGCAACGCGCACGCGTCACGTTGCGATCGCGCGCGGCACTCGGCTGCGACTCACTGCCACCTATGAACCACTTCTGGTTAGGCCGCACCTCAGGCGGGGCGCCGCCCTCTTGTGTCTGCGAGGTAGTACGGGCACGACGCTCCTGTGAGAATTTATTTGTTGCTATATTTCAAAGGATATTTTTTTTGTATTAAGATAAATACACCCTCCGATCCCATCTACTTGTGGAATTATAGGTCTCACCAAAATGAGTCCATTTACCGTACCTGCCACGTTATTTTGGTTTATATCAGAAAAAATTAAAAAACATTAATTGTTAACGATAGTTGTTCTTTACCTTATGAGGCGTGTAAAGCAACAGTGAAGGATCTACAGGTAACCTGGCCGGCTGCATCGCCAGACACATCCACGTCGCCATCATGGGGCAGGCCGCAATCAGGATTACATTCAGTGCTGCATGCTTTAGTAGATTGCTCCATACCTATTAATAATTGTTATAGAAAAACGACAAATTAAAAAAGCTGCTTCTTTATGGTTGGAACATAAAAGTCACGACTGAACTGACCAGAAATTCAAATTCTTCTTTATGATTATTTAGACTAGTGTTTGACCAAAACTCAACCGTAAATTTATCAGTGCACTGATTTAAAAGAACGATGGTCAAGAAAAGTAAAGTGGGGCACTGTCTAGAATGGTCTAGAAAAGTCAAATGCATTTATTTAGAAATTTATCATTATTAACCTGCAAAGCGACCTCTTGTATATCATGGACATGTTCAAACAAAACCCTCTGGTAGATATGCCGCATGGCTTCCTGCAGCAACTCCGGAGTCCACATCAGCAACTGTCCCGAGTTAGAAACACCATTCACGGTCTTCACACCTTCATCTGTTTCGTTTTTGGTGTTATCACCATTACCATTTGTTGTCTTTACGTCATCAGTAGTGGTGACCAGAGGACGCGTCAGGGTGCGCAGTGTTTGCAATGTTGCCTTGCGGACCGAACTAGTCGAATGATCGAGATACGGCCAAAGTCGCGGTAAGACATCTGCTAAGTCAATGGGACTGTAACAACACAGTTTCGGTTAACATTTATTTTATTAAAATTTACATGACAAATCATAGTAATATATTTTTAATAACAGTAGGTAAGCTATGTTCAGCTGTGTAGGTCTATTATCAGATGATTATGATGATGTATTAAGTCATATTTAAGGTGCGATAACAAAAGTTGTATTTATTTAAATAGTCTACCAACTTGTTTCTAAACCATTTTCCAAACTATTATATTCCACTGCAGAATACATAGTACGGTGCTTTTTCAATTTTCTCTATTAAATAACTATTACATTTAACTCACTGCAAGTGTTTAGCCGCCTGTGGCAATGCGCATAAAGCGGCAAGCAATGCCATGTAGGCATTTGCTGGAGCTGCAAGGTCGTCTTGGTCTCTCAAAAGTTGCCATAGCCGCGCGGCCACCGCTGGCAGCACGTGTGGTCGTGCAGCCGCAAGCGCTCTAGCAGCAGGTGCCAGTGCGCCCGCCGCCACTCCCGCCACATCCTCCGCGGCATCGCCCAGTGCTGCTACTAAATGCTCCAGCGCACCCGCCGCGCATGCCACTTCCTGAATTATAAAAGCAGATTATTTTATTTTCAATAGAAGTTTTGAAATAACAATATAATATTCAAAAAAATATACTTCAAAGTATGACTATTATTTATCCCCAAAAAGAATGGAGTTAAATAAGCAGCCCCTTTTTTAATGTAAGATATTGATTAAATCTTTTTATTAATTACAGATCAATTTTTAGCGTATTTTATTTCCACATAATAAAAAAAAACTACAATAGTAAAACGGCATCATTTTAAATTTTGAATTCTTCATCTTCTTCGGTATCACTCTTGACAGAGTGGTCGTGGTCATCACCTTAACTGTTGGTCGCAAGCTTAACAACAAGTTGCCATTCCTCTCTGATGGCTGTCTTCCTAGTGCATACATATAGTAGCAACGATGATGAGCAATTTACGGCCGCCTTTATCTGGTCAGTCTATCTCATAGTCGTTCTTCCTCGTGGATTGGTACCCTGAACCTTTCCCTGGACCACAAGTCGCTCAATAGATATCTCCCCTCAGCAACATTTTAAATACAATACAAGAAATAAGATGTATCCTGTAAATAATTTTCATCGAAGTCGAAAATCCTACAACTAGCTAAAGGCCACCAGTAGTAAACTTGCCACGGAACCAAAACCTCTATGTTATCAGGCATGCGGTTAGATGGTGCAGTTCGGAAGTAAGAAAAGAAACGAGTAAACTTACTGGTCTCGCAGCGAGCAGGTATTTGAAGGCAAGCAATGCACCGTGACGTGCTTCCCATTGGGGTTGGCGAGCTAATGTGGCCAGCGCCTCCGCCACCATGCGCACGCGCTCTTCCCGCAACTGAGCTAGCGCTACGCCCAATGTTTGAGCGCACGTCTCGCGAACTGGCGCCACCACCTGAAAAAGTTAATAACAGTTGTATACTATATTATAAGGAGAAAATGATGATTGAGTAATCACATTAAATTTATTGACAATTATTTTTTCTGTTTTTCTCAAAAAAAATTCAGTCTTATCATATTTACCTGGTCCGAAACAAAGTCTCCGAAACGGTCTAGTGCCAATACACAGAGTAGTCTTAACGCCATGTCTTCCAGCCACTCCTGATGGGCGTCCTCCATCTAAACGATATAATTCAATAATTAAACTTTAAAACTATAAACATACACAAAAATAACGTTAAATATTAATCATTAACCAGTAATTTCGTTAGTTACAACGCTCTTCAAACCTGTACATAGTAAATGTTTGCACACCATTGTTTGACCGCAGAAATTGTCACTATGATGGTTAATTTTCACAGCACCCTCTAAAAAGTATATTTTTATGGTAAAAGGTCTTTACTGTTCCTCCTTTGATTTTATCTTTTGACATTCATTCTCTGACTTTCTCAAAGTATTTAATCTTAATTCAGTTTTAGTAATTTTCTTCTTAGACTGATTACAGTTTGAAGTTAAACATTTTAAGTGTTTATATCCTTTGTAACTATTACAAAAATAATGAAAACTTTAAGAATTACGCATGTTACACTTAACACATTTTTGTGTACATTTTCATGCAACATTACAGTTCTTATTATTTTACGTTTATGTCATTGCCTATCTATTATAATTACTATCTCATTTTTTTGCACTCAAATTGATCCTTTGCATATATATACAAATCTTATTCATATGCAGCGTAAGTGTGTCTCAGTTTGTCAACGATAGGTTATTGGTTTGTTGCGTAACAGTGGCAACCAATGGAGTGAAGTTGGCGCGGAATTCAAATAATCCATATACACTGATACCATGCATGCAATTATCATTGTTAAATTCAATTTGCATAACAATTAAACATTGATAATAATTAAAAGATTTTAATGTAACTAGACAGCAGTCAATTCTGTTGATTGCCGGGCTTTTACTAGTGTATGCTAAGCATTTATACATGCCTGTTGTTCTGGCAGTGCACTGTGGCGGGCTGCGCTCGTGGCGATACGAGCACGCAACAACTCGCGGAGTGCGCTCGCGGCGCCGTGCCGTGCCTCCCAGGCGCCATGGAACAGCTGCGCTTTTAGTGCTGCGCACCAACCCTCCAAAGGCCACCGCGTCGACGGACCCCACACTCCTAGGCTGTCCGGTACTGCTGCCTCGCTATCAACTAATTACACATATAGAGTTAGTATTAGTAAATGAATAGTGATTGACTGTACTTCTTTTACAATGTGAATACAATTATAAATAATATTTGTACATTATCACTATTATCACTATTAAATCCACGTTACGATTTAATAGCGATGAGTATATTTTCAGGTGGTATGTTTCTTTTGCCGATACGGTCAAGCTCGGAGCTACTTTTGCTCTTACTTCTGCTCTAAATATTGTATGTGAACATTACTTTATCCTAGTTTAATGGCTGTATGTAGTTATTACAAATACGGCTAAGCACCGTATATCACTGTAACTGGCGCCAGGTTGTTATAAGCAAGCATAGCACTCACCATCAAATCTTGCTCGTCTAGTCTGTTCATCGAATAAAATAGCAGATTTTCTTTAATTTTCCTTAGCATTGGAATTAATATTACGTGAAGGTCATTTAAAGATGATTACGCAAATCCATAAATATCAAAGAATTTAGATAAAAATCCGTATCCCAATATATATTTTTTTATGATCGCGTTCACACATACCAATATATTCATCAGTCGTATCTAACTTAATCTTTTTTCTTTCAGGCTCGAGGGAAGGTGCGGGTTGAGCGGGCGCTGCGGAGGGTCCCTCCTCGCATTCGCGCGATTTCTGCTTACTGAAGGCCGCACGCGCACGCCGCTTAGCCACGTTCCTTTCTCGAGAGCTCAGTGGCTTCGACGCGGATGGCATTAACTCTTGCACTGGCCGCTGTGACGGTAATTAAAAAACAATTAGATATCTATACAGTAATGATTTAGTTTCTTATTTGTTCTGTATACGCTATACGACTAAAAGAAGCGCCAGCTTCAATTCCCACTCAGTTTTAGAAAAAATCCGACATATTCCAAAGACAGTACCTGACATCCGCCAGCCCGCATCTGACCAGTTATGCTCTACGAGAAGACTTCAAATGTCATAAACAGTTAATATTTACCCTCGTCGTATCGGGTTTAGATTCCGTTTTGACAGGACACAGATCCTCGTTAGAGTAGACGGAAGTCAGATCTACTCCCAATTTAGACGCCACATCAAGACCTAAACGAGCATTTAGCTGTTGCTTCTGTTTTGCAAGGCGTTCTTTTAACTCTGTAAACAAAAATTTCATTAATTGCAACTGTTTACTTATTTTGTTTCTATTTTTCCTTTAATTGTTATTCAAATATGAAATAAAATGATAAAATAACAACAAAAACGGATACCAGACATACAAAAAATATGTACACACACTCAAAGGTTACAAGATTCTATCTTACATGAAAAAGTCAAGGCGAGGAATAACATATGGCTTAATAAATATATAAAGTATGTATTAAGTGCAAAAAGCACAAAATATATAGCAAGGAAACATTGAAGATAAAAGGTTACTATGATAATACAATGAATATTTTTAAATATATGAATTTTTGCAAGAAAATTATGTAACGAATGCACATGTCTGACCAATGGAAATATTTCAAACCACATCTTTGGGATGATTATCTTGCAATAAATTTATGGATCTTTAGTTCGTTTTTAAATATTATTTAAAGTATTCCCCACATACAATCGTTCGCTATAACATCAAGTAAATAAAAATGGCTATCAAAATGCAATAAAAATATACATAGTTAAGTCAATCAATTTCACAAGTGAATCTATAGAATAGCTCTAATAATAAAATAACTAAAGATAATTAAAAAATGTTTCATTGATAACACAAAAAAATTGTCAAAGCCCTAACCTCCAGATGACAGGGCCACTTCATCGAGATCGTACTCGTGCCCCTCGGAGCCCATAAGGTGAGCACCATTCTCCAACACGCGCTCAATGTCGAAAGTCTCGCAACGGAGCAGACCGACTTCATCGACCTCCAATTTCTCTTCTGAAAGAAGTAGAGTTTTATGATAACAGTTGACAGAAGTTGTAGTGGTAGTAAATGTAATACTAATTAGCCGGATGGAAATAACTCTATCACCATCCAAGACCGTTAGCCTTTGCGTCATGAAAGATATTTTTGGTGGCTTTATTGGTGATAGGTCTCCTGTTGCCGGAGACCGTCTAGGCACCACCGCAGCGCCTATATCTACCGCCAAACAGTATTGTGCAAATATTACTGTGGTCCGAATTGAAGAGAGTCGCAGCTGGTGTAACGAAACTCCACATCTCATGTCTGAAGCGATAAGCGTAATGTGGTGCAGTTTAATCAGGGATCACCTGGTTAAATATATAACCAATGACCTATAATAGGATTTAAAATTTGTAGGGATTCATTTCAGGGGATTTGGGCCATTTCCCACCACGCTGGCCCATTGCGGGTTGCTGAGCGCCAGCGCCACTACTGTTGATTATCAGGGTGCGCCACGTGCAGGTGAGGTTGGCTTAGGTCCCGTGAGTTGTTGGGCGGTAACCCTTACACCCCCAAGAAAGATTGCTAGACTTTAGTGGCACTGGGCACGGCAGCTTTGCTCGATGGACCGACGACCGATGGGGCAGTAAGGTCCTCGAGTGGCAAACGCGTACCGGTAGACGTAGCCTTAGAAGGCCTTCCACACGGTGGACCAACGATCTGGTGAGAGTAGCGGGAAGCCACTGGATGCGAGCAACGCGGGACCGATCGGTGTGGAGATCTTTGTGAGAGGCCTATGGCCAGCAGTGGACGTCTATCGGCTGATGATGATGATTTAAAGTATCAATAAGATAATAATAGAGGATAATGTAGTCGGCCTAACATAAGACAAACTGAATGATTAAAATGAGGTGGGCGGAAGTGAAGCCATTATAGTAAAGCGGCCGGCGTAGATAACGCGGGCTATTTATAAAAGTGACGGACATGTTTAATATTATTACATTTGAAAATTATTGTTGCCCAGTCTTATCAACACAGGATATGCAGCCTCTCTACGCCGCTATCGTGGATCTATTATGACACAGCAAAAAAAATTACCCATGCTTATTCATTGGGATAAAAACGGAAACGTGGAATGATTTATATGTTTATTATAGAAATATTTTAATCAATTTTCATAAGCTTTATATTTTATCATTAGTACATAGTTATATATAATTAATAGCTGTTCCCCAAACGCTTTGCTAGCCGTAACACCCCTGCAACTTCTTTTAGGGATAAGTAACATTTTGTAAAATCCATGGTTAGCTGATCTATTCTTTCGTTGAAAGGAATATTCCTACCAAATATCTCTAGTCAATACAGTACATACACAACATCACATTGTACTCGACTCCTTGAGACATAACATGTTAAGCCTCGTCACCCCAGTTGTTTCCTTAACTACAACGTCCATTAACCCGAAGCACAGAAAGGTCTGCTAGCTACTGTTGAGCGCTAGAAAGAGCTGTGCTGATTCCTATCTAGACGATCTCTACCAATAGAGACATACTATTTATTTTACTACGATAAGCGACACCAGATGATAAATTTTTCGTTGTAAGTTTTAAAAGTTAAAGCTTAATATTAAAGTTACACTTTTTTTAACTTCGCCTCAAAAAAAATAGTGTTTTATAGGACTAAACCTATTATTAGAAGAAAAAAGAAAATCGCATTTGCACAATTTTCTTCTTTACAACAAGAGATGTCTCTACGTAAATGCTTTTAGTAATTCAAATTTTATTACAATAATTACTTTATTTTCATACTTTCCCACGATAACAACTGAATAAGGTCAATTTTAAAATGATGACAGATTAAAACATTTGCTTTAAGTAAACGGAAAAAGAATTTCAAGTTTCCTTTTAAACGAACAACTTTGCTTCGGAACCATCGGATAATAATTTGTTTTCTTCAAGTTTAACTTGTTGCGCTTTACTATTTCTGTGGTTTAGTAACAAAAAAAAAGAGGTTTTAATGGTAAACGGTTACGTCATTGAGCACTTAGTTTCATTAGTTATATTGCACCATAAAGGCGTCAACGTGAACGAACCGAGATAATTGTTTCTAAGCGCTTCGTTAATGGAAGTTAACGTTACTTTGTTATGTGATACCGCTAAGGAAACTTTTACAAACATTTACCTACATTAAGACGAGAGAAACAAGTCATTATCATCAAGTAGTAGGTCTGTCTTCAGAGATCGGCTGCGACGATCGATTGGAAGATCAATTGCGAATATGCCATGTAACTGTGACTGTATAGCTGAAGATCATATTGGTTTTCTCAATCTGAGAGAGCGCCTAATGAACTGGGACTAATTAAGCTTAGTAAGCAATTTTACAATATACTATTCTTGCTCTCAATCTAATCATCATCATTATCAGCCTTTGTTTATCCACTGCCGGATCTATGTCCATAAGGCCTATGCCTTCCCCACTGCTTCCACCAAATGCGATCGTCAGATTCTCGGATCCACCTACTTCCGACCGCTGTAATGATGTCGTGGGTTCATCTCGAGGGCGGTCGTCCTACACGTCTGCGACCTATACGCGGCCTCCACTCCAAGACTGTTCTCCCCATCGGCCGTGACTGACACGACAGACATGTCCGGCCCACTGCCACTTCAGCTTGCAGATTTTGAGAGCTACGTCGACAACTTTAGTTCTGCGTCGAATTTCTTCGTTCCGGATGTTGTCCCTTAGAGAAATGTTAAGCATAGCTTTCGCCATCGGTCACCGTGCTACTTTGAATCGGTGGACCCCCCCGATCAATCGAATTATCACAGACTATTAAAACATCGACAGCATTTATAAGAACATAATTTCTAACAATTAATATATAATTAATACAATTCTAATATTAACAAACAACCGTTTCAACGAGCAAATCTTTAAACATGATGATATACTCGTATATAGAACTATTCTCAGAAGCATTTCTTGTTTTTTTACAATAGTCCTCTTTTTCCTTATACACCATACTAAATGCTTTATTATAATGGTTAATGGTGATCTTTTTTAGATCAATAATATTTCCTTATTTTATATTTACTTGTAATTGACCTTTTGTATTATTTATGTCCTAGATCTATATAAGTTGTAAATTAGCCGAAATATTAAAATAAAATATAAACAAGCTACCTAATAAAAATAAACAAGTCACCTTTTTTCACGACTCCTGGCGTGGGATGCCATTCTGGAACATTGGAGAGTATCGCTTCAACCGCCTGAAGGAGATAAAAATTCATCTAGTTAGTAATTGGCGAAACATAGACAGAATTTATTTAAAAAAAAAATTACAAAAATGTACGTCTTATAATTTCATTCTTAAGTTATACTGGGCTTTTAAAATCACCTAAGAAAGTTAATCATTTTCACTAAACTGACACTGAAAATATATATAAAGCTAAGCGCTATTACACGTAGAGATAGTCTCGCACACGGTAAGGTTCGGCCGTTTCGGTCAAAGCTACCGACCACTCCGCGAGGAATTGCAGTAGCATGTCCTGCACCACGCGGCAGTGATTCAGGATACCTTGTAGTATCTTTATCCTTCGAGTGAAGGTAACACTTCCATGTCCTCCTGCTGGTATCCTAGAGTCCTCCTGATGGTACTTACCTAGACGATCTCCGGAAACAAAGACCAACCTAACTTGTAAACCAGTAGATTATCAAGTTTCCTTTAATGAAACACAGAATAATTATCCTCTTTAGTAGATATATGTACACAGCTGGAAACAAGAGTTCCGTACCAGTCGGTCTCATGTTAGCCTAATCTAGAGGCTTTTCGTAGTTTTCAGGCCGCATACTAATTAATAAGACTACCATACAGAGTTTTTTTTTAACGATAACCTACTGAACAAAAGATAATGTTACCATCAAGCAGGCCATATGTCACCTTCATGGTATATTAGTTAAAATTATATTTGCATTTGTGATTCATTTTTGTGTCAGTATTGCCAGAGTTGACATACGGAATCAAGACGTGGTTCCTTACTATGGGCCTTATAAAAAGGCTCAGTCACCCAAAAAGCAATGAAGAGGAATATGCTTCTCTGCGCGATCGAAACAGAAATGTTATCTGGTAGATGTAGTATTGGGAGGCCATGTATAAGATGGACTGACGATCTGGTGATCTTTGGGGGAATCCTATGTCCAGCAATGGACTTCAATCAGCTGATGATGAAGATAATTTTAAGCATCTATCAAATATGTTAACAACATAAATACTCAAGTTATAAATTATAAATATTTCCTCGTTTCACTTTTTAAAGCGCTTTAGAGTAATAAAGGTGTCATGATGTAATTGACAAACGATAGTTATGTTGTTCCGGATGTGGAGTCGTACTCGATAACAAGTCAATTTTGTATGCGAGTTAAAGTATAATTTTGATAAAAGAAAGAATTTTGATCAAAAAAGAAAGAATAAGCTTAATGATAGTATACATGAGGTAGTACAAAATAATTATTTATTTATTTATTAAAAAATCAACATCGTTATTATACAAATTTTATAAGTATTTCAAGTTTATGTGTAAGGCTATTGGTTTCCTATGTACATTGGTATATGCAGATAGATAGTAAAAAAAAATAGTTATGATGACATTGTCAAAGGCTACAACAATAAATGTGGAAAATTGATGCCAGTAAAAATATTTAGGTAAAGACAAAATTAACACTTAAACAAAGTCATTAAAATATCACTTAAAAATAAGTAACATAGTAAACAATAGAAATAAAGGCAAATAAACATTAATTTATATATACACAATAGTATTGTAATGATAGACAATAATTATCAGTAAAAACATAGTTATAAAGCAAAAAGAAGTAACTTAAGGAAATATGTAAATAGTGTAAATAATATAAAAAAACTAGAACCTTGAAGAATATTCTGAGGAAAAAAATTTAGTGTGATAAAATATTAGTGTAGTTGTCAAAAGTTATAGCAGACGTTGTCATGGTTACGTACGTGAGTATGGACCAACATCACATCCATTTAGGAACCTTTTCACATTCACCAAGAAGCTGTGGTATTTTCAAAGTTAACCAATCTTTGAACATGAAAATGCACAAGGAGAAAAAAAATAATTCCTATCGTCAAATTGTAGTGTGAGAACCATAATTGTGTTCCGGTTTAAAGAACGCTGGAGCTAGTGTAATTACGGGGGTAACGGCATTCGAACTCAATGTGGTGCTGTGTATGTCATCCTAATTAGCGTAACATTGTTATGCGCAAGCGTATCACTTACCATGACGTCAACAATAATATGATTATAACTAAATTCATACGATATTTAATTAAAAAAGTAAGGTTAATTGATTAGTAAAATGTTAGTATTGTTTTTTTTATATACTAGTCGCACTGTGCGATATTTGTGTTCATCAGGCCTATATACTTTCAGCCCTGTAGTCTCGGGCTAGTAAGAATAGGAATAAAGTGAGCCCTGCCTGCCGTAGAAGGCGGCTAAAAGGGTCTGAGTTTCGCGGGCCTTGAGGTTGGGGGAGCTTATCCCTCAACAAGCGAACCTGCGTGGACAGCGTATGGTTTAATAATGATGCCGAGGAAAGTTTAGCCTTTCTTTAGTGACGTGTTAACACAAACTGTATAGGTGCATCGGTGCGTTCTGTGAGAGATCCCGGAGCCTCATTGAATGCACTCATAAAGATCACCGAGGAGGTTTTAGAAATTGAGAATGTCACATAACTCTGAAGCAGAGTATCTTTCGAAATTTTCACTCCCGAAAGCAAACAAAATAAAAACCTTGACCACCGTATCAAATGTTAGCGAAAATATCTAAAGATCCACTGGATTTGGTGATTTACAAGGCAGTCAAAATTTTTATTCAACATAGAAAAATACGTTCACTTATAGAACGTCTAACTCTGCCACCCTATTCGCAGAAGATATGCCTCGTGCATGAGAAGAATGGGCCGCAACAAAACTCAGGAAGCTATTATAAAATTTTTTTTAATAAATTCTAAGATATATGCCGAGTAGCAAACTGCTTGAGAATCAGCGCATATTATTTTCACACATTATGTAATTAAGCGTCAAGACGGGCGGGACGTTTTTCCGATAGTAAGTGATATGCACTGCACCACATTGCGCTCGTCGCCTGAGACATGAGATGTTGAGTCTCCTTACCTTAGTAATTACACTAGCTATAGCACTCTTCAAAATGGAACACAGTAATGTTTGCACACTACTGGCGGCAGAAATAGACGCTGAGGTCGCACCTACCTAAACAATCTCCGGCAATAGAGACCTACCATGAATGAGGAAAGAAATTATTATTTGTTAATGGATTAAAGGAATGAAGCCTAGGCCCACAAATGCCCGTGGAAACGAGAGACAGAAAAAATAGAGATCTACCATCAGTAACAGAGTCTCTTCAAAATTATACCATCTTTTATAAAAAAAAATTGTAATACTAAGTGCAAGAGCCAATAATACTTACATATCATAGTTTCTGAATTTCCAATGACGCGATAAAAACCGGTTAACATTACCCTTATCAGAGGCATTAACGGCGACTCACACACTTTCACTTCTTTGATAACTATATTGAACGAGCACCAAGCAAATATTGTATAAATATATATATTTTATAATCAACGAAGCGACGATACTTGCGGGACGTTCCCCGGATTTGACGTGATCCACCTGCCCGTAACAACGTGGCGCTACATACCATGTTATACACGGCACCATATTGTGTTCGTTGCTTGAGATATGTCCAGTCTTCTTATTTCAGTAATCACACTAGCTTCAGCGCCCTTCAAACCGGAACATATGTTTAGACATTGCGGTTTTACGACAGAAAAAGACTGCGATGATACATACCTAGACGGTATCCGGCAACAAACACCTACAAGCAGTAAGAGACCTACCACCAGTAAAACGTTACGTACATATCGTAGTTTATAATGACGGACAGTACAAATAGCATTTATTTAAAGTTAATAACAATTTATGTATGTATAAGTATCTCGTGAGACGTGGAAGGTTACCAAGATCACCTCGCACTAGCTTCAAGTCTTTGTCAACCGTTGTCGTCTCCGAATCCTGGATATTGACTGACCCGAGAGAATCTCCAATGAAAATCTCTTGGAGCTCTGCACCGAGTCTCCAATCGGTTTACGAATCAGACGTCGCAAATGGAAGTGGACGGGCCATATTCTACGAAGAGATCCCAACCATATCCCTAAGTATGCGCGTGATTGGAGTCTGCAAGGTCGCCTCAGACAGACGTGGCGCCGCACAGTAGCAGACGAGGCGAAAAAGATGGAAAAGACGTAGAATGAAATTAAGGGTGAAGCCCAAGACTGAATGCGATCTTGGGACCATAGGATGTTAATAATAAAAAAAAGTATCTCTTAATCATCACCACTATTATCAGCCTTTGTTTATCGACTGCTGGATATAGACCTGCCGCAATGTCTCTCCACCGAATACTCTCAAATAATCTCTTAACAGTGACATTATACTAAGAATGTTAAACAAGGGACATTTACATTGTTTCATCATTTTTCCAGTTTTGCCGGACACGGTGATAAAATGAAGCACGCGAGAATAATGATATTAATTTCTACTTAATTACATACAATTAAAACAAAAATAAATGTTGATATAATAAAACAGCATAAATATATACAAAGTTTACCGTTTCATCTCCGGTATATGTCAAATTCGGTCCATGAACCAGTTTCACAAATATATCGACCACATTCTTATTGCTTAATTAATATTAATATATATATATATACATATATGTAGGAATGTTTGATGTAGCAGGCTCCGTTTGCAATATTTTTGTTGTTAATTTTTTTGTTGAACAGGTAACTACGATATTAAAACATAATATACAGCCGAGGTCTTATGACCGAAGAAACGTTATTTACTACTTCCCATTGAGCTGGTCAGGAATTTGAAATATTCAATAATTTGAAATAGTCCAAATTATAACCCACATTCATTCTTATCTTCATAAATCGCCATTTTAGTGTAATTGCAACCAAATCGATAACACATCACACACACCTAGTAATAGTTATTGACTATCAATTTTTGTGGAAAAACCACATAGACTAATATGTGACATGTTACGTATTATTTTAACTAAATTTTCTCTTCTAAAATATAAAGTTCCGATTAGAATTCTGATAAATATGTACAAAGCTCTTGCAGAATCAATAATCACATATGGTATTACAAGTTACGGAGGTACATTTAAAAGTTCTCTAGATCGCATACATAACTTACAAATTCGAATCTTAAATATGATCGTACCTTAGAATATAAAGCAACAGTTATCTTATGATAGTTTTGCATTGTTCAAACATTGTCAAATCATGCCAATACACGAAAAAGAGAAATATTTATTGCTTCTCGAAAACTATCATAAAGCTCTGCATGAACCTTTAAACTGCAAAATTACCACTCGAAATTTTTCCTTAAAGAACTTGTTAATACTTAGAACTAAGAATTTCTATGGTAAACGCACCTCCCAATACTTAGTTCCCAAATTAATTAACAAAATTCCTAAGAATATAAAATGAGAAAATTTTTAAATCTAAACTTTATCTAGTCCTACAATGAAAATACTATTAAACAATTACACACACGCACATATACCCTAAATAACCATACTATGTATAAATATATATAAAAATACATTTATAGATAATATTTATTATAAATTCAAGTATATGTTATAAAAAACAGAGACATTTTGGCATTGACTGTACACAATGTTTTTTTTATCCTGCTCTTTTATTGGGTACATCATTAACACAAGTTCAGTGATAGCGTCCTTCTGTTTGTTTTTCATACAAACTTCATTAGGTTAAAGAAACCGAAGAATTATTAATTTTTGAAACCTTGTTTTTTTCACCAGATAAAAAAAAAAAACAATATGTGAAGTTATTTTGATATGTAGTGATAAGCAAAGCGGGATAGGCCAAGACTTCGACGATCTTCGATATTGGTCTTGTCTGTTCGGTCTTGCATATTGAGTCTTATATTATTTATTTTGTTTTTAGAAGAAAAGCGTAAGCTCCACTTATGATAAATATTTGAACTCATCGTTTCAAAGGAATTCTCGGTTAAATCTGGCATATTTGGGCTTGGTTGTGCATATTAACCGCGAGGAAGAAGTATCCTAACATAGCGTTAAAGAGGCCTCGGTTGTGTTTCGATTGGAGATCCCGTGTTTTCTCCAAATGCCGAAGGTGACCACCGAGAGGCTTTTAGTGTCTCTACATAACTCCGACTTCTGCCTACAAGACCGAGTATCTTTTGGAATACTGCCCCCGAAAAAAACAATAGTCAATAGTAGGGCGTCTGTCTTAATTTTGATCTTGGTCTTTTTCATTTGGTTTTGCTCATATAAAATTTAACTTGATCTTACTTTTCCGCAACACCAAGACCAATTTTACTCATTACTATTAATATCATATCAGAGAAAACCCTTCGTAATGTTCCAAGAGTGCAATCATTACGAGACTTGTTCACTATTATTACATTTCATCTGGTTGGTTCTATTATTACAAACTGGATTATACTCATGTAAAGTTATTGTTAGGTGTAAGGGGTCACGCACAATAACTCACGGGACCCAAGCCAACGTCACTGGCTCGTGGTTCACTCTACTAATCAACAAGAGGCTCTGGCTCTCACCAACTCGTATTGACCCAACGTGGTGGGAATGAGCCCAAATCTCCCCATATGAACCCCTACAAACGAAAGTTGCGGAAAGCCGTTGCATGCGAGCAACATAGGACCGATCGCGATGTAGATCTTTGGGAGAGGTCTGGCTCCAGCAATGGACGTCTATCCGCTGATGATGATGATGAATGTTATTGTTAAATAAAATATTCAAAATAGTCATTAGAAGAAATTAAAGAACTAAATATCAGCTCGTCATCTAAGGTTTTTCCTGCCATCACATTGTTATGGACGAGCGTATCACTTACCATCAGGTGAGCGTTCCGCTCGTCTCGTCGGTCAGTTGAATTAAAGACAAGAGACAGGTTATGAGGCAAATAATAAATATTTTCTGTTTAATACGGTTATATAAAAGAATATGTATTAGGAGATTAAATGAAACATTTATAAAAGGTTTACATTATGTGAAGCATGACTGATACTTTTGACATAATATTAATGTAAATATTAAACCATTTTTGTACACGGGTGATAACGAAGTCAAACGTCACTTATCAGTCACTATCTCCGCAGCGTCACTACATTATATATGCCTTAGCAACTTGTTAAGTAATATCATTACAGTTAATGAGATCGACCGGTAAGTAGTTACATAGGTTATATGTTTGAATTGAGTGACTTTTATTCGACGAAGTGAGACATTCACCTGATGGTAAGTGATACGCCTTAACGAGGAGCTGTTAGGATGTTATACACTACACCTGATTGTGAACGTCGCCTTAAGAAATAAGTTTCTGTGTCTCCTTACCGGCCCGATCGTACCTACTTAGACGGTCCTAGACTCTAGATCGATGAATAAGATCCGATTCCCTTCGCCTGACGATACTTGATGTATTAAAAAATATAACAAATTACAAAGTTTCGAGTGAAGAGCTCATGTTACTCAATTTTTTTTGTTTAACGAAGTGACAGGACGAACTCGACGTTCACCTGATTGTAAGTGTTACGCCTACCATAACAACATGGCACTAGATAGGATCATATACACTGCACAACACTGTGCTTGCCACATACACACACATAAAGTATCGAGTCCGGTTACCCCAGTAATTACATTATTTATAGCACCCTGCAATCCAGGATACAGTAAAGTTTTCATACTACTGTTAAGTGGTAGAAATGGTAGGCGCGGTGGTACCTACCTGGACTCCGGCAACTGAGACCTATCACCGGTAAAAAAAAACTTATGTAGAAATATCTAACCTGCGCAGCGGCGATTCTCGTCTCCCAGGCTGGTGAGCGCAGATACTTCATGAGCCTGCCCAGTAGTCGGTGCAGTTCCTCGGGATGGGCCTTCTGCACTTCGCCCAGTTGTCGGGCGGCGGCCCTTCTCGTAGCAGCGCCAGCGCCTGCCTCCAGCAGGACGAATAGACGGTCTAATCTACGTGAAGAAACGAACTATCTATCAATAATCATCCAGAGTATTAAACATTTTAAATATTTATTTATTTATATATATATATAGAGATTCATTGCGTAGTTGTGATAATATAGGTGAAGATCCTCACTCAATGAACTTACAATACGAGCAGGATATTTACATAATGGCAGGTCATATATACTGCAACATATTGCCAAGAGGATTTAGGTTTCGTTAGTACATAATATCCTTAATCAGAGCTGTAATATTTATTCACTACAGTTTAGGGTTAGAATGAGACCTTGGAAACCATGTTGTTCGGTTATTAAATTACTTTACCAAACATTTACACACAAATCTTACCATCAAGTTCAAAAATATATGTTCGACTAGTTGTAAGTGTCTGTAGCCAGGAACCATTTATGTAGGTACCACTGCAGCTCCTATTTTTGCCTTCCTATAGTAATGTACAAACATTACAAGGTTCCGGTTTGTAGGCAGTTCTAGGTTGTTAAATTACTGAGGTAACTAGACTTAATATCTTATCGAAACGACGAGCCCAGTGTTGTGCAGTGAATATCATCCCATCTAACGCCTCTTTGGACCCCTTGCGAAAAGTAGAGAAGACGATAGACGCTCTAGATATGTGGTGCTGGTGGAGAATGCTCGGAGTATCGTGGACTGAATTTCATACCAACAAGTCCATACTTCGAGAACTCGGCATCAAGCAGCGTTTATCATCTGTGGTACAGTCTCGTATCCTTACATTTTTTGGCCACGTATGCTGCCGAGGGGAGGTGGTACCTATTGAGCGACTTGTTCTCCAAAGAAAGGTTGAGGGTACCAGGCCACGAGGAAGAACACCTATGAGATGGACTGACCAGATAAAGGCGGCAGTAAGTAACTCATCGTTGCCACTATATGAACGCACTAAGAAGGCGACCATCAAAGAGGAATGGAGTCGTGTTTTGAAATTTGCGACCAACACCTAAAGTGATAATCACGACCACTCTGTCAAAAGTGATACCGGAGAAGAAGAAGAACGCCTTTTTGTTATGCGCAGGCGTATCACTTACCATCAGGTGAACGTCTCATTCGTTTTGTCGCTTCATAGAATAAAGGAATAAGATCATTTTAAAGGTTAAAATAAATCCACACACTTAAAAAGTACGCTTTCAACACCAAAAACAACTTAAATGTAATGTAGGAAGCATATAAGTACTGTGACTAAAGTGCCTAATATTGTCATATAGATGGCATTCAGGATGACGTGATGTTTTCCACATCCGTCGGCAAATGAATTCTTGTTTTCGTCATGTCCGGTAAGACCAATCTCACGTTGAATGCAGTGACAGAGTGTTCGCTGTATAACAGCAGCATAACATTGTTCATGTAATGTATAAAAGAGGTAATCCTTTTTAAGATCATTATATCCTTTTCATCAGATCGGAAACTCCTAAAAGTGTAGGCAACTTAAAAGGCTAGTTATGAAAGCCGAAGGGATCCTCTAACATCAGATATAGTGTACTAGCCGTAGTCTATTCTTTTATACCATTTTTAATACTTGCCTTGATGTCATGATGCCTCAGCTAGCAACCGTTATTTTTCCGGTACTAATTATTTACCCTGAAACAAAAAAACTATATAAATAAATGGTAAGAGCTGATATTGCAGTGGACTATTGGAGTTTTGGTGTCAACATCAGCCGAGTATGTCCACTGCTGGACGTAGGCCTCCTCCAAAGATCACATCGATCGGTCCTGCGCTGCCCGCATCGCTGGGCAACAGGGGCCGTTGTTTTTGGGGGTTCATGCGAGTTGGAAGAGACCAGAGCCTCGTTTATCGATTAGTAGGGTGCACCGCGAAAAGGTGAGGTTGGTTTGGGTCCCATGAGTTGTGCAGGACCCATTGAAGTTTTTGTATGATGTCTAATGATGTGAAAATTAATTAGCGAAAGAATTTTAATGGTCATATCATACTTGTGGCCCATTGTTCACTTTACTATATCTATGAAAAAGAAAAAATTAAGTACATAATACCTCCTGTATTGTAAAGTTTTAAAAAGGCTGAGATTGGAGAGAGATGGAAGGAAGTGAGTGATAGAGGAAATAGAGGGAAAAAGAGAGTAAGAGTAATGAGCGAGATAGATATTGACCAAGAAAAAATCCGTACAATGTTTTATTTCGAATATTATTTTTGGAGTGGCCCTAAATTGTAGAATTCAAAATTCTAGGTCAAATAAAAATATTATCTTACTTTGGTAAAGAAAAATATACTGAAGTATTGTATATAGTAAAGCAAAAGAATAGTAATTGAAATTTGTAATTCTACCAGTGGTAAGTCGCTGCTGCTGGAAACCGTCTAGGTAGGTTCCATCGCAGCGCCTATAGCAGCCGCCAAACTGTACTGTGCAAACATCACTGTGCTCCGGTTTGCAAGACGTAGCTAGTTTAACTACTGTAGTAGACTCGACATCTTATGTCTCAGGCGACGAGCGTAATGTGGTGCAGTATATATCATCCTAACTAGCGCCACCTTGTTATAGGCAGGCGTATACGTAAACGTCACGGTTGTGTCGCAGCTTAATTGTATAAAAAAAAACTACAAATTTTATATAATTGGGAAGATTGTGGTTAATCAGACAGTCTGTATAGACAAATATAAACGTACCATGATAATGATTTACCATGAGGTCATGGTTTAACCGTTTACTTTCATCAGCTATAAAAAGCAAAAGTTATCGATGCCGGAATATCAATGTCACGACAACCAATACGTACATGTTAAACTAACAAGTTTCCTTATTTTATATACCAATCATAGTATTATCTAATATATATTTAATAAAAGTTCTTTCCCTCTCGATAAAGTATATAATGATGCATGTAATCTTATATATGTTTTTGATTGTATTTTCTTTTGATAACGAGATGGAACTTGGCCGTTTTATGAACATCGTTTCTCACATACATTTACGATAAGATAATAACTTGGTACATTAGTACTAATTAAAACATAATTGACTAACCCTCTCTTGTGACATATAGTTTGTAGATTTAGAGGTATATTAACAAATTCAACTAAACACGAATTTACTGCTGTATACATAAATGTATTTAATGCTGAAAAATGATAATGTTACGAACGATTTAATTATAGTAAAAATAATGTATGAACTTAATATATGGACAATGTTACTAGTTCTGAGCTTCTAATACCGACGACCTTTTACGAAGGTCAATTATATTAAAAACGGGCCCTGGAGTACCGTCTGGGTAGGTAACACCGCAACTCCTATAGCTGCCGCCAAACAGTAGTATCGGAACATTTCTGTATTCTAGTTTGAAGGGCGCTGTAGCTAGTGAAATTATTGGAGTAATGAGACTTAACATCTAATCTCAAGGCGATACTGCAACGTGATGCAGTGTATACCATCCTAAACAGTGCCACGTTATTATGAAAAAAATTACTTAAAGCGATGAACACAATATTCTGCTGTGTATACCATCCTAACTGAGGCCACGTTGTTATGAGCAGACGTATCACTTACAATCGGGTGAACGTCTCAGTCGCTTCATCGAGTAAATAAAAAGTCAGATACTTCCGATGTTACAACGTACGCATTTGCATTCGTATTTGTGTTAGGAAAGTAATCTAATCGAGTATTAGTGTAGTCTTTATATCAGTGGGTATACAAGAAGAAAATTTTAGTTTGAACCGTTTTTATTATCGGATTAAAAAAAGATTATCGAATTTTAGACATTGCTAGGAAACAACCACATTTTTAGTTTAAACGGCTTTCTGCCTACATCGTGAACACCAACCTAACAAGGTTATTTAACAAGAATATCTAACACTACTATGTTTTTTCATAACAGTAAAACATTTAATCTCTACGACATTACTATTTGTTAAAACAGTGTTTTAAAAAGACTTCTCCGTTATCAAATATCATTTTAACAAGGAAAGTAAATATCTTACCTTATAGTATTCAACGAATCGACGACACAAACGAGATATTTACCCGATGGTAACTGCCCATAGCAATATGGCTCTAGTTAGCTGATACACACAATAAATTATTGTGCAATCGCTTTATAATATTCTTTGTCTAGTTGCCTCAGTGATTCAACTAGCTACAGCGCCCTTCAAACTGGAAGACGGTAATGTGCAGAAATAAGCGCTGCGGAGGTACTTACCTAGACAGTCTTCCGTAACAGAGGTCTATCACCAGTGTTTCCGATTTTTAGTCCTTCAAAGACATGACGTAAAAAAATATATTTTTAGTATCGCTCGTGAGAACTTGTAATAAATTTCCTAACCCCTTTGACTTATTCTCCATGTATATCTTTAAAAGTACTTTTTTTTTTAACGGAACGACAAGACGATTGGAATGTTCATCTGAGGGTAAGTGATACGCCGGCTGATAACAACGTGGCGCTAGTTAAAATGTCATACACGGCACCATTTTGTGCTCGTCACCTGATACATAAGATGTCGAGTCTTGTTATCCCAGTAATTACACAAATTACAACACCCTAATGTTTGCACACTACTGTATGATAGCAAAAATAAGCGCTGCAGTAGTATATGGACGATCTCTGGCAACGGAAACCTACCACTAATAAAAGATTCTGAGACCAATGAAAACTTCAAGCGAAACATTCACAAAATGGTAAACCAAAATCTGCGTTTGTATCCCCACATTGCGCTCCTCTCATAAAATCTTCGCTAGTTTTATGTTAACTCACGCATTTTAATCTACAATGGGTAATCTCCAAATAGACGTCGAATGTTAGCATTTGACCATAACCCAAATTACGCTCCTCGTAGACCGGAAATCGAACTATAAAAGATAAACAAATGTAAGTGTTTAGCTATCACGCCAACGAGACAGTTAAAGTCACTAACCAAATAATGGTTTATAAAAGGAAACAAAACATTTAAACTAATATTAACAACTAGCAGTTCCTTGACCTCCCTTTACTGGCTGTAACGTCCCCGCAACACCCTTCGAGGAAATTATTTTGCATAATCCTTTCCTAGCTGAGCTCTAAACAGCAGAAGAAACATCTCTACCGAATTTTGAATGTTTACGTCACACGTACGTTTCGGAGATCTCGTGATGATTCAATGAATCTGATGCATTGAAGTGCACACCCGATAGATGATAACTTTAGTTATATACATTATAACAAGGAAAAACTTTTACACCATCTGTATGTTGTGTGTATATATATATATATATTCCGACGAGCATGCATGAAGTCGCTCATGAAAGTGGAGGAAGCGAGAGAAGAGTGCCGGGATCGTAGCAAATGGAGAGAGGTGGTCTCTGCCTACCCCACTGGGAACGCGGCGTGATAATATGTAAGTATGTATATGTTATATAACTATTTGTCTTTAGTATAACCCATGTACAACAGAATGGAACATAAAAGACACTTGGATGGGCATCGTCTACCTTGACTGAACTCTTGACCCTTTGTATTACCCAACTCTTGAGTTGGATTATATGAAAATCTTTTATAGCGATAAATTTTACAAACGCATGCGAAAAGTCGTGATCTGCTAAATATTGCGCCAGATTGAGTGTGTTTATGACGGTGGCCTGTTCCAAATATGTCAGTTTATTTTTGGGGTCAATATGATTCGTTATCACAGCATCCGTCTGATGCAGCCGTTCCACATCATAATGTAAACAACAGTTGATTTCTTTTATGTATCTCATTTATTCATTATTAGGATACACAGGGTGGATTTAACGCTGTAACAGCATTTCCTACCAGTCAACCCTGGGGGACAAAAGGTATTAAAAGTAGGTGCAAAAATAATTTAATTGAAAATACTTGATACATACTTCCAAAATAGTTCCCCATTGTTTTCATAGGTTTCCCATTGGAGGACCTCTACTCTGTACGAACATAATAATCCTTAAGTTTTAGTAAAACAGACGACTTTCACAGCTTCATTATAGCGATAAGTAACATGTTAACAACACTGCATTTATCTCAACATTTATAACCCTAGTGCATTATTAGTTATTGACATAGGAAGAGCACCAGACCCACCTGGACGCGGGCATTACTTATGTAACCGCCACATCCTGCGCGGTTCATATTTCTACATGTTTACATAATACTGTTTTATAATCCTTACGAAATAATGTCTAGATTTCAGTCTATCTAACACATACACACACACAACATCGAAAACTTCGTGTAAACATATTACTCCTTGTAGACGTTATGATGTTAATATAACATTTTCCTATGAAACTCATATCCGTCAACCAATTCAAAATGTCAAAATATTCAACTATTTACCTTTATTGATTCGATACTCCTTGCTCAAAACCAGACGGACGGAAGTAAACGAATTGAAATTAATGTAATCAATCACTAATAAGAAACAATTGAGTCATTTCAGTGTTTTAATGTGTGAAAATTTATTAACATATTGTTATTAAACCGTGCTGTCCCGGCTTAAAAATAGACCAGCTCCATCACTTCCCGTGAAAGTAGTATGAGCTGACTAAGGAAAGTCGCGGGTTGTGCAGCAGCAGTATTACAAGGAAATTTACCAATGCTGGTGTACAATGCGCGACCATAAGGGGTTTGTACATTTTTATCCCTCTAGCCGTAAAGTGGCGGCTATTCCACCAGCAATAATTCTCGAGGAGGGTTGGTGCTAGGCAGGCGGCCGGCCGTAAAAACTATATCCAAAATTTTGCAGTATGGACTACAGTAAATATGATGATTGCGACCGAGTTACGGCGTCCCCTGCAGGCGACGCGCAGATGCGACACCCGGCTGTTGTGAGTAGTGGGCTAGGATTGTTGCATTATGCAGCGAACAGATTCTTCCTTTGTCGTGGCGGTGGGGCATACTAGCCGTGGCGTGGTCACACACGGAGAAATTAAGAGGAACCTACCCGGCCAGCCCGAGGTGGCCGGTGGGCTAGAGGAGCAGGTATATTGCCCTTTGCAGACGCGATGGAGTCGCGGAGGGAAAGATGCGTGGTTATTGAGATTCGCCGTTCTCCCTATCCTCCGCGGCCGTATAACGGTTGGCGGCGGAACTCAAGACCAGATCCACGGCAGGGAGTCGGGAAAGTTTTCTCTTTTGGCTCCCATGGCTTCTGGGTGACGGATTCGGGAAAATCCATTGCTCAAGTGACTGTAAGAGGCCGAGACAAGGGCGCTCAGTGTGTTCTGGCGTGCCCTTGCAGAGGTGGAAAGGAGGGTTCTTCCCTCCCTCCCGAGGTAGGGCTGCATGGTGCAGCCGGCGCTGGCGGTGTCACGGAGGTGTACCAGAGCGTTCCCGTGACCCTACTATACATAAGGTGACGAGGTGGAACATCATTGGGGTTTTAGTCGATGTAAGTCCGAAATAACTTGACATGACTCCCGCGAGGGCAGGTATGCGAAGGCATGTCCCCCACGTAAAAGAGAAAAAAAGGGTTGTCGCATCAAGGACGGTTGCGACGCGAGTCCAGGATGTAACGCTGAGAATTGCAAGTTGGAATATAGAGACAATGACTAGCAGGAGAAGAGAGTTAGCAGATGTATGTAAGAGAAGAAGAATAAACGTGGCTTGTTTGCAAGAGAAGAAGCGATTGAAAACTCGAGAAATCGAAAAAGGATATAAATTTTACTACTGTGGGAGCGATGGTAAGAGGAATAGAGTGAGGATTGTGCTAGATAGTGAACTGAAAAATGTGTGGCGAACGTTAAAAGAGTGAGTAATAGACTGGTTGTGATAAAAATAATAAAAGGGAAGTTGATTCTATATGTAGTAAGTGCATATGCACCTCAACCTGGATGTGATGATAGAATGAAAAAGAAATTTTGGGAAAACTTAGATTCCGTAGTGATGGGTGTTCCAGAAAATAGTATTTGGTAGACGATTTTAATGGACACATGGGAAGAATTCGTGCAGGATATGAGAGAGTGCATGGAGGATGAGGGTTTGGAACCAGAAATAGTAAAGGTGAAGCCTTGATCTCAACGGCTGTTACTTTTGACCTGGCCATTGTAAACATCTTTTTTAAAAAAAAGAATGAATACATGATCACGTACAAAAGCGGCAGCCGTAAAACACAAATCGATTACATTCTCCAGAAGTAGAATTAGATAAGCCAAAGACGGTAAAACAGACCCGGTAAAAATCTAGTTAGCCAACACAGGCTCCTGACACTAGAAACTAAAATTAGAATTCCGCTAAACAACAGCAGACTAAAGCCCCTCCTAAGATTAAATGGTATATGTTAGAGTAAGGTGAATATGCAAAAGAATTTTGAAAGCAGGTGGTGGATAGGATGATAGAAATGAAAGATTTGACTGGAATGACAGTAAATGTATGTTGGGATAAAATGGATGGGTGCATTAGAGGAATTGCAAAAGGTGTGCTAGGAGAGACGAAAGGTAAAGGAAAAATTGATAAAGAAACATGGGGGTGGAGTGAAAAAGTTCAAAGGCCTTTAAAGAAAGGAATGCATTTAAGAACTATCAAAGTGTGGAAGAAAGTGAAAAAGATTTGAAAGAAAATAAAAGAAGTATAAAAAAGCGAGCGTAAGCAATGGGCAAAGAGAGGTATCGCGATTGCTAAGTTGAAGGTACAAGAAAAGCTGTACCATTCTCTGGACAGCCCACAAGAACAAAAACAACTGTTCCGGGTAGCAAAAGAGAAAGAGAAAAGAGTGCAAAGGATATAAATCATATCAAATGTATAAAAGACGAGAAAGGAAAAGTATTGACGAATGATGACGATATTAAAAGACGCTGGAAGAAATATTTTGGAAAACTGAGTATTGGAAAGCGTGCCGGCTAACGGGTATGGTGAGGAAGATTACTATGGATGATGTAAGAAAATCAGTGCAAGGTATGAAGAATGAAAAGGCTGTTGGGCTGGATGGAATACCAGTGGAGGTACAGAAGTGACCGACATTATTCTCCAACAAGTTGTTACAAGAAGAGGCGACTATCTCGAATGAGTGGTATAGCAGTTCACTGGTACCCATCTTTAAAAACAATGGTGTTGTGCAGCACTTGACAATTATAGAGGAATAAAGCTCATGTCGCATAGTACGAAAGTGTGGGAAAGAAACTGGGCGGGAAGACAGAGAGGAGAGTTAGGTAGCAGGAAACCAATTTGGTTTGATGTCTGGGCGGGGGACTACGGACGCCAATTTTGCACTTCGCCAACTATGCGGAAAATACAGATGTAGGCACAAAAACTTGTATATGGTATTCGTAGACCTCGAAAAGGCATACGATAAGGTCCCGTGGGAGGTCTGTGGGGGACTCTGGAAGTGAAAAGAGTGCCTGGGAAATACCTGCAGCTTATTCGTGCTATGTACTGTCGTGTCAGTACACACATCCGGTCCACTGCTGGCGAAAGCGACAGTTTCGGGGTCTTGGTGGGCCTACACCAAGGGTCGGCATTAAACCTGTATCTCTTCCTCCTGGTAATGGATGCACTGACATCAGACATACACGAAGTGGCACCCTGGTTTATGTCGACGATATCGTACTTGTCGAGGAAGATGACGCGAGGTGCAGAGCAGGTTGGAAAAATGGAGAAATAAATTGGAGAAAGCTGGGCTTAAGATCCGCAGGACCAAAACTGAAAGTTTGTTTCTGTGACTTTGGCGGTCCCACCAGCTTTTACCCAATCGCCTTAAATGTATTCCTACCAAACTGCTCCGATTTCAAGTAGATCGAGATGTGAGAAGCCAAATAAATACAGGTTGGATGAAATGGCACAGGTCACTGGAACCACTTGTGATCCACGAATGCCCCTTAAACTTAAGAGACAGATCTACAAGTCCGTCGTCGGACCCGTCGTTTTGTATAGAGCTGAGTGATGGGCCACCAAAAGTTCGAATCAAAGGAGATTACATGTGGCCGAGATGCGAATGTTAGGATGGATATGTGGTGTGACGAGGATGAACAAAATTAAGAACGAGTATATTAGAGGAAGTCTGAAAGTTGCTCCAGTGACAGAGGAATTGAGGAGCAAGAGGTTAGTTTAGTATGGGCATGTTATGTGGAGGGATGAAGGACATATAACATAGAAAGTAATGAGAATTAATGTGGATGGTTATAAGGGTAGAGAAAGACCAAAGAAAGTGTGGATGGATTGTGTAAAACATGACATGTGTAAGAACAGTGTGAATTCAGATATGGCGGCTGATATAGGGATATGTATAAGAAGTATATACTGTGCTGACACCACATAGCTGGTAAAAGGGCAGGAAGAAGAAGATTGTAATTAAACTAAAAATTTACAAAAAAATATTATAAATTAGAATAAAATGAAGCCATATAATGTAGACTAACCAAATGATAATAAAATAAAAGCTAAAATTTACCAAAATGAAATGAACAATAAAGCATAGGTATCGACCTACATGAAAATATTCGAATACAAACAGTACCAGCAGTCATGTGTGCAAACAAAGCATATTAAATATCCAGTTCGGTATCTCTGTGAGAGTTTCACGAAATTATTAAGGAAAATTTAATAGCACACTATCTTCAATTAAATGGCCTTATTTAATTATATTAATGTATCTAGCTCGATATATTATTAACCCAATGTACATAATGAATAATGCACTATTACTATTTATTAAATAAAAAAAATTTTGCATGATAATCAAGTTATCATATTAAGTGGTATTAATATTTTTTGGCAAAGCGTTGTAATGTACTAGGATATTAAAAATATAGGCATTTTAGAGCAGAGAATGTTTTAATTGGATATGTGTTGAAGCAATTATATTGCCATTACAACTTCTCAGAAAGTCTATAAAATGAATACATTTAAGTGGTAAGATTAGTAACCATTTTGATTTTGTCAGTCACCCAAAAAGCATTGCTATGTTCCTGCTACCAACTTATGGGTGCAAGAGTATTCCATATGAGCAAACTTTACATCTAATCTCATTGGCAACATAATGCGAAGTGAAGTGTTTGTGCATAGTATATATTTAAATTAACACAATTTGCATAGAAATAACATAACAGATATTATATAAGTTAAATATTTTTGAAAACAACAACAGAATGAAATAAATATTTGAAGATACCCCTTCATTATTTGTTGGGTAAAAATATGTACACAAGGATGTAATAATTGATTGTGTTGTATGTTTTTACAAATTTTATCAAAGTATTGACGAATTTAACCTCACTAGATAACATTTTATCATATATCTTAACATTTCTAGTTTAATTTATCTATTGAATTATACTGAACAAACAACATGCTTTGTATGATGTATCACTTAGTTCATCAATATTTTTTTATTTTTTAGGCCAATTCTATAAAGAATTAATTTTCTAATTTGTAAATAAAAAAACAATCCTTTACAGATTTCTATGGAACAGAATGATTACCATATGTTATACAAGAAAATAGGTCATTACACAAACATCTGAAATATAAAAAAAAGTTAAATAATCTAATAGGACATAAATTTTAAACAAAGTGAGTACATAATCCTAAGTCCTAGTGTTAATGTCAAATGAAATGGTAAAAGATTTTTACAAGTACTTAATGAATATCAACTATCTTTACAAAACTATAACCTACATTTTACGATTATAACTAACTGATTCATCAAAATTTACTCTTTTTTCTAACACTGTATAATTATAGTTTCAAGAAAATGAAATTTGGTAAACTAGTTCAAAGAAACCAAGTAAATAAGGCACCATATGGATGTTGGCATAAGATGAATTATTAACATAATGATAGAAGCAATATTGTATGTTTTATAGTGACCTATATATTCTAATTTATATGCAGTCGAAAATTTTTTTAATAACCTGTAGTATGTTATTTGCAACTGTAATTAATGCTTTGAGATTTATCAACATATATTTGTCTTCCGCAATTACTTTATAACAGAAAGCGCGACAACAATATGGATAATGTATTTTAAAAAGAATACGATTCATAAAAACAAAAGAAGATATATTATAGAAATTAGTACTCACACTTGAAAATAAAAGATTTACTCATGTTGTCCATCACCAATACTACCACCACCACAATTTAATACTGTTTACATGGACTCGGAAGAAAAGAAAAGGAACACTAAGAGGGCAAATTTTGTATCTTTGAATCCTACAATGGATTGTCAATAACTTATTTTAATGATATAACCAACTTTGCGAATCACCTTTCCAATTATTATTAAGTAGTGCATTTCTACAAAGTATTTACGAATTTATTGTCAATGTGGTCGAGGAAATGAAATGAATTGTAACGGTAATATGTAACACGAACCGTTCACTCATGTTAACATATGGCCGAGCGACATGATAGTATTGATTATTTCAATTAAATGCATTGCCACTCGCAACTCCACTGGGACCTCTAAATGTGACCTTGTATTGGTTAATTAAAGACAACGAAAGGCTGCCACTCACACGTAGCTAGTTTCCAAGCAATTTTTTGGTGTCACACATTAGTACTGATTTATCTCAGCAGTACCCCATTTTTTTCTTATAAATAATCAATTCTTTATTTTTAAATTTATCCCTCACCTTGTGTACCAAGGTAATTATCACGTTACAACACCAAAACCGATCCATTTTTTAAGCCACACAAAATCACACACGATAACATTTTCGTCAAATTGCACAAACAAAAAAAACCAACGTGACGAAAGGAAGCGCATCGTTCAAGCTTCAAATTTATACTGACAGCCATGCTGCTGATGAGTCCGTCTTTATTGTGCACTTGCGTGCTGATTGGGTGGGCAATACCTCATAAAAAATAATAATTGCAAAATTCCACCAATCAAACGGGAGTATCCAAAAACATTTGACTCTTGCCAGATACAACATATGCCATTTTTAAATATGTTGTGTATAAAAGATAAATAAATCTCAAAAATTAATTTACGTAAAATTATTAAAAATACGTTATTTAATGTAATAATACAAAATATGCTAAAACATTCTTTACAAATGAAATACCTATGCCATGATAATTGATACTTTTTTTTGGTTGGTAATAGTTTAGTCCCTATAATTTGAAAATAAGAAACCGAGAGTTAGCGATGACACATTATGAATTTCTTTCAGAATAAACGGCTATGTTTTCTATTTGAACATGACAATTTCAACTTCTAATTTATTTTTGTAATATTTGATGAATTTGAAAATTACAAATTTATCCAATGACTGATTGAAGGAGTTCATAACGAATGTTCCGTTAAATATCCAATTAAAAATGGTTACTCTAAATACGTTAGAATGGTTTCATTTATGTAAACATATATTTATTATTACACAATGCGATTTAAAGATATAAATCTGTTATTATTTATACAGAATTGGGATTTAACATAAAAGATTTCACGTTTTGATTCCAATCGAAATTTCATTTATAAAATAGAAATTACCTTCTTTAAAAGAAACGTTTTATGAATTTTTATAAGATTAGATATGCATTTTACTATGATAAGGCTTTATGAAAAAATTCTGTCGTTTAAGTAAAAATTATAAAATAAAGTTGTCTGTCAGGCGGTGGTTTTTTCTTGTAGGTTAACTGCGTTTAAACTGTTAAATCTTGTCTGTATAAATTTCAATTATTAATATGGGTAAAAGAAGGAATAAAAATAACGAGAAAAAGAAAATTAATCTTGTTTTCGATGAAAGTAAAAGAAAGTAAGTTAAAAATGTAACAAATGTTTAAATAACATTATTGTGAAGGTTATGTTTATTATTTAATTTCAGGGATTTTTTATGTGGTTTTCGTAAACGCAAACTCGAAAGAAAGAAGAAAGCGAAAGAACAAATGGAGCGTATGTTAAAAGAAGAAAAGAAGAGAATAAAACAAGAGGTATATCTAATTGAATTGTAGTTTATAGGTTTATACATTTGGGTACAACAAAATTTTAGATTTTAATATGCACTTAGGCAAATTGTTTTATCATATATAACAACATCTTAGTTTCTCACCCTTATCTTTATAGAAAAAGGTATCTGATATGCCCATGCCTTACTTTCGGAGTAGAAATAACCACTGCATATGAAGTTGTATTACAACTTCATCTGCAGTAATAAAAATTGTTTTTATTTATTTTACAGAATAAAGAATCATATAAAAAATTAGTAGTGTCTAGCCGTCCAATACCTGATATTGAACAATTACTACAAGAAGAGTATGAAGATGAGGATGTAAATGTAAAAATAGTTGAACTCTCATCAGATACATTAAAAAAAAAAGATATAGTTATAGGCGATAATAGGCCAAAAGAAAATAAAAAAATTCAATCAAGGAAAAAAAAAGAGGTTCTTCGTACAAAAATTCCAGGAATGGGATCTGATGACGAGAGTAATAATGAACAATCAGAGGCTGAAACTGTTAACAGTGACCCAGATGATGCAAAGTTAAAAACGAAAAAGGAACTGAAAAGTTTGATGAAAAAACAAGCAACAAAAAAAATTCAGAAGAGTAAAGTGTTTCAAATGAAAAGCAAATTAGACAGAATTCAAAATAAGAGAAAATCACAACAGAAGAAAGGTCATATCGTGAAAGTGAAAAAGGATATGAAGAAAAATAAATCAAAGCAGAAATTGCATAGAAAAAAGTAAATAAAACATTATCCACAGCAGAATTTATTTTTAACCCAATAAAAACAAACAATATCATTATAAGATGATAGATGTCCACTGTTGGACATATTTCTCTCACAAAGATCTGCATGTGAGAAAAAAGAATATAAACTCAAACTGACGATTGGAACACTGCATTATAAAATATCAAATAAAGACTTAAGATATTTTTTGAAACTTATCATGATTTCAATCTTATGTCTTTAAAAGTAAAAGGTTAACCCTTTTCCTTCCGTTCTTACACAACCCAAGACAAATCTAGTTATTTATTTCTTTTTCTTTATTCTTAAGCTCATTTTAGATTCTTTAACATCTGACAAATTGTTTCGCCCATCCGCTTCACTTCTAGGTGATTTCCTTTTTGTCAATGGTTTTTGTAATGATTTTATATCACATGTTTGACTATTACCTTTTGCGGTTTGCAAAATACCATTTTGCAATTGATTTGAATCAGATTTATTAGCACTATCATTAACTTCTGAGGTATCTGCAATAAAGCCTTCAATATTCTGGTTGTCTGAATAATGCACTTGTTCTTCTTTTATTGGAACTTTTACTTTAGTATTTTCCAGATCTGTTTTCATAGGTGACTTTTTATTTGGAGATCTTTTCAACTTTCCACTTGATGGACAAATATTTTTATTTAAGCACTTATCACAACTGGGTCCCACTGGCAGACATATGGTTTGGCCAAATCCTACCATAAGATGATTGACTTCACTCCATAATCCAAAAGGCAGCCAAAATTCCAATGCTTTCCGAGTGTCTTCAGGTGTAGCTGTAGGTTTTTTAACCCATCCAATTCTGTTACTAATTCTGTGTACATGTGTATCAACACCTAAAATCAAATAGATGTGAAACAATTTAATATTTGATGTGAAATACACTTAATATTTTGTGTATTTACACTAATTCAAAAATTAAATAATGATTTCAAGTTAAATTCTCAAACATTTATTGAAGTAAAATGATTTAATAATTGGTATTTTGGGTATGAACAATTTAATTAATATTACCACTACTGTGAATTAGAGCCTTCTCTAATGTGTTAAAAGAGATAGTGATGTAAAGAAAAGCTTAAAAATAATATAATATTTTAAGTTTTATTTACTGTATTTAAAAATTAATATAGTAATAGCTTATTATCAAATTCTAACCAATTCCAGTTACTTTATCCCAAGCCACTTTCATACAAATGTGTGCCATTTTTGGTCCAACTCCTGTAAGTTTACAAAGCTTTTCTACAGAATCTGGTATATCGCTGTTATACTGATCTTTTAAAATTTGTGTAGTTTTCTTAATATATTTCACTTTGGTCTGAAAATTTTTTGCTTATTGTCAAATACACAATTATAAATAATAGTATTAACAGAAAGAAATTATTTAAATCAAGTAAATTAAAAACAACACATGCAGTGACACAAATCACCAATGGATGAATTCTTTGAATTATTTCAAATAATAATGACAAGGCTGTATAATAATTCTACACCACACCTTGGTTACAAAACAAACATACCTTCCAAAAACCAACAGGATAAATCAACTGACCCAGTTCTTCATCAGTCATTGCTAAAACATTGTCTACTGTTAGACCTCTTTCTTTAAGCCTTTCCATAGCTGCAAACGTCACCTGATCCTTTGTTTGACTTGATAGCATTAGAGATACAAGTGTTTGATACCTTATTACCTATACCAAGGTAAAATAGAAAAGTTTATATTATAATATTCTTTGTGTCTCATAATAAATTTTATTTTAATTAAAATGCATTAACAATATTAAAAATACTTAGTATTAGCAAAATATATTAATTAATGTTTATTTTGCAATAAATACACCAAATTGTGTGAATGTAATAAACTTTAAGGATTAGAACATTTGTAACCAAAATTATAATGTCGTAAATATATGAATACATGACATAATACAATTTTACTTTTGGTGGTGCATTTTCATCCATAGTCATGTGGCAGCCCATTGTGTCAACTGGTGCATCATTGTTTGAACGCATGGCTCTAAGGTTTTCCAAAAATTTTGTCCAATCTTGTGGTTCCCATAAACCATCTGGCTCCTGCAATATATACATAACTAATGTGTAACAACAATTGTCCAAACATATTAGATAATAATGCAATTTTTAAGAATTATAACATGTAAATGAAATTTTGAATAAAGTAAATAGAATTATGTCCAAACATAAATTAACTTAATTAGAATAAACATTGTTCAGCAGAAAAACTTGTGCAAGAATTAGTATTATTGTAAAGTTAATTAAAAGGTCGTGCAAAAAAAAAATTATAATTTTAGAAATATTGTTGTTTCTATTTCTGTGAAGCAAGATGACGATTATATATTTTGCTAAATAATAGGTACGGTTACTAAATCATGTTGATATGCAAAATAAAAATACCTTTTTAACAAGACGAAGTTCATCATTTTCAAACTCAATTTTTACTTTCGGTTTCTTTTCAAATTTAAATCTGTTAAAATCTAGTTTAGAGTTACTTTGTTCTTGGTCAAGTTTGCTTTGATGTTTTATACTTTCTGTTTTAATATTTTGTTCGTTCTCTAGTGTAGTTTTAGTATTTTTTGTTTTTCCGCGAGGCATTCTATAGTTTGAAGAATCGATAAATAAATGTACAAAAAAAATTGTGTTAGAAATAGTATGTTTTATTTTAGTTTTTTTAAGTATATATAACATTTAACATGATAACTCTACGCCTCTCCTATATACTTCACTTTTTTATAATTTACTTCAAAGCGTTCGTTTTAATATTTTGTAAGTACTTGTTAAAACATTAAATATTGCCATATGCTTAAGCTTAACAGAATATTATTCATATACATAATAATAAATATTGTACGTTAAATTTTGTTGTAAAATTAAATTAAAATGAATTATATAAGAACAAGATATACAAAAAGATATGAAAATTATTAAAAATGTAAAAAAGATGTACATATGTCAAAACATTTTATTATGCTTTTGTTTATAATTTGTTTTCATTTATTATGTTTGTCATAAAATATGTATGAAGATTATTATTTATTGCTTTAATTTAGGTAACAATAAAGAATTGACTAATTGACTATTGACTATAATGTGACAATTGTCTTGTCATTTAGTAAGTCAAAAATATTAAGCAGATTTAATGGAAGTCGAAATACTAATATAACTATTAATACAAAACTATTGTTAATTTATATATCTGAACCAGCTCAAAAGAATTATCATTAAAAATGACGGAATTACTATTGGATCCCAATATACGCGTCTGGGTCTTCCTACCTATCGTGATTATCACTTTCCTAGTTGGAATTGTAAGGCATTATGTTTCTATTATTTTATCTTCACAGAAAAAAATAGAACTATTGCAAGTACAAGACAGGTAATAAAGCCTACTCTATACTTCTAAGGTTAATGAGTTGACACAACCTGAGACACCGTTATACGTCTCTTTTCAGCCAGGTGATGATCCGAGCCCGTCTGCTTCGGGAAAACGGCAAGTATCTACCACGACAGTCTTTTGCGATGCGTCGACACTGGTTCAACAATGAGGATACTGGTTATTTTAAAGTTCAAAAACGGGCAGCAACTTCTCAGGTTATCCCTTATTTGTTAATACTTGCAATTTTAATTTGTTATTCAAAAACTTTAGAGAAACCTATAGTTAACATAGTTTTTATTGTTTTGGGTATATTTAACCCAAACAATGTAAAAAAAGAAATGTTTATGATCAATCAACAATGTGATATTTCTTTTTATTGTTTTTTTAACAATAGCATACAATCATTTGGCACAAAGAAATTTACAAGACCTATTGTTTTTAAGCATTAAAATAAAATATATTAATTAATAAATGATATTAAGTAGCAGTTGCTAAGTAATTGGAAGTAGTTTGTTATATTTACCATGACATCAATTACTTTTATACACAAATGATTCTATATGATTTTTTAAGCTAATGAAAGGGTATCCATATTATTTAGTTAAAATATTTCAACAAAAAACAAGATTTTAGATATGGAACAAAAGACAGAAATATTTATGTAAACTTACAGAATCCAATGACTGATCCAGGCATGATGACTGATATGCTGAAAGGAAATGTTACAAATGTACTACCAATGATTGTCATTGGAGGATGGATTAATTGGATGTTCAGCGGTTTTCTAACAAGTTTGTTGATATCAATTATATTATACAAAATAAATCCTTTGTCAAATTTATTAAGAAATTTAATACAAACACATTGACAAGCATTTCCACAGGTACACTCTAACAAGTAAAAAAAAAGGTTGAATTTAAAATATTAAGCAGTAAAATATTTTGAAAGATTCTATGTGACAAGTAGATGAAATATACTACTTATGAGCTTCATTAATGCTTAAAAGAATACCTGAACATGTATATCAATATCATGTTATTTAAAACTGTTTATAACTCTAATATTATTCTCATTTTTTAATTTGTTGCCCATAAATTTTAGATCTGTTATAAAAATAAAACAAAATCTTGATTTAGGACTTCATAATATATAAAGGAGACAAAATAATTTATAATAATAATTTAATTTTCAGCGAAGGTACCATTTCCTTTAACCCTGAGATTCAAACCTATGCTCCAGCGAGGAGTTGAATTAGCATATCTTGACGCATCATGGGTATCATCTGCTTCTTGGTACTTCCTCAATGTCTTTGGTCTACGCACTATTTATGCTCTTGTATTAGGAGAAAATAATGGTATGTATTAATAACTAATGCAAATGTAATTGTTTATCAGTCCAAAAATTTTAAGAAACTTATTATTTTTTCAGCGGCTGATCAGTCTAAAATAATGCAAGAACAGATGTCCGGTGCAGCTATGGCAATGCCGCCAGATCCAAAGGCTGCTTTTAAAGCAGAGTGGGAAGCGCTTGAAATCACTGAACATCGCTGGTCCCTTGCCACAGTTGAGGCTGACTTGCTGGGAACAGATCAAAGTTGTGGCTACTAGACATCTCATTGTTAAATGCACATATAGTGATAAAAAAAGACCCTGAGGTGTCTGTGATGTGGGTCTGTAGACAAAGCCTCATTTATGTTAAATTAATTGAAATTGGTAATAAACTTAAGTAGTACATATTTTTTTTTGATCTACAGTAGGCTAACTGGTAAAGCACTGTTCAGCTTCCATTCATATACAACAATAGAGTCTTTAAGGGGAGACTGAAAGAGCTGTTGCTTTGCTAATACCAGGTGGTATTCCAAGTAAACAAAAACCTATACAAAAAATATCAAAACTAATAATTGTTGGTAAGAAAATGAAATATTTAACATCACACAAGTCACAGTGACTTAACACTTCTCTTGTAACAAAAGTCTCTAATTAGATTCTGAAGTCACATGAGGAATTTAATGATACAGGCTTTTAGTTCAGCAGCAACCACTCTCAAAATGATGTTAGTGACTGTACCAGAATTGCAATATTCCATTTATCAATGTATGCGAGATGGAATGTTCTGCACAGCAAGCTTCACTATCCTCAACCTCATTGTGAAATTTAAATCTTTCTTTTATTCAATGAAGCGACAAGACTAGCTGGATGTTCACCTGATGGCAAGTGAAGTGCCTGCTAATAACAAGTTACGATGGCATACACTGCACCACATTGCAGTAGCCTTGAAAATTAAAGATGTTGTTTCCTTACCTGAGTAATTACACTAGCTGCAGCACCCTTCACTCTGGAATATGGTAATGTTTGCACAGTGCTGTTTGTCAGCTGCAATAGGCGTTGTGATACCTACCTAGTCGGTCTCCGGCAACAGAGATGCACCACCAGTCGATTGATAGCGGTAAAAAGAAGATTATGTTACTATCGTCAATTTTTATAAAGGATAACATTATCAAGGAGTGTGCAGGTTCACTATTATATTAAAAACAAAAATAGCATTAATTTTTTTTTATTATAATCAAAAAGTTTAAACCATTTTTTTTGTACAATATGGTGTCGCTTCCTGTACAAATGCTAACAAAGACAAGCGTAACACACTACGACACTATCATATTCACATTTTAATGCATATAAACATAGTTAAACAATCGGTTAGTGTTTCATTTCAAACTATTATAAAGTATTTGCTGCCTTAAATATGAAATAAAGAAAATATGATAATTGTAAAACACGATACGTTGTTATTACTCAAGATGCAATAATAAATTTCCCAAAAACATGCAAATCCGCAGGACGACGTCAGCATAGGACCGATTGGTGACGAGATATTTGGAGACCCATGTCCATCAGCGGACATCTATCACCTGATCGTTATGCCGCTAAGTAAAATAATTATGCGACTTATCAGTATAACCATTTCTCATATCTTCTACATATTTATCGATTTAATTTTTCCTTTTCTACTGCTATTATTGATATTGTCATCATCATTATCCAACAGACTGAAAAACTTAGGCCAAATCCTAGCATTTCCACACCAACCTCTTCCCCTGGTTGCATCCAGCAATGTCCCGTTATACCAACGAACAGGAATAGTAGCACAACATTATGTGGATAATACTGTCAATCAGTATCCTCATATATACACAGCATAACATGATGTGGTCATCGACAGTCATAAGAGTTGACTTCATTTCTCCAATGATTTCACGAGCTACGACGCCTTTCAAACCGGAACATAGTAATGTTTGCACAGTAGTTTGTAGGCTGCAATAGGAGCTGCGGTGATACCTACCTAGAGGGTCCCCGGTGACAGAGACCTACCATCATCATTTCAATCATACCATTATTTTAATTATAAAATTTTATTCCAGATACGGAAGTAATATAAACACGACTCCACTCTTTTATTTTTTCTACTTTTATTAATGACTCATAATGTAACGTGTTTCTGTAGTTCACTTGTATATAATATAGCTCCGTGTCAATAGGGCTTCTTACTAAACCCTAATGGAGAAAGCACCCCAAAAAAATAAAGTAAAACCGCAATATAAAACTTTTGTTTACCTTCTGTCTTATATGTAAAGTAAAACAAAATAATTATTTATGTATAAATTTTATCTTATATCTAAAACGAAACTTAGCTCATTAAAAAAACTGAAGCAACAATTAAACATAAAAGAATCACCCCTAGTTACTGGCTTAGAATTAATTAGGGGAAGTACTGTAGATTATTCCATTATATTGAATAAATAGCTAAAGAAAATAACTGTTTGAATGTAGCATGTGACGTAGTGTGTGCACTCTCAATTTTTTTTTCTTGACTACGATTTTTTTTTATCAACATTTTCAAGCTGTGACAATGCGGCAGTGTCATCGATTCTTGCTCAGCTTTCTGAAACTGCATTGGAAATTGTTTCAGTATATAATAGTGTGAAAAATTCATCTTATTATGAATATTTTTATGATATGTATAAATGGTGCTCGGCATGTTCAGCAGTAGGCATCTATCGGCTGGTGATGATGATGATAAATGGCGCTCGTAGTAGACAGTAAAATTACGGGGTTATCGAGATATATTATCTATAGCGACGAGCATAATGTGGTGCAGTGTATGCCATCCTAACTAGCGCTACGTTGTTTAACTCTTACCATCAAACGGTACATCCTATTCGTCTGGTAACTTCGCGAAACAAAAAAAATTCAAGTCCGTAAAAATTAATTTATGGACATTAGCAGTCCAGTGTTGATGGCCTGTCCTTAAATAGCATTCATTTATCATCCACATCATCATTTCAACCGATGGACGTCCACTTCTGGTCATGGTCTAGAAATAGCATTCTTTACAAGAAATGCTTAATAGTATAGCTACTTCGCAAAATAACAAAACAATAAAGTTAACAAAAACATTTTTCGATAAACATTTTTTTTCACTTTACTACTGCTTAAAAGAGTTCTAAAAATTATATGGACACGGTAATATTATATAATTATTTTTTATCTATATCATGCTAATACTTGACCTCAATTAAATGATGAAGAGTACTCCTCAAGAATATTCTGGCTCTCATTTGTAGTTAGAAGACAGCAATATTGCGGTAGCAAATTAACAATATGCGAGTAGTAGCAGTAGAGGAAGCGAGAGAGGTGTGCCAGGATCATAGCAAGTGGAGAAAGGTGGTCTCTGCCTACCCCATTGGGAACGAGGAATGATATATATGTATGTATGAGTAGAAGCTAGGTAAATGGGTTCGTAAAAACTCTACCGCCAACCAAAGTTGTGTGGCTTAGAAATTGAACCAAGGATTAATACCATTCGATAAAACAGACCCGATAAAGAATATCATAGTAATAAATTCAATCTTTATCTTATTTTTAAAATTATTCTAATAATTCAGATAATCAGTAATAATATACTAAGTAATTGTATCCCGTTTGTTGTTTAGGTGATAAAAAAAACAAGATACCCAGCAGTTATTTCTTGATGAGTTGCACCACGTCCTCGTCGTGCACCACGTGCGCTACGCCGACGCGCTGCGGCGAGTATTTGGTGCTGGTGCCCCATACCAGCGCGTACTTGAGCTGCCCCGCGAGCGATCGGTGGATCGAGTGGCATACGTGCTCGATGCTTACACCCTGAAGATGATACGATAATACACCAGTCAAGGTTATTACTGATGGTAGACCACCGTATTGAAAATGTATGTTTATGGTGTTTTGTGTGTTGCTCAATGTATACTGTGACCACTGATAGAGTTTCAGTGGATAAAAATGTCCACGTATCGATTGCACTGTAGTCATGGGCTATTATGAGTAGGAATAAGGCAAGCTCTGCCTGTCATAGAAAGCATCTAAAACGGATTTCGGGATCATGAATTTTGAAGGTGAGGGCCCCATCGCCCACTAAGCAAGCCCGGGATGAACGACAAGTTATAGTTGGTCTCAAGCTTGTCGTAGAAATAAGTGGATGCTGCGTAAGGTTTTGGCCCTCCTTGGGACATGCTTAGGATTAGTACGGAGAGGCAGAAAAGCGGGAATGCACCAGGCATTTCTTAGGAGATCTCTGGGTCCCTGGCAACACACTGGAGATGACCAAGGACGGAGTTTTGTTGGATAAAAATCTCACATAACCATGTCTCTCCCCAAGGAGTAGAGTATTTTTTTAAAAGATTTCTCCCGGCTAACAAAAAAAAATATTGTATGGAAGATTTCAATTCTTTATAGATGTCCATTAAAGATAAAAAAAAGTAGAAAGAAAATGTAACTATTATGTTGTGGGATTAAAAAGAATATGTAGCAAAGAAAATTAATGCAGTAATATGTTCTGGCTATATGTGGTGGAACGTAACCATCATCACTATAAATGGGTGCATCAATTGACTCCAAGAGGATTTCCTATTGATTTCATAGTTTAAAAACAAATAAAGTATGGATAGTGATTTAATATAGTAAAAAATACCTTTCTCAATATGAGTCCCTCATCGAAATCTGGTGGCTGTCCTGGTTTCTTGGTATACACACGGATGAGGGAGAGGTATTCCCACAGTATCTCCAGAAGGTAATCGAGGTTAAGCTTCATGTTACAGCTGAATCAACAAGTATTTAATTATGGTTTCTAGATTATATACATTTAAATGAAAATCTATTATAATGAAAATCTGCATTATTACTTCACTAGCCGATTTTTTTTTATAAGTATTACAATAATTGTAGACAGTTTGCGCAATTAATTATCTATGTATTTTTTTATTTAACATTAATTTCACAGCTCAAGCAAAACTCTCGTTGATAGCCGGAACACAGCAATGTTGCTATGGCGACAGATTTAAAATGATGGTAGAAACTACTCAGTTATATTAGAATAAAACTGTATTAGGACAGGATGTAAGGGGTCCCGCACAATGACTCACGGGACCCAACCCAACTTCACCTGCTCGTAGTGCACCCTGCTAATCAACAAACCAGAGCCTCGCTGTGGCTCCTATCAACCCACATTGGGTCAGAGTGGTAGGAAATGGTCCAAATCGCCCCCAATGAACCTCCACAAACGAAAGTCGCAGGAAGCCACAGGATGCAGGCAGCGCATGACCGATCGATATCGAGTTCTTTAGAGGAGGCTTATGTCCAGCAGTGGACGTCTATCGGCTGATAATGATATACTATCAACCAAATTCTACAAAATTTGTCTCGGAATTGAATTAGTGACAACCTTGTTCTTGTGCTATAGTGGTAGATATGTAACGATTTTATAATATTTATATAACGTAATTTAAAATATTACTAACTGATCTTTTTGTCTATAAAAAATTAACAATATCAACCTGACTACCACTGAGTGTGACTCGCGCGCTATCCTGTCCACCTCTTGTATGGAGATTTGGTCGATCTTATTGTACACATAGATGCATGGTAGGTACACGCGATTGGCCAGGATCACGTCGATCAGATCGTCTGCAGAGCAGTCCTCGCGAAACAGTACCTTTTGAAGAAATATGTGTTTATGTACATGATATTCTAGGTTAAGACACTATAGCTAGTAAAATTACTAAAACAAACTTAATATAATTAGAAAATACATGGTTCATTGAAAATTTGTATTTTTTATATATGTATAGCAGAAAATAGTTTTCAGAGAAAAATTTTACCTCAGCATTAAATATTTTATATTCATGAAGTATCATCTGGACCATTTTCTCATCTACTTTTGTCAGTTGACATGTGGAATTGAAGGATAGACCACCACCTTTTTTCACCTGAAGGAAAATAGACATTATTACTATTAGTTCAATAATATTTTATATACATTTATGTCTGTGAGTTATTATTATCAAAAGCCATAAGTAGACAGCTGCTTAAAATCCTCCCTCAAAGATCCTTATGATGATCTGACCATGGTAAAGTGATCACATATGTAAAACATTGAATCTTGAGTTTAAGTTTTTTCAGTATGCTTTATAGTTTCAATATACATTTATTATATTTTCATTATAAAATATTATAAACTACAAAAATAAAAACTTTGTTAACATTAATTAAATTAAAATTGTGTTAACATTAATTTTTTACCTTAAAATAAATATTAGGCTTGCATTTATTGAGTCGGATGCCAACACTCTCCAATTCCCTTTCCAAAAGCTGGCGGTGCACATAAGGCTTTGTGGCATCCAGCATCATGAGCACTAGGTCTGCTGTCCTTGCAACTGCTATAACCTAATTACAATGATTATTTAAATATACAAATACAATAACATTATTTTACTAGATTACTTTTATTAATATTATTAATGTATTTATATTACCTGTCTTCCTCTACCCTTGCCTTGTGCAGCACCTTCAATAATTCCTGGTAAATCAAGCAATTGAATATTAGCTCCTCTGTACTCAATGACACCTGGTATACATGTCAGTGTTGTAAACTCGTAGCTTGCAGCTTCTGAGTGTGTATGTGTCAATGTAGAAAGTAATGTTGACTGAAAATGAATTCAAAAATTATGTAAATAATTATTTCATTTCAATAGACTGAAAGATTATTTGTTATCCTTACTTTTCCAACTGAAGGAAAACCAATGAGAGCTACACGTGCATCACCTGACTTTAATACATCGAAACCTTCACCTTTGTCACCTCCTTTTTTAGAGGGCTCTAGAAGTTGTGAGCGATACTTTGCAAGCTTTGCTTTCAATAAACCCAAATGGTATTCAGTTGCTGTAATACAAATTTGATCAATGTTGTTATTATAAATTTATTTAAGTAATGATGGTTTTGTTTTTATTTACCCCATTTAGGAGTCTTTATAAAAATTATTCAGGTATTCTCTCAAAGAAATTTAAATTAATATCCAGTTCTTTAAGACATGATAAATTTTCTACCGTTTCATTGGGATAATTAAATACTTATAATTAATTGTAATTTATTTAAGGCAAGGAAAGCTTGTGTGAACACTACAGAGCACAGGTTCTAAAATCATGTCAAAATATGTACCTTCTCACATTTACAAAAGTTAAAATTTTAGTTTAGGAAAGTAAATTTTACAAGAATTACCTTTGTTTTTTTGGGTCCGCGCAATCTCTTTTTCAATTTCTGATATTTTTTCTAAAATACCCATTCTTTAAGTTTATGTGAAACTTTTAAAACAATGAAAATAATAAAAATACCGCAACAATGTACAGTCTTCTAAATTACAGACATCATTTTTATTCCAAGAAGTAGTTTTTTAACAGTAATTAATAAATAATGAAAATATTGATAAATATGCAGCTTTCAATAAGTTATAGGTTATTTACCAGTGATGTCAACATGTCAGTTAATTTTTTTTATATTTATTGAGTTTTACGGCATCGAATTTCTCCATACAGCCTAATCTTCACTATTAAAGATTTTACTCCATTGATTCACTTGACGTGGATCTCAATTAAACATTGACATCATTTGATATTTTTGTTAACCCATGTATACAGGTTAATTATTTTATTTAGTTTTGTCTATTTGGTATCTTGCAAATTAAAAAATTATTAAAATGTTAACACAAAAATAATTAACACAGTATCAGTTTTTCAATGGCTAATGTGCATATTGTTACAATTACCACGTACTTAACGGTGAAGGAAAACATTGTGAGGAAACCTGCACACTGAAATTATTATTATTATTATTTTTTATTAATGTGGTGAAATGCCTGCGTATATCCGTCTTCGCGAGGGCAAGGACAGGTTATGTCGGACTTGCACCGACTAAAACTCCCACGATGTTCCAACTCATCGCCTGATGGCGGGGTTACGGGAACGCTTTCACACCATCCGCGACCGCGCCGGCGCTGGCCGCTTGTGCAGCCCCACCTCGGCAGGAAGGGTTGAACCCTCCTTTTCCACCTCCGTGGGAGCACGCCGAAACATGTAGTGCGCCCCCTACTGGGCCTCCTGCTGTGGCGCGGACAATGGATTCCCTCGAACCCGTCGCCCAGAGGCCATGGAAGCCAAGAGAGAAAACTCTCCCGGCTCCCTGCGGCGGATCCGATGTTGGGCCCGCCGCCACCCGTTAAATGGCCGCGAAGGACAGGGAGTATGGCGCATCGTTATACCCACACGCCTCTTCCCCTGCGATCCCACCGCCACCGCATCGCTGGTGCGACACCGGTTAGTCGCAGAGGGTACTCCTTACGCAACTCCACTTCGGCTGTAAAGGGTATAATGAAACCGCCCCTGCAGCCTGGCCGCAAAGGGGAGCATAAATCCGCCCGTGCAGTCTCCGGCCGCTCCGGTGAGCTCCAGTTACCCAACCGATGCACTAACCTGGAGCGCCCCTCCAACGGGTTCTCGCCTTGTCGTGGCGGAGGGGCTTAGTAACCGTGGTCCGGTACACGGTGAAGCTAAGTGGAACCCATCCGGCCGGCCCGCGGCGAGGGGCTGGCCGAAGCGGCCGCTCTCGGTTCGAGCACCGGTTGGGATAATAGGAGCTCACCGGAGCGGCCGACTGCAGGGGCGGTTTCATACCGCCCCTCCCTCCCGAGGTGGGGCCGCGCAAGCGGCCAGCGCCGGCAGCGTCGCGGTTGAGTGCGAGCGTTCTCGTGACCCTACCATCATGGCGATGAGGAGGAACATCGTGGGGGTTTTAGTCGGTGCAAGTCCGACATAACTCGTCCTTGTCCCTGCGAGGACGAGTATGCGTAGGCATTCCCCTACATAAAAAAAAAAAAACCTGGAGCGGCCGCCTGGCGCCGGCCTTTCGCCGCAGGTCGGCCGGGTAGGTTTCTTTTCGTTTCACTGTGGGCGACCCTGCCACGGTTACTGAGCTCCTCCGCCACAACAAGGCAGGAACCTATTAGGGGGTTTGTGTGTGTGTGTGGTGGCCCCAATAAAGTGGCAACAGGCTTGCCCCTTATTACATGGGAACTAATCTGGCGAAAAGTGGGTGTTTATTCGCATCTGCCTACTTGTACTGGGAAAAAGGGGTGATAGTATAAAAAAAACGTTATAAATCGCCAAAGCGGTTTGCCAATAAAGAATTCATCGCTGCTTACTTTGCTTTTATATTACTTTGGGGATTATATCGTAGTCTAACGCTATGTAATAAAAATAAATAGTTATAAACCGCCCACTTAATGTTACTACCGCTGGATTTGGAATTTTTCATATAAGAAGAAAGTCAAAGCCATTTATCCACTATGATGAACAGATGCGGTTTGGTGGACAGTCTTTTAGCTCAGTGAAAATGAGTTTTATCAGTTTCCTTTACTATCAGGAATAATTTTGTACTTCTTACTTTCCACACAGCCTGATTCCTTTGAAATTACTTCGTGTTACAAATATAAGTTATCGCTTAAGTGTTACTGCTTTCACACGAGTTTTGAATATTTTTTTTTTTCAATGTACCAAACTCGTTACCTTATTCGAACGAAATATACATTAAAATAATAAAATAATTAAGTTTTGTAATCTATACCTACTGGATTGTATAATACATTGCAAATGATTGATTTAAGTTTAGGAAGCAATGATCAAATTTATTTTATTTCTTATTTTACATTTGGGTAAGTATAAATTAAACATATTTTGGACCGTTTATGTACTATTAGATCTTTTTAAGTATTACATTTGCAATATTTTTCTTTATTTCAAAGCAGAGTTTAAATTGATGTTGTTTAATGTCATTATCAAACAGTAAAAATAAAATCAATATATTTTAAGCTTTTGGTCACCAATCAAGATATTATCAGCGAAAGACAATTGAAGAAATGGAGTTAGAATATGAAGATGAAAAAAATTCCATGATAGCTACTTCTGAAGCTGGTATTTGCTACAATATATTCTCATAATTAATATTGATATTAATACTACCTAAAATAAATTTTGTACTTGCAGTATATTATGTCAATATGTGTGTATATATACATTGACATAACAGTCCTAATCTCTTTCAAATGTTGATAAACGATAAAGATCTGAATTTACTACAGTGTTATCTGGAGGCCGAGCTACAACAAAGAGTTAAATATAATCAGGGACTTCAAAAGTGTCAATTTTTTAAGACGAATCTTTTGATGATAAGTAATTTAAAAAAAAAACTGTCTTTTTTTTTGTAAATTCCAAAATAACTGCTTACAAGATAATGAACTATAAGCCTGAGGAAGTCGCATCCAAATTTTTCAATCGGTTTGGAAGTCTGAGCGGAACAAACACACACCGTTTTTAAAATTTATTTACACCAATTTTTTAAATATCAATTTTGTATTTATGTAAAAAACTAATATTTTGTTATGAAGTCGATAAAATATTTGAAGGTGGACCGACGATCTGTCGAGAGTTGCGGCGGGAAACCACTTGATGCGACCAACGCAGAATCAATCGATGTGGAGATCTTTAGGGGAGGCCTATGTCCAGCTGTGGTCGTCTATCGGCTAATGATGATGATGATGATGATATTTTAATAGGTGCATAGACAATCCGAATCAAAGCTTGAAATTTTGAAGATCAATTCAGTTTATTTTTCTTATTAACAACTAAAATATGGTTTGCCTCTTTTCGTTCACCATTTAGTTATTTCAATTTAAATAACCTTTCAGATACTAATGTATATGAAGATTTTTACGAAGAAATGGATAATCGTATTAGAATAGAATATTCAATGGATATGATATTTTTTGGACCACCTAGCTCGTTTTTAAGACTTGACCCAGAAACAATTTTACATATTTTAATACATACGAAAAAACATTTGATACCAATTACAAGAGTTCTACTGGCTTGGGATATGATAACGGGTTACAAGATTATGATTATTAAAGTAGTGTATATATAATGATACTAATATGAGAAATCATTATCAGTTCTGTGGTGTCCACATCCATCTGTTTCTTGCTATCTTCATAATATCGTCAGTTATCCAATAAAAATATAATAAAAATGTAATTTAAACATAAAGAAACAAGTCTTTAGGCTTTTATCCTATACAGGTTGTGAGAATGTTTTTTTTCGATAACATTAAATGTTTTCTGCGTGTATCGTGGTTTTTAAGCCTTACGCATCCTAAAACAGTTTTCTTTTAATTTCAGATGGAAAAACAGCAGCATATTTACAAGGTCGAGAATTTCTTGCTTTTGGGAGTCTTTTAAATGTTATACCAGAGGAAGATTTATATTACGTTAATTTTGGAGAATATTCAGTTTTTAAGTATTTTACAGCCCACTATGTTAATTTAGAGAATAGGAAGGTATTTTTATTCTTCAGTAGAATTAAGTATGTTAACAATTTCTAGTTAATGTTGTTTTTATATTACAAGTTTAGGTCAGTAGGAATAAATCCAAGTTCTGGATAAACATATAGCAGGATGTTAAGATAGTTTACCCCTATAACTACGGCGACATTTACATCGGAACACAGTAATGTTTAACCCAACCACTTAGCAATAGTTAAAGGCGTTGCGATGGTACCTTCCTGAGTAACGTTTGGCAAAAGTTACCAGGAAGTTATTAACCATATAATAAAAATCAATTTTCAAGTTTGGTGTTTTGGTGGCGGCATATAGAAGATACTTTGGCAGTGACTGGTATAATAACGGCTCGCGAATTAACGAAATGGGTTATCTGCTGTGTGCTTTCCCTAATTATGAACTACTAAAGATCACCCCTAATACGTTTAAAAAGTTAAATGTAGACGTTTTAGGAAAACTCGACAGATGTAATGTTCAACAGAAGCAGGTAAATTGATTTAAAAAACAATTGTATAAATTAACAATATATGTAAAGTGCAATAATTCTGAAGTATTTGTAAGTCATGAAATTTGTTACAAATAAAAATATTATAACAAAGGCATCCTTCATTATGAGATGGATAATATCTAGCCCTTATTCGCGAAGTTTTTTATAAAGAAGCAGCTAAAAATACTATTCACTGTCTGAATATACGAGTATATATAACCTGTATTAGTTAAATAACACGTAAACTACAAAAGTATTATGATAGTTCAATATTAAGAAAATACATAATGATTTTTTAATCATTTAACCGTGTAAAAGATTTTCTTATTAGCACTTGCTTTCGTTGGAGACGGAGCGTACTTCATCATAGAAAAGCGTGATTTATTTTACATCGAGTTAACATAAAATACATTATTTTTAGACACTCTATAACATTGCCACTCACCCTAATGCTTATGGAGATCCATATAAATGGTCATCTCATGAAATTAGTCGGCTTAATGAACTGTTCATATGTAAGTACGAATACTAAGAGAAACATTGTCATGTAGTTAGTTGAACAGAAATAAGTGCTAATTATCGTGTATAATAGTAATTAAATTAGTTTTTACTTTTTGCAATCTTACTCAAAAACAGAACTTATTAAAATAAAAATATTAAAACCATCTCTACACTAAAGCAGATGTCGGAATTTTTTTAAATCTAATACTGTAAAATTAATTATTTCATATTTTAATTTTGATCATTGTAGTTAGTACCACTTACACTTTAGTTAAGCCAATTAAAATCTGGTTTTAGGTATTCCAAAAGAGCATCTAAGTGTTTTAGAATTAGAATCAATACCGGCCATTAGCCCAAAAGTGATGACACTTTTGGATCAGAAAAAATTGGAATATTTTACGAAACCGCAGATACTCCGCATGAACCCTCAAACTCGAAAATTATATATATTGAGAACGCAATTGAAGAATAGTTTAGATATGAGCCGAATAGCAAGGAAATGTGTCACTAAAATTAGACCTCTACTTATCATATACTTATATTCTGTATTGTTGTATAAGTTGTAATAATTTAAATTGTCATAGTAAATAAAAAAAAATCATGTTACAAGTAATTTGATTTTAATCAGATTGTACATAATTTACTTTTTTCACCAGATATAAATATAACGTACTGGTAAACAAAATCTAAAAAGAAAAACAATAATTTCTATTAATAATGGACCTGAAAATAATAAACAGAAATTTTGAAAAATTTAAAAATATTTTGACAGAACAAATTCCGATTATTTTCATTTCAACTTAAAAAATATAATATTTTTTCGCACCCAGTTATAGTTTTTATAACTTTATTGGTTGATCTTAGAGAAGAGATCACTTAACAAAACGTTTTAGGTAAACAGATGATTGTTCCGAGTACATTTTAATCTATACAAACATATTACAATGTTTGTGTGAAAAATAAAAATAACCGTTTTTTAATAGTCATTTCAAATTTCAATCTGTTTTAAGTATTTTTATCTCCGTTTGTTTCGTATAATCTCCAAAAAGGATAGAATGATTATAACTTCACTAGCAGATTGATGACAAGATAAAACAAAATATTCTGGTTTAAATAAAATAAAATTTTTCTTTTCAATGAATATGCTAGTCGCTTCAAGACGCAAAACGCTATTCGTGTTTGTACAATATTGTTTGGCGGCAAATAGCAGCGGTGAGAAAAGGCGGGCTTCAGCGAAAGAGACCAATTACTAGTCCATTATTTTAAGAATTATTTTGTTCTTCATAGAAATTGATGCTTGAACATTAACATTCTTTCGCTGTGTAATTTTCATATAGCCACTAGAGGTCTCTGCAACAAAATATTTTAATAAATATAAATCTTTCTAATTAAAATAGTTTTGAAAACTTCCTATTAATCTGTTGCTATTATTCTCATCTGCTTTAGTTTCTTTTTCCCACTTTCTAAGAACAGTCTTTATTTATAATAATAATTTCAAAAAACATTAACTAAATCTTTACATAATTAATGATAATAAACATATCAGAAAGTAATAGTTTTTGTATTTTATAAGCCATAAAAAGTAAGAGAAAATTTTATTTCTTTTATTTCCTGTGATATTAAATAAAATTGCTATTTTCTCGTTTTAAAAAAATTTATAAAAATTAATTCCATATTTTTTTACTAATTCTGAGCGATCGAAAATGAATTCTTTTTTAATGTGTACAAAATGTTTTTATTAAATAAAAGTTACATTATAAAATTTAATTGTTATTAGTTTGTAACTTTTATAATCTGATTTAATCAATTGCATGACATTCGTAATAGAATATTTTTTCTTTAATTAAATTTAAATTGAGTATTAATTTCCGCAATTATCATACTTTCTTTTTTGAAATAATGAAATTGTTTCATATTGTAGTTTTTATTATATTAAAAATTATATTATTAATTATAACTTTTAATGAATGTAACAAAATTACTAACATCTCATTAGTTTTATAAATTGGTATAAATTTTGATTATTGGATCAAGGGTCGGATTGTCTGACCACCATTTTGTTGATTGATTCGCAATTCGTTTTGTCGTTTAAATTACATTTCTTATTTCGAGGCTTACTCGCGCAGTTCGATCGCTACAAATAATATATAAAAGTTATTTTATATATTAATTATTTTTTAAATATTGAAATTAAAAAATAAATAATAATATTGAAAAATGCCGCCTCTTAAACACTATTCAACCAGTGAAGTGAATCAATTTGAATTATCATCGAGATTATTGTCTTTAACAGAAAATAACACTTCGTACACCTTGACACAAATTAATGGACAAAGAATTTATAGAAAAGCTCCTCATGCTTGGAGTGGTCCTGAACCTTCAAGAAGTTGTGAGGTAAATGTATTTAATCTATTTTAGCTACTATTAGGTTCTTTTAGGTACATTCGTTTGGATTGAATCCCGCCAATTTTTTTAATTATCCCAGGTAAATTAAATGGTCGCAAAAACGAATCAAATTAATTTGGAATTATGAAAAGGAATCGTAGCGAGTACTGTTTCTTCGTAAACACATAAATAAACTATGCATAATAAATTATTTTAGCTTTTTAAGAAAATTGAGCTATGCAGCAATATTCTTAAGAATCTAAAATTTTTAATAGAATAGAAGCTCTCGTTTCTTTGCTTATAAACGAACTATAAACTGCTCATTTAATGTTCTCATTGTTGGGACACTCGGGCTTCTCTATCAAAGAGAGTTAATGCCTCCATTTTTTACCTCCATTTGCTTTACTGCCCAAGCGCATTGATAAAAATGTGTTTTCTCTAAGGTTATTGGATTTCGAAAATATTATATTCATTGAACCCTTAAGCTATGGGTATTCCGATCCCACTCTTCGTATATCTACCGCATTTTTCCAACATAGCTGTGTTGTTTTATTTAGAAATTACGAACGTTTTCATTAAAGGATTTACGAATATAAAACTAACTCTTAATGGTTTCTTATGTGTTTACTCGTAGTCCAGTCTCCCTGACCATGGTTGGTGCAATGCGGTCCAAATGTGATAATAAAATTTACGGTGACAAAATCGAAAATTTCATTTAATAACTCTTGTAATTATTACTGTTTTTAACCGTATAACGTTATACTATCATTTTATTACAACCGTGTCCCGATTTCGTTTTTACATGGATTTTAAAATGACGAAAATTCTATTTCTTATTCTGGTATTTTACAGTCGAAGTTATAACAAAGAAGAATTATTAAAGGAGAGAAAATAAACGTTTTAATATTTGTTTCGATAGTTTACTTGTTAAAACTTGATACTTAGTAAAGACGCGCGAAAGCGCGATGTAAACATCTCCTTAGTTTATTTATTTAACATTTTAATTTATGTATTACAAAATTTATGAACTTATATACTCAATTCATACGTCATACTTTAATATAATTAACAATTCATATTATGTTTTAATAAATTGTTTATAAACATTTATTTGAATCGTATTCCGTTTCTATTCGGTACGTATATCAGTGGACGGCGTAATGGCGGTCCGCTGTGATCAGCGGTCACCAAAATGGCGGTCCACGGATCATTCAAAGTCCGCATGAAAATTACTCTGATTCCCAGAAAAATTATTCATACACTTATACTCATCACGTTACGTTGTATTGAAACATAATTATTTATTTTAATACAATTTATTAATAAAACTTTCATGGCTTAATTTTTTTATTTGTACATTTTATGTATGTATGTTTTTGAATCACATTTTTTTTATATATATTTAATACATAAAAATTCATAACGGTGGTATTCGGATTTTTATTAAGAATTTAAACAATCAAAAACTTTGGCGAAGACATGTTATATAATTAAAGATTTTTTAAATGTGTTATTTCGTAACTTAAGAAAATTAAAAATATTTATTCCGATCTGTTATTAACAAAAATTAAAATGACTATATTGCATCTGCTTAAAATATATATACTCAATAAGTAAAACTATTTCTGATCCAGGTATTCATTGGTCGAATTCCTCACGACTGCTTTGAAGACACGCTGGTGCCCTTGTTCCGACAGGCGGGAGATTTATTCGAGTTTCGCCTGATGATTAATTTTTCTGGGTGGAATAGGGGGTATATAATTTTTTCGATTCTTATTTAAAAGTAACAAGATTTTTTTTTTCTTATGAAATCATTTTATTCAAATTGTCAGGTACGCCTTCGCGATGTACACCACGGATGTAGAGGCGAGAAATGCTATAAGAATGTTTAATAACTATATGATTAGACCGTCGTGGCAGTTAGGTAAATTATATTTTTATTGTGGAAAGTATGAGCTGTTGGTAAATTACTAAACGCTCTTATTTTATTCGTCTAATAAAACTTATTTTATTTGTGAAACCAATATTTTGTTTGCGTTCAAGGTGTATGTCCATCGATCAATAATTGCCGCATATTTATCTCTCGCATTCCGCCCACTACGCCGTCCGCGGAGATCGTGCGGCTGCTATACGCCCTGACGGACGAGGTGCAGGAGGTTCGGATTCGTCGTTCGCTGTCCTCATGCGCCGCCATAGTGGAGTACCGCTCGCACCGCGGCGCCGCTATGGCGCGCAAGGCGCTGGTGGCGGCGGCCGCGGCGGCTTGGGGTGGAGGTGCGCGTCCCGCCGTCGACTGGTCCTTGCCGCAGTCGCCACAACTCCTGCGCCAATACCGCGAGGTTAAACCTATTATCATTATTTTATACTTTCTATTCACAAAAAGTATAAAAGATTATTATGTTTCATTTAAAATTGATTAATTATTGTTTTATTTGACATTCTGTGTTTGTATTAGAAATTATAAAGTAATGTCAATTTTTTTTTTTGTACTTAATTGAAAGGAATTACTTAACTAAATAATAATTGAATACCTCATCATTTTGCACGATATTCGATGTTTACGACTGTCATCATCATCGTCTCAACGGATGAACGTCTATTGGCGAGCATAAGAGAATGTACCCATGAGTCCAGTGGCTCCTTTATTATTAATTTATACATTTTTTTGGTGAACCATGAGTTGTCGAAGTTTTTCGGGGTTAATATAAAAAACTTATGTCCATTTACTCATTCCATCCATTTTATTAATATGGCCTTAGATTGGGCGTTGGAGCCCAGAGCGTGGTGTGGAGCTAGCGCGCGTGCCCGACGATTGTGCGGGCTCGCCACCGCCTGCCGCGCCCTCCTACACGTTGGAGCCATGGCTGCAAGCGCGTCGGCTGCGCATGATACATGAGGCACACCGCAACTCGGCCGCATACAGCGAGTGCGTACAATACAATGAGCTGCAAAGTTACCTTTGACTTGGTGACTTTATTATTTTAATGCGTGTTTTTCGCATTTTTAAATGTTACTCATAAATAAATATTTCATGCACAATTTTTTTTAATCAGTTGGTCCAACCGCATCAACCAATCCTCGAATACGCCAATGGTGTCGCCTAACGCGAGCGTGGGGATCGGTTTGGATGGGGGTGAGCAGGCCGTGTGGCTGCCATTCGCATCTGATGCTAACATGGATATGCTACCTACTACTGCCTCAGCCCACGTCGCCGCGGAGGCCGCCAACGTCGCTGCTGAAGCCGCGCATGCGGCTCCTACTCGCGACTTCAACCCGTGGACCGCGCGCCACCCACTGCAGGAGTTCATCAATAGAAACCACGAGTATGATGTGTGAGTTTTAGGTTTATAACTGTGCAGAAAGCTGATGTATAAAACATGCACAACAGATGACTATTTCAAAAATAAATATTTGTCGCCAATAAAATTTTAACAGACACCATTATGATAGGCCACTACAATTAGTGACAGGGCTCCTCGTTAGTCAGGAACAGGACAACGTCCAGGAGCAGAGTATGAATTTTAATTTTTAATTAATATCTGAATGAAATTATATGAGAACTAATAATAATCTAAGATGCAGCTTACTGCACAGTTATTCGGCGTTTATTTATTTTCTACACTAATCATTTTATTTTTGTTGATTAATTTATTGCATGCTACACGATTGCTACGTTTGTTGATTGCTCGCGTGTTCAAGGGATGATTTTAATGTGGACCGCATGTGGCGTAGCTTTCTCTAATGATTAACTATTTAATGCTGATTGTTTTGCAATTAATTGATAATTAAATTGTTATTAATCAATTTTCCTAAATCAAACTATGCTTTATTTGTGTTTGCTAATATTTTAACAGTTTGTAACTATCTCTGTGTGGCGAAACATTTCGAATGGTGAAGGCATCCATTTTGATTTGTCTAATTATTTACTTATGGAATTATTTCACTTTTTATATATTTTATCTCTAAATCTAATATGTGTCTCTTGCAATTTGTGATAAAGCATAAGAGAGGTAAATGTAGAGGTTCAATTTTATAATCTTTTAATTTAAACGTATTTTAATTAAGAATATAATTGGAGATTCCAAATGTATTAAATTCTCCGCTTTTTGTTAGATGGATATATTTAAGCGCATGTGTAACGTTTCAATGGCGTTCGTATTGTTTAGGATATGATTAAGGGCAACCGTAGAAGGACGAAGGCTCCGTTCGCATAGATCCACTGCACAGCACGCGATGATATCTACATTTTTTTGAAGTTTTTTCAACGGAAATATAATATTCATGTTGTTATAGTTTACTATTTCTGTGTATGAGTATAAGTCTATTTAAAATCACGTTTTAAGCACTTAAATCAATTTGGATCTGTTTTCACTGCAACGAATATAGAAGGGGGCAGCATTATGAAATTATCTAGGCGTTAGCCAAATCGGAGAAAGACAAACATTTTGTAGCGTGGAGTACTATGAATTTATCTCTCAATGTTTTACGAGTTTTTAAAATGATCTTGCATGGGCCAGTATTGAATTAATAAATTTAAGTATAATATTTTAATATGCGCTTTGTAGTTTTATTTGTTTCGCCTCTGTCGCTTCACTAACATGGGACGGTGCGGGCGCTCGGTGCTGGGCTCTGTTCAATGTCGCATGGCGGCGCTCGCCGGACGTGGTGGTGTGGTGGGTTTCAAACGTAAAGCTGCGATTGTGTCGCGCGGCCGCGTTCGAAACGCTTGAATATGTTTATGTTTTGACGGGCTCTGCTGACGCGCCGAGTTTTTAGTGCTAATTGTGTTGTGCAAGCGCAGTCCCGGGCGCGGGCGCAGGCGCAAGCACAGAGTACCTGCCGCGATGACGGTGTGCGACAAGTGGGTCGCGCTCAAGATAGTCGAGTTCGTAAGTACACCCATTACAAGCTTGTTTTTCAATACAATTTTATTAAAAATATTTCTGTGGTTGGAGGTTATTTATATACACTAGAATTTGTTTTATTCCTTATGTTGTAACTTCAGCAGCAGTTGAAATAATCTGAAATAAAAATCTCCGTGTTCATCAATGAAACATTACTCGTACAGAGGTAGTTGGAATTGTATTTACTCAATAAGCGTCAGGTTGTGAACACCGGGTTCCCTCGAGCCCAGTAGCATCAGATGAGCTGTAAAAGTCGGTCGAATCGATAACAGCCCTACATCACCAGAGAATAATTAGTAAATTTTATGACCCTTACGGTCAAAAATGCCTTAGAAGTAAAAGTAAATTGACCCATTCGTTGTGACTTGGTATTCTTGTTCCTGAGACATCTTAGTACAAAAAAGAAAAATATCTTAATCGTAACTTAGGACATGTTTATAAAACAGGTATTGTGATTTGATCGTAGTACGTTAAATCATGATGATGGACATAGTAAAGGTAGTAATAGTCTACTCAGGATAGAACCCACTGCCGTATTTAACTAGAGATGGATAATACTGGTGCAGAAATATCTGAACGGTTACTAAGCTCTAATTTGCAGAGTACTTAATCTAATAAAATAATTGGGTTAACGAGTAGTTACGAGCCGACGAGCGTTATGTGGTTATTGGCAGGTGTATCTTTCACCATTAGGATAAACCTTTTTATTTGCCGTTTTTTTACCCTAAAAGGCGGCATATCGATCATATAGTACAATATTAAAAACATTTAAATACAAATAATACTAACTACAAACTAAAAAATTTATCTCGTTTTTCTTAACTAACATTTAGTTTAGGACGAAATTGTATGGAAAAATTCTAAAATTACTAACTTATTTTCAGAAATTATTATTTTAATTATTACATTTTAATAGTTGAACTGGTAACCTCACAGCTTAGTTATTACTTAGTGAAGAGGGAACGGGAAAGTAGTTAACTGTTTAAAAACTGATAACGCATATTGTTATCGGAGGTATGTTTGGCCGCTACATACTTAACTAGTTTATTTTATTCTTGTGTATTAAAGTCACTGTCTTTTTCATCATATTCTTATTTCCCCTCACCATATCTTTGGAATTGTTTATGTATTGTCGCGTGAAGTCAAAGATTGATTTTCCTGTTACCTTGATACCGTTGTGAGTATGAATTGTCATCTATATTAAGCTTCACTGACTACACTAGCATTCAGACAAACTGATAGATCAATAAGGTTAATTACAAGTGCAAATGCAATAGGGATTACAAACGTTTTGGTTCTCGATTTAATTTTTATTTTATTTTACGTAGAAACCTTCACTTAATGTCGGTACTGCTGCACATAACGTGGTGATAGTAAAGATGCTATACACTGCACCACATAGCGCTCGTCGTATTGAGACATACATAGTCTCGTTACCCCAGTAACTTCACTAGCTACAGCGAATCGAATCAGTAATGTCTAAACATTACTGTTTGGCGGCGAAAATAGCTGGGTGGAATAGGGACCTACCTAGACGATGGTCCACATCAACATTTCAGAGATAAGTTACAAACGATTTAAACATTTTTGTATTAATATAGAAATGCTATTTGATAGAAATTTATATGAATAGCTTAACACGGGCAGTGCAAGACTGCTGTCCAGCAGTGGCCTATCAGCTGGTGATAGTAATGATACGAATATATTATTAAAAAGTTTCCAACTTCATTAATATACCAGTGGCAATGCCCATATATGTACACTTAAAATCACTATGGATACACACACACATTTTGGATATCCGCGCGAACAGTAGTCCAAATTTTGTTTATATATACATGTGTATGTACTGGCTGTCCCTCGCCCGCTTCGCCGGCCGTTACACCCCTGCAACTCCGTTTGAAGAAGGAATTTTGTATAATCCATTCTTAGCTGACCTCTAGATGGCAGAAGCAATATCTCCACCAACTTTTGAGTGTTTACGTCTGACAGGTTCAGAGATCTCTGGATGAGTTAATGAATCTTTGAATATATCCTATATACATATATAGATATTCAACATCTATCAAATGTATATTTTACAATAGTATGTGGAAATGTAAAACTACTCTCTAGTAGATATTACATAATAGAAGTTACTCATGGTTGGTCAACTGCGTGGACACAAGCAGCATACTTATGTATACTGATCAGTTTCAAAATTGTCTAATTAGGAAACAGTTTATAAACATTTTTTTTTTAAATAAGTTTTAAAAATAGTTAACAATATATATAAAATTATTAAAAAACTCCTGACGTACCTGATGGTTAGTAATATCTGGGTATCATTAACCATCAGATGTCATCATGATTCTGGAATCATTACTATGCGGAGTAAGTTAGAATTATATACACTACACACAGCGCGGTGCAGTGTACATCATCCTACCTTACCTGTTAGTCTAGTTGTAACTAGTTGTCTCGTTACTGCAGTAAGTTTTATAAGCTACAACGCTCTTCATACTGAAACGGTCATGTTTGCACACTACTGTTTAGCGGCAGAAGTAAAGGCGCGGTAGCTAGTACTCCAACATTAGCCGATAGACGTCCACCGCTGTTTGCCCTCCAGTCGTTTCCGTGACCTTCACCAGATCGTCGTTCCACTTTGTGGGGGGCCGGCAGTTGTGCCTAACAGTACGCGCCGTTACTTGAGAACCTTGTTTACTCATCAGTCGCTAGTCCTTTGAATAATGTGGCCTATAGCCATTTTAATTGTAGCAAGCTTTTGGGCTCTTGGTGACCATAGTTTCTTCTACAGATTTCATTTCTGATTCGATCAGTTACTTCATCATCATCAGCCGATAGACGTCCACTGCTGGACATAGGCTTCCCTCAAAGATCTCCACATACAGTGTGATCTTTGGTACCACTAGTCACTAGCGGCTGTTGTATGTAGGGGTTCATATCGGAGGATTTAGGTATTTTCCACCACGCTTAGTGACAAGTTCTTTTCTTTCAGCAATAGAGATTTACTACAAGTTAATATTTGATATACATTTTTAAATAAATTTATATAAATACTTAAGCTTTCTGATATAAGTTAACCTGTCTACTAATATATGAAGGTGAAGCATTATGGAGGATAAAGATATAGAATGGACACCATGAACACGTTCCCACGGTGGACAGTGACGTAATGGTGGTGGTAATACACGTCCTAAGGTTGGAGGACTCGCAGCTACTGTGACTAGGCCGTTGCACCAAAGCGTAGTTCTTTGTTATGAAATAATTACACTACTAACTGTTAGTGCTGTAGCCAATTTTTCAATTTGTAGCTAACTATATAAACTACTGAATTTTAGTTTTCAGCTATCGCCGAGTTAAGTTAAAAATGCTATCGATAAATAATATTTATAAATAAATTGCTTGTTTTTTTCCGTCTCTTTAATAATCATAAAAAAATTATAAAATATATTTTTTTCTAATCTACAATGGATTGATTAAGATTTGATCTCCATTTGACACGTCTTGATATTGAAGTAGATGGCAGACTGCTCCAGCCTAAAGTACAGCTCGTGTGTTGGAAACCGGCATAAGTCCAGCTTTTATAGTAAACGTTAATGGCGGCAGTTTCGCAATTAGTGGTAGACCGTCTAGGTAGGTATTACCGCAACTCGTCTTTGCCGCCAAACGACAGTGCAAATATTACTGTGTTCCGGTTTGAAGGGACGTGCAGCTAGTGTACTTGCTGAGGTATTGAGACTCGTCAGTTTCAGTTTCATGCGAAGAGCGCAATATAGTGCAGTATAGATTCTAACAAGCGCTACCGTATGGCTGGGTGTATCACTTGTTATCAGATGAACCTGACTCGCTCATCACGTTGCTTAAATAAATAATTGCTAGCTAAGATGGCTCGCACAATCTTTCTACCAAACTCCCCGACATTAGTCGCGGGATCGAACCGAAGACCTTCGTGTTACCAGGCAAGCTCAGTTAATATGTGACTATCCTCTTCGTAGCTCGAAGAAATTATTGTATTTGTATTCAATGTAATAGTTCATGAAATTATAGTATTGTATAGGTTTGCGCAAAAACCGTGGACACATGAAGAAATAACTACTCTGAGGTGGTGACTAATTACGTCCGTTGTGGTTACTATTTCAGGAATTTATTGCAAATAAAAAAACGCTAATTCTCACCATTATTAAACTGGCAATTTTATGTTATTCACAACTAAGAATTATTTTAATTACAACCTGCCATGAAATTAGTGTTACCATGTTCGGCACTTGTCCGGAACATGGACAATAAAGTCTACCTCGAGCTGGATACTTAAAGTTACATATTTGTTTTGTTATTATTTTAATATGTTTACTGCCTTCGAGGCGCAGCAGTTAATAGCTTTGAAAGAGGCCTGTGTCCAGCTGTGGACTAATAATGATGATAGTGAATGGCAACATTTTATTCAACTACAGAATGTTTTATTTTTTTTTCTCTTATTCGATTTGGGAGTTAATATCAATCATGATATAAAATCATCGTAATCTAAAAAATATGTTTTATGAAAAAAGGTTTTATAAATTTATTATCTTTACTGATTCATTTAAAAATATGTATATGTTGTTTTTGTCAGTTGATGTGCGTTGCGTGCTTGGTAATGAAGCGGATCTCCACAGACGATGAGGCTCGCCTGGCGCTCCTGCTGCAAAAGTATTCAAGAGAGTGGTCACTGCTCACCTCTGTCACTTGGGATTCAGTCGGTGGCGCATTTGCTGATGCTGTGTATGGAGGTTGTTAAATGCCTATGATTTTTGTTAAACTATATGATTATCATAAACAATATTATTACTTTATTATCCATACTCTCTATGTAGAGATTGTTTCAATAAATTTGTTTGATATTTTAAATTTTTATAGTTAATTCTATTTATACTGTATTTAACACTGAATAGTAATGTATTTGATTATATAAAATAATTTAGGAAAACAGTGGTTCGATTTTTTTTGTAAATATCATCACATAATAATATAGGTACTAGATTGATGAAATCTATATATATTTTATCTATAATAATTCGGTCAGATATTATTTATTAATTCATTACTTTGTCTTTGTATGTATTTGCTGATGAGAAAAAGTTTTTATTTGGTTTTTTAAATGGTTAATAATTACTTGCTGGCCACCACTTTAATAAGTAATTATTACCCACTTAAAAAACTCAAACATGCACATTTTTTTTGCTTTTAATACATTTGTTTATCACAGGTTACGTTATAATTACTTTTGGCTTGATATTAGCAAGAGTTTACCGTGAGATCCCGATAGGCCGTCGGATATTAGAAGGTATATTCCTTGGCTTCGGTCTTCTGTTCTTCCTTATTTTAGGTAAATATGTCTTTCATAATATTGCTGTTTTTTTTAACCTTTTTAATTTATAAATATTACGAGAAAATTTTATACGCTATACACTTTTGAGATTTACGTTTTCTTAAAACTATAGTAAAAATGTTGGATTCCAGGTTTACTAAGTTAAATAAAATTTGAATTTCTAGGTGGTTTAGAACTTGCATCTTTAGACTCTATCCCGAGGAACTTAATTGTCAACGCTTCAGTTCTGGGATCTTTCTCTCTGGCAGTTGCAGCGCTCTTTCTATTAGATCTCATGGGACCGCGGGCATATTACACTACTCACCATTCTCAAACTGATCAAATTTCGTCACCAAAAGTCGAAAAAAAAGTTTCTATTATTGCTCCACCAACTGTGAATGGTAGTTTGGCTAACGGTAAGGCAAACGGTCACGTTCCGGCCGAACGGCCAAAAGATTTAGATTTGGAAAAAGGTAAGAAAGAAGAAACGGCAAAGAAAGAAGAAATGACAAAGAGAGAAGAAACTGATCTCTTCGATGAACCTAAGGACGACTTCATTAAATTTAATGACGTTATCGAGAAAGAATTAGAGAAATCAAAATTTGGTTCTGTACGCAACGGTGTGGAAAACGGTAGCTATGTAAAGTTATCCGATCCGCTGACGGAGACAGATCGTCTTCATTATGAGAGAGAACTTGCTAAATTTAATGAAAGCTATTTTAGAGAATTTTTAGATAGGGTAGAAGGGAAATTGTCTGTCAAAGAGGATTACTTGCCAGAGTTACAGACTCCTGTCTTCTCGAAAGTGAAGACCGGTAGGCTGAAGAGTTTGCATGACGATGTGTCTTCGACATACGAACAGAAACGGCAAAGTAAATCACCGTCTAGGGCCAAGATTGTTTCAACTCCAACATTGCAACAGTTAGAAGAATATCTTCGTGGTTCATCAAGATCGAGGAGGTCCGAGACACCCGCTATATTTCCAATGGAGCCGATAGAAGAGAGGGATAGAGAGGGACCGGAGTTGGACGGCCGCGCATCTGGGACTCCGACTGATCCCGGTTACGTCCAGTACACAGCCGGCAGGTGGCCTGACACAAGACAGGTTCGGACACCAAGGCATAGCCCGACTTAAGTTATTACTTTACAAGATTTTATGTCAAGTCAATTTAATGTCATATTAAGGACAAATTATTTATAATTTTATAAAAGTTCATGGTACACATAATAAATAAAATATTATCATTACTTAAATCAGCTTTTATTTATAAACCATTATTTATATTATATAATACCTTATAAATTTTTTTCTTTTAACGAAATGAGACGTTCACGTCATGATAAGTGATACGCCTGACTATAACAACGTGGTGCTGGTTAGGGTGATATACACTGCACCACATTGTACTTGTCGCTTTGAGACGAGATATTAAGTAATTTCCTCAGTAATTTCACCAGCTACAGCGCTCTTAAAACAGAAATGTTTACATACTAATGTTTGGCGGTCGAAATGGTAGTTGTGGTGGTATCGATCTAGACGGTCTCCGACAAAGGAGATCGTCTAGATCGACCAGTAATACCATAGCATCAGAAATCACCAATGTAACTGTAATTTAGTAGTACCTACAAGAGATAGATGGTATACGAATGATTTTTAAAATGCGTTATATATATGATCATTAGATGTTAAATGCCGTGTATCGTGTAAACAGTTTACGGATTTGAACACAAATTTTCCCACTTCCAAAAATACAAAGGAACTTCTCACGATCCTCCGAATTAATAAAAACTTCTGTACCCACGACCGAAACCGCGGCGTAAAGGGTAAGAAGATAATTCAATTATAATTCCGGAAAATTTCTGCTGTAATTAAAACGTCTATTTCATTATTAATGTTTTTTTTGTGTATTTTCTGTGGTTCAGTCGTTAAACACGGAGATCTTTAAATTCCAATGCCACATGAGCCCTGGAATATTCTAGCGAGCACCTCGCATTATCTCCGATCTCATTGTCACTTAATATTATGTAATCGCGGTCAAAGGCAACAAATTGGCTATGTTCCAGATATGTCTACTGGTGGTAGGTCTCCGTTGTCGGAGACCGTCTGGATGGGTACTACCGCAACGCCTAATGCAGCCGACAAACAATAGTGTGCAAACATTACTGTGTTCCGGTTTGATTGTAGCTAGTGTAATTACTGGAATAACGAGATTCAATATCTTAAGTATTAGGCGACGAGCGTAATATAGTGTATGAAATAAATTAATGTACTTATTTGCTTTTTTTATATTTAAATTGGAAAAAGTTTTTGAATGAGGAAGTCTACCTAAGTTGTGAACTTTAAATTAAACTGTCTAAGCTAATGCTTTTTTACTTAACATGAAATTCTAATATCGTATTTGAGATAAAATATAAATAAACCGTGTTTTACTAAATTTTATGATTTTTCACGTCTACGTCGTTAAAACTAACGTAGTGCTAATTAAATGGGCCGTCAATATCGCTCAATGAACTGCCCACTGTCTTGGATATTGCAATACCGTTCAAAACTGGAGGCGTATTAGCCTTAGCGTATTCTGACCTTGCAAATGACCTAAATAACATATATGGTCACTTATTCATCATCATCATCTTCGTACTGTAGCCCGGTTGTCAGATGTAGAACATTTCTGGTCTTCAGCTACTCTTTTCAACTGATGGTGTTTAAGACTTGTCCATTCCTTTTTATCTTTAAAAAAAATCAGTTAATTAGTAGGAGCATGTTTTATAGAAATCAGTGTATTCATTTAATTAATATAAATTTATTTTATAAAGTAGAATAGAAAGAATATACAGTATTACATAAAGATTACCTTATTTCTTTCAAAGTATAAATTATCTGCTTTACGCAGATAACTTCTTTTATGGGCATTTATATTCCGTTTCATCTATTAATCAATTATTATTTTATAAAACAAATAATGTTTTATTTAGATCATAATCTTTGTATTTTCTACTAATGATTTGAATACAAACTTTTTTGCCACAGATTATTGTGGGAGACAAAAAAGTCTGTAATTAACGCTGTGCGTGAACGAATAAGGAACCACGTCATTGCACTGGGACATTGTACTTGGACCAAAGTCTCGACAAGTGTAATTACCAAACCTGTTCATTTGATTCCGTGTGACAAAACTGATGATGACGAAGTGTTTTGCTCTTGACTGTTTATTAGAACGTATAGTACGCATTATGTTTTCTAGCGTGAATCACTTTGAAATCGTATCCTACATGAATTCTCAAAAAGAATCTCGGTTACAAGAAGTTTTTTAATTGACTTTAAAAAATATCCTAAAGAAACGTTATTAAGCTGAATTAAACTCATTTAAAAAGTGTAATAGAAGTAAGAGTGAAAACGAAAGTAATTTCTACGGACCTTTAACATTTAAAACTTTTATAAATAAAAAAGTTGTTGTTAATGTTATTCATAGAACTACCTTTATAAATTCAATTATAACAGTTTAGAAACGTTAAAAACATTCTTTGAATATATCTACAAGTAATTTTCCAATGTTTATAAAAATACATTTAAATAAGCGTGTTTCTAAACGAAAATTAAACAATACATGAAGCGTACGGTAGCCCACCGTCTCCACCACACCGGCGTCCGTTTCTCACGCGTAATAAATTGTCGACCTCAGATTGGTTAAATTGCTTGCACAGCTTTAACGTAAAATTATACATTGAATTTTTTTTTTAATAAAAATCTCAGAAATACCGAAGGAAATTGAGTCATCGCACCCGCTACCGGGAATGTAATCAACGTGAAGTGAATACAATATTTCAGCAGTATATAATACAGATGTTATGTACTACACTAACAAAATATTAATACACAAGTAAAATGGATTTAATAAAGGAGAAGTAATAAATTAAAAACCTATGTAATTTTGTAGAGGAACAAGAATAATTTAAACTACTACTATACACATTAAAATAATGTAGTTTGTGGCGTTTTTTCGTCATATTTATTACTATATAGCATTTATTGTTGTATATATTATATATTGTGTTCGTAGAATGCATATTGCATAAGTATTTAGATTGTAATGACAAAATGTGCAGCGTCGAGACCAATCCACCACACCACTACCATCACTCTATGTCTATTTAATCCTTTAATTTTTTTTTATGAAGTCATCAAAATCTGTTTAATATTTACATATATATAATATATATTAAATAAAGGGAGGCCACCAGGTACGCCGCGTAAGTTCCTAGTTCGATTCCCAATAAGCTTGAGGTTCCAATGAAAGAAAACATGGCGATCAACGGATATGTTCCATAAGCAACCGTTTTTGTGCATATTGTTTCTTTATACCATTTAGCGACGAGGCTAGCGGGATGTTCACGTGATGGTAGATGATACGCCTGCCAAAAACAAGGTGGCGGTAGTTAGGATGATATATACTACACCACATTGCGCTCGTCGCTTTGAGACAAAATTTTAAGTTTCGTTACCCTAGTAATTTCACTTGCTACAACGTCCCTACAAACTCGAACACAGTAATATTTACACATTACTGTTTGTCGGTTGCAATAGGAACTCGGTTATACCTACCTAGAGAGTCTGTGACAACAGAGATCTACCATCAGTCCACATATATATCAACATAACTTAATATAATCAAGGCGGTAGATAAATAGGCCCGGACTCTTTCCTAGTGATATAAGACTACGAATTCTAAACGAGGGCTGTGTATTATTAACTATCGACTGGTCTAGGGTCATCATTAAGTCTACCTTCAGATAGTTTATTACAATGCGTTGTCTTTTATATTTATTATTTAACGTGTAAAGAGATTGTCTTAAGAAACATAATGGTAGGTCTCTGTTGCCGGAGACCATACAAGTAGGTACTACCGCAGCGCCTATTGTAACCGACAAACAGTAGTGTAGAAATACTACTGTGTTCCGTTTGAATGGCGTTCTAGCTAGTGTAATTCCTGGGGTAATGATACTCAACATCTTATGTCTCAGGTGACGAGTGTGTATGGGCTTTATTTTTGCAGTTGATGTCGGGTCGTCAATACGAGAATTGTGAAGTTTATTTCTTTTAAATAAATCGAGTGTTTCTAACAGTACCAATGTATTTCGCAAAATTTACTTTACAATAATAAAAGTATTAAACATTAGCAGTTACAGTTACTTCTGCTGCTGTAGGAATATAAGTGAGTTTTGATTATTTGCAAGCGCCATACTCGTACACACCGTGCTCTTGTTTCTTTCAACACATTGTATAAATAAACAAATTAATAACTCAACATTTGTTATAAATATAAGCGACAGATTCGATTGCTTAGTCTTCGAGTACTAGGTGAGAAGACGATAATGGAATAACAAAGAACGTCTGTCCAGATCGGCGTCACGATGATACTCTTGTGGTGATGGATACACGCCAAAAGTCCAATGTGGTGCGGTATATAACATTCTAACTAGCGCCACGTTGTTACGGGCTGGCGTATCACTTACCATCAGGTGAATGTCCCGCTCATCTTGTAGCTTAATTGAATAAAAAAAACCCTAATTTTAAACGGGCCTCACTAGAAACACAATTAGTATTACCAATTTAAAATAATTCATGTAAATATATTATCTCTCCATACAACTGAACAATGACAATGTAGTCTCTTTTAAATATTTTTACTTTGCATAAATTTTAATGTATTAATAATTGTTATGTTCATTATCTTCTGTTCTATAGATTTTATTTTATTTTGTTGTGGTTTGTAGTCTCCCAGTTTACGAATTTTACTGGCGGTAGGACTCTGTTGCCGAAGAATTTCAAGGTAGGTACCACCGCAGAGCCTATTGCAGCCGCCAAACAGAACCGTGCAAATATTACTATGTTCCGTATTGAAAGGTGTTGTAGCTAGTGCAATTACTAGAGTAACGAGGCTTAACATCTTACATCTGAGGCGATGAGTGCAATATGGTGCGGTACATATCGTCCTAACTAGCGTAATATTGTTATGGGCAGGCGTATCACATACGATTAGATGAACGTCCCGCTCGACTCGTCGTTTAATTAAATAAAAAAAAATAATGTGGGAATTTTGTTTGCTTATTTTTGGAGGGAGTTGTAGCTAGTAAACTTACTGGGGTAACGAGACTTATGTTACGACTGAGGTAACGAGCTCACTATGGTGCAGTACATATCGTCGTAACCAGCGACACATTGTTATGGGCAGGCGTATGACTTACGATCAGAAGAACGTCCCGTTCGTCTCGTCGGTTAAATAAATAAAAGAAAAATAATGTGAGTATTTTTTGCTCACTGGTAACACCACAGCACTTATTTCTATCGCCAAATATTACTGTACCCTCAATTGAAAGGTGCTATAGGTAGACGAGATTACTGATGCAATGTGCACAGTGTGGTCTTGTGTCTATCATCTTACCAGTGTCTCATTGTTATGGATACATCCATCACTTACCATCAGATGAAAAGTCAGCTCCTGTCGTATTTTTGTTTTGTAAAATAAAAGTACATACCAAAAATACAAGTAGATAGTATAAAGTGGATTATATTAAAACAATCTCTTCTCTACAATCTTTACAAAAACTTTATAGCACCATTTTTTTATACGGTGAGGCGATGAGACGAGCAAGATGACCTGATGGTAAGTGATACGCTTGTTCATAAAGTTGTGGTGCGAGTTAAGATGATATAGACTGCGCCACTTTGGGCTCGTCCTCTTAAGATATAAGATTTTAAGTCTCGTTACCCCAGTAATTACACTAGCTACTTCTTCTTTTTTGTCATAAACTCATGACTGAGGGACGTGACTATGGTGCGTTGCCCTGGCCACCATTTCTTTCCAGACACTAGCTACAACGCTCATCAAATCGAAACACAGTACTATTTGCAAACTACTACTTGTTTGCTGCAATAAGCGCTGCGCTCGTAACTACCTAGACGGTCTACGGCAACAGAGACACTACCACCAGTAAATAACAATGAAACCGTTTTAAAAAAAAAATAAAGATAGAGACAGCAGCAATAATTCATTAGCAGTAATATTTTTTCTTTAAACCGACGGCGATTTGTGCAAGCTTGCGATTTGGGAGTAGCGAGCCACAGCGGGGTCACAGCATAATACACAGCCTTGGCTAAGTTAGGGACGCTGCCGTGGCGCGTACTAAACAAAGGACACTTTTTACCGCGTGAGAAACGTCGCCAACCTTCGGGCATCGCTACCTGTTGACCTATCCATGGCAAATCACACAATACGCATACGGCGAGATTGTTGACAGGTGTAATTATTTACTATATTTTTTTTTCAGAATAAAATTTATTCCTTTTTCTATTTCATGAAGCGACGAAGCAAACGTGACGTTCACGTAATGGTAAATGATACACCTGCCCATAACAACGTGGGACTAGCTAGGATGATATAAACAGCATCAATTTTTCTCATCGCTAGAGAGTGAGACAAGATATTACGTCTCGTTACCCCAGTACAGTAGCTACAACGCCCTACAAACAGGTTCACAGTGATGTTCGCACACTACTGTTTAGCGGCAGAGATAGGCGCTGTGGTGGTATACAATAGAATTGTAAAAGAGAAACTATTGTTTAACTTTTACCAATTATGATAATGTTTTGAACGCAAGGAAGAATAATAAATAATATTCCGTGTTTGCACTAAACGTTTCGTAGATGAAGCGCAGTCGAGGTTCCAGAATCGCATACTGCTTTCAGATTACGCTTTGTCTTCTACTGAATTAGTAAATGCGAAAGAGAAGTTAGATTGAAGTAACTACGCAGACGTATAAAGGAAAGTAGACCTAACAGACCTGTTGCTTGTCTAGTTCGTTCATGTTAGTATTTTAATTTAATTACAATGAAATATATCCCCTCGTTACATTTTACATTGATTATTGTTACATATGTTTATTTACTTAAGGTTAATTTTTTAATTGTCTGAACTCGTGCCGAATATTTGACGCGAGGACACAGAATTGTTAAGGAGATGATACAAACTTTTAACTGATCGTTTGGTACTTATATTAATGCACAACCTCTACACCTTGTGAAAGTGAAGACTGTAATTTGCATGTTTTAATTAAAATACTAGTATCAACTATACATAATTTTTATATCTTCAATTTGAATGAATTGCATGAATTTGAATGTAAATTGAGTTTCAGGAAATACCGACATCTGTTTATTTTATTTTTATTTTGGAACAAAATATTTTCTCCATATCCACTTCTACTTGACACATCATATCACAGATCATCGAAATGTTCAAATCTCTGGGTTATATGGAGCCTACTCGACTAACGATTCGAAATTGATATTTCCATTCTTTGGAAACCTGACCAATACCTACAGTAAGCCTATACCCTAAAAATTTTATAAAAATAATACAGCATTTTTAAAAAGTAATAAATAACTAGCTGCGCAGTTTCAAAAATGCCTTTATATGCCTGTATATATAAAATAAAACGTCAAAATTAAGTTAATTTCTGTTAGGTCTGCTTCGGTTTATACATCTGTGCAAGAGCTCAACAAAGTTTCTTTCTCGTCATAGTTTTTACCCTGACTTTAAATGTGTAGTGAAAAACATTATGGTTTATTTAATAAGCTGGCAATACTTATAATTTATATAATACTTTATTTACAAAGCGTTAAGAATCTCGACACTTGGATGACATTGGCCGAAGGGCGCGGGAGCGTTTTTCGTACTCTGTGGTTATTTACGTCAGTAACTGATACGAAGGTGTATTTACTAAAAGTATGAAATGATTTTAGCACTTGCCTAAATAATTTCATTTTGTCCGGACATTTCTAGCATAAAATTAAGAATTAAATTCTATGTTTTAAATTTTAAAATGAGTTTAGTCGCCAATACAGGGTAAGTTATTATTAAACTTTTAAATTGATAGAACGTTACTGTGATATATTTTCATATCTTTTATTAATTAAGAAAATTAGCGGGTCGTACTCTCTTCATCACGGGTGCGTCACGGGGTATCGGCAAAGCAATCGCTTTAAAAGCGGCAAAAGACGGAGCAAACGTGGTTATTGCCGCTAAAACTGCGGAACCACATCCTAAGTTACCGGGCACTATTTATACTGCCGCAGAAGAAAGTAAGTCATTTACTACGTTTACTTTACTACTGTTATTAATCAAGTAATGTACTAAGGGTGCTATAATATTGATATCGACTCTTTGAAAGTACTAATTAATTTCAAGTGAACTTTGGACTTTTTGGATATGATAAATAATTCAGATTGATGGTAATTTGTTTAAAGTAAAATCTAACAAATTACTATTAAATATGTTATATTGAACTTGTACCTTAGTAATTATTATTTTAATGTAATAGAGTTTGTTTCATTTTCAAAGTGTAAGTTTAAAGTACTTTTAAGTGGACTTTGAACATCACATAAAGACATTATTTCATTAGGATGAATGTTGATGAAATTGGATTAAAGTTTAAATTATATAAAACATATTTAGATAAGTACCATTAAACTGGAAATTGCAATTATATATCAAATACTTTAATAATGATTTCTTACATTTAGGAGAACATTACACATATTTAATAAAACTAAATATTATAGTTTTTATACAATAATTTATTTTACACAATAATTGCTTCAATGTTATAAATGATGATGATGTGGAAGATTGAATGTTAATAAATTATAGCAAATTATGTTGAATTGTATTTACTTTATTTACATCTCATCGAAAACAATCTTAAAAATGTGAATAAATCATTATTAAAAATGTACATTCTTTGTTTATTTGAGATATATTGTTCTTAATAAAATATATTTGATATTTACAGTTGAAGCACTAGGTGGAAAAGCATTACCATGCATAGTAGATGTAAGAGATGAAAAACAAGTGCAATCGGCAATTAATGAAGCACTTAAGAAGGTAATATGTGCACTCTAATGTCTACTGTATATTAGAACATTATAAAATAAAAACTTTAAAAATTTTAACCAACATCCAATATTGTTTTTCGTATATCTTTTAGGTATGTAATTTACTAAGTTTATTATTTTTCCCTATGTATTATATTGTTTTGATTAGGATTTATTTATTTTATTCACATTTAAAATGATTCAATAATAGAACTAAATTTGTTACAGTTTAATGGAATAGATATTCTTGTCAACAATGCCTCTGCTATATCTTTAACAGGGACGGCTAACACTGATATGAAGAAATATGACCTCATGCACAATATCAACACTAGGGGAACTTTTTTGGCGTAAGTATAATAATAATTATTATTATGCATACATAATAATAATTAATGACAATGATAAATTGATTCACCATGTTAGAATAATGTGACTCTAGTTTGGATGTTTGTTCTACATCACTCTATATATATCTTTTCATTACCTTTGAAATTTCATTAGCCACCGATATGTCTAAAATCTGACACCATAAAGTTAGAACTACTAAAACTAAAAAAAATATTTGTTAATATATTTCAGATCAAAACTATGTCTACCTCTATTGAAGAATAGTGACCATGCGCATATTTTAAATCTTTCTCCACCATTAAATATGAACCCTTATTGGTAAGAATAATATTATGAGTGCTATTAGAAAATGTATTTGTGATTAAATAGTATTGCTAAAGATCAAATCAGTTATTACTTTTTAAGTTTATATTATCTGATTTATCTTAAGTAAATCAAATAAAGTATTATTACAAAAAAACTTATTCATAAGTTCGTATGGTATACATAGTTTTATATTATTTAATAAAATTTTAAATATTTATGTTCTGTGTTCAGGTTTTCAATTCATGTGGCATACACAATGGCTAAATATGGCATGTCTATGTGTGTACTTGGCATGAGTGAGGAATTCAAACAATTCAATATTGGTGTCAACGCCCTCTGGCCTAAAACAGGTGAATGTTGTGGATTTTGTTAAGTGGATATGGTTTGGATCTCGTGTTCTTTTGGCAATTAATTATAATGCAATTTCTTTTGCAGGTATCGCCACCGCTGCCATTGAAATGTTGACTGGCGACGTATCGACGAGCCGGATACCCGAGATTGTTTCCGACGCCGCTTACATAATGCTCTGCAAGTGAGTATCATTTAAACCAAACATAAAACAGTAGTTCTACGAGGTCAAGTTGTGCAACTATATAATTTTTTATACACAAATATTTTGATTCTCTTTCCCGAACCAGGGATCCAAAGAAGTACACTGGCAACTTCGCTATTGATGAAGATGTGTTGATAGAGCATGGAATTAAGGACATGACTCCATATGCTTGTGACCCCAGTAAGTATTTTTTAATGTTTTGTATTGAAAATAATTTATCCTGTATTAGTGTTTTTGATAAAATTTCTTATTTATCCATGAAAGAATTATTTACGTTTAATTCTATAAATTGCGTCAGTAGCGCAGAAGCAAATTGCTTGCATTGTAACGCGGAGATCCTAGGTTCGATTCCTAGGCCATATGTGAAATTTGGGTAGTGAGTTTTTCAGACTGTAGCTGTTAAGTCTTGATACTCTAGTAATTTCATAGCTACAGCGCTATTCAAACCGGAAGACAGTAATGTTTGCGCATAACTGTTTGGCGGCAGAAATAGGAGCTGCGTTGAAACCTATCTATGTCTGGCAAAAGAGACCACCGTAGTTCATGTACTAAAGGTAATAAGATTCTATTACGTGATTTATGTTTTAATACTTAGTATTGAATGTCTTTGTATTTCTTCACAGGCAATATAGCGAATCTGTTGCCAGATTTCTTCTTAGATATACCACAGAAAGGCGCTGAACCTGTGAAAAAGGTATTTAACAAACTCGAAGGTAGACGCGGAACTCAATTTAAAATGGTGTTAAGTGACAATGGTGAAATGAGTTTGCTCAAAACAAAATGGCTCAGAGGTGCCGTTATGGCGGCAGATTAACATAGTGAAAGCTGTAGCTAGTCGAGAGGATTCAAAATGACTTTATCACAAACTAAATTGTTTTAGTTATGTCTAAGTAAGGTAATTCAAATAAAAAGGTAGGGTATGTATTTATTTCTGTCTGTGGGGCACATAGTTACAGACATTTTTTTATCCATTACTAGATACCACTACATCAATTTCACATATTGTTAACTGACATCACCGTATCTGGGGAAAGTCGACTCCTTAAACACGACAGTGCTGATATGCGGCAAATTTAAAATATGTTGGTAGCTAGATAAGGCTGGTTTAAAAAACTTTTCTTTGAACTTAACACGTGGCTTTGGAGTCGACCCTAGGTTCTCGGTGCTATCAGACAAGTGGTTAACCATTGCGCTGCGGAGGCAGTTAACTTATGCTTGTAACAACGTGTAGTATGTTACTCTACATTCCAATAATTTACATAATTCTGTTCGTGAGCGAAAATAGATACCGTGGTAGTGCTTCGTGGTTGCTCACCGACAGTAGACATTACCATCAGACTGCACTTATTTTTTTTTTAGTAGACAATACAAAAAAGTGTAGTGAAAGGATGATCTGATGAAGCTCACGAGAAGTTTCTCGTGAGTTGAGTGAGTGAGTTCATGGATACTGATAGTGCAGAACACATATGTCCACTTGAGAACGTTAATCATTTGATGATGATATAAGTGTTACACAATATATTGAAATGTATTTAATATATCTTTAATTGACTCCATTAGATAAATTGATAGCGAAATAAATGTTGCCATTATTAATTTATTGTCAGTAGTCATGCTACTAACTGTACATAAATTGATAAGATAAATGTTACTACGTCTTAACTACTGTATCAATTCAGAATTGTTTTGATAAGCAAAGCTACATTATTATCGTATTAAAAAAATTGTTATTATTGTATATATTTCCTAAATAATGTCTACTACAGAGCCACACTGCGGGTCAGGTACCAGTATTGTTTGACACCATCAGCAAAGTGATTACGCCTGAGCTCGTGAAGAAGACTCAAGCGATATACCAATTTAATGTAAAGGGTAGG